>JAIXND010000624.1:14800000-16197763 GCA_023646645.1 Varanus salvator macromaculatus | reverse complement strand
ATATGCCAGTGTTACAGACAATCGCAGAGAACTGGAGACCGGGAGTTGGGGAGACCCCTTCTCAGGAGGGTCTTTTGAGGAAGAGGAGGAGGTGCGCATAGAGCAATACCTCGAGGCCGCCTCAGATAGAATAGACCCCCGAAAAAGGTTCGTGGTACGCTTCCAATATGTAGGATCTGACCCCAACAGAGACACCAGGTCCTATCTGACAAAGACCCTTTTGAAGGAGGACCTCAGAGTTCACAAAGAACAAGTCGTGGCGGTCATTCAGTTACCGGGGTCTAGGGAGACGGACGTGTGTCTAGCCTCGGAGCTTGCCTACTGGACGTTTTGGGCAAAGTGTAGAGCGGCACAATGCAGGAAGCCCTCCTTGCTGGAGGGGTTCGAGCTAGTCCCCCTCTTAAAGGAGGACAGCAGAGTCCTGACCGTGATCTTTCGCACCATGACCATCCTGGAGCAGGACGTAGCCCAGTGGGTCTCCAGGTATGCCGTGATACTCAACGGGCCAAGAAAAAGGATTGATGAGGATGGGTTTTGGACGGGTGAATACCGTTGCGTGGTGGCCTTCAAAAATCAGAGCCCGGATAACAGGCAAGGGAAGATCCCAAAGTATTTCTTTCTGGAAGCAGAATGGGGAATCACCAGGTACAGCGGGCAACCCTCCGTGTGTTACCATTGCGGCTTCTATGGCATTACAGGAGGACGTGCACCACGCAGCTGTGCTTGTGCTGCTGCAGCAGAGGGCACTCCACGCTGGCCTGCCAAAGGGACATCCGATGCAACCTCTGTGAGGAGGCGGGCCACACCTATTACTGGTGTCCCCAAGCTTCTTATAACCGGCAAGATGCCGAAAAGCTGAGTAAGGCGGAAAAGATGGCAGAGGTGGGCAAGGAGGCAGCCATGGTGAGAGAGGAGATGATGAGGATGAGGCAGAAGGGGGGCGATCCCCAGGGTGCGGCTGCCGGAGCACGGGAAATGAGCACGGGAGCCACCCGTTCAGAGGGGAAGGACACACGACAGGAGGATCAGAGCTGGGGAGTAGTCGGTTCCCAGAGAAAAGGAAAGAGTTTTGCATCTGCGGGTACGACAGGGAGGAGAGTTTCTGAGAACGCGGCGGCAAGTGCCAATAGGTTCCATCTTTTGAGAGAGGATGTGGGGTAGGAAATAGAGGTGGATGGCCCACTGGGGGATGAAGATGTCCCAGGAGCCTATTTGGGCGGAGGGCCGAAAGGCACCCCGCCGAAAGAGCAAAGGGTACAGAGTAAAAGGAAAGAAAGGAAAGGGTGCCAGGAGACCCACCTTTCCGAGGAAGAGGCTGTGTTGGAGGGCATGCCGACGGCGGTATCTCAGGAATGCGTTCAGCCACGGGTGGAGATGCTGCCGGAAGCAGATTCCTCATCCTCCACTGCCTCCACGGCCCTTCCCCTGGATGCGGCCCCCCAGGCCCAAGCTCTTTCAACCCTTCCCTCTGAATCACCCTCTGACCCACCCTCTGACCCACCCCCTGACCTTCCTCCAAACCTTACCCCAGATCTCGCTCTGGACAAACCTCCCCCTCCCCACCCCCCCGACTCCCCCTCCCCATCCTCACCTGATGGTAGGGCTACGCCTCGGGTTTTGTCCGAGGAGGTAGAAGTTTCCTCAGAGACAGCAGAATGAGAACTGAAGACGCGAGGATAGCGGTCTTGCTTGAAGCGGGGCTCGTGTCTTTCGGGAAGCGAAACAGATTGAGACCTTTTACAATACCTTGTATCATGGATAGACTACGGCCATTCCTTTTTCTATTCTCCATCATGGCAACACTCAGTCTTTCCACCGGGAACACACGAGGCCTGTGACAAGCAAAGAGGAGGGAGGAGATCATCCCACAGCTAGCTAAGCTCCGCTTTGATATCATGGTCTTACAGGAGACGCACATCTGCAACAAGCAGCAGAGGAGTCACGCTCAGAGATTGTGGTCCCGGGGGCCCTCGGTGTGGTCCTATGGAGAAGAATGTGGTGCAGAAGTAGCTGTACTATTTGGGCAAAACCACAATCTCCTTATCGACAACATTTTAGAGGCCCTCCCGGGGAGATTGATCGTGATCGATTTCTCCCTAAAAGACCTGTCGCCGGACGGCCTAGAGATCACAAGGCCCTTTCGCTTATGTAGTCTCTACGCGCCCGTCGATAGTTCCCGGAGGAAAGGGCTTTGGGAAAACCTCAAGAACTTCTGTTTCACACAGCGCCGTGTGATCATAGTGGGAGACTTCAACAACAGGACATAGAAACATAGAAACATAGAAAAAGAGCGAGTCAGAAGGGGCCTCCCGGGCCATCTAGTCTGACCTCCGGCACCAGCCGGCTCTGCTCATGACATGCCCACCATGTGCATGTCCAGCCTGTCTTTGAACACCCTCACCGATGGGGCCTCAACGACCTCCCGTGGAAGCCCATTCCACGCCCTCGGGGTCCTAACTGTCAGGAAGTGCTTCCTGGCATCCAAATTGAACCTTGGCTCCCTGAGCTTTGCTCCATTGGAGCATGTCCTGCCTTCCTCTGCAGGGGAGAACAGGTCTCTCCCCATCCCCATGTGACACCCCCTCACATACCTGTATGTTGCCAACATATCCCCTCTGAGTCTCCTCTTCTCCAAGCTGAAGAGACCCAGTTCCCTCAGTCTTGCCTCATATGGCATCCCCTGCAAACCAGCCACCATCCTTGTGGCCCTACGCTGCACTGACTCCAACCTGGCTATATGCTTTCTGTAATGAGGGGCCCAAAACTGAACACAATACTCCAGTTGCGGGCGCACCAGAGTCATGTAGAGTGGTAGTAATACCTCTCTTGATCTAGAAGCCACACTTCTGGCTATGCAACCAAGGGTGGCATTCGCACGCTTGACCACCGCATCACACTGCTGACTCATGTTTAGCCTGCGGTCAACCAGTACCCCAAGGTCCCTTTCACAAGAGCTGCTCTCCAGCCACTTGTCACCTAACCTGTACTTATGACAGCTATTCTTATGCCCCAAGTGCAAGACCTTGCACTTATCCACATTGAACGCCATCCTGTTGTCTCCTGCCCACTTCCATAGTCTGTCCAGATCCTTTTGGATCTGGTGTATCTGCTCCTCAGTTGTGGCCACTGCTCCAGTTTTAGTGTCGTCTGCGAATTTGATCAGCAGACTGTTCACTCCTTCTTCCATGTCGTTAATGAAAAGATTAAACAGGTTCGGCCCCAGAACAGAGCCCTGGGGGACCCCGCTTGTCACTGGCTGCCATCCCGATGATTCCCCGCTAATGGTTACCTTCTGCTTTCGGTCAGTCAACCATCCACCAGACAGTGCTTTGGTGTATCCCAAAACTCCTCAGTTTCTCCACCAGGATATCATGGGGCACTTTGTCAAAGGCCTTGCTGAAATCCAGGTGAATCCAGGTGAGGACCAAATTATCCGATAGGATTCAGGCGGTCAACTCTCCCGCTCGGGGCAGGGAGCTGGCCCTGAGTGCAGAGGAGAGGGACCTGGAAAAATTTCTGATGTGCCAAGGACTCAGGGATAAAGCCTTGGAGGTGCCTAACGCATTGGACTTCTTCCCCGTACCTTGCAGGAAAGCGTTTCTAGATACGTTTCCCATTTCGGAGGGGATGAGGTTCACTTACTATTCGGGGAATACGGCAAGCAGGTTAGACCAGCTCAGAGCCCCAAAAGAGGTCAAGACAGAGAAATGCAGCATCGTGGTAACCCCGTGGTCCGATCACACCATTCTGGCCGTCGAGCTGAGTCTCGGGCAGGCCCAAGTTGCTGGACGCCTCTTGCAAGGACATCATGGCTTCCATCCTGGCTAAAATGTCGACCCTCTGTGACATATATTTTGACAAGTTACCAGAATGGTGGGAAAGGACAAAGAGGGTGATTAGGAATAGCTGCCGCAAGTACGAATGGACGGTGAATAGGCGAGTGCTCCAGTGCTAACAGGAGGCCATCTTCCACTTCTTACAGTGCCACAGCAGGATGAATCAGGGGCGCCCGTACAACGAAGGGGTGTTGGTTCGAGCTAGGAATGCGACTGCAGAATTTCACCACGAGCAAAGGAGGAACCGGCTAAACTATAGAGATTATAGAGTGAAGGGCTCTGCCGTGGACGTCAAGGAGTGGGCAAAGGCTCGCAGTCCCAAGACGCCCATAGAGATGAAAGGTCTGCGGGAGAAGGAAGGGGACATGGTCGCCTTCCACCCGCGGGAGATGTTGTCTGTCATGGGGCGGTATTACCGACAGCTGTTTGCCCCTAAGAGCATAGACTCCCTCGAGATGGAAAGCTTCTTGCGGGACATTCCCAGAGAGAAAGTAGACTCTCTCTATGGGAAACTGACAGAAGTGGAGAACCACTTCTTCCCGAATAGGTGATGGCACCTATTCGGGAAGAGGAAGTGAGGCGAGCCATCTTGGCGGCCAAAGGAAAGTTCGCCCCGGGAGCAGACAGGCTGGGATACGAATTTTATAAGATCTTTTGGGAATGGCTCGTCCCCCCTCTGACAAAAGTGTTTAATGCATTGCTGGCCCAGGAGCGACTCACTGAGTCCTTTTATCAGGGCACCCGAAGGGGGACCCGACACTCCCGGCCAATTGGAGACCCATAGCGCTGACCAACATGGATTATCGCGAAGATACTGAACGGGAGATTGGCTAGTGTGGTGCACAAGCTGGTCGTGGGGTCCCAGACCAGTGCGGTGCCGGGAAGGGCTATGACGGACTCCCTCTGTCTGTTGAGGGAGATCTTCCAGTTGGTACAGGACGGGAAATGGGCAGGAAGAATTCTCTTGTTGGATCAGAGCAAAGTGTTCGACAACGTCCACCACTCCTTCTTGTGGAGCATTCTCCGATGGAAGGGTCTCCCGCCCTCTTATGTAGGGTTTCTCCAACTGCTGTACGCCGGAGCCACCATCACCCCCCAGATTAATGGGCACAGGGGAAAGCCCATCGCTTTGCGATCTGGAGTGAGGCAGGGGTGTCTGTTGAGCCCGCTCCTCTACGTCTTGGCTCTAGACGCCGTCCTGTGTTGCATACAGCTAGAGGAGGGGATAGTGGGGATCGCTCGTGCCTTCCTACTGGGGCTCCCTTGCGGATCAAATTCGTGGTGCATGCCGATGACGTCTCGCTGCTCCTGAAAGATGAGAGAGAGGTCGCGAGAGTACAGCGGACGTTTGAGGCGTACGCACGTGCCTCGGGGTCTCAGATCAACAGGAAGAAAAGTTACCTGATTTCTTTCGACCCTATGGAGGAGCAGCTGAAGCTAGCTCCTATGGAAGCGGACCGAGAAGGGGAGGGCAGAAATGAGCAGAAGGTAGAGGAGCAGAAGGTAGAGGAGGTGAAGATCCTGGGGATCTACTATTCCGTCGCCAAGGAGGGGTGGAAGAGGAACTGGTTAGCTTGGCTCCAAAAGTTTAAGGAGAAGATAGGCATGTGGAGGAAGTGGCGACTGACGATGTATCAAAAGGCAGTTTACATACGCACGTACGTGCTACCGGTAGCGAATAACATAGCGGTGGTCTACCTTCCTCCGGAAGCCGTGATGAAGGAAATGGAGAAGGAGCTCTTCAAATTCCTCTGGGGAATGGCCACCTTCGCTCTAGCGAGGGCGGTGGCATACAGACGGATAGACCAGGCGGGGCTGGACCTCCTGGCTCTGCATATGAGGATGTTCGCCACCTTCCTGAGTTACAACTTTGGGAAATACGCTCAATGGGAGGAAGGGGGGGACCGACCTCACATGTGGGTGGTCCTGTTTGCGCATCACTGGGTGGGTAAACCGTGGGCGGAAACCTGGTGGGGGGGGAATGCCTCGACTTTGCCGTCACGGCCGCAATGAGGTGCAGGGGACCCAAATATCTGAGGGAACTTTACGCTTTCATCAAGTGGCATCAAGTCCATGCAGAATGGTTTGCTATGAGTCGGGGGGATCTGAGGAGTATCAAACGGGAGGTGTACAGAGAGTTGCTCGAGGTGACCTATTTCAGACCACAGGTCGCCCGGAATGTGGTGACGGAGAACCTCTCTCGATACTTGAGGGAACCGGATTTTCCCGTCAAATATTTTAACGACAGAAGGGTGCCATTTCAGTTGTGGGACATCAGGTGGAGACTGTATCACCAGGTGTATCATCTCCAAGGCACCAGGCCGTGGCTTCACGAGTGGGCACAGACCTGCCCGAGACTGCGGTGTGAGAGCAGGGCTGTGGCGAGCGGAACGGCACAGAAGGGGACGGTGAGGCACTTTGTCAGCAAGTGCCCCATGGCGCCCTCCACGTGGAAGGCGGTGTCTGAAGCGCTGGACTGGTCGGACCTGGGCTCCCAGGACTGGGAATCCGTCGTGTCCGGCACGGAACCCTCTCCTCCACTGAAGGGACCCAGGAGGCGGGAGCCCAGGAAGCGGAGGTGGAGAATGGCCACGGCTCCCAAGACGTTCTGGACGGTACCCTGGTCCACGATTAGACTAATTAACCTGTACATCCTGTTGGCGCTGTTGTTCCAACGCCACAGGGAGATAAAGACGCAAAAGGTGGCTGATGTGGCCAGCTTGGTCAAATTTGTCCGAGACAAAATCTTTTGGTTGAGCCACGAAGAAAGGGGGAGGATGCCGCCCGGTCACTGGAGGACATTTTGGCCCTGGTTGTCCACTGCTCGTGCCCCGATTACGTAGTATCTGTATAACGCTCCCGCATGGAAAAGATCTATAAGACACATGGCGCAAACATCTCTAGGACATCTCTGTAGAAAGTAGTGTCTGTAATTTGGTGTGTAAATTTTGCAAATTTGTAAATGTGTGTACATTTGGCATTGTGAAAATTTGTAAATTTTGAATTTTGTACTTTTCTACTTTTCTAAGATGCAAGTTTCATTGGTTTTGTAATTTGTAGTATGCTCTTATTTAAATAAAACATTTCAACCTAAAAAATTTCAACCTGACCCTAACCCTAACCCCGCCCACTGAATGGAGAAGCTGCTTTACTTTGAGCTCCCACTTTCTCCTCAGAAAAACATTGGATTTTGCTGGAAATGTACAGCATGCTGAACTCCCTCTTGCTGGGAGGGACAGAGAGAAGCTTGGGGATCCTTTTGGTGCTCTGATGGATCCTGAGACCCCAAGTTTGCCTGAGAAATTCGTGGAAGAAGAAGAAGCCCTCCCTTCTCTTCACACAGAAGCCTCAAGGACAATGGCTGCACACAGTGAGTGTTTACATGAAAACTCTGAGGGGTTTATGCAGGCACAGCAAAAGATTGGGGATTCTGCAAGTGGTGGGATTTGTAGAGTGGACTCCAGGGAATCCCTCAATATAACAAACATTGCAGGGAGCCAGGAGGATTTAGAGAAAAGCTTTGAGAAAGTGGCTGCCCCCATCCCCCTTTCACAGAATGACTCAGCAAATCTGCCTTTGCAAGGGAAAACAATACAGCGGAAACTGGAACTTTTTTCTCCAAGCCACAAAGATAAAGGGGAGGCTTTTGATTCACAGTCTTGTGGGGAAGACTTGGAAGACTCAAACAACAAGGAAAATATTTCAGGGAGCCCAATTTTTACTAAGATAAAGGCTGCAAAAGTAGTCCCCTCCACCAAGGCTTTTCAACAGCAGATCTCAGTGCAGTCGGGAGGGGCTGCATTCACAGTTTGTTTACAAGAGCAGAAGCTTTCCTCTTTGGAAATTTAAATTATCGTTAATTTACATCATTGTGCTAAACTCCTGAAACAGAACTGGGAGATGAGCGAGAACATTCCTCCTGTGCCTGTGAGGTCCCAAGAAGAATTTAAATGACCTGCAAATAAAAAGACTTTAAGACACTCTCCTGGCAGGGAAGAGCCCTTTGTCAAGAGGAGACACGTGCCTCTGAGAACCACAAGAACTGACTTACAGACACCTTCCACCGAAGACAGTAAGACGACAGAGGACCGCCATTTGGGGGGTTCTAGAGGCTGCAGCACAGAGAGAGGAGAGCAATGCCATCGAAAAAAGACCTAAAGGGCAAGATGTGATAGAGCCTGTGAACTCCAAGAGAAAACTGTGGAGTGAGCATTTCTTTTCTGATGTGGATACGGAGAGTGAGGTATTGGCCGAGCCACTGAGAGATGAGCCGGTGGAAGTGAATGTGGCGACCCAGTATTCTCTTTCAGATAGGCCACTGCTGTCTGAAGTGACTCCAAGTAATGAGGTCAGGCCACGTCAAGAGCTCAAGCTTGGCGCGCAGCCTAAGGAAAGGGGGGCCAATCAGGGGACTGTGAAGGAGCAGACTGGGCCAAAAAAACAGAATGGGCAAAAAGTTGGAGAGGTGCAAAGTGACTGGCAGTTGATAGACAGGCAGAGGGGGAGGAGTCGGAGCGGTTAGAGTCCGAAGCAACTGGACCAAGCACCCACCACAGCAGAATGATTGGGCAAAATAAGTTCTCGGTTTTACAAGAGGAGGCGGAGAGGGAGGCGGTATCGAGAGAAATAATAGAACAGGAATTGAGTGAGTTGATGGAGACAATGCAGGGATGGGACAAAAGACCAGGAAATAAGGAGCAAAGAAGAGAGGCAAAAATGGGACAAGTACAAGGAGAGAGGGAAGGGTGTGAGAACGGGGCAGCGAGAGATGGAAATACAGCAGAAGGAGTTGGTAGATGACAGCAAAGAAGACTTGCGAGAAAATGGGGAAGCTAGACAAGTGGCATCATTAGATGACCTGAGTGACCCAACACAAGTTCAGAGGACATGCTTGACGAGCCTTCAGGGCTCTCTGACGGATGCATTGCTTCCTGTTGCGGGAACAAACCCGCCTCTCCTTTCACCATCTTCTCTTCCCACTTCTTCTGTTCCCACACCTGACTTTCTGATCACCCCTTTGCCAGATCTTGAATTACTTCCCCCTCCCCCTCCCCCCCCTTCAGATTCGCAATCTGAAGAGTCTACACCTCAGGATACATCTGAGGGGGTAGAAAAAGAACCGTACATTGTACTGGACAGTTCAGAGAGAGAGAGTGATGAAACTGTGCCATGATGACAGTAATAGAAAATGATGTTTGTAGCTTATGCCTTTTGTACAATTTGTTAAAATTATTTAAGGTGGTTTATACAGGTCCTATCCATGATAAAAAGCTTGGAACAAAATAATAATAAATAGACCTTTTGTTTTTCCTTAATTTCGTTTTTCCATTTTTCAAGTTTTCAAGTTTTCAATTTTTCAAATTTTTCAAATTTTACTATGGCCACTTTAAAAATTTTAACTTGGAACGTGAATGGCATGAGGTACATTGCACGCCGTGAAGAAATATTGACTAGCCTGAAAGGACTGGATAGGGATATATACGTTCTACAGGAGACCCATTTTTGCATTGAAAAAGATCGCAGCTCAGCACAAAGTTTATGGATACAAGGCCCTTCCATATGGTCATACGGTGAAGAATATCAAGCTGGCATCAGGATATTATTTAGGGCTACCAAAAGTTTAACGGTGGACTTCGTGCTAGAAGCGATCCCTGGGAGGCTGGTCGTGGACTTTATGGTTCATGCTTTGCGAGAGGATGGTGGTGAAAACAAACTCCTTTTCCGGTTGTGTGGACTATATGCTCCGATTAAAGCCAATGAATGGAGAGACTTGTGGGACCACATGAAAGCCTATTGCAATACTCACAGGCACGTCATCGTTGCCGGAGACTTTAACAACAGAGTGGTCGTGTTGGACAGGATAACCTACGTCGATGAAGATCGAATGATGGAATGATCTGCGGCGCGACCTTTAACGGTGGAGGAGAGAGAGCTAGAGCGCTTCTTCATCGAGAACGGATTATCTGATAAAGTGACAGAAGCCATCAACGTTTTGGATTTCTTTCCGGTTACTTGTAGGCGTGCCTTCACCTACAGGTATTCTCCCATGGATGGTGCCAGATACACCTTTTACCACGTAAGGGGAGCCAGCAGGCTGGATAGAATACGGGCCTCAAAAGAGCTCAAGACAGACTGCTGCAGGTTGATTGTGACACCTTGGTCAGACCATCTTATGTTGAGCTGTGATTTCAGCACGGGACAAGTTTATCCTAGAGGTAAACCGTTGTGGAGGCTCACAACAATACAACTGAATAATATCTCTTACAAGGAGATGTTGGCCTCCACCTTGGCTAACATGCTCACCCTCTGCGACTTGTACGAAGATGATCTGGCGGCCTGGTGGGAGAGATGCAAACGGATCGTCAGGAAGAGGTGTTGGAATCTAGAAGTGTGGATCAACAGTAAAGAGGTGAAGACTTACCAGGAGGCAGTTTACCAGTTCATCAAGTGTCACAGCAGGGTTAATCGTGGGCTCCCGTATGACAAACATCTGCTACAGCGTGCCAGGGAGGTGATCGCGGCCTTCCAGATGAAGCAGAGGCAAAAGAAGAAAAATACCAAACTTTATAGGACTAAAGGGGCCCTGGTGAACAAGGACGAGTGGGTGAGAGCCAGAATCCAAGCACCCTTTGAAAGCATGAAGGGCCTGAGGCTCTCTGAGGATGATGCCGTTTTCCTCCGTCCCAATGAGATGTTGGACATCGTGGAACATTACTAAGATCTACCAACAGAAACCCATCCGGGGGGAGGAGATACCGAATTTTTTTGACGGCCTTCCCCAAAAGGACTTAAATGTGATACACCAAGGACTGGCAGACGAAGACTTGAGAGAATTAGAGAAACCCATCACCGAGGAAGAGGCTGAGATGGCCATCACGCAAGGAAAGAGCGGATCGGCACCTGGTCCAGATGGCCTAGGCTGGAGTTTTTACAAGCTTTTTAAGACATGGATAGGTTCTGCCATAACTAAAGTCTTTAATTTTTTGTTGCAGCAACCCAAACTCTCTCACTCTTTTTATCAGAGTACTCTCATTTTTTTCGCTAAACAAGGGGATCTCACTTTGGTCAAGAACTGGAGGCCGATTGCCTTAACCAATGTGGACTATCGCATTTTAGCAAAAATCTTGAATGGAAGACTAGCTCGCCTAGCTCCAAAAATTGTGGTACCCAGTCAAACCAGTGCGGTGCCCGGTCGTAGCATGTTAGATTCCTTATGTTTATTCAGAAAGCTGTTTGAGCTGGCCAGGGAGGAAAAGTGGAAAGGGAAAATTATGTAGCTGGACCAGACCAAGGCCTTTGATTGTGTTCATCATGAATTTTTGTGGGCTACTCTGGAGTGGAAAGGGCTGCCCCACAGATTCATACAGTATGTAAAGCTGCTGTATAAGAAGGCCTCGGTGATCCCGCAAGTCAATGGCCACAGAGGAAAAAGCATTGCGTTAGAATCGGGGGTCAGGCAGGGTTGCCCCCTCAGCCCGCTTTTGTACGTCTTGGTTATAGATATGGTCTTATTCAAATTGCTATTGTAAGAGGGACTCTCAAGACTGGGTCGAGAGATTCCCCAGTCCACACGAGCTATGGTCAAGTTTGTAGTGCATGCCGATGACGTTTCCCTCTTGGTGAACGATGAAGAGGAAATGAAACAGGCCAAACTCATATTTGAACATTATGGGAGAGCATCTGGAGCACAGATGAATTATCAGAAAAGCTGTGTTATCGACCTGGGTGGGAAAGATTCTCTAATTGTATCAAAGGTAGAGTCCTCCGAAGGGACCGGAGGGGCAGGCCCAGAAAGGGTACAGCGAGTTAAGCTATTAGGCCTCTGGTTTACTAAAGAGAGTGGGGCATGGAAAACTAACTGGATGGAAAAACTGAAGGAGAAAATTACTTTATGGCAAAGATGGCACCTAAACGTGTACCAAAAGGCAATTTATATTAAGACATATGTCGTCCCAGTGGCCGCCAATATCTCTGTGGTTTATCCGCCACCGATCACTGTGATGAAAGAAGCAGAGACTCTCTTGTTTAAATTCCTATGGGGGGCGGCCACTTTCCCTCTCGCCAGAGCTGTGGCTCACAGACCTGTCGAGGAAGGGGGACTGGACTTCCCATCTGTTACCCTCAAATTTCTCACAGGGTTTCTCAGTTTTAACTTTGGGACCTTCCGGGAAGCGGAAGTGAAAATGATGGGCGTGGGCTGCCCGGCGTGGACCCTGTTATTTGCCCGTCGCTGGGATAGGCATGACTGGTTCCACCAGTGGTGGAGGGAGGGTTCGACCCCACGCACCGTCTCAGCGGTGACAAAGCTGACGGGACCAGACTTCTGCTGGGACTTGTATGCTCAGATTAAACAGTACAAAGTGCAAGCCGAATGGCTGCAGGACATCACTGGGCCTATTAGATGTTTAAAGAGAAATGTGTACAGGCAGCTTTTGGACATCAATTGCTATAGACTGCAGATGGAAAAAAAACCTGACAAAGGTAGCCCTCTCGGACTACCTGAAAAAGCAGGAGTTTCCAATAACGTATTTCACAGACAGGAGGGTTCCCTATAGCCTGTGGGACATCCGTTGGTGGTTTTATCATCAAATTTACAAGGTGAAGGTATCGATGCCTTGGGTACCCGTAGAAAGACGGCTGTGTCCAAGGGCACGCTGTGAAAAGCAGATGCTGACAGGAGAGGCCCCTCAAAGAGAGACTTATGAACACTTTCTAAAGCTGTGTCCGGGAGCCAGAGACACTTGGGCTGAACTGGCGATAAAATGGACTGGCCGGAGCTGAAGGAGCAGCTTTGAGAAAGCATCGTTTCGGGCATTGAACCAGAAGGAGGAATCAGAGGACCAAGGAAACCGGTGCGAAGGAAAAGGAATAGAGATGGGACTTTTGTTAATGAAAGGCAACATTGGTTGACACCCTGGAGTACCATCAGACTGATAAATTTGACTGTAATCCTGTCCCTGATCATTCAGAGGCAGGAGGAAATCAAGCTGCAAACACCTTATAACTTGCACAAGGCAATCAAGTTCATCCTGGGCAGGATAAAGACTTTGAGTGAGGTGGAAAAAGGAAGGCTTCTGACAGCAAAGTGGAAGAAATTCTGACCATGGATGACTGATGGCACTCCAGCCATTACATAATAATGTTTGAGGTACAAAGATGTAACAAGATACAAATGCAAGAACTGTTAAAATTGTACATAAGGAAGGATATTGAACTTTAGCTATAGGTGTATATATGTATTAGATGTAAATTAGTTAGGAAACAAATTGTATTAGCAAGATAAGAGATTGAGTTTGACGTTTGTTACGGACTTTTGCGTTCAGTTGTAGTAATTTTGAAGTAGAAACATTTTAATAAAAAATACATAAAACCTAAAAAAAAAAAAAACCCTAACCCTAACCCTAAAAATAAAAGAAGTGTGTTCTTTGAAAGTGTGGGTTTCTTTCGCTATCACAATTAACGTATTTTTTAGAGAAACAGAAGCGTGTTCTGCTAATGCGCCGGTTTCTTTCGCTATCCAAATTAATTTATGTTTTTAGAAAAACACAAACGTGTTCTGCAAAAGTGCTGGTTTCTTTCGCTATCAATATTTTTCATTTTTTTTAGAGAAACACAAACATCTTCTTTCAAGGTACCGGTTTCTTTCACTATCAAAAATAATGTATTTTTTTTAGAGAAACAGGAGCGTGTTCTTTCAAGGTGCCAGTTTCTTTCACTATTCAAATTACTGTATTTTTTAGAGGAACACAAGCGTGTTCTGCAAAAGTGCCGGTTTCTTTCGCTATCCATATTAATATACATTTTTAGAGGAACACAAGCGTGTTCTGCAAAAGCGCCGGTTTCTTTCGCTATCCATATTAATATATTTTTTAGAGGAACACAAGCGTGTTCTGCAAAAGTGCCAGTTTCTTTCGCTATCAATATTAATCTGGTTTTTTTTGAGAAACACAAGCGTGTTCTTTGAAAGTGCCGATTTCTTTCACTATGATAAATAATGTACTTTTTAGAGAAACCGAAGCATGTCCTTCAAAAGTGCAGCTCTCCTTCTCTATCAAAATTAATGTACTGTTTAGAGAAACACAAGCGTGTTCTGCAAATGCGCCGGTTTCTTTCGCTATACAAATTAATTTATGTTTTTAGAGAAACATAAGTGTGCTTTTCCAATGCGCCAGTTCCTTTCACTATCAATATTAATCTTTTTTTTTAGTGAAACACAAGTGTGCTCTTTGAAAGTGCCGGTTTCTTTCGCTATCAAAATTAATTTATGCTTTTAGAGAAACATAAGCGTGTTCAGCAAAAGTGCTGCTTTCTTTCCCTATCCAAATTAATTTTATGTTTTTAGAGAAATGGAAGTGTGCTCTGCAAAAGTGCAGCTTTCCTTCGCTATCAAAATTAACATATTTTTTAGAGAAATACAAGCTTGTTGTTTGAGAGTGCCAGTTTCTTTCGCTATCACAAATGTTGTTGTGAGCCGCCCCGAGGCTTGTGTGCAAGGGGTGGCATACAAATATGTTAATAAATAAATAAATAAATAAATAGCACCAGTTTCTTTCGTTATCAATATTAATCTATTTTTTTAGGGAAACACAAGCGTGTTCTTTGAGAGTGCCGGTTTCTTTTGCTGTCAAAATTAATGTATTTTTTAGAGAAACAGAAGCGTGTCCTGCAAAAGTACAGCTTTCCTTCGCTATCAAAATTAACGTATTTTTTAGAGACACACAAGCGTGTTGTTTGAGAGTGCCAGTTTCTTTTGCTATCAAAATTAATGTATTTTTTAGAGAAAAACCGTGTCCTGCAAAACTGCCGGTTTCCTTCGCTGTCCAAATTAATTTATGTTTTTGGGAAACGTGTGTTTTTCAAAAGCTCCCAAGATGGCTGAAGGGCCAGGCCCCTCTGAGTCACACAGTATCAACATGGTGAGGGCTCACTTCTTCATGCCACAGAAGTCACGGTTATGACATCACGCCCGGCATGGCTGCCTGAAAGCCATTTGAAGCTTCTTGCTGCTCTTCCTGCCTCTTCTAACATGGACGCCCTAGGGAAGGAAATTGGGGCGGCCAGGCGGGAAGGGCTCCTTCACCCTCCTGGCTCTGAAGATGAGGGGGGGATTCTTCTCCCCCCGCATCTTTCACAAACCCCCTGGCCCTTCCCTGCATCATCTATTTACACTGCCTTCATAACACTGCAACTGTTGTTCTAGAGGATTCTGGGAATTGTAGTTGGTTATAATCAAGAGCACTGTTAAGAGATTCCCAGTTTCCACAAGCTTTCAGTATAGTCTATTTTCCTTAAAAGCCAAATGTCCTTCCTTATTTCCTTCCTTATTTAAACCTGTTCATCCTTTGAAGCAATACCTTTCTATTGCTGTCTTTTAAAAGTTGCGACTAACATTTCTGCTTAACATACTTCCAGAACAGAATTAAAATGCCAGTAACGTTTAACTTAAGAGCGTAACACTATTTTTCATGCTTGGCTCCAATTAATTTCAATGAGGATTGCACTGAACCATTCGCCCGAAAATTATGCCTGGGAAACATTCTGCTGTGCTGCCCACGACTGCGGGTTGGTGTTTTCATGGGAAAGACTAGTATCATTTCTCTGCTCGCCTATGAACTCAGTGAAGGAAGTTTTTAAATGTTAAAAACTGGTAATACAATCCAGAGAAGGTTAAGGGCACTTAGGCATCATTGAAATCAACCACAGAAACTGTAAGTCCCCATTCCATACAATGGGACAGGCATGTTTTCCTGGGTGGTGCCAACCAATAGCAAGTTCATAGCTAATGTTAAACCTCACCGGAAGACCTAGCAGCATGACTGAATACTAATTTCCAGAGATACGACGACACATTATACAGACTGGGAAAGCATTAATTAAGATGTTAGATATTCTCGGAGACACAATTTTTGTTCACAGTGATGACGGAAGATTTTCAGCCCAGACAAAATGACATTCGTTACACAATTAACCTCGATGAGAAGTTGAAAAATAACTGCTGAGGAAAATCAGTCCAAAAACGGGATTCACACTGTGACGTTATTTGCCTCCGTTTCCATGAGCCGGCCAACATGCTGCAAACAAAGTCCCCATGTTCATTTAGGAGGCGGTGGCTCCTGAAATGGGCTCCGCTCATGTGGGATTCCATCCGTGGGAGGTTTAGGCATCCCTCATGTAGCCTCCGTCAGCACCCCGTCTTGTGGTCCCATTCAGCTTCACCCTGTTGTTGGCCTCACAAACAATGGGACCACCAGCATCTCCCTGAAAGGTGGAAACGTAAGACAGGTGGTTAGGAAGTCGGACCCCCTTTTCCACTTTGAGTTTAACGGGGCTAGTACTTGCCTGTCCCTGCAGGATCCTCACCCCAAAAGTCCTCAGGGATGTTAGTCAACAGTTCCTGGAAGTACCTTGATATTATTCTTGCAGTGCATTTAAATTGGGCCCTTTCCCTCTCAGGAGAAAACCAAGGTGGCCCCTGCACCTCTTTCTTATCCTCACAGCAGCAGCCCTGTAGGGCACATGAGGCTGGCACTCTTTTCAAATGAGCCGCCTCCGACCACACCTTCTTCGTACAGGCACCATTGCCAGCAAGTGCAATTCGCCATGCCAAGCAGGGAGGTTTTGGCTTGACCCCTGGTGGAAAGCTGCTGCTCCCCTTCCTTCTCTTCCCTCCACTCTGGGCGCTCGCCTTTCCTGTGGCCTCATGCATTGCTCGTGAAAGCTGACTTGGCGAGCTGCAAACCCCTCAACTGCCACCATGGCTGTCCCCCTGGAAAAGAATGCCAGCTCTGCCCAATTACAGGAGCCTTGGAAAATGCCTCCCAAACCCACTCCATGCAAAGGCACCTCGCAAAGGCCAAGCAGCTCAGCCACATCCAGGAGGGCCCCCACAGCTGGCGATGTCACCCCACGACTCAGCTGACTGTCCCCGGAAGAGTAGGCTGCCTTGCTCACTGGAACCTGCCTCCTCTATCCCCAACTATCCCCGCCAAAAGAACAGACTCCTCGCTGGGCAGCTCTGCTGAAAATCCCTCTGCCCCAAAGGAAAAGAAACACAGAACTTACTCTTTCACTTTCCTCCAAGGAAACAGCAGCCCTTCCAACAGCCTCAAAGCATGAGCCACTCTTCAACCTTCTCATTTCCAACCAGGAGATGCTAAGCGCCACAATGGGCCAAGTCATGCTTTCAGTCGTACCTTCGGTCCACGGCCAAACAGGACTGCCACGCTCGGGCAGAAGCAAGGAAAATAGAGTATTACGCATGAGAAGGAAAAGCCCAGCAAAATCAGGCAAATCTCCCCACACTCCTCACTAAGGGGAATTCAAAGGTGTCAGGCCCATGAGGGGCTGCTTTGCCAAGCGTGGACCCTGCCCATTGCTCAGGTGAGGCATGACAAGGAAGAGCTGGCTTGTCAGGCATGATTTCAGGGCTGAGAAGACTCCCCCGTGAAGAGGGCACTTGCCTTGAGTGGCTGCAGGTGGTTTCACGCAGAGCTGATCCCCAGAGAGAGGTGGCCTGCCTGCCTGTCTCACCCAATGTTGTTCATCTCCACTGAAGTGGATGCTGGCCTGGCCGCAAGCCATCCAGGGGCTGAGCCCTTCAGCCATCCCCCTGAAGAGGACAGCTACCTGGCAACACTTCAAAGGGCCACTGAGCTGAATGGTCCCCATGAAGATGATGAGTGACTGGAAACGCATGAAGCTCAGCCACAACTTAGGGGAACCACCCCCTAAGGATGAGGCTTGCCAGGTCCCTACCTCACGTGCTACTCCAAGGATTGTCCCCATGAAGGAGACAGTTTCCTCGCATGAGCAAGAACCAGAGCCATTCACAATGCAAGAGCGCTGTCCACACTTCCCCACTCTTTTTAAATTTATGCTGATGCCACTGTGACATGACCTTCAAGGGGCCATATTTCTGAACTAGTGTCAACTGCTTTGTTCTATTTTAGGAGGGGCTTTCAACAATATACAGAGAGATTCAAAAACATATTATTGATTAAAATAGTATTTTGTGCCCACCTCACAGGCAAGGCCGACGATCCAATCCAAGGCAGTTCCAACACAAACACAAGACAGAGCTGGATTTTCAGCCAGCCTCACAGGCAAGGCAGAGAACCAAATGTCAAGGTGGTGCTAACTGAAACCCCAGACGTGGCACAGTTTCTGTCTGCCTCACAGGAGAATCACACAATCGCAACCCCAAGACAGAGCCAGAGTTTCAGCCTGCCTGGCGGAATTGACAGAAGGAAAATCAGAGGTCTGCTGAAATCCTTCTAAAGGTCTTCTGGGGAATGCTCAGTGCATCATGGGTCAGGGTAAGTCAAAACAAATGCGGGTTGCCTTTTGGGAAATTGGGAAAGGTTCAAAAGGAGATTCTATCTCAAAGAGAAAAAAAAAACTAAACATCTACTGTAATTCTATTTGGCTCCAGCATCAATTGGACGGTGGAGCAAAGTGGCCACCTGGAGAGTCTGTCAATTTTCAGACTCCCCAACAGTTGCAACTTTACTTTCAACATGCCAGTAAATAGCTTTAACTCCTGCACAACCGTTTGTTACATTGACAGTCTGAACTCGCTGGAAGAGTGCAGACTGGTCCCCACTGGGGGAGGACAGAGAAGAGAAGAGAAGAGAAGAGAAGAGAAGAGAAGAGAAGAGAAGAGAAGAGAAGAGAAGAGAAGAGAAGAGAAGAGGGAGAGTAGAACTCACTCTCTCCCCACCAAAAGCTAGCAGCGCAGCGTGGATATGGACTTTGAGGGAGTGGGGGGAAGCTCTGGGGAGTCTGCCACCATGCCTGGGTGCAGTGGTAGCTTTCATGGCCAGGAGGGCATGAATGGGTGGTTGAATCCTAGCCAAATGGCTGCAGTTTGGAATCACTAGCCCTTCAGTCCTTCAAACTGGCAACGTTTAGGATCCAGGGAAAAAAAAGGAGGGGTTTCTCAAGCTAGCAAGTTGCTCCCTCCCTGTCAGCCTGTCTCCACAAAGGCGTGTATCTAGATCTACGAAAGTGAAGAGCCGGATTGTGGTGTTCCACAAAGTGCCGCGGGTGTCCCAGGCACAGCCCATTTCCCAGGAGGGGCCAAAGAGCTCCCTCGCTGATATTACAAAAAGTGGGATGGTGGCAGAAGTCGCTGGAGCCACATTTTACTCCTCTCGAATACAAATAACACGCAACAGACCGTGCAGTGAATGTGACTTGTGGGTGCAGCCTGTGTGCCGGAAGGGCTTTCTCCCACCAGGCGTGAGCTCCGTAGCTCTACTATGCTCAGCAATTGAGGCATCAATGGCGAGCCTGGAGTGCCATCCTGTGGCCACTTCCATGAATTGCGGCCTCCTGCACCTGCTAGCCCCGGTTAGACAAGCTAAGCTAAACTAAGGCTTTCACCAGCCTTTTATCTCATGAGTTATCCTGTCTTCTGAGGGGTTTTTAAAGGGTAGAAGGAAAAGAGAAAAAAAGAATGAGAACAGAGGAGGGAGAAGGCAGACACCCATGGGCATCAAGGCTAGCCCTTCCCACAAAATATTTCAGGTCTTCTGTCCCTTGGCTGTAGTATACATGAAAATAATCTTGGAGTTATAGTCTGACTATAGATCATCTGAAAATAGATCAGTATGGTGCCATGGATGCAAAAAATCAAAAAGCAAATGGCATTTTCATTTGCATGCACTGAGGTGTGCTTTTCTAATAATGTCAAGTAATAGTTCCATTCCACTATATGCTGTCAGGCCTCACCTCTAATACAGAGCTCTATGCTCAGCAATGAACCTTTCTGAAGCCTGTCCCCAATGTGTGGGCCCTCAAAGAAGGTGTCACCCCCCCCCCAGAGCCAGATGCAGAGATGGGGCTATGAGATGCGAAAAATGCTTATGCCACCTTTTTTCCTGCAAGGAACCTACCCAAGGCAGCTCGCACGATTCCCATTCTCCCCTTTCTATCCTCACAGCAGCCCTGCGAGGTAGGGGAGCTGCAAGTCCACATCTCCCACCAAAGCCTGGAGAATCTAATCCCTACATCAAGTAGACGCTGAGCATGAAAAGGAGAGCACGGCCGAAGACTTGGAAGTCGCCCTGGGAGCGGGGGCACAGGGAAGGAGCAGCACCTCTTCCTTTTCATACATCTATAGGATCACCTCTGAAGAGCCGGCCACTACTAATATGATGGAGGGCTAAACTCCCTGTAATAAGAGCTGACCAAGATGGTGCCTGTGTCATCACCTCCCTCCCACCCCACCCAAGTGTGAGGGTCTTTTTGCCTCTCCTAAGATGGCTGCCAGAAGAAGCGCAACTCTTTCCTGCCCTTCTTCCCTGGAAGTGCCATCCCCTTTCCCGTGGCTTCCCCTGGGGCTGCCCTGCTCCATCCCTCCTGTCCCTCCCACCCCCAGTTCTCCCAGCTGGGCCAGGCCAAGGGGACTGCCCAGGAAGCGCCCCTGCCCCACTCTCCGCCTCGATCCCCAGGAGCAGCCCCGCCAGGCGCACACCCTTCTGATAGGCATGAAAGGATGATTTGAAACAAGGGAGTAAAGAGATTTAAAAGGGTAACAAAGAAAATTACTTAGCTCAAAGGAGGGGAGGGGCCAAAATCAGATAGCACAAGGTGTGGGGAAACAGGCAGGTAGGCAGGAGGGCCAGATACTTCCTGATGGTTTATTGACAAGCTGGGCAGAACAAGATGAGCCTATTGCAGCCCACCGGGGGCAGGGGTGGACTGGGAAGAAGGGCCGGTGCTGGGGCAGCGCGGAGCAGGCGGGCAGAAAGATTGTAAGCTCCCAGTACCCCAGCCAATTGGGGGGAAAGAGGAGGGAAGAAGTAGCCAGGAGCAGGGTTCAAAAGCCGGGGGGGAGGAGGGGTGAACAGAAAAATGGGAAGGAAACCATCTTTTTCCTGTTCCCTTCATGGCAATAAAGTTTTAAAAAGAACTCTCTGCATGCTTGGAGTATTTTTCTCTTCCGATGGAAAGGAAAGAGTTGATCATAACACATAGCACAGTGTAACCTGACTTTAATGGTTACAAAAAGAAGACTCACCTGGCAGCTCAGCTGAACATTTCTCTGAATCATACCAAGAAAGAAGTGGTTTGCTTGACATGATCTGCCCCAAAACTAATGCAACACACAACTTACTCTTTCACTTTTCAGGCTGAGTCAGCCAGCAACTTCACAGCTGCATGGGTGCTTGTACCCATATCTTTGATCTTCTAGGTCTATGTTCTAACCAGTTCGGCTCATCGTTTGCATCTGAGAATGTTGCATACAATTTGTTTACCTTTACATGCTGCAAGGCCTAACCAGTTCAGTAGCAGCATGTTACTTTCGCTTGCATCCTTTAAACTTGAAAAAAGACAATTATACTGGAGTGGGGCTCTTTTCTGTTCAAAGTCCCCTCTGACAGAATGCTTAGAAATATCACCAACTACAGTTCCCAGAATTCTCTAGGGCAAACAATTCAACAGTTATGAAAGCAGTGCAGCTTGGTAAATGCGGATGTAATCACAGTCTTAATGCTAGGCTCTTTCATTCTCAGGGATGTCCTGCCTTTGTCTATATATCTGAGAAGCATTCCACTAATCTTTACTGAGCTTGAAAAGTTGTAACTGGCTGAAACTGGTGTTTCAGTTTCAGCCCATAACTGGCCCACAATGCCCACCCGCAGGTCACAGCCCCAAAACTGGCCACAATGGGCAGGTCAGCAGAATGTTTCCAAATTCAGAGAGTTTCTCCGGGGAGGGCCCCCAAGACGAGTGGTGCATTGACACTCTCAGTGGTGCACTGGAAGTAGTGTTGGGGAAAGGCGCCCAAAATCAGCCCGTGATGCTCACCCATGGGGTCACAGCCCCAAAAGTGGCCAAAATGGGCAGGTCGGCTGAATGCTTCCAAATTAGCAGCATTTGCTCAGGGCAGGTCCCTGAGACCTGTGGTGCATCGCCATTTCTGATGGTGTGTTGGAAGTAGTGTTGGGGGAAGGCACCCAAAATATGTCCCATTTTCATACTGTGAAATTGCTTTAAAAGAGGAAAGTGGTTTTTAACTAGGTTCTGCTAATGTACGAAATTCTTCCAACCAGACACTTGTTGCAGACATGTTCTCATGGAACCTGAGAATTTCCCTGATTGAGAAGCCCACATGTTCCAAGGTCTGATGATATGTCCCTACACACTCATATTGCTCAGTGAAAGATACTTTTGGAAAGAAGTGCTCTGTGAGGGGCAGCAAAGGGACCTATAATTCGTGCCAAGCATGCTTTCTGGAGCAATTTTATTTATTTAAATATTTTTATGCCGCAGCAGCAATGCTGCTGTCATATGCGGATTTACTAATCATGAGGGTCTTCCTTTCACAGGTGCATCTATGAGCAACCTCTCTTGGCACGCCCGGACTGTCACGATGCTCCTTCTGTGGGGTGCCTTGGCAATGCTGCATGGAGGGATGAGGTGTCAGGATGAGAGGCAACTCCAGGCCTCCATCTGCTGGCTGCGTCTCAGCAAGGCAGGGAGTTGCTGGATTGCTTCCCCAATCTACTGCGGCTGCCAGGGCTCTTATGGGCATGACCTGAGACCTTAGATAAGAGGTGCCTCACCAATGAAGGTCTCCAAATGCACTGCAGTGCTCCTGTGACCTGAACTCCTGATGTTGTGCCTGTTTGTGGACCCTGCTCCTCTGCTTGGACCTCAACCATTTTCCTGGGCCCTGCTTGCTCCTACTGCTGCTGCAGCACTCGGGTACCAACTCTTGTCTGCATTGCTTCCTTGGTTTCTTGCCTCCTGGCTTTCTTGACCATGCTTTCACTTCTGGGAGTGGACTCACCTTGCTCTTCCACTCCTGGCACTGTCATTGAACCACTGTATAAAATTGGGATTTCTCTGCACTGGGCTTTGGACTCTAGCTTAGTAGGCCAGGGCCTGTTGCCTGTGTCAGTCAGCCACATACACCCCAGATGCTGACAGCAGGGAATTAGGTTGGCCTCGGGTGCAGCACAGCATGTACCATCCTGCCTGGTCTGTCGACAAGCAACAGCCCCCTGCAAAGCTGGCTGATCTCTGGGGTAAAGCTTTGTAAGAGACAGAACATAAACACACCAAGCTTAAGTTTGAAGAAATTAGAGGAAGGCCGGGAGAGTGTGGCACGAGCGGCCTGTCACCACTGCCGTCGCCACCCCGGAGCTGAAGGCCACACCTGCCTCCACCTGCCGCCTCCACCTGCAGCCGCGCCGAGGCCACACAGCCCACCGACCACAGCACAGCTGCTGCTGGTGCTGAGGCCCCTGCTCCGGCCCACCCCCTGTGTGAGTGGCAGTCGCGCTGGGATGGGTGGGGAGGGCGGGGCCACACGTGCCTGCACCCTCAAAGCACCGGTGACGCCCAAGGAAGGCCGGGGAAGGCCGGGAGAGTGTGGCACGAGCGGCCTGTCACTGCCGCCATCACCGCCCCGGAGCTGAAGACTGCGCCTGCCTCCACCTGCAGCCGCGCCGAGACCACGCAACCCACCAACCACTGCACAGCTGCTGCTGGCGCTGAGGCCCCTGCTCTGGCCACCCCCCGCGTGTGTGGCAGTCGTGCCGGGACGGGCGGGGAGGGCAGGGCCGCATGCGCCTGCACCCTCAAAGCACTGGCGATGCCCAGGGCCAGTGGCCGAAGGGCTGGCGGCCAAAGGGCGACAGCCTAAGGGCACTGCCATTAGGGCTAAGGGTGTTGCCGTTAGGGCCGTTCGGGGCCAGACAGGGGCTGGGCTGGCCAGGGATTCTGGCCGAGGCTCTGGAGGTGGGGGCTGGCTGCAGGGTAGGATTTTAACTGTTTTAAATTTTTAACTAGTTTTAGGGGCCCATCTCAAGTTTAGCTTAGATATGCTACCTGGGGAGCACATGGGGGCCACCATTGGGGTGGTGATGGGCAATGGTTGCTATGGTGGTGGGGGCTTAACGGGTCCGCCTAGAAGAAGGAGGAACAGATGGTTAACTCCTGTCCCTCCTTCTGGTTATTCCCCCAGCCGGCAGGTGCCAGGTAGCCTTGTCAATTTCCCCCTGGGCCTGACGGTGCTCTTGCTCAATGCCAGGTCAGTCCAGAATAAAGCCACCTTCATCCACGATTTGAATGTGGATGAGCGGGTTGACCTGGCCTGAATTATGGAAACCTGGGCAGGGGAGGGGAGAGATGTTGCCCTCTCGCAACTGTGCCCGCCCTGGTACCTAGTCCAGCACCAACCATGACTGGAGGGGAGGGGAGGGGGGTCGCTTTGGTTTATTGAGCTTCTTTCTCCCTCTCAGGGCTTCCTGTCCCCTTGAGACCAGGGCTGGAGTGCCTCCACTTGGTGTTGGGTGACTGAGACAGACTGGGGATTCTGTTGGTGTACCGCGCACCCTTCTGCCCAACAGACTCCCTGCCTGAGCTGACGGAGATTGTCTCGGACCTGGTGTTGAAGACTCCCAGGATGTTGGTCCTGGGGGACTTCAATCTCCATGCCGAGACAGATCTATCCAGGGCAGCTCAGGACTTCATGGCCTCCATGATGGCCATGGGGCTGTCTCAACATGTCAGCGGCCCAACCCATGAACGTGGACACACTCTGGACCTGGTTTTCTCGACGGGGCGGGAAGAGGGTGATCTGAAGGTAAGGAACATATGTTTGACGCCCTTGTCATGGTCAGATCACTTCCTCGTGAGGTTTGAGCTCAAAAGTGGCCTCTCCCTCTGTAAGGGGGCGGACCCGATTGTGTTGGTCCACCCCTGGAGTCGGATGGATCCGGAGGGATTCCTGAGGGCTCTGGGGGATTTTCCAGTTGACAAGGGTGGTGCTCCTGTTGATATTCTGGTTGATATGTGGATTGGGGAGATGACCAGGGCTATCGACACGATTGCTCCTAAGCACCCTCCCCCACTGGGCAGAGCCCGTTCATCCCCCTGGTACACTCCTGAACTACGGGAGATGAAGCGGGTTGGAAGACGACTAGAGCGTAGGTGGAAATCACGGAACGAATCTGATCGAACACGCTTAAGAGCCCAGTATCGGGCCTATGCTGTGGTGGTGAGGGCGGCAAAGAGATTCTTCTCCGCGTCCATTGCCTCCTCACAATGCCGTCCGGCGGAGCTCTTTTGGGTGGTGCAGGGGCTAATAAGTCCTGGCCCCAAAAAAGATCTGGTGCGACCTTCGAAGACCCGCTGTGACGACTTTGCCAGGCATTTCAAGGAGAAAGTCACTCAGATTTGTCACGAGCTGGACTCTTCTGTTAATACAGATTCCTTTGGGGAGGGGCCAACGACACTGTCTTATCCCCTACTGATGGATGAATTTCAGTTTTTGCAGCCTGATGATGTGGACAAGGTGCTTGGATCGGTACACCCAAGCACCTGTTTACTGGACCCGTGCCCATCCTGGCTACTAAAGAGTGCCAAGGACAGGATTGTGCCCTGGATCCTGGAGGTGGTCAACGCCTCTTTAAGAGACGGCCGGGTGCCTGCACCCCTAAAGGAGGTGGTAGTCCAGCCAGTCCTAAAGAAGGCATCCCTGGATCCAGAGGTGGTCGCCAATTATAGACTGGTGGCCAACAGCCCGTTTCTGGGCAAGGTGCTGGAGCGGGTGGTGGCGGGACAACTCCAAGCACCCTTGGATGAAACTGATTATCTGGACCCATTTCAGCCCGGCTTCAGACCCAGGTATGGTACTGAATCTGCCTTGGTCGCCCTGTATGATGACCTGTGCAGGGAGAGGGACAGGGGGAATGCATCCCTATTGATTCTCCTGGACCTCTCAGCAGCTTTCGATACCATCAACCATGGTACCCTCCTGGATAGGCTCGCGGGATTGGGAGTGGGAGGCAGTGCTTTGCAGTGGTTCCACTCCTATCTCTACAGCCGATTCCAGAAGGTGGTGCTGGGGCCTATGGCTGTGCGCCATGGCAGTTATGCCATGGAGTTCTGCAGGGGTCCATTTTGTCCCCTTTGCTGTTTAACGTCTACATGAAACCGCTGGGAGAGGTCATCAGGAGGTGTGGGCTGCGGAATCATCAGTAAGCTGATGATACCCAGCTCTACCTCTTGTTCTCCACCAATCCAGATGAGGCGGTGGCTGTGCTGAACCGGTGCCTGGCCGAGGTAATGGGCTGGATGAGGGCCAATAAACTGAAGCTCAATCCAGACAAGACAGAGGTCCTGTTAGTAGGTGGGTCGGGCTTTGGAATGGGGGACCTGACCCTTGTCTTAAATGGGGTTGCACTCCCTCTGAAAGACAGGGTCCGCAGCCTGGGAGTGCTCCTCGACCCAGAGCTGACTTTGGAAGCTCAAGTGTCAGCAGTGGCGAGGAGCGCTTTCCATCAGCTTCGACTGATCTATCAGCTGCATCCGTTCCTGGAGGACAACTGCCTGGCGACAGTGACCCACGCATTGGTGACTTCCCGACTGAATTTCTGTAATGTGCTCTATGTGGGGCTACCCTTGAAGATGGTCTGGATACTGCAATTGGTACAAAATAGAGCTGCCAGGGTGCTGACGGGGACTGAGTGTGGTTCTCACATTACCCCAGTTCTCCATCAGCTTCACTGGCTCCCCGTTGAAATCCGGGCCCAATTCAAGGTGTTGGTTCTTACCTATAAAGCCCTTAACGGCTTGGGTCCTGGCTGGCGGAACAGTGGTTCCGCTCCTATCTCAACGGCTGATTCCAGAAGGTGGTGCTGGGGGACTATGGCTCTGCGCCATGGCAGCTATGCCATGGGGTACTGCAGGGGTCCATTTTGTCCCCCTTGCTATTTAACATCTACATGAAACCGCTGGGAGAGGTCATCAGGAGGTGTGGGCTGCGAAATCATCAGTACGCTGATGATACCCAGCTCTACCTCTCGTTCTCTACCGATCCAGGTGAGGCGGTGGCTGTGCTGAACTGGTGCCTGGCCGAGGTAATGAGCTGGATGAGGGCCAATAAACTGAAGCTCAATCCAGACAAGACGGAGGTCCTGTTGGTGGGCGGTTCTGGTCTTGGAGTGGGGGACTTGGACCTTGTCCTGGATAGGGTTGCACTTCCTCTAAAGGACAAGGTCCGCAGCTTGGGGGTACTCCTCGACCCGGAGCTGTCATTACATGCCCAGGTGATGGTGGCGGCGAGGAGTGCCTTCCTACAGCTTCGGCTGGTACATCAGCTGCATCCCTTCCTGGACTATGACTGCCTGGCGACAGTGACACGTGTTGGTGACTTCTCGACTAGATTTCTGCAACGCCCTCTACGTGGGGCTGCCCTTGAAGACGGTCTGGATACTTCAGTTGGGACAAAATAGAGCTGCCAGGTTGCTGACGGGGACTGGGCTTTATTCTCACATAACCCCAGTCCTCCGTCAGCTCCACTGGCTCCCGATTGAAGTCCGGGCCCAATTCAAGGTGCTGGTGTTGACCTTTAAAGCCCTAAACGGCTTGGGACCTGGATACCTAATGGACCGCCTTCGCCCTTATATGCCCTCCCGCACACTAAGACCTGCAACAGCGGCCCTCCTCCGGGAGCCCTCCATGAGGGAGGTTAAGTGGGTAAGTACCTGGAGGAGGGCTTTCTCGGCGGTGGCACTCCAACTATGGAATGCGCTCCCTGGAGAGGTTCACCTGGCACCGTCGTTATATGCTTTTCAGCGCCAGGCAAAGACCTTTTTATTTAAGTCATATTTTAATTGTTAGTGTTGATTTTGTGTATAGTTTATTTGTGTTTAGATATTTATGTATGGTTTAATGTTTGTTGCATTTGCTTTAGGTGTGTTGTATTTGGTTTATAAGTGGGGTTTGTTCTTATTTTAATTTTATTGGTTTTTGATTTGTATTTTAAGTTGCCGCAATGCACCGAGGGGGGAGGGATAAATTAATATGACTTACTGTTTTATTGTATTTTAATAATGTTGTGAGCCACCCCAAGGCTTTGTTGCGATGGGGCAGCATATAAATGTTTTAATAAATAAATGTGTCCCTCTCTCAACTGTGCCTGCCTGGGTATCTGGTCCAGCACCAGCCACGCACAGAGGGGAGGGGAGGGGGGTTGCTTTAATCTATCGAGCCTCAATTTCCCTTACAGGGCTTCCTGTTCTCTCAAGACTGGGTCTAGAGTGCCTCTATCTGGCATTGGGTGACCAAGACAGATTGGGGACTCTGCTGGTGTACCATGCACCCTTCTGCCCATCAGACTCCCTGCCTGAGCTGACGGAGATCGTCTTGGACCTGGTGTTGAAGACTCCCAGGATGTTGGTCCTGGGGGACTTCAATCTCCACGCCGAGTCTGCTTTGTCCAGGGTGGCTCAGGACTTCATGACCTCCATGACGGCCATGTCATTGGCCTGACCCATGAACGTGGACACACACTGGACCTAGTTTTCTCGACGGGGCAGGAAGAGGGTGGTCTGAGGGTGAGCAATTTATGTCTGACTCCCCTGTAATGGTCAGACCACTTCCTCGCGAGGTTTGAGCTTGATGTCGACCATTCCCTCTGTAAGGGTGCGGACCCTATTGTGTTAGTCAGCCCTCGGGGCTGGATGGATCCGGATGGATTCCTGAAAGCTTTGGGGGAGTTTCCGGTTGATAAAGCTGGTGCTCCCGTTGATGCTCTGGTTGAACTGTGGAATGGGGAAATGGCCAGAGCTATTGACACGATTGCTCCTAAGCGTCCTTTCCCATCTGGCAGAGCCCGTTCATCTCCTTGGTATACACCTGAATTATGGGCGATGAAGTGGGTTGGGAGACGTCTAGAGCGTAGGTGGAGGAGATCACGGGATGAATCTGACCGAACACACTTAAGAGCTCATTATCGAGCCTATGCTGTGGCGGTGAGAGCAGCGAAGAAGAAATTCTTCTCCACTTCCATTGCCTTCTCACAGTGCCATCCAGCAGAACTCTTTCAGGTGGTACAGGGGCTGGTACGTCCTAGCCCCAGGAAAGATCCTGTGCCACCTTCAATGGCCTGCTGTGATGACTTTGACCAGCACTTTAAGGAGAGACTCGCTCACATTCATCATGAGCTGGACTCTACTAGTGATTCAGATTCTCTAGGGGAGGTGCTGATGTCGCCGTCTGGTCACATATTGTTGGATGAGTTTCAGTTATTGCGGCCTGATGATGCCGACAAGGTGCTTGGACAAGTACGTCCTACCACCTGTTTACTTGACCCTTGCCCTTCTTGGCTACTGACCAAGGTCAACACGGGATTGGTGCCTGGATCCTGGAGGTCATTAACAGCTCTCTGAGGGACGGCCGGGTGCCTGCCCCTCTAAAGGAGGCAGTGGTCAGGCCAGTCCTAAAGAAGGAATGAATTGGGTTTTTAATTTGTATAATTTGTATTTTTTTTGTACCATGTTTGTTTATATAAGCCATCCCAAGGCATTAAGCCAAGTTGTTGTAAGTTATTTCTGTAAATTGCTTCTGTAAAAATTTGTCTGTAGAATGTTTTTAAATTTAATTTAAAAATCCAACCTAAAAAAAATATCTCCCAGTCCTAGCCCTGAATCTGACCCTGACCCCAACTCCCTGACAACTCACCTTCATATAAATGCATTTTAAAGACATAAAGAGGTGTATTTCACACTGTGTCCACCGGATGGCAGCAGAGCTCTACTGTGATTAGATGCTGACTTTCTGCTTTAAACCAGGGGTGTTCCTGGTTTTGACTTCTCTGGGCCACATTGAAAGAAGGAAAATTGTCTAGGGCTGCATATTAAATACACAAATGCGAACAAAAGTTGATTAGCAAAAAAAAAAAAAAAGGTTTGTGCATAATTTCATGATATCTGCCACCACAGATAAGCAAAAAATTTCTCATATAGTAATCCTAATTAAGGGACTGCAGGCGGCGCAGTGGTTTAAACCGCTGTGCTGCTGGGCTGGTGGATCGAAAGGTCGCCGGTTCGAATCTGCACACGGGGTGAGCTCCCGTGCACCGTCCCAGCTCCTGCCAACCTTGCAGTTCAAAAGCATGCAAATGCAAGTAGATAAAAAGGTACCACTTCGGTGGGCAGGTAACAGCGTTCCGTGCACTTCGGTGTCTAGTCATGCCGGCCACATGACCACGGAGACTGTCTGCGGACAAACGCTGGCTCCCTCGGCTAGGAAATGGAGATGAGCACCGCCCCCTAGAGTCAGGCATGACTGGACGTAACGTCAAGGGGAAACCTTTACCTTTACCTTTAATCCTAATTATGTGGCATCCCATTTAAAGAGTCTTTAAAATCATCATGCAGGTCCCAAGTTAGCAATCACTAATATAGAAAATGAACATATCTAATAAAATTTCATTGATTTTTTTAACATATTTTTTACTATAGAAGTAAAAGAGGGCAATAGAAAACCAGTGGGATATTTGACATTGTATTTGAGAAACTAATGCATCAATACCTGGTTTGTTGGAAGTAGTTGAAATTCTCAGTGAGTTCTCAAGGTGTTCAATTTTAGTTCTAATTTTATTCTTAGTGTGCTTCATTCTTGAAAATAGTTGCTCACAAATGTAGGTGATGCAAAAAAGCAAAGACATGTGAATAAGGTGTGACTGGGAAGCAAGGGATATATCTCTGGGAAGAAAGGACCTATAAAAGTCCATGATCAATTTTTTCTTTAAGTTGAATGTCAAACTGCAGGTTTATAGATTCCATTTGAAAATTTTCAGGTAACATATTTATGTCGACTGAAAATGGAGTAGCAAATATACCAAAATAGTGATGATTTTCCAGGAAATCTTGAAATCTCTTTTAAAATTCCTGTATCAAATCGAAAAGAAAGGCTGCATATTTTTTGCTGTTCACAGGACTGTGTTTAGCCAACATGTTGAAATATACAAAATTGATTGAACGGTAGGTTGAAATAATATTGAAAAATAGCTGTGTTTCACTTGCCAAGTCACCATGAGCACATCTAATGTCTGATGGTGTCAATTTGACTGTCTGCACTTGGAAGATAACACACTAGAAGCCGCGCAGTGCTGTAAAACTGCACCCACGCATGTGTACATATTTATTTATTTATTAAAACATTTCTATGCTGCCCCATCGCAACAAAGCCTCGGGGCAGCTCACAACATATAAAAAATTATAAAAATACAACAAACTATTTAAAACCTATCTATCCCCCCACCCCCCGGTGCTTCTCGGCAAACCCAAAATACAGTCCAAATTAAATATACACAAATGGTAAACAATAAACCACACAATTAAATAAATAAATAAACACAATTAAACTATAAACAAATACTAACCAATAACTAACCAATAAATAAATACATAAATACATAGACAATTTAACAATTAAAATACGATTTGAATAAAAAGGTCTTTGCCTGGCACCGAAAAACAAATAACGACGGTGCCAGGCAGACCTCTCTGGGGAGCGCATTCCACAACTGCCCTCCTCCGAGTACTCACCCTCTTAATCTCATTCACTGAGGGTTCCCGGAGGAGGGCCTCTGTTGCAGACATATAATGAGAACATGTGTTTTGCTGTTGTTGTCAGTTGTGAAGTCGTGTCCAACCCATCGCGACCGCATGGACAACATTCCTCCTGGCCTTCCTGTCCTCCACCATCTCCGTGAGTCCACTTAAGCTCATGCCAACTGCTTCAGTGACTCCATCCAGCCACCTCATTCTCTGCCGTCCCCTTCTTCTTTTGCCATCTATTGTTCCCAGCATTAGGCTCTTCTCCAGTGAGTCCTTCCTTCCCATAAGGTAGCCAAAGTATTTGAGTTTCATTCAGAGTATCTGGCCTTCTAAAGAGCAATCAGGGTTGATCTCCTCTAAGACTGACTGGTTTGATCTCCTTGTGGTCCAAGGGACTTGCAGGAGTCTCCTCCAGCACCACAATTCAAAGGCCTCAGTTCTTCAGCACTCAGCCTTCCTTATGGTCCAACTTTCACAGCCATACATTGCAACTGGGAAAACCATAGCCTTGACTATACACACCTGTTGGCAGGGTGATGTCTCTGCTTTTTAGTATGCTGTCTAGATTTGCCATAGCTTTCCTCCCCAGAAGCAAGCGTCTTTTAATTTCTTGGCTGCAGTCCCCATCTGTGGTGATCTTGGAGCCCAGGAAAATAAAATCTGTCACTACCTTCATTTCTTCCCCATCTATTTGCCAGGAGGTGATAGGAGCGGATGCCATGATCTTAGTTTTCTTAATGTTGAGTTTCAAGCCAACTTTTGCACTCTCCTCCTTCACCCGCATCAAGAGGCTCTTTAGCTCCTCTTCACTTTCTGCCATGAGAGTGGTATCATCTGCATATCTGAGGTTGTTGAATATTTCTCCCAGCAATCTTAATTCCAACTTGTGATTCATCTAGCCCCACTTTTCTCATGATGTACTCTGCATATAAGTTAAATAGGCAGCCTTGCCGAATTCCTTTCTCAATTTTGAACCAATCAGTGGTTCCGTGTCCGGTTCTCACTGTTGCTTCTTGACCTGCATATAGGTTTCTCAAGAGACAAATATGATGGTCTGGTACTCCCATCTCTTTTAAGAACTTGCCACAATTTGTTGTGATCCACACAATCAAAGGCTTTAGCATAGTCAATGAAGCAGAAGTAGATCTTTTTTCTGGAACTTCCTAGCTTTCTCCATGATCCAAGGTAACTTGGTAATTTGATCTCTTGCTCTTCTGCATCTTCGAAATCCTGCCTGTACTTCTGGTAGTTCTCGGTCCACATACTGTTGGAGCCCAGCTTGTAGGATTTTGAGCATAACCTTGCTAGCATGTGAAATGAGTGCAATGGTGCGGTAGCTTGAGCATTATTTGGCATTGCCCTTCTTTGGGATGGGGATGTAAACTGACCTTTTCCAATGCTGTGGCCACTGTTGAGTTTTCCAAATTTGCTGGCATATTGAGTGCAGCAATATGCCATCGTCTTTTACTGCATCGTCTTTTAGGATTATAAATAGCTCAGCTGGAATACTGTCTCCTCCACTAGCTTTGTTGTTGCTCAGACTTCAGAAGACCCTGATGCTGGGAACAATTGACTCCAAAAGAAGGGGACGGCAGAGGATGAGGTGGCTAGATGGAGTCAATGAAGTAGTCGGTGTGAGCTTAAGTGGACTCCGGGGGGATGGTGGAGGACAGGACGGCCTGGAGGAGGGGTCTCAATCTGTTGGATGCGACTTCGCGACTAGCAACAACCACCCTTGGTTTCCTGCAACAGCATAGGGTTGGACGCAAGAGCCTTCATGGCCTCTTCCAACTATACTCTTCTAGGATTATCTGACGCCAAGTGACCCTTATTTGGAAGATTGCTCCATGATCTGGGGCCACCATGAGGGAAGGCCATTTGTTGCCACCTTCCAAGGTAACTTTGTCTGAGGCTTTAGATGATGAGCATCATGAGTGGAAGCAGCACTCCATCAGACATTACAGGATCAAGTGTGCAAGACTTTATAGGTCAAAAATCAGCTGGGCCAGAATGGGTGATATGCATTCAGATGGTCTTGTCCCTGCTGTAAATCTGGTTGCTGCAATTTTGCAAATGCTGAACTTCTGAACAGCCTTCAAAGGCAGCCTCAGGTACTTCACATTGCACTGTAATCTGGAAGTTACAAGAGCAAAGAAGACTGGGGGCCAGAGAGATGCAGCCACCAGCTCCCTCCCACATTCCGGCTTCACTGCATCTACTCCTAGCCGCCCTCCCTTGATGTCCAGCCCCTTCCTCGGCGCAAGGAGGATGTTCAGCCTCGACGCGAGGACAACAGCGGCCAGTGGCCCCGCCCAGCGGTCCTGGCGCTGTTTCGCTCAGCACCGCGGGAAAAAGAGAAAACAGCTCGCATCACGGCTCACTGGGCTCCAGGGCCCCTGTTCGGGGGAGGCGGCCAGGTGTCCTGAGCCAAGAGCGACACGCGGAGGGGCGCGCATTCTGGCCGCGGCGGCTTTTCCTCTCAACGGCTCCGGCGGGCACCCAGCACGGCGCTCACTTCTCGCGGCGGCCGCCTCGGAGGACGCGCCGCATGGGCAGGCAGGTGCGGAGGGCAGCGGGGGGGGGGGGCGCACGGCTCGTCCGCGTCCCCGGCGTAGCCGCGCCGAGGCGACCGGGGCTCTCCGCGGTTCCTTTCCTCGCGGGCAGCGCCCTCGCCCTCGGCGCAGCCCCGCTTGGCCGCGAAGGAGCCGCGCAGCCGCGGCCTCGCCGCGGGGGTCCTGCCGGGATCGGAGCTGCAGAGGCGGGCTGGCAGAGACGGCGCCTCCATTCAGGAGGGCGCGGACGGCGCACCCTCGCCCGCCCAGCTGCCAGCCGCGGAGGGCCGCCGGGCTAGGCTTCCTGCTTCCTTGCTCCGGGAGCGCCGCGAAGCGAGCCCGACCTGGCGCGGCACGCTCCGCCCAGGGCCACCGGGAAGCAGCGGAGGCGCCACGCCTGCCTTCCTGCCGCCGCCGCCGCGCTCACCTGTGCACCGGAGGCTCGGGGAGCAGAGTGCGCCGCTCTCCGAGTCCCGGGCCGGCTTTCCCAGGAGGGCGCGGGGCTGCGAGGAGCACCGGCGCCGGGCGGGTCCCGCGGGCTCCAGGTCGGAGAGACGCGGCCGCGCGCAAGCCCCGCCGCTGTGCCCGGGGCGCCGCTCGCTTCCCGATGCGCGGGCTCGGTGCGTCCCCGAGGTGGCTCGCCCTGCCGGCCAGCCGCGGCTCTCCGGTTGGTGGCTGCCGCTGCTGCCGAGACGGGCTGCGAACGCCTCTTAGAAATCAGAAGGGGAGGAATTTGGGCGACTCTGGGGATTCCGAGTATCAGCTGGAATGACAATGGCAATCAAAAAAGCTCCGTTTCTTCATTGCCTCCACCCGCGGGCCAGCCCGCTGAGAGGAAGACAGAAATAGAGAGGGTGGAGGAGCTGTGGGTTCTGGAAGAAACAATCGTTGCTTGAAGCAAATTGCCGAGCCGAGCATGTACTCAGATGTCCCCTTATTGCTCTTTCATTCTCAGCAAAGCCACTGCTTTAGACCTTGCTCCCCGCGGCAGACAAAGTGGGAATTAGCAAAGTAAGGCTACATTTAAGACTGCCAGCCCAGCCGAGAGGGAGGGAGGGAGGGAGATGTGCCTTCTTAGAATGCCCAACGAGAGAGATACAAAATGCTAAATTATTGAAGTTGCCAGCCTACTTCACTAAATACAAACTCCTAAGGAGAGGTGTGTCCTCCAGTGGAAAACTAGTATCAGGGACAGATTTTCACAGCCCTGTTTTCATGTTTGAATGGAGCATGACAGGGTGAGGTAGTGATCTGCAGCTCAGCCACAGATTAAGGGTGTTCCTTATAATCTTTGTTTTAATGCAGCAGCTAGCCACATAAAAGATGGAGCTTGAGAGACTGAACTTGCAGAGGGCTCCAGAAGCACAAGAGGAAGAGGAGAAATACGAGGATAGAAGCCACAGTGCTTGTATCAATTGCAAGAACATTCACAATGTTGTTTCTAAATGGATGCTTCCAGAAGGTGCCAGAGCAATCTACCTTGAAAGAGCCAGCTGCATCCCACCACCGCTCTTCATCCTTGCCATCAGTGTTGCTGAGGTAGGATTCTAAAGCGCCTTCCTTAAACCTTCTTGAAATAACAGGAAATAATTACCAGTCACAAAATGGCAGTGCCAGAGCCCTGTGCTAATGAATGGGATTGTTGTTAGGGTAGTTCTCGGTCCACATACAGCTGGAGCCTAGCTTGTAGGATTTTGAGCATTACTTTGCTAGCATGTGAAATGAGTGCAATGGTGCGGTAGTTTGAACATTCTTTGGCATTACTCTTCTTTGGGATCGGAATGTAAACTGACCTTTTCCTGTGGCCACTGTTGAGTTTTCCAAATTTGCTGGCATATTGAATGTAGCACTTTTAACTGCATTGTCTTTTAGGATTTTGAATAGCTCAGCTAGAGTACTGACTCCTCCACTAGCTTTGTTGCTCAGACTTCCCAAGGCCCATTTGACTTCACATTCCAGGATGTCCGGCTCGAGGTCAGTGACCACCCCATCGTGGTTATCAGGGACGTTAAGCTCCTTCTTGTATAGTTCTTCTGTGTAATCTTGGCACCTCTTCTTAATATCTTCTGCCTCTCTTAGGTTCCTCCCATTTTGGTCCTTTATCATGCCCATCTTTGCATGAAACATTCCCTTCATATCTCCAATTTTCTTGACGAGATCTCTGGTCCTCCGTATTCTATTGTTTTCTTCTATTTCTTTACAGTGTTCATTTAAGAAGGCATTCTTATCTCTTCTAGCTACTCTCTGGAATTCTGTGTTCAATTTGGTATATCTCTTTTTCCCTTGCCTTTCACTTCCCTTCTTTCCTCAGCTATTTGTAAAGATTCCTCAGACAGCCATTTTGCTTTCTTGCATTTCTTTTTTTGGGGGGATGGTTTTAGTTGCTACCTCTTGTACAATGTTCTTCAGGCACTCTGTCTATCAGATCTAATTCCTTAAACATATTTTTCAGCTCCACTGTATATTCATCAGGAATATGATTTAAGTCATACCTGAGTGGCCTAGTGCTTTTCCCTACTGTCTTCAATTTAAGCCTAAATTTTGCAACAAGAAGCTCATGATCTGAGCCACAGTCAGGTCCTGGTCTTGTTTTTACTGACAGCGTCTCCATCTTTGGCTGCAGAGCACATAGTCAATCTGATTCCTGTGGTGATGTCCATGTGTAGAGTCGTCTCTCAGGTTGTTGGAAAACAGTTTTTGCTATGACCAGTGTGTTCTTTTGACAGAATTCTGCCAGCCTGTGCTCTGTTTCATTTTGTACTCCAAGGCCAAACTTGCCTGTTATTCTGGTTATTTTTTGGCTTCCTACTTTAGCATGCCAATCCCCCACAATGATAAGGACATCCTTTTTTGGTGTTATTTTGAGAAGGTGTTGTAGGCCTTCATGTTGTTGTTGTTAGTCGCGAAGTCGTGTCTGACCCATCGCGACCCCATGGACAACAATCCTCCAGGCCCTCCTGTCCTCCACCATCCCCCGGAGTCCACTCAAGCTCACACCAACCACCTCAGTGACTCCATCCAGCCACCTCATCCTCTGCCGTCCCCTTCTTCTTTTGCCATCTATTGCTCCCAGCATTAGACTCTTCTCCAGGGAGTCCTTCCTTCTCATTAGGTGGCCAAAGTATTTGAGTTTCATCTTCACTATCTGGCCTTCTAAAGAGCAGTCAGGGTTGATCTCCTCTAGGACTGACCGGTTTGATCGCCTTGCGGTCCAAGGGACTCGCAGGAGTCTTCTCCAGCACCACAACTCAAAGGCCTCAATCCTTTTGCGCTTGGCCTTCCTTATTGTCCAGCTTTCGCAGCCATACATTGCAACTGGGAAAACCATAGCCTTGACTATACACACTTCTGTTGGCAGGGTGATGTCTCTGCTTTTTAGTATGCTATCTAGATTTGCCATAGCTTTCCTCCCCAGAAGCAAGCGTCTTTTAATTTCTTGGCTGCAGTCACCGTCTGCGGTGATCTTGGAGCCCAGGAAAATAAAATCTGTCACTACCTCCATTTCTTCCCCATCTATTTGCCAGGAAGTGAGAGGACCAGGTGCCATGATCTTAGTTTTCTTAATGTTGAGTTTCAAGCCAACTTTTGCGCTCTCCCCTTTCACCCGCATCAAGAGGCTCTTTAGTTCCTCTTCACTTTCTGCCATGAGAGTGGTATCATCTGCATATCTGAGGTTGTTGATATTTCTCCCAGCAATCCTGATTCCAACTGGTGATTCATCTAGCCCTGCCTTTCTCATGATGTGCTCTGCATATAAATTAAATAGGCAGGGTGACAGTATACAGCCTTGCCGAACTCCTTTCTCAATTTTGAACCAATCAGTGGTTCTGTGTCCGGTTCTCACTGTTGCTTCTTGACCTGCATATAGGTTTCTCAAGAGACAAATAAGATGGTCTGGCACTCCCATCTCTTTAAGAACTTGCCACAATTTGTTGTGATCCACACAATCAAAGGCTTTAGCATAGTCAATGAAGCAGAAGTAGATCTTTTTCTGGAACTCCCTGGCTTTCTCCATGATCCAGCATATGTTGGCAATTTGATCTCTAGTTCCTCTCCCTCTTCGAAATCCTGCCTGTACTTCTGGTAGTTCTCGGTCCACATACTGCTGGAGCCTAGCTTGTAGGATTTTGAGCATCACTTTGCTAGCATGTGAAATGAGTGCAATGGTGCGGTAGTTTGAACATTCTTTGGCATTGCCCTTCTTGGGGATCGGAATGTAAATTGACCTTTTCCAATCCTATGGCCACTGCTGAGTTTTCCAAATTTGCTGCATATTGAGTGTAGCACTTTAACTGCATCGTCTTTCAGGATTTTGAATAGCTCAGCTGGAATGCTGTCACCTCCACTAGCTTTGTTGTTGCTCAGACTTCCTAAGGCCCATTTGACTTCACATTCCAGGATGTCTGGCTCGAGGTCAGTGACCACCCCATTGTGGTTATCAGGGATGTTAAGCTCTTTCTTGTATAGTTCTTCTGTGTAATCTTGCCAGCTCTTCTTAATCTCTTCTGCCTCTGTTAGGTCCCTGCCATTTTGGTCCTTTATTATGCCCATCTTTGCATGAAGTGTTCCCTTCATATCTCTAATTTTCTTGAAGAGATCTCTGGTCCTCCCTATTCTATTGTTTTCTTCTATTTCTTTGCACTGCTCATTTAGGAAGGCATTCTTATCTCTTCTAGCTGTTCTCTGGAATTCTGCATTCAATTGTTTGTATCTTTCTCTTTCTCCCTTGCCTTTCGCTTCCCTTCTTTCCTCAGCTATTTGTAAAGCTTCCTCAGACAGCCATTTTGCTTTCTTGCATTTCTTTTTCTTTGGGATGGTTTTAGTTGCTGCCTCTTGTACAATGTTGCGAACCTCCGTCCATAGTTCTTCAGGCACTCTGTCTATCAGATCTAATTCCTTAAATCTTTTTGTCACCTCTACTGTACATTCATCAGGGATATGATTTATGTCCTACCTGAGTGGCCTAGTGCTTTTCCCTACTTTCTTCAACTTAAGCCTAAATTTTGCCACCAGAAGCTCATGATCTGAGCCACAGTCAGCTCCTGGTCTAGTTTTTACTGACTGTATAGAACTTCTCCATCTTTGGCTGCAGAGCACATAGTCAATCTGATTTCTGTGTTGACCGTCTGGTGATGTCCATGTGTGGAGACGTCTCTTGGGTTGTTGGAAAAGAGTGTTTGTTATGACCATCGTATTCTCTTGACAAAATTCTACCAGCCTGTGTCCTGCTTCATTTTGTACTCCAAAGCCAAACTTGCCTGTTATTCCGTTTATCTTTTGGCTTCCTACTTTAGCATTCCAATCCCCCATGATGATAAGGACATCATTTTTGGGTGTTAATTCTAGCAGGTGTTGTAGGCCTTCATAGAACTGGTCAACGTCAGCCTCTTCAGCACCAGTGGTTGGGGCATAGACTTGGACTATTGTGATGTTGAATGGTTTGCCTTGGATTCGAACTGAGATCATTCTGTCATTTTGGAGATTGTATCCCAGTACTGCTTTCCCTACTCTTTTATTGACTATGAAGGCTACTCCATTTCTTCTGAGAGATTCTTGCCCGCAGTAGTATACCTGATGGTCATCTGAACTAAATTCACCCAAGCCTGTCCATTTTAGTTCACTGATTCCTAAGATGTCGATGTTCATTCTTGTCATCTCTTGTTTGACCACATCCAGCTTGCCTTGATTCATGGATCTTACATTCCAGGTTCCTATGGAGTAAAGATCTTTGCAGCATCGGACTTTCCTTTCACCTCCAGATACATCGGCAACTGAGTGTCCTTTCGGCTTTGACCCAGTCGCTTCATTCTTTCTGGCGCTACTAGTACTAGCCCTCCGCTCTTCCCCAGTAGCATATTGGACACCTTCCAACCTGAGGGGCTCATCTTCCGGCATCATACCGTTTTGCCTTTTGGTACTGTCCATGGGGTTTTCATGGCAAAGGTACTGGAGTGTGTTGCCATTTCCTTCTCAAGTGATGGGTCCCATCCCACAGTCTGAGAAATACTCCTTACCATAAAGTTCAGATTTCCCCCCCCCCCATACTTCTATATTTTACACTTATTACTTTTTAGGATGATGGGATATTCTAGCACACTCTCTTCTTTGTGCCTATATCAATTTTAATATGTAGAATCAGTTGTGATGCCCCATTTAGCTATAAGCACCAATATATTTGCTACATGACACAGCTTTACTTCAGAATGCAACTGTGGGATCACGTAAATGATTTCTCCATCAAGTTAGAAAGTGCACATGCGGAAAGCTTTGTGTCAGGGACGAGGGTTCTAGTCAAGCCTTCCCTCTGGTACTCTAGTCTTCCATGTAGAAGCATCCTTTATTTCTGCTTGCATATTTCGATATAGTCCTCATTGACATTCTGATTTGGTAACATCATAGAAGTGTTGTACCATGCTCTCTACCACCCCAGAACAGTTGCTTTCCAATTGTCTATTTATTAGTCAAACGGAAAACTGTCCAAATTGGGTCTGGAAATTAGAGGATCTGCCCTAATAATGTTCTTGAAGAAATCCACTGCTGCTTCTAAGAATTGCAGCAGAAAAAAGCTCAAAACTCTTGAATGCCAGTGTGGCAAATAGAAAGCGTTGAATACAGAGTTATTCAACACTTACTGATTCAAGTGCATGATAATGGTGGTTAGATTAAAACTGCCTTAAAATGGAAAGCAGAAGAAATTTAATCATTGAAGTCTGAAAAAAAAGTTAGTTGACTATGCAATAAGACTAACTAACAATGTAAAAAGATAACCAGCTAAAGAAATTAATGATAAGTAGAAATTGTATTATATACAGCTTCTTTTAATGGGGATAACAACAATGGAAATATACAGGTAAAAAGAGAATAGGCTTTTTGGGAAAATTGTTTGAGATTAGAAGAATTTGCAATGAATCTTAACTAAGTACTAAAAAAAATTTGACTGAATAGAAAGCATAGTGATTGTTCAGTTATACATCATTTTTAAAACACTTGACATTCTATGTAACATTTGTTTAAGAACCCTTGGCATTTTTTGTAGTATTTACTTTTATTCTTATAAACTTTACAGTTATTTTTTTAAAAAAGTAAAAAAAAAAAGGAAATGTTGAATAATTCACTTAGAATGTCAAATACAGCTTGGCAAATTTACTAAGAAATCCATTCTCAGAGTGTTCCTAATGTTTGGAGGAAAAATAAGTCCTCATTGCTTGCCTGAATACACTATTTCTTCAGATAAAATTATTACACACATTTTTCTGAAACACTGATTTGGGACTCTGATTTGGGACTCTTTGGGACTTTTCTGATTTGGGACGCTTTCAACTCAAGAGTCGGACTGAAATGTTATGTTTGTTCCTAGCTGGCTATATTCATTTATTATGCTGTTTGGAAGCCCCAGAAACAGTGGATCACCCTAGACACCGGCATCTGGGAGAGTCCTTTTATTTACAGATCTGACAAAAGGAAGGAAGCCTGGAGATTTGTGTCCTACATGCTTGTACATGCTGGGTGAGCAATAAGTTACATTGACTTTTAGGAGTGCTGCACAAGGCTTTGGGGCATCTTTTGTGATCCCAATCTACTTAATCAATTATTATTTTCACTTTAGAAAATAGAGTGCAACCCAACAGAAGAAACAGGCAAGTGTTTTTAAAAGCCCCACAATCAAGAAATCATTGATATCTTGAAGGCAGACCTCTATACCTCTGGTTGGGGATGCTCTTTTTCATGTGTACATGTTTAAAATTAAATGAATGTGCATTTTTCTCATAAACAAGATTGGATTGATTCATGGATTATTCTACTCAGTGGTAGGATCTTCTATATAGTTGTGATTTGGATACCCCAGTGTTTCTCCCAAAAGACTGGATGACTAAACACTGGTTGTCTGAGATAGTCACCCCTCTTGTATACTTCATGCTTCCAGAGCATTTGTTTCAGCTCCCCTAACCTCAGTGCCCCCATCCGAGTGGGTGTTGGCCTCTGGCTTGGAGGGGCTTAGTATGGGATTGCCAAGAACCTGCAGTGCACGAGGAAGGGTGACTGTGTCCACAAACCTTCTTCTCTGCTGTGCAGCTTCACTGAAGTTTCCATCTGGATAAAAGTTGCCTTTGCAGCCTAGACTAAGAGCAGAGACTGAGTAGCCCATGAACTTCTTTTCTTCAATTATTCTCACTCACTCAACTATAACAAATATTTTAAATATTGAATATGATTTTTGTTTGAATAATGACTAAAAATCTCTGATTGGTCTTTTTATATGATTTTTCACAGCATTGAACATATTTTGGGCAATCTTGTCCTGCAGCTTCTTTTGGGAATCCCCCTAGAACTCGTTCACAAAGGGCATAGAGTTGGACTGGTTTATATTGCAGGAGTGATTGGAGGTGAGTAAACAGACGAAAATGCCTGGTAGCATAATCAAGTTATGCCTGGCTGCTTAATGCCAGGTCAGTCCAAAATAAGGCAACACTCATCCATGATTTGATCATGAATGAGAGGGCCGACCTGGCTTGCATCACAGAGACCTGGGCGGGGGGGGGGGGTTCCCTCTCACAATTGTGCCCGCCTGGGTACCTGGTTCAGCACCGACCACAACTGGAGGGGAGGGGAGGGGAGGGGAGGGGAGGGGAGGGGAGGGGGGTCGAGCTTCAATTTCCCTTGTGGGGCTTCCTGTCCTCTTGAGGCCGGGGTTGGAGTGCCTCCACTTGGTGTTGGGCGACCGAGACAGATTGGGGATTCTGTTGGTGTACTGCGCACCCTTCTGCCCAACAGACTCTCTGCCTGAGCTGACGGAGATCGTCTCAGACCTGGTGTTGAAGACTCCCAGGATGTTGGTCCTGGGGGACTTCAATCTCCATGCCAAGGCGGTTCTAACTGGGGCGGCTCAGGACTTCATGGCCTCCATGGTGGCCATGGGGCTGTCTCAACACGTCATTGGCCCGACCCATGAACGTGGACACACTCTGGACCTGGTTTTCTCAACGGGGCAAGAAGAGGGTGATCTGAGGGTGAGGAATTTAAGTTTGATGCCCTTGTCATGGTCAGATCACTTCCTCATAAGGTTTGAGCTCGAGAGTGGCCTCTCCCTCTGTAAGGTTGCGGACCTGATTGTATTGGTCCGCCCCCGGAGCTGGATGGATCCTGATGAATTCCTGGAAGCTCTGGGGGATTTTCTGGTTGACAAGGCTGGTGATCCTGTCGATGCCCTGGTTGAACTGTGGAATAAGGAGATGACCAGGGCTATTGACACGATCGCTCCTAAACATCCTCTCCCACCTGTCAGAGCCCGTTCATCTCCTTGGTATGCAACCAAATTATGGGCGATGAAGCGGGTTGGGAGATGTCTAGAGCGTAGGTGGAGGAGATCACGGGGTGATTCTGACCGAACACACTTAAGAGCCCACTATCGGGCCTATGCTGTGGTGGTGAAGATGGTGAAGAAGAAATTCTTCTCCATTTCCATTGCCTCTTCACAATGCCGTCTGGCAGAGCTCTTTTGGGTGGTGCAGGGGCTGGTACACCCAGGCCAAAGAAAGATCTTGTGCCACCCTTGAAGGCCCACTGTGATGACTTTGCCAAGCATTTCAGGGAGAAAATCGCTCAGATTCGCCATGAGCTTGACTGTACTATTGAATCAGATTCTGTTGGGGAGATGCCATCGATGCCGTCGAGTCCACAATTAATAGATGAATTTCAGTTGTTGCAGTCTGATGATGTGGACAAGGTGCTTGGACAAGTACGCCCTACCACTTGCTTACTAGACCCATGCCCATCTTGGCTACTTAAGAAAGCCAAGGACGGGATTGGGACCTGGATCCTGGAGGTGGTCAACGCCTCTTTAAGATACGGCCGGGTACCTGCCCCTTTAAAGGAGGCGGTAGTCCGGCCAGTCCAAAAGAAGGCATCCCTGGATCCAGAGGTGGCCGCCAATTATAGACCAGTGGCCAACATCCCGTTCCTGGGCAAGATGCTGAAGTGGGTGGTGGCGGGACAACTCCAAGCACTCTGGGTTGAAACTGATTATCTGGACCCATTTCAGTCCGGCTTCAGACCTGGGTACAGCACTGAATCTGCCTTGGTCACCCTGTACAATGACCTGTGCAGGGAGAGAGACAGGGGGAGTGCATCCCTGTTGATTCTCCTGGACCTCTCAGCAGCTTTCGATACCATCGACCATGGTATCATTCTGGATAGGCTAGCGGGATTGGAAGTTGGAGGCACCGCGTGGCAGTGGTTCCGCTCCTATCTCAATGACCAATTTCAGAAGGTGGTGCTGGGGGACTATGGCTCTGCGCCATGGCAGTTATGCTATGGAGTTCTGCAGGGGTCCATCTTGTCCCCTTTGCTATTTAACGTCTACATGAAACCGCTGGGAGAGGTCATCAAGAGGTGTCGGCTGCGGAATCATCAGTACGCTGATGATACCCAGCTCTACCTCTCATTTTCCATCAATCCAGGTGAGGCAGTGGCTGTGCTGAACCGGTGCCTGGCCAAGGTAATGGGCTGGATGAGGGCCTATAAACTGAAGCTTAGTCCTGACAAAACGGAGGTCCTGTTGGTGGGTGGCTCAGGCCTCAGGATGGGGGACTTGGGTCTTGTCTTAAATGGGGTTGCACTCCCTCTGAGGGACAGGCTTCACAGCTTAGGAGTGCTTCTCAACTCTGAGCTGTCTCTAGAAGCTCAGGTGATGGCAGTGGCGAGGAGTGCCTTCCTTCAGCTTCAGCTGCTACACAGCTGCTACACAGATTTTTCAGCTGCTACACAGCTGCTACTCAGCTGCGTCCCTTCCTGGAGAATGACTGCCTGGCGACAGTGACTTCCCAATTAGATTTCTGTAACGCACTCTATGTGGGGCTACCCTTGAAGACGGTCCGGATATTTCAGTTGGTGCAGAATAGAGCTGCCAGGCTGCTGACGGGAACTGGGCATTGTTCTCATATAACCCCAGTTCTCCATCAGCTCCACTGGCTCCCAATTGAAGTCCGGGCCCAATTCAAGGTGTTGGTTATGACTTATAAAGCCCTAAATGGCTTGGGACCTGGATATCTAAAGAAACACATCCATATATGCCCTCCCGCCCCTTGAGATCAGCAACAGATGCCCTTCTCCAGGAACCCTCTGTGAATGATATTAGGAGGGTGAGTACCTGGAGGAGGGTTTCTCTGCGGTGGCGCCTCATCTATGGAATGCGCTCCCCAGAGAGGTCCGCCTGGCGCCATCGTTATTTGTTTTTTGGCGCCAGGCAAAGACCTTTTTATTTAAAACTTTAATTGTTAAATTATTTGTATGTATAGAATTTTAAATTTTTAGCCAAGATGCACTGGGGGGGTTAAGTAAATTTTTACTGTTATATTTGTTATTTATTTATGTATTTTGTTCTGTTGTAAGCCGCCCCGAGGCTTTGTTGCAATGGGGGTGGCACAAAAATGTTTTAAATAAATAAATAAAAGTTACTTTGTATGGGAACCTTTGAGTGAATCTGTGTAGCAGCCACCTGAAACATAGGCGCATACACAAAATCTGTGTAGCAGCATACACGCATACACAAAATCTGTGTAGCAGCCACCTGAAACATAGACTCAGCCACCTGAGTCAGAAAATTCAGGAGCTCTGTCTCGTAGGGCACAGTCATGTGCCCTCCTGACATTGCCCAGGTGGCCACAGAATTACTCCGCTTCCCAGCTCTGAGAAACTGTTCAGGAAACTGGGGCCAAGGCATCCAGGGTCGAAGCCACTGCCTCACCCCATTTCAGCTTGCACAGAAAGAATCATATTGTCCCTTCTAGGGTCTGAAATGGGTATCAGAAGTGAACAAAAGGTTGTGCCAGGGAGAAGAGGTGGCCAGGGCCATGGAGTAATGCCAGTTTCCATTGGTGCTCCACCTTTCTTCCATCATCTTCCTGGCACTCTATCAAGATGCCTGAAAATGGCTGTCTGCAGAAAATGTCTGATGTAGTGCATGTCTGCAGCAGGGATCTTCACTGTAGTCCCTCATTCCAGACACTGGATACATGTAAACTTCCAAATTTGGAGGCTTACAGGCACTAAGGCTTTGGAACATGAGTTTGTGCCTTTAAACTATGCAAGAGATGACAACTTGCAGGCAACTTTGGCTTTCTGGTAGGTGCCCACAATTTATAAATTTTTGTTTCATCATTTACTTGACTGAGGCTGAGTGCTTGAAGTGTGCATCATCTTTGTTAATTGGTGACAAACCCTTTTTCACCTCCCCAGGTTCCCTGGCAAGCTCAATCTTTGACCCTCTTCAAGGCCTAGTAGGAGCTTCAGGAGGAGTTTATGCTCTGATTGGAGGATACTTCATGAATATTCTTGTGGTAAGAAAGGAGCTTGACCACCTATTACAGGACACTTGGGAAACTTTGCGTTTTTCCCTAAAGTGAAGTTATTTCCAAAGGGATATATTGAGAAAATATCACAAATCAGTACAGAATGTATAGGACCTAGTAAATAGGATACTACATCTTTTGCTAACTCACCTTGCTATCTGAGAACAAAGTTCATTTAGGCTGCAATCCTGTATACCACACTGTATTGAACTGCACAAGAAGTAGGTGCATTCTTTTTTCAACCACACAAGAAGCTGCTGCCAGCTCCTACATGCTCAAAGTGTTAAGCACCTCCCATTTTTTTCCGAAGGGAAAAAAACTAAAATAGGAAATAGGAAAGAGATATTAAGAATGACTAGAGAAATTAAGAGAAAGAGAGGAAAGCAGGAAGGGGAGGGAAGGGAAGTTGCCTTGGGGCAACTGCCCCTTAACTATTGTTGAAGCCTCTTTCTGCATAAAAGGTGCATTCCTGTTGACTGTGCCCTTGATGCTTGTAAGCCACTGAACCAGAAGGCTTTTGAGTATCTAATGCAAAGCAGCAGAGGTAATCTCTACCTCCCTGAATCTCCTGCTGTGCATTTTGGCTAGACTGCTGTTTTCAGCCTTCTAGCTGATACTGGGACCACTGAGATATTATAGATCCTGATGACGCCCAAGCCCACAGCCTAACCCTAACCCTAACCCTTATCTTTCATTTCCTGACACCCAGTATATCCCCTTTACCTGCTCTGATAGGCCAATTTCTAGAGCTCTGAGAGGTAGCCAGTGTTCCTTCAGCAGCTGTGGAAATAGGAAAAGGATGAGAGTGTGAATTCCCAACTCTGAGGTCAGAGCTCTGTCTCTTGATGCCTAGGGGCCATGGAATCACTCCTTGGGAGCTGAAATTTGTCCTCTGATTTTTGTTGTCAGCTATAATTTATACTTTCACAAGATGGTTGTTGTCCTGCAAAATAAGTTGAAGGTTATTTATGGTATACTAGGACTAGTAAGTTCTAAAGCTGCCACAGACACATCTCAAAAACTACACAGCTATTTTTGAACTGCAAATCTTTGGTATGGGCTTAGGAGCAATTGGGGTAACAGGAAGATCAGGTACTGCCTGTAACACAATCATTTTCTAACAGAAGACATCTAATTTTCATTTCACATTGTAGAACAGTTGCAAATAAATCCAGCAGGACTTGGTGGAGACCCTTTTGAGAAGCCAGGCATCTTACTATAAAGTAGGGAGTTGAGAGAGAGGAATTATTTCCTTTCAAGGGAAGACAGGAACAAAACAGACACAACTGCAGTGTAACAAGATTCTTGTGACTTATTGAGAAAAGCTCTCTGACAGTACACAAGCATACATCAGTATGGGGGGGGGGTGTATAAACAAACTGGCTTTAATTGTGTTTGTTGGACTGAGCTGAAGTCTTTTCTCAGCCTGAGAATCTTCCTGAGAGACATCACTTGTGCTGAACTGAACCTTCTGGAAGCCCAGTCATGTGATACAAGTGTTCTTCAAGGATTTTACAGTTCTTTGGAAGGGAGGACTGATACTGATAAGCAGGAACAAGTTTCTAAAGGACCTGGCAATTCAAGAATGACACAGTAGAAATGTGCAGTCCATCCCTGTAGCTGCTGTTGTAACTGAGGGAAGATAGAGGTAGGAGTTGAAGGAAAAGAACCTATACAAAAACCTGTAAGCTGAGTTGGCCCATTATGTGTTGAGCTATCTAGTCTTTTCAGAACTAGAGAGAATTCTGCCACCTAGGCCATGTTTTGCTGAGGGTCTGAGAAGGAAGAAATCAGATCAAGGACTGGTGAGGAAAGCCATATCTGCTGCCAGTTTTATTTTCATTTCCTTTCCCAACACTGATAATGAAGTGATAAACCATAATCTTAATACATAGGTGATTTAACTGAACTTTATATGTGTTAATTCAACAGTCCAGTATGGAATCACTTTACAGTTTGTTTATGCCTCTTTTTTACAGAACTTCCGTGAAATGATTCCATTATTTGGAGTTGCCAGATTGCTATTCATCTTCTCAATAGGTACACTTTTCTTATATATGTAAGAAAGGGAGAGAGGGAGAATAACTAGGTAATAAACAGAATAGGTTTAGATATTCTTTTGCTATTTTTCCTGACATTGTTCCAAAGGTTTCACTGATTTCTGTATAATATTTTATCCCTTCCCTTTTCTTCCTGTCAATCGCTACCTGTTAAGCTGTGCTTGCTTACTTCAAAATAAACTTCAATACTAATTCCAGATTCTTCCATTTGGTTACTTACCAGTGTTTGATTAAGTTTGACATAGAGGCTATTGGCTTGATCCTGAAGCTTGACTCTCCTGAAGCTTTAGGAGAGTCCATTAGAGTCCAGAGAATCCCTTGGTTCAGGCTGAAGAAGACACAAGTGGTGACAGCAGTTCAGCATCTCTGGATTAAAGTTTCATTCATTCATTTTAACTGTTAACTTTTAATGCCAGGTAACTGACAGATGACTTTGGGAAGGGTTATACTCATATATATGATGATGCAGCTGTAAAAATACCAAAGCAATATAATATTAATAAAAAATTTAAAGACCAACAAAATTAATAACATGACAACAGAATAAAATTTAATTGCTATTGGAAGAGGAAGGTCTTAATCTAAGATTTTAATAGGTACAGGTGAGTTTTATGAAGCAATCAAGACAGAAGGTATAACCTCTAGTACAAGGTACAAGACTTTCTAGTGCAAGTGCCAAATTCCATTTCAGAGAAACTTTTTATGGGTCAGTGGATAGGGCCAAAGGCAAAAGTGGGGAGCCAACATACTAGCATTAATAACTTTAACAGACCCCTCAGCAACTTTTAGCTTAAAGCTTGTCCTGTGAGTAATTAAGCTTTAAGAGAGACTTTTTTGAGATGTGAAAAGGGAGAAAGTTATAGAAAAGCATGCATAAATGCTAGGCAGGCATAAATCAGTAGCTGAAGGAAAGGGAGCAGCAATGGGGGCATGACATCTGTGTAACCTTGGAGGCTGGATTTGGCTCTGCATGCCTTCTCAGCACGTTTTAAGAGTGATTCCTCTGTTGTTTATTTTGTGACTGCTGTACACACTTGTACATTAGGTCCCCATAAAACTGACAGCCAAGGTGGGGCCTGTGAAATGTTTTGGAGGCTTGCCCAGTTGGCTACTCTTTGTATTGATTTCTGACTCTGCATTGATTTTCTAGTTGGAACAGATGTGGGATTTGCTTTGTACAGAAGATTTTTCTCCCCTGTACATGGGCTTCAGGTAAGTGCATGTTTCTTGTGACAGAATTTCAACTTTTCTATCTTGCTGGTTCATTCTGTTCTGGCAAATATTATGGCTTTTTCTTATTTCCTTTCCATCCAGGCTTTCACCTGATATTCTCTCTTACAAGATTGGAATGCTGCCATCTGATCATATTTAGGAGTATTCCCTTTGTCTGCAACTGCTTCATGCTTTCTTTTTCTCTCTGGCACTTTAAGCAGGGTAAGGATTAAGCACGAGGTATGCTGGAAGTTCACTACTCAAGTTCAATACTAACTTGCTTAACAAATCAAGTTAAGCAAGCCCCAAGTATTGTAAGGGGAGCCAAGTGCTGCTTTCAATGATCTAGGTTGCAGGGTGAAAAGCATGCATAATGAGAAGAACTTGATTGCAAGTGACAATAAGTGGAAGTAGTACTTGCCTGCTTCCACTGTGGAGCCCTGAGTGAACTCTCTGTGCATCTGTGGCCTATCTGGCCCTATCCAGAAATGTGCACTTTTCAGGATCAATGGCCAGAAATGGGTCCACTGTCTAGTCTTGACACTATGAGTAGTAACCTAATGAAGCATGCAGACTTGGCCTTATGACAAATGGCCATCCTTTGGATGAGGATTACAGCTGAGTGCCACAACCCTTTTCGCTGAGAGGGCTTGGCTTCCAGCAGCATTGCTAAGGCTCATCTAAAACAAATGGCTCCACTCTTTCTCAGCCTGCCTGGTGCAGATTCCTCTTCTTGTGGAGCACCTATTTCCTCTGTTTCCACTTGGAAGCTATTCTTCGGGGCCACTGTTGTTTTTGTCTAAGTGGCTGTCTTCCACGTTATGGACTGCACTGACATCTTGGATACTTGCTGGCATTTCTGCTCTGGCTTTCACTAGCGTCACACCAGTCTCTCATATAGCCTGCATGTAATGCTGAGAACTTCTAGGCTGTTTAGTTCAGAAACTGGGGGGACTGCTGTTGTTTGTGCTTGGAGTGAGTAACAGGAATGCCCTGTGATATCCAGACCTGGAAATTCTGGCATGTCCAGGTGTTAAGCAAACCAGATTTAACTTAATAGCTGCCCATGGTTTCTTGCTGGGTTACAAGAGGAAGAAACAAGTGGGCAGCTTGTATGCTCCACTGTTTCCTGCAATTCTTAGGTTAAACAGTCCAGGAAATGTTAGTACTATGTACAGACTGGATCTTTGAGCACTTGATCTATTTGGCACTATTTGATTCACTATCCTTCAACAGAGCACCATTAAGGGGATGTGTGTGTTTGTTTTCTCTTAAGGTTTCCTTTGTGGCCCACATTGCAGGCGGTCTTGCTGGGATGTCAGTAGGTTATGTAATATTCAGTTGTTTTGATAAGAATTTCATTAAAGATCCTAGATTTTGGGTCTGCATTGCTGCTTATTTAAGCTTTGTGGGGTTTGCTGTATTTTTCAATGTGTTTTTTTCACCAGCAAACCAGTAGAACTCATTACCTTACAATCAATATACAGAGACATCAAAGAATGATGCAAATAGTAAAATAAATAATTGCATGTAATGTTTGGTTTTAATACTTTTAGAACATTATAACCTTTGTTCTAGTTCTAAAATTAAATGTTACATTGTTGTTATATGCTGACTTATGGCAACTCCATGAATGTTACATTAGAATGCTGTAAATATATTATTTTAGTATTATACACCAGAGCATTTTAATTGTTTAATGTTGGAAAGTATTTACAGTGCCATGTTATAGTCTGTTATTTCAGGAGCTAAGTTAATTAATAAAGATGCCCTTGTGTGTGTGTGACCATTTTTTCCTCCTTCTAGTCAGATCAGTGAGATTACTGTTACCTGAAAGTTAGAGAAAACCTGACTGATACTCAGATGACTAGTGAATTCCAAATGGGAAACAATCCCCAGGTCAGCAGGAAGGGCTGTATCCAAAGACACCCAGCTGTGGCAGAAATATGCAGCGTTAAGGAGGTGTTGGTCAACCTTTTGGAGCAAGAAGGCAATTTAGCATCTTTAAAGGAGGGAGGTTCCTTATTTTTAGCAGCTGGAGAGAATTGGTGCATCTGCTAAATTGCTCCCTCTGTGCAACTCTTAATATTTAACATGAGCTTTGATGGAGAAAATTTTAAGGGACTATCTCTGACTGCTTCAACTGATCCAAAGAGAGAGTTGACTTTTCTGCTCTTGATATGGTTGTTGTTCTCCCTCCCCATTTCAAGGATCCCTGCATCTGCTCATCACATTTTGAACATAGGGAAAGCCAAGATTTAAATAGAATAAAATGAAAATGCTCATTTTCTCTCCTGCAATGTCTTCCTGGGGCTATACCACTCTTGTTGGAAGGAATTACATTTAATATAAGTGACTATGCAGGCTTCTTTGAGCTAGTACTTCACATTTCGTTTTAAGTTCTTGTACGCCAGACCTTTTGCTTGCTGTGTTTTATAGCCACAAGAAAGGGAACGCATGGGCATGATATGCCATTTCCCAACATCTGTGGGAGCTGGTCTAAGATAGTAATATGTTTTGCTACCCTTTCTATATCTCATAAATTGATCCTTGGTATGGATAGTGCAGCTCTGGATTAGGGGTGAGATGGACCCTTTCGGAATCCATCCCTCTTACATTTGTGGACTTCCTTCTATGCCTGGCCTGGCCAAGCAAGGCAAGCTGAGGAACTCTGCAAACCCCCAAGTGTGCAACTGGCAACCTTCCCTGTCAGGAGTTGCTGCAGGATGAGGATGAGAGGCGCAGGGCACCATTTCCATTGACCAACTTTCTTTGCTGCCCGTTGCTGCCCATGGAGGCAGGCACAGTGGAGGGATACTGCCTGTACAGCATGTGGGGCTCAATTCCCGTGACTGCCCTATAAACCTGGGGCATGCTTGTCAGGAACTTCAACTGAGGGCCACTGCAAAGCAGACAGGAGACTGCGGACTGAACCCAGGGAATTTGAGAGATTCCTACCCTCAAATGGATACTCCACATAGCCCTACTCTGGATGTCTAATATTTCTCCAGAGAACACTGAAATATTTATGTTAGTGATAGAGGAATATTAGGTTGGTGCAGTAGAAGAAGAAAAAAAAGCGGTATACTTATTAGCAAGTCTAAGCCAGCATGGAAATAGGTCTTTCAATTTATACAAAGACAGGGCCTTACCAACAATCAGTCTTTTGTTATTTTTTTGTTTAAAGGGAATTCTTAATTTTTCTCTACATAAAATAATAAATAAAATGATCCCTCAAATCTTCCCAGCAAGAAGTGCCTTTGTTTTCACAATGGCTCACAGAATTATTTAGGCCATCAAGTCCAATCCCCTGTTCAATTTTAAGGATTGTTGTTGGCACCCCCTCTTGGATGCCCACTTTAATAAGATGAGGATGTTTGAGAATGTCAGAAAAACAGAGAGCAATGCTGCCAGGAGGCCAGACTTTCTCACTAGGCTGGTCTCCTAGCATGGCCACTCAAGGTGGAATGGTCAACATGGAGACACCAGACTAAGGTATATCCACCCTTTTCAGGAATAATGGTCACATTGGCAGAGGAGAATGGGTATCTCTAATGGTGATGGGGGCAGAGAAGCTTCTGAAGGGTAACTTCTGAGCAGCAGTGGTAGGTGGGATATGGCACTGATAGAGGATCTTTCAAGGAGAGTGCAAATGAAGCTCAAGCTAACTCTGGTTAGTACAGTGCAGAAGGACGCAATATAAACTACTCCTGGCACTATCTCTTGTTTCATTTACATTATTTTGTCATGGGGATTTCAAGGGTAAGAAGTATTCAGAAGATGAGACTCCCAGCTCAGGCACTCAACCAGCTACTGGAAAAGAGCAAAGAACATGTACAAATAATGCTGTTGATAATGATCTAACTACTTCAAAACTGAAAGTCTAGCAGCTAGCATGCACAGCAAACAAAAGGAAAATACAGTGCTGCACAACACATACAACTGGAGCATGGAATATACAAAGTATAAATCAAGGTAAACTGAAATCTGTAAAGCAAGAAATAGAATGGTTAAACATCACAATACTTGGTGTAAATGAACTAAGATGGAGTAGAATGGGGCATATTCAGTCAGACAAAAGTTTTAAGTTCGTAAATGACAAAATCAAAAGAAATAGAGTGGGTCTAATACTAAGGCAAGATGTAGCGTTAGCACTAAGGGATGAAGTCTGACTGAATAACAGTCAGAACTTGTAATATAATCTTCATAAAAATCTGCTCCCAACAACAGATGCCAAAAAAAAAAAGACAAAAGCACGCATCCAAGAGGAAATGGATAGTACACCAAAACACAGAAACACAGAGTCAGGAGGAATATCCTGGGCCATCTAGTCTGACTCCCAGCTTTAGCAGGCTCCACTCATGACATGCCTATCACGTGCATGTCTAGCCTATCCTTAAACACCCTCACTGATGGGACTTCAACCACCTCCTGTGGAAGCCTATTCCATATTCTAGGGGTCCTAACCATCAGGAAGCACTTCCTGGCATCCACCTTGAATCTTGGGCATGCATCCTGCCCTCCACCACAGGGGGAAAACGGTCATGACCCATCTCTGCATGACATCCCCTCACATACCTCTATACTGCTAACAGGTCTCCTCTTTTCAAGGCTGAAAAGACCCAGTTCCCTCAGTCTCTGATTTTCAAAGGTGAACAGAAAAGTAGGAAACAAAGTAGAATCCTGTGCTGTAGGAAAACTTGGCCAAAGGGGTCAGAAATGAAACAAGACTCTGAGATGGGCCAGTTTTAGACTCTGAGATGGGCCAGTTTTAAATAGTGTATTGGTTTTTAAATTGTATTTTCTTATTGTTGTTAGCCGCCCCAAGGCTTGTTTGCAAGAGGGCGGCATACAAGTATGTTAAATAAATAAATAAATGAATGAATGAATAAATAAATAAGTGAATGAATCATAGGATTCTGTGATTATTGCAAATGCATACCTCATGAAACTGATCAGGATAGCAGATGGACAACATAGCAATCAAACTATCTTAACTCATAGTAGAAGATGGAGAGATGTTATTCTTACTGTCAAAACAATGGAAGTGGTAGTGACTATGAACTCTTAATATCAAAAATCACTGTAAAGCTCTCTAACAGAAACATAGTACCAAGAGACAACAGAAATAACATTCCTGAGGAACTTAAAAGTCCACCTAAATAACTGATTTGCACTAATGAATGAAGTTGTATGTGATAGGAAGAACTGCAATATGATTTACTAGTTTCTGAGAACCAGGTAATTAGTTTCATATACCACAGCTGTGCTGGTTTAATGCAGATTTCCTAAAACAAATTACACAACTGAGTATTAGGGGTGCAGGTCTTTTATTTGTCTCTGGAGACAGAACAAAAAACACTCATCAGTGAGATGGTTGAGGTAGCATCACCAAGGATTGTATGAAAACCATGAATGTAGTACAGTAATTTCTAAGCTTGATCCCAAGCCTGGAAATAGTGCCACTTTTAATGTAGTTATCTTAGAAGATCATCTTTTCCTACCTTCTTTGAGGTAAATAGCATACCTATAAACTAAAGGTATGCTATTCAAAAGACCAGATGCCAGACTGACCTTTTCAAAGAGTATGGTAATTAACTGGCAACAACATTCTGAAAACAAACTGCAGCTGCGGACAGAAGGGCAGATTGAATTTTGGGACATTCCATTAATTGTTTGCATTTTCCCTTTCGTTATGCTTGTAGGATAAACAGAAAATAAAACAGTTGCAAGATTTCACAGATATTGTTAGATATTCCACCATATAATTAGAAACAAAAATTTTAAGTTTTTAAGTCAGTGGCAACCCATATTTTAAATATGAATTAGTATGTGGAAAAGCCCCCTTCATGGATCACTGCCTTGTAGTGAAGGGGCTTGCATAGCTCAATGAAGCTATGAGCTATGCCATGCAGGGCCTCCCAAGATGGACAGGTCATAGCAAAGAGCTCTGACAAAGCGTGATCTCCACTGGAGAAGGAAATGGCAACACACTCCAGTATCTTTGCCATGAAAACCCCATGGACAGTACCAAAAGACAAAAATATATGACGCCAGAAGATGAGCCCCTCAGGTTGGAAGGTGTCCAATATGCTACTGGGGAAGAGCAGAGGGCTAGTACTACTAGCACCAGAAAGAATGAAGCGACTGGGTCAAAGCCGAAAGGACACTCAGTTGCCGATGTATCTGGTGGTGAAAGGAGAGTCCGATGCTACAAAGATCCATAGGAACCTGGAATGTAAAATCCATGAATCAAGGCAAGCTGGATGTGGTCAAACAAGAGATTACAAGACTGAACGTCGACACCTTAGGAATCAGTGAACTAAAATGGACAGGAATGGGTGAATTTAATTCAGATGACCATCAGGTATACTACTGTGGGCAAGAATCCCTCAGAAGAAATGGAGTGGCCTTCATAGTCAATACAAGAGTAGGAAAAGCAGTATTGAGATACAATCTCCAAAATGACAGAATGATCTCAGTTCGAATCCAAGGCAAACCATTCAACATCACAGTCCAAGTCTATGCCCCAACCACTGATGCTGAAGAGGCTGAAGTTGACCAGTTCTATGAAGGTCTACAACACCTTCTCAAAATAACACCAAAAAAGGATGTCTTTATCATCGTGGGGGATTGGCATGCTAAAGTAGGAAGCCAAAAGATAATTGGAATGACAGGCAAGTTTGGCCTTGGAGTACAAAATGAAGCGGGGCACAGGCTGGCAGAATTTTGTCAAGAGAATACGATAGTAATAGCAAACACTTTTTTCCAACAACCCAAGAGACGACTCTACACATGGACATCACCAGACAGTCAACACAGAAATCAGATTGACTATGTGCTCTGCAGCCAAAGATGGAGAAGCTCTATACAGTCAGTAAAAATAAGACCAGGACCTGACTGTGGCTCAGATCATCAGCTTCTTGTTGCAAAATTTAGGCTTAAATTGAAGACAGTAGGGAAAAGCACTAAGCCACTCAGGTATGACCTAAATCATATCCCTGATGAATATACAGTGGAGGTGACAAATAGATTTAAGAAATTAGATCTGATAGGCAAAAGTGCCTGAAGAACTATTGACAGAGGTTCGCAACATGGTACAAGGGATAGCAACTAAAACCATCCCAAAGAAAAAGAAATGCAAGAAAGCAAAATGGCTGTCTGAGGAAGCTTTACAAATAGCTGAGGAAAGAAGGGAAGCAAAAGGTAAGGGAGAAAGAGAAAAGATACACCCAATTGAATGCAGAATTCCAGAGAATAACTAGAAGGGATGAAAGTGCCTTCTTAAATGAACAGTTCAAAGACATAGAAGAAAACAATAGAATACGGAGGACCCGAGATCTCGTCAAGAAATTCAGAGATATGAAGGGAACGTTTCATACAAAGATGGGCTTGATAAAGGACCAAAATGGCAGGGACCTAAGAGAGGCAGAAGAGATTAAGAAGAGGTGATAAGATTACACAGAAGAACTATACAAGAAAGAGCTTAATGTCCCTGATAATCATGATGGGGTGGTCACTGACCTCGAGCCAGACATCCCGGAATGTGAAGTCAAATGGCCCTTAGGAAGTCTGAGCAACAACAAAGCTAGTGGAAGAGACAGTATTCCAGCTGAGCTATTCAAAATCCTAAAAGACAATGCAGTAAAAGTGCTACACTCAATATGCCAGCAAATTTGGAAAACTCAACAGTGGCCACAGGATTGGAAAAGGTCAGTTTACATTCCGATCCCAAAGAAGAGTAATGCCAAAGAATGTTCAAACTACCACACCACTACACTCATTTCACATGCTAGCAAAGTTATGCTCAAATTCCTAAAAGCTGGGCTCCATCAGTATGTGGACTGAGAACTACCAGAAGCACAGGCAGGATTTCGAAGAGGCAGAGGAACTAGAGATCAAATTGCCAACATACGCTGGATCATGGAGAAAGCCAGGGTGTTCCAGAAAAACATCTACTTCTGCTTCATTGACTATGCTAATGCCTTTGATTGTGTGGATCACAACAAATTGTGGCAAGTCCTTAAAGAAATGGGAGTATCAGACCATCTTATTTGTCTCTTGAGAAACCTATATGTGGGCCAAGAAGCAAAAGTGAGAACTGGACACAGAACCACTGATTTGTTCAAAATTGAGAAAGGAGTTCAGCAAGGCTGTATACTGTCACCCTATTTAACTTATATGCAGAGCACATCATGAGAAAGGTGGGGCTAGATGAATCACAAATTGGAATTAAGATTGCTGGGAGAGATATCAACAAATTCAGATATGCAGATGATACCACTCTCATGGCAGAAAGGAAAGAGGAACTAAAGAGCTTCTTGATGCAGGTGAAGGAGGAGAGTGCAAAAGTTGGCTTGAAACTCAACATTAAGAAAACTAAAGTCATGGCATGTTGCCCTATCACTTCCTGGCAAATAGATGGGGAAGAAATGGAGGTAGTGACAGATTTTATTTTCCTGGGCTCCAAGATCGCAGCAGAAGGGGACTGCAGCCAAGAAATTAAAAGATGCTTGCTCCTGTGGAGGAAAGTTATGGAAAATCTAGACAGCATACTAAAAAGCAGAGACATCACCCTGCCAACAGAAGTGTGTATAGTCAAGGCTATGGTTTTCGCAGTTGCAATGTATGGCTGTGAAAGTTGGACCATAAGGAAGGCTGAGCGCTGAAGAATTGAGGCCTTTGAATTGTGGTGCTGGAGGAGACTCCTGCGAGTCCCTTGGACTGCAAGGTGATCAAACCAGTCAGTCCTAGAGATCAACCCTGATTGCTCTTTAGAAGGCCAGATAATGAAGATGAAACTCAAATACTTTGACCACTTAATGGGAAGGAAGGACTCACTGGCGAAGAGCCTAATGCTGGGAACAATAGATGGCAAAAGAAGGGAACGGCAGAGGATGAGGTGGCTGGATGGAGTCACTGAAGTGGTGGGTGTGAGCTTAAGTGGACTCCAGGGGATGGTGGAGGACAGGAAGGCCTGGAGGAACGTTGTCCATAGGGTTGTGATGAGACTTCGCAACTAACAATAACATGTGAGAATGCATTAAAAAGAGCCACTGCTTATAAGTGAATGGTAAATCAGAGCAAGTTTTGCACAGGTTTGGGTGTTTGGAACCTTCTCACTTATAAGCAGTAACAGCAGCACTGATAAGACATTTGTGGCTTGATCTGGAGAAGGGTCAAAGCTTTGAGAACTGGCATTACTGGGGCAGGAACCAGTAAGTTCCTGGCTGAACTATTAGCTCTCCCAAGAACTCCTAGGTTGGCCTATGCAATTTACAACTCCAGGTATAGCCTTCGGAGGGGGGGTGTGTACTAGCGTATTGTAATTACTAAGCCAAACACTTGGCTCATTGTAGCAGCACTTTATTTTGAAAACTGTTACAAATGGTAAATTTCCTTAAGTCGTATGAGAAAGCAGCTGCGGTGTGTATCGTTGTATAGACGCCACTGATTGGGTCTCGTGTGCTCAGATTGACGCCGCTGGTTCACGGGAAAGCAGCAGCGTTCGGAACCTTCCAGGGCTGGCGAGCGCGACGATCCCGGCCACCGCCGCGGCAACAGCGTCGCCAGGACGGTCGGCCCGGAACTGTCCTCGGGGCTGGGCTCGGTGCGGGCAGGAGCGCCAAAGCCGCTGGCTTTTCCTCACCCCGACCAGGCCGGAAAAACGCGCGGAGGAGCTGGAGGCCGCGCGGCGCCACGGGCAGAGACCGAGCCTGCGGGCCCTTCAGCCCCGCGCCTGGGAGCCGTGGCTGCCGCGGAAGAGCCGGCGGAGGAGGAGAGCGGCTGAGGCGATTCAACGGGGGGGGGGGGAGAGGAACGGGACAGCCAGAAGAGCCGAGCCCCCCCGCGCGTCGGGCCACCTTCACAAGGCCGGAGGTGGAACAGCAGCGTCCGCAAGCTACGTCACCGGAAGAGCAGCTGCGTGCCAGGGCGGGGCACCTGGCGCCAAGCGCCCGCCCGCAGGTCTCCATGGTGACGGACACGCCGCGCGTCGCTGACAAAAGCACGAAGCGCAAGCGCGCTCTCGCTTCCGGCACGGCCGCGACCCCATGGCGAACTACAAGGTAGGGCGGCGTGGGTGGCTGGGTGGCCGTCCTAGCGCGCGCTCACTCGCTCGCTGTTCTCTCTCTCTCCCTTCTTCGCAGGCCGCCGACTCCAAGCGGGAGCAGTTCCGCCGCTACCTGGAGAAGTCCGGCGTGATGGACACCCTTACCAAAGGTAAGCCGGGCCGGAGCGGAGCTGGGTTGGGCTGGAGCAGCTCGCCAGCCCGCCCACCCCCTCCTCCTGTTTTTCTGCAGTCTTGGTGGCCTTGTACGAGGAGCCGGAGAAGCCCAGCTGCGCCCTGGAGTATCCTTCGCTCGACGCCCCGCAGCCGCTTCTGAAACTCAGTCGGCGTGAAAACGCCGGGGAGCTCTGCGGGATACCCGGAGGAGCCGCGCGGTGGGGCGGCACCGGCGACTCCTCCCCCCCCCCAGCTCGTGTAAGGGCTGCCCCCCTTGCCCTGCTTGCTTCCTTCACTGGAGGAGAGCCGCCGTCTCAGGCTCCTCAAATTGGCCTATTCGGACGAGTTGGCCTGGTTTGGTGTTCTCGGAAACGAGCCTGAGTGTAGTGGGCCTTGCCATGTCGGAGCGCGTGTGGAGCAGCTGAGTGGGGAGAGTGCCTCCGCGTGCAGCCCGTGAGTTGCACCCAAACAAAGAAAAATCTTAACTGCTGGTTGCAAGCTTTCTGAAACATCATTTGGGAGCTAGTGCACCAGAAAATCCAGAAGTAGAGGCCCTGCGTTTGGAAGTGGCAGAGATGAAAGAGAAGTTTGAAGCTGTGCTGGAAGAAAACAAAAAGTTAAAAGCTAAGGTAAAGCCTGAGGATATTTACTATTTCATAGAAAGCATGTTAGGGGGAAATCCATTCGGTCCAGCTCCTGAACAAATGACTACCCCTAACCTAAATTTGTATTCCTTGCTCTTGATAAAACCGCTTTGAATTTGCTAGTAAGGTCTAATTTTGTGGAGAACAAGGCCATCAATAGATGCTACACAGGATAGCTTCATTATTTCCAGTTCAAAAGTAATTTGCTTTTGAAGACCACTATTGGGGAACATTACTATAACGTCTTTGGTCAGATTTATATATTTTCTTTGCAAATGTAACTTAATTTTGTTTCCGCAGGGAAACAAATTAGCTGTAATGCAATGGTAGAAATTTGTTGTTGTGTTTTACACTTACAAATTATATATTATATATTTGAGGAAAATATAATATGAAGGTGTCCTCTTAAATTGCTGAAACATAACAAATATTTTTCTCATGCAGCTTGCTCAGTATGAGCCACCTCAGGAAGAGAAGAGGGGAGAATAAGATTCTTTTCATATTATTGGAATAAAAAAAAAACCTTAGAAGCATTGCTGGCATCTGTAAAAAATTTTTTAGTCATTGTCCTGTGGAGCCTTTAACATATTTCGTACAGAAGTTTTCCTGGGCTATAGCACTGTTATCTTCATCAGACACAGATATTATCCTGAGTTATACATATGGAGAGATTCAGTGGGCAAGGAATCAGGAAATCCTGGTTCTAGTCCCCATTTGCCCATGAAGCTCACTGGGTGATTTTGGGCCAGTCACTACCACTCAGTCTCACCTGTTTCATTGGGTTGTCGTGAGGATAAAATAGGTTTGTGTAAACAACCTTTGGTTCCTTGCAGGAAAACACACAAAATAAATAAAATGTACACACATGGACTATGATAGGGAACTTAAATGCAGAAAGTACAATCAGTGATGTTAGCAGGAGTTAGTTACACTGGGCTCACAATCTGTCTGGGAAAGAACTTGGATCCAGGTCTATGACTATTCTTGAGAAAGCAAAAAATGACACACTCTTTCCTGTTTGCCATAACTGGATGAAATTTACTTATACAATCATCCCTTATTAAGCGAATATGTTTGCCAAGTTTCAGATGAGTAAGTGCAGGAAGTTTTGTGTAAAAGCAGCCTTTACAGTTTGGGAAGCTTCCAAAAAAATGCACCTATCCCCATTATGGGTGATTGGCGCAAAAACGTAATTTGCAAATACCAAAGTTTCTTAGTTATCATATAAGGTTATAACTACTGACAAACTTTTAAAAGTTGAATATTTCCCTTTGTATTTTGTCATGCTCATCTGCAAAGCATTGACAAATTTATTCTAAAACATTTGTCAGTACTAAACAAAACCTTTACAAAAAGATGATTTTCTCATCAATAATTTTAATATTTGGTTGTGAGATCATTGTAGACTGAAAAATCTGGAAGTATATAAACAATATTTTCCAGTGATAAGAAATTACAACCACATACTCTATGCAGCTTAGAAAGCCCTTAATTTCAACCCTCCCAGTTTGTCAAAGGAAGAACATTCAGTGTTAGCTTGGTATGGACTACCCTCATTTTAACCATTGGCAAATTTACCAGATATTTTGGAGGAGAGAAGTATGAAGGAATAAAGGAGGCATAAACACTGATAGATCAGCAGGCTTGATTGCATCTTGGTATCTTTAAGTGTTTGGACCAATATTGCTTTAGCTCTGTCAGATCTGGAGACAGATAATCTCATTGTCTGTCTTAAATATTTTTTAACCAGAACAACCGGGCAAATCTAAGAACTTCAGCTTTAATAGTCATTATGCCAAGTTCTGCATAAACTAGATCTAATTTTGTCAATGCAGGAACTACCAAAATTCTATGCAAATATTTATTTTGTGCTCTTTTGAATGAATTTGAATTGGTTGTGGCTCATAAAGGAGATCCATATAACAATTTTGGCAAAACCCTAGTCTTACCCAACCCAAAGGTGGGCAGCACTACAGTATCTGATAAAACCATATCATCTATGCCTCTATCACAGTGATTTTTAAGCAGTCAAATGCTTTAAGGGGATTTAACCTCTTTTCTCTTAGCAGTTCCCTCATTGTTGAGGTTTTCTGTTTTGAAGGCAAACAATTGTATTTCCCCATACTCCTGGGCAAATTCACCTAGGATTAAATTCACAATTGCCTCCCCTCAGGTTGGTTCTGTGACCAACTGCTCCAGGGCACAGTCATTTAGGACATCAAGAAGTTTAATATCTGTGTTGGAGCTGGAACATACTTTCATTCAGTCAATGTGTTGAAGTCATCCATTAGTACTGCCTTTGTTGGAGGCCTCCATGATTTCATTCCCCATCACACTGCATTCTGGTCTGGAATGTGATAGCATTTCCTGAGGGAAAAGGAGAAATAGATTTCTAGAACTATTTCCACTTGATTCCTTTAAAGATAAGAGCTCTTAGTGCTCTTATTGTTAAAAATAGCCAGTTCAACTGTTGATACTTGCCCTCTGTTACAAGGATGGATTTCTCCTTGCACAGATATTTAGTAATTCTCTTACACCCCATACTCCAGCTAGATATGGAATTTATCCTTAAATCAAGAGTTCAAGATCTTTAACAAGTCATAGTGATCCAGCAAATTTCAGATTGAAGTGAAGCAATAGTAGGACATAACCAGACCATATGTATGTGTTTATACCTGAATTACATCTGCTAAAATTCATGCCAAAATGTTGGTGTTATCAGCAACACCTGTTTTGTGAATGGCTACTATTTAAGATAATTATCACTCTGTATTTTATTTTTCTCTTGACTCTCAATTCCTCTTCCAACTATGGGAATGCATTTTGAAACAGGATAATACTTGTTCATAGGCTCCCTTAACTCTTTCTTATATCTATTTCTTTAATACTTACAAATATAAGTGAGATGATTGTAGGTGACATTACACAGGCAACCAAAGAAAATTATACATGTACACACACATCTTAAACCTTTTATAAAGTGCATTTGTTAGCTGAAAAAGAATGGTGACAAAACCTTTTTAAAAGCAAACTTTACTTCATATCTGGAAATGACTGATATTAGGCAAGCTACTTTTTCCATTAAATCCTGAAATACTGCTTAGAATATGATATGCAGAAAGAGCACATCAAAAATTAACAATTAAGGGAAGATAGCTCTCCTGAGCACAATCCAGTGGGTTGTGTACCTATTAGAGCAAGTCTCTGAAAGCGCAAACCTCAGAGCATCTATCCCCTGCTGGGCTCCTGCCAGCTGGGTGGAAGAAATGATGAAGTCCCCAAAATCTTCTGTATTCCTCCTCTGCCAGATAGTGAAAGCACACTGATGGGGCTGGTGAGGCCACGGAGTTGTTTGCTTCCAGCTCGCTCCCTTTTCTGCCCAGAATCCTCCCCCTTGTGACATAATGCAAGGCCACGGCTTGGTTCTTGCCACCTTTTCTGCAAGGGGGAAGGACCGAATTGGGGAGTTTCCCATCCAGAGGTCTCCGTAACACCTACAGCTTCAGGAAGGGGTCACGAAAGTGCTCTAAGGTTAAACTGAGAAGTGTGGCTGGCGCGGCGCGGCCTTTTTCGAAGGCGGCCGAAACATCTTAAAATACAGCCACGCATCGAGAGGCCGCACACCACTGCTCTAGCTGCTGAAGAGCCCGCCGTCCTTCCGAGAGACGTTCGTTACGGTGTGCGCAGTTCCCGCCCGTGAGGCGCGGTCTTGGCCCCCGGGCTGCTGCAGCGGGGCGTCCCCAGCTTTCAGGTGTGCTGGCCGGCGCCCACCCCCCGCCTATGCGCGACCACCGGAGCATCCCGGTTCCGTAGAAACGACGTCCAGCGCTCTGCGGAGCCACGAAAGCGGGTGTCAGTCGCGGGGGCCCGTGCGCAGCGCATGGAGATCAAAGCAGGGGCGTCCCGGTCACTCGCAGCGAGCCCGGAGCGGGGCCGGCGATGCCGCTCGGAGGAAGGCGACTGGGCGGCGCTGCGCGGGCCACAGGAGGGGCCTGCCAGAGCCGCTCCCTGCGAGCAAGCCCCGCCCCCGCGGGCCGCCCCGCCCCCTGCCGCGCCAACCAATCCGCCCGCGCGGCCGCGGAGGCGGCACGGGACTGCGCCGAGGCCGCTCGCCATGGCTTCCCTGCCGTTCGGGGCCGTGAGCGCCGCTGAGGAGGCCACGGCGGCGGCGGGCACCTTGCCGGGGGGCAGCAGCATCGGAGCGGCGGATTCGTTCCCTAAGGACTTCGGCTACGGGGCCGACGACGACGACGACGGCGAGGCCGGGGGCGACGACGGCGGGGCCGAGCTGGGCTCGGGCGGCGGCTGCGGGCTGGGCTCGGGCGGCGGCGGCGGCGGCGGCGGCGACTCTTCCAAGCAGCCTCGCATCCTGCTCATGGGGCTGCGGCGCAGCGGGAAGTCCTCGATCCAGAAGGTGAGGCGCCTTCCGCGCAGGAGGCTCCCAGTGCAGAATGCTCCGATGTGCCGGAAAGAGCGGCCTGCAGCCCCACGCCCTTCCCGCAGTCCCCCCAGGATCCGGCATGGATCCAAACCCCGCGACAGTGCGCCGGGGGCCGAAATGCGCCGCCAGGCTTCTCAGGGGCGTCGGAGCAGCCTCGGACTGCACTGCGAGGCTGCTCACCCAGGAGTAACTAGCTCAGGATGACTGACTTCTGCGTCCTCGACTTGCTCTGTGGGTGCAGCACAGTGGAGCAGTTGGGGTGCCAGAGTCAAGCCAGGAACAAGTGACCCTATGTCACTTATGACCTTAAGTGGGCTAATTATTGGGCTTGGCATTTCTGCAGATAAAAAGACCTATGTATTCCTGAGCTCCTTGGAAGAAAAGTTTAAATACGTAATAAAACAAGTACATAACACTTGCATTTTTTGCTGTTGTTACTGACAGGTGGTGTTTCACAAAATGTCTCCTAATGAAACCTTGTTTTTGGAGAGTACCAACAAAATCTATAAGGATGACATTTCTAACAGCTCCTTTGTGAACTTCCAAATATGGGACTTTCCAGGACAAATGGATTTCTTTGATCCCACATTTGACTACGAGATGATCTTTAGAGGAACTGGAGCCCTCATCTATGTTATAGATGCACAGGTCATTGTGAAATATAACATTGGAGAGAATTTGCTGCTTCTAGAAAAACGGAGAGGGTTATTGGTGATGCTATTGATTGTCCTTCTCTCTCATCATAGCAGTACATTTACTTTTGATGTAGAATAGCTTGCAATTTTGCGATGATTGGAATTGTGTAGGTTAGTATGTAGTTGAACTATTTGTAAGGGCTTCAGTAAGTGGGATCTGGTCTTTCTGGAATAGGGGGAAAATATTAATTACTCATAGAATCTCTTTGACTTTCTCCTAATATCTATTTCTTTAATAGCTCTGAATTGTAGGCATATTAGCTGTGGTTTGTAGCTGTTATGGGTAATACATGGATAATAAGCTGTCGAGTGACTAAGAATACATATTAATCTGTTCTGCAGGATGACTACATGGAAGCTTTAACCAGGCTGCACATTACAGTTTCTAAAGCTTACAAAATCAATCCAGAAATGAACTTTGAGGTTTTTATTCATAAAGTTGATGGCTTATCAGATGATCATAAAATAGAAACTCAGAGGGATATTCATCAGAGAGCTAATGATGATCTTGGTGATGCTGGCCTAGAAAAACTGCATCTTAGGTAAGTGAAACACTGTAGGAGATAATTGACTTCATTGTGATATTTTCGTTATGACCAGTGAAGCTCATCAGTCTGAGGACTTTCAGTACTAGTACTGGGACATTTGATATTTTTTAGAGGATTTGATCATAACATTTAAAACCACAGATAAATAAAAAGGGGTGGAGAATCTTTAGGTGTAGACTACCTACTACAACATGGATATGGAGTAATTTAGACAAAATTCATCCTTTTTGCATGAAGGGGAAATACCTGTTCTGAATTGGAGAACACCTATGAATTTCATGAGTATTTGAAATTGATTAACTATCTGAAGCTGAAAAGTTGACATCTTTTTTTAAAAAAGCAATTGATTAAGTTTGGGGAGCAGGACCCTTTTTCTTCTGCCTAGTTCTTACAGGGTAATATTTTGGGTTTGGGAGCAACATGTTAGTGTGTGGGGGGTACCCCACACTTTTTAACAGATTCTTGAGAGTGTGCTGTTTTTCCTCCCTTTTCCTGCAGTTCCCTCTCTACAGAGTCTCCTATCTAGGGAGGTTCCCTGAAGCAGCAGCAGCTCCTGAAGGAACACCCTTTCTTTCTTAGCAGCTTTCTGAATTTAGTGATGAGGAGTGGGGAAGTGTGCTGTTCCAAGGTGGTGATGACCAAAATGGAACTCTGGGTAGGAAGTCAAGAGGGCAGCTAGGACTTTGGGCTAGATTAAGCCAGGGTGGTGTGTTAATTGACAGAAAAATTACAGCTATAGCTGATACTTCCTTAAACATTTTTCTTTTGCTCATCCCAAAAGGCTGCAAGAACTGCCAGAGAGTCCCTTTTCAGCTTACAGACTAAAATGAATGATATAAATGCAAAAAGAAATGAGAGAAGGGAAAACAAGCAACTCTTTAAGTTTCTGATAATCTGGTCTTAGATAAACTTCGTAATGCTCCTTTCAGAGAAGGCTGTGTGGGTCTGTTGTAGAAAAATGTGTGGCATCTTAAGCGTATGTAAGATGTATCTTTGTGGACTAGAGTCAGATGGATGCAGATATGTGTATATACATAGTTACAATTAATGTAACTGTATATACACAGTTACATTAACTGACCACAAGGCAGCTGTTGCCTTTAGCACAAACATACTGACCTGTTAACATATAGCATAGTATAAACCATATAGAGGCATTCAAATCAAGGAGATCTCTCAGCTGAATCAGTGGAGTAGCCCTTCAGTCCCATCTCTCCATTTGCAGTAGCTCAGTTGAATGTCCACTCTTCAGTGACTGTAGAGGGAGGGAAGATCCCAATGGCCCTCATGTCTTAACAAGAGCTAGTTGAGTGCCCTGCCAAGCATCTCTCTTGAAACAGAACAAAATTTACTAAAGCTAGTAACTTATTCGTTATGGCTCAGAAATGCTGTTTATTTGGTCTGAGACCATAGTAACCCATATAATTCATTCATGTATCATATTTGTTTACATTGTGTGGTGAAAACCCAAATTCTGTTTTCTAAGGTTTATTTATTTATTTATTTAAAAATTTATATGCCGCCCCTTGCAATAGCCTCGGGGCGGCTTACAGCATAATACATTATTAAAAACATATAACAAAGTTAAAAACTGGCCCATCTCAGGTTATTATATAAAAACATGAACAAAATTTATAACAGTATAAATTAAACCTATTAAACATAAATTAAACATTAAACATAAATTAATTAAACATAAATTAAACATAAACTAAACATAAACTAAACCAAGACATAAACCTAAATTAACAATAATATTAATTAAAATATTGTCTAAATAAAAAGGTCTTCGCCTGGCGCCGAAAAGCAAATAACGACGGCGCCAGGCGAGCCTCTCTGGGGAGCGCAGTTTTAACACCTCCTGAAACCATGGTGAATTGAACCCCAGGACCAGAAATGCTTTAATTACTATCGATAGAATATGGATACAGTTTATCAGTAAACAAGCTAAGCAAGACTTACACTCATTTTCAGGGGGTTTCTTGAACCCCACCCCTTTGGGTTGCTGCATTTCATGGACACCTTTTCACTCTGGATTCCAGGCAGAAAACTTGTTTTATCTAATTATCTTAAGGATTTTATAGAGGCCTCTTTCTCTAGGAGGTATTTGAAGCTTTCAGCTGGATGGGGAGACAACTCAGCTGTCCTTGCTTAGCTTTATCTTAGGGAATACTGCATATTCAGCAAGCAGGCCACCAGGCTGATATCTATCAAGGCTCTTGCACAGTTTCTTACGGGAATACAAGGCTGAATGCTATTTAGTCTAATACTGCTAAGGAAGATGATAGTACTAGATGCTGTGAGCAGTTTATACTTGCTTCCCATTATAATGACTTTTGGATCATGTCAGGGCTCATGAAGATGGTTAGTGGGATGTTCCTTGCCTACGCTGCCAATAAAGTCTGAGGCAGTTAGTGAATGCTCTGCAAACTAAACTAAAACCGTTTGCTACAAACTAAAGCTGGCTAGAGAGCATTTTTATCTTAAATTCTTTTTCTGTTATACTTTTGACTTCTTTTTTTCCTCTGGATTGACTTCTTGAAGATAAATCTTAAACTTAAAAAATGTATTTCAAACTGTTCAGCATGGGCCTGGTCACTGTGGTAATTCCAGTGGTGATGCTTCCAGTTTTGGCTAAAGCTGCAGGCACAAGTTGGAATCACTCAGGCAATTAACCGCTGGGTTCTTCTTTGTAGCTTTTATTTGACCAGCATCTATGATCATTCAATATTTGAAGCTTTCAGTAAGGTGGTACAAAAGCTCATCCCACAGTTGCCAACCCTGGAAAATTTGTTAAATATCTTTATATCGGTGAGTAGTAATTCATTCTTTATCCTTTTAAAAATTGACATTAATGCTGGGTAATGTCAGTAAGCATATGGTCTTGGTTTTGAAGTTGTTGAGGCTGTAATTGTTCAGTATAATTATTTAGAAGGTAATTTATTTATTTATTTATTACATTTATATACTGTGCCCTAGCCAGGAAGGCTCTCTGAGCAGTTTACAAAGTTAAATGGATAAGAAACACCAAGTAATTAGCATAGTTGCTTAGAATAGGTAACTCCAAAGTTGTGATTCCAAAATATATAAAACCATGAACCTCTGTGAGCCACAAAAGCCCGAACAATTAAGCCGCCCCAAAGACTGATCTATGCAGGACTTCTACAATGTACATAGAGTACAATGGCTGCTTTCGACCAGGTTGAACAAGAGCCCGGCTCTGTAGGCAGTACTACCCATTACTGATGCACTTTTCCCAACGTGACTTCTTTCTCCACCTGCCTTTCAGCTGGAAAGCACCAGAATATGAACGTGAGAGGTCACTTTGAAGCATGAGAACCCCCCTCCATAGTGTGAAGACAAGTCAGAAGCTGCAACCAGCCCTCCCCAGCCTGGTGTCCTCCAGATGCTTAGGCCATAACTTATCAATGTTGTGAACTTTGGTTGTGCTGGCTGGGGTAGTGGAAGTTGAAATCTGGAAGGTACCAGATTGCAGGAGGCTATTATAGGCAGAAGGAAAGTTTTGGCAGTTTGCAGATAGGCTAGGTAGGTTTAATTCTAGGCTTTTGAAATTATTACTAATATTAATGATAAAAATAAAGATTTAAGCCAAGCTTCACATTTATACTTTGTTGTTGTTGTTAGTCGCGAAGTCGTGTCCGACCCATCGTGACCCCATGGACAACATTCCTCCAGGCCTTCCTGTCCTCCACCATCCCCCGAAGTCCACCCAAGCTCACACCAACTGCTTCAGTGACTCCATCTAGCCACCTCATCCTCTGCTTCTTCTTCTTTTGCCATCTATTGTTCCCAGCATTAGGCTCTTCTCCAGGGAGTCTTTCCTGCTCATTAGATGGCCAGAGTATTTGAGTTTCATCTTCAGTATTTGGCCTTCTAAAGAGCAGCCAGGGTTGATCTCCTCTAGGACTGACCAGTTTGATCACCTTGCAGTCCAAGGGACTCGCAGGAGTCTTCTCCAGCAACATTTATACTTACTTAGTATAATTATCTCCAAATTATATATTAAATATAACAAAATGAAACTAGTCCAGAACAGTTAACTTTTTCTCATATAGGTAGCCTGCCTTTTGTAAGACCAGTGAGTGTGGCCAGTGGTGGTCTTGGCATTCTGAAACAGGAGCCACTACTGAGTGCCAGGCTGCTCATCACTGCCTGAAAGCTCATGCAGTTCCTAACCACTGTTGATTGGTTTGAGGTAACTTACGAACTAAAGGAGATCAGATCTCTTCTCTCCACCCCTGCTATCTGCTGGAAACAAACTGAGAGTGTAACTGGCAATTTGTATATTGTGCCTTTCATGTGCAAGAGGAGTAGTATAAAGTACTTGCAGTGGCAGAAGTGCCTTTTAGATAGGTTTGGCTGTTTTGATATGGACCCAGCATCCTCAGGTTAGTGGTGAAAGACCATTCTGTATGCCTATCCTTTGCAAAAGAGTTAAATTAATTCCGCTGTTACCCTTTTTGCTGCTTTAAATTTAATTAATATCAAGGTGTACAATAGTTCTGTATTTGTGAAATCTGACAGTTTACAATTCTAAATCTATCTATTTTTCTTTAGAATTCAGGGATTGAGAAAGCTTTTCTCTTTGATGTTGTCAGCAAGATCTATATTGCTACAGATAGTTCTCCAGTTGACATGCAGTCCTATGAGCTATGTTGTGACATGATTGATGTAGTCATTGATGTTTCTTGTATTTATGGGTAAGTGCCATGCTTATAGAACCATTTAAGAGAAATTCAGGATATTTTTCAAGCACAAAGGAAAAGTCTTTATTCTGGAATATCACTGAGAGTTATGGAATCTGTTTGAGATTGTGAATTGTTAATGAAAGAGCTGAGATGGTGCTTTGCTTACTTTAATAAGTCCTATTACTTGATTGCTGTCTAGCCCAGAAGCTGGCTCCTATTGTGCCTCCTATTGTAAACTGAGTGTTTCTCTTTGTTGCCTGAAGTTAACTGAAGGGCTCAGATAACAGAAAGGCAAGTGAGAACCACAGAGCTCTGAATGCAGTCTGGCACATGTGGTTGCTGAAGAGCAACTAGGAAAGAAGCCGAGTGTTGTTTTTTCCTTGTAATATTTATTTATTTCATATTTATACTGCTTGGTGACTGAGGATCTCTGGGTGGTTAATAAAATTTAAGAAAAAATAAAAATGCACACAGATACACACATACAAGATAAAATTAACTTAAATCAACAAAACTGCAAACGCAATTGAATCAGCAGAGAAGCATAGCAGTTGTGCAAAATAAAATGCAATATTAACATGAAGTAAAAGGTTTACCTGCAAAAATGCTGGAAGAACAGAAAGGTCCTTACCTGGCACCCAAGAGACTCCAACATAGGTGGCAGGTGCACTTCTTTGGGGAGCTCATCCCACACCTAGGTGCCGCAATGTAAAAAGCCATCCTACTGGTGGCCACCCACTTCACTTCCTTTGGAAGGGGCTCCTGGAGAAGGACCCCCCAGAGATGATCTCAGGGTCCATGTAGGTGCATATGGGAGGAGTCGATCCTTCAGATAACCTTGCCACAAGTCAGTTAGGCCTTTGAATGTCAGTCCTTGCATTTCAAATCAGCCCTGGACTTCAGCTTACACCACTGCAGCTGGAAGAGGACTGATGGTCTGTTGTTGTGTGTCTATCTCCACTCACAGTTTTGCTGTCCTGTTTTGGGTTGAAGTTTCAGACTGTGAGACAGCCCCACATACAGAGCACTGCAGTAATCCAAATGAGGGTTATCGGAGTGTGAATAATTGTAGTTAGGCTCTCTCTGTCCAGGTAGGGTCATAATTGGTCTACCTGATAAAAGGTATTCTCTGCCACCAAGTTTTCTTGTGGCTCAAGTGACAACTCTGAGTCCAGGAGCCCCCCAAATTATGAACCATGCCTTTAGGGGAGTGTAACTCCGTCCAGAGCAGACTGATCCCAACTGGACAGATGGACCACTCACTCATAGCACCTTCCTCTTGCCTAGATTGAGTGTAAGTTTTTGGCCCTCATCCAGTTCAGTCCCACACTCAGACACTGATTTAGAGCTGCCACTGTCTCACCCAGGTTTGATAAAAGGAGAGCAAGTGCTGACCATCACCTGCATATTGCTGGTATCTCAGCCCACACCTCCAGGTAACTATGCCCAGCAGTTTTATGTAGACGTTAAATAGTGTAGGGGATCAAATAGAACCCTGTGGTACCCATTGCCATAGTCTGCCGATGATTGCTGTGTGGGCCATGGCACAGGGCAATAATCCCCTAGCATCATCTTCTGGAATCAGTGGGCCAAATAGGAGTTGAACCATTTTTTTATTATTTTTAAAATATTTTGACCCCGTCCTATACATATGTCCCAGGACGGCTTGCAACATAAATAAATCATAACAATAAATAAATACTACAAAATACAATAACATTACAAATATAACATAATGTGACTGAGGATGACCATATTAAAACCTAGTTAAAATATCTAAATATTAAAATACTGGGCAAATAAAAAGATTTTTACCAGGTGCTGAAAGGAATATAACGTTGCATTGCAATGCAGTGCATCCTCTTCCCGGCACAGCCATCCAACCATGTACTACCACTTGCCTGTTTAAACTATTAATGCCGTCTGTTAGCCAGCCCATTTTCCAGTTCTTTTTTCTTTATGCTGGCTTTTCATCTCTTGCTGAGATGCCCTCCAGCCAACTCTGTCCCATGAAAGGAATTTTTCTGATTGGTGAACTTGTTGACTGTTTTCTGTGTCAAGACACGTCAGTTAATGCACTTACATTTGATCTTATTTGACAGTTGCTATCTATCTTAGGCTGAATAGGTGCATTGAACTGTTTGTTACATCCCAGCTCCCCACTGGCCAGGTATCTCATAGCTTACCAGTTTATACTGTTGAATCAGTACAGTTCTTAAGCATAGATACAGTGCAGTCACTTCTAGTTTGGTTCAAGCCTGGTAAGTTAATCTGTATTTCTTCTCTTAAAATTACTTATTGGGACCTGAGCTTGCGTACTATCATTTGCAACCACCACTAGATACAGCTCCTCCTTTTTTTTGATTTCCATCTACGTTATGTTACTTTATTTCCCTTAGATGGTCTCTCAGTAAATCTAGCCTTTCCAAGATCTCTGCCTGTGCAAACTGTGGCAAGGTCTGAAAAGAATTCAGGAGGGTCTTCTCTGTGATGAATAGTTCAGTACTTTGATTTTCAGTTTGCTGCAGTTCTAATGCTGGGATTACTTTGGTATCTGTCTTCACTGCAGGAGATGCAGGACACATGCTGTTCTGTTGAACTGTTATTTTAGGAAAGAATTCTTAGGAACTGAGGCAAAGAAATGAAGAAGATGAAGCTCTCGGCTTTATTGACAAACTGAAAATTAATATATTACTGGTCCACACAGTATGCATTGTAGAGTTCTTAAGGAACTCAGATGTAGACTTAATAATCTCATAACAAAAAGATGTAACTTTCCCCTAAGATCAGTCTCTAAACCAGAGGACTGGAGAATGGCCAATGTACTCATAGTGCCAATTTTTAGCAAGGGGATCCAGCAGGATTCTGAAAATTTCAGAATCTTTTCCTGTATGAATATCTTTACCTGTGTGAACTGGTTGAAAACATTATTAAAGGTAATTAATAAGCACCTAAAAGTCCAGCTGAGAAAGAATTACTATGACTTCCACAGAAATAAGCCTGTCTCACCAAACTTTATAGAGTTCCTTAAGTGTGTGAGAAGATACATGGACAGGGTGATACAGTTGATGTTTCTTTGGACTGTCAAGAGTGTTTGACAAAATACTCACCAAAAATTCCTGAGTAAATATAGCACTTTTGGAATTAGATGAGAGGTCAACATACAGCTCAGTAACAGAATTACTGAGAATTTTCCCAATGGAGGAATTTAAACAGTGGGGTCCCAATGGCATCTGTATTAGCACTGGTGATCTTCACTTAATCATAAATGACCTGAAATTAGGAGTGGGCAGTGAAGTGGCCAAGTTTGCTGATAACTACTGAGGGTGATTAAAACCAAAGGAGGAGGAGCTCGAAAGGGATCCTCCAGGCTGGGAGAATGGGTGTCAAAATGGCAAATGCAGTTCATTGTAAGTAAGGGTAATGGGACAATGGAAAAAACGATGTGACAAGAAATCCCACTTCAAGTATAAACTGATGGGATCTGAGCTAATGGTTACTGATCAAGAAAGGGTGACTGATTAAGAAACTGATTATGATTTCAGGTATAACTGAAATACTGTCCCAAAATCCCAAATGAACATTGATCACCCCTCCCTCCTCTCTCTCTGGTAGGCTAAAGGAAGATGGTAGTGGAAGTGCATATGATAAGGAGTCTATGGCAATTATCAAACTCAATAACACAACTGTTCTCTATTTAAAAGAAGTGACCAAGTTTCTGGCCCTGGTGTGTATCCTTAGAGAAGAAAGCTTTGAACGCAAAGGTGAGAAAAGTATTGTGTTCCCCATAATTCAGTGGGCTTTTTAAATGAGTATACTCCAGCTTCCACAGGGCCAAGAACTAGACTCCTTCTGTGTATTATAGAGGCATCTTCTGGTTTCCAAAAGTAATCAGGGAAATAGATGCTTTTCTTGGCAGGCAATGACACTTCTGTTGCTAGGGAGCTGAGGGCAGCTGAGATCAAAGGCTAGAAGCAGCCACTTCTGTGACTGTTTTTGCCAGGGGCCTTTATGGTGTTTCCATACCAACAATGGTAAAGTGATGATCCTGAATCCAAATATCTAGGGAAGTCCTGCTGAAGTGCGGAAATAAACCACTGATTCTCTCTGCAGTTTCAGAAAACTAATCCTACCATGTTTCCAGAACTGGGTCCAGATGACTCTCCACAGTAAGAGTTCACCATGGCTTCTCATGGCATGTAAACCTGCCTTTAATAGTGTACAGTCATTTTGTGCTGGAAGGATAATGAGTTTTTTTGCTTTTGGTGCTGCTTTTCTTGTCTTTGTGAATGCTCCAGACTGATTACTACCTTAGTTCAGCCCACTTAGAAAAGCCTTTCCAAGATATGTATTGAATTTGCAGGGCTAACTCAGCACTTTAGAATCATTACAGGTGGGTTCTTCATGTATAAAACCATATTTTAGGTAACATGCTAATTGCTGGTGTGACCCTGTTCTAGTTGCTAGAGAACCCAAATGTAGGCAAAAGCTCGCTTGGATCTTGACTTGTTGATGTGTTGATGTGTATGATCTGAGTTCTGAGGCAGAAGGCATGTCCCACTGCAGCCCCCTCTGGGGTTGTTGAGCTTGCATTTGTTTTGTTGCTGGAGGCAGTTTGTGATTGAACTGTAGCCAGCCAGAGGTATAAGAAGAGTGGGCTGCTTTCAGGCTTGGTAATGAGAGTGTACATTCTTGTTAACTCTTTTCAGAATAAGTATAGGCAGACCAGATGCTGCAGCTTTGGGACGTGAACCTGCTATCCTGTAGAGCACACTTCTGGCTCAAAGACATTGGCTCAAGCAAATGTAGTGAGGAAGTAAGCTAAGGTCCCAGGTGGGCAGTGCTTTGCCTCCTCCTGTTAACTGATGTTTGTTCTTTTTACTTCTCACAGGTTTAATAGATTACAATTTCCACTGCTTCCGCAAGGCCATCCATGAGGTCTTTGAAGTGGGCATTTCCTCTCACCGATCCTGCAGCCATCAAGCAAACATCCCTGGTCTGAAGGCAGTGGCACATAATGGCACTCCTAGAAATGCAGTCTAGGAGGACAAATCTGGATGACCAACTGCTCGCCTGCTGCAGGTCTCTGTGTCGAGGATGGGTAGCACAGAGAACTTTGTGCATCCTGTAGGAAAAACTTTGCCTTGCAGAGGCAAATCAGAGGTGTGGCAGCAAGCAAAATGGCTGCTTAGAACTTGAGGACTGGGAGCAGTTGCTTCTGTCTTCCTGTTCATAGCACAGCTGCTTCTCCACTTGGCATCTCCCTTCATATGAAACAGGGCATGGACTATTTGGAAGTTAGCTGGATTGACACTTGCTCAGCATTATGTTTTCAGACTTCGCCAGTTTCAAAAATGGTGACTTTCTGCAAAAGTTCAGAAACTCAGACACTGTAGCTTGTAACTTACTTTAGCACAATTGCAACATTCCAAGTGACCCTTTTGCGGTAACACCTGAAAAAAAATCCATATTTCCCAGCAGTTCCATTGAGTTCTTCTTTATCTTAAGAATCTGATAAAGAAAAGAATTGACAACTTTAACTTTGTTGCACAGAACCAGTTTAGCATGTGCCTGTCATGGATTCTCAAGCTTGCATACAAGCCAATTAAGAAGTTGCTGGCAATAGTTCCTGTCCTTGTCCGGGACTCTTTCGTAGTAATTGATCCAGATTTTACCTAGTGGACTTTTGTTTAACATATTTCATTTTCGAAGCCACATGATTGCATAAGCAATTAATTTGTGTAAATTGTGGTTTGTAATTTTGGAAAATTCAGAGTGGCCTGAATGTCCATGTCTAGAATCTGCAGTGGCCAGCTTTCAGGAAGGGAGCCTCCTTTCTCTCAAGTTTAGCAAGATAGAGAAACTGCCCAGAACTGGCACATTTTCCATAGGATGAAGGCTTGTGTCTTTCGTGCAAACTTTCCTTTGTGGCCTCGTGTCCATTGGCTTGTAAAGAGTTGTTAGGCCCTCTTCTTGGGGGAGACAACCCTTCCATGTTCCAAGGCCTCAGGCCCTGTTCCCTGCTCATATGTCTATGTGACTTTGGTGAAGGATTAACCAGTTTGCTACAGCTGACTGTTTTACAGTGTCTTGTCCAGAGAGGGTAGGAGCTTTCACAGAATTCACTTCTCACTAAACTGCATTAATAAAATGCATTTATCTCTGCAAATGTTCTTTTATGAATTAAGGGCATGTGTGAACTTTGGATTTTGGTTTTGGGCATCACAAGTTCACACACACTGTTTGTGGTGGATTAATCTGGTGGCTACGCCTCCAGTTGCGGATTAATGCTTAATTGCTTTTTCCTTTCCAGCACTGCCATTCATTCCATTCACCCCCGTGCTGAGCAAAGGCACCGGGAATTGTGAGGGGTCAGCAGGCCTCACTGCTGCATTGCTCTTGCCACTGGGCGCATGCAAGCCCCCAAGTTCAAGGCCTAGTGTGTTTCTAGGGCGGGACCATTGCATCATGCTGTTATACCAGGAAAGACAATTCCATACTATTCCAGACAAATTAAGTTTATTAAGGACAAGAACATAACAGAACAAAAGCCTATTATATCTCTAGGAACCAAATGAATCCTTAGTGTGGGGAAGTGAGGCAAGATTAAATGCCTTTCTTGTGGACTGATTATTTTCTTGAATTAGAAGCCTATAGCAGCCATCATAAGGGAGCTGGTGCTACAAGATCTGACAACTTTGGTTCTGAATCACTTTAGCACAGAACGAAGGACCCTTAAGGCACACGTCTCTGGGTTGTATCCTTGCCACCCTGCCAGCCTGGGCTTCCAGCTGCTGTCCCCTTCTGACATTGGGTGGTGGGGAGGCACAGCGGGTTGCTGCTGGCTGTGCTCCCCAGTGGAATGGGGTGGGCCAACCTGAAGGGTGAGAGCTGGGGATGGAGTCATGCTTGCTGGTGACCAGCCCTTTGTTGGACAGCTGAATACACTGGGCAGCTGAGGGGGGGATGCCACTCCCTCGTGTCCCTGCATCTGAGGAGCAGCCGCACCAGCTTGTTGCAGAAGAGCATGATTCAGCGGGGTGGGGGGGAGTGCTTGTTGCTGGGGGAAGACCTCACTTAATTTCTTGTGGGGGGCATGCCGCTTGTCCTTGCACTGGGTAGAGGTGTAGGTAAAGCTGCTCTTCCTCATTTGTTCTGGCAACAAGAGCAAGCCATTCTTGTAACATGCAGCATGCACCTGCTCCTCTGTCTCGGTACTGCCCCAAAGGTAGATGAACATGCTCAGGTCATTCCTGGTCCAGAGGTAGACATGCAGCATCTGGCAGCCCTGAGCAGCATCTCTCACCATGGTGGGTAGATTTTCCTCAAGAGTGGGCTGCTGGGAATGTGGCAGGGAGGGCTACATGCTCCTCATTCTCTTGTCCTCCTGGTGTGGACCTCTTGCCCAGGACCCCTTGCCTGTTGTGACTGCAGCCTTGCCTGGCCTCACAAAATACTCCCTGACCTCGTCCTGCTGTATGACTTGGACTTAAACTTGCTGTTGGACCTGGGACTCTGTATTGCCTAGTGTTTTATTTATTTAATTCCTATACAGCCCAGCAACCAAAGCTCTCTGGCCTAGTGCCTAGAGCAGGGGTTCTCAAACTTTTTCAACAGCAGCAATTGAAAGGTGGTGATGGGTGTGTGCGGTGAGGCGGTGGCTTGCTCCAATATGATCTCAGAGCGAGCAAGCTACTGCCTCGCCGCATGTGTAGTGAGGCAGCAGTTTGCTTGCTCAGAGATTGTTTTCTCTGAGCCCAAAACGATCTCAGGTGCGGGTGCAGTAAATCCAAAATTTCTGAGGCAGGCTGGATAATTGGGCATGGTGGGCCGGATCTGGCCTGTGGGCTGTAGTTTGAGGACCCATGGCCTAGAGTATCGTTTTCTGCCACCCATGCCATGGACACTGACCCAAGGGATGCCAGGGGCAAGGTAGCAGTGAGTCAAGAGGGAGGCAACATAGAAACATAGAAACATAGAAACAGAGCGAGTCAGAAGGGGCCTCCTGGGCCATCTAGTCTGACCTCCGGCACCAGCCGGCTCCGCTCATGACATGCCCACCATGTGCATGTCCAGCCTATCTTTGAACACCCTCACCGATGGGGCCTCAACGACCTCCCGTGGAAGCCCATTCCACGCCCTCGGGGTCCTAACTGTCAGGAAGTGCTTCCTGGCATCCAAATTGAACCTTGGCTCCCTGAGCTTTGCTCCATTGGAGCGCGTCCTGCCTTCCTCTGCAGGGGAGAACAGGCCTCTCCCCATCTCCATGTGACACCCCCTCACATACCTGTATGTTGCCAACATATCCCCTCTGAGTCTCCTCTTCTCCAGGCTGAAGAGACCCAGTTCCCTCAGTCTCGCCTCATACCCCATCCCCTGCAAACCAGCCACCATCCTTGTGGCCCTACGCTGCACTGACTCCAACCTGGCTATATCCTTTCTGTAATGAGGGGCCCAAAACTGAACACAATACTCCAGTTGCGGGCGCACCAGAGTCATGTAGAGTGGAAGTAATACCTCTCTTGATCTAGAAGCCACACTTCTGGCTATGCAACCAAGGGTGGCATTCGCCCTCTTGACCACCGCATCACACTGCTGACTCATGTTTAGCCTGTGGTCAACCAGTACCCCGAGGTCCCTTTCACAAGTGCTGCTCTCCAGCCACTTGTCCCCTAACCTGTACTTATGACAGCTATTCCTATGCCCCAAGTGCAAGACCTTGCACTTCTCCACATTGAACGCCATCCTGTTGTCTCCTGCCCACTTCCATAGTCTGTCCAGATCCTTTTGGATCTGGAGTACCTGCTTCTCAGTTGTGGCCACTGCTCCAGTTTTAGTGTCATCTGCGAATTTGATCAGCAGACTGTTCACCCCTTCTTCCATGTCGTTAATGAAAAGATTAAACAGGATCGGCCCCAGGACAGAGCCCTGGGGGACCCCGCTTGTCACTGGCTGCCATCCCGACGATTCCCCGCTAATGGTTACCTTCTGCTTTCGGTCAGTCAGCCATGCCCTAATCCACCGGACAGTGCTTTGGTGTATCCCAAAACTCCTCAGTTTCTCCACCAGGATATCATGGGGCACTTTGTCAAAGGCCTTGCTGAAATCCAGGTATACCACATCCACTGCATCCCCTCCATCTAGCCATCTTGAAACCTTGTCATAGAATTCCACAAGGTTTGTCTGGCAGGACCTGTTTCTGCGGAAGCCGTGTTGTGTGGCTGTCAGCCTCCCTTCCCTATCTAGCATCACTAGATCTCTCTCTATTATGAGCCTTTCCATTGTTTTTCCTACAATGGATGTAAGGCTAACCGGTCTATAATTCCCCATGTCCTTCCTACTACCCTTTTTGAAAATTGGGACCACCGATGCCACCCTCCAGTCCTCTGGAACTTCACCCGTTCTCCACGAGGCCTCAAAAATGGAGGCCAGCGGGCGTGAGAGAACCCCTCCCAACTCTCTAAGTACTCTCGGGTGTAACCCGTCAGGGCCTGGCGCCTTTGTAATGTCCAATGCCCTGAGGAGCCCCTCGACTTCAAGGGGGGTGACTCTAATCTCTGCCCCTAAGTCCCCAGCCTCATCCAATCTCCTATACGGATATCCCCCGTCCTGCTTTGGGGAGAACACAGAGGCAAAATAGTCATTTAGCATCTGTGCCTGTTCCCTCATGTCAGTCACTGGATCTCCTTCCTCCTTATTTAGTGGTCCCACCACTTGTCTCCCCTTCCTTTTCCTATTTACATGCTGGAAGAAGCCCTTTTTGTTGCTCTTGATATTCTTGGCAAGTCTCAGCTCATAATCAGCCTTAGCCTTGCGAAGAATCCTTCTGCAACGGGCCTCCTCCTCCCGGTATACCCTTTTGTCTATTTCCCCCAGTACCCATTTCCTATGGAGGTTCCTCTTTCGTCTAATCCCCCTAACCACCTCCTTTCGCATCCATGGCGGCACTCTCCTCCGCCTCCCCACCTTACTGACTAGAGGTATTGTCAGGGCTTGCGCCTGCAAAACCTCCCTTTTGAGTGCCATCCACCCCTCCTCAACTCGCTTACCTTCCAGTAACCTATCCCAGGAGACTTTCCCCAGCCTGGCCTTCAGTTGGCCAAAGTTGGCCCTCTTGAAGTCCCAGCTTCTAGTGCTCGCCCTGCTGCACGGCCCCAGTCCTCTGATCTCAAAGCAAAGGATGGAGTGATCACTCGCATCCAGAGCTCCCCTAATCTGTACTTCATCTATCAGCTCCTCCCTATTGGTCAAGACCAAGTCCAGGATGTTTCCCCCCCTCGTCGCCTCTCGGACCCTCTGTGTGAAAAACCCACCCTCTAGAGCTTCTAGGAAGCGACGTGACCTGGCTGTCACCGCCGAGTGAGTCTCCCAAGTAATATCCGGGAGATTGAAATCTCCCATAATTACTGTGTCTCTCCCCCGAGATATCCTTAGAATCTGGCCTGTCAGGACATCATCCAGGGTCTCAAGTTGACCTGGAGGGCGATAACATACCCCCACTGTCAGGTCTCTTTCTCTGTCAAAATCCCTAAGTTTCACCCAGACTGCCTCTACCGAATCCCCATCTGTGCTGCACTCTATCTCACTGCATCCTATCCCTTCCCTGACATATAAAGCCACACCCCCACCTCTCTTTCCCTTCCTGTCCTTTCTAAAAAGGTGATACCCTTCTATGTTCACATTCCAGACTTGCCTTTCATCCCACCAAGTTTCTGTGATTCCCACCAGATCGTATCCTCCTATTCCCAGGAGAGCTTCAAGCTCTTCCTGCTTATTACCCATGCTCCTAGCATTGGTGTACATGCACCTCAACTCCTTCCCACTGCTTCCTTTCCTTGGAGTGCCCAGCATCCTCCTTCCTCCCATCCTCCCTGGTACCTGGCCCCTCTCTGTAGAAGTCCTGTCAGTCCCTGCAGTATCTCTAAAGCCCTGCTCCCAGAGCCCCGATCCTCCCTGCACACTTGTCCAGTGCAGACACGTTACTGGGGGGCCTGAACCCACCCCCCACTGGCTCAGTTTAAAGTCTTCCGGATGAAGCTCGCTAGAGCATCTCCAAAGGACCTTTTCCCCATCCTCGTGAGGTGTAACCCATCCCTTGCCAGAAGTCCATTGGCAAGAAAACGAGTGCCGTGGTCGAGGAATCCGAAGCGTTCCTTCTGGCACCACACCCTAAGCCAGTCGTTCACCTCAGAGGCCCTCCTGTCCCTTCCTGTCCCAAATCCCCGGACGGGTAAGATTGACGAGAAGGCCACTTGGGCCTTCAGCTCCCTGAGTTTCTTCCCCAAGGCCGAAAAGTCCCTGGTGATCCCGACCACCCCCTGCCTGGCCACGTCGTTTGTGCCCACATGGATCACCAGGAGTGGCTGGTGACCCCCGGAGCGAACAAGACGCTCCACTCTGTCCTTCACGTGCCGGATGCGTGCGCCCGGCAGGCAGCAAACCTCCCTTGTCTGAAGGCTGGGGCGGCACACCGCCGCCTCAGTGCCCCTCAGCAGGGAGTCCCCAACAACTATCACCCGCCGCCGTACCTTCTCGGTGCTGGTGGGCAGCCGTGCCCTGGTCCTCGCCTCTCCTGCAGTGGCTCCCTTGCCTCCTGATGTCCCAGGCTGGGGGTCCTGCTGGTCCCCTGAGGCCTCCTCAGCCCCAGCCTCCCCAAGTGGAGAGAACCTGTTTCCCAGCTCCAGATTGGTGCCAGGAGAAGGAGGAGGCCGTGCTGGCCGCCTCCTCCTGTGGGTGACATACCTCCATGTCTCCGCAGCTGCTCCTCCCGTGGTCTCTCCCTCAGCCCTCTGTCGAGAGGGGGGCTGCTGCGGGGGGGCCTGGAGAGCTCTCTCGGCCCTCAGGCACCTCACCTCCTCCTCTAGCAGGGTCACCATCTTGCACCGAGGGCAAGTGTATCCCTGCCTCTCCTGGGGGAGAAGGGCGAACATGTCGCAGCTCTCGCAGCGGACAGCAACACCCGTGACTCCCGCCAAGGCCATCTCCTGGTCTGCCATCTGTAACCCTTCCGAGACCTTACCTTGGTCCCCTGTCTTGTTAGTCCTGCAGTTCCTCTCACTCTCCCAGTTCTCCCAGGCAAAAACCCCACTTGCACACACACACAAGGAGAAAATAAACTTAAATTTAAATTGGAAGAAAAAAAAAAAAAAAAACAAAGCACAACAAAGCAAAGTGCAAACAAAACAAGGCAGGGGTCATGGGATTCTCAGGGCAAGCACCTATTGGTCATGCCCTTCATGCAGCCCGCATGTTCCTTTGGTGCATGAGTGGGTTTGCTCAGAGGAGAGCCTAAGCTGCTTGCAAGCGGAGTTTGTGAAAATAGTGGTGGTCAGTTCGGCACACTAAACAAGGCTATCTCCAAGGCTGCTGCTGCCAGAGGTGGCACAGCCCATTCTCTTCTGCCAGCGACATTTCAAAGCTGCAGGTGTGCATCTGGAGAGCAGTGAGGTCTCTGTAATGCAAGCCAGGTAGGCCCCCTCATCCACAATTAAATCATGGATGAGGGATGTTTTATTGTTGACCAACCTGGCATTTAGCAGCAGCATCGTCAGGCCCGAGGGGCGGTTGATAAAGCTACCTGGAACCTCCCGGCTGGGGGAATAACCAGAAGAGGGGAAAGATACCAAACATCTGTCCCTCCTCCTCCTATGATGATGTGTTAATCCAACGCCATATCTTCCCCTGCCCAACACCACCCCAAGGGTGGTGCCCTCGCACTCCCCAGGCAACCCCATAAAACAACAATAGAACTCAGTCGTGGTATAAATAAAATGCAATTAAAATGCAATTAAAACCCACCCCACAACAGAAACACAGTTCCTAGCCCAAATGGCCCCAAACGGCAACGCCCTTAGGCCGCCGGCCCCTGGCCACAGCCAGTGAGTTAAGCCCCCATCCCTTCCCTGCCCACCGCCCCCAGTCCAGTGCAGCTGCCACCCACACCAGGAAGGGGGCAGGAGGAGCAAGCGCAGGGCCCGCGGAGAACTCGCTGGCGCAGACGGAGGAGTTGCAAGCAAGCAGCGTCCCCGGTCCAGTCCTTTGACGTTCAGTACTTTTTATTGAGACCACAGATTGCAGAATTGTTTGAGCTCTAAATAACTCCCAAGTTGAAAAGAAACCTCTGCTTGTGTAAAGAATAGCATCCAAACTGGAAACTCCCTTGCAAGAGAGCCAGTGTGGTGTCGTGGTTCAGAGCATGGGACTGGGACTCAGACGATCGGGGTTCTAGTCCCCACTCAACCATGGAGCCAACTGGGTGACTGTGGGCCAGTCACAGACTCTCAGCCCCACCTACCTCACAGGGTTGTTGTTGTGGGGATAAGATAGAGGAGGAGAATGATGTAAGCTTGGGGGTTGGAGGCACTGCTCTGCGGTGGTTCCACTCCTACCTCAATGGCCGATTCCAGAAGGTGGTGCTGGGGGACTATGGCTCTACGCCATGGCAGCTATGCCATGGAGTTTCACAGGGTTCCATTCTGTCCCCTTTGCTCTTTAACATTTACATGAAACTGCTGGGAGAGGTCATCAGGAGGTGTGGGCTGCGGAGTCATCAGTATGCTGATGATACCCAGCTCTACCTCTCGTTCTCCACCGATCCAGGTGAGGCAGTGGCTGTGCTGAACCGGTGCCTGGCCGAGGTAATGGGCTGGATGAGGGCCAATAAACTGAGGCTCAATCCTGACAAGACGGAGGTCCTGTTGGTGGGTGGGTCGGACTTCGGAGTGGGGGACCTGACCCTAGTCTTAAATGGGGTTGCACTCCCTCTGAAAGACAGGGTCCGCAGCCTGGGAGTGCTCCTCGACCCGGAGCTGACCTTGGTAGCCCAAGTGTCAGTGGTGGTGAGGAGCGCTTTCCATCAGCTTTGGCTGATCCATCAGCTGCGTCCCTTCCTGGAGTTCGACTGCCTGGCGACAGTGACACATGCGTTGGTGACTTCCCAGTTAGACTTCTGCAACGTGCTCTACGTGGGGCTACCCTTGAAGACAGTCCAGATACTTCAATTGGTGCAAAATAGAGCTGCCAGGGTGCTGACGGGGACTGGGCGTGTTTCTCATATCACCCCAGTTCTCCGTCAGCTACACTGGCTTCCCATTGAAGTCCAGGCCCAATTCAGGGTGTTGGTTATGACCTATAAAGCCCTAAACGGCTTGGGTCCTGGTTATCTAAAGGAGCGCCTGCGACCATATATGCCCTCCCGCCCCTACGATCAGCAGCTGATGCTCTCCTCCGGGAACCCCCTGTGAGAGATATAAGGAGGGTGAGTACCCGGAGGAGGGCTTTCTCTGCGGTGGCGCCCCACCTATGGAATGCGCTCCCCAGAGAGGCTCGCCTGGCGCCGTCATTATTTGCTTTTCGGCGCCAGACGAAGACCTTTTTATTTAAGAAATAATTTAACTGTTAATTATTAATTTTATATCGTATTATTGGCTATATATTTCTGTTTTTATATTAGACTCTGAGATGGGCCAGTTTTAAATAGTGTATTGGTTTTTAAATTGTATTCTCCTATTGTTGTTAGCCGCCCCGAGGCTTGTTTGCAAGGTGGCGGCATACAAGTATGTTAAATAAATAAGCAAGCAAGCAAGCAAGCTGCCTTGAGCCCTTTGTAGGAAAAAGGCAGGATCTAAATTGAAAAATAAATAAATAAATAAAAATAAGTTCCTCTCTTTCAGAGAAACTACTGGCTCCTCAGGGCAGCTCTCACTGCTGGGGAGAGAGAGCCCAAAGAATGAAGCCAACGGAGCAGCTTGTTTCTCCCAATGCCTGCTCACTGGAACTGGGTCTTGTCCCCACACCCCCTTCCCTCCTGAAACCCCTCTCCCCTTCCAAAATAGACTGATTCTCACACTTGGCCTAGAAAAATTGACCAGGCACAGTTGAAGGATTGCAAAGGTTTCTGATCCCTCCTCCTCCTCAGAATCCAGTGACAATTGCTGCGATGTGTGAGAGACTCATCCATACTCTATACTATGGCAGAAACATGGACCCTGCATGAGAATGTTTCTGTGTGTTTATGACAAAATCAAGCCATAGTGAAGTGTAGAAACCATAGAACTGACCATTGTTTCTTGGCATGGTTCCATGGAGACCTTGTGATGGGCCCCAGACAGGTTTCAGGCAACACCCTGTGATTTCTGCCATTGTTTATCATGACTTGTGAATCTGGCCTGTATGCCATTTCCAATGGCTCTTCAATAATATGTAGATTCTGGATCAGCACCTTCCGTGCTTACATGTATATCACAGATGCACAATGTTAAGAAGAGTGAATCAAGGGCAAAAACAGCTGATTGTGGCCTTAAAGTGGATAGAAAAGTGTGGAGGACTTAAGGAAACAACATGCAAACATGCACAGGCAGGGCATTTCCACAAACATGCCTATGTCTAAAAAGCAGGGGGCAGGGACAAGAGGCGACATCAATGAACCACTCATGGGTGGCTTCTTTCCAAGAGCAGTAAGTATTGGCCCATCTAGCCAAACCCCCCACGTCTCTTCTGTCTGCTCAGCCCGTGTATTGCATTCCTTCCTTCTCCGTGGCTGTTTCTGCATCTTCAGCTGACATTTTTCCTCTGTGTAGCTCACCTAATTTCTTGTACAAATTGCTTTGATATGCCAAGGGAGAGAGTACCTGTTAAGAGGAAGCACTGTGCATGGTGAACCCCACAGGCAATATTGGAATGTAGGAATATCTTCCAATTTCTCATTAATTTGGGAATTTCCAAGCCAAGTGGAGAATACTGTGGATTTTGGCTGCTTAAAGAAGTATTTGTGATGTTTTCCCACCCATTGTGCTACTTGGTGTGCATTTTTTAAACCTTAGCTAGTGCTAGTCAGACTTGATTCAGCCAGGCAGTGCCAGCAACAGCCATGTGAGACTCACTTTTGAGTCATTCAGGGAGAAAGTATGTGTTTCCATATTTGCATTTTGTGCTCTGCATGGTGTGTGTCTGTGTCTGTCTGTCTTAGAGAAAGAGATTGGGAGAAGGAATGGAGACAAACAGGCTCTGAACCTAGACAAAGCCAGTCTGGAATCCTAGAACTGGAAAGAAGGAAGCAAAAGCTTGGAACTCCCATGTGTTGTGTTCTTGTTTGGCTTCTTGTTTTTTGCTTAAAAAAAATCCACTCACTTCTGCTACCCATTTAAATGGTCCTTTTTAGTTCTTCCAGTTATCCACTGGGATTCATAGATGGGTCTCACAGACAGGGAACTTCCTCTGTATGCAGGACAACCCAGGTTCAATCCTTGGCAGCTCCCAGCAGGGCTGCAAGAACCCAGCCTGTCACCCTGAGAGCGCTGTTGTCCTGAGGTGTCTAGATGGGTCAAGGCCAGTTTGACTCCATGCAGCATGACTCCCACTGTTCCTCTATTTCCTCAGTCCCCTCCTCCTCCTCTGCTGTTTCTCCAGCAAAGATGTCTTCCACTCCATCTCTGTCTTGCTTTGCGTTCCTTCATCTTTCTTTATCTGTCCTTTTCATATAGCTCCACATCCCCTCCCACCAGCTATTAGTATCCAGTCAGTATGGCACAGTGCTTAAGAGCATGAGACTGGGACTCAGGAGATCTGGGTTTTAGTTCTCACTCAGCCATGGGTGGAGCTCATGGGTGGCTTTGGGCCAGTCACAGACTCTTAGCCCAACCTATTTCACAAGTGTCCTGTCCTACCTGGTGGAGAATTCCTCAGATGAAAAGTGCCAGTACTGTGGCCCCTGGCCACAGTCAGGCACAGAGTTGAGGCTGCAGTGACTGCCCTCTACTCAAGAAGCAGCCAGGTCCCTCCTGGGAGTTCCTGGGGGTCCCCAAGGGCAGGAGTCAGAGGCAGAGTGAATTCACCCTCAGAAAGGAGGTGGCATGCACGGCTTCTGCAGAAGTCCAGACAGCCTGAACAAGGAGTTTTCTGTGTAGCAGCACGATGGCTTGATTACTGTGCTGAGTTACAGTGGGCTATAAATTAGGTCAGTCAGGGCTGCTCTGTGTGGCAAACAAGTGCTGTTATCTGTGTTCCCTGACTTTGTAGAAAAGCCTGGCATCTAGATTCCTGGCCTCTTTACTGGACATTGTTTCAGACACCTCCCACATGACTTGAAATTTCAGGGGCATAAATCATACGGCCTTGACTCTTGGACTGAACTGACAATTCTTAAGAAGGTAACTTGGAAACTGGGCATTTGTGGCCATAGGGCAGGAGAACAAGGCTGTTGCAGGTATAAAATTGAGAGGAGCAGGAGAATTACATAGCCACTTTGAATTCCTTAAACAGAAAATAGGATATAAATAAAGTTAGTGGTAGGTGAGGTGACAGGTATACAGAGGTATCTTATCTAGTTATATTTGGAGGTAAGTACTACTGAATTCCCCCTTCATGCATCACTGCCTTGTCATGGTGAAGGGGCTTGTGTAGTGCAATGAAGCTATGAGCCATGCCATGCAGGCCACCCAAGATGGACAGGTCATGGCAGAGAGCGCTGACAAAAGGTGATCCACTGGAAAAGGAAATGGCAACCCACTCCAGTATCTTTGCCATGAAAACCCCATGGACAGTACCAAAAGGAAAAAAGATATGATGCCAGAAGATGAGCCCCTCAGGTCAGAAGCTGTCCAATGTGCTACTGCGGAAGAGCAGAGGGCTAGTACTACTAGCTCCAGAAAGAATGAAGCGACTGGGTCAAAGCCGAAAGGACACTCAGTTGCCGATGTATCTGGTGGTGAAAGGAGAGTCCGATGCTGTAAAGATGCTCCATTGGAACCTGGAATGTCAGATCCATGAATCAAGGCAAGCTGGATGTGGTCAAACAAGAGATGACAAGACTGAACATCAACACCTTAGGAATCAGTGAACTAAAATAGGACTGGGTGAATTTAATTCAGATGACCGTCAAGTATACTACTGCGGGCAAGAATCCCTCGGAAGAAATGGAGTAGCCTTCATAGTCAATACAAGAGTAGGAAAAGCAGTATTGAGATACAATCTCCAAAATGACAGAATGATCTCAGTTTGAATCCAAGGCAAACCATTCAACATCACAGTAGTCCAAGTCTATGCCCCAACCTCAGGTGCTTAAAAGTTGACCAGTTCTATGAAGGTCTACAACACCTTCTCTAAATAAAACCAAAAAAGGATGTCAGCCAGTGTGGTGTCGTGGTTAAGAGCACGGGACTGGGACTCAGGCGATCGGGGTTCTAGTCCCCGCTCAGCCATGGAGCCAACTGGGTGACTTTGGGCCAGTCACAGACTCTCAGCCCAACCTACCTCACAGGGTTGTTGTTGTGGGGATAAGATGGAGGAGGAGAGATGATGTAAGCTGCCTTGAACCCTTTGTAGGAAAAAGGCAGGATCTAAATTGGTAAATAAATAAATAAATGTCCTTATCATTATGTGGGGCTTGGAATGGTAAAGTAGGAAACCAAAAGATAACCAGAATAACAGGCAAGTTTGGCCTTGGAGTACAAAATGAAGCAGGGCACACTGGTCATAGCAAACACTGTTTTCCCACAACCCGAGAGATGACTCTACACATGGATATCACCAGATGGTCAACACAAAAATCAGTTTGACTATGTGCTCTACAGCCAAAGATGGAGACGCTGTATACAGTCAGTAAAAACAAGACCATAGAAACATAGAAACATAGAAACAGAGCGAGTCAGAAGGGGCCTCCTGGGCCATCTAGTCTGATCTCCGGCGCCAGCCGGCTCTGCTCATGACATGCCCACCATGTGCATGTCCAGCCTATCTTTGAACACCCTCACCGATGGGGCCTCAACGACCTCCCGTGGAAGCCCATTCCACGCCCTCGGGGTCCTAACTGTCAGGAAGTGCTTCCTGGCATCCAAATTGAACCTTGGCTCCCTGAGCTTTGCTCCACTGGAGTGCGTCCTGCTTTCCTCTGCAGGGAAGAACAGGCCTCTTCCCATCTGCATGTGACACCCCCTCACATACCTGTATGTTGCCAACATATCCCCTCTGAGTCTCCTCTTCTCCAGGCTGAAGAGACCCAGTTCCCTCAGTCTCGCCTCATACCCCATCCCCTGCAAACCAGCCACCATCCTTGTGGCCCTACGCTGCACTGACTCCAACCTGGCTATATCCTTTCTGTAATGAGGGGCCCAAAACTGAACACAATACTCCAGTTGCGGGCGCACCAGAGTCATGTAGAGTGGTAGTAATACCTCTCTTGATCTAGAAGCCACACTTCTGGCTATGCAACCAAGGGTGGCATTCGCCCTCTTGACCACCGCATCACATGGCTGACTCATGTTTAGCCTGCAGTCAACCAGTACCCTGAGGTCCCTTTCACAAGTGCTGCTCTCCAGCCACTTGTCCCCTAACCTGTACTTATGACAGCTATTCCTATGCCCCAAGTGCAAGACCTTGCACTTCTCCACATTGAACGCCATCCTGTTGTCTCCTGCCCACTTCCATAGTCTGTCCAGATCCTTTTGGATCTGGTGTATCTGCTCCTCAGTTGTGGCCACTGCTCCAGTTTTAGTGTCGTCTGCGAATTTGATCAGCAGACTGTTCACCCCTTCTTCCATGTCGTTAATGAAAAGATTAAACAGGATCGGCCCCAGGACAGAGCCCTGGGGGACCCCGCTTGTCACTGGCTGCCATCCGACGATTCCCCGCTAATGGTTACCTTCTGCTTTCGGTCAGTCAACCATGCCCTAATCCACCGGACAGTGCTTTGGTGTATCCCAAAACTCCTCAGTTTCTCCACCAGGATATCATGGGGCACTTTGTCAAAGGCCTTGCTGAAATCCAGGTATACCACATCCACTGCATCCCCTCCATCTACCCATCTCGAAACCTTGTCATAGAATTCCACAAGGTTTGTCTGGCAGGACCTGTTTCTGCGGAAGCCGTGTTGTGTGGCTGTCAGCCTCCCTTCCCTATCTAGCATCACTAGATCTCTCTCTATTATGAGCCTTTCCATTGTTTTTCCTACAATGGACGTAAGGCTAATCGGTCTATAATTTCCCATGTCCTTCCTACTACCCTTTTTGAAAATTGGGACCACTGATGCCACCCTCCAGTCCTCTGGAACTTCACCTGTTCTCCACAAGGCCTCAAAAATGGAGGCCAGCGGGCGTGAGAGAACCCCTGCCAACTTTCTAAGTACTCTCGGGTGTAACCCGTCAGGGCTTGGCGCCTTTGTAATGTCCAATGCCCTGAGGAGCCCCTCGACTTCAAGGGGGGTGACTCTAATCTCTGCCCCTAAGTCCCCAGCCTCATCCAAGACCAGGACCTGACTGTGGCTCAGATCATGAGCTTCTTGTTGCAAAATTTAGGCTTAAATTGAAGACAGTAGGGAAAAGCACTAGGCCACTAAATCATATTCCTGATGAACATACAGTAGAGGTGACAAATAGATCTAACGAATTAGATCTGATAGAGTGCCTGAAGAACTATGGATGGAGGTTCGCAACACTGTACAAGGGATAGCAACTAAAACCATCCCAAAGAAAAAGTAACGCAAGAAGGCAAAATGGCTGTCTGAGGAAGCTTTACAAATAGCTAAGGAAGGAAAGGAAGTGAAAGGCAAGGGAGAAAGAGAAAGATACACCAAATTGAACACAGAATTCCAGAGAGTAGCTAGAAGAGATAAGAATGCCTTCTTAAATGAACAGTGCAAAGAAATAGAAGAAAACTTACCACCCTGAAGAAGGAGAAATAGCGATTACAGATCAACAAGAAGATGAACAGGCACTGCAACCAAAAGAAAAGAGAAAAGGTAGAACCATAAAGGCTAAGCATAAATAGAAAAATAAATATTTTACAAACATGGCTCTTAAAATGGAAAGAACCAAACTATTCTCTTTGAACGTAAATGGACTAAACGTACCCTCTAAGAGGAGAGGGAACTTGTCTCTCAACTCCAAAAACTGAAGTTAGATATAATTTGTCTACAAGAAACATACATTAAGAAACAACATAGTAAGTTCCTGGAATGTCCAAAGCTCGGAAAGTAATTTATATCTTCGATGTACCAAACGTATGGTGTACTTTTGTTGGCAGGGTGACTTTGCTTTTTAGTATGCTGTCTAGCTTTGCCATAGCTTTCCTCCCCAGGAGCAAGCGTCTTTTAATTTCTTGGCTGCAGTCCTCATCTGTGGTGATCTTGGAGCCCAGGAAAATAAAATCTGTCACTACCTCCATTTCTTCCCTATCTATTTGTCAGGAAGTGAGAGGACCGGATGCCATGATCTTAGTTTTCTTAATGTTGAGTTTCAAGCCAACTTTTGCACTCTCCTCCTTCACCTGCATCAAGAGGTTCTTTGGTTCTTCACTTTCTGCCATTAGAGTGGTATCATCTGCATATCTGAGGTTGTTGATATTTCTGCCAGCAATCTTAATTCCAATTTGTGATTCATCTAGCCCCACCTTTCTCATGATGTGCTCTGCATATAAGTTAAATAGGCAAGGTGACACTATACAGCCTTGCCAAACTCCTTTCTCAATGTTGAACCAATCAGTGGTTCCGTGTCCAGTTCTCACAGTTGCTTCTTGACCTGCATATAGGTTTCTCAAGAGACAAATAAGATGGTCTGGCACTCCCATCTCTTTAAGAACTTGCCACAATTTGTTGTGATCCACACAATCAAAGGCGTTAGCATAGTCAATGAAGCAGAAGTAGATGTTTTTCTGGAACTCCCTAGCTTTCTCCGTGATCCAGCATATGTTGGCAATTTGATCTCTGGTTCCTCTTCCTCTTCGAAATCCTGCCTGTGTTTCTGGTAGTTCTCGGTCCACATACTGCTGTAGCCTAGCTTGTAGGATTTTGAGCATAACTTTGCTAGCATGTGAAATGAGTGCAATGGTGCGGTAGTTTGAACATGCTTTGGCATTGCCCTTCTTTGGGATTGGATTGTAAACTGATCTTTTCCAATCCTGTGGCCACTGTTAAGTTTTCCAAATTTGCTGGCATATTGAGTGTAGCACTTTTACTGCATCGTCCTTTAAGATTTTGAATAGCTCAGCTGGAATACTCTCTTCCACTAGCTTTGTTGTTGCTAAGACTTCCTAAGGCCCATTTCACTTCACATTCCAGGATGTCTGGCTTGAGGTCAGTGACCACCCCATCGTAGTTATCAGGGAGGTTAAGCTCTTTCTGGTATAGTTCTTCTGTGTAATCTTGCCACCTTAATCTCTTCTGCCTCTGTTAGGTTCCTGCCATTTTGGTCCTTTATCATGCCCATCTTTGCATGAAATGTTACCTTCATAGCTCCAATTTTCTTGAAGAGATCTCTGGTCCTCCCTATTCTATTGTTTTCTTCTATTTCTTTGCACTGTTCATTTAGGAAGGCATTATTATCTCTTCTAGCTGTTCTCTGGAATTCTGCATGCAATTGTTTGTATCTTTCTCTTTCTCCCTTGCCTTTCGCTTCCCTTCTTTCCTCAGCTATTTGTAAAGCTTCCTCATATGGCCATTTTGCTTTCTTGCATTTCTTTTTCTTTGGGATGGTTTTAGTTGCTACCTCTTGTACAATGTTGCGAGCCTCCGTCCATAGTTCTTCAGGCACACTGTCTATCAGACCTAATTCCTTAAATCTATTTGTAACCACTCCAAGGAAAGGAAGCAGTGGGAAGGAGTTGAGATGCATGTACACCAATGCTAGGAGCATGGGTAATAAGCAGGAAGAGCTTGAAGCTCTCCATGGAATAGGAGGGTATGATCTGGTGGGAATCACAGAAACTTGGTGGAATGAAAGGCAAGTCTGGAATGTGAACATAGAAGGGTATCACCTTTTTAGAAAGGACAGGAAGGGAAAGAGAGGTGGGGGCGTGGCTTTATACGTCAGGGAAGGGATAGGATGCAGTGAGAAAGAATGCAGCACAGATGGGGATTCGGTAGAGGCAGTCTGGGTGAAACTTAGGGGTTTTGACAGGGAAAGAGACCTGACAGTGAGGGTATGTTATCGCCCTTCAGGTCAACTTGAGACCCTGGATGATGTCCTGACAGGCCAGATTCTAAGGATATCTCAGGGGAAAGACACAGTAATTATGGGAGATTTCAATCTCCCGGATATTACTTGGGAGGCTCACTCGGCGGTGACAGCCAGGTCACGTCGCTTCCTAGAAGCTATAGAGGGAGGGTTTTTCACACAGAGGGTTCGAGAGGTGACGAGGGGGGGAAACATCCTTGACTTGGTCTTGATCAATAGGGAGGAGCTGATAGATGAAGTACAGATAAGAGGAGCTCTGGATGCGAGTGATCGCTCCATCCTGTGCTTTGAGATCAGGGGACTGGGGATGTGCAGCAGGGCGAGCACTAGAAGCTGGGACTTCAAGAAGGCCAACTTTGGCCAACTGAAGGCCAGGCTGGGGAAAGTCTCCTGGGATAGGTTACTGGAAGGTAAGCAAGTTGAGGAGGGGTGGATGGCACTCAAAAGGGAAGTTTAGGAGGCACAAGCCTTGACGATACCACTAGTCAGTAAGGTGGGGAGGCGGAGGAGAGTGCCGCCATGGATGCGAAAGGATGTAGTTAGAGGGATTAGATGAAGGAGGAACCTCCATAGGAAATGGGTACTGGGGGAAATAGACAAAAGGGTATACCGGGAGGAGGAGGCCCATTGCAGAAGGATTCTTCACAAGGCTAAGGCTGATTATGAGCCGAGACTTGCCAAGAATATCAAGAGCAACAAAAAGGGCTTCTTTCAGTATGTAAATAGGAAAAGGAAGGGGAGACAAGTGCTGGGACCACTAAATAAGGAGGAAAGAGATCCAGTGACTGATATGAGGGAACAGGCACAGATGCTAAATGACTATTTTGCCTCTGTGTTCTCCCCAAAGCAGGACAGGGGATATTCGTATAGGAGATTAGATGAGGCTGGGGACTTAGGGGCAGAGATTAGAGTCACCCCCCTTGAAGTCGAGGCGCTCCTCAGGGCATTGGACATTACCAAGGCATCAGGCCCTGACAGGTTACACCCAAGAGTACTTAGAGAGTTGGCAGGGGTTCTCTCACACCCGCTGGCCTCCATTATTGAGACCTCCTGGAGAACGGGAGAAGTTCCAGAGGACTGGAGGGTGGCATTGGTGGTCCCAATTTTTAAAAAGGGTAGTAGGAAGGACATGGGGAATTATAGACCGGTTAGCCTTACATCCATTGTAGGAAAAACAATGGAAAGGCTCATAACAGAGCGAGATCTAGCGATGCTAGATAGGGAAGGGAAGCTGACAGCCACACAACACGGCTTCTGCAAAAACAGGTCCTGCCGGACAAACCTTGTGGAATTCTATGACAAGGTTTCGAGATGGCTAGATGGAGGGGATGCAGTGGATGTGGTATACCTGGATTTCAGCAAGGCCTTTGACGAAGTGCCCCATGATATCCTGGTGGAGAAACTGAGGAGTTTTGGGATACACCAAAGCACTGTCTGATGGATTAGGGCATGGTTGACTGACTGAAAGCAGAAGGTAACCATTAGTGGGGAATCGTCGGGATGGCAGCCAGTGACAAATGGGGTCCCCCAGGGCTCTGTTCTGGGGCCGATCATGTTTAATCTTTTCATTAACAACATGGAAGAAGGGGTGAACAGTCTGCTGATCAAATTCACAGATGTCACTAAAACTGGAGCAGTGGTCACAACTGAGGAGCAGGTACTCCAGATCCAAAAGGATCTGGACAGACTATGGAAGTGGGCAGGGGACAACAGGATGGCGTTCAATGTGGATAAGTGCAAGGTCTTGCACTTGGGGCATAGGAATAGGTGTCATAAGTACAGGTTAGGTGACAAGTGGCTGGAGAGCAGCACTTGTGAAAGGGACCTCGGGGTGCTGGTTGACCACAGGCTAAACATGAGTCAGCCATGTGATGCGGTGGTCAAGAGAGCGAATGCCACCCTTGGTTGCATAGCCAGAAGTGTGGCTTCTAGATCAAGAGAGGTATTACTACCACTCTACATGACTCTGGTGCGCCGCAACTGGAGTATTGTGTTCAGTTTTGGGCCCCTCATTACAGAAAGGATAGAGCCAGGTTTGAGACAGTGCAGTGTAGGGCCACAAGGATGGTGGCTGGTTTGCAGGGGATGCCATATGAGGTGAGACTGAGGGAACTGGGTCTCTTCAGCCTGGAGGAAACTCAGAGTGGCTATGTTGGCGATATGTTGGGTAGAGACCTGTTCTCCCCTGCAGAGGAAGGCAGGACGCGCTCCAGAGCAAAGCTCAGGGAACCCAGGTTCCATTTGGATGCCAGGAAGCACTTCCTGACAGTTAGGACCCCGAAGGTGTGGAATGGGCTTCCACGAGAGGTTGTTGAGGTCCCATCGGTGAGGGTGTTCAAAGACAGGCTGGTGGGCATGTTGTGAGTGGAGCTGGCTGGTGTCGGAGATCAGACTAGCTGGCCCAGGAGGCCCCTTCTGACTCGCTCTGTTTCTGTGTTTCTATGTTTCTATCAGGGATATGATTTAGGTCATACCTGAGTGGCCTAGTGCTTTTCCCTACTGTCTTCAATTTAAACCTAGTTTTGCAATGAGAAGCTCATGATCTGAGCCACAGTCAGCTCCTGGTCTAGTTTTTACTGACTGTATAGAGCTTCTCCATCTTTGGTTGCAGAGCACATAGTCAATCTGATTTCTGTGTTGACTGTCTGGTGATGTCCATGTGTAGAGTCGTCTCTTGGGTTGTTGGAAAAGAGTGTTTGTTATGACTATCGTATTCTCTTGACAAAATTCTGCCAGCCTATGCCCTGCTTCACTTTGTACTCCAAGGCCAAACTTGCCTGTTACTCCGGTTATTTTTTGGCTTCCTACTTTAGCATTCCAATCCCCCATGATGATAAGGACATCATTTTTTGGAGTTAATTCTAGAAGGTGCTGTAGGGCTTCATAGAACTGGTCAACTTCAGTCTCTTCAGCATCAGTGGTTGGGGCATAGACTTGGACTACTGTGATGTTGAATGGTTTGCCTTGAATTCGAACTGAGATCATTCTGTCATTTTGGAGATTGTATCTCAATACTGCTTTTCCTACTCTTGTATTGACTATGAAGGCTACTCCATTTCTTCCGAGGGATTCTTGCCCGCAGTAGTATACTTGACGGTCATCTGAATTAAATTCACCCAGTCCTATTTTAGTTCACTGATTCCTAAGGTGTTGATGTTCAGTCTTGTCATCTCTTGTTTGACCACATCCAGCTTGCCTTGATTCATGGATTTTACATTTCAGGTTCCTATGGAGTATAGATCTTTACAGCATCGGACTTTCCTTTCACCACCGGATACATCTGCAACTGAGTGTCCTTTCAGCTTTGGCCCAGGTGCTTCATTCTTTCTGGCACTACTAGTACTAGCCCTCCGATCTTCCCCAGTAGCATATTGGACACCTTCCGACCTGAGGGGCTCATCTTCTGGTGTCATATCTTTTTTCCTTTTGGTACTGTCCATGGGGTTTTCATGGCAAGGATACTGGAGTGGGTTGCCATTTCCTTCTCCAGTGGATCACGTTTTGTCAGAGCTCTCTGCTATGACCTGTCCTTCTTGGGTGCCCCTGCCTGGCATAGCTCATAGCTTCATTGAGCTACGCAAGACCCTTCGCCACGACAAGGCAGTGATCCATGAACAATTCCCTTAAAAATTGATAATTTTTTTTTTTGTGATTTAAGTGCCCAAATCTCAAGATTTGTATGGAAAAAAAAGAAACCAAGGATTAAATTAAAAATGCTTCAGGAGGCTAAAGGGAATGGGGGTTTTGGCGTTTCTGATTGGATGTTGTATTATCAAGCTTCTGTCTTAACATGGGTAAAAGAATGGATAACTTTAAGAAATAAGAGAATTCTGTATCTTGAAGGGCATGATTTGCAAATGGGATGGCACGTTTATATGTGGTATGAAAACTGTAAGGCACATGGTTGCTTTTTAAATCATTAGATTAGGAAATCAATGTTGGTGTGGGAAAAGCTAAAGACAAAACTGTATACTAAATTACCAAGATGGCTTTCACCTATGGAAGCTCTTGTATATCCAAATGCTTTGAATTTTGATATGATTGTGAGATATGATGATATTTTGGATAATGAAGGAGGATTGAAACTGAATCAGTGAGAACTGGACAAGGAACAAATGATTGCTTCAAAATTGAGAAAGGAGTTCGGCAAGGCTGTATACTGTCTCCCTGCCTATTTAACATATGCAGAGAACATCAGGAGAAAGGTGGAGCTAGATGAATCACAAATTGGAATTAAGATTGCTGGGAGAAATATCAATAACCTCAGATATGCGGATGATACCACTCTAATGACAGAAAGGGAAGAGGAACTAAAGAGCCTCTTGATGCGGGTGAAAGAGGAGAGCTCAAAAGTTGGCTTGAAACTCAACATCATGAAAAGTAAGGTCATGGCAACTGGTCCTATCACTTCCTGGCAAATAAATGGGGAAGAAATGGAGGTAGTGACAGATTTTATCTTCATGGGCTCCAAGATCACCGCAGACAGAGACTACAGCTAAGAAATGAAAAGACACTTGCTCCTTGGGAGGAAAACTATGGCAAATCTAGATGGCATACTAAAAAGCAAAGACATCACCCTGCCAACAAAAGTGCGTATTGCAGGAGTCCTCAAACTTTTTCACCAGGGGGCCAGTTGAAAGGTGCTGGTGCTGGATGTGCACCAGAAAGGTGGTGCCGGCGGTGTGCGTGGGCCAGGGAGGGGGTGGGGTGGTGTGCTGAGTGCAGCGAGGCAAGGCAAGGCAAAGTGGGGGTGCGCACGCAGTTCGACGCAGCGGTGGGCTCGTGGGGCAGCCACTTGCTCCCTTGGAGATTGTTTTCTCCAAGCAATTCCAAAATGATCTCCACAAGAGCAAGCCACTGCCTCCCCATGTTGTTCATGCGATCACAATGGGTCGGACATGGCTTTGCAATTAGCAACAACACTATTGAATTCAGTGGGGTTATTCTCATGTAAGCAGAGAATGACCATTGTTTGCAAGTATAAGCAGCCTATGGGGTGTGAGGAGAGAATATGATAGGCTGCCCATTTCTACCTAGGGGCATTTTGAATAACTGATGTTGCTGTTGGTCTGCCTGCTATTAGCTTCCCTGTCTACCAGCCACCCCGGTGAAGGAGACAGCAGTGTCCACTGGGACAGCCCATGGGGCCAGAGTGCCACCACTGATTTTTTAATGCACTATCCGTTGAAGTCCAGAGTCATTTCATGTCTACAGCCAACGAAGCAGCATTTATTCCACCTTGACCAGCAGTGAGACAAGACCAAATCAGTTGCACCAGGGAATCCTGTGTTGAGCTCATTTTCCTGGCTTTGCTGATGACAGCTCTGCATTCCAGGGTTCTGTGGCATTCACCAGCATCTCTGCCTTTGGTTCTGTAAGCCTTCCACGAAGTAAAGCATGACCCAGAGAAGGGTATGAAACCTGAAACAAGCTATTTCCTTCCATGTTTCTAGAGATATAGTTCTAGTACATGGGTCCTCAAACTATGGCCTGCGGGAGGCATCTGGCCCGCCATGCCCATTTATCCAGCCTGCGCTGCTGCCTGCCTGCGGCGTGCTCGCCGCCCAGGTGGGGAGGCGGTGGCTTGCTTACTTGGAGGTGGTTTTGAACTCGTTGGGAGATCTTTGAGCAAGCAAGCCGCGTCGCGCATGCCCAATGCTGCCTCACCGGTCCACATGACCAGGCACCCCTGCCTCACCGTTCCATGTAGTTCATCGGCACCTTTCAACTGGTCCCCTATTGAAAATTTTGAGGACCTCTGTTCTAGGAACAACTCAAAGTGCATGCTACTTTTAAAACTTGCTTCCCACCAGAATGAAGTGGGTATTTCCTTGTACTTCACAATTTGTTCAGGAGATGGCAGTGCTGCTCCATGTGTGAAGTTTTTAAAAGGTCTGGCATTGGAGTGCTCAGTCCAAAACCCAGAGCATTTGGGTTAGAGAGGTTTATTTAGCAGCTGCTTTAGCAAGGCTTATTTCTGCCGAGTCCCTTGGTCAAGGGCGACTGATCCACCTCAGATAGAAAATCCAGGGGTTGCTCCCTGTTGCTAAGTGTGAAGGCAGAGAGCCGCTTCTGCCTTTGTATATTGGGCTCAACAGTCAAGCACTGCTGTGGAGTAGCTCTTTAAGAAACACGACACCATTCTCTGACTTGCATTTGGTTTTGGTTTAACACAGAGAAAAATATGTGCAAGATGTGGTAGAGGAAGCCAATAAATGCGCCTTCAGAACAGCTTAGGCCAGGCTATGAAGGTCAATGTGGCTCAACTGGCAGGATGGGAGGGAGGCCATCAATTTCCTTCTTCCATCAGCTTGGGAAGTGCCTGAGGTTGTAGGGGCTTTATTTGCGTCACCAGGCTCTGCAGAAATCTGTTAGGGTCATGTTGTCTCATGAATACAGTACAAAACCCTCATATTTCAAATAATCACATGTGTAATGCTGGATAAGCAGGAGAACTCTGTGTATGTAGGCCATAGCTACCTTGTGAATTACACGGTCACTTTGTTGACCTGAACTGAGATAGGCCATGAAGCTGTATCTGCTGCCTGAATCCCCCAGGCAATTGGCTGGAGGGAGAAATGGCAGAGAAATGAAGAGAACTCAAAGCTTATCTTATTCATGGCCCTGCCGATGCCAGACATGAGCTACAGCAGCCCTTGTAGGAGCTGCTATTCAGCTTTTGCTTCAGTAACTATAAACATAGAACTATGTAATAGCAGAGTTGGAAGGGGCCAGGGGCCATCAGTGCAGGACTCCAAATTAACCCACCCCTCTGAGATGACTGTCCAGTTGCATCTTGAACGCCTCTAGTATGGAAGAGCATGCAAACCTCTTTGTTATCAATTTGCCATACACATTGAGTACTGACAAAACGTGATCCACTGGAGAAGGAAATGGCAACCCACTCCAGTATCTTGCCATGAAAACCCCATGGACATGAAAACCAAAAGGCAAAACGATATGACACCAGAAGATGAGCCCCTCAGGTCGGAAGGTGTCCAATATGCTACTGGGGAAGAGCGGAGGGCTAGTACTAGTAGCGCCAGAAAGAATGAAGCGACTGGGTCAAAGCCGAAAGGACACTCAGTTGCCGATGTATCTGGAGGTGAAAGGAAAGTCCGACGCTGCAAAGATCTTTACTCCATAGGAACCTGGAATGTAAGATCCATGAATCAAGGCAAGCTGGATGTGGTCAAACAAGAGATGACAAGACTGAACATCGACATCTTAGGAATCAGTGAACTAAAATGGACAGGTATGGGTGAATTTAGTTCAGATGACCATCAGGTATACTACTGCGGGCAAGAATCCCTCAGAAGAAATGGAGTAGCCTTCATAGTCAATAAAAGAGTAGGGAAAGCAGTACTGGGATACAATCTCCAAAATGACAGAATGATCTCAGTTCGAATCCAAGGCAAACCATTCAACATCACAACATCACCCCAACCACTGGTGCTGAAGAGGCTGAAGTTGACCGGTTCTATGAAGGCCTACAACACCTGCTAGAATTAACTCCAAAAAATGATGTCCTTATCATCATGGGGTTGCTAAAGTAGGAAACCAAAAAATAACCGGAGTAACAGGCAAGTTTGGCCTTGGAATACAAAATGAAGCAGGGCATAGGCTGGTAGAATTTTGTCAAGAGAATACGATGGTCATAACAAACACTCTTTTCCAACAACCCAAGAGACATCTCTACACATGGACATCACCAGATGGTCAACACAGAAATCAGATTGACTATGTGCTCTGCAGCCAAAGATGGAGAAGTTCTATACAGTCAGTAAAAACTAGACCAGGAGCTGACTGTGGCTCAGATCATGAGCTTCTGGTGGCAAAATTTAGGCTTAAGTTGAAGAAAGTAGGGAAAAGCACTAGGCCACTCAGGTATGACATAAATCATATCCTTGTTGAATATACAGTAGAGGTGACAAATAGATTTAAGGAATTAGATCTGATAGACAGAGTGCCTGAAGAACTATGGACGGAGGTTCGCAACATTGTACAAGAGGCAGCAACTAAAACCATCCCAAAGAAAAAGAAAGGCAAGAAAGCAAAATGGCTGTCTGAGGAAGCTTTACAAATAGCTGAGGAAAGAAGGGAAGCAAAAGGCAAGGGAGAAAGAGAAAGATACAAACAATTGCATGCAGAATTCCAGAGAACAGCTAGAAGAGATAATAATGCCTTCCTAAATGAACAGTGCAAAGAAATAGAAGAAAACAATAGAATAGGGAGGACCAGAGATCTCTTCAAGAAAATTAGAGATATGAAGGGAACATTTCATGCAAAGATGGGCATAATAAAGGACCAAAATGGCAGGGACCTAACAGAGGCAGAAGAGATTAAGAAGAGGTGGCAAGATTACACAGAAGAACTATACAAGAAAGAGCTTAACATCCCTGATAACCACGATGGGGTGGTCACTGACCTCGAGCCAGACATCCTGGAATGTGAAGTGAAATGGGCCTTAGGAAGTCTGAGCAACAACAAAGCTAGTGGAGGTGACAGCATTCCAGCTGAGCTATTCAAAATCCTGAAAGACAATGCAGTTAAAGTGCTACACTCAATATGCCAGCAAATATGGAAAACTCAGCAGTGGCCACAGGATTGGAAAAGGTCAGTTTACATTCCGATCCACAAGAAGGGCAATGCCAAAGAATGTTCAAACTACCGCACCATTGCACATGCTAGCAAGGTGATGCTCAAAATTCTACAAGCTAGGCTCCAGCAGTATGTGGACCGAGAACTACCAGAAGTACAGGCAGGATTTCGAAGAGGGAGAGGAACTAGAGATCAAATTTCGGGTGGTTCAGGGGCTCACTAAATCTGGCCCTGAAAAAGATCTCGTGCCACCCTCGAAAGCCCGCTGTGACGATTTCGCCACGCATTTTAGGGAGAAAGTTGCTCTGATTCGTCATGAACTGGACTCCACCCTTGATACAGTTTCTCTCGGGGAGGGACCTACCGTACGTGCTTGTCCCTCATTAATGGTTGATTTTCAGTTGTTGCGGCCTGATGATGTGGACAAGGTGCTTGGATCGGTACGCTCAACCACCTGTTTACTGGACCCGTGCCCATCCTGGCTATTAAAGAGCGCCAAGGTCGGGATTGTGCCCTGGATCTTGGAGGTGGTAAACGCCTCCTTGAGAGACGGCCGGATGCCTGCCCCTTTAAAGGAGGCGGTAGTCCGGCCAGTCCTCAAGAAGGCTTCCCTGGATCCAGAGGTGGTCGCCAATTATAGACCGGTGGCCATCATCCCGTTTTTGGGCAAGGTGCTGGAGCGGGTGGTGGCGGGACAACTCCAAGCACTCTTGGATGAAACTGATTATCTGGACCCATTTCAGTCTGGTTTCAGACCCAGTTTTGGCACTGAATCTGCCTTGGTCGCCCTGTATGATGACCTGTGCAGGGAGAGAGACAGGGGGAGTGTGTCCCTGTTGGTTCTCCTGGACCTCTCGGCGGCTTTCGATACCATCGACCATGGTATCCTTCTGGAGAGGCTGGCGGGATTGGGAGTTGGAGGCTCTGCTTTGCAGTGGTTCCGCTCCTATCTCAATGGCCGATTCCAGAAGGTGGTGCTGGGGGACTATGGCTCTGCACCATGGCAGCTTTGCCATGGAGTTCTGCAGGGTTCCATTTTGTCCCCTTTGCTGTTTAACATCTACATGAAACCGCTGGGAGAGGTCATCAGGAGGTGTGGGCTGCGGAATCATCAGTATGCTGATGATACCCAGCTCTACCTCTCGTTCTCCACCGATCCAGGTGAGGCGGTGGCTGTGCTGAACCGGTGCCTGGCCGAGGTAATGGGCTGGATGAGGGCCAATAAACTGAGGCTCAATCCTGACAAGACGGAGGTCCTGTTGGTAGGTGGTTCAGGCTTTGGAATGGGGGACCTGACCCTAGTCTTGAATGGGGTTGCACTCCCTCTGAAGGACAGGGTCCGCAGCTTGGGGGTCCTCCTCGACCCGGAGCTGACCTTGACAGCTCAAGTGTCAGCAGTGGCGAGGAGTGCCTTCCATCAGCTCCGGCTGATCCATCAGCTGCGTCCCTTTCTGGAATTCGACTGCTTGGCGACGGTGACTCACGCGTTGGTGACTTCCCGGCTAGACTACTGTAATGTGCTCTACGTGGGGCTACCCCTGAAGACGGTCCGGATACTTCAATTGGTGCAGAACAGAGCTGCCAGGGTGCTGCCGGGGACTGGGCGTGGTTCTCATATCACCCCAGTTCTCCGTCAGCTTCACTGGCTCCCCATTGAAGTCTGGGCCCAATTCAAGGTGTTGGTTCTTACCTATAAAGCCCTTAACGGCTTGGGTCCCGGTTACCTAAAGGAGCGACTGCGACCATATACGCCCTCCCGCCCCTTACGATCTGCTGCTGATGCCCTCCTCCGGGAACCCTCCGTGAAAGATATTAGGAGGGTGAGTACCCGGAGGAGGGCTTTCTCTGCGGTGGCGCCCCATTTATGGAATGCACTCCCCAGAGAGGCTCGCCTGGTGCCGTCTTTATTTGCTTTTCAGCGCCAGGCGAAGACCTTTTTATTCAAACAATATTTTAAATGCTAATTTATTTATATTGTGGCGGTTTTAATTCAGACCTGGAGATGGGCCAGTTTTTAATGTTTGTGAATTTTAATGTTTGGAAATTTTAATGTATTAGAATTTGTTGTTTTATTGTTGTGAGCCGCCCCGAGGCTTGTGGCAAGGGGCGGCCTATAAATTTCCAAATAAATAAATAAAATAAATAAATTGCCAACATACGCTGGATCATGGAGAAAGCCAGGGAGTTGCAGAAAAAGATCTACTTCTGCTTCATTGACTACGCTAAAGCCTTTGGTTGTGTGGATCACAACAAATTGTGGCAAGTTCTTAAAGAGATGGGAGTACCAGACCATCTTATTTGTCTCTTGAGAAACCTATATGCAGGTCAAGAAGCAACAGTGAGAACCGGACACGGAACCACTGATTGGTTCAAAATTGAGAAAGGAGTTCGGCAAGGCTGTATACTGTCACCCTGCCTATTTAACTTATATGCAGAGCACATCATGAGAAAGGCAGGGCTAGATGAATCACCAGTTGGAATCAGGATTGCTGGGAGAAATATCAACAACCTCAGATATGCAGATGATACCACTCTCATGGCAGAAAGTGAAGAGGAACTAAAGAGCCTCTTGATGCGGGTGAAAGGGGAGAGCGCAAAAGTTGGCTTGAAACTCAACATTAAGAAAACTAAGATCATGGCATCTGGTCCTCTCACTTCCTGGCAAATAGATGGGGAAGAAATGGAGGTAGTGACAGATTTTATCTTCATGGGCTCCAAGATCACCGCAGACGGGGACTGCAGCCAAGAAATTAAAAGACGCTTGCTTCTGGGGAGGAAAGCTATGGCAAATCTAGATAGCATACTAAAAAGCAGAGACATCACCTTGCCAACAAAAGTGCGTATAGTCAAGGCTATGGTTTTCCCAGTTGCAATGTATGGCTGTGAAAGCTGGACAATAAGGAAGGCTGAGCGCAAAAGGATTGAGGCCTTTGAGTTGTGGTGCTGGAGGAGACTCCTGCGAGTCCCTTGGACTGCAAGGCGATCAAACCGGTCAGTCCTAGAGGAGATCAACCCTGACTGCTCTTTAGAAGGCCAGATAGTGAAGATGAAACTCAAATACTTTGGCCACCTAATGAGAAGGAAGGACTCCCTAGAGAAGAGTCTAATGCTGGGAACAATAGATGGCAAAAGAAGAAGGGGACGGCAGAGGATGAGGTGGCTGGATGGAGTCACTGAGGTGGTTGGTGTGAGCTTGAGTGGACTCCGGGGGATGGTGGAGGACAGGAGGGCCTGGAGAAATGTTGTCCATGGAGTTGCGATGGGTCGGACTCGACTTCGCGACTAACAACAACAACAACAATTGAGTACTTGAACCCCCATTTCTTCCCTCTGTCTTTTTCTTTGGACATATCTGAAGAAGACTTTTTTTGTTGCTTTTAGCACCCCTCACTAGTCTCAATTTGTTCCTACCTTTAGGCTTCCCTGCAAGCTGCCTGTATTCTTCCTTCCTGTATTCTGCCTTCCTTTCATTTCCTGTACATCTCCATTTTTGTTTTCAGATCATTTTGAAGCTTTTTGTGAAGCCACATGGGCTTCTTCTGTAGTCTTCTACCATTATTCCTTCTCAGAATTGTTTGTAATTGTGCCTTTAGAATTTCTTTCTTTCTTTCTTTTAATTCCCACTCATTTTGGATTCCTTTTCTCCTTAGAGCCACTTGCCATGAGACTTTGCTTATTATTATTCAGAGTTTATTAAAATGAGCTTTCCTAAAATCTAGGCTACATGCTTGGCTACATTTGGCTCTTGATTTTTTTACAATTAAGAATTCAAGAATGGTCATTTTTCCGGAGAGTTCCCAAAGCTGCTGCTCTGACCACTAGGTCTTCCCTGTTGATTAGTATCAAGTCAGGAATTTGTTCCTTTTGTTCCTTCCTGCACTTCTGTTATCGGAACACATGTCAGGATACATGTCCCAAGATGTTCTGTTGGAGACGGGATAGAAAAGCTTTTAATAAATAAATAAATAAATTTTGGAGGGTCCATGTTTGGCAGAATTGGAATCCCCTGTAAGGACAACATCATACCACTTTGAAACACTGGTAAATTGCTTTTCAAAAGTTTCATCCTTGTCTGCTCCTTGAATAGGTGGTTGGTAATAGATTCCAACCACTATGTTCCTTGCTCCATTTATATTAACCCAGAGGCTCTCAGTGGGGTTTCTAAGCTCAACCTCCTGTACTTCTGTGCAGAGATATGTATCTTTAATGTATAGTATGACTTCACCTCCCTTTTTGTTCCTTCTGTTCTTCCTAAACAGGTTATATCCTTCAGTTGTGAAATTCCAGTCATGGGGAATTCCAGTCAAGCCTCAGTTATACCTATCAGGTTGTATTCACCCCTCCTGTATTAAGAGTTCAAATTCATGCTGTTTGTGTTCTATACTCTAGGCATTAGTGTAGAAGCATCAAAAGACCACATCCTTTATACTCTAGCTTTTGTTACATTTTTTGGAAGACTATCATTGGGCACTGTTAGAGCTGCTCTCTGTCAGTGTGTATGCCTTTGTCTGTTGTACATCCAGGTGTACTTCTCCCTCCCCTGTAGGATTCAGTTTCAAGCTCTCCTGATAAATGCTGTGGCAAAACATGTCTTTCCAGTCCTTGTAAAGTACAGCCCATCCCTTCCTTGACTAAACTGCATGGAAAACATGTCAATAACATAACTGTTGCCAGCTGTTTAATTGCTTTAAAAACAATAGCAGATCAGTGTCGTTTAACACATGAATAATAATGTATTTTAAAGCATGATTTTTAAAACTGTGGATTGCTTCTAGCATCTGCTACTTTGATCACATCTTACAAAGCAGCCTCAATGCAGCAGCCAGAGAGCCTCTCTCCTGTGTTGCTTTTTTCCCCAGTGAAGAGATCTGAAGTTTTAAACACCTTTTGTGATGTTTACTTAATAGATGTATTACACTAATACATACTGTAAAACATTTCTTACTGCAAACTGGACTGTGTTTTCTTCTACTTTCACTTTGCTTTTCACTTCTGCTGTTCTGGCTGCAGAGGGACTCTCCCCAGTGGATGTTCTCTGGGACACCTCTGCATGCTGCCTACTCAGACTCTGACTTTGTGCTTCAGAAAATCACCTGGATTTCAGCCTGGATACCTACTTTGGTTTAAGCATTGGACGCATCGGTGCTGTTTTACTTTGTTTCTATATGTTGTTAGCCGCCCCGAGGCTAGCTGGCAAGGGGCGGCATCCAAATGTGTCAAATAAATAAATAAATAAATAAATAAATGAATCCAAGATGTGAAAATTAAAGGCCTCTCATCAACCATCATAGGACATTAAACATAGAATAATTTTTTTCTGTTTGCAAGTATTGTAGCTGCTTAGGAGGGGCTTGCACTTGCTAAATTTCAGAAAAGCAGGCACAATGGTATTTCTCCTACACACTTTATATTTCAATAATTACAAAAAGAACTGCTGGTATTTTTAATTCTTGGCAGAATTGTTCGAAATTTGTTGCTCCTTCAAGTATGACAAGTTAGCATTTACATTTCAATAGTACCCTAAAAGTTGCATATATAGGGACCATTCTTATGTGCAGCACCATTCTGAAAGTGGTAGACAACTTAGAAATGGCTCCAAGTAAGGATACTGCCAAGTTTCAGAAAGACTGGTGCTGCAATTTATGTGAAAGAGAAGTCCTCCCATTTAGAGTATCTGTGCTGGGGAGTGTTTTGCTTCCCCTTCTCTCTCCTTATTTTTTAAGGTAATATGAAAATGACAGATGTCTCAGAAGCATCCCCAAGCAACCAGCCAGAATTACAGAGTTAGGGAGACTGAAGGCCTTTCTTCATAATGAAACCAGGTAGCACTGGAAGAATAGTGCTGATGGTCACATCCTTGCCCTACCCCTTAAGAGCAATTATTGGACAGGCCTTGGTAGAAGATACCTTATGATTAGGAGAGGACATGTCAGTCAGTAAGCCCTAGTCCCTTTCTCACTCCCCCCATCAGTGTTTAGATTAAAGCAAACCACCACTGTTTTTGAAAACACACTGTCTATCCAAAGCTGAATTGTGAGCAAAGCCTCAATCAAGATACAGATTTGGTTCTTGTCAACTTAGAAGGAAGTCTGCTTTACCTTGAGAAACAGAAGCAACAACCCAAAGGTGCCTAATTTGACTCAGGCTTCAGTAAAAACCAATAAAGATCCCAAAGAATGAGTGGCCTTAGTGATTGTGTCATCAGTTAGTTGCAATTTTACTTTATACGTGTATCAATTCTATCATTTCACAGAAGAAAGGATCAATATTTCTCAAGTTAACTGTCTTTTTAAAGCCCTGCCCTGCTGTGAGATGAAGTCATGCATCTTCTCTTGGCTTGGAATGGCTGGAATGTTAATGCCCTGATTTTGTGTCAGCTGAGGCCAAATTAGCCTTCCAGTCCCAATTGTGAGTCATCCTGTCTTTATGTGTTCAGCACTTTACTGTACCTCTACTACAATGCAATTTAGATGCAATAAAAATTATGGCAACATTTTTATCCACTTCATTAAGCCACTAATTTCTTGTAAAAATGTACATTAATCTTTTTATAGCTGCATGCAGAGTGGCATATTTCATGTCTATAACATTGATTTGGTCTTTCCTGAGAATAATTTTCCTAGTACTTTAAAAATGTAAATGAAGTTACTGTAGTTTAATTTTCCAATATAGTTATGACAGTATTGATCTTGGAAGGGAAATACTGGCTCCATTGATATTTAGAATTGTCTCTAAATATGTTTGAGAATGCAGCAAACTGTAATGGACTTCCTTCTGGAGGCTTACAACAGCTACAGCACATGTAAACTTTTTTAAATGTCCAGAGACCTTCTTAAATTAAATGTTTCTTTAAACTTCAATATAATATGACTGCAATTATGTGGTCAAAAACTGGCTGCAAAGAAATGGCTGTCTGATCTTCATGTGGGGAGTTGGCAGTGGCATGGGGCAGATTCACCCCCTGTAGGATGGTGATTTCAGGATTGTGGGGTGGGTAAAATGACTTGGTGGCCTTGTTTGTCTCCACCCCCCCTTGGACTGCTGCTCTGTTATCCAGGCAGGAGCAAGAAACAGCATGCAATTAATTAGCGATGCTGTTACTTTGTCCTTACCACACCTTGATCATTCATGAAAATCAGAACAGCAATGCATATGTAAATAGTTTAAAAAGCTTGCTTGGCTCTTCCCTTCAACAACAGCAGGTAAGGTTAGTTGCTTGAATACAAAATATCTATGCCACTCAGTTTATAACAAATTTTATAAATAAAAGAAGGAATGGCAAGGATATTTACAAGTCATTGAATCACATGTATTTCTAACCTATATGAAAATAATAATAATAATGATAGCAGTAGTAGTAGTAATGGCTGTAAAGACAGATATTTATTGCAAAGCATTTTATAAATAAAATTAACCAAATCTTGCAACTGTAGAGAGCAATAGCCCTGGTTCCATTTGAGAAAAGTCAAAATTTGATCATTGTTTAATGCAGGATAGCTTTGTATTGAGAACATAGGGACTGTGCCTCACCAGAGGGCCATCTAGTCCAGCGTTGGTCACACACTGGCAAACCAACTGCCAACTGGATCCCACAAGCAGGCTAAGAGGGCAACAGTACCCTCCTGCCCAAGTTCCCCAGCAACTGCTAAATATGGGAACATTGTCTCTGATACTGAAGGTGGAATACAGCCATTTGAAAGAGCAGCTATTGATAGTCTTTTTCATGACTTTGTCCAATCATCTTTTGGAAAGGAAGGGGAAGGGAAGTCCATGGTTAGACAATGTGCTGTGCGAAGTAGTATGTCCTTTTATATGTCCTGAATCTCCCGCCTTGCCATCCATCATTAATAAAAACAGTGAACAGCAATAGGACCTGTGGTACTTCACTTATTACCTCTCTCCAGTTAGTGTCATTGATAAGCACTTTTTGAGTCCTAATTCCGTAGTCAACTATGGGTCCACTTGATAGTTCCATCTAACCCACTTAGAACTGGTTTGCTAATCAAATATCCTAAAGCACTTTGTCAAAAGCTTTGCTGATCTGCTGGATCCTTTCCCCCACCTCTGACTTTTAGGAACACCCATCCAACTGCAGATTGGGCTCACACACTGACCCTTGGTTTCCCTTCTCAAGACTCCCTCCTTGTGGGAGGCTTGCTGACAGGGCAACTTCACATGCTCAATATTGCACATTCCCAATATTTTTCCATGTCAGGCTTCTAAATGTGGCTGCTTTGGCTCCCAGAATGCTTGGGAGCATCATTCTTGACCAGGAGAATGTTCATACCCAATGATTGCACACTGATTTACATGCACAGTGGTGGCACTAATCCAGAGCAACCAACCCTAGTTATGGACAGACAGGAAAGTTTGGAAGGAAGCCTGAATCTGGTTCTTATTTTAGGCTGAACAGAATTAATTTAGGCAGAATTAGGCAGTGAAAAAAGAGAGGGAGAAAGAGCAAAAGCTCTCATTCTTCCTATGAATTTGCATGGGCAGTGGTAGATGAGCATTTGCACTTTGGATGTTAACATTAACTTTCATCCCCAACTTTCACCTTTCTGTGCAACTGCTTCAAGGTAGATGAGCAACACTGGGGTCCAAATAATGCTGTGGTGGTAATCTTTGAACCCCACCCCTCAACATTTGCTTTGTGGTACTGATAATAATTGGTTTTCACCATGGAGGAATGGAAACATTGGGACTCCAATGTTTGGACTCAGTACATTGTTCATAAATGATGTGTGGTGAGGTGACCAAACTGGAGGATCAAATCAAATCTAGGAAAGTTAAACAAAAAGGGATTGTGAAGAATCTTTTCAAACTTGTGACCTTGGAGATGGTCTTCTGGAGGTGCCTCAACTTCCATTCTTCGTGCTCCCAAACAGGCCTCCTACACAAAGTTGGAGGAGATTGGAGGTGACATTTACCTCTGCACTCCTGGCATGCATAAGATTTCCACAATGTTTCGACTATGAAGGGCTATGGACAGTCTCACTGGATTTTGCCTTGTGTTTGTGAAATGCACAACTACACATGCTCAAGTGTACTTCTTCATCAGGATAGGCAAATACTTTTCTTTCACTTGTTAATGCACTAGTATAGAAGCAGTTGTAAAGTAATACAAGAGTGGGTGGAAGAATAGAAATATATGTTGCTTTCCAAACTGAAGTAATGCATGTTGTTCAGTCTGGGTCTAAAATGTCCTAGTTGCATCACTGTACACTTGTAAATTATCTATGGATGAACTGGGATGGCTTTGCTAGTTTTATTCACAAGATTGTTTCCAGTATTTTGCTTATTAGCCTTTGCTTAGAAAAATATTGTCCGAAGTCACAAGTTCTTTCCATTGGGAGCCAGTGTGGTGTAGTGGTTAAAAGTGCAGCCTAGAGGACTATCTTGGATATTCTAGAATACTATGAGACACATACAGAAAAACCAATGGCTTTATTGTTTTTAGACGCTCCGAAAGCTTTTGATAATGTCAATTGGCAATTTATGATGTATCAGATGGAGCAAATGGAGTTCAGGGAAAAATTTATGAATGCGATATCAAGCATCTATCAAAGACAATCGGCCAGGATCTTAATTAATGGAGAATGTACAAGGGCTATAGAAATACAAAAGGGTACAAGGCAGGGATGCCCATTGTCACCCCTATTGTTTATTTTGAATTTAGTAAAGGTAAAGGTTTCCCCTTGATGTTACGTACAATCATGCCTGACTCTAGGGGGCGGTGCTCATCTCCGTTTCCTAGCTGAGGGAGCCAGCATTTGTCCGCAGACAGTCTTGTGGCCGGCATGACTAAACACTGGGACGGCGCACGGGAGCTCACCCCGTGTGCAGATTCAAACTGGCGACCTTTCAATCAACCAGCCCAGCAGCACAGCAGTTTAAACCACTGTGCCACCTGCAGTCCCAGGTTTTTTTTTTTTTTTTGACTTTAGAGGTCTTGAATAGAAACATTCGGGATGACGAAGACATCAAAGGCACTAAAATTAGGGATGAAAAATATTAATTGCAAGCATTTGCAGATGATTTGGTTTTCATAATAGAGGAACCTTTTGTAACTATCCCTAAACTTTTACAACAGATTGAAGAATATGGTGAGGTCATGGGGATGAAAATAAATAAAGAAAAGACGAAACATTTAGTTAAAAATCTTACGCAAAAGCAGAAAAAAGAACTCCAAGAGCAAGTGGACTTACAGATTGTTAAAAGGGTAAAATACCTGGGAATTTATCTTACAGTTAAATGTACAACTTTGAAAGAAGATAGTTATGATAAATTACTGAAAGACATTAAAAATGGAGAGATGGGCCAATTTACAATTGTCTTTGATGGGAAGAATAGCGCTGGTTAAAATGAACATTCTACCAAAATTTTTGTTTTTATTCCAGATGATCCCCTTAAAAATTGATAAGTTTTTTGAGGACTTAAACCTTCAAATTTCGAGATTTATTTGGAAAAAAAAGAAAGCAAGGATTAAACTAAAAATGCTTCAGGAAACCAAAAAGAATGGGGGTTTTGGTCTACCAGATTGGATGTTGTATTATCAAGCGTCTATTTTTACTTGGCTAAAAGAATGGATAATCTTGTGAAATAAGAGAATTTTGTACCTTGAAGGTCATGATTTGCAAATGGGTTGGCATGCTTATATGTGGTATGAGAAGGTTAAGTCACAGGGGACTTTTCTAAGTCACTTTATTAGAAGATCACTAATGTCAGTATGGGAAAAGTTAAAGCTAAAATTGTATAATAAGTTACCAAGATGGCTTTCACCTATGGAAGCCTTTGTGTATCCAAATGTATTGAATTTTGAAGGGATTATAAGATATGATGATATTTTGGATAAGGATGGAGGCCTAAAACTGGAGCAAGAAATACAAGAACAGGGACTTAATATATTGTGGTGGTATAAGGTGCAGATGCAATCAAGATATGCCAAAGACTGCAAAATATGGGGGTTTTATAAAGATCTAACAGTCTTTGATCAAGTGATGTTAAAAACAGATGAGAAAATGACTAAAAGAATCTATGAGTTTTTGCTTGACAGGAAAATGGAAGGGGAACAGGTCAAGGGCACTATGATAACATGGGCACAAAACTTTGGATATAATATTGAATTAGAAAAGTGGCAAAAGCTGTGGGAGAGAAATATTAAGGTAACCTTAGCAACCTCGTATAAAGAAAATTTATATAAAATGTTCTATAGATGGTATTTGTCACCATATCGATTAGCTAAGATGTTTCCAAATATGTCAAACAGATGTTGGAAATGTAAACATGGTGTGGGTACATTTTATCATATGTGGTGGACCTGTGAATATGTGAAAAAGTATTGGATTAAAATACATAAATGGCTTGAGGAAATGCTACAAAAATCTTTAGCTTTTAAACCTGAAATTTTCTTGTTAGGCATTGTACCAGAAAATATTAGTGAACAAGAAATGTATTTGATACTACATTTAATCACAGCCGTGAGGATCGTGCTTGCTCAATACTGGAAGAGTGAGGAACTACCCACTGAGGAACTGATTTTGAAAAAGATGCTGGATTGTGCAGAAATGGATAGACTGACTCTATCACTGAAGGAGAAGGAAGACACTCACTTTTACCAAACTTGGGACTTTTTTTATGACTGGCTAGAGAAACGGGACTTGGCTTAGATTTAAAGATGTCTTTAAACTATTATAAATTGATTTGAATATGATCATAGAATGTTAAAAGATATGTTATAGGGGGCTGACCCAGCTTGTCCTATGTAGTTGATGATTGATGTTTTTAATTTGTAGTTAAAAATCTTAATAAAATCTTAAAAAAAAAAAAAAAAAAGTGCAGCCTAGATGCTAGTCCCCTCTCAGCCATGGAGCCAGCTGGGTGACTTTGAGCCACTCACAGACTCTCAGCCCAACCAAACCACAGGGTTGTGGTGATAGGACTGAGAGCAGGGAGAAGTATGCAAGCTGCTTTGAGTGCTTCATAAGAAAAAAAGGTGGGATATAACTCAAATAAATAAATAAACATTGAGAAACAAGTGCGGACAAGTGCAATAGTGAATTACAATATATTGAAATATATTGAAGTTATTGAATTGAAAAATATATTGAATATATTGGAGTTTAAATTTGGTCCATAGAAAGGAGGTTGAATGGTCATTTGTTGAATTAGCAATTCTACAACAGACTAAGGAATCCCAGGTTTCATTTCAGCATGAAATCCACTCATGCTCCCTTAATTCTTCTTTTCAAACTTTTCCATAATATATCAGGCTGCATATCTATCAAATAATTCTTTTCGTTGTGATTACAATAGCACACAATTGCAGCGTATTTTTGGAAGTCTTCAAAGATGACATTGATGTGGGCAGACAGCTTATGCAATGAAGAAGTATTGAGTTTTCTACTGGATTGGACCCTGAGGTTCTACTGTTTTCATGCAATGAGATCCGTTGTAACATTTTAGAAAAGTTTCTTCAGCAAAAAACAAAACAAAACAAAACAGAAACAGAAACAGCTAGGGAGTCTATCAGCCAAAAGGTTAAAAAAGGCCCAGTGTGTTATTTTCACTGAAATGATAGGACTGAATAGAAGGCATCTTCGATAGAGTGTTGTATGTTCTTTACTCAAATAGTTTGGCTGAAATTCTCCTTCATCATCCTGGTCTCTGTGAATCATGTTTTGGCTCTGGCCTCTTGGCAGAGCGGTAGAGCAGCAGAGGCACAGGCTGGGGGAGAGCGCTGAGTGGCCAGGGGACTGGCGAAGGCAAGGTAGGAGCTGGGCAGGTGGGAGCAGAGGTCCAGGAGCAGCAGAGAGGGAGGGGGTGGGCCAGAGAGCGAGAGCAGCCAGGGGGAAGCAGGGGGCAGGGCCACTGGCCTGAGGGACTGATAAGGCCAAGCTCAGCCACTGCAAGCCCTTTTGGCTCTGGCCTCTTGGCAGAGCGGCAGAGCAGCAGAGGCACAGGCTGGGAGAGAGCGCTGAGTGGCCAGGGGACTGGCACAGGCAAGGTAGGAGCTGGGCAGGTGGGAGCAGAGGTCCAGGAGCAGCAGAGAGGTAGGGGGCGGGCCAGAGAGCGAGAGCAGCCAGGGGGAAGCAGGGGCGGGGCCACTGGCCTGAGGGACTGATAAGGCCAAGCTCAGCCACTGCAAGCCCTTTTGGCTCTGGCCTCTTGGCAGAGCGGCAGAGCAGCAGAGGCACAGGCTGGGAGAGAGCGCTGAGTGGCCAGGGGACTGGCGAAGGCAAGGTAGGAGCTGGGCAGGTGGGAGCAGAGGGCCAGGAGCAGCAGAGAGGGAGGGGGTGGGCCAGAGAGCTAGAGCAGCCAGGGGGAAGCAGGGGGCAGGCCACTGGCCTGAGGGACTGAGAGGGCCAAGCTCGGGCGTCGTCCCTCGTCTGCGTCCCTGAGCTGCGGTCCGGACGGTCCAGGGACTCCCTTCCCTGAGACACAGAGGTTGTTTGTTTGATTGTTTGTTTTTTGTTTTGTTTGTGTGTTTTTGTTTTGTTTTGTTTTGTTTGCACTTTGCTTTGCTTTGTTGTGCTTTGTTTTTTTTTGTTTTTTTTCTTCCAATTTAAATTTAAGTTTATTTTCTCCTTGTGTGTGTGTGCAAGTGGGGTTTTTGCCTGGGAGAACTGGGAGAGTGAGAGGAACTGCAGGACTTACAAGACAGGGGACCAAGGTAAGGTCTCGGAAGGGTTACAGATGGCAGACCAGGAGATGGCCTTGGCGGGAGTCACGGGTGTTGCTGTCCGCTGCGAGAGCTGCGACATGTTCGCCCTTCTCCCCCAGGAGAGGCAGGGATACACTTGCCCTCGGTGCAAGATGGTGACCCTGCTAGAGGAGGAGGTGAGGTGCCTGAGGGCCGAGAGAGCTCTTCAGGCCCCCCCGCAGCAGCCCCCCTCTCGACAGAGGGCTGAGGGAGAGACCACGGGAGGAGCAGCTGCGGAGACATGGAGGTATGTCACCCATAGGAGGAGGCGGCCAGCACGGCCTCCTCCTTCTCCTGGCACCAATCTGGAGCTGGGAAACAGGTTCTCTCCACTTGGGGAGGCTGGGGCTGAGGAGGCCTCAGGGGACCAGCAGGACCCCCAGCCTGGGACATCAGGAGGCAAGGGAGCCACTGCAGGAGAGGCGAGGACCAGGGCACGGCTGCCCACCAGCACCGAGAAGGTACGGCGGCGGGTGATAGTTGTTGGGGACTCCCTGCTGAGGGGCACTGAGGCGGCGGTGTGCCGCCCCAGCCTTCAGACAAGGGAGGTTTGCTGCCTGCCGGGCGCACACATCCGGCACGTGAAGGACAGAGTGGAGTGTCTTGTTCGCTCCGGGGGTCACCAGCCACTCCTGGTGATCCACGTGGGCACAAACGACGTGGCCAGGCAGGGGGTGGTCGGGATCACCAGGGACTTTTCGGCCTTGGGGAAGAAACTCAGGGAGCTGAAGGCCCAAGTGGCCTTCTCGTCAATCTTACCCGTCCGGGGATTTGGGACAGGAAGGGACAGGAGGGCCTCTGAGGTGAACGACTGGCTTAGGGTGTGGTGCCAGAAGGAACGCTTCGGATTCCTCGACCACGGCACTCGTTTTCTTGCCAATGGACTTCTGGCAAGGGATGGGTTACACCTCACGAGGATGGGGAAAAGGTCCTTTGGAGATGCTCTAGCGAGCTTCATCCGGAAGACTTTAAACTGAGCCAGTGGGGGGTGGGTTCAGGCCCCCCAGTAACATGTCTGCACTGGACAAGTGTGCAGGGAGGATCGGGGCTCTGGGAGCAGGGTTTTAGAGATACTGCAGGGACTGACAGGACTTCTACAGAGAGGGGCCAGGTACCAGGGAGGATGGGAGGAAGGAGGATGCTGGGCACTCCAAGGAAAGGAAGCAGTGGGAAGGAGTTGAGGTGCATGTACACCAATGCTAGGAGCATGGGTAATAGGAAGAGCTTGAAGCTCTCCTGGGAATAGGAGGATACGATCTGGTGGGAATCACAGAAACTTGGTGGGATGAAAGGCAAGTCTGGAATGTGAACATAGAAGGGTATCACCTTTTTAGAAAGGACAGGAAGGGAAAGAGAGGTGGGGGTGTGGCTTTATATGTCAGGGAAGGGATAGGATGCAGTGAGATAGAGTGCAGCACAGATGGGGATTCGGTAGAGGCAGTCTGGGTGAAACTTAGGGGTTTTGACAGAGAAAGAGACCTGACAGTGGGGGTATGTTATCGCCCTCCAGGTCAACTTGAGACCCTGGATGATGTCCTGACAGGCCAGATTCTAAGGATATCTCGGGGGAGAGACACAGTAATTATGGGAGATTTCAATCTCCCGGATATTACTTGGGAGACTCACTCGGCGGTGACAGCCAGGTCACATCGCTTCCTAGAAGCTCTAGAGGGTGGGTTTTTCACACAGAGGGTCCGAGAGGCGACGAGGGGGGGAAACATCCTGGACTTGGTCTTGACCAATAGGGAGGAGCTGATAGATGAAGTACAGATTAGGGGAGCTCTGGATGCGAGTGATCACTCCATCCTTTGCTTTGAGATCAGAGGACTGGGGCCGTGCAGCAGGGCGAGCACTAGAAGCTGGGACTTCAAGAGGGCCAACTTTGGCCAACTGAAGGCCAGGCTGGGGAAAGTCTCCTGGGATAGGTTACTGGAAGGTAAGCGAGTTGAGGAGGGGTGGATGGCACTCAAAAGGGAGGTTTTGCAGGCGCAAGCCCTGACAATACCTCTAGTCAGTAAGGTGGGGAGGCGGAGGAGAGTGCCGCCATGGATGCGAAAGGAGGTGGTTAGGGGGATTAGACGAAAGAGGAACCTCCATAGGAAATGGGTACTGGGGGAAATAGACAAAAGGGTATACCGGGAGGAGGAGGCCCGTTGCAGGATTCTTCGCAAGGCTAAGGCTGATTATGAGCTGAGACTTGCCAAGAATATCAAGAGCAACAAAAAGGGCTTCTTCCAGCATGTAAATAGGAAAAGGAAGGGGAGACAAGTGGTGGGACCACTAAATAAGGAGGAAGGAGATCCAGTGACTGACATGAGGGAACAGGCACAGATGCTAAATGACTATTTTGCCTCTGTGTTCTCCCCAAAGCAGGACGGGGGATATCCGTATAGGAGATTGGATGAGGCTGGGGACTTAGGGGCAGAGATTAGAGTCACCCCCCTTGAAGTCGAGGGGCTCCTCAGGGCATTGGACATTACAAAGGCGCCAGGCCCTGACGGGTTACACCCAAGAGTACTTAGAGAGTTGGCAGGGGTTCTCTCACGCCCGCTGGCCTCCATTTTTGAGGCCTCGTGGAGAACGGGTGAAGTTCCAGAGGACTGGAGGGTGGCATCGGTGGTCCCAATTTTCAAAAAGGGTAGTAGGAAGGACATGGGGAATTATAGACCGGTTAGCCTTACGTCCATTGTAGGAAAAACAATGGAAAGGCTCATAATAGAGAGAGATCTAGTGATGCTAGATAGGGAAGGGAGGCTGACAGCCACACAACACGGCTTCCGCAGAAACAGGTCCTGCCAGACAAACCTTGTGGAATTCTATGACAAGGTTTCAAGATGGCTAGATGGAGGGGATGCAGTGGATGTGGTATACCTGGATTTCAGCAAGGCCTTTGACAAAGTGCCCCATGATATCCTGGTGGAGAAACTGAGGAGTTTTGGGATACACCAAAGCACTGTCCGGTGGATTAGGGCATGGCTGACTGACCGAAAGCAGAAGGTAACCATTAGCGGGGAATCGTCGGGATGGCAGCCAGTGACAAGCGGGGTCCCCCAGGGCTCTGTCCTGGGGCCGATCCTGTTTAATCTTTTCATTAACGACATGGAAGAAGGGGTGAACAGTCTGCTGATCAAATTCGCAGACGACACTAAAACTGGAGCAGTGGCCACAACTGAGAAGCAGGTACTCCAGATCCAAAAGGATCTGGACAGACTATGGAAGTGGGCAGGAGACAACAGGATGGCGTTCAATGTGGAGAAGTGCAAGGTCTTGCACTTGGGGCATAGGAATAGCTGTCATAAGTACAGGTTAGGGGACAAGTGGCTGGAGAGCAGCACTTGTGAAAGGGACCTCGGGGTACTGGTTGACCGCAGGCTAAACATGAGTCAGCAGTGTGATGCGGTGGTCAAGAGGGCGAATGCCACCCTTGGTTGCATAGCCAGAAGTGTGGCTTCTAGATCAAGAGAGGTATTACTTCCACTCTACATGACTCTGGTGCGCCCGCAACTGGAGTATTGTGTTCAGTTTTGGGCCCCTCATTACAGAAAGGATATAGCCAGGTTGGAGTCAGTGCAGCGTAGGGCCACAAGGATGGTGGCTGGTTTGCAGGGGATGGGGTATGAGGCGAGACTGAGGGAACTGGGTCTCTTCAGCCTGGAGAAGAGGAGACTCAGAGGGGATATGTTGGCAACATACAGGTATGTGAGGGGGTGTCACATGGAGATGGGGAGAGGCCTGTTCTCCCCTGCAGAGGAAGGCAGGACGCGCTCCAATGGAGCAAAGCTCAGGGAGCCAAGGTTCAATTTGGATGCCAGGAAGCACTTCCTGACAGTTAGGACCCCGAGGGCGTGGAATGGGCTTCCACGGGAGGTCGTTGAGGCCCCATCGGTGAGGGTGTTCAAAGATAGGCTGGACATGCACATGGTGGGCATGTCATGAGCGGAGCCGGCTAGTGCCGGAGGTCAGACTAGATGGCCCAGGAGGCCCCTTCTGACTCGCTCTGTTTCTATGTTTCTATGTTTCTAAGTCTGGAATGTGAACATAGAAGGGTATCACCTTTTTAGAAAGGACAGGAAGGGAAAGAGAGGTGGGGGTGTGGCTTTATATGTCAGGGAAGGGATAGGATGCAGTGAGATAGAGTGCAGCACAGATGGGGATTCGGTAGAGGCAGTCTGGGTGAAACTTAGGGGTTTTGACAGAGAAAGAGACCTGACAGTGGGGGTATGTTATCGCCCTCCAGGTCAACTTGAGACCCTGGATGATGTCCTGACAGGCCAGATTCTAAGGATATCTCGGGGGAGAGACACAGTAATTATGGGGGATTTCAATCTCCCGGATATTACTTGGGAGACTCACTCGGCGGTGACAGCCAGGTCACGTCGCTTCCTAGAAGCTCTAGAGGGTGGGTTTTTCACACAGAGGGTCCGAGAGGTGACGAGGGGGGGAAACATCCTGGACTTGGTCTTGACCAATAGGGAGGAGCTGATAGATGAAGTACAGATTAGGGGAGCTCTGGATGCGAGTGATCACTCCATCCTTTGCTTTGAGATCAGAGGACTGGGGCCGTGCAGCAGGGCGAGCACTAGAAGCTGGGACTTCAAGAGGGCCAACTTTGGCCAACTGAAGGCCAGGCTGGGGAAAGTCTCCTGGGATAGGTTACTGGAAGGTAAGCGAGTTGAGGAGGGGTGGATGGCACTCAAAAGGGAGGTTTTGCAGGCGCAAGCCCTGACAATACCTCTAGTCAGTAAGGTGGGGAGGCGGAGGAGAGTGCCGCCATGGATGCGAAAGGAGGTGGTTAGGGGGATTAGACGAAAGAGGAACCTCCATAGGAAATGGGTACTGGGGGAAATAGACAAAAGGGTATACCGGGAGGAGGAGGCCCGTTGCAGAAGGATTCTTCGCAAGGCTAAGGCTGATTATGAGCTGAGACTTGCCAAGAATATCAAGAGCAACAAAAAGGGCTTCTTCCAGCATGTAAATGGGAAAAGGAAGGGGAGGCAAGTGGTGGGACCACTAAATAAGGAGGAAGGAGATCCAGTGACTGACATGAGGGAACAGGCACAGATGCTAAATGACTATTTTGCCTCTGTGTTCTCCCCAAAGCAGGACGGGGGATATCCGTATAGGAGATTGGATGAGGCTGGGGACTTAGGGGCAGAGATTAGAGTCACCCCCCTTGAAGTCGAGGGGCTCCTCAGGGCATTGGACATTACAAAGGCGCCAGGCCCTGACGGGTTACACCCAAGAGTACTTAGAGAGTTGGCAGGGGTTCTCTCACGCCCGCTGGCCTCCATTTTTGAGGCCTCGTGGAGAACGGGTGAAGTTCCAGAGGACTGGAGGGTGGCATCGGTGGTCCCAATTTTCAAAAAGGGTAGTAGGAAGGACATGGGGAATTATAGACCGGTTAGCCTTACGTCCATTGTAGGAAAAACAATGGAAAGGCTCATAATAGAGAGAGATCTAGTGATGCTAGATAGGGAAGGGAGGCTGACAGCCACACAACATGGCTTCCGCAGAAACAGGTCCTGCCAGACAAACCTTGCAGTGGATGTGGTATACCTGGATTTCAGCAAGGCCTTTGACAAAGTGCCCCATGATATCCTGGTGGAGAAACTGAGGAGTTTTGGGATACACCAAAGCACTGTCCGGTGGATTAGGGCATGGCTGACTGACCGAAAGCAGAAGGTAACCATTAGCAGGGAATTGTCGGGATGGCAGCCAGTGACAAGCGGGGTCCCCCAGGGCTCTGTCCTGGGGCCGATCCTGTTTAATCTTTTCATTAACGACATGGAAGAAGGGGTGAACAGTCTGCTGATCAAATTCGCAGACGACACTAAAACTGGAGCAGTGGCCACAACTGAGAAGCAGGTACTCCAGATCCAAAAGGATCTGGACAGACTATGGAAGTGGGCAGGAGACAACAGGATGGCGTTCAATGTGGAGAAGTGCAAGGTCTTGCACTTGGGGCATAGGAATAGCTGTCATAAGTACAGGTTAGGGGACAAGTGGCTGGAGAGCAGCACTTGTGAAAGGGACCTCGGGGTACTGGTTGACCGCAGGCTAAACATGAGTCAGCAGTGTGATGCGGTGGTCAAGAGGGAGAATGCCACCCTTGGTTGCATAGCCAGAAGTGTGGCTTCTAGATCAAGAGAGGTATTACTTCCACTCTACATGACTCTGGTGCGCCCGCAACTGGAGTATTTTGTTCAGTTTTGGGCCCCTCATTACAGAAAGGATATAGCCAGGTTGGAGTCAGTGCAGCGTAGGGCCACAAGGATGGTGGCTGGTTTGCAGGGGATGGGGTATGAGGCGAGACTGAGGGAACTGGGTCTCTTCAGCCTGGAGAAGAGGAGACTCAGAGGGGATATGTTGGCAACATACAGGTATGTGAGGGGGTGTCACATGGAGATGGGGAGAGGCCTGTTCTCCCCTGCAGAGGAAGGCAGGACGCGCTCCAATGGAGCAAAGCTCAGGGAGCCAAGGTTCAATTTGGATGCCAGGAAGCACTTCCTGACAGTTAGGACCCCGAGGGCGTGGAATGGGCTTCCACGGGAGGTCGTTGAGGCCCCATCGGTGAGGGTGTTCAAAGATAGGCTGGACATGCACATGGTGGGCATGTCATGAGCAGAGCCGGCTGGTGCCGGAGGTCAGACTAGATGGCCCAGGAGGCCCCTTCTGACTCGCTCTGTTTCTATGTTTCTATGTTTCTATGTATATGGGTTCTGTGCACGTGTGCAGAGCTCAGTCAGGAAGATCCCAAAGCTGCTCGATTACTATTAAGCAGAAGCCCGTCCTTAAGGCAGGGGTCTTCAAACTTTTTGAATAGGGGGCCAGTTGAAAGGCTGCGGTGACTGTCCCGGGTTGGTGTGGTGGGGGTGCCTGGAGGCAAGCACGAGGCGGCATCAGGCATGCGCAGCGGTGGCTCGCTTGCTCGAAGATCTTCCAGCCAGTCCAAAGCCATCTCCGAGTGAGCAAGCCACCACGCTGCAAGGCAGTGGCGAGCACGCATGTACAGGAGGCAGGTGGCGGCAGCGGCTTGCTCGCTTGGAGACCATCTCCGAGCGAGCGAGCCACCGCCTCCCCGCCTGTGCAGCAAGCGCACGCGCGGGCAATGAACAGCGGCGTGAGCCGATGGATGGCCAAGGCGGGCCAGATCTGTCCCACGGGCGGTAGTTTGAGGACCCATGCCTTAAGGCAGGGGTCGGCAACCTGTGGCTCCAGAGCCACATGTGGCTCTTGAACCCCTCTGCTGTGACTCCGTTGCTCAAAACATGGGCGGGCACACTCCACAGCCGCTGATTTGCTTGAAGTTCCACTCAGGAACGCAGTGCTAGCTAGTTAAGTAAATCGCTACATTCCTCTGCTAAACAAGCTTCCTGCAGGCTCTCATGTTAAACGAAACGCTGCTGAAAGAATTCTCTTTGTCCCAATGTAATCTCCTTCGACTGAATGTTAAAAGCTCCGATTGGGACCTGTCACAATTCACAGCACTTGACTGTTTATCTGCTAATCAGCCACTAAACACACCTGCGCTGATTTACTGAACTCCCCCTGCACCTCATAGGCCAACCATGGATAAATCGAAGAAAATAAGAAAACCAAACGTTTAATGGTACATGGGTAGATTCATTTGGTTTTACTGCTGACAAACTTATGGGGTTTGCTGTTTAATGCATGCAGCCCTTTACCACTGACTTTGACTCTTCAGGAAGCTGTTCTCCTGTTCAAACTATATGAAAGGAGTCCTACTAGTTTATAATGTAGGATTAAAAATAACAGTTTTTAGTGACTGAACAAGAGCTGCAGCTAAATCATAATGAAGATATACATAGCATTAAGGTAAAAAACATAGAAACAGAGCGAGTCAGAAGGGGGTCTCCTGGGCCATCTAGTCTGACCTCCGACACCAGCCGGCTCCGCTCACGACATGCCCACCATGGGCATGTCCAGCCTGTCTTTGAACACCCTCACCGATGGGACCTCAACAACCTCTCGTGGAAGCCCATTCCACGCCCTCGGGGTCCTAACTGTCAGGAAGTGCTTCCTGGCATCCAAATGGAACCTGGGTTCCCTGAGCTTTGCTCTGGAGCGCGTCCTGCCTTCCTCTGCAGGGGAGAACAGGTCTCTTCCCATCTGCATTGCCGAACTCCTTTCTCAATTTTGAAGCAATCATTTGTTCCTTGTCCAGTTCTCACTGATTCAGTTTCAATCCTCCTTCATTATCCAAAATATCATCATATCTCACAATCATATCAAAATTCAAAGCATTTGGATATACAAGAGCTTCCATAGGTGAAAGCCATCTTGGTAATTTAGTATACAGTTTTGTCTTTAGCTTTTCCCACACCAACATTGATTTCCTAATCTAATGATTTAAAAAGCAACCATGTGCCTTACAGTTTTCATACCACATATAAACGTGCCATCCCATTTGCAAATCATGCCCTTCAAGATACAGAATTCTCTTATTTCTTAAAGTTATCCATTCTTTTACCCATGTTAAGACAGAAGCTTGATAATACAACATCCAATCAGAAACGCCAAAACCCCCATTCCCTTTAGCCTCCTGAAGCATTTTTAATTTAATCCTTGGTTTCTTTTTTTTCCATACAAATCTTGAGATTTGGGCACTTAAATCACAAAAAAAAAAATTATCAATTTTTAAGGGAATTGTTCATGGATCACTGCCTTGTCGTGGCGAAGGGTCTTGCGTAGCTCAATGAAGCTATGAGCTATGCCAGGCAGGGGCACCCAAGAAGGACAGGTCATAGCAGAGAGCTCTGACAAAACGTGATCCACTGGAGAAGGAAATGGCAACCCACTCCAGTATCCTTGCCATGAAAACCCCATGGACAGTACCAAAAGGAAAAAAGATATGACACCAGAAGATGAGCCCCTCAGGTCGGAAGGTGTCCAATATGCTACTGGGGAAGATCGGAGGGCTAGTACTAGTAGTGCCAGAAAGAATGAAGCACCTGGGCCAAAGCTGAAAGGACACTCAGTTGCAGATGTATCCGGTGGTGAAAGGAAAGTCCGATGCTGTAAAGATCTATACTCCATAGGAACCTGAAATGTAAAATCCATGAATCAAGGCAAGCTGGATGTGGTCAAACAAGAGATGACAAGACTGAACATCAACACCTTAGGAATCAGTGAACTAAAATAGGACTGGGTGAATTTAATTCAGATGACCGTCAAGTATACTACTGCGGGCAAGAATCCCTCGGAAGAAATGGAGTAGCCTTCATAGTCAATACAAGAGTAGGAAAAGCAGTATTGAGATACAATCTCCAAAATGACAGAATGATCTCAGTTCGAATTCAAGGCAAACCATTCAACATCACAGTAGTCCAAGTCTATGCCCCAACCACTGATGCTGAAGAGACTGAAGTTGACCAGTTCTATGAAGCCCTACAGCACCTTCTAGAATTAACTCCAAAAAATGATGTCCTTATCATCATGGGGGATTGGAATGCTAAAGTAGGAAGCCAAAAAATAACCGGAGTAACAGGCAAGTTTGGCCTTGGAGTACAAAATGAAGCAGGGCACAGGCTGGCAGAATTTTGTCAAGAGAATACGATAGTCATAGCAAACACTTTTTTCCAACAACTCACGAGATGACTCTACACATGGACATCACCAGACAGTCAACACAGAAATCAGATTGACTATGTGCTCTGCAACCAAAGATGGAGAAGCTCTATACAGTCAGTAAAAACTACACCAGGAGCCGACTGTGGCTCAGATCATGAGCTTCTCATTGCAAAACTAGGTTTAAATTGAAGACAGTAGGGAAAAGCACTAGGCCACTCAGGTATGACCTAAATCATATCCCTGATAGAAACATAGAAACACAGAAACAGAGCGAGTCAGAAGGGGCCTCCTGGGCCAGCTAGTCTGATCTCCGACACCAGCCAGCTCCACTCACAACATGCCCACCAGCCTGTCTTTGAACACCCTCACCGATGGGACCTCAACAACCTCTCATGGAAGCCCATTCCACACCTTCGGGGTCCTAACTGTCAGGAAGTGCTTCCTGGCATCCAAATGGAACCTGGGTTCCCTGAGCTTTGCTCTGGAGCGCGTCCTGCCTTCCTCTGCAGGGGAGAACAGGTCTCTACCCAACATATCACCAACATAGCCACTCTGAGTTTCCTCCAGGCTGAAGAGACCCAGTTCCCTCAGTCTCACCTCATATGGCATCCCCTGCAAACCAGCCACCATCCTTGTGGCCCTACGCTGCACTGTCTCAAACCTGGCTCTATCCTTTCTGTAATGAGGGGCCCAAAACTGAACACAATACTCCAGTTGCGGGCGCACCAGAGTCGTGTAGAGTGGTAGTAAATTTCCAAATAAATAAATAAATAAATAGTAATACCTCTCTTGATCTAGAAGCCACACTTCTGGCTATGCAACCAAGGGTGGCATTCGCTCTCTTGACCACCGCATCACACGGCTGACTCATGTTTAGCCTGTGGTCAACCAGCACCCCGAGGTCCCTTTCACAAGTGCTGCTCTCCAGCCACTTGTCACCTAACCTGTACTTATGACACCTATTCCTATGCCCCAAGTGCAAGACCTTGCACTTATCCACATTGAACGCCATCCTGTTGTCTCCTGCCCACTTCCATAGTCTGTCCAGATCCTTTTGGATCGGGAGTACCTGCTCCTCAATTGTGACCACTGCTCCAGTTTTAGTGTCATCTGCGAATTTGATCAGCAGACTGTTCACCCCTTCTTTTATGTTGTTGATGAAAAGATTAAACAGAATCAGCCCCAGAACAGAGCCCTGGGGGATCCCGTTTGTCACGGGCTGCCATCCCGACGATTCCCCACTAATGGTTACCTTCTGCTTTCGGTCAGTCAACCATGCCCTAATCCATCAGACAGTGCTTTGGTGTATCCCAAAACTCCTCAGTTTCTCCACCAGGATATCATGGGGCACTTTGTCAAAGGCCTTGCTGAAATCCAGGTATACCACATCCACTGCATCCCCTCCATCTAGCCATCTTGAGACCTTGTCATAGAATTCCACAAGGTTTGTCTGGCAGGACCTGTTTTTGCGGAAGCCGTGTTGTGTGGCTGTCAGCTTCCCTTCCCTATCTAGCATCACTAGATCTCTCTCTGTTATAAGCCTTTCCATTGTTTTTCCTACAATGGACGTAAGGCTAACCAGTCTATAATTCCCCATGTCCTTCCTACTACCCTTTTTAAAAATTGGGACCTCCAATGCCACCCTCCAGTCCTCTGGAACTTGACCCGTTCTCCAGGAGGTCTCAAAAATGGAGGCCAGCGGGCGTGAGAGAACCCCTGCCAACTCTCTAAGTACTCTCGGGTGTAACCCGTCAGGGCCTGGCGCCTTTGTAATGTCCAATGCCCTGAGGAGCCCCTTGACTTCAAGGGGGGGGGCGACTCTAATCTGTGCCCCTAAATCCCCAGCCTCATCTAATCTCCTATACAGATATCCCCCGTCCTGCTTTGGGGAGAACACAGAGGCAAAATAGTCATTTAGCATCTGTGCCTGTTCCCTCATATCTGTCACTGGATCTCTTTCCTCCTTATTTAGTGGTCCCACCAATTGTCTCCCCTTCCTTTTCCTATTTACATGCTGAAAGAAGCCCTTTTTGTTGCTCTTGATATTCTTGGCAAGTCTCAGCTTATAATCAGCCTTCGCCTTGCGAAGAATCCTTCTGCAACGGGCCTCCTCCTCCTGGTATACGCTTTTGTCTATTTCCCCCAGTACCCATTTCCTACGGAGGTTCCTCCTTCGTCTAATCCCTCTAACTACCTCCTTTCACATCCTTGGCGGCACTCTCCTCCGCCTCCCCACCTTACTGACTAGAGGTATTGTCAAGGCTTGCGCCTCCTAAACCTCCCTTTTGAGTGCCATCCACCCCTCCTCAACTTGCTTACCTTCCAGTAACCTATCCCAGGAGACTTTCCCCAGTCTGGCCTTCAGTTGGCCAAAGTTGGCCCTCTTGAAGTCCCAGCTTCCAGTGCTCGTTCTGCTACACGTCCCCAGTCCCCTGATGTCAAAGCAAAGGATGGAGTGATCACTCGCATCCAGAGCTTCCCTTATATGTACTTCATCTATCAGCTCCTCCCTATTGGTCAAGACCAAGTCAAGGATGTTTCCCCCCCTCGTCGCCTCTCGGACCCTCTGTGTGAAAAACCCTCCCTCTATAGCTTCTAGGAAGCGACGTGACCTGGCTGTCACCTCCGAGTGAGTCTCCCAAGTAATATCCGGGAGATTGAAATCTCCCATAATTACTGTGTCTCTCCCCTGAGATATCCTTAGAATCTGGCCTGTCAGGACATCATCCAGGGTCTCAAGTTGACCTGGAGGGCGATAACATACCCCCACTGTCAGGTCTCTTTCACTGTCAAAACCCCTAAGTTTCACCCAGACTGCCTCTACTGAATCCTCATCTGTGCTGCACTCTATCTCACTGCATCCTATCCCTTCCCTGACATATAAAGCCACACCCCCACCTCTCTTTCCCTTCCTGTCCTTTCTAAAAAGGTGATACCCTTTCATGTTCACATTCCAGACTTACCTTTTATCCCACCAAGTTTCTGTGATTCCCACCAGATCATACCCTCCTATTCCCAGGAGGGCTTCAAGCTCTTCCTGCATACATCATAAAAAAACTATGTATGCAGTGTTATCTTCATTTTAGATGTCAAAGGGGTTTTGCGGCTCCTGGTGTTTTCTTTTGTGTGGGAAACAGGTCCAAATGGCTCTTTGAATGTTAAAGGTTGCTGACCCCTGCCTTAAGGCATGTCCAGCATGAGAGGAGGGACTCCAAAAGAGACCTAGGTTCTTCTTCAACCACCATTGTTAGTGCATTGGGAAGTTAGGTCTCTGCTTCTTACCATAAAATCGTCGCCTCTTCTGTTCTCTCTCAACTGCTTCATCTTCAGGTTCCTTCTTTGCTTCATGTTTTTCCTCCTTTCCACACACACACACACACACACACAGCTTTCCCCCGCTTTTTCCTCACCTTTTGATCAGCATTCTACCCTTCCCCTTGAGAAAATGGTTCTAAAAGCCCTGTTCCACAACTGTGTGGAATGCAGCAGCAACCTGCCATGTACAGACAGCTACTTCGTGTGCCATTTTTGCCTTGGGGAAATCCATGTTGCTGATTCCTGCTTCTACTGCCAAGCGTAAAAGAAAACTTATGGAGCCAGACCTTTCAGATGGGCAGCTCCCCACAACCATCCACATTGGGAGCCTCAGTCCCCCTTCCACAGACACCTCTACCACTTCTCCAGAAAAACACTCCAAATTGGAGAAAACCAAAAAAGGCTGCCCAAAAAAAAAAAAAAAAAAAAAAGAGCAACCCCCCCCCCCCCCAAAGTCCAGCATCTTGAAGGGGTGAAATGGTGGTGAGTGCACAAAGCAATGTCGCGATGCACTGCCTCCCACGAGTCTCCCATGTGCTGCGGACACAGTGCCCAGAACAGATTGATGGCAGTTCTTCCCAGCCATGGAACCCACACAGGATCCTCCAGTCCAGCTGTTGCCACCAGCTCCAAGCACTTTGTCTTCAGACGGGCAGCCTGTGAAACCTTTTCTCTCATACTGCAGCAGTTGTCTCTGGACAGAGGTGTGAGTCACCAACTGGCTTCGATTCCAAGATCACAGAATTGAAAGTGGACGGCTTCCTCTAACTTCACAGCCCAACACCGTTTCCACCTGACAAGCCCTCTCTGCTTTCCACACCCTGCTTATTTATTTATTTAAATATTTATATGGTGCCCCTTGCAACAGCCTCGGGGCGGCTCACAATACTAAAAACATATACAATATTAAAAACTGGCCCATCTCCAGGTTAAATATAAAAACATACAACGTAAATAAATAAACCAATAAATTAATCTTAAATAAAAAATAATATTAACATTTAAAATACCATCTAAATAAAAAGGTCTTCGCCTGGCGCCGAAAAGCAAATAACGACGGCGCCAGGCGAGCCTCTCTGGGGAGCGCATTCCACAGATGGGGCGCCACCGCCGAGAAAGCCCTCCTCCGGGTACTCACCCTCCTAATATCTCGCACGGAGGGTTCCCGGAGGAGAGCCTCTGCTGCTGATCGTAAGAGGTGGGAGGGCATATATGGTCGCAGGCGCTCCTTTAGGTAACCAGGACCCAAGCCGTTTAGGGCCTTATAGGTAAGAACCAACACCTTGAATTGGGCCCGGACTTCAATGGGGAGCCAGTGGAGCTGACGGAGAACTGGGGTGATGTGAGAACCACGCCCAGTCCCCGTCAGTACCCTGGCAGCTCTATTTTGCACCAATTGAAGTATCTGGACCGTCTTCAAGGGAAGCCCCACGTAGAGCGCGTTACAATAATCCAACCGGGAAGTCACCAACGCATGTGTCACCGTCGCCAGGCAATGGAGCTCCAGAAAGGGACGCAGCTGATGTATCAGCCGAAGCTGTTGGAAAGCGCTCCTCGCCACTGCTGACACTTGAGCAGTCAAAGTCAGCTCCGGGTCGAGGAGCACTCCCAAGCTGCGGACCCTGTCTTTCAGAGGGAGTGCAACCCCATTCAAGACTAGGGTCAGGTCCCCTACACTATAGCCCGATCCACCTACCAACAGGACCTCCGTCTTGTCTGGATTGAGCTTCAGTTTATTGGCCCTCATCCAGCCCATTACCTCGGCCAGGCACCGGTTCAGCACAGCCACCGCCTCACCTGGATCGGTGGAAAACGAGAGGTAGAGCTGGGTATCATCAGCGTACTGATGATTCCGCAGCCCACACCTCCTGATAACCTCCCCCAGCGGTTTCATGTAAATGTTAAAAAGCAAGGGGGACAAAATGGAACCCCATGGCATAATTGCCATGGCGCAGAGCCATAGTCCCCCAGCACCACCTTCTGGTATCGGCCATCGAGACAGGAGTGGAACCACTGCAAAGCAGTGCCTCCAACCCCCAATCCCTCCAGCCTCTCCAGAAGGATACCATGGTCGATGGTATCGAAAGCCGCTGAGATGTCAAGGAGGACTAACAGGGACGTACTCCCCCTGTCCCTCTCCCTGCATAGGTCATCATACAGGGCGACCAAGGCAGATTCAGTGCCAAAGCCGGGTCTGAAACCGGACTGAAATGGGTCCAGATAATCAGTTTCCTCCAAGAGTGCCTGGAGTTGTCCCGCCACCAGCACCTTACCCAGAAACGGGATGTTGGCCACCGGTCTATAGTTGGTGACCACCTCTGGATCCAGGGAAGCCTTCTTTAGGACTGGCCGGACTACCGCCTCCTTTAAGGGGGCCGGCACCCGGCTGTCTCTCAAAGAGGCATTGACCACCTCCAAGATCCAGGGCTCAATCCCGTCCTTGGCGCTCTTTAATAGCCAAGATGGGCACGGGTCCAGTAAACAGGAGGTTGAGCGTACCGATCCAAGCACCTTGTCCACATCATCGGGCCGCAAAAACTGAAATTCATCCAATAACGAGGGACAAGCAGGCATGGTTGGTCCTTCCCCAAAAGAATCTGTAACAAGAGTGGAGTCCAGCTCGTGACGAATCAGAGCAACTTTCTCCTGGAAATGCGTGGCGAACTCGTCACAGTGGGCTTTCGAGGGTGGCACCAGATCTTTATCGGGGCCAGGTTTTGTCAGCCCCTGCACCACCCGAAAAATCTCCACCGGACAGCATTACGAGGAGGCAATGGACGCGGAGAAGAATCGCTTCTTCGCCGCCCTCACCGCCACAGCATAGGCTCGATAGTGTGCTCTAAGATGTGTTCGGTCGGACTCATCACGTGATTTCCTCCACCTGTGCTCTAGCCGTCTCCCAACCTGCTTCATCGCCCGTAATTCCGATGTATACCAGGGAGACGAACGGGCTCTGCCAGGTTGGAGAGGGCGCTTAGGAGCGATCGTGTCGATGGCCCTGGTCATCTCCCCATTCCATGTTTCGACCAGGGCCTCCACAGGAGCGCCAGCCTTGTCAGCTGGAAAATCCCCCAGAGCCCTCAGGAATCCATCCGGATCCATCCGACTCTGGGGGCGGACCATCACAATCTGGTCCGCACCCTTACAGAGGGAGAGGCCACTCTCGAGCTCAAACCTCACGAGGAAATGATCTGACCATGACAAGGGCGTCAAGCATAAATTCTTCACCCTCAGATCACCCTCTTCCTCTCCTGTCGAGAAAACCAGGTCCAAAGTGTGTCCACGTTCATGGGTCGGGCCGCTGACATGTTGAGACAGCCCCATGGCCGTCATGGCATCCATGAAGTCCTGAGCCGCCCCGGAAAGGTCAGTCTCAGCATGGAGATTGAAGTCCCCCAGGACCAACATCCTGGGGGTCCTCAACACCAAATCCGAGACGACCTCCGTCAGCTCAGGCAGGGAGTCTGTTGGGCAGAAGGGTGCTCGGTACACCAACAGAATCCCCAATCTGTCTCGGTCGCCCAACACCGAGTGTTCAAGGCCACTCTGTATTTTCTCTCCCCCCACTCACCCCAAAACTGGAAGTTCCTCAAAAGACCCCTGCTTTAGATGTTCTCAGGGCTCCAGACTTTTATAAACCCAGAATATAGTCTATCCATAAGTCACAAAAACTTTTGATTGTCTATGGTGGCATATCTCAAGGCTCACCCATGTCCTAGCAGAGACATGCTAAACTCTTTTTAATTAAATTTTATTAAAGTTTTTTACACTAAAACTAAAAAACAACAATCGCCGCACACACCGGCTTTACTGGATCAGACTTGCTAAATTCTTACCTCTCACAATCCACCTAGCATAGCCTCTCTCCAGCCTCTAACTCACTGACCTCTGGCCTTTGTGAACACTCCACCAGAGGGACAGTGACCTCCACAGCCCACAGGAGTGTCTTACTCATGGGTCCTCAAACTTTTTAAACAGGGGGCCACTTCACTGTCCCTCAGACTGTTGGGGGCCAGACTATCGTTTGAAAAAAAAAAATGGACAAATTCCTATGCACACTGCACATTAAAAATTATTTAAAATTAAAATAAATTTAAAATTATTTAAATTAATTAAATTAAAATAATTTAAAAATTAAAAAATGTTTGCTCTGCTCACTTCAGCTGCAGCGGAAGCCCAAGATGAGATGGGGAAGAGCATGTCCATATTCAAGGGACATAGCTACAATGTCCGCGATCGTGCTGGGTAGGGGGAAGATGGGTGTGATCATGCTTATGCAGGGAAGACAGGCACGATCACAGTCACACTCGTGCAGGAAAGGCAAGCGTGATTGCGACCATCTCCCCCCTGCCACCCCAGCATGTCCGCAATTGCACCCGTCTTCCCTGCACGAGTGTGACCGCGATTGCGGCCATCTCCCCCACCCCCAGCACAATCGTGCAGGGAAGACAAGCATGATTGCAGGTGTGCTCATACAGGGAAGGCAGGCATAATTGCGGGCGCACTCATGCAGGGAAGGTTTGCACGAACGCAGGCGCGCTCATCCAGGGAAGCCATGCGCAATTGTGGGCACGCTCGTGCAGGGAAGGCGGGTGTGATCACGGCCATCTCCCCCTGCCCCCCGAGCATGACCATGATCATGTCCATCCTCCCTGCATGAGCATGACCACGATCATGGCCATCTCCTCACTGAGTACGCCTGTGCCGGCTCGGAGCTTTTGCACTTGCTCAGACATCGTTTTCTCTGAGCGAGTCCAAAAGCTCTGAGGCGGGTCGGATAAATCAGCATGGAGGGCCGGATCTGGCCAGTGGGCCATAGTTTGAGGACCCATGGTCCTACTGATCTCTGTCAAGCTGCAATCTGGTTTAAGCCCTTGATCTTCATTCACCACTATCAGCTGGATGTTCAAGCTAAAATGGATTCCACCTTTGGGGGGGGAGGCATCCTCTCTTCTCTTCTACACTGAACAACACCACCCTCCTCCAAGAGGTAACCTCACCAGCCACCCATATGTGTGATGCACAGAGGCAGGTTGCCTACCTGTAACTGTTGTTCTTCGAATGGTCACCTGTGCATTCACACATACCCACCTCCCTTGCCCCCTGGAGGAAAGGGACATACTTATGATAGTGGGCATCATTTGAAATGAGGTCTTGGTGGGACAACCCCCCCCCCCCCAATGCTGGGCATGCCTTACGGGACAGGTCCCACTGAATAATAATTAATTAGTTTTGGACTCTTCCTGACCTGGGCTCCATGCATGCATATGGAGCTCACATGAGTCAATGCACAGATGACCACTCGAAGATGACCTGCCCCTAGTTACAGGTAGGCAACCTGCCTTTCCCCATCTTGTTTGTGGGGCTAAAGAGATGAGGGACGTGGGGCATTGTAAGCAGAGCGATACTTTCCTGGTAGTTTCCTGTGTCTCCATCTAGCAAGCATTGTTGGCCATTATGACTGCTGTAACTTTTGTGTCATGTAACTGTAATCCTACTGCAAATCAATACCACCAAGATGTATTAAGAAATTCATGGTATTTCACAGTGATAATGTTTGCACATTAGCCATGCACAGGAGAAAGCTATCTCTGCCTGATAATTACTATATAACCTTCTGCTATCACCTCACTTTCAATATATTCCAGAACATGGGTCCTCAAACTATGGCCCCTGGGCCAGATCCGACCCGCCATGCCCATTTATCCAGTCCACCTCAGAGGTTTCAGACTCGCCACACCCAAGCGAGCAAGCTGCTGCCTTGCCACGCATGCCCACCCCCGCCTCGCCTCGCTGCATGTGCCCACCCCGCCTCGCTTTGCCTCGCTGCACACACGCCCCCCACCCCCTCCCTCTTGCCGGCCCATGCCCACCACTGGAACCTTTCAACTGGCCCCCTGTTGAAAAAGTTTGAGGACCCCTGTTCCAGAAGATACTGCAGTGCCTTCTGCTGAATGCCCTTAGTGAGTAGATATCTAGCTGAAGGCCAAACTTACCTTTAGGCTTCCTGGCCACTAACAGTAATGATGGCATAAGATAGTGGGACCAGCATCCTCTCGCCTCTGTCCACAAAAGCATAGGACAAGGACTTGTGATGGAGTTCTTGTACTCTCCCAGCAGCCCAGTCTCAACACCCAGACAAACAGATCAGGACTGAAGGTGTTTCCACTTAACCCATGAAGGTAATCAACTGACCAGAGCATGCATCAGATGGAGACCTTAATCATCATCCCTAGTGAAGGAGTATGGAGTATATCTCCTATTGAAATTCCTGTTAGCTGAAGAAACACAAGGAGGAGTGGAAAGGGAGACCTTTCTGCAGAGGCAACAATTGCTTTTATTAAGTACCAGCCCTGAGGAAGAGAGCAGCCAACCTAAATAAGATAACATATGTGCAACAACGCCGCAGCCCCTGACCCGCCCGCTGACACTGCCACTGCCCCGAAGGACAGATGGCGGCCACCGCGGGACAAAGGACCGGGACACTGCCGGCGAGCCCTGTCCCTGCCCCCCACCACCCCCAGAGTGGGTGGCAGCTGCGCCGGATTGGGGACGGGACGTGGGGAGGGGCCATGGCCAAAGGGCTACAGCCTAAGGAAGTCGCCGTCTTTTGGGGCCATTCAGGGCCGAGCGGGGGCTGGGCTGGCCAGAGACGCTGTGTGTGTGTGGGTGGGCTTTTGTAATTGGGTGGGTTGGAGGGTTCTATTGTATTTTAATTGTATTTTATTAGATTGTTTTAATGGATTCATGCCTGGCTGCTTCCATGGGGTTGCCTGGGGAGCATGTGGGCACCACCATTGGGGTGGTTTTGGGCAATGGTCGATATGGCATTGGGGGGTTTAACATGTCGGCATAGAGGAAGGAGGGACAGATGGTTGACACCTGTTCCCCCTTCTGGTTATTCCCCCAACCGGAAGGTTCTGGGTATGCTTATTAACCGCCCCTTGGGCCTGATGGTGCTGTTGCTGAATGTCAGGTCGATCCATAACAAAACATCCCTCATCCACGACTTAATTGTACATGAGGGGGCCAACCTGGCTTGCATTACAGAGACCTGGGCAGGAGGGGGGGATGTGTCCTTCTCTCAGCTGTGCCCACCCGGGTATCTGGTCCAGCACCAGCCACGCCTGGAGGGGAGGGGAGGCAGCTTTAATTGAATTGAGCTTCAATTTCCCTTGTGGGGCTTCCTGTTCTCTTGAGATCGGATCTAGGGTGCCTTTATCTGATGTTGGGCGACTGAGACAGATTGGAGACTCTGCTGGTGTACTGTGCACCCTTCTGCCCATCAGACTCCCTGCCTGAGCTGACGGAGATCATCTCAGACCTGGTGTTGAAGACCCCCAGGATGTTGGTCCTGGGGGACTTCAGTCTCCATGCTCAGACTGTTCTGACTGGAGAGGCTCAGGACTTCATGGCCTCCATGACGGCCATGGGACTATCTCAACATATCATAGGCCCGACCCATGAACATGGACACGCACTGGAAATGGTTTTCTCTATGGGGCAGGAAGAGGGTGATCTGAGGGTGAGCAATTTGTGTCTGATTCCCCTGTCATGGTCAGACCACTTCCTCGTGAGGTTTGAGCTCGATGTTGACCATTCCCTCTGTAAGGGTGTGGACCCTATTGTGTTGGTCTGCCCTCGGAGCCGGATGGATTCCTGAAAGCTCTGGGGAAGTTTCTGGTTGATAAAGCTGGCACTCCTGTTGATGCTCTGGTTGAACTGTGGAATGGGGAAATGGCCAGAGCTATTGACATGATCGCTCCTAAGCGTCCTCTCCCGTCCGGCAGAGCCCGTTCATCTCCATGGTATACACCTGAACTATGAGTGATGAAGCGGGTTGGGAGACGTCTAGAGCGTAGGTGGAGGAAATCAAGAGTTGAATCTGACCGAGCACACTTATGAGCTCATTATCAAGCCTATGCTGTGGCGGTGAGGGTGGCGAAGAAGAAATTCTTCTCCACTTCCACTGCCTCCTCACAGTGCCATCCAGCGGAGCTCTTTCGGGTGGTACATGGGCTGGTACATCCTGGCCCTAAGAAAGATCCCGTACCACCTTCAATGGCCCACTGTGACGACTTTGCCCAGCACTTTGAGGAGAAAATCGCTCACATTTGTCATGAGCTGGACTCTACTAGTGATTCAGATCCTCTAGGGAAGGTGCCAATGACTCCGTCCAGTCAGATATTATTGGATGAATTTCAGTTATTGCAGCCTGATGATGTGGACAAGGTTCTTGGACAAGTATGTCCCACCACCTGCTTACATGACCCTTGCCCGTTGTGACTGCTGACCAAAGCCAAGCACGGGATTGGTTCCTGGATCTTGGAGGTCACTAATGCCTCTCTGAGGGATGGCCGGGTGCCTGCTCCTCTATAGGAAGTGGTAGTCAGGCCAGTCCTAAAGAAGGCACCCCTGGATCCAGAGATGGCTGCCAATTATAGACTGGTGCCAACATCCCGTTTTTGGGCAAGGTGTTGGAACGGGTGGTGGCGGGACAACTCCAAGCTCTCTTAGATGAGACTGACTATCTGGACCCATTTCAGTCCAGCTTCAGACCCGGGTATGGTACTGGATCTGCCTTGGTTGCCCTGTATGATGACCTGTGCAGGGAGAGAGACAGGGGGAGTGTGTCCCTGTTGGTCCTCCTGGACATCTCAGTGGCTTTTGATACCATCAACCATGGTATCCTTCTGGATAGGCTAAGAGGGCTGGGAGTAGGAGGCACTGCTTGGCAGTTGTTCTGCTTCTACCTCAACAGCCAATTCCAGAAGGTGGTGCTGGGGGACTTTGGCTCTGCGCCATGGCAGCTATGCCATGGAGTACTGCAGGGGTCCATTTTGTCCCCCTTGCTATTCAACATCTACATGAAACTGCTGGGAGAGGTCATCAGGAGGTGTGGGCTGCGGAATCATCAGTACACTGATGATACCCAGCTCTACCTCTCTTTTTCAACTGATCCAGGTGAGGCAGTGGCTGTGCTGAACTGGTGCCTGGCCGAGGTAATGGGCTGGATGAGGGCCAATAAACTGAAACTCAATCCAGACAAGATGGAGGTCCTGTTAGTGGGTGGTTCGACCTCCTGGGTAGGTAACTTGGACCTTGCCCTGAATGGGGCTGCACTCCCTCTAAAGGACAGGGAGTCAGGGAAGCTTTGGAGTGCTCCTCAACCAGGAGCTGTCCTTGGAAGCTCAAGTGACTGCGGTGGCAAGGAGCGCTTTCCTTCAGCTTTGGCTGATCCATCAGCTGCGTCCTTACCTGGACAATTGCCTAGCGACAGTGACACATGCATTGGTTACTTCCCGGTTGAATTTCTGTAATGCGCTCTATGTGGGGCTGCCCTTGAAGACAGTTCGGATACTTCAGAAGGTGCAAAATAGAGCAGCCAGGTTGCTGACGGGGACTGGGCGTTACTCTCATATAACCTCAGTCCACTACCAGCTTCACTGGCTTCCCATTGAAGTCCGGGCTCAAGTCAAGGTGCTGGTTATTACCTATAAAGCCCTTAACAGCTCGGGACCTGGATACCTAAAGGAACACCTTCTTCCATATTTGCCCTCCCGCCCCTTAAGATCGGCAGCAGAGACATCAGGAAGCAAAGTACCCGGAGGAGGGCTTTCTCCGTGGTGGCGCCTCGCCGATGGAATGCGCTCCCCAGAGAGGTCCGCCTGGCACCGTTATTTGTTTTTCAGCGCCAGGCTAAGACCTTTTTATTTCAACAATATTTTAATAACTTTTAACATTAGCTATATAGGTTTTAATCTTCAGCCAGGGTGGATCTGGATTTTATTTTTGTATTATGTTTTATTTTATTCTTCTTATTTATGTAAGCCATTCTGAGGCTATGCGAAAGGATGACATACAAATACTCTAAATCAATCAATCTATCAATCAATCAATAGGCAAGGTGCATGGTGGTAGGGGTTTCCACCTGTAAAATGCATGCTGAATATAGATTTTTAAAATTTATTTATTAACATATTTGTATGCCGCCCCCTTGCAAACAAGCCTTGGGGCGGCTAACAACAATAAAAAATACAATTAAAAAACAATAGATAGCTGTCTTAGGCAACCAGTATTAAGGACTGGGGATAGCTGAGAGTATGCTAATTAGAATATAAACTCTGTGGCACCAGCTTCCTCCTCTATCCACCCCCTGCCATACCCCTATGAAGCCCATAGGTGCTATGGAGAGTTTTGTGGTCCTATGTGGACCAGCTGAAACTTCAGAGTGGGAGTAGGCAGTGTAGTTCTTTCCCTGCTGGCTCTGAGTGGTAGAAAAAGGCCTTGACCTTTGGATTCCCAGCTTCAGGGTCATAGGATCTTGGCACTGTGACTCCAAAGAATTCTATGACCTCCTAGACAATGTAAATCAGCTTATAATACTTAGCTGTGGTAGAAGGCTGGACTTGATGACACTCAAATTTCCTTCCGATGATATCATTCTTCATGGATGGAATCAGTTTCCAACTGGATAATTGTAACTTGGAATAAAGAACCAGGCAAATGTGGAGGAGGTGGTCATAAAAGCACTTGAGTTACTTGAAATAAGAATGCTGTATTATGAAAGAACAAAGCCAGAAAACAACTTGCAACATTCACAACATTCAGAAAATGACTTGCAACATTCAGATGAGCAGAGTTCCAGTTATGGAGTGTCTTGTTGGGGCATATGACCAGGTACATATATTGTCAAGGGCTGTTATGAATGGATTGATGTTGATTTTTGACTATAAATCTCCTTTGTTTATATATGTATATATTCCATTTTAGAATTTCCTTAACTTCAAGACTTCATGTCTCAAATCAAGTCACAAGTTGAGTCTCAAGTCACTGCAATAAAATTTTGAGTCAAGCTCCAAGGACCAGCCTTAAGAGGGGAAAAACAGCAGGTGGTGGGTTGTCTGTGTGAGGGCGGAAAAATTGTAACCTTCAATATTTCCATCTGCGCTTCTTTCAGTGATGCTTTCAAGTCCTTTACCTTAACCACAATTTATTTAAACAAACAAATAAAATCCCTATCCTGCCCAGCCACTTTGAAACTCCCTCCTGCCCTCCCCACCATCTCGGCTGTGTTTTGTGTCTGCCTTCCAGGATGTCCTGCTGCACTTTGGCCCTGGAGCAACTTGGCCAGAAAAATGCAGGCATCTTGAGTTGAGGTGCTTACTCATTGCTCCCTAGTTGAGTCGCGGATGCAAGTTGAGTGGGACTTGGGAGTGAGTTGCTTGACTCGAGTCTCCAACCCTGCCATCTAAATGCAACTCTACTGTACAGGATCTCTTGTTGCTCAAGATAACCCCCTTCCTGGAACATCTTGTGGTGAAGGCAAACTTCCATCTGCTGAGCACAGAGTCATGGTGCTGACCCTGGCAAGCTCCAAGAATGTGACACATAATGAAAGGTTGAAATGCCTCTCTGCAAAGCAGTGGAGCAGATCAAATCAGGAAGGATCAGCAAGATATATGTTGTCTGGCTCTGAGTGACAGAAGTTAATAATTAGTGACAATGATTGACAGATACACTCCATCTGCTGCTCTGATGCCTAGGAGCATTTCTCCCACGATTGTCTGTGGGCACAATGAACTCCTGTGGGAGAGGAAGATGGCCCGTGATTGACAGCTGCCTCAGAGAGAGACAGGCTGCTGACAGCACATCCACTGTCAGTAAAAGCACCGAAGTCTCTTGGTGCTTTATGGAAATCTCACTGGCTGTATACATTTATTCCATTTCATTTGTCATGTTTAAATATATTACTAGGTAGTCTGTATTTTAACTGCAGGGTTTTCACAAGTTAAATTAGGCACATGCGCAAATATCCTAACACAACTGTTTCCTCTCTGCTCTCTGGCTATGTAAAGGTGTCAATGTACCAGAATTGTGCTACCCAATCAGTTTGTCTGTTGAAAGGTGACAAATGCAGTACAATTCGTCCCATGCATTGCCATGCCATGGCTCTGATCCCTGATCGCTACGCGCATGTTCATGCACACAGCATGGAAATGGGTGAGGAACATTTCAGACAACACTGTGGCAGTCGCTTAACTGACCGCGCAGAGGATCCACTTTTCACTGAGATCTGGCTCAAAGATTTATGGGCTACACATCCAACAAATTGGCCTCATTGTGGGGAAAGAATGCTGTGCAACCAACAGGTAAAACTTGAGTTGACAGGAACATGTGACAAAAGATAATGTGCCTTATCCAGCAAGTCCTCCATTTTATAGCTTCTGAAAAGCAACAGATTAAGTGCCTCACATCTCTTGACCTGGGCATGCATACTTGGGTGAGGATAGTTGGGATAATTGCAATCTGTCCTGCCAGAGATGGCCAGCTCAGAAGTTTCAGCTGGTGGAGATGTACCTGAAGCGAAGATTTTCTGGAAGTATCCAAACTTCTGAGTACCTGAAAGACAATGAATACTTTTTACTTTCCTGGCACTGATTACTGGGAAATGTTGAAACATTTTGTTATGTAATTAAGATTGTAATCTGGGTCTTTGAAGGAAAATCAGAAATAGGTTAAGAAGGTAAATGATGGTTTTCAAAACTTACTTCTGGTTTTCCTTGTCATCTGCTGTCAGGTGGAGGTGAGTCCACAAGTTTGTGGGCATCATACGTGGAACATATATTGAAAATTTTATTTTTAGAATATTAAAAGTTTGAAAGTTTTATTTTAAGAATATTATTATAATATTTAACAACAACAACAATACACTTCAGTTCGAATGCTGTTGGATAATATTTATAAAAGCTTTGAAAAATTGTGCATAAGTGGCCACCACAAAAGGCCTTAGTCAATCTAAAAATCAATAGGTATCCCTTTCTCTTCTGCCTCTTATGGAATAAACAGAACCTTGCTATACCACCACTGCATAGGATGTATGCATAGGCAAGACTTTGACATAGAAACATAGAAACATAGAAACAGAGCGAGTCAGAAGGGGCATCCTGGGCCATTTAGTCTGACCTCCGACACCAGCCGGCTCCGCTCACGACATGCCTGCCATGTGCATGTCCAGCCTGTCTTTGAACACCCTCACCGATGGGGCCTCAACGACCTCTCGTGGAAGCCCATTCCACACCCTCGGGGTCCTGACTGTCAGGAAATGCTTCCTGGCATCCAAATGGAACCTTGGCTCCCTGAGCTTTGCTCCATTGGAGCGCGTCCTGCCTTCCTCTGCAGGGGAGAACAGGCCTCTTCCCATCTGCATGTGACACCCCCTCACATACCTGTATGTGGCCAACAGATCCCCTCTGAGTCTCCTCTTCTCCAAGCTGGAGAGACCCAGTTCCCTCAGTCTTGCCTCATATGCCATGGGGTTCCGCAGGGTTCCATTCTGTCCCCCTTGCTTTTTAACATCTACATGAAACCGCTGGGGGAGGTCATCAGGAGGTGTGGGCTGCAGAATCATCAGTACGCGGATGATACCCAGCTCTACCTCTGATTTTCCACCGATCCAGGTGAGGCGGTGGCTGTGCTGAACCGGTGCCTGGCCGAGGTAATGGGCTGGATGAGGGCCAATAAACTGAGGCTCAATCCAGACAAGACGGAGGTCCTGTTGGTAGGTGGGTCGGGCTACAGTGTAGGGGACCTGACCCTAGTCTTGAATGGGGTTGCACTCCCTCTGAAAGACAGGGTCCGCAGCTTGGGAGTGCTCCTCGACCCGGAGCTGACCTTGACGGCTCAAGTGTCAGCAGTGGTGAGGAGCGCCTTCCAACAGCTTCAGCTGATACATCAGCTGCGTCCCTTCCTGGAGCTCGATTGCCTGACGACGGTGACACATGCGTTGGTGACTTCCCGGTTGGTTTATTGTAACGCGCTCTACGTGGGGCTTCCCTTGAAGACGGTCCGGATACTTCAATTGGTGCAAAATAGAGCTGCCAGGGTACTGACGGGGACTGGGCGTGGTTCTCACATCACCCCAGTTCTCCGTCAGCTCCACTGGCTTCCCATTGAAGTCCGGGCCCAATTCAAGGTGTTGGTCCTTACCTATAAGGCCCTAAATGGCTTGGGCCCTGGTTACCTAAAGGAGCGCCTGCGACCATATATGCCCTCCCGCCCCTTACGATCTGCGGCAGAGGCTCTCCTCTGGGAACCCTCCGTGCGTGATATTAGAAGGGTGAGTACCCGGAGGAGGGCCTTCTCGGCGGTGGCGCTCCATCTATGGAATGCGCTCCCCAGAGAGGCTCGCCTGGTGCCGTCGTTATTTGTTTTTCGGCGCCAGGCGAAGACCTTTTTATTTAGACAATATTTTAATAGTTAATATTATGGTTAATTTATGTTTAATTTATGTTTAGGTTTAATTTATGTTTAATTTAAGTTTAATTTAAATTTGTTATTTATATTTTTGTTGTATGTTTCTATATTCAATTTATGTTTAGGTTTAATTTATGTTTAATGTTCAATTTAAGATTAATTTAAATTTGTTATTTATATTTTTGTTATATGTTTTTATATTTAACCTGAGATGGGCCAGTTTTTAAATATTTTTAAATATTGTATATGTTTTTAGTATTATTTTTGTTTCGGTATTGTGAGCCGCCCCGAGGCTGCTGCAAGGGGCGGCATATAAATATTTAAATAAATAAATAAATAAATAAATAAATATGGCATCCCCTGCATTGACCATTGAGTTCTCACTGTATTCCCAAAAGTCCTCCTCAAAATTGTATTAATTTCTGGAAAGCAGATTGCTGGCTGAAGCAGTAATCTCAGACAGTCTGGCATCTGATGGGATTTCTACACTTGGATTTCCAATTTGAGGGCACCCCCTTCTTCTTCCCTACATGGGACTCCATGCTGACGACTGTTAGTAGTGAAAGCCAAGTCTGTTTGCACACACAGCCTGAGCTACATCATCTCTTTGAATGGAGCTCCGTTTGGCTTGGCTGACATGTACAGGAAGCAGCATGCCTTGCAGAAACAAGTGATAACCATACACAGAACATAATGTTCTTAAGGCATCATGCAGCTGAACAGATCTCTCTGTGTTAGAATTTGCCCTTGCAATTCAAAGTGACAGAATTTTATAAGTTCAGCAGAGCTGAATATACATTACTAGCCCTGGAAACATGACAATTGGAGAGAAAGAGTAATCCTCATGAAGCCCTTGAATGGTTCGGACTTCTCGAGGCTTAGCAGGCACAGCATGGCTGTGTGTAGCTGGGAAAGGGCTGGCTCCTGGCAAATGTCAAAAGCAGACGATGCAGTCGGTGGCTGCCGACCTCACAAATACACACATGACCTGGGCCCTTTCGGTGCTGCTGATGTCTGACTCTTTTGCCCCTCTGTCTCTCTGTGCAGTACTTACCGGAGAAAGGCCCGTTTTCAAAGTAGTGGAGATATATTTGCCTTTCTTTCCGGAATCAAATGAGAAACATAATTGCATTCCCAGTATGATAGCATGGTTTCCTTCTGATTTTTTAGATGCAGTGACAAGAGCAGAGGTGAAACATGCATGACTGGACACATGCCCAGCTGAAAGAAGCAGGCCGCTTGTGAAAATGCTGATCCTTATTAGTCTCTTTCTGTTCTGCATGGTCTCTCCCCACTAGATTATCACCCATTCTAGGACAACTGATGGTATTGATCAGTGCACTGAACAGGTCAAATGGGTGTCAGAATGTGCCCACTGTTCTGTCTGTGTCAGACAGGACATTTCAGCTCCCACCCAGCTTTTTGTGAAGCCACATGGGCTTCTTCAGTTGTGTTCTACTTTTTCTCCTTGCTGGATGTACTTATTAAAGTTGTTTAAATGCTTCCCATTAATATCACACTCTCTGGGTGGCCATTGCAATAAAATTACCAATAGGTAACAACATTAAAATAATACAATTAAAATACACAAAATAAAGTATCATTTAAATACTAACAATAACGCTTAAGTTAGTAAATGAAAACCAATGCAAACTGATGTAAAAATGATCTTAGTAGTACTACAAGTGTGCTGGAAAAGGAAAATTTTTGTCAGCCTTCTAAAACTCAGCAGAGTAGGGACTTGACAAATCTCTGATGGTAATACATTCCACACTTAGGATGGCACCACAGAAAAAGCTAACCTCCCCCTTAACATCCTTAGGAGGAGGAATTCATAGCAGGGCCATTGATTACCTTAAACTACAGATGGGAAATTGAGGAGCTCTTCAGGGTCCTGGACATTATATAGGTGTCTGGTCCTGACAGGTTACATCAGAGGGTACTTTGGGAACTGGCAGATGTACTTTCGCATCCATTGGCCTTCATTTCTGAGGACTTGTGGAAATCAGAAGTACCAGAGAACAGTAGGGTTGCATCAGTGGCCTCAGTTTTCAAACAAAGGCAAAAGAGGAGACAAGGGTCTAATGTCCATTCTGGGAAAGAAAGTGAAAAAGCTCTAGAAACCCTCAATAGGAAAGGGGTTTGGCAGCCATGCAATATGACTTCTGCAAAAACAGGTCCTGCCAGATTAACCTCATGGATTTCCATGACAAGGTTTCAATGTGGCTAGACAGAGCAGAAGTGTGGTTTACCTGGATTTCGGCACCTTTTGAGAAGATGCTGCATGATATCCTGGTTGAGAAATTGATGGACTTTGGGATAGATTGATGCACTTTTTGATGAATTAAGGCATGGTTGATGGACAGTAAGCAGAGGGTGACTTGTTGTTGTTAGTTGTGAAGTCATGTCTGACCCATCGCAACCCCATGGACAACATTCCCCCAGGCCTTCCTGTCCTCCATCATCCCCAGGAATCCACTTAAGCTCACACTGACTACTTCGGTGAGTCTAACTAACCACTTCATCCTCTGCCGTCCCCTTCTTCTTTTGGCATCAATTGTTCCCAGCATCAGGGTCTTCTCCAGTGAGTCCTTCCTTCTCATAAGGTGGCCAAAGTATTGGAGTTTCATCTTCAGTATCTGGCCTTCTAAAGAGCAGTCAGGGTTGATCTCTAGGACTGACTGGTTTGATTGCCTTGCGGTCCAAGGGACTCACAGGAGTCTCCTCCAGAACCACAATTCAAAGGCCTCAATTCTTTGGTACTCAGCCTTCCAAATGGTCCAACTCTCACAGCCATACATTGCAACTGGGAAAACCATAGCTTTGACAATACGCACTTTTGTCAGCAGGGTGATGCCTCTGCTTTTTAGTATGCTGTCTAGATTTGCCATAGCTTTCCTCCCCAGGAGCAAGTGTCTTTTCATTTCTTGGCTGTAGTCTCTGTCTGCAGTGATCTTGGAGCCCAGGAAGATAAAATCTGTCACTACCTCCATTTCTTCCCCATCTATTTGCCAGGAAGTGAGAGGACAAGTGGCCATGACCTTACTTTTCTGGATGTTGAGTTTCAAGTCAACATTTGAGCTCTCCTCTTTCACCCGCATCAAGAGGCTCTTTAGTTCCGCTTCACTTTCTGCCATGAGAGTGGTATCATCTGCATATCTGAGGTTGTTGATATTTCTCCCGGCTATCTTAGTTCCAACTTGTAATTCTTATAGCCATGCCTTCCTCATGATGTACTCTGCATGTAAGTTAAATAGGCAGGGTGACAGTATACAGCCTTGCTGAACTCCTTTCTCAATTTTGAACCAATCAGTGGTTCCATGTCCAGTTCTCACTGTTGCTTCTTGATCCACATATAGGTTTCTCAAGAGAAAAATAAGATGGTCTGGTATTCCCATCTCTTTAAGAACTTGCCACAATTTGTTGTGATCCACAGGATCAAAGGATTTAGCATAGTCAATGAAGCAGAAGTAGATGTTTTTCTGGAACTCCCTAGCTTTCTCCATGATCCAGCGTATGTTGGCAATTTGATCTCTAGTTCCTCTGCCTCTTCGAAATCCTGCCTGTACTTCTGGTAGTTCTCGGTCCACATACTGGTGGAACCTAGCTTGCAGCATTTTGAGCATAACTTTGCTAGCATGTGAAATGAGTGCAATGATGCGGTAATTTGAATATTCTTTGGCATTGCCATTCTTTGGAATTGGAATGTAAACTGACCTTTTCCAATCCTGTGGCTACTGCTGAATTTTTCAGATTTGCTAGCATATTGTGTGTAGCACTTTTACTGCATTGTCTTTTAGGATTTTGAATAGCTCAGCTGGAATACTGTCACCTCCACTAGCTTTGTTGTTGCTCAGACTTCTTAAGGCCCATTTGACTTCACATTCCAGGATGTCTGGCTCGAGGTCAGTGACCACCCCCTTGTGATTATCAGGGACATTAAGCTCTTCCTTGTATAGTTCCTCTGTGTAATCTTACCACCTTTTCTTAATCTCTTCTGCCTCTGTTAGGTTCCTGCCATTTTGGTCCTTTATCATGCCCATCTTTGCATGAAACGTTCCCTTCATATCTCCAATTTTCTTGAAGAGATCTCTGGTCCTACCTATTCTATTGTTTTAGAAACATAGAAAAATAGAAACAGAGCAAGTCAGCAGGTGTGTCCTGGATCATCTTGTCTGATCCCCGGCTCCAGCTGTCTCCTCTCACAACACGCCCACCATGTGCATGTCCAGCCTATCTTTGAACACCATCACCAATGGGGTCTCAACGACCTCTCGTGCAAGTCCATTCCATACGCTTGGGGTCCTAACTGTCTGGAAGTGCTTCCTGGCATCCAAATGGAACCTTGGTTCCCTGAGCTTTGCTCCATTGGAGAGCGTCCTGCATTCCTCTGTAGGGAGAACAGGTCTCTACCCATCTCCGTGTGACATCCCCTCACATACCTGTATGCCGCCAACATAGCTGGGGATTTGGGCCAGGAAATACCTGTCCGGGGATTTCTTACCTGTCCGGGGATTTGGGCCAGGAAGGGACAGGAGGGCCTCTGAGGTGAACGACTGGCTTAGGGTGTGGTGCCAGAAGGAATGCTTCGGGTTCCTCGACCACGGCACTCGTTTTCTTGCCAATGGACTTCTGGCAAGGGATGGGTTACACCTCACGAGGATGGGGAAAAGGTCCTTTGGAGATGCTCTAGCGAGCTTCATCCAGAAGACTTTAAACTGAGCCAGTGGGGGGTGGGTTCAGGCCCCCCAGTAACGTGTCTGCACTGGACAAGTGTGCAGGGAGGATCGGGGCTCTGGGAGCAGGGCTTTACAGATACTGCAGGGACTGACAGGACTTCTACAGAGAGGGGCCAGGTACCAGGGAGGATGGGAGGAAGGAGGATGCTGGGCACTCCAAGGAAAGGAAGCAGTGGGAAGGAGTTGAGGTGCATGTACACCAATGCTAGGAGCATGGGTAATAAGCAGGAAGAGCTTGAAGCTCTCCTGGGAATAGGAGGGTATGATCTGGTGGGAATCACAGAAACTTGGTGGGATGAAAGGCAAGTCTGGAATGTGAACATAGAAGGGTATCACCTTTTTAGAAAGGACAGGAAGGGAAAGAGAGGTGGGGGTGTGGCTTTATATGTCAGGGAAGGGATAGGATGCAGTGAGATAGAGTGCAGCACAGATGGGGATTCGGTAGAGGCAGTCTGGGTGAAACTTAGGGGTTTTGACAGAGAAAGAGACCTGACAGTGGGGGTATGTTATCGCCCTCCAGGTCAACTTGAGACCCTGGATGATGTCCTGACAGGCCAGATTCTAAGGATATCTCGGGGGAGAGACACAGTAATTATGGGGGATTTCAATCTCCCGGATATTACTTGGGAGACTCACTCGGCGGTGACAGCCAGGTTACGTCACTTCCTAGAAGCTCTAGAGGGTGGGTTTTTCACACAGAGGGTCCGAGAGGCGACGAGGGGGGGAAACATCCTGGACTTGGTCTTGACCAATAGGGAGGAGCTGATAGATGAAGTACAGATTAGGGGAGCTCTGGATGCGAGTGATCACTCCATCCTTTGCTTTGAGATCAGAGGACTGGGGCCGTGCAGCAGGGCGAGCACTAGAAGCTGGGACTTCAAGAGGGCCAACTTTGGCCAACTGAAGGCCAGGCTGGGGAAAGTCTCCTGGGATAGGTTACTGGAAGGTAAGCGAGTAGAGGAGGGGTGGATGGCACTCAAAAGGGAGGTTTTGCAGGCGCAAGCCCTGACGATACCTCTAGTCAGTAAGGTGGGGAGGCGGAGGACAGTGCCGCCATGGATGCGAAAGGAGGTGGTTAGGGGGATTAGACGAAAGAGGAGCCTCCATAGGAAATGGGTACTGGGGGAAATAGACAAAAGGGTATACCGGGAGGAGGAGGCCCGTTGCAGAAGGATTCTTTGCAAGGCTAAGGCTGATTATGAGCTGAGACTTGCCAAGAATATCAAGAGCAACAAAAAGGGCTTCTTCCAGCATGCAAATAGGAAAAGGAAGGGGAGACAAGTGGTGGGACCACTAAATAAGGAGGAAGGAGATCCAGTGACTGACATGAGGGAACAGGCACAGATGCTAAATGACTATTTTGCCTCTGTGTTCTCCCCAAAGCAGGACGGGGGATATCCGTATAGGACATTGGATGAGCTGGGGACTTAGGGGCAGAGATTACAGTCACCCCACTTGAAGTCGAGGGGCTCCTCAGGGCATTGGACATTACAAAGGCGCCAGGCCCTGACGGGTTACACCCGAGAGTACTTAGAGAGTTGGCAGGGGTTCTCTCACGCCCGCTGGCCTCCATTTTTGAGACCTCCTGGAGAACAGGTGAAGTTCCAGAGGACTGGAGGGTGGCATTGGTGGTCCCAATTTTCAAAAAGGGTAGTAGGAAGGACATGGGGAATTATAGACTGATTAGCCTTACGTCCATTGTAGGAAAAACAATGGAAAGGCTCATAATAGAGAGAGATCTAGTGATGCTAGATAGGGAAGGGAGGCTGACAGCCACACAACATGGCTTCCGCAGAAACAGGTCCTGCCAGACAAACCTTGTGGAATTCTATGACAAGGTTTCGAGATGGCTAGATGGAGGGGATGCAGTGGATTTCAGCAAGGTCTTTGACAAAGTGCCCCATGATATCCTGGTGGAGAAACTGAGGAGTTTTGGGATAGACCAAAGCACTGTCCGGTGGATTAGGGCATGGTTGACTGACCGAAAGCAGAAGGTAACCATTAGCGGGGAATCGTCGGGATGGCAGCCAGTGACAAGCGGGGTCCCCCAGGGCTCTGTCCTGGGGCCGATCCTGTTTAATCTTTTCATTAACGACATGGAAGAAGGGGTGAACAGTCTGCTGATCAAATTCGCAGACGACACTAAAACTGGAGCAGTGGCCACAACTGAGGAGCAGATACACCAGATCCAAAAGGATCTGGACAGACTATGGAAGTGGGCAGGAGACAACAGGATGGCGTTCAATGTGGATAAGTGCAAGGTCTTGCACTTGGGGCATAGGAATAGGTGTCATAAGTACAGGTTAGCGGACAAGTGGCTGGAGAGCAGCACTTGTGAAAGGGACCTCGGGGTACTGGTTGACCGCAGGCTAAACATGAGTCAGCAGTGTGATGCGGTGGTCAAGAGAGCGAATGCCACCCTTGGTTGCATAGCCAGAATTGTGTCTTCTAGATCAAGAGAGGTATTACTACCACTCTACATGACTCTGGTGCGCCCGCAACTGGAGTATTGTGTTCAGTTTTGGGCCCCTCATTACAGAAAGGATATAGCCAGGTTGGAGTCAGTGCAGCGTAGGGCCACAAGGATGGTGGCTGGTTTGCAGGGCATGCCGTATGAGGCGAGACTGAGGGAACTGGGTCTCTTCAGCCTGGAGAAGAGGAGACTCAGAGGGGATATGTTGGCAACATACAGGTATGTGAGGGGGTGTCACATGGAGATGGGGAGAGGCCTGTTCTCCCCTGCAGAGGAAGGCAGGACGCGCTCCAATGGAGCAAAGCTCAGGGAGCCAAGGTTCAATTTGAATGCCAGGAAGCACTTCCTGACAGTTAGGACCCCGAGGGCGTGGAATGGGCTTCCACGGGAGGTCGTTGAGGCCCCATCGGTGAGGGTGTTCAAAGATAGGCTGGACATGCACATGGTGGGCATGTCATGAGCGGAACCGGCTGGTGCCGGAGGTCAGACTAGATGGCCCAGGAGGCCCCTTCTGACTCGCTCTGTTTCTATGTTTCTATAGCCCCTCTGAGTTTCCTCTTCTCCAGACTGAAGAGACCCAGTTCCCTCAGTCTCGCCTCATATGGCATCCCCTGGAAACCCGGCCACCAACCTTGTGGCCCTATGCTGCACTGACTCCGACCTGCCTATATCCTTTTTGTAATGAGGGGCCCAAAACTGAGCATTGTACTCCCGTTGTGGGCGCACCAGTGTCGTATATAGTGGTAGTAATACCTCTCTCGATCTAGAAGCCACACTTCTGGCTATGCAGCCAAGGGTGGCATTCGCCCTCTTGACCACCGCATCACATGGCTGACTCATGTTTAGCCTGCAGTCAACCAGTACCCTGAGGTCCCTTTCACAAGTGCTGTTTTCCAGCCACTTGTCCCCTAACCTGTACTTATGACACCTATTCCTATGCCCCAAGTGCAAGACCTTGCACTTATCCACATTGGACACCATCCTGTTGTCTCCTGCCCACTTCCATAGTCTGTCCAGATCCTTTTGGATCTGGAGAACCTGCTCCTCAGTTGTGGCCACTGCTCCAGTTTTAGTATCATCTGTGAATTTGATCAGCAGACTGTTCTCCCCTCCTTCCATGTCATTAATGAAAAGTTTAAACAGGATTGGCCCCAGGACAGAGCCCTGGGGGACCCCGTTTGTCACTGGCTGCCATCCCGACGATTCCCCACTAATGGTTACCTTCTGCTTTCGGTCAGTCAACCATGCCCTAATCCACCGGACAGTGCTTTGGTCTATCCCAAAACTCCTCAGTTTCTTCACCAGGATATCATGGGGCACTTTGTCAAAATCTGATTTCAACCTTGCTGAAATCTAGGTGTACCACATCCACTGCATCCCCTCCATCTAGCCATCTTGAAACCTTGTCATAGAATTCCACAAGGTTTGTCTGGCAGGACCTGTTTTTGCGGAAGCCGTGTTGTGTGGCTGCCAGCCTCCCTTCCCTATCTAGCATCACTAGATCTCTCTCTATTATGAGCCTTTCCATTGTTTGTCCTACAATGGATGTAAGGCTAACCGGTCTATAATTCCCCATGTCCTTTCTACTACCCTTTTTGAAAATTGGGACCACTGATGCCACCCTGCAGTCCTCTGGAACTTCACCCATTCTCTACGAGGCCTCAAAAATGGAGGCCAGCAAGGGGATTTCCCCTTGACGTTGCAGCAAGACGGCTGTGGAGAACGGGGCTCCATGCTCCACTCAAAATCCGTTCTACAGGAGGTCCGGGGGGGCCCATCCAAGCCCTGTCAGGACAGGGATTAGAAGCCCGAGCATACTTCTGCCTGGTGGGGGGCGGCACTTCCTCACCCGACAGGAGAAATTCGGGGAAATTCTCAGTGAATTGACAGAGAGTGGTGCACCTCCTCACAAGCTGTCGGCGCCAGATTAATAGCGAAGAAAACAAAAAGAAGCTTGAGAGTGGACATTGGACCTGCTGCATGAGCAACTAAACCTTTTAAAATACTGCCCATGAAAGAACCTGTGAAATAACCATCAGTCTGAATTACAAAAGAAAGGTCCTTTGGCTGAGGGAGGGAACCTCTTCCTGTGAAGTTCAAGCGGCGACAAATCTAGGGGAGATTAAGTGAAACTGGGGAAATTTGGGACTTGGAAGAGAAGAGATTTTTTCTATGTTTAATCTCCCCAAGGGAGAAGAATTAAATTTGAGCTTATTTTATATTGATTGGTAGAAGAATCTCTCTTTTTTTATTTCCATTTCGGAGACATGGCGATCAGATTCCTCCAGTTTCTGTATGGTTGAACAAATAACTTGTTGGCTGCCACCCTGTGGCCATTTTATTTTTTAACAGATACACTGCTTGCCAAAAAAAAAAAATCCCTTATTTTCCTCTCTTTGTGTTTTTTTGTTGCTATTTAGTGGCTATCTAGTACCACAAGATAGGACTGCAGGTAGTGCAGTGGTTCAAACCGCTGTGCTGCTGGGCTGGTTGATCGAAATGTCGCTGGTTCGAATCTGCACACAGGGTGAGCTCCCGTTCACCATCCCAGCTCCTGCCAACCTTGCAGTTCGAAAGCATGCAAATGCAAGTAGATGAAAAGGTACCACTTCGGTGGGCAGGTAACAGCGTTCTGTGCACTTCGGTGTTTAGTCATGCCGGCCACATGACCACGGAGACTATCTGCAGACAAATGCTGGCTCCCTCGGCCAGGAAACGGAGATGAGCACCGCCCCCTAGAGTCAGGCATGACTGGACGTAACATCAAGGGGAAACCTTTACCTTTAGTACCACAAGAGGTTATTTAAAGATTGTTTTAATTAAACCTTTTACTTTCATCATGGATAAAATTTACTGATCATCTTTGGCATCTACATCTGCTTCTCAGAGCTTACAAACAACACTCTTGGCAATACAAGCATCTCTAACATCTATCCAAGCATCTCAAGAGTCTAAGCAAAATGCTATACAAGAATTTGCTTTGGAACAAAAGGATGCATTGGACAAATTGGATAGCTATGACTCGAAGATAATGAATCAACTTGCAGGTTCTGGTATTAAAATTAAAAAAAATGAACAAAAGATACAAGTAGTGAAAAAGAAGGCTGAAATTTTTGAAGAGAAAATTGAAAAGATGGATCAAGAGAAGCAACAATTAACACAAACAAATAAGTTATTATGGGATTCATTTGCCATATTGGAGAGATTTCAGAACACACTAGGAGCAAAAAATGAAAACCTAAGTGGTTTAATGAATACTATGCTAACAGATGTTCCTGTTTTGGAAAAGGAAGAGACTGATAAACAATCTGACCTGGTTTATAGCGTCAACCTAAGCTATTTTAGAAGTCATAAATTTCTGTGGGAGAATGGATAATTTTAAGGGAATTATATATTTTGAAGGATATGATTTATAAATGGGATGGCATGCTTATAGGTGATAAGGGTAATGACATTTCTTGGTGGCATAAAGTTCAAATATGATTGAGATATGTGAAGTCTATAGAATATACGATCCTATAAAGGAATTAGTAACATTTGATTAAATGATTTTAGAACTGGATGAAAGAATGATTAAAGGATTGTATAACTTCTTTTTGGGTATAAAATGAAAGATGAATGAATTAAGGAAATTATGATAATACAGGCACAAAATATTGGACATAACATTGAGTTATAACGGTAAAAGTTGTGAGAAAGAAATATCAAGGTAATCTTAGTAATTTCACATAAAGAAAACTTACACAAATGTTTTATAGTAAGATAGATAGAAGTAAATGACTTATAGATAGTTCTTATTGCTAAGTTTAGTAGAAATGTTTTTAAACTTGTCAATTAGACATTGGAAATGTAAACACAAATTTAAATCTGAAGGCTTTTCTCTTTTTTTATTAGATATTATTCTTAATGATATTGATAAATAGATCATATATTTGCTCTTATATGTAATTACTATGGCAAGGATTTTATTTGCTCACTACAGGAGGAGTGAAGAGCCACGCTCCGAAGAGTTGAGCTCAAAAAGGATTTTGGACTGCATGGAAAGGGACAGATCAATCATGTCTCTGAAGGAGAAGGAGGACATATATCTCAACCATAGTTGGAATTCTTTTTATTATCAGCTAGAGAAACGGGACTATGCGTAGATTTGAATATGACTATTGACTGTTAAAATGAGGAAGATGTTAACCCAGTATATCTGATGTCTTAAATAATTGTTTTTAAAGTTAGATTAAAGTGAAAACAATAAAATTTATTATAAAAAAATGGCAGCCAGCAGGCGTGAGAGAACCCCTGCCAACTCTCTAAGTACTCTCGGATGTAACCCGTCAGGGCCTGGCTCCTTTGTAATGTCCAATGCCCTGAGGAGCCCCTCGACTTCAAGGGGGGGTGACTCTAATCTGTGCCCCTAAATCCCCAGCCTCATCTAATCTCCTATGCGGATATCCCCTGTCCTGCTTTGGGGAGAACACAGAGGCAAAATAGTCATTTAGCATCTGTGCCTGTTCCCTCGTATCAGACACTGGATCTCCTTTCTCCTTATTTAGTGGTCCCACCACTTGTCTCCCCTTCCTCTTCCTATTTACATGCTGAAAGAAGCCCTTTTTGTTGCTCTTGATATTCTTGGCAAGTCTCAGCTCATAATCAGCCTTAGCCTTGCGAAGAATCCTTCTGCAATGGGCCTCCACCTCCTGGAATACCCTTTTGTCTATTTCCCCCAGTACCCATTTCCTCCAGAGGCTCCCCTTTCGCCTAATCCCTCTAACCACCACCTTTCGCATCCATGGCAGCACTCTCTTCCACATCCCCACCTTACTGACTAGAGTTATCGTCAAGGCTTACACCTCCAAAACCTCCCTTTTGAGTGCCATCCACCCCTCCTCAACTCATTTACCTTCCAGTAACCTATCCCAGGAGACTTTCCCCAGTCTGGCCTTCAGCTGGCCAAAGTTGGCCCTCTTGAAGTCCCAGCTTCTAGTGCTCACCCTGCTGCACATCCCCAGTCCCCTGATCTCAAAGCAAAGGATGGAGTGATCACTCGCATCCAGAGCTCCCCTAATCTGTACTTCATCTATCAGCTCCTCTCTATTGGTCAAGACCAAGTCAAGGATGTCTCCCCCCCTTGTCGCCTCTCGGACCCTCTGTGTGAAAAACCCTCCCTTTATAGCTTCTAGGAAGCAGCGTGACCTGGCTGTCATCACTGAGTGAGTCTCCCAACTAATATCCAGGAGATTGAAATCTCCCATAATTACTGAGTCTCTCCCCTGAGATATCCTTAGAATCTGTTTGTCAGGACATCATCCAGGGTCTCAAGTTGACCTGGAGGGCGATAACATACCCCCACTGTCAGGTCTCTTTCCCTGTCAAAACCCCTAAGTGTCACCCAGGCTGTCTCTACTGAATCCCCATCTGTGCTGCATTCTCCCTGACTGCATCCTATCCCTTCCCTGACGTATAAAGCCATGCCCCCACCTCTCTTTCCCTTCCTGTCCTTTCTAAAAAGGTGATACCCTTCTATGTTCACATTCCAGACTTGCCTTTCATTCCACCAAGTTTCTGTGATTCCCACCAGATCATACCCTCCTCTTTCTGCTTATTACCCATTCTCCTAGCATTGGTGTACATGCACCTCAACTCCTTCCCACCACTTCCATTCCTTGGAGTTCCCAGCCACCTCCATCCTCCCATCCTCCCTGATACCTGGCCCCTCTCTTTAGGAGTCCTGTCAGTCCCTGCAGGATCTCTAAAACCCTGCTCGCAGAGCTCTAATCCTCCCCCACACTTGTCCAGTGCACACATGTTTTTGGGGGGCCTGAACCCCCCCCCCCACGGCTCAGTTTAAAGCGGACTTGGAGAAAGGTTTTTGTGGGCATTCAGAGGAGAAGGGTTGGAAAGAGATTGTCACTCCCTTAACATAAGAGGTTATAATTAGGCTTAACACCCTTAACATTCTTTAACACTCTTAACCCTTAACACCCTTAACAAGAGGTAGTGCCTGAGCCTCTGTCCTTGATGCTCACTTGAAATGAAATGAAACACTTGAAAAGCCCAAATCAGTAATCTACCTGCTTTGCAGTGTGGGAGGGACGTGGTGGTGATTTTTTTTTACCTCTGCACTCCAACTACTGCATTGTTGTTGTTTAGTTGCAATGTCATGCCCAACCCATCGTGACTCAATGGACTCTTGGGGTCCAGGATATTCTGTCCTCCATCATCCCTCAGAGTCCATGCAAGCCCACATACACTGCCCCAGTGACACCATCCAGCCACCTCAACCTCTGCTCTCCCCTTCTCCTTTTGCCTTCAATCATTCCCAGCTACAGGGTATATTCCATTGAGTCCTTCCTTCTCATAAGGTGGTCAAAGTATTTGAGATTCATCTTCAGTATCTGGCCTTCTAAAGAGTAGTCAGGGTTGATTTACTCTAAGATTGACTGGTTTGATCTCCTTGTGGTCCAAGGGACTCGCAGGAGTCTTCACCACCACCACAATTCAAAAGAGTTAATCCTTTGGTGCTCAACCTTCCTTATGGTCCAACACTCTCAGCCCTACATTGAAACTGGGAAAACCACAGCTTTGACTATATGCACTTTTGTCCGCAAGGTGATGTCTCTGCTTTTTAGTATGCTGTCTAGATTTGTGACTGGAATAAAACGGCCCTTCATTCAGTAAAGAGGAGACTATCAGGTTTCCAAAGAAAGCCCTTCTCAAAGAGAGACTAAACACCAGATCTGGTTTTAAACACTATGCATGTAACATTTATTCTACAGAAGTATACAGAATACAGAAGTATAAGAAGTTCAGCAATCATCAGCAACAATATCAAGAGGCCTCATTCACACTCGCAACTCACAGCCAATAGACACTTTCTGTGATCCGTCGGGACTGTGGGTGACCAGTTGCAGCGCTGTTAGAAACGTAGAAAGATAGAAACAGAGCAAGTCAGAAGAGGCTTTCCAGACCATCTCATCTGACTTCCGACACCAGCCGGCTCCGCTCACAAAATGCCCACCATGTGCATGTCCAGCCTATCTTTAAACACCCGCACCAATGGGACATCAATGACCTCTCGTGGAAGCCCGTCCTGGCATCTAAATGGAACCTTGGTTCCCTGAGCTTTGCTCCATTGGAGCGTGTCCTGTCTTCCTCTGCAGGGGAGAACAGGTCTCTACCCACCTCCGTGTGACATCCCCTCACATACCTGTATATCGCCAACATAGCCACTCTGAGTTTCCTCCAGGCTGAAGAGACCCAGTTCCCTCAGTCTCACCTCATATGGCATCCCCTGCAAACCAGCCACCATCCTTGTGGCCCTACGCTGCACTGTCTCAAACCTGGCTCTATCCTTTCTGTAATGAGGGGCCCAAAACTGAACACAATACTCCAGTTGCGGGCGAACCAGAGTCATGTAGAGTGGTAGTAATACCTCTCTCGATCTAGAAGCCACACTTCTGGCTATGTAACCAAGGGTGGCATTTACCCTCTTGACCACAGCATCACACTGCTGGCTCATGTTTAGCCTGCGGTCAATCAGTACCCTGAGGTCCCTTTCACAAGTGCTGCTCTCCAGCCACTTGTCCCCTAACCTGTACTTATGACACCTATTCCTATGCCCCAAGTGCAAGACCTTGCACTTATCCACATTGAACACCATCTTGTTTCCTCCTGCCCACTTCCATAGTCTGTCCAGTTCCTTTTGGATCTGGAGTACCTGCTCCACCGTTGTGGCCACTGCTCCAGTTTTAGTATCATCTGCAAATTTGATCAGCAGACTGTTCACTATGTTCACATTCCAGACTTGCCTTTCATCCCACCAAGTTTCTGTGATTCCCACCAGGTCATACCCTCCTATTCCCAAGAGAGCTTCAAGCTCTTCCTGCTTATTATTACCCATTTTCCTAGCATTGGTGTACATGCACCTCAACTCCTTCCCACCACTTCCATTCCTTGGAGTTCCCAGCCTCCTCCATCCTCCCATCCTCCCTGATACCTGGCCCCTCTCTGTAGGAGTCCTGTCAGTCCCTGCAGGACCTCTAAAACCCATCTCCCAGAGCTCTAATCCTCCCCCACACTTGTCCAGTGCACACATGTTTTGGGGGGGCCTGAACCCCCCCCCCACGGCTCAGTTTAAAGTCTTCTGGACAAAGCTCGCTAGAGCATCTCCAAAGGACCTTTTTCCCAGCCTCGTGAGATGTAACCCATCCCTTGCCAGAGATCCATTGGCAAGAAAACGAGTGCCGTGGTCAAGGAACCCGAAACGTTCCTTCTGGCACCACACCCTAAGCCAGTCGTTCACCTCGGAGACCCTCCTGTCCCTTCTTGGCCCAAATCCCCAGACCAGTAAGATTGACAAGAAGGCCACTTGGGCTTTTAGCTCCCGGAGTTTCTTCCCCAAGGCCTCGAAGTCCCTGGTGATCCCGACCACACCTGCCTGGCTACGTTGTTTGTGCCCACATGGATCACCAGAAGCGGCTGGTGACCCTCGGAGCGAAGAAGACGCTCCACTCTGTCCTTCACATGCTGAATGTGCGCGCCCAGCAGGCAACAAACCTCCCTTGTCTCCAGGTTGGGACGGCACACCGCCGCCTCAGTGCCCCTCAGCAGGGAGTCCCCAATGACAATCACCCTCCGTTGTTTCTTCTCGGTGGTGGTGGGGGGCCATGCCCTGGCCTTGGCATCTCCTGCAGCAGCCCCCTTGCCACTTGTGGTCCCAGGCTGGGGGTCCTGCTGGCTCCCCAAGGGCTCATCAGGCCCAGCATCCCCAAGCGGAGAGAACCTGTTTCCAGTTCCAGATCGGTGCCAGGAGGAGGAGGAGGCCGTGCTGGTCTCCCTCTCCTGCGGGTGACACGCCTCCATGTCTCCCTGGCTGCTCCTCCTGTGGCCTCTCCCTCAACCCTCTGTCCAGAGGGGGTCTGCTCCCGGGGGGCCTGGAGAGCTCTCTCGGCCCTCAGGCACCTCACCTCCTCCTCTAGCAGGACCACCTGCTTGCACCGAGAGCCAGTGTAGCACTGCCTCTCCTGGGGGAGAAGGGCGAACATGTCACAGCTGTCGCAGTGGCAGCAACACCCGTGACTCTCGCCATCTCCTGGTCTGCCATTGGGATCGCTTCCGAGACCCTTCCTTGGTCTCCCACCTTGTCTGTCCTGCAGTACCCCTCACTCGCCCAGTTCTCCCAGAAAAACACACACACACACACACAAGGATAAAATAAAATTTAAATTGGAGGAAAAACAAAGGAAAGCAAAGCACAGAACAACATCTAAACAAAACAAAACAAAACAAACACACCCAGAAAAACACAGCAATAAAACAAATTGTTAATTTATTATATATGTTTATTTATTGTCTGTATATGTTATATTTTTATTCTTGGACTATGAGATGGGCCAGTTTTTAAATTGTATTTTGTTTTAAATAGTATTCAAATTTGTATTTTTATATGCTGTCAGCCGCCCCAAGGCTTAAGTGCGAGGGGGCGGCATACAAATTTGTAAAATAAATAAATAAAATAAATAATAAATAAAAAACAAAACCCTCGGTCCCCTAGGGAAGGGAGTCCCCATGCAGCCCGGGCCGCAGCTCAGGGCCGCAGACAAGGGACGACGCCAAGGGGCCAGAGCCAAGAGGGCCAGCAGTGGCTGAGCACAGCCTTAGCCCCTCAGGCCGGTGGCCCCGCCCCCTGCTCCCTCTTGGCCCCTCCAGCCCCTCTGACCCCCCTCTTCCTCTCCGTTGCTCCTGGCCCTCTGCTTCCCTGCCCAGCTCCTACCTTGCCTTCACCAGTCCCCTGGGCACTCAGCCTTCCCCAAGCCTCTGCTGCTCTGCCAGGAGGTATGAGCCAAAAACTATTTCTTTGCACTGTTCATTTAAGAAGGTCTTCTTATCTCTTCTAGCTATTTTCTGGAATTCTGCTTCCATTTGGGTGTAGCTTTCTCTTTCTCCCTTGCCTTTCACTTCCCTTCTTTCCTCAGGTATTTGTAAAGCTTCCTCAGACAGCCATTTTGCTTTCTTGCATTTTTTTTCCTTTGGGATGGCTTTAGTTGCTACCTCTTGTACAATGTTGCAAACCTTCATCCATAGTTCTTCAGGCACTTTGTCTATCGGATCCACTTCCATAAATCTATTTGTCACCTCTACTGTATATTTATCAAGGATATGATTTAGGTCATACCTGAGTGGCCTAGTGCTTTTCCCTACTTTCTTCAATTTAAGCCTAAATTTTGCAGTATGAAGTTCATGATCTGAGCCACAGTCAGCTCCTGGACTTGTTTTTACTGACTGTATAGAGCTTCTCCATCTTTGGCTGCAGAGCACATAGTCAGTCTGATTTCTGTGTTGACTGTCTGGTGATGTCCATGTGTAGAGTCGTCTCTTGGGTTGTTGGAAAAGAGTGTTTGCTATGACCATCGTATTGTCTTGACAAAATTCTGCCAGCCTGTGCCCTGCTTCACTTTGTACTCCAAGGCCAAACTTGCCTGTTACTCTGGTTATCTTATGGCTTCCTACTTTAGCATTCCAATCCCCCATGATGATAAGGACATCATTTTTTGGAGTTAATTCTAGAAGGTGCTGTAGGCCTTCATAGAACCAGTCAACTTCAACCTCTTCAGCACCAGTGGTTGGGGCATAGACTTGGACTACTGTGATGTTAAATGGTTTGCCTGGGATTCAAACTGAGATCATTCTGTCATTTTGGAGATTGTATCCCAGTACTGCTTTTCCTACTCTTGTATTGACTATGAAGGCTACTCCATTTCTTCTGAGGGATTCTTGCCCGCAGTAGTATACCTGATGGTCATCTGAATTAAATTCACCCAGTCCTATTTTAGTTCTCTGATTCCTAAGATGTTGATGTTCTTGTCATCTCATGTTTGACCATGAGCAGCTTACCTTGATTCATAGATCTTACATTCCAAGTTCCTGTGGAGTGTAGATCTATACAGCATTGGACTTTGCTTTCACCACCGGATACATCTATACCTGAGTGTGCTTTCAGCTTTGACCCAGTCGCTTCATTCTTTCTGGCACTACTAGTATGCTCTGCTCTTCCCCAGTAACACATTGGACACCTTCCCACCCGAGGGGCTCATCTTCCGGCGTCATATCTTTTTTCCTTTTGGTACTGTCCATGGGGTTTTCATGGCAAGGATACTGGAGTGGGTTGCCATTTCCTTCTCCAGTGGATCGCATTTTGTCAGAGGTCTCTGCTATGACCTGTCCGTCTTGGGTGGCCCTACCTGGCATAGCTCATAGCTTCATTGAGCTGCACAAGCTCCCTTGCCATGACAAGGCAGTGATCCATGAAGAGGACAGTAATCCATTAAGAGGGTGACTACAAGTGGGGAATCATCAGAATGGCTACTGGTGACAAGCAGTCTCCCAGGACTCAGTTTTGGCACCAGTTCTGTTCAACCTCTTTATCAATGACCTGGAGGAGGGGATAACTAGTCTTCTGACTACATTTGCAGATGATACCAAAGTAGGGGCAGTGGCCACAACTGGGGAGGATGTACTCCAGATCCAAAAGGATTTAAAGAGGAGTGTGCATAGCCAGAAGTGTGGATTTCAGATTGAGAAAGGTGTTACTACCACTCTCAATCTGTACAGTCTTATATACCACTCTGTAAAACTCCTTGGAGTACTTTGTTCAATTCCAGGGTCCACATTATAAGACAGACATAAGAGGCAGGGTCACAAGGATGGTAGCCAGATTGGTGGGAATGCCATTTAAAATGAGATTGAGGGAGCTGGGTCTTTTCAGACTAGAGAAGGGGATCTTGTGGAGACATACAGGTATGTGAAGGGGTGCCACATGGTAGAGGGTCATGACCTGCTCTCCCCTGTGGTGGAGGAAAGGATGTGGTCCCAGTCGGACAAAGCTCAAGGTTGAATGTCAGGAAGTGTTTCCTGAAGGTTAGAACCCCCAGAATATGGAATGGGCTTCCATGGGAGGTAGGGGGGGCTGCATCAGTGGGAATGTCCAAGGAAAGATTGGACCACAACATTTTGGTTATTACATGAGCTGGGGGTCAGATTAGATGGCCCAGGAGTCCCCTTCTGTCTATGTTTGCATATGGAGTATGGCACTCCCTAAATTGATGTGGTCCAAAGTGATTTAAGGCTTCATATTTCTTAGTGAAAGCCTTGAATTCATTCTAGACTGGAAAAGTCAGCTGACAAAAATGTTCAGCACAACTAGACTTTGTCAGCAACCTCACTGCTCTGTTCTGAATCATTTGGACTGTTTTCAAGGGAAGTCCCAGATTGCAGTAGTCCAATCAGGAGGTTATCAGTGTAACCCAGTGGTTTCATATAGAGGCTACAAAGCATGGGGGATAAAATTGAACCCTGTGGTACACCATGACACAAATGCCAAGGTGCAGAGCCATAATCCCACAGCATCCCACAGCATCACTATCTGATGGTCCACTAGGTGGACCAAAGCCTTGCCTCTGGTTCCCAACCCAGGTAGCCAGCTCCTGCTGCCTCTCTCCTGACAAAGGTCATCCCACAGGGTGACCAAGGCAGTCTCAGGCCCAAGGTCAGGCCTAAAACCCAATTGAAATGGATCAAGCCAATACATTTCCTCTAAGAGGGCTTCGAGTTGCTGAACAACCACCCTTTCAGTCGCCTTGTCCGGGATTGGCCTATACCTATTCATTTCACCCAGGTCCAGATTTGATTTTTTTTTTTTAAGGAGCACCATAACCATGGCCATTTCCAATGCAGCTGGCACCTATTCCCTTGCTCAGGGTGCAGCCTGCGATACCCAGGTGCGGATGCCCACCCTAGATCTTACAATAAGCCAAGATGGGCAAAGATCAAACAAGTGAGTGGCAGGCTGAACTGGATTAATGCAGATTTTATCATCCTCAGCTGCATTTTATCTTGCTATAGTATTTATTCAATATTTAGCACTCTGTAAGCTGTCCAGAGACATTTTTTATAAGATGGGATAGAAATATCCTAATAAATAAATAAATAATCCTCAAAGCACAGGACAAACTTGTCACATGAAGCTTTCAAGGGGTCCACAGGTTCTTTTTTTCAGGCCAGCATGTAAAAGATTCCAAACCACCCAGAAAAGCTCTGCTGGCCAGCATTCCAAGGATGTGATGCAGGCAGTGTACAAATACTTTTTAGCCACCTTGATCACTATGACATAGACTAATAGAAATAGAAAATGACCTCCAAGCTGTGTTTGGTTGGCTTCCTCCCAAGACTGCCACCATTTGCACTCTAGTCATCTCCCGGTTTACTTCATTCCCCTCGGCTGCACCATTTACCAAGAAGCCAGGCAGGCTCTGCAAGGACAGAGAGGAAGTGTTGGAGCAATTGTGTTGATTGCCTGGGTCACCTCTGTATTGCACAGGCTGACCTGGGCTTTGGCAAGATGATGATTGTGCCTTCACAATTTCCTTTTTTTAAAATTCCACCCATCTTGGACTCCTTTTCTCATTATTGACTCATATTCAGCTTGTGATGTGCAACAATTCCATGATCAGAATATTCCAAGAGTGGACTAGCCTCCATCTTGTAATTATGCATTTAGTTTCTTGTCCTCAGAGCAGAACTTGACATTTGTCCCTATTGAATCACTTTGAATTCAAAGATCACTTTGAATTTTGAATCTCCTATCTGCATTTACCCAGATGACGCAGATTTAGAATCAGGGAGACTGAGGGGGCTAAGGCATCATTTGTGCAGCTCTTAGCCCCAAACTCCTTTCCTTCCAGCCTTTGCTCTCCGAGGCCCCGTGACAACTTCACAGTGGGCAGCTGGCATGGCTTCTTCTGAATCTGATGGCTGGAATCGGGCTTTGCTTTTGGAGTTTTTGAATACTCCATTCAGAGCTGCAAAACAAAAAAAATAAATAAATACATAAGTAACAGAAACAATGAAAACAAGTTTACAACAAAAATAGATACCCTGTAATTACTGTACTTTTTGCTCTATAAGACGTGCCTGACCATAAGACGCACCTAGTTTTTAGAGGAGGAAAACAAGAAAAAAAATATTCTGAATCAAATGGGCACATAATCACAGGCACATTCGCCATCACTTCCCCATGGGCTGCACATCTGACAGACTTACTGCACACACATATTCGCTCCATAAGATGCACAGACATTTCCCCTTACTTTTGAGGGGGAAAAAAGTCAGTCTTATAGAGCAAAAAATATGGTAACATTACAACTTCTTTTGAATAAGGCAGAGAAAGTTTGTATAAATACACATGTTTTCAGAAAGCAGTGTAGGAATCAGCCAAATCTTCCTTCTATGTGAGTACTGAGTAGTCTATGCAGTGGCAAACCTATATTTGAAGTGTACATATGAAAAAGTCCCATATGTAAAGGTTTTCAGGATTTGTTTAGTCATTCAAGTAAATGCCTGAAAAAAATATCCAATTCTAGACAGTGATTTCTGAGGGAAGTACAGTAAAAACACTTCATTCTTCAAGTATGGTTGGAAAAGTAAAATATCACAGCCCTAAAATAATTAAAAATTAGCATTTCAGCTCAATCAACATGGATCAATCAATCCAAATTAGGGTCAAAGCCCTGTGCTCAGCTTTTCCATATAAGCTGAAATTACCAAATTATAAAAACATGTGAATTAGTTCCAACATCTGCACGATCTGTTTCATTACCATTTTAAACATGGCATTTAATCTCCTTGACCTTTGCATTGTGGTTTAGAAGAGGCAGGAGTGAAATCCAATACATTAATAAAAAGTAAGGTGAGAACTTTAACAATGCAATCTATGCACACATGCTCAGAGGCATGCCCCACTGAATTACATTCCATTAACAAAGACATCTTAAGATATAAAAACTAAGGGTTTTTTAGTTTTGTGTAAGCTGCAAAGTGCAGCGAAATTGCAGCTGTTAAAGTGATATGGATACGTAATGGTGTACATCACTCTGCTAAGTTCCAACGCCCAGTGGTGAGTTCCAGGAGTGCGCACCATGAACAGATAAATCTGAAACTTCAGTCCACGATTCGGGAGAAACTGGAACCAGTCACAGCATAGGATACTGTCAAGACAAAGTCAGCACTGGTATTCTAGAGGTGGACAAACCAAAGAACATTTACTGTTTTTTTAAGACATTGGGAAATGCATGCAGCATACAGGTAGTCCCTGAAGGGATGACAAGGATGGAGTCTTACTGGATGATCCATCAGCTACATACACAGTTTGGAGGCATGGGAGCTGGGCATTGCTGTCAGCATGCGGGAATAAAACAATAGGGTTGAATGGATTATGACAAATGACACGAAAGGAAGACGGCTCAGACAGGCAGCACCACCACCAGCACCACCACCACAGCTTCCTGATTGAATCAGGATCCTGCCTTAAGTCTAAAGTTGTTCTTACAATGTCAGCAGCCATATTATGACAGAGCATTCACTCACTTTGTCCCAACAATACCATACTGGGTGCATATTGCCCAAATCAGGTGAGGGCAACCATGGGTAAGATTGCATCCCTACTCAGACCAAGTTAGTGGAAGGGATGATGTCAGGGGACGCCATCTAACTGTGATGTCAGGGGACGCCTACTCCACTCCTCCCATGGCATCATTTGATGCACAAATATTTTCCTGCATCGGGGAGGGACTCAGCCAGGTCTTGCACAGCACTTAGTTCCCATGCCACTCACCTTACTGGGACCATCAGCAGTGCTGCAGCACTTCTAAGCACTTCTCTGAGGTTTGCAGGAAATAAAAACCGACACTGACCAGCTGCTGATGCTTTCCAGCTTTAGCTGGGCACCTAGAAGACTGTATAGCTGGTGCTGAAAGTCTTTTATATTGTCCTCTGTGGAAGAAATCCCTTAAGAAAACCACAGAGTCTCTATCTTGTAAAATCCAATGCCAATTAAAGCTGCTGAAAATACTGAAGTTCTAATTTCACTGTAACAGCATTTTAATTTCATCAAATCAGATTTCAATTGTTACAGGACAGTTTGCTAAACACAGGATGGTCCATCTCAGCTCTATTAGAAATGCACACACATTTTCTTTTCTTCAAGATATTAAATTTGCTCTGTTCATTTTATTTCTTTCAGTTAAAATATGTTGTTGTTCAGTCACAAAATTGTGCTCAACAACTAGCAAAAATATGCTCAAAATCCTACAAGCTAGGCTCCAGCAGTACCTGCACAGAGAACTACCAGAAGTACAGGCAGGATTTTGAAGAGGCAGAGGAACTAGAGATCAAATTGCCAACATATGCTGGATCATGGAGAAAGCTAGGGAGTTCCAGAAAAAGATCTACTTCTGCTTCATTAACTATGCTAAAGCCTTTGATTGTGTGGATCACAACAAATTGTGGCAAGTTCTTAAAGAGATGGGAGTATCTGACCATCTTATTTGTCTCTTGAGAAACCTATATGCGGGTCAAGAAGCAACAGTGAGAACTGGGCACAGAACCACTGATTGGTTCAAAATTAAGAAAGGAATTCAGCAAGACTATATACTGTCACCCTGCCTATTTAACTTATATGCAGAGCACATCATGAGAAAGGTGGAGCTAGATGAATCACCAGTTGGAATTAAGATTGCTAGGAGAAATATCAACAACCCCAGATATGCAGATGATACCACTCTAATGGCAGAAAGTGAAGAGGAACTAAAGAGTCTCTTGATGTGGGTGAAAGAGGAGAGCACAAAAGTTGGTTTGAAATTCAACATTAAGAAAACTAAGATCATGGCATCTGGTCCTATCACTTCCTGGCAAATAGATGGGGAAGAAATGGAGGTAGTGACAGATTTTACTTTCTTGGGCTCCAAGATCACCAGAGATGGTGACTGCAGCCAAGAAATTAAAAGATGCTTGCTCCTTGGGAGGAAAGCTATGGCAATGTTACAGTGTGCATGGGTTCCTGAAAGCCTAAGACACAGAAGAAAATGAAGAATGAAGAAGCATGATGAGAAGGTAAAAGAATACATTCGAAAGGGAGACTTACCAAAACTGCCAGAAAAGTATCAAAAATTATTGAGTCAAGAAGTAACAACTATGGAAATAACAGAGGCAATCATGTGACAAAGAACGATAAAACTCCTGGTCCGGATGGACTACCACCTGAATTTTACAAATCTTTTGAGGGAGTTTTTGCTACATTTCTTAAAGATATATATAATGAAGCATTGTTAAATGCTAAAATACCAGACACTTGGACAGAGGCAAATATCACATTAATACCGAAAGAAGATATGGACTTAACACAGATTCAAAATTACAGACCTATATCATTACTAAATGTGGACTATAAAATTTTTGCCTCTGTATTGACAGAAAGATTGAAGAAGTTTTTAATAGACTTTATTCATCCAGACCAAAATGGTTTCCTGCCTAAAAGTCAAATGAAGAACAACCTGAGGACTATCTTGGATATCCTAAGATACTATGAGACACACACGGAAAAATCAATTGCCCTACTGTTTTTGGATGCCCAGAAAGCCTTTGATAATGTTAATTGGCAATTCATGAAGCAACAGATGGCGCAAATGGAGTTTGGGGGAAAATTCATGAATGCAATATCAAGCATCTATCAAAGACAATCAGCCACATAATGGAGAACTTACAAGGGTTATAGAGATGCAAAAGGGTGCAAGGCAAGGATGCCTGTTGTTGGTTGACTGACTGAAAGCAGAAGGTAACCATTAGCAGGGAATCGTCGGGATGGCAGCCAGTGACAAGCAGGGTCCCCCAGGGGGCCGATCCTGTTTAATCTTTTCATTAATGACATGGAAGAAGGGGTGAACAGCTTGCTGATCAGATTCACAGACGACACTAAAACTGGAGCAGTGGCCACAACTGAGGAGCAGGTACCCCAGATCCAACTGAGATGCTCAGAGGAGTTCACAGTTCGACCCAGTAGGACTAAGCTGATAGAGTCAACTTTAAGGTATAAAATGACTGGGTTTTCCAGCTCCCATGTGTGCCTTGGCTCTTGCCTCCTGGCAGAGCAGCAGAGGAACAGGCTGGGAGAGAGGACTGAGTGGCCAGGCGACTGGCGAAGGCAAGGCAGGAGCTGGGCAGGGGAGCAGAGGGCCAGGAGCAGCAGAGGGGAAGGGGGCGGGGCCATGGAGGCCAGAGGGGCCAGGAGGGAGCAGGGGGCCAGGAGCAGTGGAGGGGAAGGGGAAGGGGAAGGAGGCGGGGCCATGGAGGCCAGAGGGGCCAGGAGGGAGCAGGGGGCCAGGAGCAGCGGAGGGGAAGGGGAAGGGGAAGGGGAAGGGGAAGGGGGCGGGGCCAGAGAGGCCAGAGGGGCTGGGAGGAAGAAGGGGCGGGGCCACCGGCCTGAGGGGCTAAGGCTGTGCTCAGCCACTGCTGGCCCTCTTGGCTCTGGCCTCTTGGCGTCGTCCCTTGTCTGCGGCCCTGAGCTGCGGCCCGGGCTGCCTGGGGACTCCCTTCCCTACGGGGCCGAGGGTTTTGTTTTTTGTTTATTGCTTTGGTGTGTTTTCTGGGTGTGTTTGTTTTGTTTTGTTTTGTTTAGATGTTGTTCTGTGCTTTGCTTTCCTTTGTTTTTCCTCCAATTTAAATTTTATTTTATCCTTGTGTGTGTGTGTGTGTGTGTGTTTCTGGGAGAACTGGGCGAGTGAGGGGTACTGCAGGACAGACAAGGTGGGAGACCAAGGAAGGGTCTCGGAAGCGATCCCAATGGCAGACCAGGAGATGGCGAGAGTCACGGGTGTTGCTGCCACTGCGACAGCTGTGACATGTTCGCCCTTCTCCCCCAGGAGAGGCAGTGCTACACTGGCTCTCGGTGCAAGCAGGTGGTCCTGCTAGAGGAGGAGGTGAGGTGCCTGAGGGCCGAGAGAGCTCTCCAGGCCCCCCGGGAGCAGACCCCCTCTGGACAGAGGGTTGAGGGAGAGGCCACAGGAGGAGCAGCCAGGGAGACATGGAGGCGTGTCACCCGCAGGAGAGGGAGACCAGCACGGCCTCCTCCTCCTCCTGGCACCGATCTGGAACTGGAAACAGGTTCTCTCCGCTTGGGGATGCTGGGCCTGATGAGCCCTTGGGGAGCCAGCAGGACCCCCAGCCTGGGACCACAAGTGGCAAGGGGGCTGCTGCAGGAGATGCCAAGGCCAGGGCATGGCCCCCCACCACCACCGAGAAGAAACGACGGAGGGTGATTGTCATTGGGGACTCCCTGCTGAGGGGCACTGAGGCGGCGGTGTGCCGTCCCAACCTGGAGACAAGGGAGGTTTGTTGCCTGCTGGGCGCGCACATTCAGCATGTGAAGGACAGAGTGGAGCGTCTTCTTCGCTCCGAGGGTCACCAGCCGCTTCTGGTGATCCATGTGGGCACAAACAACGTAGCCAGGCAGGTGTGGTCGGGATCACCAGGGACTTCGAGGCCTTGGGGAAGAAACTCCGGGAGCTAAAAGCCCAAGTGGCCTTCTTGTCAATCTTACTGGTCTGGGGATTTGGGCCAAGAAGGGACAGGAGGGTCTCCGAGGTGAACGACTGGCTTAGGGTGTGGTGCCAGAAGGAACGTTTCGGGTTCCTTGACCACGGCACTCGTTTTCTTGCCAATGGATCTCTGGCAAGGGATGGGTTACATCTCACGAGGCTGGGAAAAAGGTCCTTTGGAGATGCTCTAGCGAGCTTTGTCCAGAAGACTTTAAACTGAGCCGTGGGGGGGGGGGGTTCAGGCCCCCCCAAAACATGTGTGCACTGGACAAGTGTGGGGGAGGATTAGAGCTCTGGGAGATGGGTTTTAGAGGTCCTGCAGGGACTGACAGGACTCCTACAGAGAGGGGCCAGGTATCAGGGAGGATGGGAGGATGGAGGAGGCTGGGAACTCCAAGGAATGGAAGTGGTGGGAAGGAGTTGAGGTGCATGTACACCAATGCTAGGAAAATGGGTAATAATAAGCAGGAAGAGCTTGAAGCTCTCTTGGGAATAGGAGGGTATGACCTGGTGGGAATCACAGAAACTTGGTGGGATGAAAGGCAAGTCTGGAATGTGAACATAGTGAACAGTCTGCTGATCAAATTTGCAGATGATACTAAAACTGGAGCAGTGGCCACAACGGTGGAGCAGGTACTCCAGATCCAAAAGGAACTGGACAGACTATGGAAGTGGGCAGGAGGAAACAAGATGGTGTTCAATGTGGATAAGTGCAAGGTCTTGCACTTGGGGCCTAGGAATAGGTGTCATAAGTACAGGTTAGGGGACAAGTGGCTGGAGAGCAGCACTTGTGAAAGGGACCTCAGGGTACTGATTGACCGCAGGCTAAACATGAGCCAGCAGTGTGATGCTGTGGTCAAGAGGGTAAATGCCACCCTTGGTTACATAGCCAGAAGTGTGGCTTCTAGATCGAGAGAGGTATTACTACCACTCTACATGACTCTGGTTCGCCCGCAACTGGAGTATTGTGTTCAGTTTTGGGCCCCTCATTACAGAAAGGATAGAGCCAGGTTTGAGACAGTGCAGCGTAGGGCCACAAGGATGGTGGCTGGTTTGCAGGGGATGCCATATGAGGTGAGACTGAGGGAACTGGGTCTCTTCAGCCTGGAGGAAACTCAGAGTGGCTATGTTGGCGATATACAGGTATGTGAGGGGATGTCACACGGAGGTGGGTAGAGACCTGTTCTCCCCTGCAGAGGAAGACAGGACACGCTCCAATGGAGCAAAGCTCAGGGAACCAAGGTTCCATTTAGATGCCAGGACGGGCTTCCACGAGAGGTCATTGATGTCCCATTGGTGCGGGTGTTTAAAGATAGGCTGGACATGCACATGGTGGGCATTTTGTGAGCGGAGCCGGCTGGTGTCGGAAGTCAGATGAGATGGTCTGGAAAGCCTCTTCTGACTTGCTCTGTTTCTATCTTTCTACGTTTCTAACAGCGCTGCAACTGGTCACCCACAGTCCCGACGGATCACAGAAAGTGTCTATTGGCTGTGAGTTGCGAGTGTGAATGAGGCCTCTTGATATTGTTGCTGATGATTGCTGAACTTCTTATACTTCTGTATTCTGTATACTTCTGTAGAATAAATGTTACATGCATAGTGTTTAAAACCAGATCTGGTGTTTAGTCTCTCTTTGAGAAGGGCTTTCTTTGGAAACCTGATAGTCTCCTCTTTACTGAATGAAGGGCCGTTTTATTCCAGTCACAAATCTAGACAGCATACTAAAAAGCAGAGACATCACCTTGCGGACAAAAGTGCATATAGTCAAAGCTGTGGTTTTCCCAGTTTCAATGTAGGGCTGAGAGTGTTGGACCATAAGGAAGGTTGAGCACCAAAGGATTAACTCTTTTGAATTGTGGTGGTGGTGAAGACTCCTGCGAGTCCCTTGGACCACAAGGAGATCAAACCAGTCAATCTTAGAGTAAATCAACCCTGACTACTCTTTAGAAGGCCAGATACTGAAGATGAATCTCAAATACTTTGACCACCTTATGAGAAGGAAGGACTCAATGGAATATACCCTGTAGCTGGGAATGATTGAAGGCAAAAGGAGAAGGGGAGAGCAGAGGTTGAGGTGGCTGGATGGTGTCACTGGGGCAGTGTATGTGGGCTTGCATGGACTCTGAGGGATGATGGAGGACAGAATATCCTGGACCCCAAGAGTCCATTGAGTCACGATGGGTTGGGCATGACATTGCAACTAAACAACAACAATGCAGTAGTTGGAGTGCAGAGGTAAAAAAAAATCACCACCACGTCCCTCCCACACTGCAAAGCAGGTAGATTACTGATTTGGGCTTTTCAAGTGTTTCATTTCATTTCAAGTGAGCATCAAGGACAGAGGCTCAGGCACTACCTCTTGTTAAGGGTGTTAAGGGTTAAGAGTGTTAAAGAATGTTAAGGGTGTTAAGCCTAATTATAACCTCTTATGTTAAGGGAGTGACAATCTCTTTCCAACCCTTCTCCTCTGAATGCCCACAAAAACCTTTCTCCAAGTCCAGGGTCCCTTTTGTGACATCAGGTATTCAGCCAGGCTGGTTCTTTCTATGCCAGCAGCGGGAGAGGAGAAAGCAAGTTTTTGGAGCAAGTTTTTAAGGTCAGAGCTGGGTTTCTCAGAGCTGCCTGGATACTGTGTAGTTGGACCCTGTAGAGGGTCAGTAAGTGTGTTTCAAAATGTGGTGGGAAACAGGATGCAGCTTTAGGTAGGACTTTTTAAGGCAAACAAAACTTTTGGGTGAAAATCTTCATCCAACTTGAGGTAGAATAATTGCCCTTTGCCATTTTATCCCATTCAAGGCATGTTGGTAGTTAATATTCCATTAACAAGATCATTACAAGCACTAAACAGGGCTATTTCTTTTATTTTAAGAAGCAAAACTCACTCTTAAATGGAATTGCTGAATAAGCACTTTCACTGATTTATGCATAAATGATTTATGTTCATAACACTTTAATTTGTAATGATCACCTCACTTTAAAGAAGCTTTTAAAAGCCACTGCCTTGATAATAATGCCTATCAGTGGCCAAAATAGCACTTTTTGGGCACTGCCAACAGTTATGTACTTGTTCAAAAGCACTTCTCCATCGCTTAATGGTTCTTTGAGGAGCACCTGAAAGCGAGGCTGTCACTGGGAGGGAATTGCTTGCAGGCTGCCTGAGTTGTGCACTGCACCATTGTTGAAATGACAAATGGGATAAGTGAGGATGTGCTACCAAGTCCTCCATCTGTGTTAAAAAAGCCCATTGCAATGCCCTAAATTTAGGTTTAGGCTCCTGTGGCAGAGGTTTGAAGGGCCTTCTGAAAATGGACTTGCTGTGGGGACTAGACCTCCTTCTCCTAAAATACACTCAGGCCTGTTGCCTTGGTGTTAGAATCAGAACTAGAAGAGATGGAATAGGCTCCTGTGGCAGAGGTTTGAAGATCTCCATTAGTATGAATGATGCTAAAAGAAGGCTGAGCAGTGTTTCCAACAACCTCATCAGATGTGCCTTCCAGACCCTGCCCTTCTCTTCATCAGTCTCAAGCATGTCAGCTGAACAGAACAGGTGGGACACTCACTGGCATAGCCAGCTATAACTTCTTTCCCTGATTCATAAAAGGCTCAGCATCCTAGAGTGAGAAATTACTGACTCGCACTGTCCTACTATGGCTGTACAAAGCTCAGTCCTGAGGCAAATCCATTCAGAGACATCAGAGGCAGGTGGGAATCTGACATGCCTGAGCAAGAAGAATTACTGGGCAAGGAGAAGGGCAGCCCAAGGACCACGGTCTGAGGCAAAGTCAGAATTGAGCACAGGTAGGAAATTCAAATGGCCAGACTCTGGTCAAGAATCCAGGAAGCAGCAGCTTTCAGAGTAATTCCAGGGAAGATCCAAGATACAGGGAAGCAACATAAAGGTAGTTTTGCACCAGCAGGAGCCCCACTGCCAGGACTCCTGAGCTATCATATGGCATCTTCCCTTGAAAATGAGTGGTCCTCCACATTCTCTTGACCTGCCTCTTGCAACGCCACTGCTCTGGGGTGCTGGGGGACACCCCAGCTCTGCCTAAGAGAAGGTATGCTCCTCCTCTTCAGGTGATGGACTTGGCCCTGAGGGCCCAGGCCTGGCACTGTTTGTCTATAGGTGAATACCTGGGAAGGCACACACAAAATTTAAAGTAATCTTAACAGGTGGGAGGGCTGAACGGGGCCAGCACTGGCTCTCCTGCATCCCAGTTCAACATTTTAACCCTATGCCACACTTGCACTCTGCCAGTTACATCATAAATATCTTGAAGACCACCCAAAGTACCCAAACATTCCTGGACAAATGCAGGCTGGGCATGCATATGGTAGGCATGTCATGAGCACAGCCAGCTGGAGCCCCTTCTCTTTTTATGTTTCAGTGTTTCTATTACCTCACATCGAGAAACAGTTTCCTTTAGTTCATAGAAAAGTATAGTCGGAGAGGATCATCAGGTGCAACCCTCTGCTGAGTGCAGGACATCAAGTTAGCCTATCCATCTCAAATGGCTGTCCAGTTGAAGGTCTCTAGTGTGGGAGAACCTGCAAGCTCCCAGGGTAATTTGTTCCATTTCAGAAACTGTAACTTGAGCCTATTATTCTGTGTCCTGCACTCTGGGATGATTGAGAACAGATCATGCCCTTCCTATTCATGACAGCTTTGAAGAGTGTTATCAGTCTTCCCTTCTCCATGCTAAACCTTCCCTTCCCTTCCCTTCCCTTCCCTTCCCTTCCCTTCCCTTCCCTTCCCTTCTCAGGAAAGCCTTGTTTCCAGTCCCCAAACTATCCTTTTTGCCCTCCTCTGAACCCCTTCCAGCTTAGTACTTCTTACAAGTAATATTCCAGACACAGGACTCCAAATGAGGCCTAACCAGTGCTGAGTAAAGGGGAACTAGTACTTCACAGTGATATTGAAAGTGATATTTCTATTAATGCAGCCTAAAATAACAGTTGCCCTTTTTGCAGCCACATCACATTGTTGACTCATATTCCACTTGCAGAATTGCTGAGTCAAGTATTCCCCATCTTGTAACAATGCATTTGATTTCTTTTTCCTAGGTGCAGAACTTGGCATTTGTCCCTACTGAATTTCATTCATTACTGCTGAGTACTCTACCTATCAAGATCTCCTTGTGTCCTATTTCTGTCTTCCAGGTATTAGCTATCCCGGCCAGTTTTGTGTTGAGGAAGTGTGTCGAAGTCCAGTTTGAAGGAATCACTTGCATGATTCAGAAATCCACAAATTTAGGATGAAGACTTTGAAAATGGGGTTGTATGGTTGACCTGCTTAGAGCTGGCAGGCTAAAAGGACCTGAGCAAGCACTTGTGGCTTGGTCTTAGCCCAACTCCTTAGCTACTAAGCTAAGTCGAATAAGCATCATCTGTTAGTATAAGGTAGCACAAGAATTTTGTTTCTGTTTGCAAATCACCTGAAAATGTCCCATTTTCAAGTCCAAATGTGAACACAAAAGGTAGCAAGTTTTCCAAAAATGTTTGCAAATTCCTGATGATTTGCAAAATGGACACATTAAGCCAGTGCTTTTTTTTGTCATAGAACGCACCGGAACAGAGTTCCAGCACCTTTTTTCGACAGATTTTTCATTTTAAAAGTAACTTTTGAAAATTTGATGTTTGGTCCATGCGGATTTGAATCGCCCTGTCGAGTATAGCAGGTCGATGGCAAAATCATTAAAACGGTGCATGTGGGCTGCTTGTGTGTCGAATCCGATGCATGTCTGCTTCGTCCGCGCTGGTTGTGATGGCGCTGCTCGATTTGTGGCTGGTCGTGTGGTCGCGCGCTGAATGCTTACTGCGGGCGGCGACCATTATGTTTCGTTACACAACTGAGGTGTGTGGGTGTGTGTACAGTGATTGACTACGTGCGAAAGCTAAATAATTTCAGGAGTTCTGGCACCTTTTTTCTTACAAAAAAAGCACTGCATTAAGCAATATATATTTTAAAAATGCAAAAGTTATTGTGGAATCTTAAACATTCATATTTCCACATTTTAATTGGGAACAAACACACAGTTTAAAAAGGGTACACAAGAGCCATATATCAATGTGCATTTTAAAAGTGCGCACTTTTAGAAGCTTATACTTTCACATTTAATTGAATAAGGGGAAAATGCACTTTGAAAAATGTGCACATTTCGTATTTGAACAGCACCCAGCTCAGTAGTAAGAAATATGACCCAGTGGGAACAGTTATGAGCCAAGCCAAGCTCTGAAGTAATTTCAGGGACCTTCTGTGAGCTCAAGGATTCCTGGTTCTCCCAGCCCTATGCCAGAACCTAACTGGAAGCAACCAATCCATTCTTGACCAGCAGTTTCTCTCCCTGGGTTCTTTCTTTCCTTGTGTGCCCACTCAGACCCAGGCCTGCTCCTCCCTGCTGCTCCAGCTCCATATATTATTCATTACAATCAAATGTGACACAGCGGTGACTCCATAAACTTGCTTTTCATATTGGAATTGCTTTTATTGAGTAACACACACTGGGGCCCCTAGCTTCCCTCAATCTGGGCTGAAATGAGCAGTTCTCTCATTGTAATAATGTGCTTCTGTCATCTCCTTATTATCAGCATGATAAAAGATGAAATATTCACAGATGCTGCCCTCCTAACCTGATCACAGCTTGATATTTGAGCTTTGGAAATGAGTTTTATAAGCTTTAATATACTCCTTGGCGGAGTGACCCCTGAAATTAAACATTATTACAGAGCGGATATTTAAAAAGCTGGGGCTGCAAATTACATCAAAATGAAAATATTAAGGCATATTACGACTCTACCAAGTGGAAGCTCACTGGTTTGGAAGCTACAGATGCTATAAAACTCAGCAGGCTGGTGCCAGAAACATCAGGGGAAAATATATAAGAGCAACTGCATTTTGACTTCACTTATGATCCAGCCAAAGCAAAACTAAATTATGGGGATTTTTCCCCCTACAGAATGGCTTTCCAAGGGGAGAAGTCACATTATTCTCAGCTTTACATCCTCAGGGCTCTTTGGTACTTGCTTCAAATGCGCCTTCCCCCAGTGCAAACACAAATAAAATAAATACGCACCTCTAATGAAACCAAAGAACACTGCAAGAGAAGAGTGGAACAGCCACACAAGGAACATTTTGCTTCCTATTTTTGGTTGCTGTTTTGGTGGATAGGATTTCACCATCAGCAGAGAAGTGCAGCCGCACCCATATTAGCCAGGAGCAAGAAATGATCACCTTTAGAGATTTCTGATGACTAGATTTAGTTCCTGAAATAGAATGATGTTCTGCAGAATAAGTACTCATAGGAATGAAAAACTGACATTTGCGTACTGCTTACATTTCTTAAGTCTTACACTTCGAGAGTTGAATAGACTTGAAATCAGGGAGCTGTAGGGTTGCATTTATTTCCACTTGAAAGAATTGCACCCCACTTTTCAGTTCAGCTTTAAGTCTTAAAGCAGCTCACAACATATTTTAAAGGCAAAAGACAACAAACAAAAACCTTGAACAGCAACTCCCCACTGGGCCCAGTACTAAAACATAGCAGGAATCAGTGGGACAAGCAGCATCCCAGTCGGGATGCTCCTCTGTTTTCTGAAGCTGCAGTCAGGTGTGCTGGGGAGCAACCAATCCCTCCAATGGGCACTTGGGATGGGAATGCTAAAGCCACAAGGAGAAAACATAACAGTGGGGCATTTCTACAGATGTGTAACATGAGTTCAGAATTGCTTACTTAAATGCGGATTGTCAAATGGATTTTTAAGGACTGTGCCAATGGAGGTGGACTGATCCATCCAGTCTCATTCCTGCATCTTTGGCAGGTGTGATGGATCCAGCTCCATGCTGAGACACCATACATGTTGCTGCTTTGTCATCAGGAGCCTGTTTGTTGGGACTATGTGGGCAGTCCCACAGGGAATGCTGCTGGTCCATGCTGGAGGGTATGGAGTGAGCTTCCTGGGCGGCTTCGACTGAACTTTGCAGCGGGGCCACTGGAGTGCAAGAGGCAAAAGTGTGTGGGATCCAAGGGTCTTTTGAAGGCATGAAAGAGTGGAGGGGAAGGGGTGTGATGCCCCTTGAGCGCTTAACAAGTCTTCATTTCTCAGCCCATCCTCTTACTGTCTTAGCAGTAAATCCTAAGAGGTGTATATAACACTTCCCGGGATGCTGAAGTAGACACCCTGTGTTTGATGACAGCTTGTGCCCGCTCTGGATGGGTGAAAAATGCATTAGGTTCATTTTTGTTACCAAAATACCTACATTACTTTACAAACAAGATGGAATGAACCTGAGATTTTTTAATACTAAACTTTTTAAAATGAATGTGTGAGGTACTGAAACTAGTATATTTAGTCACCTAAACTTTGAGTGCTTAATTTTTAAAAGCATTTGAATCTCTACATGTTCATGTGTGCTGCATTTTTCTGATAGGCTCATCTTTGTTTTGTATCCAGAAGGTACAGCATGGTCTGTTTCATCTAGGACTAATTCTACCTGGTGCAGATAGAACTTGTACAGGATTTGGCTGGTACAGGTGGGTGGGAGTTTCAGTGTGCATTATTTTCATAAATATTTAGCAAAGTTCACAATTTATATGAGGGAATAGAGGAAGTGTCCCCAGCGGCAGTGAAAATGGTGCTAGGCTGCTAGAGGTGTCTTCCTCAGTGACGTGTCTTGGAAGAGAGATGGGCATGTTTTTGTTTAACAAAACTCAAACAACTAGCTCAAACAAAGGTTGTGCCAGAGGTATGGGCAGTGGTCAAGCAGCTGAAAGATGGGAAATTGGCATGAAGAAAGTCATTGCTTGGACATCAGGTATACCACAGGGTTAGGTAAGGACCACTGCTGCTACAGGAAGCCAGTGGAAAAAATTATTTGAAGAGAAAACAGTATTTTTAAAGCCTCTGACTTTGCAAATGTCTCTGCAGGAAAATAAAATATATGTCCCTTGCCACTGAGATTGGCTCACACAGAGAGATTAGAAGTTTGCCACCTAGTCTTTTTACTCCTCCATTTTGGTGTGCTGAGAATTATATCCTGAGAGTCATTGACATAGCCCTAGTAGGGCCCTGCCAAGAAGCTGGAATGCCCATCCTGAGTTCAGCCCCCATTAGTTAAAATATAAAGTGGAATTTTATAGCTCTCTGACATAGCTTATGGAATGAACCCTGCATATTTTTGCATGCCTGAATCTGAAGTGAAGCAGTTAACTGGATCTTTTTGACTCTTAGAGGTGGTGCCTTTTTAAAGCTTCATCACCAATCATTTTTTATTAATTTCCCAGAACCATAAAGTTGCCCTCAGAGATGAGTTTCCTTGCAGATTATGAATATAGGAGACCTTGATTTGTAGAATTAGCGAGGGGAACATGTTAGAATTTACAGTGCAGAGTGAAACTCTTTGAGAGAAGCTGGCCTTAGAGGTGGACATGTATTCAGAGCGACATCCTATGAACTTCCAACATTCTCTGGGAGGCCAAAGGAATCTTCAGTATCTTTGCTCCAGCTCAGCCCTGACTCTGCCCTCTTGCAGTCAGCATAGAAAGAACCACATTGGCTGCCCCCGCCCCCATCCATGAGGTCACATCCTTGGAGTGGGAGAAGGGGGCATGCTTGGAGATGGAATGAGGAGGGTGCTGGGGCCGTGGACTTACACTGGTTCCAGCTGACCATTGGCTTAATTCAAGGGACTTGAAATTGTCTGGCACTTACCCCTGTGAGCAGCTTGCTCAGGAATTGGATGCTGGCCTGTACGCAGCTGTGAGCATCTTCCTGATAACAGTCTTCTTCAGGAATGGCTTGATTAGCACATGTTTGGACTGGTCACTACTGCCAGTTCAGCTCAGCCCATAAAGGGCACAGGAGGTCACCTAGACTTGGACATCACACTTAATGTCAGTCTGCTGTTTATATAATAATTCAGGAATATTTTGGTATAAGAAGGGGTTAGCTTTTGTTTTATAAGTAATATATCTCTGTTGCCAAAAGGTATTTCTGTTCAGAATTTAATTCTTGAACTATAAGGGATAAGTGGTGGCAAAGCATTCAAACAACCAATTGTCATGGAAATAATCAAAATTCAGATACAACTGAAAGAAAAAGGTAAGCTGTCTTTTCCTAGTATACATCATTATTTTTCTGCAACACAGTTACATGCAAATTTGAAATGATTTGACTCCCATAAATGCAATAAATAGCTCCAGTATATACTATGGGCAAAGCCAAAGAAAGAAAGGAGCAAATAATGAGTGTTCTTTGATTAATTTCAAATATTTGGAATAAATATGAGGACAAACTAACCTTTTGAAGGTACAATCCTATTGACCCTACCTTTAACACCAATTCCAGGGGCTTGTGTACTTCCTGTGCCCCAAACGAGGCATGGCAGTGGTGATTCCCACTCCGGCTGTGCCTTGCACCGTTTTTTATCTTGAGGGCCATTTTCAGCCACTTAGATAGCACAGCAACATGGGAAGAAAGCAACATAGAAACATTGTGAGTCAGAAGGGGGCTCCCAGCCATCTAGTCGAATTCCCAGCACAAATGGTCTCTGCTCATGTGATGTCCAATCTTTCCTAGAGCACCCCTACTGATAGGGCTCCCACTGCCTCCAGTCCATTCCATATCCTAGGGACACTAACCATCTGGAAGGCAGGACACCAAGGAGAGGGGAGGAAAGAGGCCCATGGGAATCCTCGGCCCCAGCCTTTTCCCTTTCCCATCCCCTCCAAAGCCTAGTTGTGGGGGCAGCCAGTGTGGTTCTTTTGCTGTCAGTGGAAGAGGAGTGGGGACTCTGAATAATATTGTGCCCTTTGCCCAGGTTATATGGAAGGATGAGAGGATTGCACCCTAAATTAACAATTAGTTTAACTTTCAAATTAACTACAAACTTAGTGAGCAAGATGGCAAATTGAACTCCCATGGTTCCATTGGTTCTCCTTCATTGTGGAGCAGTGGCTGCTGATGAGGGCAGGCTGCATTAGGCAAGCTCCTGTTTGCTAGTTCTACTGATTCCTTTGCTATGGAGGAAATCCAGTGGTGGCAAATCCTTTGGTAATAATGCAGAATTCTTTTCTATGGGCCCTCATGTTTTTGCATAGCTGCAGAGATGTTGCCTCAAACATGCAAGGATTTTCAAATCAAATTTTGAAAAAGAGAGCCTTTGCATTGAGGCTGTTGCTTTGCTAAAATTAAGCCAGTTTTCTATTTTACAAAGTCAACTTGGCAATCTGCTGGTGCTGTCTTTCTCTTCCCCTCTTATGGCTTTTGGTAATGGCACCACAGAAGGAAGACTGTCAGAGGAGCAAAAAGCAGACAGTCGAGTAGGTTTTTAAAAGATTAATTAGGCATTTCTCTCTTCCTCTTCAAACATTTGCATATTTTGCATATTCTGTGCAAGTTTGCATATTCACAGAAGAGTGCTGCCTTCCATCCTCAAAAGCAGTGGGGGACCTGCTGACTTCAGTGCAGAATCAGGAATGCAGCCAGCAAGCAGCTGTCCCAGCCCTGTCCCTGAACAGCCTCGGCAAACAAGGAGCAAAGGCTGTCCTGAGGAAGGCCAGACACCTCCATTTTTCAGACAGCCTTGATCAGCCCTGGAAACAAAGAACAAATTCTGCATGACAGCTACAAAAGACCTTAATGCAGAAGTTCTTAGGCACAGGGCTGATGCATTAGAGATCTTGCAGCACTTGGAGCTCTCCAGTGGTAGATGCCTGTCTGTTTGAATCCCTAGAGCAGGGGTCCTCAAACTTTTTAAACAGAGGGCCAGTTCACTGTCCCTCAGACTGTTGAGTTGGGGGGACTATAATGTGAAAAAATATGAATGAATTCCTATGCATGTTGTTGCTGTTAGTCGCGAAGTCGTGTCCGACCCATTGCGACCCCATGGACAACATTCCTCCAGGCCTTCCTGTCCTCCACCATCCCCTGGAGTCCACTTAAGCTCAGGCCAGCTGCTTCAGTGACTCCATCCAGCCACCTCATTCTCTGCTGTCCCCTTCTTCTTTTGCCATCTATTGTTCCCAGCATTAGGCTCTTCTCCAGGGAGTCCGTCTTCTCACTAGGTGGCCAAAGTATTTCAGTTTCATCTCCAGGATCTGGCCTTCTAAAGAGCAGTCAGGGTTGATCTCCTCTAGTACTGACCGGTTTTATCATCTTGCTGTCCAAGGGACTCGCAGGAGTCTCCTCTAGCACCACAATTCAAAGGCCTCAATCCTTTGGCGCTCGGCCTTCCTTATGATCCAGCTTTCACAGCCATACATTGCAACTGGGAAAACCATAGCCTTGACTATACGCACTTTTGTTGGCAGGGTGATGTCTCTGCTTTTTAGTATGCTATCTAGATTTGCCATAGCTTTCCTCCCCAGGAGCAAGCGTCTTTTAATTTCTTGGCTGCAGTCCCCATCTGCGGTGATCTTGGAGCCCAGGAAAATAAAATCTGTCACTACCTCCATTTCTTCCCCATCTATTTGCCAGGAAGTGAGAGGACCAGATGCCATGATCTTAGTTTTCTTAATGTTGAGTTTCAAGCCAACTTTTGCGCTCTCCTCCTTCACCCGCATCAAGAGGCTCTTTAGTTCCTCTTCACTTTCTGCCATGAGAGTGGTATCATCTGCATATCTGAGGTTGTTGATATTTCTCCCAGCAATCTTAATTCCAACATGTGATTCATCTAGCCCCGCCTTTATCATGATGTGCTCTGCATATAAGTTAAATAGACAGGGCGACAGTATATAGCCTTGCCGAACTCCTTTCTCAGTTTTGAACCAATCAGTGGTTCCGTGTCCAGTTCTCACTGTTGCTTCTTGACCCGCATGTAGGTTTCTCAAGAGACAAATAAGATGGTCTGGTACTCCCATCTCTTTAAGAACTTGCCACAATTTGTTGTGATCCACACAATCAGAGGTGTTAGCATAGTCAATGAAGCAGAAGTAGATGTTTTTCTGGAACTCCCTAGCTTTCTCCATGATCCAGAGTATGTTGGAAATTTGATCTCTAGTTCCTCTCCCTCTTCGAAATCCTGCCTGTACTTCTGGTAGTTCTCGGGCCACATACTGCTGGAGCCTAGCTTGTAGGATTTTGAGCATAACTTTGCTAGCATGTGAAATGAGTGCAATAGTGCGGTAGTTTGAACATTCTTTGGCATTGCCTTTCCTTGGGATTGGAATGTAAACAGACCTTTTCCAATCCTGTGGCCACTGTTGAGTTTTCCAAGTTAGCTAGCATTTTTACTGCATCATCTTTTAAGATTTTGAATAGCTCAGCTGGAATACTGTCACCTCCACTAGCTTTGTTGTTGCTCAGACTTCCTAAGGCCCATTTCACTTCACATTCCAGGATGTCTGGCTCGAGGTCAGTGACCACCCCATCATGGTTATCAGGGACATTAAGCTCTTCCTTGTATAGTTCCTCTGTGTAATCTTGCCACCTCTTCTTAATCTCTTCTGCCTCTGTTAGGTTCCTGCCATTTTGGTCCTTTGTCATGCCCATCTTTGCATGAAACGTTCCCTTCATATCTCCAATTTTCTTTAAGAGATCTCTTGTCCTCCCTATTCTACTGTTTTCTTCTATTCCTTTGCACTGTTCATTTAAGAAGGCATTCTTATCTCTTCTAGCTATTCTCTGGAATTCTGCATTCAATTGGGTGCATCTTTCTCTTTCTCCCTTGCCTTTCGCTTCCCTTCTTTCTTCAGCTATTTGTAAAGGTTCCTCAGACAGTCATTTTGCTTTCTTGCATTTCTTTTTCTTTGGGATGGTTTTAGTTGCTGCCTCTTGTACAATATTGCGAACCTTCATCCATAGTTCTTCAGGCACTCTGTCTATCAGATCTAATTCCTTAAATCTATTTGTAACCTCTACTGTATATTCATCCGGGATATGATTTAGGTCATACCTGAGTGGCCTAGTGCTTTTCCCTACTTTCTTCAGTTTAATCCTAAATTTTGCAACAAGAAGCTCATGATCTGAGCCAGTCAGCTCCTGGTCTAGTTTCCATCTTTGGCTGCAGAGCACATAGTCAATCTGATTTCTGTGTTGACCATCTGGTGATGTCCATGTATAGAGTTGTCTCTTGGGTTGTTGGAAAAGAATGTTTGCTATGACCATCGCATTCTCTTGATGAAATTCTACCAGCCTGTGTCCTGCTTCATTTTGTACTCCAAGGCCAAACTTGCCTGTTATTCTGGTTATCTTTTGGCTTCCTACTTTAGCATTCCAATCCCCCTTGATGATGTCATTTTTGGATTAAAATTAATTAAAATTAAAATTAATTTTGAAATTAATTTTTAAAAATTAAAAATGTTTGCTCCACTCCCTTGGGCTGCAGCAGAAGCCCAAGATCAGGTCGGGAAGCACATGTCCATATTCAAGGGCCATAACTGCAATACAACCAAAGCACTTAATATAGTATTTTGCAAAGAATGAAGCAAAAATACTAAGGATAAATACTGTTAATGCCACTCTTAGTATGTGAAGCAAGTCAGCCCAGAAGAATTCCCACAATATACAATGGCTGTATTTGGATGCAGAGCTAATGACTACCATATTTTAAGTGCAAACTTGCCAAAACTGGTACTGCCCAGATGAGTTGGACTGCAAATTCAGCTGATTTGGCATCCATAGATATACAGGTCAGTGCATAATTATGTCAGTGCCTAGTTTTTTGACAACTGGAATCAAGTCAATTCTTGTTAAGACACTGTCCACATCTGCTGTACCTATCCAATTTTGTGAGGATGATGCAGAAGGAACCCTTTTCTTAATAACTATTGCAATCTGCAAATAATGGAAGAGGAAAACTGAAGGATGGAGGAAAGAAACAGAATGATCCCCCCCACCCAAAAAAAGTGATGAGGCAGGCTATTTCCATATCAGAGCATGAATCCATACATCCTGAGTCAATCTGGGTATTCAGCACAACCTACATCTGTTTCCCCCCCTCACCTCAGATCCCCAAATTGTATGAAGAAAACAACTCTGCAATGCTATTACGAGCAACCCCCCACCACAAAAACCCCTCCCAACTATCAATCAGGAGTAGATGCCATCAGGTATTTTGGACCACAAGTCACATGATTCCTGACTGCTAACAAGGCTGGCTGGGGCTAATGGGCAATGTAGCCGACAGCACTTGAAGTATACCAGGTTGCTGTTCCCACAGGAGGGGGAGGCCAGAGAGGTGAGATGGCTTGGTGAGGCGGTGGCAGTTACTCTTTGGAGGTGGGCTGGATAAATGAGCATGGTGTGCCATATCTGGCCTGCAGACTATAGTTTGAACACCCATGCCCTAGAGCCAATGCGCAGCTCAGGCGGGCTGTAGGGCTAAGTAAGGAGTGGGACATCCAATATGAGGCACCTGTTTGAAGCCACCCTTGTCCTCCTTGCCAATCCCTTCTGTCATATGTTCTGGAGATGTTTGAGAAGGAATGGAAATGAAGCTGACCCTAAGGGCCTCTTCACAGATAACCTGAAGCGCTGAGCTCCACAACAAACAGCAAAAGCAAAGAAACATGGGAAAGAAGGTAGCGGGGAATCAGCTCAATCAAAAGAGCTTTGAATAGTGCACAAATGGCAAGATTGACAGGAGATCTTTGGCAGAAGCAGTGCAGTCTCTGGTTTGGAGGACACTTGGCCAAGGAATTGGTGTTTCATGGAGCTGGAAAAAGTGCAAAAAAGGGAGCTAAAATGATCAAGGAATTAGAGCAGCTCCCTTACGAGGAAAGCATGCAACATCTGTGTTGGTTTAGCTTAGAAAAAAAGGCAAAAAAGGAGAGACATGAATGATGCGGAGAAAGTGCATTCTCTCTCCCCCATACCATTGGAATTCAACTGGGGTTATCTCATGTAGCTGATTCAGGACAGAGCAAGGGAAGTATTTGATCTGGTACAGAGATAACCTACAGTATTCATTTTCATGAGGTGCAGTGATGTCTTGCATGGACTTTGGATGGCTTCAAAAGTGGTTTTGTGATGTTGAGTTGTCTCCAGCTTACAGTGAAATGAGAGCTATTCAAAATGTCCTATCCAGGACAACGCTGCTCAGTGGTTGGAATTTCAAGGCTGAGGCTTTCTTTTTGGAGTTGATCCATCTTTCTTTTGCCACCTTCATTTTTGCCTAGTGTGAGTGTCTTCAAAGAATTTTACCTTGGCATGATGTGCTCAACGTATGAGAGCCTCGGCTTTGTCATTTTAACCTCAAGGAGAAGCTCCAGCCTGATTCGATCTCTGACACACTTGTTCTTCTTTCTGCCACTCCAGTGTATTTGCCAAGGTCTCCTCCAGCATCATGTTTCAAACACATCCGTGTTCTTCCTGGCAGCTTTGTTCACTGTCCAGCTTTTACACCCATAGTGTAACATAGTGTGGGTGATCTTAACCTTGGTCTCCAGTGAAATGATGCACTTATTTTCTAATTCCTTCATTGCTGCCTTTCTAAGTCTCAGTCTTTGAATTTCTTGATGATTGAGCCAAGGTATGTAAAAACTTTACCAATATCAATGTTGTACAATCCTTCTGTAGTAATGATTTTTGTTTTCTTACTATTCAGTTGCAACCCTTTCTTCTTTCACTTTCACCAGGTCATTTCAATGTATTGCTGGTCTCTGCCACAGTACAATAGTATCATCTGCATTTCTTAAATTAGGGCATCTTAATTTAAATAATTCTAACAATTCTTAAATTATTCATGTCACTTTTGCCAATTTTCACTCCTCCCTCTGATTCAAGTCCAGTTTTCCATATGATATGTTTTGCATATGGTTTGAACAAATAGGGTGATAAAGTAACATTAGATAACTTTTCCTAAGGGAAACCATGCTGGCTCTTCATATTTTGTCCTAACTGTAGCTCCTTCTCTGTGGTGCAGGTTCCACATCAAGACAATCAAGTGCTGAGACATCCCCATTTCTTTCAAAACCATTTGTAGCTTCTTGTAATTCATACAGTCAAAGGCTTTGTTGTAATCTATAAAGCACAGACAGATCTTCTAAAATTCTTCTGTGTGCTTCAGTAGCCAGTGTATACAGCTAGGTCATGATTAGTGCAGATAATGAATCCCATGATGTGGTTGCATTATTCAAATTCACAGTATTCAAAGTTATAATTATACGTAAAATATGGTAATTGGTGTCAGCTTGATGGAAATAGGCCATGAAATTTTTAAAAAAGATTTTATATGTTTATTAACAAAAAACTTCAGCAAAGGATAAAAAGAATATACTTATAGTTAAAATGTATTGTTAAGAAAGTCACAGAGTTAGAGAGCAAATTTTAAAAATCTGAATATCATTTCTAAAAGCTTTATTTTTCTGTTCAGTTGCAAAGTTGTGACCAACCCATCATGACTCCATAGACATCATTCCTCCAGGTTCTGCTGTCCTCCACTATCCCTTGGAGTCCATGCAAGGCCACATACACCAGTCCAGTGACCCCATCTAGCCACCTCATCCTCTGCCATCCCCTTCTCCTTTTACCATCAATCGTTCCCAGCTACAGGGTCTATTTCAATGAGTCCTTCCTTCTCATTAGGTGGCCAAAGTATTTGAGATTCATCTTCAGTATCTGGCCTTCTAGAGAGCAGTCAGGGTTGATCTCCTCTAAGATTGACTGGTTAGATCTTTTTGTAGTCCATGGGACTCGTAGGAGTCTTCTCCAGCACCACAATTCAAAGGACTCAATCCTTTGGTGCTCAGCCTTCCTTATGGTCCAACTTTCACAGCCATACGTTGCAACTGTATACAGATGTTTGTTGGCAGGGTGATGTCTCTGCCTTTTAGTATGCTGTCTAGATTTCCCATAGCTTTCCTCCCAAGTAGCTGGCGTCTTTTAATTTCTTGGCTGCAATCACCATCTCCAGTGAACTTTGAGCCCAGGAAAGTAAAATCTGTCACTACCTCCATTTCTTCCCCATCTATTAGCCAGGAAGTGATAGGACTGGATGCCATGATCTTAATTTTCTTAATGTTGAGCTTCAAGTCAACTTTAGTTCCTCTTCAATTGTTGCCATTAGAGTGGTATCGTCTGCATATCTGAGGTTGTTGATATTTCTCCCGGCAATCTTAATTACGACCTGTGATTCATCTAGACCAGCCTTTCGCATGATGTGCTCTGCATATAAGTTAAATAGGCAGGACAACTCTGTCCACAGTTGCGAACCTCCATCCATAATTCTTCAGGTACTTGGTTTATTAGCTCTATTTCCTTAAATCTATTTGTCACCTCCACTGTATAATCATAAGGAATATGATTTAGGTCATACCTGAGTGGCCTAGTGGTTTTCCCTACTTTCTTCAATTTAAGCCTGGATTTTTCAATAAGAAGCTCATGATCTGAGCCACAGTCAGCTCCTGGTCTTGTTTTTACTGACTGTATAGAGCGTCTCCATCTTTGGCTGCAGAGCACATAGTCAATCTGATTTCTGTGTTGACCATCTGGTGATGTCCATGTGTAGAGTTGTCTCTTGGGTTGTTGGAAAAGAGTGTTTGCTATGACCAGTGTGTTCTTTTGAAAAACTCTGCTAGCCTTTGTCCTGCTTCATTTTGTACTCCAAGGCTAAACTCCGACCTGAGCGGCTCATCTTTCAGCATCATATTGTTGCTTTCTGGTATTGCCCATGGGGTTTTCATGGCAAGGATACTGAAGTGGGTTGCCATTTGCTTCTCCAGTTGATCACCATTTGTCAGAGCTCTCTGTTATGACCAGTCCATCTTGGGTGCCCCTGCCTGGCATAGCTCATAGCTTCATTGCCCTACACAAGCCCCTTCGCCACCGCAAGGCAGTGATTCATGAAGGGGAAAGGTAAATTTACACTAGTGAAAACATCTTTATTGTCCTTCAAAATATTTAACAGTGTAGACTGAACTGTTTTCTCCTTCTTTAAATCTCCACACAATGTTTGCTCTAATGTAATCATGACCCTCTTTTTTCCCCTCTTCTCAGGACCTAGGGAGTTAATCCTATATAACGCAGCATTTAGAATCATAGAATCACAGAAGAGAAGAGTTGGAAGGGGTCAATGTTATGAACACTCTTTCCTTTCTGTTGGAAGAGAAAAATATTCCAGGCATGCAGAGAGTTCTTTTTAAAACTTTATTGCAATGAAGGGAACAGAAAAAAGATGGTTTCCTTCCCATTTTCCTGTTCACCTGAGCACATGTTCACACCCCCGGCTTTTGAACCCTGCTTCCAGCAGCTTGTTCCCTCCTCCTTTCCCCCAACTGGCTGGGGTACCGGGAGCTTACACTCTTTCCGCCCGCCTGCTCCGCGCTGCCCCAACACCGGCCCTTCTTCCCAGTCCAGCCCTGCCCCCGGTGGGCTGCAATAGGCTCATCTTGTTCTGCCCAGCTTGTCAATAAACCATCAGGAAGTATCTGGCCCTCCTGCTTACCTGCCTGTTTCCCCACACCTTGTGCTATCTGATTTTGGCCCCTCCCCTCCTTTGGGCTAAGTAATTTTCTTTGTTACCCTTTTAAATCTCTTCACTCCCTTGTTTCAAATCATCCTTTCACACCTATCAGCCAATAAGGTCATTGAGTCCAGCCCCCTGCTCAGTTGCCAGACTCCAACTGAAAACTTCCCTGACAGCTGTCTCTTGAATGCCTCCAATGTGAGAAATCCTGAGGTCATTGGTTCCATTGCTGTACTGCTTGAACAGTCAGGAAATTTTTCCTGATGTCTAGCCAGAATCTGGCTTCCTGTAACTTAAGCCCCTTATTCTGGGTCCTGCGCTCTGGCATGACTCTTCTATGTTATTAATTTTTTTCTGTGTGCCTGACTTTACCCATCTTCTGCATATGAACATCAATGTGTCACACTCCTCAGCTAAAAATATTTCCTGTGTGCTATGATTCATGCAGGATTTGGTCAGAGGCAACTCTGACCAGAAATCTCTTGGAGGCATACATTAAACCTGTCATGTCCTGCTCAGAACAATGAAAAGTGGCGCTTCAATGTGAGAAAATAGCCACTTGCCTTCTTGGGTTCTTGAAAATGAAAGCAACACAATTAATAAAAAAGTATATTTTCAGCCTCTCATCTCTTCATTTTGCCAGCCTGAATATGTGCAGTTCTTATGCAAACATTTAAAAAGCAATGTCTGCAAATAAATCAGTGTTGTCAGTCTTTTAGTTTGGATGTATCTCATAAAGGAACGAGGCGCAATGTCTTCCACCATATACCGTATTTTTTGCTCAATAAGACTCACTCCCCGCCCCCCGCAACAGTAAGGGGAAATGTCTGTGCATCTTATAGAGTGAATATGTGTGTGCAGTAAGTCCGTCAGATGCGCAGCCCATGGGGAAGTGATGGGGAATGTGCCTGTGATTATGTGCCCATTTGATTCAGAATATTTTTTTTCTTGTTTTCCTCCTCTAAAAACTAGGTGCGTCTTATGGTCAGGCACATCTTATAGAGCGAAAAATACGGTAGTTTATCTAGATAGCAATTTCTGGCTGTCTGGATTAAGTACCAGAGACAGGGAAGGAAAGGGGCTGTAGTACCAATAGCAGTTGGCATCAGCCCTCCTTCTCTACCATGGCATTTATTTATTTATTTAGAATATTTATATGCTGTCCTGTCACGAAGGCCTCAGGATGGCTTACATAAATAGATAAGAATAATATAAAACATAATACAAATGATACAAAGACATGCTCCTTTTCCCAGTTGCGTTCTTGGATAGGCAGCCAGCATGGTTTTTCCATGCCAGCTGAAGGTAGGAATGATGGGCCTGAGCTGTAGGACATTGCTGCTGGTAATCCAAATTCAAATGGGCCCCTGAAAGAAGCCATACAGAAACATCAAGCGAGTCTGAAGGGGTCTCCCAGGCCATCAAGTCTGATCCCTGGCTTCAGCCAGCTCCGCTCATGGAATACCTATGATTGTGCCTAAAGTGCATTTATATGTTAGACTTTAACCTGTTTTGGAGCTTAGAACAGTTTTAACAAGTTTAAAGTTTTACTCTGGAAGAGAGAAACGAAATTCAGGTGCTCTTGAGATGCTGGAGCACTGGGCTGAAAGTGTCAGAAAATCCCGGAATTTCAATTCGTGAGGAGGAAATAAAACTTGGGTTCGTGGGAAAGATCAAGCATTCAGACCATCTGTGGTTTTATTGTTTGGCCCATGTTCCTGTGATAGACTCACGATAATGCATTACCGGGCAGGCAGAGGTAAACTCACTGCAAGGTTTCAATACAAGTTGAAAATAATAAGTAAACAAGCCGCTAGTGCTATGCATATTTTAAAATATTTTACACCATGGAATCATAGAACAGTAGAATTCAAAGGGGCCTTTGAGAGTCCAACCCACTGCTCGATGCAGAGGATTCCAAATTCAAGCATCCCTGACCAATGGCTGTCCAGAGGCTTCTTGAGCATCTCCAGTGTAGGAGAGCCCACAACCTCCCTTGGACTGGTTCCACTGCTCTAAAGGTCAGGAAATTTTTTCCTGCTATCTAGCTGGATTATGGCACCCTGCAACTTGAGCTCAAGCTCTGTGTCATGGCACCTTGGGATCTTGTTCTTCCTCTTCATGACAGTCTTTCAATAACTTGTGGAGTGCTATCCTATCTCCCCCCAGTTTTCTGTTCTCCAAGCTAAACATGCCTAATTCTTTCAATCTCTCCTCACAGGCCTTTGTTTCCAGTTCCCTTGTCACCTTGGTTGCCTTCCTCTGAACTGTTCTCTGTTTGTCCGCATCTTAAACTGTGGAGCTCAGAACTGGACACAGTGCTCCAGATGGCTGACCATTATATGTTCATTGGTGACATTTCTGGAACAACTTTCTAACAACAAGGTTTCTCAGAAGGGCGCCCTTCAGGATGACTTGGTGAGCTTCCATGTGTGGCACTTGTGATCGTAATTTAGCATTCAGAAAGGGAGCTAAGTTTTCACAGTTGTGAGCACAGGTTGTAGGTTCCTCTAAGGCAGGGGTCGGCAACCCTTAACACTCAAAGAGCCATTTGGACCCATTTCCCACACACAAAAAACACCGGGAGCCACAAAACCCTTTTGACATCTAAAATGAAGATAACACTGCATATATCATTTTTTACCTTAATGCTATGTATATCTTCATTGTGATTTAGCTGCAGCTCTTGTTCAGTCACTAAAAACTGTTATTTTTAATCTTACGTTATAAACTAGTAGGACTCCTTTCATATAGTTTGAATAGGAGAACAGCTTCTGCAGAGTCAAAGTCAGTGCTAAAGGGCTGCATGCATTAAACAGCAAACCCCCTAAGTTCGTCAGCGGTAAAAACAAATGAATCTACCCATGTACCATTGGTTTTCTTCAGAAACTTTTCTTTGATTTATCCATGGTTGGCCTGGGGGGAGGGGGGAAGCTCAGTAAATTGGTCACAGATATAGGTGTGTTTAGTGACTGATTAGCAGATAAACAATCAAGTGATGTGAATTGTGACAGCCCCCGCCCCCCCAGCGCAGCTTTTAACATTCAGATGAAGGAGATTGTTGTTGTTGTTGTTAGTCCCGAAGTCGAGTCCGACCCATCGCAACCCCATGGACAACATTCCTCCAGGCCCTCCTGTCCTCCACCATCCCCCAGAGTCCACTCAAGCTCACACCAACTGCTTCAGTGACTCCATCCAGCCACCTCATCCTCTGCCGTCCCCTTCTTCTTTTGCCATCTATTGTTCCCAGCATTAGACTCTTCTCTAGGGAGTCCTTCCTTCTCATTAGGTGGCCAAAGTATTTGAGTTTCATCTTCACTATCTGGCCTTCTAAAGAGCAGTCAGGGTTGATCTCCTCTAGGACTGACCGGTTTGATCGCCTTGCAGTCCAAGGGACTCGCAGGAGTCTTCTCCAGCACCACAACTCAAAGGCCTCAATCCTTTTGCGCTCAGCCTTCCTTATTGTCCAGCTTTCACAGCCATACATTGCAACTGGGAAAACCATAGCCTTGACTATACGCACTTTTGTTGGCAGGGTGATGTCTCTGCTTTTTAGTATGCTATCTAGATTTGCCATAGTTTTCCTCCCCAGAAGCAAGCGTCTTTTAATTTCTTGGCTGCAGTCCCCGTCTGCGGTGATCTTGGAGCCCAGGAAAATAAAATCTGTCACTACCTCCATTTCTTCCCCATCTATTTGCCAGGAAGTGAGAGGACCAGATGCCATGATCTTAGTTTTCTTAATGTTGAGTTTCAAACTTTTGCGCTCTCCCCCTTCACCCGCATCAAGAGGCTCTTTAGTTCCTCTTCACTTTCTGCCATGAGAGTGGTATCATCTGCATATCTGATATTTTAACTATTTTAGAGGCCCATCTCAGGTAAGTTGTTAATATGTTACCTGGGGAGTGCGGGGGCGCCGCCATCGGGGTGGTGATGGGCAATGGTCGGTATGGTCGCAATGGGGGTCTAACGTTCCCGCCTAGGAGAAGGCGGGACAGATGGTTAACATCTGTCCCCCCTTCTGGTTATTCCCCCAACCGGCGGGTACCAGGGAGTCTTGTCAGCTGCCCCACAGGCCTAACGGTGCTGCTACTCAATGCCAGGTCGGTCCGTAACAAGGCAAACATCATCTATGACTTGATAATCGATGAAAGGGCCGACCTGGCTTGTATCACCGAGACCTGGGCGGGCGAAGGGGGAGATGTCTCCCTCTCGGAGCTTTGCCCGCCCGGGTATCTAGTACAGCACCAACCACGCCTGGAGGGGAGGGGAGGGGGGGTCGCTTTAGTTTATCGGGCTGCTTTTTCCCTCACGGGGCTTCCTGTCCCTTCGAGACCGGGGCTGGAGTGTCTCCATTTGGTGTTGGGCGATCGAGACAGATTGGGGATTCTGTTGGTGTACCGAGCACCCTTCTGCCCAACAGACTCCCTGCCTGAGCTGACAGAAGTCGTCTCGGACCTGGTGTTGAGGACCCCCAGGATGTTGGTCCTGGGGGACTTCAATCTCCATGCCGAGACTGACCTTACTGGGGCGGCTCAGGACTTCATGGCTGCCATGACGGCCATGGGGCTGTCTCAACATGTCACTGGCCCGACCCATGAACGTGGACACACTTTGGACCTGGTTTTCTCGACAGGCGAGGAAGGAGGTGATCTGAGGGTGAAGAATGTATGTTTGACGCCCTTGTCATGGTCAGATCATTTCCTCGTGCGGTTTGAGCTCGAGAGCGGCCTCTCCCTCTGTAAGGGTGCGGACCAGATTGTGATGGTCCGCCCCCGGAGTCGGATGGATCCGGACGGATTCCTGAGGGCTCTGGGGGATTTCCGGCTGACAAGGCTGGCGCTCCTGTGGAGGCTCTGGTCGAAATATGGAATGGGGAGATGACCAGGGCCATCGACACGATCACTCCTAAGCGCCCTCTCCAGCCTGGCAGAGCCCGTTCGTCTCCCTGGTATACATCGGAATTACGGGCGATGAAGCGGGTTGGGAGACGGCTAGAGCGCAGGTGGAGGAAATCTCGTGATGAGTCCGATCGAACACATCTTAGAGCACACTATCGTGCCTATGCTGTGGCGGTGAGGGCGGCGAAGAAGCGATTCTTCTCCGCGTCCATTGCCTCCTCACAATGCCGTCCAGCGGAGATTTTTCGGGTGGTGCAGGGGTTGACGAGACCGGGCCCCGATAAAGAACTGGTGCCACCCTCGAAAGCCCGCTGTGACGAGTTTGCCACGCATTTTCAGGAGAAAGTGGCTCTGATTCGTCACGAGCTGGACTCCACTTTTGATACAGATTCTTTTGGGGAGGGGCCAACCATGCCTGCTTGTCCCACGTTATTGGATGACTTTCAGTTTTTGCGGCCCGATGATGTGGACAAGGTGCTTGGATCGGTACGCCCAACCACCTGTTTACTGGACCCGTGCCCATCTTGGCTATTAAAGACCGCCAAGGACGGGATTGTGCCCTGGATCTTGGAGGTGGTCAACGCCTCTTTGAGAGACGGCCGGGTGCCGGCCACCTTAAAAGAGGCGGTAGTCCGGCCAGTCCTAAAGAAGGCTTCCCTGGATCCAGAGGTGGTCGCCAATTATAGACCGGTGGCCAACATCCCGTTTTTGGGTAAGGTGCTGGAGCGGGTGGTGGCGGGACAACTCCAGGCACTCTTGGAGGAAACTGATTATCTGGACCCATTTCAGTCCGGTTTCAGACCCGGTTTTGGCACTGAATCCGCCTTGGTCGCCCTGTACGATGACCTATGCCGGAGAGGGACAGGGGGAGTGCGTCCCTGTTAGTCCTTCTTGACATCTCAGCGGCTTTCGATACCATCGACCATGGTATCCTTCTGGAGAGGCTGGCGGGATTGGGGGTTGGAGGCACTGCTTTGCAGTGGTTCCACTCCTATCTCAATGGCCGATACCAGAAGGTGGTGCTGGGGGACTATGGCTCTGCGCCATGGCAACTATGCCATGGGGTTCCGCAGGGCTCCATCTTGTCCCCCATGCTTTTTAACATCTACATGAAACCGCTGGGGGAGGTCATCAGGAGGTGTGGGCTGCGGAATCATCAGTACGCGGATGATACCCAGCTCTACCTCTCGTTTTCCACCTATCCAGGTGAGGCGGTGGCTGTGCTGAACCGGTGCCTGGCCGAGGTAATGGGCTGGATGAGGGCCAATAAACTGAAGCTCAATCCAGACAAGACGGAGGTCCTGTTGGTGGGCGGATCGGGCTACAGTGCAGGGGACTTGACCCTAGTCTTGAATGGGGTTGCACTCCCTCTGAAAGACGGGGTCCGCAGCTTGGGAGTGCTCCTCGACCCGGAGTTGACCTTGACTGCTCAAGTGTCAGCAGTGGCGAGGAGCGCCTTCCAACAGCTTCGGCTGATACATCAGCTGCGTCCCTTCCTGGAGTTCGATTGCCTGATGACAGTGACACATGCGTTGGTGACTTCCCGGTTGGATTATTGTAACGCGCTCTACGTGGGGCTTCCCTTGAAGACGGTCCGGATACTTCAATTGGTGCAGAATAGAGCTGCCAGGGTGCTGACGGGGACTGGGCGTGGTTCTCATATCACCCCAGTTCTCCGTCAGCTCCACTGGCTCCCCATTGAAGTCCGGGCCCAATTCAAGGTGCTGGTTCTTACCTATAAGGCCCTAAACGGCTTAGGCCCTGGTTACCTGAAGGAGCGCCTGCGACCATATATGCCCTCCCGCCCCCTACGATCAGCGACGGAGGCTCTCCTCCGGGAACCCTCCGTGCGTGAGATTAGGAGGGTGAGTACCCGGAGGAGGGCTTTCTCAGCGGTGGCGCCCCATTTATGGAATGCGCTCCCCAGAGAGGCTCGCCTGGCGCCGTCGTTATTTGCTTTTCGGCGCCAGGCGAAGACCTTTTTATTTAAGCAATATTTTAATTAATATTATTGTTTAATTTAGGTTTTTGTCTTGGTTTTAGTTTATGTTTAATTTATGTTTAATTTATGTTTAATTAATTTATGTTTAATGTTTAATTTGTTTAATAGGTTTAATTTATAATTCTGTTCATGTTTTATATTATAACCTGAGATGGGCCAGTTTTTAATTTTGTTATATGTTTTTTAATAATGTTACCATGTTGTAAGCCGCCCCGAGGCTATTGCAAGGGGCGGCATATAAATTTTTAAATAAATAAAATAAAAATATCTGAGGTTGTTGATATTTCTCCCAGCAATCTTGATTCCAACTGGTGATTCATCTAGCCCTGCCTTTCTCATGATGTGCTCTGCATATAAGTTAAATAGGCAGGGTGACAGTATACAGCCTTGCCGAACTCCTTTCTCAATTTTGAACCAATCAGTGGTTCCGTGTCCGGTTCCCACTGTTGCTTCTTGACCTGCATATAGGTTTCTCAAGCGACAAATAAGATGGTCTGGTACTCCCATCTCTTTAAGAACTTGCCACAATTTGTTGTGATCCACACAATCAAAGGCTTTAGCGTAGTCAATGAAGCAGAAGTAGATCTTTTTCTGGAACTCCCTGGCTTTCTCCATGATCCAGGGTATGTTGGCAATTTGATCTCTAGTTCCTCTCCCTCTTCGAAATCCTGCCTGTACTTCTGGTAGTTCTCGGTCCACATACTGCTGGAGCCTAGCTTGTAGGATTTTGAGCATCACTTTGCTAGCATGTGAAATGAGTCAATGGTGCGGTAGTTTGAACATTCTTTGGCATTGCCCTTCTTGGGGATCGGAATGTAAACTGACCTTTTCCAATCCTGTGGCCACTGTTGAGTTTTCCAAATTTGCTGGCATATTGAGTGTAGCACTTTAACTGCATCATCTTTCAGGATTTTGAATAGCTCAGCTGGAATGCTGTCACCTCCACTAGCTTTGTTGTTGCTCAGACTTCCTAAGGCCCATTTGACTTCACATTCCAGGATGTCTGGCTCGAGGTCAGTGACCACCCCATCGTGGTTATCAGGGATGTTAAGCTCTTTCTTGTATAGTTCTTCTGTGTAATCTTGCCACCTCTTCTTAATCTCTTCTGCCTCTGTTAGGTCCCTGCCATTTTGGTCCTTTATTATGCCCATTTTCGCATGAAATGTTCCCTTCATATCTCTAATTTTCTTGAAGAGATCTCTGGTCCTCCCTATTCTATTGTTTTCTTCTATTTCTTTGCACTGTTCATTTAGGAAGGCATTCTTATCTCTTCTAGCTGTTCTCTGGAATTCTGCATTCAATTGTTTGTATCTTTCTCTTTCTCCCTTTCCTTTCGCTTCCCTTCTTTCCTCAGCTATTTGTAAAGCTTCCTCAGACAGCCATTTTGCTTTCTTGCATTTCTTTTTCTTTGGGATGGTTTTAGTTGCTGCCTCTTGTACAATGTTGCGAACCTCCGTCCATAGTTCTTCAGGCACTCTGTCTATCAGATCTAATTCCTTAAATCTATTTGTCACCTCTACTGTATATTCATCAGGGATATGATTTAGGTCATACCTGAGTGGCCTAGTGCTTTTCCCTACTTTCTTCAACTTAAGCCTAAAGTTTGCCACCAGAAGCTCATGATCTGAGCCACAGTCAGCTCCTGGTCTAGTTTTTACTGACTGTATAGAACTTCTCCATCTTTGGCTGCAGAGCACATAGTCAATCTGATTTCTGTGTTGACCGTCTGGTGATGTCCATGTGTAGAGACGTCTCTTGGGTTGTTGGAAAAGAGTGTTTGTTATGACCATTGTATTCTCTTGACAAAATTCTACCAGCCTATGCCCTGCTTCATTTTGTATTCCAAGGCCAAACTTGCCTGTTATTCCAGTTATCTTTTGGTTTCCTACTTTAGCATTCCAATCCCCCATGATGATAAGGACATCATTTTTTGGAGTTAATTCTAGCAGGTGTTGTAGGCCTTCATAGAACTGGTCAACTTCAGCCTCTTCAGCACCAGTGGTTGGGGCATAGACTTGGACTATTGTGATGTTGAATGGTTTGCCTTGGATTCGAACTGAGATCATTCTGTCATTTTGGAGATTGTATCCCAGTACTGCTTTTCCTACTCTTTTATTGACTATGAAGGCTACTCCATTTCTTCTGAGAGATTCTTGCCCGCAGTAGTATACCTGATGGTCATCTGAACTAAATTCACCCATGCCTGTCCATTTTAGTTCACTGATTCCTAAGATGTCGATGTTCAGTCTTGTCATCTCTTGTTTGACCACATCCAGCTTGCCTTGATTCATGGATCTGACATTCCAGGTTCCTATGGAGTACAGATCTTTGCAGCATCAGACTTTCCTTTCACCTCCAGATACATCGGCAACTGAGTGTCCTTTCGGCTTTGACCCAGTCGCTTCATTCTTTCTGGCGCTACTAGTACTAGCCCTCCGCTCTTCCCCAGTAGCATATTGGACACCTTCCGACCTGAGGGGCTCATCTTCCGGTGTCATATCGTTTTGCCTTTTGGTTTTCATGTCCATGGGGTTTTCATGGCAAAGATACTGGAGTGGGTTGCCATTTCCTTCTCCAGTGGATCACGTTTTGTCAGAGCTCTCTGCTATGACCTGTCCGTCTTGGGTGACCCTGCACGGCATAGCTCATAGCTTCATTGAGCTACGCAAGCCCCTTTGCCACGACAAGGCAGTGATCCATGAAGGAGATGAAGGAGATTACATTGGGACAAAGAGAATCCTTTCAGCAGAGTTTTGTGTAACATGAGAGCCTGCAGGAAGCTTGCTCCACTCTTTCCCCCGCTATTGTGCAGAGGAATGTAGCAATTTACTTAACCAGCTAGCGTGGCCTTCCTGAGCGGATGCCTCATCATCACCTATTGGTATTTTGTAACTTGGAGCCTGGGTCGCAGATTGGTGGCTGCGCCGGTGCATGTTTTGAGCGACGGAGCTGCAGCAGAGGGATTCAAGAGCCACGTGCGGCTCCGGAGCTGTGGGTTGCCGACCCCTGCTCTAAGGGAACCCTCCTGAGTTATTCCCTGAGTATTTTTATATATGGACATTTGTATGTGTCTGTGAGTATGGAGAATAATTTATTTCTATTAGTATTTATCTTCTTAAATCATAAATCAAGGGTGCAGAGCCTCATATTTGGGCCTTCTGGTAATCCCAATGTAGCTTTCTGGGATTCCCCAGATAGTCATACACAGTTTCCTATCTTGACCCTTCTGGCTAAATTATTGGTTGGTTTTCAGATTTTTTTGATTTTTTCCTTCTTCCCATTTCAAAGGTCTGAATTGCTTCTTTTACTGGTTGGACATGCTTCAGGATAAAATATGCACATATTCTGTGTATTTGGAGTGCCATTTTTGATATGAAGGCAAGGGTACAAATCATATTGCCCCCATCCCCTTTGGAAGATGCGGGGGAAGGAAGTCCTAAAATGCTTCTGTGAAGTGGAATTTGACCCTCATTCTGGAAAAAGTGCTGCTCCCGCTTTAGAATCCCTGGTCCAGAAATGCTTCCCAAAGGGGACATTCCAGTTAGCTGTACTTGCTTTGAATGTTGCTAGTTAGAAAAATAGAAACAGAGTGAGTCAGAAGGGGCATGCCCTGCCCTGCCCTGCCCTCCTTCCCAGGACCCTGATTGCTCGCATGTGTGCACCGTCCCCGGCTTCTCCGCACTGCCCTGCTCTGCTGTTGCTGCTTCTGCTCCCTCCTTCTCCAGGCCCAAGATCAGAAAGGTTCTTCTTTCTTCTAGTTGTTCTTTCTCTTGAACAATGGACAAAAGTGTGCATAAAACTTCAGCATACATCTACAACCCTTTCACTATATTTTTGGCTACCCTACAGAAGCAAAAGCAACACCTCCTAGGTCCTCCTGAGAAAAACACAGTAGAAATTTCCTGGAGAAATTCCCACTTCAGCTTAGCTTTGGTCAAGAGCAAGTATCACTCTTTTGAAGTACTGCTCCAAAGTAATGAAAACTTCCACAAATCTCACCCTTGCTCATAGTTCAGTTGTGGGCTTTCCATTGAAAACATATTTTCCCAACCAAGCTGTTAACCATCCAGGAATGAAATTGGCAGCTTCTGTCCTTTGGCTGATGCAGACTTATGGGAGAAGTGACAGGAGTGGCTGCTGGGGGAACTGCATTAGCCCTGCTGCCATGGAAGCAGCCTGGATGCTGGCGCCTCACTTCCCTAGTAATGTAGCTCACAGGAGAGGAAAACTCTTGTGTTATGCATTGAGGCATCAGTGACTTTTCTGCCAAGATTTCTGATTAGATCCAGTTATGCAGAATCCCCTTGAGACTAGTGGAAAGAAGGAAGGGGGCTTCCTACGTCTGAGCTTCTTTTGGAAGAACTTTTTTTCATGGTTATCATGAGCAAACTTTGAAACTCTCTTCTTATCTATGGGTCACAGTGACCCTGTACATTCTTCAACACCTTTTCTGTTGAAACTCAAATTGTCTCCTTAACCCTGCCCTCAAGACAACATTATGGAGATGTTAAACAAGGACGGAACACAAAATGGACCCCTGCAGGACCCCTTCAGCCAAAGGCAGTGCTGGTTCCTAGGCTGACCTTTCAGGAATGAAGAGGGATACTGCTAGTCCATTCCAGCAAGGTGCCACAGCGAGTTTCCATATTTATTTATTTGCATGCTGTCCTTTGCAAGAGCCTCAGGATGGCTTACACAAATAAAATACAAATATCTAACATAACATAAATTAATTAATGACCCACTCTGGCTGCAATTAAAATATGATGATAAAATTCAATATTAAAACTTATTAAAATATTGATTAAATAAAAAGGTCTTAACCTGGTGCCGAAAAACATATAATGACAGCACCAGGCGGACCTCTCTGGGGAGCACATTCCATAGGCGGGTGCCACCGCAGAGAAGGCCCTCCTCCAGGTACTCTGTCTCCTAATATCTTTCACAGAGGGTTCCTGAAGGACGGCTTCTGCTGCCATACTGTTAAGAGGTGCAGTAGAACCATCTAGATCGCATCCTACTCTCACATCCATTTCCTTGTTCGGGCCATCTGCTGGATTGTTCATTACCAGTTGAGGGATGGTTTGTCTTCAAGCTGGCATGAAGAAGAAAATTGAATTGGATGCATAGGCATAGTATGCCTTGATGTAAACTCACTGAAGGAGTTAGACCCACTGGCATTAATGAAAGCCAAGCAAATGGCATGAGCAAGAATGGTCCTATGGATGAAAGTTGTGTCTAAGAAATGAGGTTTGGGCAACTGCACTGAGTGATAGCTAGCTGCAGGTGCAGGAAAGACCAGCATGAAATATTTTCACCAGGCATATCAGGGAGCTGATATGCATGCAACCTGACAGTAGGTGCCCATTTGTAAGTGTCTTCATTTCTCCTCAGCTGTTCTCCTGAGTTCAAGCTCTAGTGGAGCATCTTTAACACAAGAGATGGTTGATGGGCTTTATTGTGGAGCTTAAACTTCACCAGCTGCTCCAGGGCTTTTGGACTCAGCTCCTCTTCTGGCTTCCACAGTTCCTTGGGAAGTGGCTGAATGGTGGTGCCAAAGATTACCATGCATGTGGTGCCCATTTAGGGCTATTTTTAACTGAACCACTCTAGATGGTGAGCTGCTCCTTAGGATAGCCACATCGCAGGTTAATTCAATCTCTGATTTTCTTCCTATCCATTTTATTTCATTTTCTTCACCCGTCTGGTGTTTTTCCCCCAAGATTTACTGACTTGCTGCTTTATTTATTTACTGCAATATTTGTTGTTTAGTTGCAAATATGCATCTGACTCCTTGAGACCCCCACAGACAACATTCCTCCAGGCCCTCCCATCCTCCACCATCCCCCGAAGTCCACCCAACCCACACCACCTGCCCAGTGACCCCATCCAGCCCCCTCAGCCTCTGCCACCCCCTTCTCCTTTTGCCTTCAATCATTCCCATCATCAGGGTCTTCTCCAATGATTCCCAACTTCTCATTAGGTGGCCAAACTATTTGAGTGTCATCTTCATTATCTGTCCTTGTGCAATATATTCTCCAATAAGGACAGTCTTAACCTTACACCAAAAAGTAAGAGTAGCAATAAAACAGCATCACATTGCCTCTATTTGCAGCCCAGCAGTTTTTCAGACTCACTTACACACTGGCCTTATGAATGTTGTAGGCCCATCTGGATGCAGCATACTTGCTGGGCCCTTTAGGGGAAAATCTCTTGCATCCATCGGGACTTGGATTCCATTGTTATGCCAGTTGAATCTTGTGAAGTTCCCCCAGCACAGCCTGATCCAGTCTTATTGGATGAATTTCAGTTGGTGTAACTCAAGGATTTTAACAAGGTGCTTGGACAGATTTGTGCGACTACCTCTAGTCCAGATCCATGCCCCTTTCACTTAACATAAAACAGCTGCCAGGGAACAGCCAGCTGAGTCAGAGAAATGATGAATGCCTTCTTGAGAGAGGGCGTGTGATCTTATGCTACCTGAAAGAGCCACTAGTAAGGCTGCTCCTTAAGAAGCCCTCTCTGCACCTAGAAGATCATAACAACTTCAGGTTGGTGGCAAATGTTCACTTCCTGAGCAAGGATCCTGAGCAGATAGCGGTCAACCAGTTCCTGGCACTCTTGGATTAGACTGATGATCTGGACACATTTAGTTAGGGCCCAGGCCTGTTTTTGGCTTTGGTTGCCCTGTGTGATGACCTGTCATGAGACAGTGGGAGTGTGGCCCTGTGGATACTCCTGGATCTCACAGTGGCTTTCAGTACCATTGACCCTGGTATACTCCTAGGGCAACTGTCCAAGTTGAGAGTAGGGATGTGGTGAGACTCTGGAACCTGGCTTGTGTCTGACCAAAAGCCTTCATCCAGTGCTTGTCCCTACCTAAGGAAGTAAGCCAAGCCTGGAAGAAGTCCATGAACATGGCCAGTTCCCTAGCCACCATTCCCAGTGGTCAGGCTCCTTCCCTGGGTGCTGCTGGAGGCAGTAGCGATGCACAAGAAAAAAAGGTGCAGCAAGCAGGTGTGTCAGCCACTGTTCCTGGTTGCTAACCTTGACACCTCTTGCACAGCACTTGGGATCTGCTCCCTGATAATTGCGCTGCAAACCCTGGGCATGCTTGCCAGAAACTTGGGCTCTGAACTGCTACAACATGATCCAGAGTCTGGGAAGCCAAAAACCAGGGAGTCTAGCAGATTTTCTGCCCAAAGTGGAGTCCTTGCACATCTCCAATTGGGAGTGGGTGGTGCTGCATTGCAGTGGTTCCACTCCTATTTAGGTGGGTGGCTCCAGAGGGTGGGACTTGGGGAATATTGCTCAGCTCCATTGATTTGTCAGTATGGAGTTCCTCAGGGGTTACTGTTCCTCAGAAGCCAGAACAAACAGTCCAGCTTCCCAGAATACAAAGAATCTCTCTGTCTTATTGGGTTTCATTCTCAGGTGACTTGCCCTCACTCAGGCCATTACTCTATCTAGGCATCAGTTTAGTGTGGTCACAGCGTCTCTTGATTCAGAATTCATGAAGAAATGGAGTTTTCATCAGCATGCTTGTAACAACCTGCTCCGTATCTCCTAAGAACTGCTCTCAACAGCTTCACACACATTATAAACACTTCTGGGACAAGACCCCTTTGCACCCCTTATTTTGGCAGTTACAGGGCTGGGGCACTGTCACCATCCAGGACCAAAGCCCTGTGATCCTCCACCACCAGTCTGAGACCACCCTCAACCGCTTGGTGAAGGAGCCTTTGGAGAGGTGGGTGGGCAGCACAGCAATGGCACCCACAGTGTGTTTGTTTGGCCCACCCTAAGCGACAATCTCTCACAGGCTGTCCCAAGGTAGAGGGCTTCTTTGAAGGATTGAGCTGAACTATTCTGGAACTCATCCCTCTGGCACCTGGCACCTGTGGAGTTGTTGCCATGCTCATCCCATTCCTACAAACCAAGCTGAGCCAAGAGAAAGTCCATGGAAATTTTGAGGCTGGGAGAGTGTGCTGAAAGTGGCCAGGGACCTGGCAAAGGCAAGGTAGGAGCCTAGGCAGAGGTTGGGACGGGAGCAGGAGCAGTTGAGAGGAAGAGAGGCAGGGCTAGAGAGGCCCGAGAGGCCCAGGAGGAGGCAGGGGGCAGGGCCAGTGACCTCTGAGTCCCTTGTCTGCATCCTATAGCTGCAGCCCGGGCTGCCTGGGGACTCTTCCCTGAGGTTATTGGGTTTTTTTAAAAAATTATTGTTCTGTTTTTCTTGTATTATTCCGCCTGGGAGACCTAGGTGAGAATAGCCAGGTAAGGTAAGACAGACAGGGCAGGGAAGAAGACAGGGCCTGTGAGGGGTGGCCTATGCCAGGCCAGGGGATAGCCATGGCTGGAGCCTCAGATGCTGCTGTCAAATGTGACACCTGTGCCATGTTTGTCCATCTCTCTCAGGAACAGCAGGGATGCATTTGCAGCCAGGGGTCAGACTAGATGGCTGGGGAGACCCCTTCTGACTTGTTCTGTTTCTATGCTTCTAACACTTATGGAGCCCTGGCTGTGCAACCAGCAACCTTTCCCATCGGGACGCAGAATAGGGGTGTGATGAGCACGTGCACCGAGAGCCATTGCTGCCCACACGCCTTCTTCCCTGCCAGGAGTGGCCAATGGCAGGCCTGAAGCAGCCACCCATCAGCACTGTGTGTGGGTCCACCTGGCTGCAGCACAGGCAGCAGATGGTGAGGCCATGGAAGCAGAAGGGCTTTATTTAGGACTGGAAAGAGTCTTGGCTTGCATTCCTTTCAATCTAGCATGAGAACAGCTATGAGAGAAGCCCAGTGTGAGCTGGCAGATCCAAGGCTATGACAGGAAATGGTTTAAAGGAAACTCCTTTGGCCACAGACTCTAGAAGACAATATGTAGAACCAAGGAGTTAACTGCAAAAGATTTTGCCTAAAAAAAACCTCCTTGTCCAATTTCATTTTCAAGTCCTTCCAGTGAAGGTGAAACTGCCTTGTATCTGTAGATTATTTTACCCCAGGAGGGTTTTGAAATAGACATCAAACTAAATTAGCTCTGACAGACACTTCCTGAAGTCTGCAGCAGTGGCTCATGCTCAGCACCCAGTGACGATCAGGACTGCAATGGAAGAAGTTCAAACAATCCTTATGATGTTGCAATAAGTTACAACTGGAGTCAGTGATCAGAATAGATTATTCTGCATGCTGTTTCAAACTCCCCCTTCTTTTCATCAGGTTAAAAATAGGGACCAAGAGACATTGTAGTTTCTCACAGGAGAAAACAAACAAAGCTTTCCCTTAAAACCACACTCAAAAACAGAGCAGACAGGTTTGTGAACTTATTCATCTCTTGTTAGTGTTCCATCTGTCCTGTACATTGATTCAAACTGGCCTTAAACTGGAACTTCTACCAAGGGGTTCAAGCCAGATGGCCAATCAAATAGACTGTGTAATTGGGAACAGAAGTATACAACAAATATTTGCTATATGAACTCAAGTACCCCTTTCTGGAGATGATGCCTTCTTACTGGCAGAAAGCAGCAACCACTCGAAACAACTCCTGATGAAAGTGAAAGATGAAAGCAAGACTGTCGATGAACAAAAAAACTAAAATCATGACTGTGGAAGAATTACACAACTTTATTCTCAACAATGAAGAAATCAAAATTCTGAAAGATTTTGTATACCTTGACTTAGGAAGGCTGTAGTCAAGAAGTTTGAAGATAGAGACTTGGAAAGGCAGCCATGAAGGAACTAGAAAATACACTTATGTGTAAGGACATTTCACTAAAGAGGAAGACCAAGATCACTCACACTATACTATTCCTGATGTACGGGTGTGAAAACTGAATGGTGGGGAAAGCTGTTAGGAAGAGAATTAATGTGTTCAAAACACTAGAGGAGAGATTTGTGAACATGCTGGACTGACAGGAAGACAAACAAATGGGTCCTAGATCAAATCAAGCTGAAGCTTTCCCTAGAAGCAAATGAAAAAATGAGGCATTGTTCTCAGAACACATCTCCAGGCAAGATCCCCTGGAGAAGACAATAATGCTAGGAAAAGTCAAAGGCAGCAGAAGAAAAGGAAGAGCAAACATGAGATAGCCTTGTATTTTGAACAGCTTAGCAGGGATGTCATGGATTGGAGGGCTTCATTCATAGGGTCACCATAAGTCAGAGATGACACTGTTTTTCTCAAAGCTATCAATAGTAGATTCAGTCAGAGGATCCCTGTTGTGAGGTCTTCAGTATGTTGTGCAGTTGAGGGAGATGGTTTGTCTCTTTAACCCTGTAGTTTCTAACCCTGTGAGGGCTCATATAGCTCACTGGTAGTGGCCAGAGGAAAGCTTCCATGATGAGGAAATGTAATTTGACAATAAATTGACATCTTTAAACAAGACCAGAAATTCTTGGGAACCACTAAATTGTGAAACCTTTGAAGTGATAAATAGCCAGTCAATTTTATCAAAGGGCATATATTGGCACTCACAAAGCATCTGCGGGTCTGTTTGGCCCCAGAAGATCTAACAGGATGAAGTGATTGGAGGGAAGCATTCTGTTGAACAACGGGAAGCAGTTTGCTTTTTAGAGCAGTTTTACCATAGACCCGATAGTTCTCCATGAGCAGCTGTGTTTTGAAGATACAGAATCTCAAGATGGACTTCATTGGGTAGATGCGGGTTTAGAAACTTAGGAAGAAAGTGCAGCCCTTGGGGATCTCAAGTTGGACAGGATGTGATGAAAGAAATATATCAGTAGCATTATTAGCATACTTTCTATACCACCCACTAGCCAACACTCTCTGACTGGTATTTGACAGTTGTTATTTTTTTTTTTTTTTTTTGGAAATTTATAGGCCGCCCCTTGCCACAAGCCTCGGGGCGGCTCACAACAATTGCAATAACAATTTTAAACATTAAAATTTCCAAATCCTAAAAACAGGAACTTAACAACACAACATTAAAAACTGGCCCATCTCCAGGTCTAAATTAAAAACATCACAGTATAAATAAATAAATTAACATTTAAAATATTGTTTAAATAAAAAGGTCTTCGCCTGGCGCCGAAAAGCAAATAAAGACGGCGCCAGGCGAGCCTCTCTGGGGAGCGCATTCCATAGATGGGGCGCCACCGCAGAGAAAGCCCTCCTCCGGGTACTCACCCTCCTAATATCTCTCACAGAGGGTTCCCGGAGGAGGGCATCAGCAGCAGATCGTAGGGGGCGGGAGGGTGTATATGGTCGCAGTCGCTCCTTGAGGTAACCGGGACCCAAGCCGTTAAGGGTAAGAACCAACACCTTGAATTGGGCCCGGACTTCAATGGGGAGCCAGTGAAGCTGACGGAGAACTGGGGTGATATGAGAACCACGCCCAGTCCCCGGCAGCACTGTGGCAGCTCTATTCTGCACCAATTGAAGTATCCGGACCGTCTTCAAGGGTAGCCCCACGTAGAGCGCATTACAGTAGTCTAGCCGGGAAGTCACCAACGCGTGAGTCACCGTCGCCAAGCAGTCGAATTCCAGAAAGGGACGCAGCTGATGGATCAGCCGGAGCTGATGGAAGGCACTCCTCGCCACTGCTGACACTTGGGCTACCAAGTTACTTTTGGTAACTGGTAACTCTTGCATTACATTTTACTACATTCATTTCTCACCTTGCCCCTCTTGTGAGGAATCCAACGCAGCTCACATGCCTCCTATTTATCCTCACAACAACAGCCCTCTGAGGTAGATTAGGCTGAGAATGAGTGACTGGCCCAAAGTCACCCAATGAGTTTCATGGTCAAACAGGAACTAAAATGCAAACCTCTTGGGCCCCAGCACAAAACTCTAGCCATCATACCTCAGTACTGCACATTTTCAAATACATTTTATATCTGGTTATTTAATGGGCAAATGAGTGGCATTTGCCTTCCTAACCACCATATTGCACAGCTGGTTCACGTTCGAACTGCTGTCAACAAGAATCCCAGGATCCCTTTCACAAGTGCTGCTCTCTAGCTGCTGGTCCACCATCCTGTACCTGTGACACCTATTCCTGTGTCCCGGGTGCAAGACCTTGCACTTATCCAGACTGAATGCCATCCTGTTGGCCCCCGCCCACTTCCACAGCCTATCCAGCTCCTTCTGGATCACGTGCTCCTCAGTTGTGGCCCCTACTTTGGTATCATCAGTGAATTTAATTAGCAGACTGATTAGCCCCTCCTCCATGTCATAGATAAAAGCATCCAATACAGTTGAAGTACATTTATCATAACTGTATATACATATCAGGAAGGAAGGAAGGAAGGGGAGAGAGAGAGGGGGAGAGAGAACAATGCAGAGAACTAGAAACTGATCAAAGCCAAAGTATAATGGCCTATAAAAGCTATAAATAAATATTAAATGTATACTAAAAATAGTGCTCAAGAATAGTATAATAATAAAAGGTAGCTACAACAGCAAAGTTTGAAATCACATCCATCAAAATCACATAAAATAAGCATGCATCAGTTTTCAAAAGTAGCAAAATCCAGTGCCTTAGCTTAGGTGTGAAAAGCCTGTCTGAATAAAAAGGTCTTTTCCTGCAGAAATGGCACTTCCTTTGCCAGGAAGTCCCAAAAACCAAAGGGCCCTCCCTCTCTCATGTCTGGGCAAATGATGTCTCTGAGGAAAGTAGGAAGGAAGGGCAAAAAGCCTCTCCCAGGCAGGGTCACACAAGGGAATGCGATTTCTTCATATTCTGTCTGGATCTGAGTCATGCAGGGCTTCACCTGGCACAGCCAGCAGTGCCACCAAGGGAGATGTGACCAGCTACAGTTTGGGCGCATTTTTTGAAGGCCATGTGGTGCTCAACCACCCAAGCCCAAACAGTGGAACCCGACTGCATCACCTAATCCTTGAGTACTTTGTTCCTCTGAAGGCGTTACTACAGTTCACTGTGGACTGAAGGATATAATTTTGTTTTCTGCATAACTAATCTCTCTCAGGGCATTGACATAAAAGCATCAAGGAATAATTTAATTCTGCATTCAGCACCTTCAACTTTCAGAGCAGCTGATTTCTCTCATGCAGGGCTTCTGCTGTACCAAGTAGCATGTGATGAGGCCTACTTAATATGCAGTGGAGAAAGTGCTACAAAGAAAATAAGATAAGGTGAGATTGTTGAATATTCATTTTTCATGGTTAGAGGATATTTTTCCCATGGTTCAGTTATTCAAATTAGCTTTGGTTCATAACTGCCATTTAAACAACAAAGACTTAAAGGAACCTAAGCAGCATAATTTCTTATGAAATATCTATGCAGTATCTCAAAGCTGTAACCAGGCACAATAGTGACAACCTTTTAGCAAAAGAAGTGGAAGAAGAGGATGAAATGTTAAGTCCTGTTGTTGAGAGTTCTGATTTACTTCTTTTCTTAGCAATGGGGATCATGCTGGGTACTGGTGAACTTATGGGGACCAGGTGTGTGTGTACAGGAGGAATGTGTTCTACTTAAAAAGATGGAAACAGGTGTCTGTACAAAATAGAAACAGAGCAAGTCAGAAGGGGCCTCCCAACCTGACTCCAGGCTCCAGCTGGCTCTGCTAACGGCATGCCTACTATGTGCATGTCCAGCCGGTCCTTGAACAACCTCACCAATGGGGCTTCAACCACATTCCACACCCTCGGGGTCCTAACTGTCAGGAAGTACTTCCTGGCATCCAAATTGAACCTTGCTTCCCTGCGCTTTACTCCATTGGAATGTGTTCTGCCCTTCTCTGCAGGGGAAAACAGGTGTCTGCCCACCTTTGTGTGACACCCACTCATATGTGTGTGTGTGTGTGTCACCAGCAGATCCCCTCAGAATTCCCTCTTCTCCAGACTGAAAAGGCCCAGTTTCCTCAGTCTCACCTCATACAGCTTTCCCTGTAATCCAGCCACCATCCTTGTGGCCCTTCACTGCACTGATTCCAACCTGGCTATATCCTTCCTAAAATGTGGAGCCCAGAACTGAACACAGTACTCCAGTTGCGGGCGCACCAGAGTCATATAGTGTGGCAGTAATACCTCTCTCTATCTAGAAGCCATGCTTTTGGCTATGCATCCAAGGGTGACGCTTGCCCTTTTGACTACCATGCCACACTGCTGACTCATGTTCAGCCTGCAATCAAGCAGCACCCCGAGGTCCCAAGTGCTGCTCTCCAGCCACTTGTCCCCTGCCCACTTCCACAGTCTGTCCAGATCCTTCTGGATCTGGAGTACCTGCTCCTCAGTTGTGGCCACTGCTGCCATTTTAGTATCATCAGCAAATTTACAGAACTTTTGGTAGTCTTATAGGCTGGCTCATTCAGACAGGTGCAGCTTAGAATCCAGCATGTTCTGAGTAGAACCTGCCGGATGCCACCTGGAAGAGAGAGGGAGAACACTCCCTATAAGAAAGATTCCTGGATGTGGACTGAAGCAGATATGGCTAAGGAAGTACCGTATTTTTCTGTGTATAAGACAATACTTTTTAAAAAAAATTACCTAAAAATGGAGGGGTGTCTTATACATGGGGGGCCGAGAACCACAGGTGCACTCGGGGCGGGGGGGGGGAGACTGGTGCAGGTGCGCGTATGCAGCAGCTTGCTCGCTCAGAGATTGGTAAGAAAAATGGGGGGCATCCTATACATGGGGGCATCTTATAGATGGAAAAATACGGTAAGTTCCCATGGAGGCCTTCCCCAGTGCCCCTGTGCATGCAGAGTCATTCATAATGCACTGCCAGCTGTGATTAGCTGTAGTGATTCATTTGGCTGGAGCACATGGGCGAGAATGTTGTTTCAGCTTGTTTCTGATCAGAATTTACAAACACACGTGACACTTTTATTACAAAAAGAACTTCAGATATTAAAATATGTGAATTTTGGAGAAAGTTGACATGTCAGATTTCCTTTTCAGGAGTCAGATGCCTCCTTTTCTGTCACTGGATGCTGGAAGGCTGCAATAAGCAGCTGAACAAGAAAGTAAATGACTTGAAACTGTAGTTTGTTGCTGTGGACAGAAGAACAAACTTGTCCACTGCATGTTAGATGGTGACGTGTTTTCAGACCAGTTGTTAGGAGCACACTGATTTCATTGGCCTCATGTGAGCCAATCTGGTATTGTTTAGTTTTATTGCTGAGTAGCTGACAAGGCTCCAGCTGCTTCGCTGTTAAAAATATCTCCTACTAATGAAATTTAGGATGCAGTGATACAAATTTCTGTTGAGTGGTGCTTTGCTGGCCTTGCTACCTCGGCTCCATCTCGGATCGTTGGGCATTGGGTTCTGGTGCAGCGCACGTGGCCTGGCTCCCTCGCATGCGTGGTTTGCAGTGGGACTCTTGCCCTTCATCAGCACCTGGAAAGAGCGCTGCACTCCCTGCTGGCTCTGGTGGTTCACGGCAAACCCACCTGTCTCCCCATTTGGGGTGCACAGAGCTTCCCCTGGCGAATGGCTGCCTGCAGACAGGCAATGGGATGCCCCATGCTTTTCAGTGTCCCCGGGCAGGTCTTGGGCTTGCGGTGCGTGCCCGGCCACAACGCTTCATCCAACAGAGTGGGTGCCCATTGACCTGGGGCAGTGGGAGTGGGAACCCCGTCCTCTGCCGCCATTGCCTGGCTTGGCCGCGCAGGAACCTGGTGTGCATCCCGCATGCCCCTTCCCAGCTGGAAGGTTCTTGTTCCCGTGGGAGCGTGAGCTCTGCTGTGTTGAGGCTTACACTCTCATAGGAACAAGAGAGGAGGAACAGGAGGCCCGGGCTGCATGCTTCTTGCGAAGGCCTGGGGCCTGGTGGTCTCGGGCAAGGCTGGGGTGCTGGTGCTGGGGAGCAGCTGCGGGGGGGTGGGCTTCACTCACTTGCCTCCTGCTCCCCCTCTGCTGTAAGGCCTGGGGGTCAGAGACCCCTGACGTATAGTATATAATGCATGTTTTCTGTACCTCTTACAAGACTCTGATTTTGGGAGTGTATCCCTCTTCATGCTCCTTAAAGAGCACTAGAATAAAGCTGTGTTTGCTCTGAGTTTCATCTCAGACTCTTTCCAGGGCAATGGTCCAGGTCCACCCAGGCTCACCTATACTGCTGAGTCCAGTAACATGTGTATTAAGTAGCTTGAAAAGCTTCTAGATTAAGGGCAGGATGCCTCCAGTGGTGCCAACTCTGGCATGTGGGGCTCTCCAGCGATAGTACAGCCTTTGGAATCCCTACCAGCTGGGAAGGAGAGCAGAAATTGAAATACATGAACTTTAAGGATATGAGTGTAAAACACAGAATAAGAATCTACACAGCTAACCAAAAAGTACTTCTTCTGACCCACATTTCCTGTTGCAGCATTCTACTCCTACTGCAGAGAAAATCAAGAAACTAAAAGATCATGAGTGTAAAATTGTCAATGGCATTGGTTGCCGGTGGGAAATCTGCAAAGCCGCACAAAATTATACTAATATCCTCAGAGCCACATAAAACTTCAGCAGCAAATTCTGATAGCGTCCAAAACAGATATTTTTGTGGCATCCTCTGAACATCTTTGACTTTCCGGGGAGCACTGCCAAAACCATGTATATGCAGATGCAGTAATGAAAGGCAGCACAGCACAAAAATCACACTTCTTCATGCCTGCTCATAGGTAAGGAATACTTGATTACTTTGGCAGCAAGATCTGAGTGTTCAACTTGCTCATGTGTCCACAACATCTATCACCCAAAGCACCTCTAACGGCTGCAATCACTTTCCTGTTCCTTTTTTTCCTATAGAAATATAAGTAAAAATGACAACAACAACAACATATCTACTGGTTTTGCTGTTACTCCTTTAGTCTCTCTGGAGTTGTGTTGGATGAAGTAAAGCTTGGTTGTGAGCCGCCCCGAGGCTTGTGGCAAGGGGCGGCCTATAAATTTCCAAATAAATAAAATAAATAAAAAAATAAAGCTCTTCCTTCCTTTTTGCCTTTCTTTCTCAGAACAATGAGTTGTGAAAGCAACCTAGGGTGTGGGACGGGGCTAGGAATGTGAGGCTGGGCGTCCTGCAATCCAGGGTCTAGTCTCCATGAAGCTACTCGGGTGGCTTTGGCCAGTCCGAGGCCCTCAGCCCAGCCTCCCTCACAGGCTGTTGTTGCCTGGATACATGTGAGAGGAGAGGAATTATGCAAGCTGCTGTGAGTTCCTTGAAAGGGGAAAAAGTGGGATATAAGTTTAATAAATTTATATTTACACCGTGATGCTATACTTACTCAGAGAGGTGAAATCTATTTTTATACTGTTTTATAGTACTTTGCAGTATATTTATTGCCTGTGTTTTAATTCTAAATACATAAATAATGGAAATGAAATAAAGTGCTCCACAAAACCACAGGAAGAACTGCAGCAAGAATCATTGGTTTTGAGCATGCTTACCATCTGTGGGAGCTGATTTGCCAAATGGCTGCGCCTCAGCATGACTGCCAGCTGGGCCAATGATGGCAATGAAGGGCACCCAAGCCGGTGAACGTGCTCCACGTCTCGAGATGTGTGTCCTGGTGCGTCTGTGCAAGGAAGGGGAGCAAAGCTTTGCTTCTTTTTGTGCATAAGCAAACTTCATCTGATAGTAGGACTGGGGTGGGACAGGTATCTATTTATTTGCTTCTATACTGGCCAACAGCTGAGGCTCTCTTGGTTTACCCCAAGCCATTTACAATCTAAAAAAGCTTAGCCACAACTGGGCGGAACACAGATTCTTATCCAGGAGGAGAGGGTGGAGAGCAAGCCTGGATGGAGGAGCAAGGAGGAAGAAGCTGATTTAGCCAGTCCTCCACTGCTGGAATATTCAACTTTGATGGGGGCCCCTGCCTGTCAGCCAGGCACGTCATTCCTGGCAATGGGGCAGCAGCAGGAGGGCTCTGTGGGACTGGGTGCTTCAGAGGTGCCTTTTTGAGTCCATCAGCAGCACAAAAGGGTAGATATTACCCTTTAAAATTTAAAGTTTTTAAATTGCATATTGTTTTAAATGTATTCAAATGTGTATTTTTATATGCTGTCAGCCGCCTTGAGGCTTATGTGTGAAGGGGCGGCATACAAATTTGTAACATACATACATACATACATACATACATACATAAATAATATGCCTGGTCAGGTACCCAGTGGAAGGGCAGATTTCACTGCTAGGACTGAGTGTCCAAGTAGGGATCTCTAGATGTACCGTATTTTTCGCTCTATAAGACGCACCTGACCATAAGACGCACCTAGTTTTTAGAGGAGGAAAACAAGAAAAAAAATATTCTGAATCAAATGGGCACATAATCACAGGCACATTCCCCATCACTTCCCCATGGGCTGCACATCTGACAGACTTACTGCACACACATATTCGCTCTATAAGACGCACAGACATTTCCCCTTACTTTTGAGGGGAAAAAAGTGAGTCTTATAGAGCAAAAAATACGGTAAGTCCCCTGTATATAAATCTGTGCAGTGTCCAGTAGTCTTTGCAGCAGGTGATGCACAGCAACCTGGGAAGCTTTTCCACCTTCTGTGAAATTGGATTGTGGCGGCAAGAAATTAGTGAGTAACACTCTCAGTGTTTGCAGTCTGGCCATACTTTCTCTGACTGGACTGTTCAGCATCTGTGTATTGTGGATCTGTGTATTGCCTCTGTGTTGCCCTTTTGCTTATTTCCACATTGCTTCAATAAAAGTTTTATTGGCACTCTTCCGTTGTAGGACTAGAAGAACCAGGAAACATTTTGTACCACTGAAATAATACCAAAATCCAATTAGGCAGAGCAACCCCAGGCAGGTCACTGAATAAAAATTGTGGTGACAGGTGGGTCACACTCAATAACTTACCTGCCTGGTCTCAGTAGACTTTGGTGTACCTTACGGGAGGACTCAAGAACTAAAAGCAGGCTGCACTAGAGAGGTTTTGGGGTTTTTTTTAATAGCAACCAGTTTTAAAGTAGACCATGATCTGCATAATTTGTTTTTTTGAAGGACAGGGAAATTTGTGTAAAAAAGAGCCAAAAATATGGTTATAATTTGTGCTAATTGTGGACATATTTCACCGAAACGGAAGCTGTGTTTGCACTTGCACAAAAATGCAAATTGAGATCTGCTTTCAAAGCAGAAGCCTATGCACTGGTTTGATTTATGTCAAATGGTACCAGTGCTTTGTCACAGGCCAGAATCTGGGGGCCCTTGCAGGCAGATTTCTCACGCATCCCACCCCTGACTATCTGGAAAAGGAAACATTAGTTAGCTAGGGCTCTCCGGATCACCACAGTGAGGAGAAAGAGGGAGAGGCAACAGATGAGACTCGCTAATAGAGAGGCAAGGAGTGAAGAACTGAGCCCTCTGGCCCTTCAAACCCTACTATTCTGTGAACATCTCAGGAAGTGTGTTGCTTCTGCAACCATGAACTCAAAATGCAATTAACAAGCTGCTGAGACTCAAGTTGCCTTCCAAAACTTGCTTTCTGCTTCAGGAGTTGTTGGTTGACCAACATTTGGGCCATTATTCATCTTGGTGAGCTTTCAGATCTTGATGTGTTAGTCCCTCTCTCCAGCTAGATTATATTAGTTGCTCAAGACACTAAAATGAATAGGGTTCCTCCAATAATTATAGTGGTCAGAGAAGTGTGGCATATCATATCCATTAGTTTGAACCATTTTCTCATTCTAAAGTGACTGTATGGGGAAAATCAGATTTAAAAATTGGTAAGACAACGGCTATGTGGTGGATGTTGTTGGAGATGTTGATTTTTCCCTTCAGTTGGTTAGTTGGTGCTGGCAGGCAATGAGCTCCTGTCATTCTCAGCTTGGCTAGTCAGATGCACTTTGCCTGCCCTGGCTGAACAGTAATACTGAATCGAAACACTGTTTAGCAACTAGGTGTGGCCCTGCCAACAGAACCTCCTTCATTTTGGAATCCCTCACTGACGCTGAGTCCACGTTCATCAAGAATTATCCTATTTTGTCTAATGACTGGAACATTTCTGCATGTATGCCAGAACCATCATGGATCTTAGGTTACTTTGGCTTTAGGTTACTTTACCCATACGTATCGGAAATGTCCAAGGATTACCGCTTTTCAGGAGGAGAACATATCATAGATAAGCACAGTGCTTTACCTAAGCTTTCTCAATGGGGTGCCGTACGAGGGGTGTTGTTAATGGCTTGACACATCTGGGGGCTTTGTTGTGCGCTGTTTCTGTTCTAATGGCACCACTGGAAAACAAGCTGTTGAAAATTTGTCAAATGAGAGCCATTCTGTGTCTACAAATGAAGGAAAACAAGGAGAAGAAGGGCCTTCTCTGCGGTGGTGCCCCAGCTGTAGAATGGACTCCCCAGAGGTGTATCTGGCATCAGCTATTTTCATTTTGGCACCAGGCCAAAACTTTTTTATTTTCCCATTATTTTAAATGTTAGTATTGTTTTAAGATTTTTATTATGTATTGTTTCTGGATGCTGCATCTTATTTATTTATTTTATTTTATTTTATTTTATTTTATTACTGCCCTGAGGCACTGTGAAGGGCAGGGTATGTATGTATATATGTATGTATAAATAAATAAATAAATGTATGTATGTATGTATGTATGTCTAGCCTTTTTGTAGCTTTGGCACACCTGGAGCACACAACACCATGGTGGCACCGAGGTAAGAAAGACGGCTCATTTGCCATCCTGATTAGAAGAACTTGATCCGGCAACTGAGACAAGTCGCTGGAAGAAAAATGCTTGATTTCTATTTTATGGAGGAGTCCATGTAGGACTGGCAACTGGAATAGTATACTTTAAATGATGTAATTCCTTCAAACATTTTCCAAGATATGTGACTGAGGCTTGCTATCTCTTCCTAGCAGGTAAAGTTGAAAAGAACCCCCCCCCCCCGCACCCACAATGCAATAATATCATCAAAACAGCTTGTAGTTCACTAAATAAGGTGCAGTTTGGAATGATTCAATGGAAGAAGTTATGGTTTTATAGAGGATCTTATTGGAGACAATAAAACTTTATTTATATGGAGAATACCATTACCAGTTCCTCCTTAGCAACATTTATTTATTTAAAGTTTTTCTATGCCATCCCATTACTTAAAAAGTCTCTGGACAGCAGCTTACAAAGAACAAAAACCAAAGAACCAAAACCGTAACAATGACAACGCACATCACACTGCATCTAAAAATAGTGATAAAAACAAGGATAAAACCAATTAATTATTAAAACACTGGGAAAATTAAAAGGTCTTCGCCTGATGCTGAGAAGAATAGAGTGACAGCGCCAGACAAGCCTTCCTGGGGAGCGTGTTCCACAGTCAGGGACACCACTGCTGAAAAGGCCTTTCTCTGAGTAACTACCTCCTGATTTCCTTCAAAGAGGGTTCCTGGAGAAGGGCCTCTGCCTCCGATCTCGGGGGGTGGGCCAGCACATAGGGAAGAAGGTGCTCCTTCAGGTATCCAGGACCCAAGCCGTTTAGGGCCTTATAGGTCATCACCAACACCTCAAATTGGGCCAAGACTTCAATTGGCAGCCAGTGTAAGTGATGTAGGACCAGTGTGATATAAGAATATTTGCTGGTCCCTGTTAATAACCTGGCAGCTCTATTCTGGACCAGTTTGAAGTATCTGGACCGTCTTCAAGGGCAGACCACATAGAGCACATTGCAATAGTCCAACCAGGAGGTTACCAGATCCTGGGTCACCAATGCCAAGCGCTGCTCATCCAGGTAAGGACGCAGCTGAAGTATCAACCAAAGTTGAAGGAAAGCGTTCCTTGCCACTGCCAGCTCCAGGGACAGGTCAGGGTCAAGGAGCATTCCCAAGCTGCACACCCTGTCCTTTAGAGGGAGTGCAACCCTGTCCAGAACAGGGCAGAAATCACTTACCTGGAAGGCTGAACCACCTACCAACAGGACCTCCATCTTGTCTGGATCAAACCTCAATTAATTGGCCCTCATCCAGCCCAATACCCCAGTCAGGCACTGATTAAGGACCGACACTGCCTCACCTGGATTGGATGTAAAAGAGAGGTAGAGCTGGGTGTCATCAGCATAAAGGTAGTTGATGTAAATGTGGTTCAAAACTGGTTCAAAAGATATAGACATTTGTCAGTGACAGTTTGTACACTATGTTGTCACTGCAATTGGATAAACTTAGCGGAATGCTCTTTGCGGATGCTTGCTGCTTGGAAGTTAATGCAAGATGAATGTAACTGGATTTTCATGCCAATGTAACAATAGAGTGAGGGCCTAACAACACTTTCAGCTTTTGAATGGGTGGTTTGTAGATGCCACCTGTGAATGATAAAGGTACGGCTATTTGGTCTGCATTTCCTGAAGTTCACACATTAGTCAGAGCTGTATTTTCATATGCACATATATATTCATAGGTACATATTTTGTATGCATGTATAGTGTTTCTTTTCAATTTGTGTTAGAATATTGTATTTTTCCTTACTTCTTATAGTTTGCTTCACTGACGTGATCCCACGCGATCCCAGCAGAGGTTTATAAGGAAGGTGGTGCAGTGCTTGTCAACAAACTCACTCAGCTGTTCCAGTCCTTCTGGAATCAAGGATTCATTTCTCAGGAACTGAAAGATGCATCCATCGTGCACCTCTACAAGAGGAAAGGAAATCAACAAGTCTGCGATAATCATAGAGGAATATCACTGCTTTCCATCACAGGCAAGATCCTTGCATGTGTGTTGCTGAATCGCCTGACTGACCACCTGGAACAGGGTCTACTACCTGAGACACAGTGTGGCTTCCGCAAAGAGTGGGGCACTGTGGACATGATCTTCGCAGCCCGACAGCTCCAAGAGAAGTGTCAAGAGCAGAATCATGAACTGTATACCATCTTCATGGATCTCACCAAGACTTTTGACACTGTCAAGTCGCGAAGGTCTGTGGCGCATCATGTCAAAGTTTGGGTGCCCTGACAGATTCATCCTGATGGTACGTCAGTTCCACGACGGCATGATGGCTTGTGTTTTGGACGACGGAAAGGCTTCAGAGGCCTTTCCTGTCACAAACAGCATCAAGCAAGGGTGCGTGCTGGCACCGACCCTGTTCAGCATGATGTTTTCAGCCATGCTGTCAGGCGCCTTTCAGAATAGTTCCTTGGGAGTCAGCCTGATATAAGGACTGATGGGAAACTGTTCAACCTGCGAAGACTCCAGGCTGTCACCAAGATAAAGGAGACTGTGCTACAAGACCTCCTTTTTGCTGATGACTGTGCCCTGAATGCTAGATCAGAGCAGGAAATGCAAGTTAGCATGGACAAATTCGCAGCAGCATGTGACAGCTTCGGCCTTCTCATCAACACAAAGAAAACCAAAGTGATGCACCAGCCAGCCCCAAAAGCCCAACACCAAGAGCCCATCATCACAGTGAAGGGACAAAAGCTGCAAGCAGTGGACCAATTTACATACCTTGGCAGCACCCTCTCCCACACAGTGACAATTGACATCGAGGTCAACTGCAAAATCGCTAAGAATCGCTAAGGCAAGCTCAGGACTCAGCGGACTGCTGATCAAAGTGTGGGACTGCCGTGGAATAAGCCTTGCTACAAAGCTTAAAGTCTACTGAGCAGTAGTGCTAATTATCCTGATGTATGCCAGTGAGACTTGGACTGTATACAGGAGGTACGCTAGGCAACTGAACCACTTCCACACGACTTGCCTCTGCAGACTTCTGAGGATCCAGTGGCAGGACAAAGTGCCAGACACAGAAGTCCTCTCCAGAGCAAGCCTGCTGTAAGTTCACACCCTGCTGATGAAAGTCCAGACACAGTGGGCAGGCCATGTTGCAAGGATGCCAGACCACCGCATCCCTTAACAGCTCTTCAATGGTGAGCTGTCTCAAGGAAAGCGATCACACGGGGGACAAAAGAAGTGATACAAAGACATGCTGAAAGCCTCTCTCAAGTCCCTGGAAACCGACACCACTTCCTGGGAGACCCTGGCACAAGATCAATCGACATGGCGCACGCTGATCCACCAAGGCTGTCAAACATCTGAAGCTAGGACAACCATAGCACAAGAGAAGCGAGCACTCTGTAAAGCCAGAGTTGCAAATGCTGCAACAGTGGTGCCCACACGTCTGCTGACATGTGGCAGAACATTCCGTGCCCGCACTGGCCTTACCAGCCACCAGCGGACACACCATGGACAGCTCACAACTCATTAGATGTCAAGGTCCTATTCGAAAACTATGGATGAACATCATCAAACGCCTTTTCACTGGAGGCCACAATGCCTCATCTGCATGTTCTAAGGGTTGGGGCTAGTGGTTGTTAAGCCAGGAAGCTTTGGGAAACAACACAGCTCAAAAGGTGGTGACTTGCCCTCTAGGTTGCCTCACAAGGTGTGGGATCTTTGCTGGGTTTTAACATGCACAGCCAAAAAGAACAAGGCCCGGTTTTGCATCCACACAAACACATACACACTTAGAAAGGAAAGTTTATTCAGTAGAAAGAATATAGGAGGCACAAGCAACCTGGTGGTGCCTAGACAATAAATATTCCTGTTGCATCCCAATATGAATCTGTAGTTCTAAGGAGAGAAAGAAAAGAGAGAGAAAGCAAGTGAGAGAGCGAGAAAGGGGGTCCACCACCTGTCCTGCAGGGAGTCTCTGATGGCAGCCTTGTGTGCAGGCAGGAAGGGGACAGGCCACCCCAGGCCATGGGAATGGGCAGCCTGTGTTCAGACTTGCCTCCCTCTCCCTGCTATTTTCAAAGCATGTCTGAATCCACCAGCGCCTGATATTTAGCCTGTATTTCTCTCTGCATGCACATCTATGGCTAATGACTTCTGCAATTAGCATGACTTATGCTAATTACTGGAAGGGTGCTTGATTGTTTCTTGATGACCTTGTTTCTCTGCGCAAGAGAGAAACATAGAAACATAGAAACAGAGAGTCAGAAGGGGCCTCCCGGGCCATCTAGTCTGACCTCCGGCACCAGCCGGCTCCGCTCACGACATGCCCACCATGTGCATGTCCAGCCTATCTTTGAACACCCTCACCGATGGGGCCTCAACGACCTCCCGTGGAAGCCCATTCCACACCCTCGGAATTGCTTCCTGGCATCCAAATGGAACCTTGGCTCCCTGAGCTTTGCTCCATTGGAGCACGTCCTGCCTTCCTCTGCAGGGGAGAACAGGTCTCTACCCATCTGCATGTGACACCCCCTCACATACCTGTATGTCGCCAACATATCCCCTCTGAGTCTCCTCTTCTCCAAGCTGAAGAGACCCAGTTCCCTCAGTCTTGCCTCATACGGCATCCCGTGCAAACCAGCCACCATCCTTGTGGCCTTACGTTGCACTGACTTCAACCTTGCTAAAGAGAAGTTCTTTGTCTGTGTTTGCTAGGTGTTATAGGTGAGGTAATTTCTGGGTGCCTTGGTACAGGGGGTAATCCTCCTTGAAGAATTATTTTGCCTAATCTCTCCGAGGGAAAACATATCTGACCTTTTCTTCCCAGGAATCCCAGCGTTCATTCTGATCTCACACTGGCCAGCCCAGGATGCTAGGTTCTTCCTGAATCAAGCCTACCCAACATGGCCCATGGCCTGCAAGTCGATTCTGGCCTGGGTGCATATTGAGAATTAATTAATTCCAGTTCTATGTCACCCCATAACCTGAAGGTTCTCTGGGCAGTTTACAAATGCCAAAAACAGCAAATAAATACAATGGATAGAACAGATGAAACAGATAAAAACAATAAAATTTTTGTTGTTAGTTGCAAAGTTGTGACCAACCCATCATGACCCCATGGACAACACGCCTTCAGGCCTTCCTGTCCTCCACCATCCCCCGGAGTCCACTCAAGCTCACGCCAACTGCTTCCGTGACTCCATTCAGCCACCTCATGCTCTGCCACCCCTTTCTTCTTTTACCATCTATTGCTCCCAGCATTAGGCTCTTCTCCAGGGAGTCCTTCCTTCTCATTAGATGGCCAAAGTATTTGAGTTTCATCTTCAGGATCTGACCTTCTAAAGAGCAGTCAGGGTTGATCTCTAGGACTGACCGGTTTGATCGCCTTGCAGTCCAAGGGACTCGCAGGAGTCTTCTCCAGCACCACAACTAAAAGGCCTCAATCCTTTTGCGCTCGGCCTTCCTTATGGTCCAGCTTTCACAGTCATACACTGCAACTAGGAAAACCATAGCCTTGACTATATGCACTTTTGTTGGCAGGGTGATGTCACTGCTTTTTAGTATTCTGTCTAGATTTGCCATAGCTTTCCTACCAAAGAGCAAGTGTCTTTTAATTTCTTGGCTGCAGTCCTCGTCTGTGGTGATCTTGGAGCCTAGGAAAATAAAATCTGTCACTACCTCCATTTCTTCCCCATCTATTTGCCAGGAAGCGATAGGGCAACATGCCATGACTTTAGTTTTCTTAATGTTGAGTTTCAAGCCAACATTTGTACTCTCCTCCTTCACCTGCATCAAGAGGCTCTTCAGTTCCTCTTCACTTTCTGCCATTGCAGTGGTATCATCTGCATATCCGAGGTTGTTGATATTTCTCCCAGCAATCTTAATTCCAATTTGTGATTCATCTACCCCCGCCTTTCTCATGATGTACTCTGCATGTAAGTTAAATAGGCAGGGCGACAGTACACAGCCTTGCAGAACTCCTTTCTTAATTTTGAACCAATCAGTGGTTCCGTGTCCAGTTCTCACTGTTGCTTCTTGACCCGCATATAGGTTTCTCAAGAGACAGATAAGATGGTCTGGTACTCCCATCTCTTTAAGAACTTGCCACAATTTGTTGTGATCCACACAATCAAAGGCTTTAGCGTAGTCAGTGAAGCAGTAGATGCTTTTCTGGAACTCCCTAGCTTTCTCCATGATCCAGCGTATGTTGGCAATTTGATCTCTAGTTCCTCTCCCTCTTCGAAATCCTGCCTGTACTTCTGGTAGTTCTCGGGCCACATACTGCTGGAGCCTAGCTTGTAGGATTTTGAGCATAACTTTGCTAGCATGTGAAATGAGTGCAATAGTGCGGTAGTTTGAACATTCTTTGGCATTGCCTTTCCTTGGGATTGGAATGTAAACAGACCTTTTCCAATCCTGTGGCCACTGTTGAGTTTTCCAAATTTGCTGATATATTTATTTATTTAAAATATTTCTATGCCATCCCATTCGCAAAGAACCTCGGGGCAGCTTACAAACCAAACAACAATACACACAATTAACCTTAAAAATCCGGAGACATCTCGGCACAATATACAAACCCAATTAACAATTAACAATTAAAATAACTTTTAAATAAAAAGGTCTTGGCCTGGCGCCGAAAAACAAATAACGATGTTATTTGCATGTATATTGCGTGTAGCACTTTTTTTGCATTGTCATTTAGGATTTTGAATAGCTCAGCTGGGATACTGTCTCCTCCACTAGCTTTGTTGTTGCTCAGACTTCCTAAGGCCCATTTGACTTCACATTTCAGGATGTCTGGCTCGAGGTCAGTGACCTCCCCATCCTGCTTATTAGGGACGTTAAGCTCTTTCTTGTATAGTTCCTCTGTATAATCTTGCCACCTCTTCTTAATCTCTTCTGCCTCTGTTAGGTCCCTGCCATTTTGGTCCTTTATCATGCCCATCTTTGCATGAAACATTCCCTTCATATCTCCAATTTTCTTTAAGAGATCTCTGGTCCTCCCTATTCTATTGTTTTATAGAAACATAGAAACCGAGTGAGTCAGAAGGGGCCTCCCGGGCCATCTAGTCTGTCCCCCGCACCAGCCGGCTCTGCTCACGACAGGCCCGCCATGCGCATGTCCAGCCTATCTTGAACACCCTCACCGATGGGGCCTCAACAACCTCTCGTGGAAGCCCATTCCACACCCTCAGGAAGTGCTTCCTGGCATCTAAATGGAACCTGGGTTCCCTGAGCTTGGCTCCGTTGGAGCGCGTCCTACCTTCCTCTGCAGGGGAGAATGAATAGAATAGCTTTCTTCTATTTCTTTACAGTGTTCTTTTAAGAAGGCCTTCTTATCTCTTCTAGCTACTCTCTGGAATCTGTGTTCAATTCGGTGGATCGTTCTTTTTTCCCCTTGCCTTTCACTTCCCTTCTTTCCTCAGCTATTTGTAAACAGCCATTTTGCTTTCTTGCTTTTTCTTTGGGATGGTTTTAGTTGCTACCTCTTGTGCAATGTTGCAAACATCTGTCCATATTTCTTCAGGCACTCTGTCTTTCAGATCTAATTCCTTAAATCTATTTGTCACCTCTACTGTATATTCATCAGGGATATGATTTAGGTCATACCCGAAATTTAGGTCATAATTTTGTCATAAAATTAGTAGGTTATAATAAATTGCAAAATCGCACACTGTATGACAAAATACAACCAATAAAATTAACAGCCAAAATTAAATAAATAATTAAAAAAACAAAATATAAATTATTGCTTAAATTAACCAAAAGCTTGTTTGAACAAAAATGTTTTTACTTGGTGTCTAAAGGAAAGCACTGGAGAAGGAAATGGCAACCCACTCCAGTATCTTTGCCATGAAAACCCCATGGACAGTACCAAAAGGCAAAACGATATGACACCGGAAGATGAGCCCCTCAGGTCGGAAGGTGTCCAATATGCTACTGGGGAAGAGCAGAGGGCTAGTACTAGTAGCGCCAGAAAGAATGAAGCGACTGGGTCAAAGCCGAAAGGACACTCAGTTGCCGATGTATCTGGAGGTGAAAGGAAAGTCCGATGCTGCAAAGATCTTTACTCCATAGGAACCTGGAATGTCAGATCCATGAATCAAGGCAAGCTGGATGTGGTCAAACAAGAGATGACAAGACTGAACATCGACATCTTAGGAATCAGTGAACTAAAATGGACAGGCATGGGTGAATTTACTTCAGATGACCATCAGGTATACTACTGCGGGCAAGAATCCCTCAGAAGAAATGGAGTAGCCTTCATAGTCAATAAAAGAGTAGGGAAAGCAGTACTGGGATACAATCTCCAAAATGACAGAATGATCTCAGTTCGAATCCAAGGCAAACCATTCAACATCACAATAGTCCAAGTCTATGCCCCAACCACTGGTGCTGAAGAGGCTGACGTTGACCAGTTCTATGAAGGCCTACAACACCTGCTAGAATTAACTCCAAAAAATGATGTCCTTATCATCATAGGGGATTGGAATGCTGGAAAGCAGGGCACAAGCTGGTGGAATTTTGTCAAGAGAATACAATGGTCATAGCAAACACTCTTTTCCAACAACTCAAGAGACGACTCTACACATGGACATCACCAGAGGGTCAACACAGAAATCAGATTGACTATGTGCTCTGCAGCCAAAGATGGAGAAGTTCTATACAGTCAGTAAAAACTAGACCAGGAGCTGACTGTGGCTCAGATCATGAGCTTCTGGTGGCAAAATTTAGGCTTAAGTTGAAGAAAGTAGGGAAAACCACTAGGCCACTCAGGTATGACATAAATCATATCCCGGATGAATACACAGTAGAGGTGACAAATAGATTTAAGGAATTAGATCTGATAGACAGAGTGCCTGAAGAACTATGGACAGAGGTTCGCAACATTGTACAAGAGGTAGCAACTAAAACCATCCCAAAGAAAAAGAAATACAAGAAAGCAAAATGGCTGACTGAGGAAGCTTTACAAATAGCTGAGGAAAGAAGGGAAGCAAAAGGCAAGGGAGAAAGAGAAAGATACAAACAATTGAATTCAGAATTCCAGAGAACAGCTAGAAGAGATAAGAATGCCTTCCTAAATGAACAGTGGAAAGAAATAGAAGAAAACAATAGAATAGGGAGGACCAGAGATCTCTTCAAGAAAATTGGAGATATGAAGGGAACATTTCATGCAAAGATGGGCATGATAAAGGACCAAAATGGCAGGGACCTAACAGAGGCAGAAGAGATTAAGAAGAGGTGGCAAGATTACACAGAAGAACTATACAAGAAAGAGCTTAACATCCCTGATAACCACGATGGGGTGGTCACTGACCTCGAGCCAGACATCCTGGAATGTGAAGTCAAATGGGCCTTAGGAAGTCTGAGCAACAACAAAGCTAGTGGAGGTGACAGCATTCCAGCTGAGCTATTCAAAATCCTGAAAGACGATGCAGTTAAAGTGTTACACTCAATATGCCAGCAAATTTGGAAAACTCAACAGTGGCCACAGGATTGGAAAAGGTCAGTTTACATTCCGATCCCCAAGAAGGGCAATGCCAAAGAATGTTCAAACTACCGCACCATTGCACTCATTTCACATGCTAGTAAAGTGATGCTCAAAATCCTACAAGCTAGGCTCCAGCAGTATGTGGACCGAGAACTACCAGAAGTACAGGCAGGATTTCGAAGAGGGAGAGGAACTAGAGATCAAATTGCCAACATACGCTGGATCATGGAGAAAGCTAGGGAGTTCCAGAAAAACATCTACTTCTGCTTCATTGACTACGCTAAAGCCTTTGATTGTGTGGATCATAACAAATTGTGGCAAGTTCTTCAAGAGATGGGAGTACCAGACCATCTTATTTGTCTCTTGAGAAACCTATATGCAGGTCAAGAAGCAACAGTGAGAACTGGACACGGAACCACTGATTGGTTCAAAATTGAGAAAGGAGTTCAGCAAGGCTGTATACTGTCACCCTGCCTATTTAACTTATATGCAGAGCACATCATGAGAAAGGCGGGGGTAGATGAATTGCCAGTTGGAATCAAGATTGCTGGGAGAAATATCAACAACCTCAGATATGCAGATGATACCACTCTCATGGCAGAAAGTGAAGAGGAACTAAAGAGCCTCTTGATGCGGGTGAAGGAGGAGAGCGCAAAAGTTGGCTTGAAACTCAACATTAAGAAAACTAAGATCATGGCATCTGGTCCTCTCACTTCCTGGCAAATAGATGGGGAAGAAATGGAGGTAGTGACAGATTTTATCTTCCTGGGCTCCAAGATCACCGCAGACGGGGACTGCAGCCAAGAAATTAAAAGACGCTTGCTCCTGGGGAGGAAAGCTATGGCAAATCTAGATAGCATACTGAAAAGCAGAGACATCACCCTGCCAACAAAAGTGCGTATAGTCAAGGCTATGGTTTTCCCAGTTGCAATGTATGGCTGTGAAAGCTGGACCATAAGGAAGGCCGAGCGCAAAAGGATTGAGGCCTTTGAGTTGTGGTGCTGGAGGAGACTCCTGCGAGTCCCTTGGACTGCAAGGCGATCAAATCGGTCAGTCCTGGAGGAGATCAACCCTGACTGCTCTTTAGAAGGCCAGATAGTGAAGATGAAACTCAAATACTTTGGCCACCTAATGAGAAGGAAGGACTCCCTGGAGAAGAGCCTAATGCTGGGAACAATAGATGGCAAAAGAAGAAGGGGACGGCAGAGGATGAGGTGGCTGGATGGAGTCACAGAGGCAGTTGGTGCGAGCTTGAGTGGACTCCGGGGAATGGTGGAGGACAGGAGGGCCTGGAGGAATGTTGTCCATGGGGTCGCGATGGGTCGGACACGACTTCGTGACTAACAACAACAAAGGAAAGCAGAGTTGACGCCAGCTGTATGTCCCTGGTATGGTGCTAATATTGATACATACACGTTATACTATTTGTCTATTCCTCTCAAGCTTCAATCCTGACCCTTCAGTTTGTTCATTTTTGCTGCAGGGATGTGTCACACATTGGCTTGTCAGAAAAGACTGAGCCAAAATAGAGTTGCACAAAATAGCACAAAATGCTCAGTGCAAGACTCTGTCTGGACAATATGAGCGAAAACTCTGACATAACACGGCTGCTAAAAGCTCGACACAGTAAGAACAGCTTTAGACTTAAGGTCTAAACCTTAAACCTTCCTCAAACTTTTTGAACAGGGGGCCAGTTGAAAGGTGCCAGGGATGGGCGTGGACTGCCAAGGCAGTGCGGGCAGGGGGCGCGGGCCGGGCCGGAGGGGGCGTGCAGAAAGGCAGGGGCATGCGTGCACAGAGATCATTTTCTCCCAATGAGTCCAAATCAATCTCCTTGTGAGCAAGCCGTTGCCTTGGGGCTGGCTTGCTCACAAGGAGATTGTTTTGGACTCGCTTGGAGAAAAGGATCTCCCAGCAAGGTGCCGGCTTGCTCTCAAGGGGATCCGTTTCTCCGAGTGAGTCCAAAGCAATCTCCCCCTCACTCAGAGAATAGGATCTCCCAGCAAGGTGCTGGCTTGCTCGCAAGGGGATCCGTTTCTCTGAGTGAGTCCAAAATGATCTCCTTGCGAGCAAGTCAGCACCTCACTGCGCACGTGCATGTGTGGCGAACTGTGGTGAGCCGGATCAATGGGCATGGTGGGCCAGATTCAGCCCGCGGGCCATAGTTTGAGGACCCATGGTCTAAAGGACCCACAGGAATCCATGTTGACCAGGAATCCATGTTGCAAGTCTTGCTCCCATTTACTTACTTACTTACTTATTTAAAACATTTCTATGCCGCTCATTGCAACAAAGCCTCAGGGCGGCTTACAACATAAACAAATTAATTTAACATTTAACATTAACAGCATTTAATACATTTAAAACTTGCCCATCTCGGTTATTTAAAACTATAAATACAAAGATAATATTTAAAACAATAAAAACAAGATATATATTAACCATTAAAATAACTTTTAAATAAAAAGGTCTTCGCCTGGCGCCGAAAAGCAAATAATGATGGCGCCAGGCGGACCTCTCTGGGGAGCGCATTCCATAGGTGGGGTGTCACCACAGAGAAAGCCCTTCTCTGGGTACTCACCCTCCTAATCTCACTCACGGAGGGCTCCCAGAGAAGGGCATCTGCTGCCGATCGTAGGGGGAGGGAGGGCATATATGGACGCAGACGTTCCTTTAGATCACATATACCTCCGATCCTGTCCTGAAGGTTCTTCTTTTTGTGCTTTATCTTAATCCATTCAGCCTTATTCTTTTACTCTCCTGTGCCTATAACAAACTGCCCACGTGATCCCCCACCCTCCCCCCAATAGTTTATGTAACTGTTAGGTTATAAGTACACCCTGTACAGACTCTGTCTTTATGCTGCATTCATTTTCCGTATGCCTGAATAAACTGTAAAAGTTCTTTTGCTTGTGCATCCCTGGCATACCTGCTGTCTCTACTTTTTCTTGTCAAGTCCAAGTTAAACCTCCCTTTTCAGCTGGCTGTCCAGCTGCATCTTGGGAAAAATTGGGCAGGACATCCAGTGACATAACACAGATAAGACAGATAAGACTGAGTTCTTTTGATCCCCCCCTGAGGACCTTCTTCTGTGTGGGTAAGTTTCCCACACATACCTACTTGATGCACCTGTCCATGTGACCAATGAGCTCTAACTTTTGGGTGGGATCAAGGTGGGATATGAACATGAGGAGCTTCCCAAAGCCATGGTTTCTCCAGCTAGGAAGGTCTGGATTCTACACACATGCACATTTTGGCTCAGCCAGCTGGAGGCAATGAGTTCTGCAACCAGAAACATTTCTCGAGTATGGTGCTGCAGGCAGTGGTGAACTCCAATGGAAGGTTTCAAGATGCTGGGGTGTCCAGGCAAAGTCATGACAAGGCCATTGTTGGGGAATTCAGAAAAATCCTGGTAGAAAAAGGTTGATTTTATCTGCCTTTCTGTTATAAATTCAAACCTGTGCCCCTTTCTAAGAAAGTAACAGAATTCCAAGCCAGGTTACTGTTTAGCACTGCTGTTACTTTAAGAAGCTGGTACTCATAGCTAGCCTCAGAGACTGCAGGGGAAGTTAACCTGCTCTTGCTGATCAGCAAGAGCTGATAAGGCTGCCAGAGAATTTTTTTTAGCAGCATTGCAACTACCCTAATTTGCATGATCAAACTCACAGCGAAGACTGGCAATGGCTCCTGATTGTTAACAATCTCCTGTAATCAGTGGCTCTGCAGAACTCTTACATTCTTTTGATTGTGTTCCCCTTATTTCATCATCATCAACCCTGCTGCTATGACATGCGACTCAGAATTGATAAAACGCTCTGTATACATTCTGGAAGGTTGTAGTTGGCCTGCCCCCTACCAGGCAGTGGTGTTGTAAGCATGGGCTCTCTGAAGAGGGTGTCTGAATGATCTTTCCATAAACTGGTAAGGTTCAACGGATTCCCCTACCGAATCCGTTTATACATTCTTGTGGCTGCCCCAGCACCATCTTCTGGCATTCCCACTTGTGGACAAACTGGAGAGAGAAATCTTCTTCAGAAGCCCTTCACCCCCCCAAGCTTGTCAACAGGAAGCCCACCTGCTCTGCTCCTGGGTGGCCAGGCTTCCATGTTGCAGTTGTGGCTGATGATGCTTCCCCAGAACATTCAAGCCAAACTTCAGGTGCTATGACAGCCATGAAACTCTCCCTGTGGATGTAGAGGAAAAGGCCATTTCCATGGGTAGATCCATTTAGTAAGCAGCCACATCAGGAAAAAAAGAAGTGTGAACAGAGAACTTGCCCAGGGAATTGTGCAGACTACACAGGAAGATGCAAGCAACATATGGGGGGAGGGATAAATTAATATGTTTTATTGTTTTATTGTATTTTTAATTAATGTTGTGAGCCACCCCGAGGCTTTGTTGCAATGGGGCGGCATATAAATCTTTTAATAAATAAATAAATAAATAAAATGACCAAATTTGAAGTTTGTGGCTATGTGGAAAGGATAGAAAGTTATGTTAGCACACAAACCACCTTCACAACTTTTAGAACAGGATAATGTTGCATTAAATTTTAAAGCCAGGACAAACTGGAAAAAAGTATGATGCAATTCAGCAATTGTGCTATACTGCACCGCCACCTTGTGGTTGTATAATATATATAGGAGAGCTGAGAAAGCAAAGCCTTGGAAAGAACCTCACTTTCCCCTCAGGAAAGGAAAAGGGAAAAACCTCCCTATAACACATGCTAAACATTTTCCCACAGAGGAGCCCACAACAAATATTTCAGGAGCATTTGAAGTTAATGAGCGCATTCAAAGAGGCAGAACACTTTTATACAGTCTTGGTACCGTACTTTAGAAGTGAATTAAAAACAGGATATTTATTTATTTATTGGATTTATAGCTTGCTGTTTTCTTACACTGAACTCAAAGTGACTTACATAATTCTCCCCTCCTTTTCTCAATCTTATCCCCACAACAAGAACCCTGTGAGGTAGGTTGGGCTGAGCATCGGTGAGTGGCCCAAAGCCACCCAGTTGGCTCCATGGCTGAGGGGGCTAGAGCTCAGATTGCTCGAGTCCCAGTCTGTGATCTCAACCACTGCACACATTGGCACATATGAAGCTTAACGAAAAGGGCGCTGCTGAAAAATGGGTGGCAGGAAAGTGGGCCTACAGGAAGGAGCACACACGGAGGTACGCTGTTTCCTGTTGTATTCACGCTGTTATTATTTTTTTACCATTTTAAGCATATAATTAGGCAAGTGTTCATTATGCATATTCTGCAACTGCCTTTGCAATCTATGAATGAATGAAATACAAACAAGGCAATTTCTAGACAGCTTTCTATAGGACTTAATTTGCTTGCAATCAGCCAAGGGAGCACTGTGCTTTATGACAGCTCTTTGTTGTCTCAAAGAATTCCTCAGGGGATCCATCCAAAAATGCCCTGCGAGGAAAGCAAAACTTTCCCTGGGCTCTATCAAAGGAGAAATAAATGAACTCTCCAGAAAGGCAGCCCAAGCAAGGCTTCCCTGTCAGAAGCTTCCTTTCAGACATTCCCTGAGATTTCTGGGGGCTTCTCTTCAACCCTGAACATGCCCAATTTGGCCTAATGGAGCTGCTGCTGCTGCTGCTGCTGCTGCTGCGATCCTTGAAGAAGGGATGAACACAAAAAGCAAGCACCTTGTACAAACTGGGTTGTTGTGTTACCATTATAATCCGGGATCATACCATGGGGAAAGGGTTCCCCTCAACCATGTACCTCTATTTTTCGAGTGTATGTGTTACAGGATCAGGAGGCTCCCTGCCAAAAGTTCCCTGTTCCCTGACTTCCAGGCAGGACCCACAAAGAAAGGAAGGCTGTTCTCTGGTTTTACTGCTGCCTAGTTACTCGCTATGCCGCACCTCCCAAAGGTCCTTGTTCCTGCACTGGCCTAAGTTCTCCCTCCTCCCTGGGGCAGGGAGTTGACAAGGGACTGTTCCTCGTGGGCACTGCACTGCACTTCCTCAGGTTTTTTTAGGCTGTTTGGGCCATGTGTCTCTTGAGGAAGAAAGGCCAACCTGCTCCCGGCTTCCTCATTCGAAGCCTCTTTCCCTTCATTCCTCCTTCTTTCTTCCTTCTCAGCATCTCTGTCCTTTCCTTTCCCCTCTTCCCCACTTGTTTTCCCACAGTTCTGCCCACTTCATCTTCCTTTCACCACTGCCACCCCAGCTGTTTTATTTATTTTTCGATTTATATCCTGCCTTTTTCCTACAAAGGGCTCAAAGGCAGCTTTTCCTACAAAGGCAGCTTACATCTCCTCCTCCATCATATCCCCACAACAACAACCCTGTGAGGTAGGTTGGGCTGAGAGTCTGTGACTGGCCCAAAGTCACCCAGTTGGCTCCATGGCCGAGCGGGGACTAGAACCCAGATTGTCGGAGTCCCAGTCCCATGCTCTTAACCACTATACCACACTGGCTCTCCTGCCCCTGCTGATAATTCCGCTCAAATGTGTGCGCACCCTTGCACCCCGGCACTTGGAGCCCCGCGTCCCATCCTGCCTGGCAGAATTCCAGGCCAGGCATCGTCCCCATGGCTCCATCTCCTCTGGATGCCAAGGGAAAACAGGTGAGCCCCTTTACTCCCTCACAGTCAGATATAAACTGGCTCCCAGTCTTCCTTTCAAGAACCTCGTAAGGTGCCACAGGAACCTTTTATTATTATTTATTTATTAGATAAATTTCTATGCCGCCCCTTGCCAACTAGCCTCGGGGCGGCTTACAACAAATATAAAACAAAAACACAAACCAAACATCAACAAAACACAATGAACAATCTAAAATTATACAATCTAAAATTCTAAAATTGGCCCATCGCAAAGTCAATTTAAAACTATAAATAATCCTTATAAACAATTTACAATTTAATTTAATTTACAATTTAATTTAATTTACAATTAAATTAATTAATAAATTAACAATTAAAATATTTCTTAAATAAAGAAGTCTTCGCCTGGCGCCGAAAAGCAAATAATGACGGCGCCAGGCGAGCCTCTCCGGGGAGCATGTTCCATAGGTGGGGTGCCACCACAGAGAAAGCCCTCCTCCGGGTACTCACCCTCTTCACTTCCCTCACAGAGGGTTCCCGGAGGAGAAGTCTGCATTCCCTTCAGAGTGATACTTTGGGGGGCAGGGTGCATACTGTGGGCGAGTGAGGCAGTGCCAAAACATGGATGTAGCCAGTACAAAGGGCAGGCATGGCCACCCAGGCATCCTCTGTATACGCAATCACAGCCCCTTTATCCACTATTCCTTCACCCTCCTTCACACCATCTATACACCACACTTTGCATTAAGGAAACTCAGTGTGAACAGGAGAGGCCAGGAACTCAATCTAGACTGGGCAGGGGCCTGAGTATTAATGACTCTATGCAGATTCCTGACATGGGTTGGAACTTACCATTTGCTCTTCCATTTGTGTGGTCCGTCAACAGCCAACAAAGGATCCAAGGAGGAGGCAGCAGCAGCGACAGCAGCAATGGCGGGTCATGGAGACCAGGCCTGCAGCTGGGTGGGAATCCTCCGAATGCGCTGCCTGGCCCATGGGCTGCTTACTGTCCTCTCAGTGACTCTGGGGCTGGAGCAGTGGGCCACTCTGGTTATTGTTGCTAAACAATTTTGGATTTTGTTCTGCACATTTGCACCCCCCCACCAGTACTCTCCAGTCCCCATCCCACTATGCTTTTGCTTCCTGGAAGCACTGCTTGTCTCCTCTTCTAAACTGAGGAAAGCCATGACTTTTGCAGACTGTTGCCATACACATTGTCTACTTTGTGTGAATTTCACAAATTTCTCAATACAAACGGCAATTTTCAGTTATTGTGATTCAGATACAATGGCAAACTATAGGTACTATAGCTACACTAAGGCTCTCCTCCGGGAACCCTCAGTGAATGAGGTTAAGAGGGTGAGTACCTGGAGGAGGGCTTTCTCGGCGGTGGTGCCCCAATTATGGAACGCGCTCCCCAGAGAGGTCCGCCTGGCACCATCGTTATTTGTTTTTCGGCACCAGGCGAAGACCTTTTTATTTAAATCGTATTTTAATTGTTAAATTGTTTTTTGTTTTTAGTTGATTGATATGTATTTATTGTTTAGTTAATTGTTATGATTTGTTTATAGTTTAGTTGTGTTTATTTAATCGTGTGGTTTATTGTCTATAATTTGTGTACCGTATTTTTGCTCTATAAGACTCATTTCCCCCCCCCCTCAAAAGTAAGGGGAAATGTCTGTGCGTCTTATAGAGCGAATATGTGTGCGCAGTAAGTCTGTCAGATGTGCAGCCCATGGGGAAGTGATGGGGAATGTGCCTATGATTATGTGCCCATTTGATTCAGAATATTTTTTTTTCTTGTTTTCCTCCTCTAAAAACTAGGTGCGTCTTATGGTCAGGTGCGTCTTATAGAGTGAAAAATATGGTATATTTAATTTGGATCGTTTTTTGAGTTTGCCTAGATGCACCGGGGGGGGGGGGAGTGGATAGGTTTTATATAGATTGTTGAATTTTTATATGTTGTAAGCTTCCCCGAGGCTTTGTAGCAATGGGGCGGCATAGAAATGTTTTAATAAAATAAATACTACAAAGTGGCATGCTGGCACAGCTAGGGGGAGGAGCTTATAGGCCCAAAGCTTGCCCCTGCTCAGACTCGTTCGTGGCTCACTTTCTATGCTTGGCCCTTTTTATGGTCATGCTGTTTCTCCCATCCTCACTCATCCTTCCCAGAGTGGTCTCTCATAATTTGTATAGGAAAAATGTTCAAAAAGGTGGTTGTCCCCTCTCACTGCCTGCCTCTCCTTTCCCCACCAACTCCTTGGGGCTGTTAATGTTGGTCTTGAGGATTCTTCATGAAGGTGATGCAGCAGATGATTCTCCATTCTGATGTTTGTAAGCTGCCACAAGTATATTAAGATGTTAAAAAGCAGCAAATAAACTATAGTAGCAAATAAAATAAACAAACTACCTAGAGCATATGGTCCCATTTCAGTCTGGAGTCAGACCTGGCTATGGGACTGAAACTGCCTTGGTAACCCTGTGCAATGACCTTTGCAGTGAGAAGGACAAGGGCAGTGCATCCCTGTTGGTCCTCCTGGACCTCTCAGCAGCTTTTGAAACCATCGACCATAGTATCCTTCTGGATAGGCTGGCTGAGTTGGAGGTTGGAAGCACTGTACTGTGGTGGTTCCACTCCTACCTGTCTGGCCGATTCCAGAAGGTGGTGCTGGTGGATTATGGCTCTGCACCATGGCAGCTTTGCCATGGAGTTCCACAGGGTTCCATTTTATCCCCCATCTATATGAACCCACTAGGAGAGGTTTGGGCTGAGGAGTCATCAATATGCTGATAACACCCAGCTCTACCTCTCTTTTACATCTGATCCAGGTGAGGCAGTGGTTGTCCTTAACCGGTATCTGGCTGGAATGATGGGCTGGATGAGGGCCAATAAATTGAGACTTAATCCAGACAAGGTGGAGGTCCTATTGGTGGGTGGTTCAACTGTCCAGGTAAATGATCCTTGCCCTGTCCTGGAAGGGGTTGCACTCCACCCAGACCCTGCAAGGGACAGGGTATGTAGTCTGGGAGTGCTCCTTGACCCAGAGTTATCCTTGGAGTTCCAGGTGACTACTGTGGCAAGAAGCTTTCCTTCAGCTCCAGCTGATCCATCAACCACATCCTTAACTGGATGAGCACAACCTAGCAACGGTCTGTTAACCTCCCAATTGGACTATTATAATGTGCAGTACGTGGGGCTGTCCTTGAAGACGGTACTTCAATCAGTTCAGAGCAGAGCAGCCAGGATGCTAACAGGGACTGGCAGATATACACACAATACACTGGTCCTGTACCATCTGCACTGGCTTCCAATTAAGAGCCCAATTTAAGGTGCTTGTGATGACCCATAAAGCCCTAAATGGCTTAGAACTTGGATATTTGAAGAAGCACCCCCATCCATATATACTTGCCCATCCTCTAAGATCTGGAGTGGAGGTCCTTTGGGAGCCCTCTTTGAAGGAGATCAGAAGAGTGGCTGGCTTCTCTGAGGAGGCACCCCAGCTCTGGAATGGGCTCCCCAGGGAGGTGTGCCTGGCGCCAATGCTTTTTTCATTTTGGCACCAGGCTAACTCCTTTTTATTTTCCCAGTATTTTAAATGTTAGAATTTTTAATATTGATTTTATATATTATTTGTGGCACTGTGTGTTATTTATTTATATTATCATTGTAAAGGACAGGATATGAAAACTGTAAATAAATAAATAAATAAGATTTTGATGACACCCTAATGAGAGTTCAGAACCAATAATACCTTGGAAACCATAGCCACATGGGCTCCATTTTCAGGAGAAGTTCTCTTTTCTCTGTCTGCACTACATTACAAAAGAAGGGCTTGAGTCATCTGTCCTGGCAGACCTGACACTACCCTGAAAAACTCCTGTGTTAGCAGTCCTAAATTACTGGATAAGTTTATCTCCACTTCTGTGAGAAGAGGACAGTAATATTCAACTATGCGGATGTTGTATGCAGCTTTTAATTAACATTTGTAAAGTTTCATGTGTGCACAGCACTTTCCACTCAGAGTTCATAAGATTGCCATCGCCAAGTAATATTAATTTCAGTTGCATCACAGAGTACTTCTCAAAGTACTGAAAGAATGCTTAATGCCATGAGAACTCAGGAAGGCAGGGAGAAGCCAAGGACATGCACAAAGGTTCTTTTTTGGTTAAGACTTCCATGCAGCAGTTTCAGAAATGACCCTTCGACTCTTCCAGTCCATCTCTGGGCAGGTTTATGAGGAAGCCCTCAATTCCCACTGAGTTCAGAGCACTTGCTCCCAGTTCTTGTGCACCGCATTGCTGCTTTTGAAATTTTGGACTCTTAAGACAGGTCATATGATCCTGTAGCAAGGTTTGGGTTATTCCTCAAAATTCTGATGGCTGCATTTAACAAACGAACAACCCAGTCAGCGAAGAACTATGCAGGTAAAGTTCTAGACAGTCAAAAAATCATTGACCCTCTCTTGTCTGCCTACCTTTTCTTCACTGGTGGCAGCTGTTTCTCAGGCCAGTCTTTTGCTTTGACAGTCCCAATGTTCTGCTGGTCTCTCCTGCAGTCTGCTCTTCCATTTCTGTATCCCCGCCAGCCTCACTAACTATACCAATGGCCAAGTGAGGAAAAACATGGGCAGCTACAGCAGTGAATGAAGTTCACAGTTCTCTGATCCACATCTCCTTTGCAACTGGACCCCTTGTACAATTAATCAAGTCATACTGTTTCCCAGCGGGATCAACTAGTTAATATGCCTAGTCTGGACCCTGGCTGGGCCTTCACATCTCAGTGAGCAGCTCAGAAGCACACCAGACATTCAGACCAGCACTGCCAGGAGGCATACAAGTTGTTAGCTCGGTTGAAAGGGGCCCTGGGTTCAAGAGGGTTCCTTGGGAAAATAGCAGGAAGCAGTAATGGGAACAATCTGCCACCAAGCTGGAGAAATATAAGCTGGTCAGCTTTTGCTTCTAAGCAAATGTCCATAAAGACCATAGGATGGAAGAGTATGGTTGTATCCATCACTACAGGTCCCAGCATTCAGCTGCCACTATGAGATGCGTGAGGGAAGCATAATCCAAAACCCTGTGGAAACGTAGCCAACAGTCACCATCTTGTAACTTGGATGGGGGAGGTGCCACATCTAAGTATCCAAGGATTCTTGTCAATTAAAATGAAATACCCATTTCAAGGAAATGCCTGGAGGACTTCAATTTGCTCAAGGAAGCAAACTCAACTTTTTTTTTTTTTAAGCACATCACATCATCAGAATCCCTCTTCTGTGACATCTCTTGTGGGACATTTCTGATCAACCAACCCATTTGATTTGGGCTGCATGCAGCTTGCTGATGCATCTCAGGCAGTCTGCAGGACAGCCTCCCTCTGCCTGCAGAAAAGTGGAGACCCCAGGCTTGGCTGCGAGTCTCAGTGCTGCACAGCCTGCCCTTCCCTGGTGAGCAGCGCAGGGGCAAAGAAGTTGCAGCTCTCTCTCCCTCTTACTCTGGTGTGCACGCTCATGCGAATGGGTCCGTGATGTAGAAGAGGCAGAGTGAGATGGCCTGGGCTCTGCCCACCGTGGCCCCAACGGCTGAAAGGAGGCCGCGCAGCTTCTGGGCAGGCCATCCTCGGCCTGGGTTCCTGCAGCACCGCGGCCACAGGGCAGCTGCCCCCGCCGTGAGGACGAAACGGAGCGAGGGCTGCTGCCTCCAGGCCCCTCGCCTTCGCTGCACCCGGGAGCAGCCCTGGCAGGAGGGGGGTCCGCCGCGCGCTGCCCTCGCTCCAAGGGGGAGCTCCTTGGTCAGCGAGCTGCCGGCCGGCGGACGGCTCCGTCCAGCAGCCCGGCCACGCCAGGCGCCACTCCGCCGCCCTCCGCACCCAGAGCGGCCCACCCCGCGGGCGGCGGCGCGCATCCGGCGGCGCAAGGAGGGCGAGCGCCGGAGGCGGCAGCGCGAGCGCGGAGGCGTCCTCCAGGCTGCGAGCCGCCCGCGCCCTGCCTCGCGCCGGGCCCTCGGGCGCTTCTCCCTGGCGCTCCCGAGCGAGTGGGTGGCGGCGGTGCCCGCTGAGCCGGCGACGTGCGCCGGGGAGGCCCTGCTCGGCGCTCGCGCGCGGAAACTGCTGAGTTCACGGGGAGGGCGCCCGCCGGCCCGCCTCCGCCCGCAGCCGCCGGCGCTCGCGCAGCGCCCCCGCTCTTCCCGGCGGAGGGCAGGGCCTCGCTCTCCCGCCGCGCCGCCCCTTTGCCGCGCTCCTGGCTCTGTGCTTCCAGCCAGATAGTTTGGTATCAGTACTTGAAGCCAGGTGCTGTGGTAGGAGGGAGGCTGCGTTGAAATTGGGCTGCTTCCCAATTTAAAATGCCTCTTTGGGGAGCAGCATGTTCAAGCTTCAGCACTAGCTTATTCATTCTTTCTTGAATGTTTCATTCTTTAATGGATGACACTTGGGATTCCCTCCATCCCTTTACATGTGCTGGTATTCCCTGTTCTTGGAAATGCTTGCTTTCTTTCAGACTAATTGGGAAAATCATTCTCATCTTGCAGTTTAAAACATAATTTTAATAAGATGTACATGTTGGAAATAAAATTCCAGAAGAATGCTATAGACTGGTGTGGGCCAGCTCAGCTTCAGTGTACCTTTCCATTCATGTGGATCCACAGTATCCTGAGCCTAATCTGTCAGAGAAGGAGTCCCAGCATGCCTCTATTTCACACAGCCACCTTGCTGGGGACAATGGACAATTGCAGTGTGCATGGGTGTGCCTAGCAGTAAAAATCCCAAGCAGTGTGTGATATGGGCAGCAATTTCTGCAGACTAGGGATGGATGATAAATTTGTTCAAATTGGCTTTAATACGAGTTTGTCAAAATTTCCAAATTCCATCATGAAATTGCAAGAAAGAATGCAGGGTATTAAAAATGCAGTCTTTCCTTGAACACCCTCACTGATGGGGCCTCCACCACCTCCCTTGGAAGCCCATCCATATCTTCTGGTCCTAACTGTCAGGAAGTGCTTCCTGGCATCCAACCCAAAGCCTGCTTTGCCCCACTGGAACATGTCCTGCCCTTCACTGCAGGGAAGAGCAGCTCACAGCCCTCCTCCACATGACATCCCTCTACATCCCCTTACATACCTAAGAGTTTCTAGTCTGACATCAACCCTGGAATTCTGGAGCAGCTAAGAAAGAAGCCAGTCTGTAAGCACAGACAGTGGAAGCCAGAACGGATTTATCAAAATATCAAGCTAGCATATCAAGCAACTTTGCTAAGCTGGAAAGACATAGGCCTGGAGCTGGATGGGTGACCATATTTGGAAGGAGAGCAGGGGGTTGGACTTTAATCTCATTTTTTGATCTAATAACCTAATTTGATCTAATAACCTATATTGTGAGCCGCCCCGAGGCTGCTGCAAGGGGCGGCATATAAATATTTAAATAAATAAATAAATAAATAAATTTGTGGATGGTGGGAATGCTGTGGACACAATACATCATGATTTCAGCCAAACATTTGACAGAGTGCTCCATGGCATTCTGACCAGGAAACATGCCAAAAAGTGGGCTAGATGGAACAACTATCCAGTGGATCCACAGTTGGCTACAGAATGGACTCGGAGAGTACTCATCAATGGCATCTTCTCAGACTGTGGAGAAGCAGCAAGTGGCTTGGTCTTGAGACACGCACTCTTCAACATTTTAATTAATGACTTGAACAAAGAGGGGCAAGGAATGCTGATCAAATTTGCAGATCACACAAGATTGGGTGAACATGATTGTAAAACTATGTTCAACACAATGGTATGAAAATCAGTAGGGACAAATGCCAACTTCTGCACCTAGGAAAAGGGAAACAAATGCACAATTACAAGACTCAACAATGCTACAAGCAAGAAGGAATGGTTCTAGATCATAAGCTGCATATGACTCAACAATGTTATGTGGCGGCAAAAAAAGGCAAATGCTATTCCTGGCTACAGTAAAAGTTGTAAAGTTTCCAGATCATGTGAGGTGGTGGTTCCATCTGTTTGGCAGTAGTTAGGCCCTTTCTTGAGTATTGTGTCTAGTTCCAACCACCACAGTTTAAGAAAGATGCAGACAAACTGGAAATGGTTCAAAGCAAGGCAACAAAGATGGTCAGGGGACTGGAAACAAAGCCCTGTGAGAGGAGATTGAAAGAATTTTCGTAACAGTTGTTACCAGAGGTGGATAAGCATGTCTGTACTGGAACGCCCAAGCTGTAAAGACTACTCTTGCACAAAATTCCCTGTGCCTCTTCATCTGAAATTGGTCAGATTTCCGTAAAGGAGAATGAAACCTGCGAACTTTTTATTCTTTTGTCAGGAAGATGCCCCCTTTACAGTCTTTGATTTCTACAAGGTGAAAGAGGGCTCTTTCAAGGGTTCATCTTCTGAATAGCAGGGCTGGTCCTTTTGTCACCATTACATGGACAGAAGCTGCTATCTTTAGCAGTTGCACAATAGATCCAGCAGTTTCAGGAACAGAGATTTAGAGATGGGCAATCACTGTTGGCTTTGCCCCTGGCATGCAGCTGCTCTGCACCACATTGGGCAGCCCTGCTCTCCCCATTGCAGCTGCCATGCATGCACATCCATGCTATCTCAGGGCTGGCACAGCTGGTCATGACTGCCCCAGAGCACTGGCAGTGGGTTTCACACAGTGACTGCAGTCCGTGAGCTGGGGCTGTCATACCAGCACCGCCCCTGGGGCTACATTCCTTATTTCTGTTCATTGGTTCCACAGGGCCCCTGGATTTGCAGTGCCCCAAATGTGGGCCCATTTATTGTGCTGCTTGAGGCAAGCCGCTGCTGTGCCTGCTGCTGCGGGGAGTCCACCCTGACTCCCACAAGGCCTGCCTGAAGACCTGTGAGATACAGCCCAAACCGAACCTGTGAGATTCCAGATGAGAGCCTCCCAGCAGGAGAAGAAAGCCTGCCTGAGCAAGAGCTTTGTCTGGCTTGATGGAAGGAGCCTGAATGGTCTCCTGCAAAGCTAGTGGTGAAGGCCTGATCCTGAGAGGGGGACCCAGCCCCCCTCACCCCACCCCCATGGAAAATACTGCACTGTTTACTGCCTGTCTGAATGTCAAAGCACCAACATAAGGGGAAGCAAAAAGGGGCCTGATGGTAAGAATTTAGATCTACATGATTCACTCCCCCAGTTCCAAATTACACCCCAAATCCTAGGCCTGAGGGCAAACTTTGGCACTCTTTCTTTTGTAAACAGATTTTTGAGGACAACTTGTAAACAGATTTTTGAGGACAACTCATCCCCAGTCTGTGCAGAGCACTCCTCACTTACTTGATGGATTATAAATCTCATGGATTCCACCGCCCCAGGAAAGGGGTAGCAGGTGCCATGAAGGCAGGAATTGGAGGCCTTTTGGTCAAGAGAAAAGTCTAATTGTCCAGTTTTTCTGAGAATTGAAGGAGGCTGGGTATGTGGCCTCCACCTGCTGGTGTGCTTCCTCGGGTGCTTGGGAGGCCTTCACTAACAGGCAGAGGCAGCCAGGGAAGGCAAGGCCCAGCTCTTGGGCTCACCTGTGGGTCTGAGGAGGCACCTCCAGAAGTACCTGCTTGCCCTGTGGTTGCCACCACACTATTGAGGTACTCATGTGCATACATTGAAAAGATAAGTTTGAAAAATGACTTGCATGAAATCTTTCATTTTATAATGAAACAGTACTGCTGACTTTGGTGGTGTAGCAGCAGAAATAATGTATGACTGTAAGCTGTCCTGAGATGCCATGCATAAGGGACGGCATACAAAAGTTTGAAATAAATAAATAGCAATACAGGGGGTGAAAAGTGCCCCCCCTCGAGTATAATCTACTGAAATGGCCCACTGGAACAATGAGTTGCCTGTCCTATCCCTTGAAGTTGCTTCCTTCCTTCTTGTCCTCTTCTCCCCATCACTTCCTGCACTAGCAACAATGCAAGGACAAGTGCTTTTTCCTATTGTGCCCACCCACTGTCCAGGCACTTTCTGTTTTAAAGTAGTGAATCCAGCACAACACCCTCGCGATATTCAAAGCCTGCAATGGCCACTTTTCTTGCCTATCTTGGGATAGAATGCTATTTAGTGGCAAAGTCATGCCCAACATATCATGACCTCATGCACAACATTCCTCCAGCCTCCCCTGGAGGGATATGATGGAAACATGCATTATGCACTGTAATCCCAAGAGTAGGGGCATATGGGAGGTGAGTTCGGGGCAAAGGGTTTGCATCTGTGGCTGCGGGAACCACTCAGTGAGTGTCCACTGTTGCCTTGATCCTTTGAACCTGGCTCACCGTGTAACCCATTTTGCTCCCATCTGTGACTGGTGGTGGCACCTCCAGCTTTCCTGCAGGCATTTCCTCTGGCTGGACAGGTAACAGGGATGGTGCTGATGGTGGGAAAGAGTGAGCCTTTGGCCATTTACTGCCACCTTCCTGGTAAATTGTCTCCATTTATCTGCTCTGAGGGAGTCACTCATCTCTGTTAATTTACATGATTTATGCAAAGTGTATTAAGTGTTCCCGAGACATTTAATCAAGGTGCTGGGTGGGTGGGTTATTTACTGCCTGGTAGTGACACAGCCCAGTCAGCATGAGGCAGGGAGGGGCTGGGAGGGCAAGCTCAGCAAGCAGCCTGGCTGCTGGGAGCCCCAGTCATGCTCTTGCTCTCCCTGGCTCTGCACAGCCACTGCGCTGGAGGGGGGAGAACACAGAGAGCTCATCCACGAGTGGGGGGGTCTGTGCAGGGTGAGGGAATGCCAGGCCACCTTGCACATCTGTCCAGCTTTTTAGTATCATCACGCTGCATTTCTATTCCACCTTTTCCTCTTGTAAGGGGACCAAGGTAGTTTACAGAGTTCCATTTTAACAATCTCGTGAGGTAGGTTAGACTGAGAGTACTGAGCCCAAGTAGGGGCTCGAACCAGGATCTCCCAGGTCCCCAGTCCCATACTATAGCCACGCCACATTGGCTCTCTTTCACATTGCTTGCAATCTTAAACGTGAATCAAAACTCTTTTCAGAAGAGTTTGCAAGTCCCCAAACTCACACCTGGAGATACTTTAGAATATGCATTTTAAAGTGAACTTTAAAAAACAGGCAGTCCTATGTTTTAGTCAATGTCAATAAGTGCATACTTTGGAAAAATGCATGCAAATATACAGACTTCTGTTCAAATGACAAGAAAAGCTGGTTGCAAATGAGAACGAGAGCAAAAGTACAAAATGGTGCTCAGAAAATACTTGCAGACTCAAAAAGTATGGTTTTTCCTAGCCCTCAGAATATTATGATGGGCACCATGACTCCCATCTTTTATGAAAATTAGCTTCACAAAATCATAGACCAGTAGAGAAAAATAAATAAGAGAAAAGATGAAACTGCTCATGAAAAATCTACATTGGAGCAGAAAATGACCTTGACAGAACAAGTAGATCTTCAAATTGTTAAAAAGGTTAAATATTTGGGAATTTTTCTTACAGCTAAATGTACTACATTGAATGAAGATAATTATGTTAAACTACTTAAGGAAATTAAGAGTGATCTGGAAAAATGGGCTAATTTGCAATTATCGTTGTTGGGAAGAATAGCAATAGTTAAAATGAATATATTACCAAAGCTCTTATTTTTCTTCCAAACAATTCCCATAAAAATTGATAAAATTTTTTTGACAAACTAAACACCCAAATTTTAGCAAAAAAAGAAACCAAGGATTAAATTAAAAATGCTTCAGGAGGCCAAAGGGAATGGGGGCTTTGGCCTCCCTGACTGGATGTTGTATTATCAAGTTTCTGTTTTAATGTAGTTAAAAGAATGGATAACCTTAAGAAATAAGAGGTTCCTTTATCTTGAAGGGCATGATCTACAAATGGGTTGGCACACTTATATGTGGTATGAAAAGTGTAAGACACATGCCTGTTTTAAATCATTACATTAGAAAGTCATTAATGTTGGTGTGGGAAAAATTAAAGACAAAACTGTATACTAAGTTGCCAAGATGGCTTTCGCCTATGGAAGCTCTTGTATATCCAAAAGCATTGAAGTTTGATATGATTGTGAGATATGATGATATTTGGGATAATGAAACATAGAAACAGAGCGAGTCAGAAGGGGCCTCCCGGGCCATCTAGTCTGACCTCTGGCACCAGCCAGCTCCACTCACGACATGCCCACCATGAGCATGTCCAGCCTGTCTTTGAACACCCTCACCGATGGAGCCTCAACGACCTCTCATGGAAGCCCATTCCACACCCTTGGGGTCCTGACTGTCAGGAAGTGCTTCCTGGCATCCAAATGGAACCTTGGCTCCCTGAGCTTTGCTCCATTGGAACGCGTCCTGCCTTCCTCTGCAGGGGAGAACAGGTCTCTACCCATCTACATGTGACACCCCCTCACATACCTGTATGTCGCCAACATATGCCCTCTGAGTCTCCTCTTCTCCAAGCTGAAGAGACCCAGTTCCCTCAGTCTTGCCTCATACAGCATCCCCTGCAAACCAGCCACCATCCTTGTGGCCCTACGCTGCACTGTCTCAAACCTGGCTCTATCCTTTCTGTAATGAGGGGCCCAAAACTGAACACAATACTCCAGTTGCGGGCGAACCAGAGTCGTGTAGAGTGGTAGTAATACCTCTCTTGATCTAGAAGCCACACTTCTGGCTATGCAACCAAGGGTGGCATTTACCCTCTTGACCACAGCATCACACTGCTGACTCATGTTTAGCCTGCGGTCAATCAGTACCCTGAGGTCCCTTTCACAAGTGCTGCTCTCCAGCCACTTGTCACCTAACCTGTACTTATGACACCTATTCCTATGCCCCAAGTGCAAGACCTTGCACTTATCCACATTGAACGCCATCCTGTTGTCTCCTGCCCACTTCCATAGTCTGTCCAGATCCCTTTGGATCGGGAGTACCTGCTCCTCAGTTGTAACCACTGCTCCAGTTTTAGTGTCATCTGCGAATTTGATCAGCAGACTGTTCACTCCTTCTTGCATGTCGTTAATGAAAAGATTAAACAGGATCAGCCCCAGGACAGAGCCCTGGGGGACCCCACTTGTCACTGGCTGCCATCCCGACGATTCCCCGCTAATGGTTACCTTCTGCTTTCGGTCAGTCAACCATGCCCTAATCCACCGGACAGTGCTTTGGTGTATCCCAAAACTCCTCAGTTTCTCCACCAGGATATCATGGGGCACTTTGTCAAAGGCCTTGCTGAAATCCAGGTATACCACATCCACTGCATCCCCTCCATCTAGCCATCTTGAAACCTTGTCATAGAATTCCACAAGGTTTGTCTGGCAGGACCTGTTTTTGCGGAAGCCGTGTTGTGTGACTGTCAGCCTCCCTTCCCTATCTAGCATCACTAGATCTCTCTCTATTATGAGCCTTTCCATTGTTTTTCCTACAATGGACGTAAGGCTAACTGGTCTATCATTCCCCATGTCCTTCCTACTACCCTTTTTGAAAATTGGGACCACCGATGCCACCCTCCAGTCCTCTGGAACTTCACCTGTTCTCCACGAGGCCTCAAAAATGGAGGCCAGCAGGTGTGAGAGAACCCCTGCCAACTCTCTAAGTACTCTTAGGTGTAACCCGTCAGGGCCTGGTGCCTTTGTAATGTCCAATGCCCTGAGGAGCCCCTCGACTTCAAGGGGGGTGACTCTAATCTGTGCCCCTAAGTCCCCAGCCTCATCTAATCTCCTATGCGGATATCCCCCATCCTGCTTTGGGGAGAACACAGAAGCAAAACAGTCATTTAGTATCTGTGCCTGTTCCCTCATATCAGTCACTGGATCTCCTTCCTCCTTATTTAGTGGTCCCACCACTTGTCTCCCCTTCCTTTTCCTATTTACATGCTGAAAGAAGCCCTTTTTGTTGCTCTTGATATTCTTGGCAAGTCTCAGCTCATAATCAGCCTTAGCCTTACGAAGAATCCTTCTGCAATGGGCCTCCTCCTCCCGGTATACCCTTTTGTCTATTTGCCCCAGTACCGATTTCCTCCAGAGGCTCCTCTTTCATCTAATCCCTCTAACTACCACCTTTTGCATCCATGGCAGCACTCTCCTCCGCCTCCCCACCTTACTGACTAGAGGTATCGTCAAGGCTTGCACCTCCAAAACCTCCCTTTTGAGTGCCATCCACCCCTCCTCAACTCGCTTACCTTCCAGTAACCTATCCCAGGAGACTTTCCCCAGTCTGGCCTTCAGTTGGCCAAAGTTGGCCCTCTTGAAGTCCCAGCTTCTAGTGCTCGCCCTGCTGCACATCCCCAGTCCCCTGATCTCAAAGCAAAGAATGGAGTGATCACTCGCAGAGTGATCCAGAGCTCCCCTAATCTGTACTTCATCTATCAGCTCCTCCCTATTGGTCAAGACCAAGTCAAGGATGTTTCCCCCCCTCGTTGCCTATGATGGAGGATTGAAACCGAACCAAGAATTACAAGAGCAGGGTATTGATATCTCTTGGTGGCATAAGGTTCAAATGCAATCGAGATATGTTAAAGATTATAAAATGTGGGGTTTTTATAAGGAATTAACAACATTTGATCAAATGATCTTAAAATCAGATGGAAAAATGATTAAAAAACTGTATAATTTACTTTTGGATATGAGAATGGAAGATGAACAAGTTAAGGAAACTATGATAACATGGGCACAAAATTTTGGATATAATATTGAGTTACAGAAATGGCAAAAACTGTGGGAAAGAAATATCAAGGTAACCTTAGCAACTTCATATAAAGAAAATCTTTATAAAATGTTTTATAGATGGTACCTATCACCAAATAGATTAGCAAAAATGTTTCCAAATATGTCAAATGGATGTTGGAAATGCAAACATAAACCTGGTACTTTTTATCATATGTGGCGGAATTGTGATAAGGCAAAAAAATATTGGGCTAAAATACATAAATGGCTTGAGGAAATGTTACAAAAATCTTTAATATTTAAACCTGAAGTCTTTTTATTAGGCGTTGTGTCTGATGATGTTGACAAACAGGCAACATTTTTGATTCTACATGTAATTACTGCGGCAAGGATTGTATTTGCCCAACATTGCAGGAGTGAAGAACTACCTACTGATGAACTGATCCTGGACTGCGCTGAAATGGACAGGCTGACTTTGTCTCTGAAGGAGAAAGAGGAGACATACTTCTATCAAACTTGGAACTCTTTTTATTATTGGCTAGAGAAACGGGGCTATGTGTAGATTTGAATATGTCTATGGATTGCTATAAAAAAAATGGGGGGCTGACCCAGTAGGTTTGATGTCTTTGATGATTGATGTTTTTAGGGTTTTTTTAGCTTGTAGAAAATAATAATAATAAAACTTATTTTTTTAAAAAAAGAATCATAGACCAGTAGAGTTGGAAGGGGCCAGAGGTCCAACCTCCTGCTCAGTGCAGGACTCCAAGTTAAACTATTCCTCTCAGATGGCTCTCCAGTTGGAACTTGGATTCCTCTAGTGTGGGAGAGCCCTCAACCTCCCCAGGTAATTGGCTTCATTATCTTAGTGCTGTAAGAGGAAACTCTGGATCTCTAAGAGGTCCAGCTGGAACCTAGCTTCTTGCAACTTCAGCCTGTTATTCCATGCCTTGCACTCTGGCATGATTGAGAAGAGGTCTTGTCCTTCCTCTTTGTAATAGCCTTCCACGTCTTTGAAGAGTGCTCTCTTATCTCTCCTTAGTCTCCCCAAGGCTAACCATGTTCAGTTCTTTCAATCTATCCTTGTAGGGGTTTGTTTCCAGTCCCAGAATCATCCTTGTTGCCCTCCTCTGAACCCTTTCTAGCTTGTCTGCATCTTTCTTAAAATGTAGTGCCCACAACTGGACACAGATGGGGCCTAAACCATGTTGTATAAAGGGGAACTAGCACTTCATGGGATTTCAAAGCAATACTTCTATTAATGCAGCCTAAAATAGCATTTGCTCTTTTTTGCAGCCACATCACACTGTTGACTCATATTCAGCTTGTGAACAACAATTATTACAACAATTCCACTGCTCTTCTCACTTGCAGTAGTTTTGAGCTGAGTGTCCCCCATCTTGTAATAATGCATGCTGTTTCTTTTTCCCAAGTGCAGAACTTATTACTGGGTCTTGCTCTTCTTCCACCACAAAAACAGTATGATGAGGGTTTGGATTCCATCTTCCCTGACCTTGAAGCCATTCCCCTTTCTATTGGCAAGGGAGCATCCAGGAAGACTAAGACAGGTTTTCTCTGCCTTGGCTCCAGACATCATTCCCCCTTTGGCTACACCACAACCCAACGTTCTTCCTGTGCTAGAGCTGTAAAATCTGGTTCTCGCTTTCTTGAAGGGTAGATCCAAGAAGGCATCCTAGATGGTGTGGGAGGAATCACATGCCCAGATTTGTGCTCTTCTTCATTACTGTTCCACAAATTGCACATTCAGGACTGGGCCCTCAGCAGCTCATCTTCAAATAAAACCTTGCTTGGCCTTCTTCCTCTGTCCTTGCAAAGCCATGAGAAGTCACGAGGCACATCAAACTGGTGCAGGCGTCTGCAGCTCCGGACCATCACAGAGATTTCTGCAGCTCTGTGGGAATAAGCACACCATTCAAAGTCATTTACACATCCAGAAAGTCTCGCTCTTCTAGTTGAATTGGAGTGGAAACTGCAAATTAGAAACATACATATTTTAATTTTCCTTGAAAATAGCAGACCTTGAAAGCTGAAAAAAATTATCTGTCTGTAAATACCAGGTAATGATATTTTGTAAATAGTGATATATTTAAAGGGAGAACAACAGAGCAAGATTTTGCCAGGATATAACTTGATTTTTTAAAAAGGGAACGATGTCAATAGATACAAAAATGTTCCAGCATAAACAAATTGAGTTGCCATCAGGCCTCTGCAAGCTGCTGTGTCACAAAGATGCGCCACAGCAGAAGTAGATGTGGCAGCAGCTTATGCGTTCTCTGATGGAAGCACCCCTTCCGTCCTTCCTCCTTTTGCACCCTGGACTTGAAGCTGGAAAGCAAAACACCAGCGGTTTCCTGCTGTGAACATAATGCAGTGCACATGCTTTTTGAAAGCAGGTTAAGTACCTGCTTGACGGAGCCTCAAATGGCATCAGGAATGTTCTGTTCACTGGATTGAAGTTATGCTTAAATCCAAATGGTTCCCCGTGAAGGATGCTTAATCCTTTCCATCTATGTGGATTGTCATTTAATCCTCCTTTCATTGATGGGACTGGATTTTTTCCACTTAGAAAAAGTACATAAAAAGCCTACTGCAATTTATGTAACTTCAACCAACAAAGAACAATTTGCATATTTTTCTTAAATCTGCATAAAATCAATGAGCAGAGTACACACACACACAAACACACACAAGAAAGGTTGAAGAGAGAACAGCAGAGATCAAATGTCTACATTTAAAGGTATATGTCTTACTATATTCTTCTGTGACTTCTTATATTTGTATGACTAAATCTGTATACAGTTCTTAACAGAAGAAATTAAAAAAACAGCCTGCAAGTCCATGGAGCCATGTGACTTGGAAAGAGCTGGCATTTAACCATTTTCGTGGTGCTGAGTTAGAGCTGCAACCACCTTTTTCCTGGTAGACTCCTCATCTTTCACAGCTGAATACCAGGCAAGAACTCTCCATTCTTGGAATTGTTATACCTACTGAATTATATCAATGCAAATGAATGAAAAATTCATTTTGTTAATTTTTGGTAGACAGTTTTTTCAGAAACTGAGTGGAAAGGATTTGAAATTTAAAGAAATCAGATATAGGGAAAAGTGAAACAGAATCCATCCATTCCTAGACTTGAGCCTCAACATGCACCTGGAAGCAGGAACTGGAAATAAATGGATGTTTGCATAAAGAGGCTTGGAAATGAGAGAAGCTTAAGAACTGTTTGAAATAAGCAGGGCAGTAAGTAATGCATGAGATGACTGGTTCTGAATAAGATGTTTGCATGGGTTGACCTTAGCAGCCAGAAAGGGGATGTTTTGTGGCTTCGTGGCAAAGCAAGCCTGGCTCAGCTGCACAATCAGAGTGGGCCACAGTTTGACCACTGTTCCTACAGGCGACTGTGGCTCCTTGCGTGGAAAAGGGAGTTCTCTTTTCAAAGGAGTGTTCAGTCTGCAGAGGGAGACTTCCAGGGTTGATGCTCCAATAACTGGCCTTATTGCCAGGAAAACCTCTTAATATTTGTGGAAGACTTTCCAGATAATTGAATGATGCATTGCCCTGAATGGCTGTATCTGTCCCTACTAGATTTCACACTTACATGGTTTCCAGCCCAGTCAAGGGAGATGTTTGCCATGTTCATGTTTTCCTTTCTTTTATGGGAACAGGAGGTTATCACACACATTGTCATCAGTTGTCCTGACAGCAAAGGCTTCATTCATAAGCCCATTAACATGACCTCATTAGTTCTTGCATCTAAACATATAAACCAGCATTAAAGTGGGAGCCAATCATGCTAATTGTACCTAACCTATTTGCATATTCATGAACCACTGCCTGTTTTATGGACAGGAAAAAAACTACCATGTGTCTTTAATATTTTTAAGTGGGTCACTTTCAGGATTGTATCTGTTTTAAATAAATTACCATATTCTTAAAAGTGTTCATCAATATCTCTTTTTATAGTGTGATAAAGGAGGGGCTATTTTGCGTTTCTGAGTCCTCTGAAGGCAAGACTCATTGCTTGAGACAGCCAAAAATCCCAAGAAATTCCCGAGGGAATATCCCATTCCAGTCATTCAGTTATGGTCAGCAGAGCCACACATTCTGGCTAGAAGTATTCTGGAGATGAGCAGGAAGATGCCAGCATTAATTTGAAATCCACAGCCCCTTCTCACACCAGACAGAATGCAGCTCTCTGCCTGGTAACTAGCAGGGGACAAAAGCAGCCCTTCAGTGGCCGAGCTTGTAGTAGCTCCCTGCCTGCAGGAGATCTTGAGTGCGATTGTTGGCACCTCCAGGTGGGAAAAGAATACCCTGCTGACTGTTCTGGCCCTGTAAGCATATCTGGACTGTTAAGCGTGCATGTGGGGATGCTCACAAAATGGCTGCCATTGTGGTGGTGGGGCTGGTGGGCTTGCCCAGTCGCAAAATGGCTGCCATGCTGAGCACAGCCATTGCAAAGGCAAGCTGGTCAGAGTGGAAGGGGAAGCGCCTTGCTGAAGAGGTAAAGGCTGGGCTTGAGCCACAACCACAAAAGCTCTCCTTTGACCCACACTCTTCTGCTGCCATTTCTGTTGCAGAGGGCAACTGATCAGGCACTGAAAAAACAGCTTAGCAAGAGACTGTGTTTTACAGAAAGTGGTCTGAGTCACAAGTGCCAAGTCATATATTTCTCCTCTCAAAACACCCCAAAACAGTGAGAAGGCAAATGGATGTTCAGAGAAACATGAAATTCAAACAGATACTCAGAGGCAAAGCACATATCCACTCCCCTGTCTCCGTCTCCATCTCTGTCTCCCTCTCCCTCTCCCTCTCTCTCTCAAACACGTAACCTGTCACCTCAGGTGAAATATGCCACATACAAACAAGTACGTGCACACACACACACGCACACACACACTCTCACACACAGGAAAAACTTGCTCACATGAAATGGTTGTGAGCCGCCCCGAGGCTTGTGGCAAGGGGCGGCCTATAAATTTCCAAATAAATAAATAAATAAATAAAAAAAATTCCCCATCTTCTAGACACAGTGGACCTGGAGGCCTTCTTGGAAATAAAGTGCTGAACCCAACGCATCATTTTGCAGCATGGAGACCTCCAGCTCCACTGTGTGAAATGAAATCAGTAAGTACAGGTGGCCCGGTGGATGTCACAGGAGGCGACTACGGCCCCCAGGATGCTGCCCTGAAGCCCCCTGGCAAAGGCATCACTGGGTCAGCTGAACACAGATCTCTCTCTTGGGAAGGCCAAGGCCTATTTACAAAATTCCCGTCAAGTAATACAGGATGCTTTGTGGAAACTGTCACTAACTCCATGGATGACCTGTGAATCACATCCCAAGCACTCCTAAAAACTCATTTACTTAAGAGTAATTGCTAGTGACTTCACTGAAATGGAATGGGTTTCAGATTAGGATCTCACTCCCAGTGAATTGTTCTTTTTTTTCCCCGGGGTCTAAGCTGGAACTGATGGGAGTTATTTGATCTGCAAAGTGTTTTGTTTGCCAGCTACAGTCCTCCTTGGATCCATGATGCAACATCTCTCTCCCCTCTCAGAAGGGGAAGAGGACAAGTGGGATTGTCCTTTCCTGCCTTTGAAAATGTTTCCCTGTGCAAGGCCAGAGGGAAGCTTATCACTGCAGTGCTTGGAACAGCAGCAGTGTGGTTTGCATGGAGAACAGGCCTGCGGCTCTGCCAGCAAAGCCATGCGCCATCCCATTTTGTACCTCTCCTGAAGAAAGAGAAATGCTCAATGCTGGCATCAAGGGGGGGAAGTGCCCCCCAAGAGCCCTCTGGCTCTTCCCCCATTTCTCACTTTGGCTCCGGCAACAGTGCTGGTGCTGGCACAGCCATCCCCACTGCCTGGCGCACTGACCATCAAGCATGACATAAGGGTGTTGCTGAAAGGGAGGAGCAGGAACAGCTGGTTGCAACCACAGGCAGAAGGCAGAGCGGGACCCATGGGACTGTTCTGCACAACTGGAGTCGGCATTGTATGGCATCCTTGCCATGGGGACGCCTTTACTTTCCACTGGGATCCCTCACGCCCTTGCCTATGTTTGCTTCTGTGCTAGTGGGCTTCCTGCACAAGTGATACATGATGATAGACACAGTTCATCTCTCATCTTATTCTACATCTAAAGTCACTTGGGTTTCTCTTGGAAACCTTATGCGTACTCAGCATGGTGAATAGGCACTGCTGCCAGAGGTCCTCTCAAGTCAGTTGTAGAAGATACTAAGATGGTGGGCATGTCATGAGCGGAGCCGGCTGGTGCCGGAGGTCAGACTAGATGGCCCAGGAGGCCCCTTCTGACTTGCTCTGTTTCTATGTTTCTATGTTTCTATGAAAGGTAATCATAATCCATATTATCACAGGGAGCAGGGAGTTGCTAGGACTGTTCATATTGAAGGATTCCGGGGGTACAGATCTGGAGCGTTTCACCCAACAGAGTGCGACAAGGATGAGAGGCACAAGACTGTACTTTACTTTTGAGAATGAAGTTGACCACAGCAAAAAGTAAACCCACCCTGAGTGCGTGGCAGGGCCCCTTCTTATACCCCTGCTGACCAGTAGTGTTGCTAGCTGCTTATTGGGTTGCTGACTGGCACATCTGAACACAGGTGCTTCCCACACTCACCTGGGAGGCTGGGCTGCCTGAGCTTTGGGCCTAACGCTGTGGGGAGGGATGCCTCTTAAACCCTGACCATGTGGAGACTCCAGTTGCACCAGTAACACTTGGAGGCATGACCAGCCTGCAGGGTTCATGCTGGCCAGCCAGGTGTGTCCTGCAATACGAATGCAGGAGCTGCCTTGTGCTCGGTCCAGCTCGCCCCAGGACTCTTCCGTGGCTAGACTTTGGCACTGCCGCAGAAACCTCCTGGGCAACTGGCATGCATTGCCAGGAGGGAGGGAGGCATGAGGGACTGCCTAGCCAGCCAGCCCCCCAGATGCCACCAGCACTTGTGCTTTTCTCTCCCCTCCACCTGGCACAAGGCCTGCTTTCTCAGTGTCCACAAGTAGCCCAGAACAGAGGGGCTCCACCATCTTCTGGTGGGGCCCTTGTGAGTGGATAATGGGACAAAGCAGCCAGGCTTGTCAGCTTTGCTAACATCATTTAACATGTTTACATAATGACTCCAAGACGCTTTTCTGTTCTGTACCTGTTTATGCGCTTTTCTTTTGTGTTTCCTCCAGCAATCAGTTTGTGGAGAGCCCTTCTGAAGCTCTCACACACCCTTGATTGCAGAGGAGAGAAAGGCCAGAAAGTGAATCACTGGGAAAACATCCCATGGCAAACTGGTCTTTGAATGAGGGTTGCCCTTCGCATTCAGCACTCCCTCTGTGCACGTACGGGCAGAGGGGGAAGCAGGAGCTTTGTTTTGTTGGAAGACTGTTTTGGTCACACAATGGTGGAAGAGAGGGCCAGACACCAGGCCTTTGTGTGCAAATTTTCCAGCAAAGTAAAGCTACTTTCCACAAGTTAATTAACCAGGTTTGTAGTCTAGAGACTGCCTAATGAGCTGCAGCTCTGATGAATGAGAAGCTTGTCTCTGGCTGCAAGGTGAGGGCCCAAAAGATACCAACAGCAATTACTGGCAGCTCACATCAACTGGAGGGGAAAGGAAGGACAGACAGAGGGACAGGCAGTCAGACTGGCAGAGGGACGTTGCTCTGACATCTCCTCAGCCAGTGACCAAGATGTGTGCGTTTGAAGCGGCCAGCATGGTCCAGGTCCTCAGTAATAAGGGGTGGGCTCTGTCAGGCCATTATTTTATCCCAAGAGGATAAAATGCATCCATGAGGGCACGGTGTACTTGACTGAACCTTGCAGAGCAACAGGGTACACCAACCACGAAGTCTGGAAAGTCTGGTCACAGCATGCACATTCCTCTTCTGGTATCAGGCAGCCCAGAGCAGGAAGGCATATGAAGAGAGCCAGTGCCTGCCCAGCTTTGGCAGTGCCTCTTACTGGTTTGCACTATGTGAACAAAACACATCCTCGTTTCAGGATGCAGCACATGCAAAGTTAAATTCACAGTTTGCAGATATATAGTTAAATATACCTCATTTTTAGGCTCTGAGGATGAATCATCACCAAGATGATGCCACATGCTCAATAAATAATTCATCATTCGTTTACATATAATTATTATTTATTAGCAGCAGGCATGCAGTTCTGTAACTCACTGTTGCCTCAGGTTGCTTTAGTTATTAAGCATGATTTCCTCTTACACTGGGAACCTCCAGTGCCTTCCTGCTTAAGGAGGGATTGACCAGGCAATCATTTGGGTGGGGGTGGGGGACAGTGGGTGCAGTGCAGTGTGAAGGTGTGGGGCTGGGGCTGGGACCCGGAACCTGGGTTCTAGGTCCCACTGACTGAGATTGCAACTCATTGGGTCTTGGCCCTGAGAGTTACATTACTACACAAAAAAATTTAAAACCAAATACCTGACAAAATGTCTCTCCCAGTCAACATCTCCTCGGACATTATGGCTGAGCTCTGTGAAGTGCCTATGACTACCACCTTTCAGGGGGGCTTGGTTGGTGGCAACAGGAGGAGAGTCTTTTCAGTGGTGGCGCACTGTTGCAGGGGGCACTCCCCACTGAGGGCTGCCTGATTCCAAGATTGTCATGTTTTCAGATCCAAGTCAAGACTTTACTCTACTGCAAGGCATTTAATTAGCTGGGGCTTTGTTAGTGTTTAATCTAGATTCAATCAGCTTTTCTCTTGGTTCAGCTACTGGAGTGTTATATGTGTTTAAATATGGTTTGAACATTTTTGCATGGTAATTTTTTTCTTATGTTTTTATATTGTTATGCATTTTGGACTGTGTTGTAATGGATTGTTCTAAACTGCTCCTTCATGGATCACTGCCTTGTCGTGGCGAAGGGGCTTGCGTAGCTCAATGAAGCTATGCGCTATGCCGTGCAGGGTCAACCAAGACGGACAGGTCATAGCAGAGAGCTCTGACAAAACGTGATCCACTGGAGAAGGAAATGGCAAGCCACTCCAGTATCTTTGCCATGAAAACCCCATGGACATGAAAACCAAAAGGCAAAACGATATGACACCGGAAGATGAGCCCCTCAGGTCGGAAGGTGTCCAATATGCTACTGGGGAAGAGCGGAGGGCTAGTACTAGTAGCGCCAGAAAGAATGAAGCGACTGGGTCAAAGCCGAAAGGACACTCAGTTGCCGATGTATCTGGAGGTGAAAGGAAAGTCCGATGCTGCAAAGATCTTTACTCCATAGGAACCTGGAATGTAAGATCCATGAATCAAGGCAAGCTGGATGTGGTCAAACAAGAGATGACAAGACTGAACATCGACATCTTAGGAATCAGTGAACTAAAATGGACAGGCATGGGTGAATTTAGTTCAGATGACCATCAGGTATACTACTGCGGGCAAGAATCCCTCAGAAGAAATGGAGTAGCCTTCATAGTCAATAAAAGAGTAGGGAAAGCAGTACTGGGATACAATCTCCAAAATGAACGAATGATCTCAGTTCGAATCCAAGGCAAACCATTCAACATCACAATAGTCCAAGTCTATGCCCCAACCACTGGTGCTGAAGAGGCTGAAGTTGACCGGTTCTATGAAGGCCTACAACACCTGCTAGAATTAACTCCAAAAAATGATGTCCTTATCATTATGGGGGATTGGAATGCTAAAGTAGGAAACCAAAAGATAACCGGAATAACAGGCAAGTTTGGCCTTGGAGTACAAAATGAAGCAGGACACAGGCTGGTAGAATTTTGTCAAGAGAATATGATGGTCATAACAAACACTCTTTTCCAACAACCCAAGAGACGTCTCTACACATGGACATCACCAGACGGTCAACACAGAAATCAGATTGACTATGTGCTCTGCAGCCAAAGATGGAGAAGTTCTATACAGTCAGTAAAAACTAGACCAGGAGCTGACTGTGGCTCAGATCATGAGCTTCTGCTGGCAAAATTTAGGCTTAAGTTGAAGAAAGTAGGGAAAAGCACTAGGCCACTCAGGTATGACCTAAATCATATCCCTGATGAATATACAGTAGAGGTGACAAATAGATTTAAGGAATTAGATCTGATAGACAGAGTGCCTGAAGAACTATGGACGGAGGTTCGCAACATTGTACAAGAGGCAGCAACTAAAACCATCCCAAAGAAAAAGAAATGCAAGAAAGCAAAATGGCTGTCTGAGGAAGCTTTACAAATAGCTGAGGAAAGAAGGGAAGCGAAAGGCAAGGGAGAAAGAGAAAGATACAAACAATTGAATGCAGAATTCCAGAGAACAGCTAGAAGAGATAAGAATGCCTTCCTAAATGAACAGTGCAAAGAAATAGAAGAAAACAATAGAATAGGGAGGACCAGAGATCTCTTCAAGAAAATTAGAGATATGAAGGGAACATTTCATGCAAAGATGGGCATGATAAAGGACCAAAATGGCAGGGACCTAACAGAGGCAGAAGAGATTAAGAAGAGGTGGCAAGATTACACAGAAGAACTATACAAGAAAGAGCTTAACATCCCTGATAACCACGATGGGGTGGTCCCTGACCTCGAGCCAGACATCCTGGAATGTGAAGTGAAATGGGCCTTAGGAAGTCTGAGCAACAACAAAGCTAGTGGAGGTGACAGCATTCCAGCTGAGCTATTCAAAATCCTGAAAGATGATGCAGTTAAAGTGCTACACTCAATATGCCAGCAAATTTGGAAAACTCAACAGTGGCCACAGGATTGGAAAAGGTCAGTTTACATTCCGATCCCCAAGAAGGGCAATGCCAAAGAATGTTCAAACTACCGCACCATTGCACTCATTTCACATGCTAGCAAAGTGATGCTCAAAATCCTACAAGCTAGGCTCCAGCAGTATGTGGACCGAGAACTACCAGAAGTACAGGCAGGATTTCGAAGAGGGAGAGGAACTAGAGATCAAATTGCCAACATACGCTGGATCATGGAGAAAGCCAGGGAGTTCCAGAAAAAGATCTACTTCTGCTTCATTGACTATGCTAAAGCCTTTGATTGTGTGGATCACAACAAATTGTGGCAAGTTCTTAAAGAGATGGGAGTACCAGACCATCTTATTTGTCTCTTGAGAAACCTATATGCAGGTCAAGAAGCAACAGTGAGAACCGGACACGGAACCACTGATTGGTTCAAAATTGAGAAAGGAGTTCGGCAAGGCTGTATACTGTCACCCTGCCTATTTAACTTATATGCAGAGCACATCATGAGAAAGGCAGGGCTAGATGAATCACCAGTTGGAATCAAGATTGCTGGGAGAAATATCAACAACCTCAGATATGCAGATGATACCACTCTCATGGCAGAAAGTGAAGAGGAACTAAAGAGCCTCTTGATGCGGGTGAAGGGGGAGAGCGCAAAAGTTGGCTTGAAACTCAACATTAAGAAAACTAAGATCATGGCATCTGGTCCTCTCACTTCCTGGCAAATAGATGGGGAAGAAATGGAGGTAGTGACAGATTTTATTTTCCTGGGCTCCAAGATCACCGCAGACGGGGACTGCAGCCAAGAAATTAAAAGACGCTTGCTTCTGGGGAGGAAAGCTATGGCAAATCTAGATAGCATACTAAAAAGCAGAGACATCACTCTGCCAACAAAAGTGCGTATAGTCAAGGCTATGGTTTTCCCAGTTGCAATGTATGGCTGTGAAAGCTGGACAATAAGGAAGGCTGAGCGCAAAAGGATTGAGGCCTTTGAGTTGTGGTGCTGGAGGAGACTCCTGCGAGTCCCTTGGACCGCAAGGCGATCAAACCGGTCAGTCCTAGAGGAGATCAACCCTGACTGCTCTTTAGAAGGCCAGATAGTGATGATGAAACTCAAATACTTTGGCCACCTAATGAGAAGGAGGGACTCCCTGGAGAAGAGTCTAATGCTGGGAACAATAGATGGCAAAAGAAGAAGGGGACGGCAGAGGATGAGGTGGCTGGATGGAGTCACTGAAGCAGTTGGTGTGAGCTTGAGTGGACTCCTGGGGATGGTGGAGGACAGGAGAGCCTGGAGGAATGTTGTCCATGGGGTCGCGATGGGTCGGACTCGACTTCGCGACTAACAACAACAACAACAACAACAAACTGCCCAAAAAAGTTTTGGCTGTCAGGCAGCGCAGAAGTTAAAGAAATAAACAAAGCAGTTGCTTCATTCTAATCATTCCATGTGTGCACAGGGTCTTCTGACTCCAAACTCTTTTCCTTCTGCATGGCGCTCCCTCTCCAGTGGCTCTCCTCCACTCCCCTTCTCTGTCTCCGCTTCAACTCACTGCTGCTCTTTCATCTGTAATGCCTCCTCTTCTTTTTGCAATTCCACTTTTCTGTCGGCATCTCTGGGTGAAAGCAGATGCACGGAAAGCTTGTGAAGGACACTGGGGGAGGGGGGGCTCCACCCAGTCAAGCACGACAAAAGTGAGAGGAGGTAGGCTCCTGGAATTGAGAGAGATTTGAGAGATTTATCATTTTTGGTATTATATTTAAAAACGAATACACAAAATACTATATTATGTATAGAATGCTTTTTTTTGCAAATTTTATTATTTTCTCTACAATCTAACACTAAAACAACAATTATTCAAGACATTGGACATACTGGGTTGACATCTTACTCTTTTTAATAGTCAATACCCATATTCAATTCTACACATAGTCCCATTTCACTAACCAATAATAAAAAGAGTTCCAAGTTTGATAGAAGTATGTATCTTCCTTCTTCTTCAAAGACAAGGTCAATCTGTCCATTTGTGTGCAATCCAAAAATTTTTTTAAAATCAACTCTTCGGTTGGTGGCTCTTCGCTCTTCCAATGTTCGGCAAATGCAATCCTCGCTGTGGTAATTACATGTAAAATCAGATATATAGCTTGTTTATCAAAGTCATCAGGAATAATGCCTAATAGAAAAACTTCAGGTTTAAATGTTAAAGGTTTTTGTAGCATTTCTTCAAGCCATTTGTATATTTTAACACAGTATTTTTTGGTCTTAACACAAGTCCACCACATATGATAAAAAGTACCAGGTTTGTGTTTACATTTCCAACATCTATCTGACATATAAGGGGTCCGAGAGGTGACGAGGGTGGGGAGGAACATCCTTGACTTGGTCTTGACTAACAGGGAGGAGTTGATAGATGAAGTACAGATTAGGGGAGCTCTGGATGCGAGTGATCACTCCATCCTTTGCTTTCAGATCAGGGGACTGGGGACGTGCAGCAGGGCGAGCACTAGAAGCTGGGACTTCAAGAGGGCCAACTTTGGCCAACTGAAGGCCAGACTGGGGAAAGTCTCCTGGGATAGGTTACTGGAAGGTAAGCAAGTTGAGGAGGGGTGGATGGCACTCAAAAGGGAGGTTTTGGAGGCGCAAGCCTTGATGATACCTCTAGTCAGTAAGGTGAGGAGGCGAAGGAGAGAAGCGCCATGGATGCAAAAGGAGGTGGATAGAGGGATTAGATGAAAGAGGAGCCTCTGGAGGAAATGGGTACTGGGGCAAATAGACAAAAGGGTATACCGGGAGGAAGAGGCGCGTTGCAGAAGGATTCTTCGCAAGGCTAAGGCTGATAACGAGCTGAGACTTGCCAAGAATATCAAGAGCAACAAAAAGGGCTTCTTTCAGCATGTAAATAGGAAGAGGAAGGGGAGACAAGTGGTGGGACCACTAAATAAGGAGGAAGGGGATCCAGTGACTGATATGAGGGAACAGGCATACATGCTAAATGACCATTTTGTCTGTGCGTTCTCCCCAAAGCAGGATGGGGGATATCCGCATAGGAGATTAGATGAGGCTGGGGGTTTAGATGAGAGTCACCCCCCTGGAAGTCAAGGGGCTCCTCAGAGCATTGGACATTACAAAGGCGCCAGCCTATGACGGGTTTCACCTGAGAGTACTTCGAGAGTTGGCAGGGGTTCTCTCATGCCCGCTGGCCCCCATTTTTGAGGCCTCATGGAGAAGGGGTGAAATTCCAGAGGGCTGTAGGGTGGCATCAGTGGTCCCAATTTTCAAAAAGGGTAGTAGAAGGGACATGGGGAATTACAGACCAGTTAGCCTTACATCCATTGTAGGAAAAGCAATGGAAAGTTTCATAATAGTGAGAGATGTAGTGAGGCTAGATAGGGAAGGGAGGCTCGCAGCCACACAAAATAGTGTCCAGAATAACAGACAAACCTTGTGGAATTCTATGACAAGGTTTCAAGATGGCTAGATGGAGGGGATGCAGTGGATGTGGTTTACCTGGATTTCAGCAAGGTCTTTGACAAAGTGCCCCATGATATCCTGGAGGAGAAACAGGAGTTTTGGGATACATCAAAGCACTGTCCAATGGATTAGGGCATGAAAGCAGAGGGTAACCATTAGTGGAGAATCATTGGGATGGCAGCCAGTGACAAGCGGGGTCCCCCAGGGCTCTGTCCTGGGGCCGATCCTGTTTAATCTTTTCATCAATGACATGGAAGAAGGGATGAACAGTCTGCTGATCAAATTCGCAGATGATACTAAAACTGGGGCAGTGATCACAACTGATAAGCAGGTACTCCAGATCCAAAATGATCCGGACAGACTATGGAAGTGGGCAGGAGACAACAGGATGGCGTTCAATGTGGAAAGTGCAAGGTCTTGCACTTGGGGCATAGGAATAGGTGTCATAAGTACAGGTTAGGGGACAGGTGGCTGGAGAGCAGCACTTGTGAAAGGGACCTTGGGGTGCTGGTTGACTGCAGGCTAAACATGAGGCAGCAGTGTGATGCAATGGTTAAGAGGGCGAACACCACTCATGGGTTGCATAGCCAGAAGTGTGGCTTCTAGATCGAGAGAGGTATTACTATCACTCTATACGAACTCTGGTGCACCTGCAACTGGAGTATTGTGTTCAGTTTTGGGCCCCTCATTACAGAAAGGATATTGCCAGGTTAGAGTCAGTGCAGCACAGGGCCACAAGGTTGGTGGCCAGTTTGCGGGGGATGTAGTATGGGGCGAGACTGAGGGAACTGGGTCTCTTCAACCTGGAGGAGACTCAGAGGGGATCTGTTGGTGACATACAGGTATGTGAGGGGGTGTCACATGGAGGTGGGTAGAGACCTGTTCTCCCCTGCAGAGGAAGGCAGGACACGCTCCAACAGAACAAAGCTCAGGGAACCCAGGTTCCATTTAGATGCCAGGAAGCTCTTCCTGACAGTTAGGACCCGAAGGGTATGGAATGGGCTTCCACGAGAGGTCGTTGAAGCCCCATCAGTGCGGGTGTTCAAAGATAGGCTGGACATGCACATGGAGGGCATGTCCTGAGCAGTGCTGGAGGTCAGACTAGATGGCCTGGGAGACCCCTTCTGACTCGCTCTGTTTCTATGTTTCTGTATTTGGAAACATTTTTGCTAATGTATTTGGTGATAAATACCATGTGCAAAACATTTTATAAAGGTTTTCTTTATAAGAAGTTGCTAAGGTTATCTTAATATTTCTTTCCCACAGCTTTTGCCATTTCTGTAACTCAATATTATATCCAAAATCTTGTGCCCATGTTATCATAGTTTCCTTAACTTTTTCATCTTCCATTTTCATGTCCAAAAGAAAATTATACAATCTTTTAATCATTTTTTATCTGATTTTAAAATCATTTGTTCAAATATTGTTAGTTCCTTATAAAAACCATACAATCTATAGTCTTTAATTCAAATATAGTCTTCAAATACAATCTATAGTTTCGATTGTATTTGAACTTTGTGCCACCAAGAAATATCAATACCCTGCATGTATAGAATGCTTTTTATTTGTTCCTCAGTGGTCCCTTTTTGCTGGCCCCAAGCTGTAGAAAGGTTGGAAGCCACTGCTCTAGTCTGTCATATTTTCCAGGGCAAGTGGGTGGCATTATGGGCTTTTCAAGTGAAAGGCAAAGGCCCTATGAACGTGGTACCGGAAGGAGTTCAATGAAGTATAAAAATTAACCAATGCAAGTGATCACATCCATAAAATGATTCAATGAACAAAAGCTAATGAACGCCCATAATAGCTGGCCAGTGCAAAGTGCACAAACAGTTGCAAAGATTTTTTAAAAAATGGGTCATGTACATCCACACAGAACATTAAATCACTGGCCCAACATAAAAGGTGACATAAAAATGAGAAACAAGATGCTGATTCCATGGTGTCCTTGCTTGTTCCCTTCTCAACTTTCTGGAGTGATAGATAATCAATGATTTGAAATTATACCCCTGCATCTCTCAGCCATTAATGGCAGCCTCTGAGGGTGCCCGCTTCTCCCACTCAGCTTCTTCAAATCCAGGTCAACATGTTCCTTGCTGGGTTTACAGCAAATTTTCAGGAGTGGGAAGTACACATATATGTACACAATATGCAAGCAGAAACCTAAATGCTAAAGTCCTCTCCTTGTCAAATGATCAGCTGCATCACAACATGGAATGTGGGGAAATATTAATAATCAACAGTAGAAACACAAATGTAGGAGAACTAGGTGGTTAAAGCAGTAAAACTTTTAATTCATTTATTAACTTTCTGAATTACCCAATAGCCAAAGTTTTCTGGATGGTTTATATAAATTTAAACCTTACATTTATTATGAAAACATTTACATACAAACACTTCAGACAGCACAAAAAGGGACGTGCATATTTTGAAAACAATGGGAAATTATCAACAATAAGCAAAATCCAGGAACTCATTAAAACTTCATCATATGCTGCCAACTGTCTGACAGCTGAGGACTTCCTTAGCCTGGCATGGGAAAGGTGGCAGTGTTGGTGCCAGGCATGTCATCATGTTGGTGATGGAGAAATGAGTGTGACTAATTTCAGTGAGACTTGCTCTTCCATAACTGTGCCCATGACTGTAAGATATCTCTGACTATAACCATAGAGGCGATTCCAGAGATAAAGGATAAAATCCCCATAAAGCAGATCAGTCCAGGCTGGAAAGCTGGCTTTGTGTCCATCCAAGACCAAAGCAGCATATGATAGCTCACTTGTGTCGCACAATTCCATGAATCACCTCCAAAATCCATCTGTTGCTCTGCCACCCAAGGGATCCATCTGTTGCTCTACCACCTCATTTTCCCCTCCCTTCCCCTCTCTCCTTCCTTTCATTACCCAAAAGCGTCCCTTCTTCTTTTTTTCTGCCTCTCTTTCTATCCTAATCCTACCTGTGTTCTCCCATTCCTTGCTATCTCCACTCTCTTTCTCCAGGTTTCTCCTTCATTTTTCGTCACTCTGCAAGAAGACCCTGCCCCACCCAAAGACTACCCCCTATTGGAACTACAGCTGTCTGGGGCTCATGGAAGCTGGATTCCAAAACATTTTGGGGGAACCAGGCTGCCTACCCACACACGCACCCAGCTCATCTATCTCATTTACCTGCTGCTGTTCAGGATCTTCCTTTCTGGTTTAAAGCCAAAAGTCCCAAATGCAGTTCAAGATAAACTACTGGAAAGGAATGCATGTTGGGGCAAAAAAAATCCCAGCTTCAAGTATATGCTGATGGGATCTGAGTTAGTAGTGACTGAGCAAGGAAGGGAACTGGTGGAGAGCTCCATGCATATGGTGACTGGGTACATCACTGCTGTGAAGAATGCAAATAGAAAATAAAGCTGCCAGGGTCTTACTGCTCTTACACAAACCTTTGCTGTGACTTCACTGAGATCATTGTGTTCAGTTCTGATCACCTTGCCTACAAAATTATTGAGTACAGAGAAGGGCAATGGAAATGATCAGGGGGCTTGAACACAGTTCCGCTGTGTGGTGTGACTGCAAAAACTGGGACTACTGAGCTTAGAATAAAGGCAAGTACCGGGAGGCATGCCAGAGGCGTTTAAAATAATGTGATGTGAAGAAGTGGGGAAGACGTTTTCCTCAGTCTCCCATAGCACTCAAACCTGGGGTCATCCCATGAAGCTGATTGGTAGGAGGCTTGGGAGAGATAAAGGCAGGTTGCTGTAACTGATGTTCTTCGAGTGGCCATCTGTGCAGTCACACATATGGGTACTGCGCCTGCGCAGTGACTTTGGCCGGAAAAGATTGACAGCTAACGTCTTTTGGCGGGAAGCGCTCCGCTCCCCTCTCCCCCCTGTAGCCTATATAGAGCGGAGCGCCCGCCATTTTGTTCAGTCTCGAAGACTGAACGTTAATCCCCTAGTGAAATAGAGAGTGACAGGAAATACTAAGGAAAAACTAGATAGTAACACGGTACCGAGGGAAAAAACATTAAACCACGGTACCAAGAGAAGCATACCATCCATAATACACGGTACGGAGCAGAAAAAATTCCTTGACCGGTACCGAAGAACAAGTTCCACTCACCAACACTGAGCGGGGCCGGCGGTTGGGTTGTGTGACTGCACAGATGGCCATTAGAAGAACATCAGTTACAGGAGAGCAACCTGCCTTTCTTCTTCGTGGCCTCTGTGCATCACACATATGGGTAGATTAACAAGCTTACCCTAAAGGACGGCTGGGAAGGTGTCGCTACTGAAGAATGGAAGAGAGCACTGCTTTACCGAAAGACGCATCTTGTCTCGCACGAACATCCAGTTGATAATGCTTGGCAAACGTGCTTGGTGTTGCCCAAATTGCAGCTTTACATATCTCATCTAACGGAACCCCCGAGGCAAAGGCAGACGAAGTTGCTACAGCCCTTGTGGAATGGGCTGTGGGAGTCACTGGCAAATCCATGTGCGATAGCTGATAGGCTAAAGTGATAGTCTGCACAATCCATTTAGAAAGTCGTTGGGGGGTTATAGGGGACCCCTGGTCATGCTCTGAATATTTGACAAATAGTCTTTGGGAATGATGGATAGACTCAGTTCGAGACCTGTAGAAAGCGAGACATCTGCGTACATCCAAAGCATGAAGAGAACGTTCAAGCAAATTCGACGGTGAAGAGAAGAACGCTGGCAACGTAATATCTTGATGGAGATGAAATGGAGTGGAGACCTTTGGGAGGAACAACGGATCCATCCTCAAAATGACCCTGTCTCTATGGAAATTCAGGTATGGAGGGTCCACACGAAGGGCGCAAAGTTCACTGGCTCTTCGAGCTGAAGTTACAGCCACAAGGAAAGCAGTCTTCCATGACATGAGACGTAAGTCTGATGTAGCCATGGGTTCGAATGGAGGTTTTGTAAGAGCTTGCAAAACAACGGATAAGCTCCACGTCGGAACCGTAGGTTTGATAGTAGGATTAATATTACAAAGTCCCTTGAGGAATCTTTTTGTAAGCGGCTGCGAAAACAGCGACAGTCCCTGAGGAGCACCGCGAAAGTGGGCGATTGCTGCCATGTAGACCTTGATGGACAAGGGTTTCAGTCCGGAATGGCGCAAAGACATAAGGAATTGTAGGATTTCCGAAATAGACGCCGAGAGTGGTCGAAATCCTTGAGATTGCGCAAATGTGGAGAAACGTTGCCATTTAGCCATATATGATTTTTGTGTGGAAGGCTTCAGAGCTGAGTCAATAATAAGTTGGATCTCCGGAGGGAGAGATGTCTGATCCGATGATCCATATGACGAGACAGGAGCGGTAGACGATGGTACCGACAAAAGGTGGTCCCGAAAGGCATGTGTCGGACGCAGAGTAGGATCTGAATCCGAAGTGGTTGGGACCGATGTAGTCAGATCCGATGTGGCAGCAACAGTCACGGGATGTACCACGCCGTCAGTTTGAGTAAGTCCAGATCTGGATGGCGGAGAGTCCTGTCCTGCTGGGTAATGAGGTTCGGGGTCTTTGGAAGGCATAGAAAAAGTCCTTGAGAGAGTCGAAGTAGGGTTGGAAACCAAGGCTGTCGAGACCACCATGGTGCGATGACTATCCCCATCAGTTTCTCGTATAGGATTTTTGATACTACCCTCATCAGTAAGGGTGTGGGAGGGTAGGCATAAATTTTGAGAGCAGTCCAGTCCAGCATGAACGCATCTCCGAGGGAGTTCCATCCAATCCCTGCCCTTGAGCAGTACTTGCCGCACACTGTGTTCTTGTCGGTTGCGAACAGGTCTACAACTGGGAACCCCCATAGACAAAAAATGTCCTCGCATATCTGGGGCTTCAGTTCCCATTCGTGGAAAAGCGTTAGACGTCTGCTCAGCATGTCCGCTTCCACGTTGTCAGTACCTGCCAGATGTACCGCTACCAGATGAATTTTCCTGTGGATGCACCAATCCCAGATCTTGATGGATAAGTTGGTTAGTTTCTGGGATTTCGTTCCGCCCTGCTTGTTTATGTAAAACACTGTGGCGGTATTGTCCGAAGTGATCTGAACTGTATGGTCATAGAGGACATCCTCGAACGTACGAATCACCTTGAAGACGGCCAGTAGCTCTAAGAAATTGATATGGTTGCTCGCTTCCTGAGCAGTCCATCGAGCTTGTGTCATCATGTTTCCGCATGTGGCGCCCCATCCTTGTAGGGATGCATCGGTACCGACCAAAATAGTCGGACGCTGCTGCTGGAACATGGTTCTGACAGTCAGATTTTGTCATGCAGGACAGCACAACAGTAGCTCCTCCTCACGAGGAGGAGGTAACCGTGATTACTAGGATCAGGAAAGAGCAGACACTTCCAGAAGGAGAAGCAAATCAGTTGACTCCTGAGACCTGTGAGAGTTCCCTGGCTGCTTCACAGCAGGCTAGCCCTTTAAACCATACAGACTGTGAAGGAGAAAGGCGGGGGCAAAATACTTTGCCGGAGGAGGAGGAGGAGAGCAGTGGACCAGAAGGGGATGGGCAGCTCGGAGGCATTGACTTGATTGACGCTAACCAATGACGAATGATGCGCTCTTATCAGCTTCGCGAAGAACGGAGAAGAAAGAAACAGGAAGAGGGGGAGGGATGAGGTCATTGTCAGGGGAACATCGTTCCTTCGCATACATGCCTTGCCGTTAGGATAGTTGTTTAACCGTAAATCTTGTAGATAATGAGCAATAAACCAATTTAGAACCTCAGCTCCCGTTTAAAGAATTTATTGCAGCTAAAGCACCTCTAAGCATGAGTGTGTTTTTACAACACCCTCACTACAGATTGGAAGGTACCGTCCACCAGTGAAGCGAATGAAGGACCGAGGATGGAATCCGAAGAAGCATCGATGGGCTGTCTTGGTGTGGATGAAACTTCCTTAGGAAGAACAACCAAAGAGGCCGGAGGCGTAACTTTGCATACGGTACAACCGAAACAGCTGCAGCCATATGGCCCAACAGTCTCTGGATAGATTTGGCGGATGTAGTCCTTGTCCGAAGAATCACGTGAACATGATGAATCAGGGTCTGCATGCAATCCGACGGTAGAAATGCCTGGGTCCGTATCGAGTCCAATTGAGCTCCGATAAAGGTGATGAGCTGTGCAGGAGCAAGGGTAGACTTCTCAATATTGATACACAATCTGAGGCTGTCCAGTAAACAACAGGTTACATGGATGGATTGTAGAAGCTGTTGTTCTGACTGAGAAACCAACAGCCAGTCGTCAAATAAGGGTATATCTGTATTCCTTGAAGCCATAAAAAGGCACAAACTGGTGCCATACACTTGGTGAAGACCCGAGGTGCATTCGCCAGGCCAAACGGGAGTGCTAAGAATTCGTAGACATCGGATCCGATGGCAAAGCGGAGGAAACGTCTATGAGAAGGATGGATCAAGATGTGAAAATAAGCGTCTTTCAAATCCAATGCGGCGAACCAATCCCCTTTCCTCAGCAGCGGCAGGATGTTCTGCAAGGTGGTCATCCGAAACTTACGTGGGGTGATAAATCTGTTTAAGCACTGCAAATCAAGGATAGGTCGGAGTCCACCGTCCCGCTTCGGAACCGTGAAATATCTTGAGTAAAAACTGTGCATTCTCTCGCTTCGAGAACCTTGGCAGATCGCACCCTTCGCCAACAATTGATGAACCTCATCCAGAAGAGTTGGTGAGGACGAGGTAGTTCGAATCGGAATCGAAGGAGGAATGGCATCAAATTCGATGCGGTATCCGTGCTGGATAATGGATAACACCCACTGGTCAGATGTAGTGGACTCCCAAATGGAGAGTCGGCTTCTTAGCCAGCCCCAAGATGAGAGAGGGGTGGGTGGAATGGAGGAGGGAGGAGAGGTTCGCCCGTCCTGTCAACAGCGCCGTCTGTCGGATTCAAAGCGGCAGCGGGCCTGCTGGTAACGCTGGGGTGGTTGTTGTCTCTGGCGTTGTTGTTGCTGCTGATGGTATGGTGGTTGTCTCTGGGCTTGGTAGGTGGAATGGTACTGCGGCTGGGTCCATGACCACTTACGTTGAACCGGAGGCTGGAGCTCCATGCGGCGGGCGGTCATCCTAGATTCATGCAGACGCTTTAGTTTGTGGTCTGTCACTGCATGAAAAAGGCCAGTTCCATCGAAGGGCATGTCTTCGATTCTTCTTTTTGTATCTTCAGGGAAATTGGAGCTGCGCAGCCACGCATGTCGACGAAGGGAGACCGCGCCCATGAGGGCCCTGGAGTTGGTGTTGACATGGTGGCGCGCTGTGGAAAGCTGCTGTATAGCGACATTCATTGCTTCTTTGATTAGCAGCTTGGCGACATCAGCCTGGTCATGCGGGAGGGCGTCAACAACGTTGTTTAGCTGGTCCATCAAAAAGTATTGGTACCAGGCCAGGGTAGCCTCGTAATTCGAAATACAGATACCCAGGCCCGATGCAGCATAAACTTTTCTTGCTGCAGAGTCGATTTTTCGGCCCTCCTTATCTTTAGGCGCTGTATGACCACGGGATTCCCTGCCCTGGGAAGACTCGACCATGATGGAATTGGGACGAGGGTGGCGGAGGAGAAATGGAATGTCCTCCTCCCTGACCTGGTACATCCCCTCGAATCGCCGCACAGTCGGTTTAGGCTGGTTAGGGAGGTCCCAGGGCTGGATCATCGCTTGCTTCAAGGTAGTTATCAGTGGAAGCACTATGTTGGCTGAGCGCTCACCCCTGACAATGTCATATATCTTATCCGTACTAGGTCCCGGACGTTGGATAGCATCAATATCCAAAGCATGGACCAGACAGGACATCAATTCACCAAATGACGAGTAAGACATTTGGATCTGGACAGACTATGGAAGTGGGCAGGAGACAACAGGATGGCGTTCAATGTGGATAAGTGCAAGGTCTTGCACTTGGGGCATAAGAATAGCTGTCATAAGTACAGGTTAGGTGACAAGTGGCTGGAGAGCAGCACTTGTAAAAGGGACCTCGGGATGCTGGTTGACTGCAGGCTAAACATGTGTCAGCAGTGTGATGCGGTGGTCAAGAGGGCGAATGCCACCCTTGGCTGCATAGCCAGAAGTGTGGCTTCTAGATCAAGAGAGGTATTACTACCACTCTACACAACTCTGGTGCGCCCGCAACTGGAGTACTGTGTTCAGTTTTGGGCCCCTCATTACAGAAAGGATATAGCCAGGTTGGAGTCAGTGCAGCGTAGGGCCACAAGGATGGTGGCTGGTTTGCAGGGGATGCCGTATGAGGCAAGACTGAGGGAACTGGGTCTCTTCAGCTTGGAGAAGAGGAGACTCAGAGGGGATATGTTGGCAACATACAGGTATGTGAGGGGCTGTCACATGGAGATGGGGAGAGGCCTGTTCTCCCCTGCAGAGGAAGGCAGGACGCGCTCCAATGGAGCAAAGCTCAGGGAGCCAAGGTTCAATTTGGATGCCAGGAAGCACTTCCTGACAGTTAAGACCCCAAGGGCGTGGAATGGGCTTCCACGGGAGGTCGTTGAGGCCCCATTGGTGAGGGTGTTCAAAGACAGGCTGGACATGCACATGGTGGGCATGTCATGAGCGGAGCCGGCTGGTGCCGGAGGTCAGACTAGATGGCCCGGGAGGCCCCTTCTGACTCGCTCTTTTTCTATGTTTCTATGTTTCTAAGACTCGTCCGGCGACCTCGGACCTTGCGCTGTGATGACCACATCTGGGGAAGTGGAATCCAGGTCGGACCCGTTGGAGTCGGTGGCACAGAGCAGTGGTCCCGAGGATGAGGAGCCAGCAGGCAATCTGGAAACCGTGTTCTCTCTAGATGGGTACGTCGCCAAACGTCTCGGACCCGATGGTAGGGATCTATCCTTGGATTGAGGGGCCTCCTGAGCTGGGTACCGACCCTCGGAGTGGTAGTTGAACCAGACTGGCCTTGAGTACCGCTCAGGGGAGCTTCGATCAGGGGACCTGCTCCTTTGGCAGCATGGGGAGATTTGAGTCTCCGCGTCACGACCCGGTGGAGGCATGGGTGTTGGAGACCTCGGTCTCAGTGGGGAATCCAAGATCTCCCCATCTGAGCAGGGCTCCCTCCTCGGCATGGTAGTCGGTTCCGGGGCAGGTTGAATCCGACAAGGAGATCCAGGAGGGGTGACCCTCATTGCCTCCTGCAAGGCCGGTCCCGGTGGTGTCGGTACCGCTAGAGCCGACGGGACTGACGGGACCGAAGAGCCAGAGTCTCGGTGCCTGGGCTTGTCTTGGCTCTTAGCCTTCTTCGGCTTCTCTACTTTGTCCCGTTTGGACTTCTTATGGCCCTTCTCGGGCTCAGCTTGCTTGTGTTTCTCCGCTTTTTTTGCTGGAGCCACCCAAGCCATGGTGGTGGTGGCTTCGTCAGGAGCATACACTGGAGCGGCCTTAGCAGGCAGGGCCACAGAAGGCGAAGCAGAAGGAGCTGGCCGCAGGGCCACAGTCACAGCCGTAACTGGGCGGGAAACCAGCGAGTCAGATTGGAGGAGGGTGCGGTCCCAGAGCAGCCTCCTTAACTGATTTTCCCTATTTTTCCTAGCCTGCTTAGAGAAGGCTAGGCAATGGGAACACTTATCGGTCCTATGCCCCTCTCCCAGGCAGAGGAGGCATAGGTCATGCGGATCGGCAGGCGACATCTTCAATCCGCAATCAATACACTTTCTGAACGCCGCTCGTTGAGCCATCGTACCAGAAAGAGAAGAAGAAGAGGAGGAGGAGACAGAATAGAGGGTAAGTATATATTTTTGGTTTTTTGTTTTTTTTTAGGGAGGAGTGATAAGTGAAGGGAAAAACATGAAAAGTATAAAGTAAGAACAAGTGCAGAACAATGTGAACAATATGAATAACGTGAACAAGGTAAGTGAGGGAATAAAAACTTGGAGAAATACGGAGAAGGCAATAGTCAGAGCGATAGCGTAGAAGGCACTAAGGCACAACAAATGGCGGTCGCAGAGACTGAACAAAATGGCGGGCACTCCACTCTATATAGGCTAAGGGGGAGGGGGGAGCGGAGCGCTTCCTGCCAAAAGACGTTAGCTGTCAATCTTTTCCGGCCAAAGGCACTGCGCAGGTGCAGTACCCATATGTTTATAGTGTTTATATTGGTTATTGTTTATAGTTATAGTTTTATAGTTTTATTGTATTTTACTTATTGTATTTTAAATTGTTGTAAGCCGCCCCGAGGCTTTATTGCGATGGGGCGGCCTATAAAAGTTTTAATTAATAAATAATAAATAATATGTGTGATGCACAGAGGCCATGAAGAAGAACTGGAATTACTTCTGCACACAATTGATAGTAAAACTATGGAATTTGCTGCCGTGGGAAGTAGTGGTGACCGCCAATTCAAATGGTTTTAAAAAAGGATTGGACAGATTCATGAGAGAGGTAGCTATCAGTGGCTACTAGCCTTGCTGACCATGTGCTCCCATGTGCTCCAGAGGTGGCCTGCTTGCATACAGCAGTTGCTGAGGAGCTAGGCAGGAGGAGGTCTTGCACCCATCCTGCTGGAGGGATCCTGTGGGCAGCTGCTTTGCTACTGTGGGTACGGAGTGGACTAGATAGACTTTTGGCCTGAGTTGGCATGGCTTTTCTTATGACTACATGGTACCTGACCTGTGCTTGCAAGGCAATGGAGCCAATGACCTAGCAAGGTTGTGGGCTCTCCCACACTGGAGGCATTTAAGAGGCGGTTCTGCCAGGAATCCTTTAACTTGCATTGAGCAGTGGGTTGGGCTCATTGGTTTCTTAGGTCTCTTCCAACTCTACTATTCCATGATTCTATGAAGCCCACAGTGACCTAAAATGAATAATGTGTAAATAATTTTGTTGATAATTTCACTCCCATCCATTCCAACTGGGATTCTGCAGTGAGAGCAGGAGCTAGGATGCAAAGACCTGAGAGAGGACAGAACTGCTTTGTCCAGTGGTGTCTTCTCAGGTTTGATGAGAAACCATTTGCAAGTACCCACAGTGGCAAACCCCTTTACACTTAGCCAACCAGAAGCGAAGCCATCCGATGGATTCATCAGGCATTTCAGGAAGTCTGCAGCCCTGCTGAGTGCTAACAAATACATTTCCTTCTTAAGTTCCAAAGGAAGATCATTTATACTTTATCATTTATACTACTAGGGGGAGTGCGTCCCTGTTGGTTCTCCTGGACCTCTCAGTGGCTTTCGATATCATCGACCATGGTGTCCTTCTGGATAGGCTTGGGGGGATTGGGAGTTGGAGGCACCACTTTGCGGTGGTACTACTCCTACCTTGACGGCCGATTCCAGAGGGTGGTGCTGGGGGATTGTGGCTCTGCGCCATGGCAGCTATGCCATGGGGTACCGCAGGGGTCCATTTTGTCCCCCATGCTATTTAACATCTACATGAAACCGCTGGGAGAGGTCATCAGGAGGTCTGGGCTGCGGAGTCATCAGTACGCTGATGACACCCAGCTCTACCTCTCGTTCTCTACCGATCCAGGTGAGGCGGTGGCTGTGCTGAACCGGTGGCTGGCCGAGGTAATGGGCTGGATGAGGGCCAATAAACTGAAGCTCAATCCAGACAAGACGGAGGTCCTGTTGGTGGGCGGTTTGGGTCTCGGAGTGGGAGACTTGGGCCTTGTCCTGGATGGGGTCGCACTCCCTCTAAAGGACAAGGTCCACAGCTTGTGGGTACTCCTCGACCCGGAGCTGTCGTTACAGGCCCAGGTGATGGCGGTGGTGAGGAGTGCTTTCCTGCAGCTTCAGCTGGTACATCAGCTGCGTCCCTTCTTAGACTACGACTGCCTGGCAACAGTGACACACGCATTGGTGACTTCTCGACTAGATTTCTGCAACGCCCTCTACGTGGGACTGCCCTTGAAGATGGTCCGGATACTTCAGTTGGTACAAAATAGAGCTGCCAGGTTGCTGACGGGGGCTGGGCATTATTCTCATATAACCCGAGTCCTCCGTCAGCTCCACTGGCTCCCAGTTGAAGTCCGGGCCCAATTCAAGGTGCTGGTGTTGACCTATAAAGCCCTAAATGGCTTGGGACCTGGATACCTAATGGACCACTTGCACCCTTATATGCCCTCCCGCCCCCTCAGATCTGCAACAGCGGCCCTCCTCCGGGAGCCCCCTGTGAGGGAGGTGAAATGGGTGAGTACCCGGAGGAGGGCTTTTTTGGCGGTGGTGCCCCAACTATGGAATGCACTCCCTGGAGAGGTTTACCTGGCGCTGCCATTATATGCTTTTCGGCGCCAGGCGAAGACCTTTTTATTTAAGTCTTATTTTAATTGTTAGTTAGTCTTTGTTTTTAGTTTATTTATGTGTATTTGTTGTTTGTTGTAGTTGGTTTTGTTGTGTATATTTGGTTTAAGTTGATTTGGTTTATTTTAATCTATTTAGTTTTGTTTATGTATATTTAATGAGATTTTTTTTTTTTTTTGTGCCAAGATGCACCGTGGGTGGGGGGGGGGATAAATTTATGTTTTATCAATTACTGTATTTTAATTATGTTGTTAGCCGCCCCGAGGCTTTGTTGCAATGGGGTGGCCTATAAATGTTTTAATAAATAAATAAATAAATAAATAAATACTTCTTGTCTCCCCACAACTTCGATGGGTAAGGCAAGTACATTTCAGGCTGATTTCTACAAATGGCTAAAAATCATCATGAGCTGTACGTTTAGGATAGCTTTTACTTCATTTAATTTTTATACTGCCCAATATCTTAAGCTGAAGCTTTTATAAATAACGTCCACATTATTCCTATTCACTTAGTAGTCAAATATATTCATGGAAGAGATAAGATTAGCTATGTAGGGTTTATTTATTCATGTATTTTGACAAATGTAACTTGACTTCACTGTATGTTATGTACAAACTACAAACTAACTTCTTGTCATCTGTTCTCATTTTTTCCCACATATCTTTATTTTCTGTGTTTGCCTTTCCCTTCCTTTTGAAAATGGAGGCATTTTCCAGCCCTGTGAGACCTCACCCATTCTCCAGGGTTTCTTAAAGACATGAGGCAGAGCTTCTTAGAGTTCCTTTCAATATCCTAGGAAGCCATTGCACTGACTGCTCAGCAACAGTTCCAGCCCTTGGGCATGCTGTGTTATGTCCTCCGTGCTTGGGCCCCATCCTGTCTTGGCGTTTGTCTTAGGGAAGTTCCTAGAAAGCATCAACCCGTGCTGACGGCCTGTTTGGTTGATTTGATTTGCACTTCCACTTGAAGTCTGTTCTAAGAACATGCCGCACAATTCAAAGTGGTCCACCAGCTCCCACTCCCACAGGCATTTTGGAGGTCTGGCACTCTGGCTTCCCAGAGTATGTTTTACAAGACTATTTAGAGATGGAGTTGCTACTGTAAGTTTTACCTTACTGTTATGTGTTGTCTTCTGGAATGGAGGCTGCTGTAGCAGTTTTTGTTGCATTTTTACTGATTTAATTACTACTTAGTTTTCATGATGTGTTGTATTATTGTGTACAACCTTGGGAGAGCTCCTGCCATGAAGGGCAGATAAGAAACATTTCAAATCAATAAGGACACTCCCCCTGCCCCTGGTTTACCACTTTGGCACTCATTACACATTCACGAGTTTTTTCTAAGTTTCTAGAATATTTTTTGGAATAAATCTAGCATGCTTTTAGAAACTGGACTAAAACCCTTTGAAAAACTAAAATTCAACTTGTTTCTAGCAACTTGAGTTGGTTTGTCGTTTGGCTGTGTGGCCTTCCCATGGCAGGACTGTGTTTCCATTTCGTGCTCTGGGGCCAAGGAACTCCTGATGCGGTGGTCAAAGGGCGAATGTCACCCTTGGTTGCATAGCCAGAAGTGTGGCTTCAAGATTGAGAGAGGTATTACTACCACTCTACATGACTCTGGTGCGCCCACAACTGGAGTACTGTGTTCAGTTTTGGGCCCCTCATTACAAAAAGGTTGGAGTCAGTGCAGCGTAGGGCCACAAGGATGGTGGCTGGTTTGCAGGGGATGCCATATGAGGCAAGACTGAGGGAACTGGGTCTCTTCAGCCTGGAGAAGAGGAGACTCAGAGGGGATATATTGGCAACATACAGGTATGTGAGGGGCTGTCACATGGAGATGGGGAGAGGCCTGTTCTCCCCTGCAGAGGAAGGCAGGACGCGCTCCAATGGAGCAAAGCTCAGGGAGCCAAGGTTCAATTTGGATGCCAGGAAGCACTTCCTGACAGTTAGGACCCCGAGGGCGTGGAATGGGCTTCCACGGGAGGTCGTTGAGGCCCCATCGGTGAGGGTGTTCAAAGACAGGTTGGACATGCACATGGTGGGCATGTTGTGAGCAGAGCTGACTGGTGCCGGAGGTCAGACTAGATGGCCCAGGAGGCCCCTTCTGACTCGCTCTGTTTCTATGTTTCTATGTTTCATCCTCCCCGGCCTTCACCCTCCCAGCACTGGCTGTGTGGAGGTGGGTGTGAAAAGGACAGAGGGGGACAGAGTGGCCGACGGGGCTGCTCTGAGTCCTGTCAGGCACGGATGATTAATGAGCCCCTGCTCCAGCTGGGGGTAACCTTTGGAGAGCCGAGCAGGACATCTGCACAACTGTCAGAGCGGTGACAAGGACAGAGCTGAACAACCAATTATTCCCCCATCACTAAGGTGGGCTGTCAGTTTAATCCCAGCCATCCCGTTAGGCAAGGGCAGAGACATTTATTCTTTACCTAGCACTGAGGCTTGGACAACAGCCTTAACCCCTTTTATGCCACTGGATGGCGATGTTCTGGGCAGCACCTGCAGGTTGGCATTCATGGGCAGTACCATCTGCTGTGTAGCAGCTTGGCCAGACTGTGCTGATCTAATATCAACAGGAGGAAGACACAGTCAGGCGAGAGGAGAATGGCACAAAAATATTGACTGGCTCCCTTTTTGAAGGGAGTCCTAGGACTTCTGGGGCAGCCATGCCACAAAGTGACACGAAGCGGAAAGCACTATTTCCCAGCTTCCACCCTCCGCTGCTCAGGAGCTTATGTACACACACCAGATCCCCATTATTTTAGTGCAGGATAGAGAGTGCTTGTGTCAGGCCAATCTTATGCATGCCTTCAGATGGGGCATGGTGGCTCCTGTTCTAAGGTGTTGTAGGAGAGGCCAGAAGAAATATTTTCCCACTAGGATTTAAAGAGAGGACATATTCCAAGGCTGTTTGGGCTGCAGTTTCTTCTATGAATTAAGTATAGCAAAATACAAACCAGAAAAAAGATTCAAGAAGTGTGGGAGGGTTTTTTTAAGGGAACATTTAAGGAACAGTTACAAATAATTCCAACAAAAAGATAAGGTAGAAGACAACAGAGAAAAACTGCTGTGGCTCCAGAAAACCTTCAAGCTGAAGTAAAAAGTAAAGTCAAAAAGGACTTGCATACAAAATGGAAAGGAGGCCAGGCAACAGAATAAGAGTATGGTGACATCAGAAAGGCTGAAGCAGAGAACATGTTGAGGCTAGCAAAGGTTGAAATGCTTTTATTTTAAATTATCTTCACAGTAAAAGACAGAGAAAAGAAATGGTGGTTCAACTTTCCTTTGAGGAGGGCAAATGGATAACATATGACAAAGAAAAGGCCAAAGTGCTCAATTCCCCCTTTAGCTTGGTCGGTTCCCTGATAAAGATGAAGTACAAACTGAAGGGGTAAGATAGAAGCTTGAGATTAATAAACAAACAGTCAAGGAACTTTGAAAACATTGTCCAGTTTGGGGAACTCAGATTTTAAAAGCATGCTGAAAATCTGGAGAGAATTCAGAGGAAGTCAACAAAGATGATACAGAGGCTGAAAGAATTGGGCCTGTTCAGTCTTGAGAAGAGAAGACTGTGAGGTGACATGATAGCACTCTACAAAGCTGCCACAAAGAAGGAAGAAAGACCTTTTCTCACACATTCCAGAGCATAGGACATGGAGCAATGAATTTAAACTGCAGCACACCAGGTGCAGATACAAGGAAGAACTTTCTAACTGGCACACCAATATGACAGTGGAGCCAGCTAGCAAGGGCGATTGTGTGCTCTTCCACGTAGAGACATTCAAACAGAAGCTGGATGCTATTTGAGTGGGATGGTGTGACTGATTCTATGACTCTATGATAGTTGCATGAACAGGCACCCCTTCTGAGGAGTTAAACCTCCGCATTTGTACAAGTCTGGCAATACACACACATGCCCTTCCCTCCCCATCCCACCCCACAAATCCACACATTTGGAGCACCAGTTTGTAGGGGTGCTCGGCCAGTGCAGCCCACCAACAAGCCACTTGGGCACTTTAGAGTGCTGCCTTTGAGATGGCGAAAGGCAATCTTTGGACAAGGGAAGGTTGAGAAGGAAAAATGGCTCACAGTCATGGTGAAGAGAGGAGACAAGGTGGCTTAAGTCACACTGTCCCAGAGAAAGAAGGCAGAGAACAAGCGAGCCCAGGCATTTGCTGGGAGCACCATGGGTCCGCAAAATTGCCAGCACATTGTGGCTATTTGCAGGGTTGGTTAGCATGATGTACAGGCCCACTAAGCTACTTGGTCCACTTTGATGCTGCAGCCTAGAGCTTCTAAAGTACTCCCCCTATTTGTGTATAGAGAAATTAGCACTGGTGACAGCACAACCTTTACCTTAAGGTTGGCTCTGTGCTTTTTTGCTGCTGCTGCAATTGGCCTCTACTGTGCATCCTTCACCAAGTTCTGGATATCACCCGGGGTCATGGATAATATTTGGTGGGGAGGGTTAGGAAAACAAAGTCAAATCCTAAGAAATTTCATTTCAGTGCAATGGGAAACCACATTCTTAAATTGTGAATGAGCTGAGAGGAAAATATCCAACCATTAAATGCAACGTAATAAAAATTATTAAGAGTAAGGACACCATTTAGCCCCAAATTTTCACTACACTTAACTAAATATGTAATCATCACTGGGCCATTTAATAGAGTACTACAATTCTTTCTCTCTACAATAAATGTTTTTGTAATGCTAATTGCCTTCTGTTCATAAATTCTACAGTCTTACATAATTTATCTGGTATTGTAGCAGGACTTCCAAGAATAAAAAGCTGGAATCATCATGGTAATTTAAATAAGAAAAGACATGTTAAGAGGTAGCAATACAAATTAATTAGCTTTGAGATGCTCTGCACACTCCCAACCAAATTGGATTGAAACAGTTTGATTTGATAACACCATTGTAGTGGCAAAAAGGAGCACAAATTGCATGTCAGCTGGCGCATGAGGCATGGGCAGAGGGGTTTACAAGTGCATCACTTTGGGAAGTCTTGGGAGTGATTGTACATGGTGCATCCTAATGTGCAGGGACCCTGCAGCTGATCCTGTTCTGCCAGTGGGGAGGCAAGTCAGGAATGGGACTCACAGGGAGGATTTGGAGGGTCGCCCACTTGCAGAATCGCGCAGCTGCAGCCAGGAGGAGTCTTTGGGGACCGAGCCACCCCCCGAGTGTGCAGAGGCCGCCTTGCTCATTCCAGTGGCTCAGGCAGGCAAGCACACCAGGGCTCCTGGCCCAGACCCTCCCAGCAGACCTGGTTTAAAGACGTGCAACTGGGTTCTTCCTGCTCTTGTACTTGGATTTCATGGTTTATCATTCCTCTGCTGAAAAACCAGAGCAGTAGTTGGATGCTTATAGGAATATGAGTTTGGTTTTCGCTTCTTCTTTTTTTCAGTAAATGTTTATATTTTGTTGCCCCAAAATGAAGGACAAGGGAGCAAGATGACTGAAGAATGATGCAGTGATTTCATGAAACTGACATGGATTTCTCCAGAACAAATCCAGCCAGACTAATCTGATTTCATCTTTTGGTTGGGTCACCTCCCTGATGGACTAAGGAAGGAGTCGGCAACCTTTAACACTCAAAGAACCATTTAGACCCATTTCCCACAGAAAACGCTGGGAGCCGCAAAACCCTTTTGACATCTAAAATGAAGATAACACTGCATACATCGTTTTTTACCTTTATGCTATGTATAAAAAACTAGTGTGTTGCATTTATGAAATCAATGAACTGCTACAGAGAAAACACATTTTTATTTCTACATGCAACAAAAACATTTTGAACTCCAGAAAAAAAAAAAGACATTGGGTTGAAGGTTACTTTCAAATCAAATAGTCAATGTCTATTTGAGTCCTCCTCATATTTATGAAATAAAAAGCCAAACTTAAATTATCCACCAAACAAACCGTCCACCAAATTATCCACCAAGCAAACCAAACATGCCGTCTGCTTCTGTGTGCCCTCATCCTTTTATCACGTGGTGAAACATTGAACAAACATCCCTCTCCCAATGTAATAATGTTGCTGAAATTTTTATAAGACTCTTCTTAAAACAAGGAAGTAGATCTATATCTTCATTGTGATTTAGCTGCAGCTCTTGTTCAGTCACTAAAAACTGTTATGTTTAATCTTACATTATAAATTAGTAGGACTCCTTTCATATAGTTTGAATAGGAGAACAGCTTCCTGCAGAGTCAAAGTCAGTGCTAAAGGGCTGCATGCATTAAACTGCAAACCCCATAAGTTCGTCAGCAGTAAAACCAAATGAATCTACCCACGTACCATTAAATGTTCAGTTTTCCTCAGAAACTTTTATTTTCTTTGATTTATCCATATGACTGATTAGCAGATAAACAGTCAAGTGCTGTGAATTGTGACAGGTCCCAAGCTTTTAACATTCAGATGAAGGAGATTACATTGGAACAAAGAGAATCCTTTCAGCAGCTTTTCATGTAACATGAGAGCCTGCAGGAAGCTTGTTCCACTCTTTCCCTGCATAATAGCAGAGGAATGTAGCAACTTACTTAACCAATTTACTTAACCAGTCAATTTACTTACGGCTGTGCCAGCACATATTTTGAGTGAAGGAGCTGCGGCAGAGGGATTCAAGAGCCACATGCGGCTCCGGAGCCGCAGATTGCTGACCCCTGGACTAAGGGAATGCTATGGGCATAATCTGTCATGACTTTGGCAAAGCTTTTGACAAAGTGCCCCATTATGTCCTGATTAGCAAACTAGGAAAAAGTGGGCTAGGAACAACAATCAGGTGGATCCACAGTTGGCCTCTGAATCAGACCCAAAGAATGCTCATCAACGGGACCTTCTCAAACAGGGAAGAGGTAACACACACAGTACCACAGGATTCAGTCTTGGGCCCTCCAATCTTCAACATTTTCATTAATGACTTGGAGCAGGAAGTCCAGGGAATGATTATCAGATCTGCAGATGACACAAAACTGGGTGGGATAGCTAATACACTGGAAGACGGAAATAAAATTAAAGGTAATCTTGATAGGCTGGGCTGAAAAATTAAATTCACTAAGGACAAATGCCAAATTCTGCACTCAGGAAAAAGAAACCAAAAGCATCATTTCAAAATGGGGAATGCCTGGCTCAAACATTCCGCAAATAAGAAGGATCTTGGAATTGTTGAAGATCCTATTATGAATATGGGATATTCATAACACTGTGATGTGGCTACAAAAAGGGCCAATGTCATTTTAGGCTGCATTAATAGAAGTATCACTTCCAAGTCCTGTGAAGTGCTCGTTCCCCTTTACTAGTCCCCCCTTGAGCATTACTTAGGCCTCATCTGGAGTCCTGTATCCAGTTCTGGGCACCAGCATTTAAGAGAGATGCAGACCAGCTGGAAAGGGTTCAGAGATGAGGAGAGATGGAAAGAGCTGGACAAGTTTAGCCTCAAGAAGAGAAGTCCGAGAGGATATGATTGTTGTTGTTGTTAGTCGCGAAGTCATGTCCGACCCATCGCGACCCCATGGACAACATTCCTCCAGGCCCTCCTGTCCTCCACCATCACCTGGAGTCCACTCAAGCTCACACCAACCGCCTCAGTGACTCCATCCAGCCACCTCATCCTCTGCCGTCCCCTTCTTCTTTTGCCATCTATTGTTCCCAGCATTAGGCTCTTCTCCAGGGAATACTTCCTTCTCATTAGGTGGCCAAAGTATTTGAGTTTCATCTTCACTATCTGGCCTTCTAAAGAGCAGTCAGGGTTGATCTCCTCTAGGACTGACCGGTTTGATCGCCTTGCGGTCCAAGGGACTCGCAGGAGTCTTCTCCAGCACCACAACTCAAAGGCCTCAATCCTTTTGCGCTTGGCCTTCCTTATAGGACTCTACAAATGCTTGACAGGCTGTCACAAAGAAGAGGGCCAGGTTCTCTTCTTGATCATCTCAGAGTGCTGGACACAGAATAAGGGACTCAAGCTGCTCATGTGCTCCATCTTGGTGTGGCAGCTAAAGAGCTGTTTCACATATTTTCCCATGCACAATTAACTTTATGGGGAAATCTGGATTTAAAAATAGGAAAGTTTGGCATACTTGATGGACAGGAGGAATTTTACTTTGGATTGTCTTGCTCAGACTGATTCGGTTGTTTGTTTTTTCAGTCATTTTCAGCTTTGCAGGCACAATTTGTCTGCTATGGCTGCATGGCAATACATGCAATTGAAACGTTCATTAGAATTACATTTAATATTAGTGAATAAATACGATATGCATGCTCTAAAGCAAGAATGGAATAATGAAGTGGAACATCCCACACTGCCCAATCAAGGGATTATGGATCTCAGGCTATGCACAATTGAGTAAAAAAAAAAAAAAAAGGAAATGTTTGGGGTATATTGGACTGTAAAACTTCTCATTAATAAGACTGAGTGTTGGAGATCTAATGCCGCTTGAGCCTCAATCTTCTGGGACTGTGTCGTGAGGTTGTAACTCACATCTCCAACTTCATTAAGGACTGCTTAACAAGGAGGAAGGGGATTTGTTGACTGATATGAAGAAACAGGCACAGATGCCAAATAACTATTTTGCCTCTGTGTTCTCCCCAAAGCAGGATGGGGGAAGATCCCCATGGGGCATTGGACAAGGCCAGGGATTTAGGGGCACAGATTAGAGGTCTCTCCCCCACCCCCACACCCAAAGTCAAGGAGCTCCTCAGGGCACTAGACATTAGGGAACTGGTAAGGGTACTCTCATGCCCACTGGCCTCCATTTTTGAAGCCTTGTGGAGAATGGGTGAGGTTCCAGAGGACTGAAGGATGGTGTCAGTAGTCCCAATTTTCAAAAAGGGTTTCAAAAAGGGGACTTGGGGAATTACAGACTGGTTAGCCTTACGTCCACTGCAGGTAAGACAATGGAAAGGCTCATAATAGCAAGAGATCTAGAAACACTAGATAGGGAAGGGAGGTTGGCAGCCACGCAACAAGGCTTTCACAAAAAAAATAGAAACAGAGAGAGTCAGAAGGGGCCTTGCTGAAATCCAGGTATATCACACCCACTGCATCCCCTCCATCTAGCCATCTTGAAACCTTGTCATAGAATTCCACAAGGTTTCTCTGGCAGGACCTGTTTTTGTGGAAACCATGTTGTGTGGCTGCCAGCCTCCCTTCCCTGTCTAGCATCACTAGATCTCTCACTATTATGAGCCTTTGGGACCACTGACGCCACCCTCCAGTCCTCTGAAACTTCACCCATTCTCCATGAGGCCTCAAAAATGGAGCCTCCCCGCTTTAGTAACTAGAGGTAACTTCAAGGCTTGTGCTTTCAAAACCTCCCATCCACCCCCTCCTCAACTCGCTTGCCTTCCAGTAACCCATCCCAGGAGACTTTCCCCAGTCTGGCCTTCAGTTGGCCAAAGTTGGCCCTCTTGAAGTCCCAGCTTCTAGTGCTCGCCCTGCTTCACATCCCCAGTCCCCTGATCTCAAAGCAAAGAATGGAGTGATCATTCGCATCCAGAGCTCCCCTAATCTGTACTTCATCTATCAGCTCCTCCCTATTGGTCAAGACCAAGTCAAGGATGTTTCCCCCCGTCGTCGCCTCTCGGACCCTCTGTATGAAAAACCCTCCCTCTATAGCTTCTAGGAAGCAACGTAACCTGGCTGTCACTGCCGAGTGAGTCTCCCAACTAATATCTCCCATAATTACTGTGTTCCTCCCCCAAGATATCCTTGGAATCTGGTCTGTCAGGACATCATCCAGGGTCTCAAGTTGACCTGGAGGGTGATAACATGTTGACCTGGAGGGTGATATGTTGACCTGGAGGGTGATATGTTGGCAACATACAAGTATGTGAGGGGGTGTCACATGGAGAAGGGGAGAGGCCTGTTCTCCCCTGCAGAGGAAAGCAGGACGCGCTCCAATGGAGCAAAGCTCAGGGAGCCAAGGTTCAATTTGGATGCCAGGAAGCACTTCCTGACAGTTAGGACCCCGAGGGCATGGAATGGGCTTCCACGGGAGGTCGTTGAGGCCCCATCGGTGAGGGTGTTCAAAGATAGGCTGGACATGCACATGGTGGGCATGTCATGAGCGGAGCCGGCTGGTGCCGGAGGTCAGACTAGATAGCCCAGGAGGCCCCTTCTGACTCGCTCTGTTTCTATGTTTCTATGTTTCTAACATACCCCCACTGTCAGGTCTCTTTCCCTGTCAAAACCCCTAAGTGTCACCCAGACTTCCTCTACCGAATCCCCATCTGTGCTGCATTCTCTCTCACTGCATCCTATCCCTTCCCTGACGTATAAAGCCACACCCCCACCTCTCTTTCCCTTCCTGTCCTTTCTAAAAAGGTGATACCCCACTATGTTCACATTCCAATCTTGCCTTTCATCCCGCGAAGTTTCTGTGATCCCCACCAGGTCATACCCTCCTATTCCCAGGAGAGCTTCAAGCTCTTCCTGCTTATTACCCATGCTCCTAGCATTGGTGTACATACACCTCAACTCCTTCCCACCACTTCCATTCCGTGGAGTTTCCAGCCTCCTCTGTCCTCCCATCCTCCCTGATACCTGGCCCCTCTCTGTAGGAGTCCTGTCAGTCCCTGCAGGACCTCTAAAACCCTGCTCCCAGAACCCTGATCCTCTCCCCACACTTGTCCAGTGCAGACATATTTCTGGGGGCCTGAACTCCCCCCCCCCCACCGGCTCAGTTTAAAGTCTTCCAGACAAAGCCCGCTAAAGCATCTCCAAAGGACCTTTTCCCCATCCTCGTGAGGTGCAACCCATATTGGCAAGAAACCAGGTACATGGTCGAGGAAACTGAAGCGTTCCTTCTGGCACCACATCCTAAGCCAGTCGTTCACTTCAGTGACCCTTCTATTCTTACCCGGCTCAAATCCCTGGACCGGTAAGATAGATGAGAAGGGCCTTTAGCTCCCTGAGTTTCTTCCGCAAGGCCTCGAAGTCCTTGGTGATCCCACCCACGCCCTGCCAGGCTACGTCATTTGTGCCCAGAAGCGACTGGTGACCCCCGGAATGAACAAGACACTCCACTCTGTCCTTCTCATGCCAGATGCGTGCACCCAGCAGGCAGCAGACCTCCCTCGCCTCAAGGTCGGGGTGGCACACTGCCGCCTCAGTGCCCCAACGTCTCTTCCCAGTGGTAGTGGTGGGCGGTCGTGCCCTGGCCCTCACCTCTCCTGCAGCAGCCCCCTTGGCACTTGTGGTCCCAGGCTGGCTGGTCGCCCGAGGTCTCATCAGCCCCAGCCTCCCCAAGCGGAGAGAACCTGTTTCCCAGCTCCAGATCGGTGCCAGGGAAGGAGGAGGCCATGCTGGCCTCCCCCTCCTGCGGGTGACACGCCTCCATGTCTCCCTGGCTGCTCCTCCCGTGGCCTCTCCCTCAACCCTCTGTCTGGAAGGGGGCTGCTCCCGGGGGGCCTGGAGAGCTCTCTCGGCCCTCAGGCACCTCAGCTCCTCCTCTAGCAGGACCACCCGCTTGCACCAAGGGCAAATGTAGCCCTACCTCTCCTGGGGGAGAAGGGCGAACATGTCGCAGCTGTCGCAGCGGCAGCAACACTAGTGACCAAGGCCATCTCCTGGTCTGCCATAGGGATCCCTTCAGAGACCCTACCTTGGTCCCCCGTCTTGTCTGTCCTGCAGTTCCCCTCACTCGCCCAGTTATCCCAGACAAAAACCCACAAACACGCAAGGATAAAATAAAAATTTAAATTGGAGGAAAAAAACAAAACCCACATCCACATCCACACCCAAATCCAAACGAAACAAAACCCATGCCCCCAGGGAAGGGGGTCCCCAGGCAGCCCGGGTCGCACCTAAGGGATGCAGACATGGGACAATGCCTTATAAGCCTCTCAGGCCAGTGGCCCCGCCCCCTGCTTCCTCCTGGCCCCTCTGGCCCCACCCCTTCCTCTCTGCTGCTCCTATCCCTCTTTTCCTCTGCCCAGCTCCTTCCTTGTCTTCATCCTGGCCACCATCAGCCCTCTCTCCCAGCCTCTGCTTCTGCTGCTCCACTGCTCTGCCAAGAGGCAAGAGCCAAAAAGGGCTGGCAGTTGCTGAGTGCAGCCTTATAAGCCTCTCAGGCTGGTAGCCCCCAGTTCCTGCCAGATGAACCTTGTGGAATTCTATGTCAAGGTTTTGAGATGGCTAGATGTAGGTGACACAGTCGATGTGGTTTTCCTGGATTTCAGAAGGAAAACAAAGTGCCACATGGTATCCTGGTTGAGAAATTGAGGAGTACTGGGATAGACTGATGCACTGTCCAATGGATGAGGGTATGGCTGATGGACTGAAAGCAGAGGGTTACTATTAGTGGGGAATCATCAGGATGGCAGTCGGTGACGAGCAGAGTCCCCCAGGACTCACTCCTGGAACCAATCCTGTTCAATCTTTTCATCAATGACCTGGAGGAGGGGATGCTGATCGAATTCGTGGACAATACTAAAATGAAGGTGGTGGCTACAACTGAGCAGCAGGTACTCCAGATCCAGAAGGATCTGGACAGACTATGAAAGCGGGTGGGGGACAACAGGATGGTGTTCAATGCGGATAAGTGCGAGGTCTTGCACTTGGGGCATAGGAATGGGTCATAAGTACAGGTTAGGGGACAAGTGGCTGCACAGCAGTTCTTGTGAAAAGGATCTCGGGGTGTTGGTCGACTACAGGCTAAATATAAGTCAGCAGTGTGATGTGGCAGTCAAGAGGGTGAATGCCACCCTAGGATGCGTAGCCAGAAGCATGGCTTCTAGATCGACAGATATATTACTGCCACTCTAGATTACTCTAGTGCACTTGCAGCTGGAGTATTGTGTTCAATTCTGGGCCCCTCATTACAAGAAGCATATAGCAAGGTTGGAATCGGTGCAATGAAGGGCCACTGGGATGACGGGTGGTTTGCAAGGTAAACCATATGAGGAGAGACTGAGGGAGCTGGGCCTCTTCAGCCTGGAGAAGAGGAGACTCAGAGGGGATCTGTTGGTGACAAACAGGTATGTGAGGGGATGTCACATGGAGGTGGATAAAGTTTGCAGAGGAGTGCAGGATGCGTTCCAATGGAGCAAAGCTCAGAGAAGCAAGATTCCAGGTGGATGCCAGGAATCCACTTCCTGACCGTTAGGACCCCGAGGGTATGGAATGGGCTTCCACAGGAGGTGGTTGAAGCCCCATTGGAGAGGGTGCTTATGGATAGGCTGGACATGTGTATGTTAGATGTGTCAAAAGTGAAACAGCTGGAGCTGGGCATCAGACTGGAGGCCCCATCTGACTCTCTCTGTTTATGTTTCTCCATATGTTTTGACAATGCCCAATAGCAGTTCCCTTTTCAGAGAAGACTGTAATTTGGATAAATCCTGTGACAGAAAGTTCTTTAATAGTTGATGAAACACATGTTCTTTTTAATTACCTACCCATTTCTTGGAATATAATGCAAGATCAATGTAAACAATGCAATGCAGCTGCCAAAAGGGCAAATGCTATTTTGGGATGCATTAACAGAAGTATGATTTCCAATCATGAGAAGTAGCAGTTCCTCTATACTCCTTATAGACCGTATTGTTGCCAGGGCTGGGGACATCCAATTTCCTCCTGGGAGGACCCTCACAGTGGCCCGCTACAATGAACTATTGAAGAGATTATGAGTTTTCAGCCTATACTTCCCCATTTTTAAATGAACTTCCAAAGAGTTCAATAAACCATTTTTAAAGCAAATTTTGGCCCTCCAGAATAGAAAGTTATGGGGGACTTCCCATTGCATTATTTAATGTGCCTGCAACATGTCAGAAATTCTCTGGAGGTCTCTTCCTTTCCTTCTTAGAAAGTTGTTCCTCACAGAACCAGTGATTAGGAACTGGAACAGCTTTGACTCATCAATTAACTAGCTTGGAAGCTGTGATTCATTACTGCTGTTTTATTTAACCCAATTTAACAAGAACTAAAAAGAACAATCTTGTGGTTGACCCTGAGTGTCATGAATGTCTATGGTTGCAGCTCAGTCTTAGAAAGGTATTTTTTCTATTCACTGGAAAACGTGCTGTATTTCTTAAATAGTTCATTTTGTTTGGTAAAGTTCTGAAAACTTGCTTTATTGAAATGCATGTTGTTGCATTGATTTTTCTAAAATACACCTTGTTATCTTTTCTTTAGTAATTGGTGACTGGTAATGACTTTGGCAATTTAACATGTTCTTGCAGACACTTCCTCCATTCCCCCAGATAGCTGAAGTCAAGAGAGAGAGCTTGCCTGTCAATCCAAGGTGCCTGTCAGCCTGCGTGATTGACATTTTTGGTTCCTCAATACAGCCCATCGCTGCAGCCCCCATTCTGTTATTTTCCTTTTTTTGATGCTTGTGGGGGATGGTGCTTGTTTTATAAGAAATATTTAAAACTTGGAATGAGGCCAGTTGCAATGCAATCAGAAAGTCTTGTTAGCATCGCATCCGGAAAATCATCTGGAGAGTTGCTTGAGTTGCACTAGCTCCTCCAGACTTCTCCTCTCTCCTGCTCAGAATCCCAGTCTTTCATTTGTAGCATGGCATTCTTAAGACCAAATGTCACCCTCCCTTCATCTTTGAGCCATAATGTCACATGCAAGAAACAGATAGCACAAATCACAGGAGTGATCTCATTCGAACAATGAAAGAGCTAGCAGGGCAGGACAGTTCTACATAAAACTGGTCACAAACAGTCTGGCTGCTCCGACCCCAGCTGTGCCTGGGAGGCACTCTGCGTGGGCACCCATGCAGGGAACATGACCAGCTCTGCACATATCCTGCCTTTCCCACAAAGCTCACTTTGCCAGTATGTCCATAATGCCAGTCACAAAATACCACTTTGCAAGTACAAAGCTAATTGTCTGGTTTAAATCTGGTGGAAAATATTGCTCCTTCATCTTATAATGAAAGATCATGTTAGCAAGTGAATTGTGGTACTAATTGGAAGTTTCTACCTTGTGCCTGGGAAGATCTCCTAACCAGGGGATAGGGCAATATGAGCAGCAGTAGCAAACAATTAGGCTTCCTAATTCTAGTCCTAAAAGAAACATTAATTAACAAACTATGCTGCCTTTTAGTATAAAGCTGCCTTTTAGTATAAAGATGTCTTGCTTTAAATCTCTGATTAATTAAGTAAAAGTTCTCCCTGATGGAGTGCTGTTTAAGTGGCAGGAATATGTTTATTGCAATCTGCTCAATGAGCCCTTGGGCTAATACAGCAGAATATAATTTTAATAATAAATAAATGAATGGCTTGGGGTCAGGCATTGGAAATCAGCCCTAATTCTTCCAGCACAGAAGCAAACCAAGTGGCTGTGTGCTACACTTGGGGAAGCAAACAAAACTCGACTCTTCTGAAAATCATTCCCCTGCGATGCAACAAACTTAAGTGTGCTTTTTGGAAAACATTAAGAAACTTTATGTGTTTCTTTCCATGTGGAAATACAATATGTTTATCAAAAAGAAGAACTCTTTCAGAAGGAAGTGGGAGGTGCTGAGATATGGTGTTCCACTGATGTGACCATGAAAAGAAACCACCTTTTCCATGGAGTGCCAAGGCTGCCATTCTGCCTTCTAGTGGAACTGTCAGTTTGGTCAGCTGGTTCACTCATCTCTCCAAAGCCAGAAAGGAGCCAGTGGAGGAGAGGCGGGTGTGCCCAGTTGTGAAGTTGGGCCGATGTTCCCACCCACACATATTGCTTTTCAAGCATTAGTGGAATGCTTGAAAGCTTTGGCTATCAGGCAGTATAAAAATGTAATAGCCAAACAAAGATGAGCAATTAAATTAAAGCAATCAATATCACCTGAACTTGCATTTTGCATTACCTGCTGTGACAGTTGGTAGCAACTTGAATTCACTGTGAACTCATACCCTCCTTTGTATAAATAAAACCCTTTGGCATTGTCTTCCTTCCTCACGTTTCTCTTCCTCCCCTGCCCGCCCGCAGTGCTCCTCCTGCTAAGTGGTTGGTTGCTTTGCCAGAGTTTTGTGAAAGGAGTGGCACTTCACCTTTGGAGGAGACACTGCAATAGCACAATGATGGAAAGCTAAGTTTCTCCACACACACAATGAATTTATTGATAGATTTATCCCATTAGTTGTATTTACCTGTCAGTTCTAAGGACACTAATGAGTTGTTTTTCAAGGACTAATGAGAGCTGTAGTGGCTAATGGATGTTTCCAGCACTGCTGCTCAGCATCATGTGACCATGTGTGAGCACTGGGCTTGGGCCCTTTAAGGCACTAATTGGCACCCTCAGAGGATCTTCTAATTGCATTGCTGTGGACAGAGAGGAATCCAGCAAAGTCACAGTTCTGCCTGAGGGCCGAGGCTCATCATTTCCTGTGTGTAATGCCATTCCTTAGAGAGGGACACTTGGAAAACAGCAGTATCTTGCATTCTGTGCTGAATCTTACTTCTGTTTGCTGAGATGGAAGATTTCTGAGGCAACAGAGATTGGCAAGGCAATTATGCCGGACACCCTCCACAACTCACCATCTCCTGCTGACATGTATCCTCTCTGGCAGCTGTCCCAGAGTTGGGCCTTCTTTCCACCCACTGAGCCACTGAAGCTCAGTCCTCCCAAAGAAGGGGGATGGCAGAATGCTTGTTTGGCCAAGGATGCTGAGGGGAAAGCAGAGTGGTGGTGGAGGTGTTACTCAAGAAGTCAGCCTGGAGGCACAGGAGTGGAAGCACAGCTGTTTGGAAGAAGTCTATAGTCTGAGCCAGAGGGCAAAACGTGCCCGTTCATCTTGCTATTGAAGGATGCTTGGGAAGGCCAACCTAATTTATCACAGAGACCTGGTTGTATGATAGAGAGTGTGTGTTCAACAAGCTTCCATCTTGCCTAAAAGAGGCTGTGGTGAAACATTTGTTTAAAAGCATATCCTGAACCTCACTGTCTTATGATTTCTGTCCAGTCTACAATATGCCTCATCCATGGTTTCTGGATGAGGAAGTTCATATACAGTCATTTCAGACTTGGTAGATATGCTGTGACTCAAACAGAGGGAGTGTGTCTGATGGATTTCTCACTAGCTTTCGATACCATCTAGACAGGGTGCTTCTGGGCCAGTTCTCTGGGATGGGACTCTGGAGGCACTATTTTACAGTAACTGGAGGCAATTTCAGAAGGTGGTGGTCTTCGATATTATGGCCACTGGACTAGTTTCCCTCAGAGTCCCTTCGTGTCCAAATGACTTTTCTTAGTGGCTTCATGCATGTCAAATACCATGGGGCTGTGGTTGGGTTGTGATGGTGACAATGGGCTTATGCGAATCTGGACAGAGAGAGAGAGCTGTCTGGGTACTGAATATATGGTCTGAAAGAAGGCATTCACCTTTAAAGAAAGAAATCTTTAGGAAATTTTGGTTTTGTGATATAGAAACATAGAAAAAGAGCGAGTCAGAAGAGGCCTCCCGGGCCATCTAGTCTGACCTCTGGCACCAGCCGGCTCCGCTCATGACATGCCCACCATGTGCATGTCCAGCCTGTCTTTGAACACCCTCACCGATGGGGCCTCAACGACCTCCTGTGGAAGCCCATTCCACGCCCTCGGGGTCCTAACTGTCAGGAAGTGCTTCCTGGCATCCAAATTGAACCTTGGCTCCCTGAGCTTTGCTCCATTGGAACGCGTCCTGCCTTCCTCTGCAGGGGAGAACAGGTCTCTACCCATCTACATGTGACACCCCCTCACATACCTGTATGTTGCCAACATATCCCCTCTGAGTCTCCTCTTCTCCAAGCTGAAGAGACCCAGTTCCCTCAGTCTTGCCTCATACGGCATCCCCTGCAAACCGGCCACCATCCTTGTGGCCCTACGCTGACTCCAACCTGGCTATGTCCTTTCTGTAATGAGGGGCCCAAAACTGAACACAATACTCCAGTTGCGGGCGCACCAGAGTCGTGTAGAGTGGTAGTAATACCTCTCTTGATCTAGAAGCCACACTTCTGGCTATGCAGCCAAGGGTGGCATTCGCCCTCTTGACCACCGCATCACACTGCTGACTCATGTTTAGCCTGCGGTCAACCAGTACCCCAAGGTCCCTTTCACAAGTGCTGCTCTCCAGCCACTTGTCACCTAACCTGTACTTATGACAGCTATTCTTATGCCCCTAGTGCAAGACCTTGCACTTATCCACATTGAACGCCATCCTGTTGTCTCCTGCCCACTTCCATAGTCTGTCCAGATCCTTTTGGATCTGGTGTATCTGCTCCTCAGTTGTGGCCACTGCTCCAGTTTTAGTGTCATCTGCGAATTTGATCAGCAGACTGTTCACCCCTTCTTCCATGTCGTTAATGAAAAGATTAAACAGGATCGGCCCCAGGACAGAGCCCTGGGGGACCCCACTTGTCACTGGCTGCCATCCCGACGATTCCCCGCTAATGGTTACCTTCTGCTTTCGGTCAGTCAACCATGCCCTAATCCACCGGACAGTGCTTTGGTCTATCCCAAAACTCCTCAGTTTCTCCACCAGGATATCATGGGGCACTTTGTCAAAGGCCTTGCTGAAATCCAGGTATACCACATCCACTGCATCCCCGCCATCTAGCCATCTTGAAACCTTGTCATAGAATTCCACAAGGTTTGTCTGACAGGAATTCCACAAGGTTTGTCTGGCAGGAACAAGGTTTGTCTGGCAGGAATCAAGGTGCCAAAGCTCATTCCGAGTGAAGGCCACTGCTTATAGTCACCCTGCCCAGTTGTTCCCTGCTTGTCCTGTCCTCCTTGCTCCGCCTCTCCTCTTCACATGCACACAAATGCAAAGAACACCCTTTCTGCAAGGAGTAATGTTTCTTCCTGTTGGAAAGATTATGCATGATAATTTCTGACCTATTTTAAAATTTTAACAGATAAAATAAGTTCTGATCAGCTTTGCATAATTTGGGGAAGCATCACTCCAGGGGAAAATACTCTTATCTGCTGATACAGAAGAGGCTATCTGTGGCTGGCGGCAGGGGCAGAGGGGAGATGACAGAATGAAGCAGACCATGGTCATGGTTTCCACGCATCTTTCCAGGGCTGCTGGGGAGGAAGACCCTCAGCTCAGTTGTCACCATATTTAGTGCCTAGCAAAATCCAGAGGAGGAGCACAGAACTTAAAATTTCCTTACTGGGGCTGTGCTTGGCTGCTGCATCTATAATGGGGCCCTGTATCCCTCAGTCTGAGCCCTGCCACCCAAGTCAACATTACTCTTGTTGCTTTCTTTTGCTAGATTGCCCCACAGCCAACATTCTCTGGGAGGTGCACTGCAGTGCCTACAAACAGCACAATAAAGATTCCAATGCATTGTGAAGCTCTGTCTCCCCCTTCACAGGAAGCATACCTGGGAGGCAATTGCTTTGAGGAGCTGGAGTGTGTGGGGCAGGAGAGCACCTCCTTCCTTTGCACTTGCTTTAGGAAAGGGAAGTCAGGGAGGGTCTTGGCCACAGGTCTCTGCAGCACAAGCAGTTTGGCCTTCTCTGGGCTTCTGCCACCTGTGCTATGATTGCTCTACAGATAGGATATGCAAAAGGTGGCAATTTAAAAACTTTTTTTGCAGAATTTTCAAATAGAATACAGAGTATTGAATTAGATAAGAAAATCCCATGCAGATTTTGTTAAGGATTCATAATCACCTAATAAGCTTATCTCTAGGAGAATAATGATCCACAGACTTGTTAGCTCATTTATCACTATGTTTTACAACATTGGCAAAGAAACTAATTAAATCCCAGCATCATTACACAGAATTCCTTTTAATAGAGATACAATGATGCACTAGAGGCTTCAGATTACACTGCAAAATTGTACCTAGAGATTCTGGACAACGACTTGCAATTAGCACGTCAGTGTGGTGCCACTCACTCAGATGGCAACTAGCTACACAGCAGCTGCACTTAGCAAGGGTACGCATAGGTAGGTCGTTCAGGAAACAGGAGGGAGAGAGCCCTGAGGTTGCTGATGGGAAATGGAAGGTAAATGGTGAAGGGAGCAGAGCTGAATGCTCCTCTCCATCTTTGCAAACCTGGAAGCACTGCCCATTTTTTTTCTATCTTCATGAAACTTGTTGGGGTCTTCTAAGAGGGAGCAAGAAGGAGGCCTGGGCCCCACTCCCCATTCAGCAATAGCTCTGTCTTGCAATCTGTAAGAGAGGCCTGCTGCCCAGCATGCAGAGCCCTCATATGGCTCCAAGACATTGATTTTTTTCTCCAGCCAATACAGGGAAAACACAAGAAAACTGCCTGTGGGTCCAGGCAGGCCTTGCAGGAGGCCTTGCCAATGTGCCCAATGCATGGGGAGCCCAGGACATCTTGTGAGACAAGCACATCAGCCTGGCCTAACAGCCCAGCCATCTCATGAAGCAGGCGCATTGGAGGACCTCCTGGCCAGGTGGGGTGGGCACAGTGGTGGCGGCGGGGTGGGCAAGAGGGTGATGCTGGTGTGACAGCAAGGCTAGGAGAATGGGCAGGGAGCCTGGAGACAGTCGATCAGCAGTTGCTAGGCTAAACAGGGCAGCCGTGGCCATTGTGGTCAGTCTTGCTGGAAAACTCACTGTCAGAGATGAGAAAACCACCAAAAAAAATGGAACTGGGGTCACACATAATGGCAAGCAATGGTGAAAAACAGCTTCTTAATAAGGATTCAAAGTAATCAAACATGCTATGCATCAGCTTGCCTCCTGGATTCACCCAATGACAAGCCATTCTTGCCCTGGATTCTTGTGTGTGAATTCAACCATATTGGGGAATGAATTCAGGGAGTATAACTCCATTATTTCTTTTGGAACTCTCTGTGGCTTGTATACCATAAGTCATGGTTTTCTTCTGGGTCACTTGTCTAGATTAGGCTCGGGAGACATATTTTGAAGTGGTTCTTGCTGTGGAAATCCTATCCCCCATACCTTTTAACCTCTACGTGAAACCACCAGTGCAGGTCTGGACTGGAACTCCATCAAGCTGTCAGTGATTCTCAGTTCTCCTCATATCCACATGTTCCAGGGAGGGTGCCATGTTCTTAAACGACATCTGGAGGCTGTTTTGGGGGTGGATGAAAGTGAACAAAGTGAACCTAATCCAGATGAGTGGGATGTCATGTGGACTGGGAAGCCAACTACTCAGGCTGGAGGTTCACAAATGTTCTTGGAGGGGATTGCACTCCCTCTGAAAGACTAAAACATCTTCCTAGATTCGGCTAGCTGTGGAAGCCTGGGAGCCTTTGCTGCTCAGGAAGGTATTGCAGCAGCTTAGCTTGGGACACGAGCTATCACCCTGTCTGTAGAAGACGGCCCTTTCCTCGTGTATCCATGTGCTAGTGACATCCCGGCTGGACTACTGTAATGCGCTGGATGTGGGTCTGCCTTGGAAGGTGCTGTAGAAAGTGTCTGCCCAAGTGGGGGGAAGCAGGGCTGCCAGGCAGTTAGATCCCATAAACTGTGACCGCTGCACTGGTGATGTTGCCAAGCTTAGTTCAAAGAGCTGCCCTGCCTCGCCTCGTTTTCCCTTAAGTAGTTTGTGGCTGAATTAATTGAAGGACCACTTTCACCAATATCAGCCTATCCACAATCCAGGATGAGTAATAGAGGCCTTTCCCACTTTGAGGGCAGGGAGATGGGCAAGTCTATGAGAGGGGGCCCTTTCCACAGTGGCCCACCATCTCTAGAAAGTCGATCTAGGGAGTCAGTCAGGCCCCATCATTTCAGAAGGCCCTAAGATTCACATGTTTACGTTGACCTTCTTCCGATCATGTTCTACTGGGGTGTTCTGGGTTGTAGCTGCAATTCTGTGGTCAGATTTTGGTGCAACTGACTAAGTCAGATATTTCATGCTGATGCTTGTTCTTTATATTTCTTGTTTTATGAGTATTGGTTGTTTTCTTACTGTGTTGTTTTTCATTTTATTTTGCTGAATTGAATTGTTGCGAGCCACCTTCGAAGGGCTCCAACCCTGGAGAGCAATGAATGAATTAAATAAATTAATATTACCACCATCCCCTGCCCCACCAAGTATTTCCAATGAACAAGGCTCAGTATGTAGTTAGAATCATAACATAGTTATGATGTTATCATCTTAGGAATGATAGGTAAAATTTATACTATGTTACTAGAAGGGAAGGAGTAATATGATCCTCTTAAAGATCATACCCAGACGAGGGCCTTCTCTGTGGTGGCGCTCCACTTATGGAATGCACTCCCCAGAGAGGTCCACCTGGTGCAGTTGTTATGTTTTTTGGTGCCAGGCGAAGACCTTTTTATTTAAAACTTATTTTAATTGTTAACTTATTATGTATTTATAGGTTTTAAAATTTTTAAGCTGAGATGTTACCGGGTTTTTTAAATTTTTAATTGTATTAATTTGTTATTTATATGTTTTAATTATGTTGTGAGCCGCCCTGAGGCTTTGTTGCGATGGAGGCGGCATAGAAATGTTTGAAGCTGACCCTGGCCTAGCATTATTGTCATTATTTAGAGAACAAATGGGACAAAATAATAAAGGATAGATGATAAATTAATTAACAGCAGTAAGAGTAATAGTAGCAAAGAATTGGAAAATAAAAGCTGAATATCCAATAATCAATTGTTATAGAGAAGTCTGGAATACAGCTATTAATGATAAGCTAACTTGGAGACCATTTATTGAATATGCTATTTTAAAAGGAAAGGGGTGTGAACCACCACAAGAGTCAATGCAGTTCTGGAAGGGAAGTGGGCAACCTGAATTAATCTTGCATTAAGTGATTTGATTCATTGGTCCTGGTGGAGGTAGCACTGGTATTGTTGTATTGTTTAATTAACTCCTGCCACCTGCGCCGCCGGACCGGGGCCCCCCCCGTGCCACTGCACGGCTCCCACGGGCACCCCTGCTGCCGCCACTGCCTGGCTGAGGAGCCGTCACCGAGCCGACGCCCGCTGAGACGCCCAGACCACCACCGGCCCCGGGACTCGTCCTCGGCCTGCCTCCCCAGCACGTGTGAGAGGCGTGCCGGGCAGGGCGAGCAGGGGGAGGAGCCCCGCCGTCCAACAAAACGCCGCCATTGCTGGGGGCCAGCAGCCGAAGGGTGGTAGCCAAAGGGCACCGCCGTTTGGGACACCGTTCAGGGGGCCGAGCGGGGGCTGGGCTTGCCAGGGGCTCTGGCCTGTGGGGGACAGACTACTTTGGTGGGTAAGTTGTTTTAAAGGGGGTTTTAATGGGGGGTTAGATTTTAATTTTAATTTGGTGCATCTCGGTCTGATTGTGTGTCTATGTTATGTCATTGCCTGGGGAGCGCGGGGGCCCCGCCATTGAGGTGGTGATGGGCAAGGGGCGTTATAGCGGTGGGAGTCTAACATGTCCGCCTAGAAGAAGGAGGGACAGATGGGTAACACCTGTCCCTCGTTCTGGTTATTCTCCCAGCCGGCGGCTTCCCGGTAGCCTTGTCAGCTGCCCCTCAGGCCTGTCGGTGCTGTTGCTTAATGCCAGGTCGGTCCATAATAAATCTGTCCTCATCCATGACTTGATTGTGGATGAGGGGGCCGACCTGGCTTGTATCACCGAGACCTGGGTGAGGGAGGGGGGATGTCTCCCTCCCACAGCTCTGCCCGCCCGGGTATATGGTTAAGCACCGCCCATGCCCGGAGGGGAGGGCAGGGGGGTTGCTCTGGTTTATTGAGCTTCAATTTCCCTTGTGGGGCTTCCTGTTCTCTCGAGGCCGGGGCTGGAGTGCCTCCACTTGGTGTTGGGTGACCGAGACAGATTGGGGATTCTGTTGGTGTACCGTGCACCCTTCTGCCCAACAGACTCTCTGCCTGAGCTGACGGAGGTCATCTCGGACCTGGTGTTGAAGACCCCCAGGATGGTGGTCCTGGGGGACTTCAATCTCCACACCGAGACGGCTCTTACCGGGGCGGCTCAGGACTTCATGGCCTCCATGACGGCCATGGGGCTGTCTCAACACGTCATTGGCCCGACCCATGAACGTGGACACACTCTGGACCTGGTTTTCTCGACGGGACAGGAAGAGGGTGATCTGAGGGTGCAGAATTTAAGCTTGATGCCCTTGTCATGGTTGGATCACTTCCTCATAAGGTTTGAGCTCGAGAGCGGCCTCTCCCTCTGTAAGGGTGCAGACTCGATTGTGTGGGTCTGCTCTCGGAGCAGGATGGATCCTGAAGGATTCCTGAATGCTCTGGGGGATTTTCCGGCTGACAAGGTTGGTGATCCTGTTGATGCCCTGATTGAGCTGTGGAATAAGGAGATGACCAGGGCTATCGACACGATTGCTCCCAAGCGTCCTCTTCCGCCTGGCCGAGCCCATTCATCTCCGTGGTATACAATCGAATTACGGGCGATGAAGCAGGCTGGGAGACGTCTAGAGGACAGGTGGAGGAGATCACGACAGGTATCTGACCGAACACACTTGTGTGCGCATTATCGCGCCTATGCTGTGGCGGTGAGGATGGCGAAGAAGAAATTCTCCGTTTCCATTGCCTCCTCACAATGCCATCCGGCGGAGCTCTTTCGAGTGGTGCAGGGCCTCGTCCATCTGGGCCCTAAGAAAGATCTGGTGCCACCCTCGAAGGCCCGCTGTGACAAGTTTGCCAAGCATTTTCGGGAGAAAATCATTCAGATATGCTGTGAGCTTGACTCTACTTTGGAATCAGATTCTACTGTGGAGTTGCCTTCAACGCCGTCTGGTCCATACTTAATGGATGAATTTCAGTTGATGCGGCCTGATGATGTGGACAAGGTGCTTGGACGAGTACACCCTACCACTTGCTTACTAGACCCATGCCCTTCCTGGCTTTTTAAGACAGCCAAGGACGGGATTGGGCCCTGGATCCGGGAGGTGGTCAACGCCTCTTTGAGAGATGGCCGGGTGCCTACACTCCTAAAGGAGGCGGTAGTCCGGCCAGTCCTAAAGAAGGCATCCCTGGATCCAGAGGTGGCCGCCAATTATAGACTGGTGGCTAACATCCCATTTTTGGGCAAGGTACTAGAGCGGGTGGTGGCGGGACAATTCCAAGCACTCTTGGAGGAGATGGATTATCTGGACCCATATCAGTCTGGTTTCAGACCCGGGTATGGCACTGAATCTGCCTTGGTCGCCCTGTATGATGACCTGTGCAGAGAGAGAGACAGGGGGAGTGCATCTCTGTCGGTTCTCCTAGACCTCTCAGCAGCTTTTGATACCATCAACCATGGTATCCTTCTGGATAGGCTTGCGGGATTGGGAGTTGGAGGCGCCGTTTGGCGGTGGTTCCGCTCCTATCTCAATGGCCAATTTCAGAAGGTGGTGCTGGGGGACTATGGCTCTGCGCCGTGGCAGTTGTGCCATGGGGTTCCGCAGGGGTCCATTTTGTCCCCCTTGCTATTTAACATCTACATGAAACCGCTGGGAGAGGTCATCAGGAGGTGTGGGCTGCGGAATCATCAGTACGCTGATGATACTCAGCTCTACCTCTCGTTCTCTACCGATCCAGGTGAGGCGGTGGCTGTGCTGAACCGGTGCCTGGCTGAGGTAATGGGCTGGATGAGGGCCAATAAACTGAAGCTCAATTCAGACAAGACGGAGGTCCTGTTGGTGGGCGGCTCGGGTCTTGGAGTGGGGGACTTGGGCCTTGGCCTGGATGGGGTTGCACTCCCTCTAAAGGACAAGGTCCACAGTTTGGGGGTACTCCTTGATCCGGAGCTGTCGTTACAGGCCCAGGTGACGGCAGCAGCAGGGAGTGCTTTCCTACAGCTTCGATTGGTACATCAGCTGCGTCGCTTCCTGGACCATGACTGCCTGGTGACAGTGACACATGCGTTGGTGACTTCTCAATTAGATTTCTGCAATGCCCTCTATGTGGGGCTGCTCTTGAAGACGGTCCGGATACTTCAGTTGGTGCAAAATAGAGCTGCCAGGTTGCTGACGGGGACTGGGCGTTATTCTCATATAACCCCAGTCCTCCGTCAGCTCCACTGGCTCCCAATTGAAGTCCAGGCCCAATTCAAGGTGCTAGTTTTGACTTATAAAGCCCTAAACGGCTTGGAACCTGGATACTTAACGGACCGCTTATGCCCTTACATGCCCTCCTGCCCTCTGAGATCTGAAACACAGGCCCTCCTCCGGGAACCCTGAGTGAGGGAGATTAAGAGGGTGAGTACCCAGAGGAGGGCTTTCTCGGCGGTGGCTCCCCAATTGTGGAATGCGCTCCCTGGAGAGGTCCGCCTGGCGCCGTCGTTATATGCTTTTTGGCGCCAGGCGAAGACCTTTTTATTTAAATCTTATTTTATGTGTTAAATTGTTTATTTGGCTTTAGTTTATTGTTAGGTATTTATGTATTTATTTTGTTTAGTTAATTGGTTATTATTTGTTGTAGTTTAATTGTGTTTATTTAGTGGCTTGTTCTTATGATTTTGTATATTGATTGTATTTTTTAGGTTGGCCGAGATGCACCGGGGGGGGAGGGGATAGATAGTTGGTTTTTAATATATTGTTTGTATTTTAAATGTTGTGAGCCACCCTGAGGCTTTGTTGCAATGGGGCGGCATATAAGTGTTTAAATAAATAAATAAATAAATTATGTTTATTAGTAATGTTAAGTGTGCTCATTGTTTTTGTACTGGTTTTGCTAGTTTAATAAAAATTATAAAAATAAAATAAAAATAAGCATAAAATAGTAAAGTTGGAAGGGGCCTACAAGGTCCTTGAGTCCAACTTCCTGCTCAGTGCAGGACTCCAAGTTAAAGAATTCCTAACAGATGGCTGTCCAGCTGCATCTTGGATGCCGCCAGTGTATGAGGACCCACCGCTTCCCAAGGTAATCGGTGTTTCTTTCTATGATTGCTGCCTTTTTGGCAGACTTTTGTATCTCACAATTAGTCCCCCCACCCCCCGCCATTCCAGCACCAAGAAGTCAGGAGGGCATTTCTTTTCCACAACAGCAGAATGAATTTCTATCATTTAAATTCTTCCTCTGACCCCTGTGGAACCTCCTGCGAGTTCTTTGTTCATCTTAGCAGAACATCCAGGCTCCAATAAAGCTAACGCAGAGAGCAGTATCACGTGTGCTTCAACAGAAAGCTACTGTCCAGAACATGCTCCTGCCTGAATGACTGGCTTGGGCATGTTAGGAATTATAGAAATCTTTTCTATCTAAACAGGTACAGGACTGTGCACAACCCTTTTGATATGTAAACTATTAACCTTTGAGCTGCAACTGATCAGCACACACACACTCACAGACAGAAACAAGATTTAACCCCATAATATTCTAAACCCAAACTAAATAGAAAAATGGAACAGAGTTCTGTTTCTTCACACCTACCTTCCCATGCTCAGAATGGATAACCATATTAAAATACATATAAACAAAAAGTGCACACACAAATAAATAGTGCAAGGGGTATTAGAGACAAGCGAGTATCTTGTGATGCAGCTAAGGAGTTCACACATCCCAACTTCCTCTTAGCAACATTTCAACCATCAGTTTAGAAATCCTTGTTACTCCTCTCATCTCTGAGAGGCAGAGCACAGTTCAAGCTTTAGCATGATCACAGTTAGCATTACATCAGTCCATATCCATTATTTATTATTTCATTATGCAAGAAATCTCAGATCCGCCACATACCAGAGAGCCAGTGTGGCGTAGTGGTTAAGAGCATGGGACTGGGACTCAGACGATCTGGGTTCTAGTCCCCGCTCAGCCATGGAGCCAACTGGGTGACTTTGGGCCAGTCACAGACTCTCAGCCCAACCTACCTCACAGGGTTGTTGTGGGGATATGATGGAGGCGGAGAGATGATGTAAGCTGCCTTGAGCCCTTTATAGGAAAAAGGCAGGATATAAATCGCAATATAAATAAATACATACATACATACCCCTAACAGCCTCACCATGCAGATGTGACTCTTTATATCTTCCTCGGAATTTTTTCTGCATAATCACAATGTTCTCTTTCAGGTTGCATAATTAATTCTTTGATCTATAAGTTTCATAGCATTTTGTTCTTGTCTTTTTGCTATTTGCTCAAGCTTTTTCTCCATTCCAGACATAGAGCATTTTATAAATCATTACAACAGGGGTCCTCAAACTTTTTTTAACAGGGGGCCAGTTCACAGTCCCTCAGACTGTTGGGAGGCTGGACTATAGTTTGAAAAAAATATGAACAAATTCCTATGCACACTGTGCATTAAAAATGAATTGAAATAAAAATAAATTTAAAAATGAATTAAATTAAAATAAATTTAAAAATGAATTAAAATTTAAATTTAAAAATTAAAATAAATTAAATTTTTAAAAAATAATTTAAAAATTAAAAAATGTTTGCTCTGTGCACTTGGGCTGCAGCAGAAGCCCAAGATGAGGTGGGGAAGAGCATGTCCATATTTTATTTATTTATTTATTTATTTGGAAATTTATAGGCTATATTCAAGGGACATAGCTGCAATGTCCACAATCGTGCTGGGGGTGGGGGGAAAGATGGGTGCGATTGTGGTTGCACTTGTGCAGGGAAAGCAGGTGCAATCACAGCCATCTCCCCCCACCAGCTCGTCCACGATTGCGCCCGTCTTCCCTGCATGAGCGCGATTGCAATCATGGCCTTCTCCCTGCCACCCCTCACCCCACAATCATGCTGGGAAGATGGGTGTGATTGCAGGCTCGCTTGTGCAGGGAAGGTGGTGCGATTGTGGCCATCCTTCCCCCCTCCCCAAGCATGACCGCGATCACGCCCGTCTTCTTTGCACGAGCGTGACTGCAATTGCAGCCATTTCCCCACTGAATATGCCTGCACCGGCTCAGAGCTTTTGGACTTGCTTGGAGAGCTGAGTGAGTCCAAAAGTGCTGAGGTGGGCTGGATAAATCAGCATGGCAGGCTAGATCTGGCCCATGGACCATAGTTTGAGGGCCTGTGCATTACAACAATCAAATAAAACTATCATTATTTCTTTCAGGACTTGGGCACCAAGCAACTCTGAAGAGCCAGTTACCTGTGACCAAAACTCTCAACTTGTTTGCATATTTATAGTCCAAAATGTAGACATTATCTCTCTTAATTTCTCAAGAGTGTTCTGTGTTGTTCCTAAACTGGTATTTACTCTTCTAGATAGATGTCTTTTTACCCAGGGAAATAAGCTATAAGAATGCTCAATATATCTGGTCATGCCATGAGATGCCAATCAAGTTCCTATGAATTGTTGGAGAAGGGTTCCAAATAAATCATGCTGAGAAGAAATGGTCTCTGGTATGTTGTGTTCAAACATGGTATGATTTTTAGAATCCATTTTGAGAAGCAGAAGGAAGCTGCCAGAACCTTCACAAGAAGCATCTAGTTAACAAGGCTTGCATGGCTGTCCTGCTGCAGCCAGTCGGAGCACAAGGATTTGCAAGTTTGGAATAAATTCCTTCCCTCTAGTGGAGCAGAGAAGCTGAGCTAAGTTTTTGTGAATGGTTTCCCAACAGCTCACATTTATATGTTTAAACAGAAATGGAGATCGGTTTAAGTTTAAGAAATGTCAGTTCACTGCAATCAGTAATATTTTCCATTCCATCATTGATTTGTGTTATTGTTCTGTATATGCTGACATCAGATTGCCATTATTCTGTCATCAATTACTCTGTACTCACATATGTGACAAGGAGGTTATAAAGTACCTTGTCCATGTTCTGGAAGCTTGTAGTTGGTTTGGTCTCTACCTGGCAGCGCTGTTGTAAGTTTGGATTCTCTGCAGATGGTGCCTGAGTGATCTTTCAATAAATTTCCAAGGTCCAAGGTGGAAGGGGTCTTCCCGCCGAATCCATTTATTCATTCTCACCACTGCTCTTGAGACACCCTGACACAATAATTTCATGGCTAAATATTATGTATTAAGTATAAGCACTTTGCACCCTTATTTAATTGCAATGCTTTATTCAACACCAACTGCAGATCTTCAGGTCTCTGCTCTGTGGGTCTTCAGTGAAAACCTTATCTCCTTGGGTTCTCAGTTGAGGCTACCACAATGAAGAGCAATTTTTCTAGGAAAACTCTTCCTAATTATTTTGAAGCTACAATAACCACATTTAGTTGAATAATAATCAAGTTTAGAGCCTGTGAGCAGCCACTGTGAAGACCCATCTTGTGTTCTGACCAAATGTCCCTCTGATTGTGGTGGGAAAAGAGAAGATCCTCTCCTAAGAAGCTTAAAGCCCAGGCAGGTACACATGGGAACAGGCAGTCTTTCCAATAGCCTAGTTGCAATGATCCGTTGCAATAGGCCATAATCAGTTGTATCTGAAAAAGACTGGGAGCCAGTGAAAGTATTCAACAAGGGAGTCATGCGCCCTCTATAATCAGCCTCAGTCAACAGTCCCAAAGAAAGGGATCCTTCTTCCAGCCTCCTCCTTCCTCCCATCTTCCCTGATACTGCCCCCCTCTTCGTAGGAGCCCTGCCAGCTCCTGCAGGACCGCTAACACCCTGCTCCCAAACTCCTGGTCCTCTCCCTCACTTGTCCAAACAGGACAAGTTTCTGGGAGGCCTGACTCTCCCCGCCACAGCTCAGTTTAATGCCTTCCAGACGAAGCTCGCTGGAGCATCTTTGAAGGCCTCCCTCTCCTGTGGGTGGCATGTCTCCATGTCTCCCCAGCTGTTTCCTGCTTGGCCCCTCCCTCACCCTTCTGCCCAGGGGGGGTCTGCTCCCGGGGGGCCTGGAGGGCTCTCTCGGCCCTCAGACTCCTCACCTCCTCCTCCAGGAGGGACACCAGCTGGCACTGGGGGCAAGTGCAGCCCTGCCTCTCCTGGGGGAGAAGGGCGAACATGTCGCAGGCGTCACAGTGCACAGCAGCACCCATGATCCCTGCCATGGCCATCTCCTGGCCCGATATGGGGCACCTCTCACAGGCCCTGCCTTCTGTCCTACACTACCTTTCCCTGACTTTGCTCACCTGCTTCTTCCAGACAGAGCAATTATTAAAAAAACAAAAGAAAAACAAACCAATGACCCAGGGGAAGAGTCCCCAGGCAGCCCAGGACCAGCTGAAGGCCACAGACAAGGGACTTGGGGCTGCTGGCCCCACCCCCTGCTCCCTCCTGGGCCTCTCTGGCCCACCTCCCCTCCTCTCCACTGCTCCCGCCTGCCCCCGCCCCCGCCCCGCTGCCCAGGTCCCGGCTTGCTTCCTCTGGTTCACTGGCCGCTCCTGGACCACCCTCCCAGCCTCTGCTGCTCTGCCAAATGGACAAAGTGCTTTTCTCGCTCCTCGTCCCTAAAGAAGGAGCTCCCACGAGTCTCCTTTTGGTGGCTGCAACATCTCTGTGCCTTGCCCTCCTTCACTGTTTCTATTCAACGTTTCCCTGTGTTAACGAAGAGGAGCGGGAGTATTTCAACCAATAACTTGACGCTTGTTCTGAAGGATTCTGCCCCGCAAAGAGGCATTTAGAAATGGACGCTGTTGGTGTGTACTCAGAAAAACAAATGTTGCCATCCCGCCCCATTGCCCTGCCATAAACAGATCAAAAGATGCCTCGGTGTCTGGTGGTGAAGACCAGATGACCCCACTCCATTAGTAGGTAACTGTCAAAGTGTAATCTCTGTGTTTTATAGGCTTGCCAAAGTGCCTCCTCAACCCTGTATGTTCACACATGTAACCTTTTTGTTTACTTAACTTGGCCAGCCTGTTCAAGGCAACTTTAGTTTAGAAGGCCTGTCAAAGGCATCTAATTAGAGTGAAATGTAACTTTTCTTTATGATGCTGTGATGTGCATCCAATCACTTTCCTATCCATATCAAAGTATCCAATCACCTTCCTGTGTATTGTATCCCCTCCCCTTTTGTGTAGTCTATATTCCCTAATGGAAGTAGCATTGGGTGTCCCTGTCTTGGGCACCCATGGATCCATGTGTTTTATTGTAAATAAACCTAATTGCCCTTGCAAGAAACTGACCATTTGAGCCTTAATTGTGGATTGGTGTGACAGCTTTCTGCTGGAGGAGGCGGGCAGAAGGAACAGTGAAACCTTCTTTTGATCCCGGTGTCACAGCCGGGCAGGCAAATGGTCAGGGAGATGCTGTGTCTCTGCATAAGTGACGGTGAAACAGAACCCTTCTGATCCTCTCCACTGGCTCACGAGCTTTTTAGCATCGAGGATCTTTGGGTATCCCGGCAAGATACTGGCTGTGAAAGGAGGCCTGCAGGGCAATGGTTTCTGGTAGGCAATTGCCCCTGGAGAACAACTCTGTCGATGGGAGACTCCAGGAATGTGAGTATCTGGTCTGGCCTGGTGTGGTCTGGTTTGGTCTGGCCTGGTGTGAGTGATTGTCTGCGGTGTGATCCTCATTTATTCCTGGAGGCTTCCAGGGTCCCTCTCAACTAATTCTCACGCAGCTTCACTGATCCTTGGGAAAATCCCAAAAGGTCGAAAGCAAGGGCATGACATTGGACTGAGAAATCCAGCCTCGCAGCGACTGTTGTACTGTGTGCACGAAGTGTGATTGGAGGCCAGGGAAGAGAAACTGGTTCTGATCTGTTCTGTATTATCTCATCCAGTACTCGGCGACGGCTGACGAATCGGATGGGTGGCTCAAGCTCTAAGTTGGCACTTGCTGCCAATGGAGACTTAACACCATTGCAGTGTGTTTTGAAATATTGGGATGTGGTAGGGAAAGGAATGAGTAAGGGATTTTTGACCTGGCTGTGCACATTTGAATGGCTTCAGTACAGAGACCATCAGGCTATTGATCTATGGCCATGTACCGGATCATTTGACTGCGTCCTCATCCAAAATTGTCATGTCTGGATGATTGATGTTGGCAAATTTTCTGAGGCAAATTATATGGAGGTGTTTTGCTTTGCCACTTCTGTGTATCTGCATTTCATTCCATGCGGACTAAAGGACTGTAACTTTTACAGCAAAGCAGACCAAATCACAGAGCAGGGACACACTGAAACAGGGTCCCTTCTGCTCTCAGAAATAACACCCCCATGAGACCTTCCCCCATCATAGTCTGTTGGACTTGGCCAAAATAAAGGAAATGTCTGGAAGTTGCTTCAGGCAGCATCAACAGTCTACTTGAGCTCACTTTTTCAGACTGCTGAAACCTTCATAGGGGGAAGTCAAAGTTATGGCTGAGATGGTCTTTACAGAAGTAAAATTAAACTCCATTTTGGATAAGGCATGGGGTGAAGTCTTTCTAGCATATAGGGATGCAAACAATCACATTCCGCCACAGGTAGAGAGAGAAAGCCTCTGGTTAGAGTCCGGCAAGCTGCCCTTCTCTGCCTGACAACCAGTGAGTCCTGAGTAGAATTGAACTCTGGGAAGAGGCTAGTTTGAACCAAGCAAAAGGGACTCCTTGGATGGAAGGAGGTTTTTGGAGATTCTTGTTGGTACAGATAAAGTAAAATCTGGCCAGGATGCAGACCTGGTTTAGGTCTGGGAGAAGCGAATCCCACATAAGTGTGTGAGCTCCCCCCCACTGCACTCAAGCTCGCTCCGATTGCTTCAGTGACCCCATTGCATTCTCTGCTGTCTTCTTTTGCTATCGATTGTTCCCAGCATTAGGCTCTTCTTCAGTGAGTCCTTCCTTCTCATTGGATGGCCAAAGTATTTGAGTTTTATCTTCAGTATCTGGCTTTCTAAAGCACAGTCAGGGTTGATCTCCTCTGAGAATGACTGGTTTGAGTCGCAGGAGTCTTCTCCAGCACCACAATTCAAAGGCCTCAATTCTTAGGCGCTTTGGTCCAGCTTTCATAGGCATACATAGCAACTGGATTAATCATGGGCTAGACAATACGCACTTTGGTTGGCAGCATGATGCCTCTGCTTCTTAGTATGCTGTCTAGATTTGGAGCCCAGGAAAATAAAATCTGTCACTGCCTCCATTTCTTCCTCATCTATTTGCCAGGAATTGATAGGGCCAGATGCTATGATCTTAGTTTTCTTGATGTTAAGTTTCAAGCCAACTTTTGTTCTCTCCTCTTTCACCTGCATCAAGAGGTGCTTTAGTTCCTCTTCACTTTCTGCCATTAGAGTGGTATAATCTGCATGTCTGACGTTGTTGATATTTCTCCCAGGAATCTTAATTCCAACTTGTGATCCATCTAGCCCAACCTTTTACATGATGTGCTCTGCATATAAGTTAAATAGGAAGGGGGACAATGTACAGCCTTGCTGTATTCCTTCCCAATTTTGAATCTATCTGTAGTTCCATGTCCATTTCTCACTGTTGCTTCTTGACAAGTTTCTCCCATCTCTTTAAGAGCTTACCACAATTTGTTGAGATCAAAGGCTTTAGCATAATGAATGAAGCATAGAAACATAGAAACAGAGCGAGTCAGAAGGGGCCTCCTGGGCCATCTAGTCTGACCTCCGGCACCAGCCGGCTCCGCTCATGACATGCCCACCATGTGCATGTCCAGTCTGTCTTTGAACACCCTCACCGATGGGGCCTCAACGACCTCCCGTGGAGGCCCATTCCACGCCCTCATGGTCCTAACTGTCAGGAAGTGCTTCCTGTCATCCAAATTGAACCTTGGCTCCCTGAGCTTTGCTCCATTGGAGCGCGTCCTGCCTTCCTCTGCAGGGGAGAACAGGCCTCTCCCCATCTCCATGTGACACCCCCTCACATACCTGTATGTTGCCAACATATCCCCTCTGAGTCTCCTCTTCTCCAAGCTGAAGAGACCCAGTTCCCTCAGTCTTGCCTCATACGGCATCCCCTGCAGAAGTAGATGCTTTTCTAGGAACTCCCTAGCTTCCTCCACAATCCAGCGTATGTTGGCATTTTGATCTCTAGTTCCTCTGCCTCTTTGAAACCCTGCTTCTGGTAGTTCTCGGTCCACTTACTGCTGGAGCCTAACTTGTAGGAACAATCTTTGTATTGCCCCTCTTTGGGCATGCTGAGTGTGGCATTTTAACTGCATCGTCTTAAAGGTTTTTGAATATCATAGCTGGAATACTGTCTCCTCCACTAGCTCAATGGGTCAAGGGAAATCAAAACAAATGTGCACGCCTCTGGGTTGTCTTTTGGATGTCTTTTGGGAGGGCACCGGATACCTTGTCCCTGATCTCTGAATTATTACAGAATTCCCCAGGATCACTTGCCCTAATTGCAGAGAAGTAGTTCAAACAGTGGTGGAAGACATTGTCAAAAAGTGGGGTAGGGTATTTATTTCTCTGTGCCATCCTTCCACCAGTTGGGGTTTTCTCAAACCCATGACATTAGAGTGCTAGTATCTGCATTCAGTGTTTGTACTAAAACAGCAGAGTGGAGCCGGCTGGTGCCAGAGGTCAGATTAGATGGCCCAGGAGACCCCTTCTGACTCGCTCTGTTTCTGTTTCTATGTTTCCATGCCATTTCAGACATACAAAGCTCAGCTACAGCAACTTGCCATACAAAGTTGCTAGACATTGCATTGCTGGCAAGCCAGGACAGGCTTTGCAACAATTGTAGAAAACAAAATTGTTTCTTTAGAGCATCACATTTAAAAGCTCAACGCTTTATCATTTTTTTTACAATTCATTCTGGTAAAAGTGGCTTGGGAGGATTGTTTTCTTGATTCTCCAACTGAGGCTGTTACTGGCAGAGCTTGCCAAGAATTATTCTAGTGTTTCTCAGACATGCATAGGGTTGGCATGTCATGAACAGAGCTAGCTGGAGCCAGGGGTCAGACTGGTTGCCCCAGGAGGTCCCTTCTGAATTGCTCTGCTTTTGTGCTTCTGTGTTTCTCTATTCAAATGGCCCTCACCTGCACAGGCAGTCTGCACCTTCAAGGCAAAGCTGCAGGGGCTTGGCAGCTTGTCTCCCTGGTCAGGAGGAATCTGTCTTTTGCAAGAAGCTGTTGCCAATTGCAGCACCCCAAAACACCTCAAGAATGGTTGGCCAGAGGGAGGCCACATAGTTAAAGCACCACAGATTGATCGATCGATTGATTGATTTTCCAATTTATAGCCTGTCTTTTTCCTACAAAGGGCTCAAGGCAGCTTACCGCATTCTCCTCCTCCATCTTATCCCCACAATAACAACCCTGTGAGGTAGGTTGGGCTGAGAGTCTGTGACTGGCTCAGAGTCACCCAGTTGGCTCCATGGTTGAGCGGGGACTAGAACCCAGATCGCCTGAGTCCCAGTCCCATGCTCTTAACCACTACACCACACTGGTTCTCATGCATGCTCTCATATACACACTGGCTCTCATATATACATGCACTGGTGAGATAACATTTTTGGTAAGGCATGGTGAAAAAAGATGCTGTTGTCATGAGTTGTGTAGTAGCCATCCTTATTCTGCTTTGCAGTATTCAATCAGTTATACAGAGTACTCATGTGATGACAACCCCTGTGGACAAAACACCCCGGAGGGGGAGGGGGAGATCTTCAGTGGGCTGAGCCGTGGCTTTACCTTTACCTTTACTTTATCTGTGTTGACTCAGATACAGGCAGAGTCATGTTACACTTGGCAGTTTGGTAAAAAGGGGGGAAAGCTGTACTCAGAAAAACAAGACTTATCATCCCACCCCTCTGCCTTGCCATAAACAGATCAAAAGGTGCCTCGGTGTCTGGTGGTGAAGACCAGATGACCCCACTCCATTAGTGGGTAACTGTCAAAGTGCAATCTCTGTGTTTTATAGGCTTGCCAAAGTGCCTCCCCAACCCTGTACGTTCACACATGTAACCTTTTTGTTTAGTTAACTTGGTCAGCCTGTTCAAGGCAACTTTAGTTTAGAAGGCCTGTCAAAGGCATCTAATTAGAGTGAAATGTAACTTTTCTTTATGGTGCTGAAACGTGCATCCAATCACTTTCCTATCCATATCAAAGTATCCAATCACCTTCCTTTGTATTGTATTCACTCCCCTTTTGTGTAATCTATATTCCCTAATGGAAGTAGCATTGGGTGTCCCTGTCTTGGGCACCCATGGATCCATGTGTTTTATTGTAAATAAACCTAATTGCCCTTGCAAGAAACTGACCATTTGAGCCTTAATTGCAGATCGATGTGACAGGTGGGCTCATGGTGGCATCACCATTGACCTCTGGCTGCTCACACACAAGCCCAAAGGCAAGTGGAGATTCCCAAAGACCCAGAGCGGAGCCATTGTCTTGAATGAGAGGAAATGGTTGGTGCTGCCATAGTAACATGGCCTTGTTCATGCCAGCCTCTCAAACAAAGGCTGTTTTCTGCTCCCCGTTCTATCACTGTGACTGCTTCGGACCCCCTGCTGTTCCCTTCCAGGAGGGAGTGAAACTCAGCACCTGTCTGAAGAAGAGCACTCATCCAGGATAGAGGGACACAGACTCCTGAAACCTCTACAAAATAGACAGGAGCTTTCTGTTCCCAACAAAGGGCAAAGAACAAAATTCCCACATGCTGGTAATTCTCCAGCTTCAGCTTCCTTAGCTGTAGAATTTATGGGGCAGGAAAACACGGCAAGTGTAGGGAAGTAGTGTGAACTCTGGAGCCTCTGTGGTCCAGATGGCTTCTCGGATGGTTCTGGTGCTCCAGCAGTGCTGAAAAGGTTCACTATGCATCCCAGAATATTCCAAGCTCTGGTTTATGAAAGTTACTGAGTTTATGAGTTTATGACTGACTTGTTTATGAAACAAAACTGAGGACTAGTGAATGCACCAAAAATAACACCCAACACCTCCCACCCTCACTCAGAGCCAGACTAAGCAAGACATTAAAGGTATGTTTGCATTGAATGCATAGGTTTGGGGGGTATAAATGAATTCAAATAGCATGGGTGGGGAGGACGTGGGCAACAAATGAGGTAGGAAGATCTAATGTCCTTTCCTTGCTTGCTCCAGTGCAGAGGGAAACCATTCCTTTATTTATTTATTTATTAGAAAAATTTCTATGCCGCCCCTTGCCAACTAGCCTCGGGGCGGCTCACAGCAGGTCCATAAAAAACAAATACAATATAAAACAAAAACACAAATCTACCTACAAACTAAACCTACAAGTTATAAAGACTAAAATTGGCCCATCTCATAGTCCCCAATTAAAACTATAAATAAACCTATCAAAAAAACTAAAATTCACAATTAAACTAATAAATTAATAAATAAATTAACAATTAAAATATTTCTTAAATTAAAAAGGTCTTCGCCTGGCGCCGAAAAGCAAATAATGACGGCGCCAGGCGAGCCTCTCTGGGGAGCAGATTCCATAAGTGGGGTGCCACCGCAGAGAAAGCCCTCCTCCGGGTACTCACCCTCTTCACTTCCTTCACAGAGGGTTCCCGAAGGAGAGCATCTGCTGCCGATCGTAAGGGGCAGGAGGGCATATATGGTCGCAGGCGCTCCTTTAGGTAACCAGGACCCAAGCCGTTAAGGGCTTTATAGGTAAGAACCAACACCTTGAATTGGGCCCGGACTTCAATGGGAAGCCAGTGTAGCTGACGGAGAACTGGGGTGATATGAGAACCACGCCCAGTCCCCATCAGCATCCTGGCAGCTCTATTCTGCACCAATTGAAGTATCCGGACCGTCTTCAAGGGTAGCCCCACGTAGAGCGCGTTACAGAAGTCTAACCGGGAAGTCACCAACGCATGTGTCACCGTCCTTTGAAGTTACTCTTACTGAGAGGAAATTACCCATCGATACCAACAGCTCCAAAGCCAGGATTTTCTCCAGGAAGGAAGCCAGAGAGGAAAGGGTTAATTTCCAATATCAACCAACTCAATTATCACCTTCACCAACTGATGTATTTGAATTTTTTAAAGATGGCTAAAACCACACACTTGCATTTAGCAAGACATCTAGTCTGGCCCTCCAGGGCTGGGGTTTCTGCTGACCACTGCAGTTTTAGATATCCTTGTAATTGCTTTAATAGGTTAATATACTGGATTTAAAAATATATTCTTTTTAAAAATCTGAGAACCAGTGTAGTAGTGTTTGAAATTTGTACTGGGATCAGGCAGGTCTGGTTTCGAGTCTGCACTAGGCCACAAAACTCACCGGCTGACTTTGGACTGGTCATGAACCCTCAGCTCAGCCTGCCTCACAGGATTTTTATGTGGATAAGATGGAGAGGAGGAGGATTATTCGATAAGCCACCTTGACTTCCTTCAAGGAAAAAAGGGAGGCTAGTCATATAATAAATTAAATTAAAATATCAAACACAGATAGCTACACAAGGACCATTGAAGGGAAAAACCAGGCAGCATTTGGGATCTTCCTGTTCCAAAAATGGATGGAACGCAATCATCACAGAGAGTCTTTCCTGGCACAGTGTGCACTCTAGCAGTGAAGTGGGATGCTGCTGTTTCTCTTCAAGCTACTGCTTGGCCTGATTAGATCAGCATTTAAGAGTTAAGCTTCAATCCCTGGCTTGAATAGCAGAGGAGACAATGATGCTGCTGGCTCATACCTTCTGAGTGTGCTAGCAAAGCACCAGGGTTGGGGTTCAATGTTGCACCATCCCTTCTTGAGAGTCCCATTTTGCACAAGAGGCGACTGACACACAAATACAGTTTATCCTGATGGCTTGAAAAATGCCAGGAGCAAGACTTCCTCTGCTTTCCATGCTAGAGAGTTTGGATGGGAAGGTGTAAAGAAGTTACAAAGGTTCTTTCCCATTTGCTAGAATTTGTGCAGCTGCCTCTTTACTTGTTTCCAACAGTGAAACGTCACTCAGGCCCTCACAAGGAAACTTTGCATGCCATAAAGATGTGCAAGATGGTACTGCAGGCATTACAGCCTACCTCTAGCTCAGAGTTAAGAGACAGAAAAACCTGCTTTTCTACCTGAAGCTAATCTTTGGGGCTTAGAAGATGCCTAGCGACTGACCTTGGCTCCTGCCCTGCCTGTGTGAGAACTGAGAGCTTCTGCTGCCAGGGTGAGGAAGGCTCCTCTAGGATTCTTGGAAAAACAGCCTTAAATTATCCTCTCATTAGGAAGGATGCATCCCTTTCCAATGCTGCCAGGCTATTTCAACACAGCCTCTGTAGGCAGCACGGCTCATTAGAGGATCGCTGCCTTCACTCAGATGCCATTTCTCATTAAAGGAGCCTTTCTGGATTATCACTGAGGTTTGATGACTTGTTAAAGACGTTTAACACCTAGTTTTGCTTTTAATTTAGGAGACAGTGATCAAAGTGTGTCCTGAGAATTTCACTCTGATTTGGTGAGTAGCTGCAGATGAGCTTGTTCAGAGGAAAAAAGTTTTAACTGAGTTGCAATCCTCCAAGGTATATTTAGATGTCAACACACCACCAAGATTTGACATGCTAATGGGTTAGAGGAAACAATGCCTCGCTGAGTTGCCAGCAACATTTTGGTTAAATCTGCTACATTTCTGTGATGTTGTATGGAAGCTCAAGATGCCAGCTTGGAACCTGACTTCCTCTATCCATTTCAAATGGTCTCTGGTCATTGGTCCCAGTGGGCTGCAGAAACACAATCCCATTTTTCACTTTCCAGACAGCCACATTTTTTTTCCTCAAAAGAAAGATGAAGGACTTGGTGACAGTGCCTACTTCGTTTTAAGAAACTCTCCAGGATTCAAGGTACTTTTCAGTGTTGAGGGGCCAGTGAAGGATCAATGTTTCAGGGAAGTGTTTTGGTTTTCCCTCACAAAAGCAAAACTGGAAGTTGTGAACTTGTATTCTGAGGTCCTTCCAATGCAACCATTGCTGGGCTTGGTGCAAGGTAACAATATGCATTTGTGGCACATAATGTGCTTAAATCAACTTCAGATTTGAAGTAATTTTTTCTTTGTGAAGGTAATAAGCATGTGATCACTGTGTATGACAGGAACCATAAGGGAAACATAGTCAAAACAAACTGGATCCTGGCCCAAAATCTAAATCTATGTTTAATTATAATCCACTCTTTCTTTCCTGGAAAGTTCAGAGAGTGACAGTTACAGCACCGCTTCTCATGATCTCTGATCTGGAGATCCACTTACACCACATTTGCTTCAGTATTCGGTGATGTCTCCCCCACCACCAGAACAAAATGTGAGCTATTTGCATAGTCAGAGGCAGAATCCTTAATGATGGAGAGATAACACTTTCTAAAACTTTAGGGTCACAGAATAACCTAACTCACAGGTATGCTGTTATGAGGATCAGATGGAAAGGAGAATAGCCCTGTAAGCAGCCTAGGGTTCCTTGCAAAGGAAGAAAAACAGGGTTTGAATGTAATGATAAACACACGAGTTGGCAAGGCCACTTCAAGTGGTCTTGAGAGGCAATGCTGCCCCAAGGTGACAGATTCCACATTTGAAGTCATTGAAATGTGGATGGATGGAATGGCTTTTACTAAAACTGGGTTAATTTTCAGCCATATTAGAAGAAAGAAACAAGAAGCACCTGTGTTTTGCGCATACCTGCCCAAGTGGGTTAAAACAGATAAAAAGCCTTGCATTTATTGTTACATATAGGCTTTTGAACGGTGTGCTGAGGGAGAACAGTCCTGAGACAGAGATGGAAATGCCCACCCATCAGCCTATTTATTTATTTATACATGTAGTTATAGGCTGCCTATAATGGCCAAGGCCTTCCTAGTCTGCCTGCTTAGTGGGTAAAATATAGATTCCACTGGGAACCCCCTGGTTGAACTCATGATGGGAGGAACGGAGCATCAGTTTTGCTTGGATGCCAGGGCAATTCATTCTGCTTTGACTTCTCCTCCCATTCTCAAACCAGCCAAATGACACTCTTGTGGGAGCTGGAGGTACTCCCCAGTAGGCTGGCTCCCCACCCAAGTGACCCCTGAAAGAGGGAGCAGCACAACAGAACCACCAGCTTCTGTCCCCACCTAACCTGCCCCATCTCCCTTTTGGGTTGAGATTTGCCATGCAAATGGAGGACAGAGATTAGGCTGAACCTGGAAGCAGTAGAAGTTCATTTACATGGAAAGGCCCTCTATTTCTGCCCCAAAATTAGGAATAGATTTAAAGGAGCCAGGGAAGCCCAAATGAATATACATCCTGCTGTATGTGGATGACCTCTTGTCTCTGGTCTCATTTTCACTTGAGAGTGAAAGGATACAAAGCATCTAAACAGAAAGCACAAGTCCCTCCACCACACCCCGCAATTACTTAGGCCACTGTTTTAACAGGGGAAAGTGAGAGATTTGCATGCTGCAACTGATGAACTGCTAACCATCATGGGGATTCCCAGGACCGCTTTTTGCTGCGGAATGTGGATTCCTGAGAAGATGCAATATGAGAGCCTGAAAGGACCAAGAAGTCCTGCACTGGGGAACAGAGATGAAGAGGGCCTTCCAGGAGCCCAAGTGGAACTGTTGGCAGCTCGCACACTGGGTCTCCTAGTCTGTGAAAGTCTTATCATCTGTACATAGCCTAAGTGGTTCTGACCCTGTCCTTTGGAAGAATGCAGCAACCAGCAGGATACTATGCCTGACTGAATGATACAGAGGCTCCAAGATCAAAGAAAAAAGAAAAAGCCACAGGTCTAGGAGCTCCTAGGCCATGGGTCCTCAAACTACAGCCCGTGGGCCAGATCCGGCCTGCCATGCCCATTTATTTGGCTCACCTCAGAGGTTTTGAACTCGCTCGGAGAAAACGATCTCCAAGCAAGTACAAAAGCTCTGAGGCAACGCAGGCATTCTTCAAAACTGATCAGAGATAGAGCCAGTGTATGTGCCAAATTGCAATAGCTCAATTGCGTGTGCGCCGGCTCCCCCCCACCCCCCACCCATTGCAAGCATATAGAGAGCAGGAATACAGAGTGGGAAACAGAAGAGAGGCGGGCAGAAGAGAAAGAGAGATGAAGATGAAGAAAGGATTGATGGTAACAAAAATATAACTTTTTAAATCTATTTTTAATTATGCAAGCCCGGGGGCAGCCAGGCCAGACGGCCTTCTCTGAGAGAGCAAGCCGCCACATTGCTGAGCCCACCTCCGCCAGTAGTTAGAGTCAGGTAGCCTTGGCAGGTAGCCTTCCCTTCTTTTCCTCCTTTTCATTAGAGTCCTTCTGATTTACAAATAGGGGTGAACCCTTACATACTTTAGCATTATTTTTTATTATTAATAATAAACTACTACAAAAGAATACAAATAAAATCATAAAATAGAAAAAAGACACATAAGATACAAAAAAGCTGTATATAAAAACAAATAGTGCACCCCTTCGCCAGGACCATGGCTGTATAATATTTATTCCCTCACTTCTTTCTTCTTCTTTGTATCTACAGTAGCTGCAATTTTCTGCTCTTTCACTCCCTTCCATTCAAAATTGCATTGAATCAACCAAAGTTTTATACCCTTCCCTTCTATCAGTACATATTCAATAAACAAACCCCATATATCATTAAAGTCATTCTTCTTTAATTAATTAAGTTCAATAGCTAATATCTTTAAAAACCATTATCCAAAATTTCTTACAATCTTTTTGCATTTTTTTTACCAATCCCATCATATATGGAAATAGGTACCAATTTTTGCCCACATCTCCAACATAACTTAAAATATTTATTATCCAAACCAAATAATTTTACTGGCATCAGCTACTATTTCCATACTAATTTATAACACTTTTCCTTAATTCTAATCAACATACTTTTTAATATTCTCTTTTCCCATACTTCCCCCCATTCTTCCTTGTCTATATCCTTCCCTAAATCCATTTCCCATGAGATTCTAAAAAGATCATATATATCCTCCTGTCTGGTAAAATCTCATATAACTTATTTAAGATTCCCCTGGTTTGCATACTAGCTCAAGTCTCCCTGTACAACACAATTTCCTCACACTTGGTAAGGTTTCTACATTTACTATTTTTCTTCAACTATTCTCTCATCCATTGTTCTAATCACATAATATTAAACCAAGTTAACTTTTCTTTCCCTAAACCTTTTCCTGAAATATTATCTATTTTCTCCATTCATTCTTTTACCCCAAAGATTGTTTTTCTTTTAATACCTTTCTCAAGTTTTCTGGGAATACTCTAATTTTTGTGACTGGAATTATTGATGAGATTGTCAGCATAATTTTTTTTCTGTGCTTCTACCGTAATTGCATCATATATTTTATAAAGGGATTTTCTATCTTTTTTACAATTTTCTTACAATCCTGTTCAAAAAGACTTAAAATGTATTCCTCAGTTTGCTGTTTGTCTCTGCCCATATGATCTTATCAGGCCACAATATGATGTTTGGTATAAATATTAATTGATTTGCTTCATAATATAATTTAATGTTCGGAATACCTAAGCCTCCCTCTTTTTGTGATTTATGCCATCTTTTCTTACTAATCCTTGGTTTCTTATTTCAATTACAAAATGTATTAATCATATTTTGCCAATCTTCTCTTTCCCTAATATTCTGATTGACAATATTCAAAATAAAAAAATTAATCTTAAGTAAAATTTTCACTTTTCAAACTGCTATTCTATCAAACCACGTTAATCCTATTTTCTTGAATTGCTGCATTTTCTTCTTTATTTCAGATTTTATATCAAAATTACTCTTTTTTAGACATTGAGTATTTTTTGAGATATTTATACCAAAGTATTTAATAATGTTACATATTTTAATTTGATTTTTTTCTTAATGTCCTCTTTTTCTTTTCTATTGCAATTATCATCATCTCAGATTTATCCCAATTAACCCATAAACTTGTTATCTCACCAAATTTTACCAAATCATTTAATCAATGTATCATCAGCAAATAGAGTAATCTTAATTTTATTTTTCAATCTAGTACCTTTTATAGTATCATAATTTCTTATATTATTTGCTAATAAATATAACTAACACAAATAATATTAGTGAAAGGGTTTACTGCCTTGGCCTCAGGACACTCTTTCTATTAAGCCATCATTAACTGTCACAGTTGCAAGCTTTTGTGAATATAGTTGATTTATTACACATTTAAATCATGACCCAAATTCTGATGTCTCTATCAACATATTTATTGTTGTCCATTCCACACAATCAAAAGTTTTGAATACATCTATTGCTATCACACCCGTGTTTACAGCACAAAGGCCTACAGCAGCTCTGTCTTCACTCTTAAGCTGTTTGGAGAATTTTGATACTAGAAGTACCATGATAAAAGTATGCAGAGTGCTCACCTTTATATTTAGGTTTAATGTTGCCCCAGTCTCTTCCAGCTTAATCAGACAGGTCCACACTATAGATAATTATTCATGCTGGCTGGATTGAATGTCATTCCATCAGGGGAGCTACTGGATGCTTCAGTAAGATGCCTTACTCCAAGCAAATGTGTGATTGTGGTTCTGGTCAGACACTCCCTAACACCATCTATTCTTTTGTGACCTTCTTAACATAGCAAGAGATAGTTGGAGAAAACCTTATATTCAGGACTCTGTATGGAATTTGGATAAATGGAGGTTTCTTTTGGCAGCAATGGATTTTAATAGTATAAGGGAAGTTGTCAAGTTTTTTTCCAGTTGATTAAGATTAAAAATTACTAAATATATATATCATATAGATACACCTATCAATAAACTCTTTTATTTTAGTCTTAGTGTGGCATTGCTCAGAGCCGAATTGGCAGTATAAGCAGTATCATTAACGTAAACTATTGCTGTGCTCAGGGGAGGGGGAGCAACTCGCTGTCACCTAAGAGCAATGGAACATAGACTGCTGTCAGTCATGGTGACAGGTGTAGAAATAGATCTGAATGAGGAACACCTGGGACAAGGACACAACATTTTGAGCCTCCCAGTGGAGCAGATGCAGAACAGCCTGAACTTAACACAGTGTTGGACCTGCCTGCATCCTTCAGATGTGGGAGGAACCACCTTCCCTTACAAGCCAGTGCCCCTCACTGCCCAGCTGATGACTTCCCCCAAAGACCTCCCAAGCTAGGACAGAACAAGACCTGGTCCCAACTTGGTGTACAGTTGAGTGGGATGCTAAATGGGCTATTGCCTTGTCAGGAACCACTCCTTGAAATTTAATGCCACCTAAATTGTGGACTTAGCAGAATGTGTGCAGACCTCTCACTTTGACTAGAGTCTAAGGCAAGCTGGCAGGGTGCCTTAGAGAGCTTCTGGGCTGCAGAGAAATAGCAGGGTGGCAGCACAGAAACAGGACCTTCATCCCTGACTTCCCAATGCATTGGGTGCCCACCAACGTCCGAGCAGCTCAGGACTCAGGAGGGTTCATCTGTCTTTGATTGAATCACAGATCACCTCTTTCCATACCTCCAACATTAAATCTGTGGTATCCACTCCCAAAAATGTCTGCCCAAGTAATACAAACCTATATGTATTCCTAATCCCAAATGCTAAAATATCAACCATCTGGGGTTTCCTGGAAAATGTCACCAGTCTGGACCACCACTGCTAGAGTAACATATGACTTGAATGCTAATAATGTTCGTTTAAATCAGACAAAACCAAAAGGAGAAAATTGTGCTCCCACCAATAATGTAACTTGTGACCAACTCAAAGTAATCGAAACCATTTAAATGTGACTGATCCTACAGCTGAAAACTGCCTGTGGAATCAGGTCCTCTCTTTGGATATGTCTGCCAGGTGCAGAATGGAAGCAAAGTTCTCAGAAAGACTAGGCCTCAGTGCAGCCTCCCTTTGCACCTGGAATGGTGACTGTGTCGCAAGGCCCACACCGTCAAAACTGTGTGTACTGTCCACTTCCAAAATGTGGTTTTGTGGACAGAATGATCATTTCTTTTTATTGCTGGTCATTGCTATGGTGCTGCATGAGAAGGGTGTTCTTCTAGACAGCCTTGATTTTATAGATTCTTGTGTTCAGGGGAGAAAATTGATCTAGCTCCATCACGTTGCTAAAACAGCAGATGTCTTAGAAAAGCCCACTAACTGTTCTTTGCCTTGTCCTCACTCCTTCTAAAATTAGGAACTTGGTGGAAAAAGTTTTACTGAAGGAACTGCTTGGGCAGAGCAATGATCTCTTCCTCTTGGCTTTTGTTCTATGCAGGTTGTTCAATTTTTTTCATGTGCAGATGGACTGAGTAGCTCACTTACTCTCTTGTTAGCAGCTGCAGCAATTTTCTTCATCCTTCTTAAGAAGTTGATGGCAACCTGGCCTTCAGAACTGTGGAGAAAATTGCCACCTTGGAAGCAAGTCATTGTACATTTCAGGATATTTTTCTCTATCCTTGTTTGATAGTTTTGTCTTCTCCCATGTTATCTATTGAAAGTTAACAGACAGAATAGACAACAAAAGAAACAGGCTTGAGACATTTTGATTGTGTAAACTTAGCTTGGCCCACTTAATTGATAGAATCCCACAGTGGATCGTTTTCTATTAATTTGTAAGGGAAATTTTGCCCAATGGTTTGGAATGAATACTTGGAAAAAGTTTGGCCAATATTGTATGTTCTGTTACTCTAAACCTCACAAAATGACTCAAAGCAGTCCAAAGGTCCTGCAAAAATGTCACCTAAAATCCTTCTTCTTGTTATATAAGGGAGGAGGAAAAAGAGTCTCAGTAAAAAATGCCCATATAGCTGGTCATAACTGGAAAGAAGAGTGTCCTTCAGAGCTTGCTGCAGATTGACACAGGCCAAGTGGGGATCTCATCCAGAGCTAAAGAAAGGCGAGGAACTTAAGCTGCTGCCCTCCCTTGTGCCCAGGCTGTGGGAGGCAGGAAGCACTATAAAGAGAGCATCAGGCTTCACTGAAGCAGATGATGGGACAGTGCACAATGGAATGCTTTAAAATGGAAATTTCTGTTGTATGTATTCTGCTATGCAGCATCCTCTATTTTTCCTCACTCACTGGACTCCTATTCAAGAAAATGGCTGCAAGCTTTTCATTTTCTAATGATATGAGCCTTCATCCTTGAATTATTTATTTACTAAATTTATAAGCTGACTTCCCTCCCAAGGTTCCAAGGTGACATGCAAGATTCTTCTCCTCTCCATTTTCTTTTCACAACAACCCCGTGAAGTAGGTTCAGTTGAGAGGCAGTGACTGGCTTCATGACTTAGTGCAGACTTGATCCTGAGTCTTCCTGCTGCCAGTCCAATGCTCAAACCACTAAACCAGAGTGCCTCACTCATGCAAAGAAGCATCGCATCATGAATGACATTTGCATTTCTTTCAAGTGTGCCAAGCAGGTTTTCAAAGCTTCAAAGCTGCACCTGGAACCAAAGCAGAGTAACTTCAGACACAGTCCAACCTAATCAGGAATGGTATTGGAAACTGTCACATTTAGATTCCTTAGTAAAATAAGTTTAGTTGAACTGCACCCGCTTCCATGCCCACTGCAAAGGTCTGATTTTCATCTACCCAGAAAACTCAGGCTATTAAATTTTGCAAATGTTCCAGAGCAATACTAATTTACATGTGTATTTATGAAATCAAAATGTTGGAAAAAATCCAGTTAGATACAATGGAACAGAAAGTATTTTAAGATCCAATAAAGGGTTCTTTTATTTAGGATGTATAGAACTATTGGATATTAAAGTGCTCGTCCTTATTTATTTCAAGAGTCACAGGGAAAGCACATTTGTGCAGAAAGATCTCATGCATTGAGCCTCTTCATAATTTCCATGAAGTTATTTTACTACTATTTGTGTCATTTCTATCAACCCTCCTAGCCAACATTCTCTGGGTGGCCAATAACAGTTCATTAAAACCATGCAATTAAAACACCAGATTTCAAAGAGCTGAAACATTTATCTCATAGAGAAATTTCTCTCTTCCCCAGAGAGGCTCGCCTGGCGCCGTCATTATTTGCTTTTCGGCGCCAGGCGAAGACCTTTTTATTTAAGAAATATTTTAATTGTTAATTTATTAATTAATTTATTAATTTATTAGTTTACTGTGAATTTTATTTTTTGTTAGGTTTATTTATAGTTTTAATTGGGGACTATGAGATGGGCCAATTTTAGTCTTTATAACTTGTAACTGTAGGTCGATTTGTGTTTTAATTTTATATTGTATTTGTTTTGTATGGACCTGCTGTGAGCTGCCCCGAGGCTAGTTGGCAAGGGGCGGCATAGAAATTTTTCTAATAAATAAATGAATAAATAGATAGATAGATATAATATTTGGGGTGCAGAAGGTATAATCACCTCCCCTACAGGAAATCCCTCCAGGGTGCAGCTCAGCCCACTACCCAGAGAGAGACAAGGGTCCTGGGCTGAGGAAATGACTGATCAGAGAAGTCAGCCCTTCTAACAGGTGTTCAAGGAAGAGTTAATCTGCAGACCAAGCAATTTGCTGAAAGATCTCCACAGCAAAAAGAGGGTTTTTTAATTATATCAAATTAAGATTATTAAAAGTTAAGTTCTGTACTAAGAACATTTTCCTGTGAAAGGTGTTGCAACATCATTATTTCTTCCCAAAATGCACTTACTGTACATTTCTCAAAGCCATCAGCCTTGATTGAAAGCTAATGAAAAGCTGTCCTGCGTCAGTTTCTTCCTTGTATCCATTAAGAATAATTATGGCTGAACAATTTTTGATGCCTGTAACCTTCGCAAGTGTTGCTAATGGCATTATAAATTGCTCCTTGTCCAATGACTACAGTCTGGGGCTTAATTCAAAAGCTCTCTGTCAACAGGGCAGATTTGTGTGGTTAATGAGTGTGTTTAAAACAACAGCCTCAGCTCATGCATCCTAATGTCGATAAGAGGACGTGGTTCAATAAAGCAACTTGTCCATAATAATTAGCAGCAACAAATGTGCTAGATTCGCCCAGTTGCAGCTTTAATGCCTCTCTTTCTGTGGTTCTGACCAAGTTTCCTTTTCTGCTCTGAGTTGACCACATATACTTTTAAGAGGCTCCTTCATGGATCACTGCCTTGTCGTGGCAAAGGGGCTTGCGTAGCTCAATGAAGCTATGAGCTATGCCAGTCAGGGCCACCCAAGAAGGACAGGTCATAGCAAAGAGCTCTGACAAAAGCTGATCCACTGGAGAAGGAAATGGCAACCCACTCCAGTATCTTTGCCATGAAAACCCCATGGGCAGTACCAAAAGGCAAAAAGATATGACGCTGGAAGATGAGCCCCTCAGGTTGGAAGGTGTCCAATATGCTACTGGGAAAGAGCGGAGGGCTGGTACTAGTAGTGCCAGAAAGAATGAAGCGACTGGGTCAAAGCCGAAAGAACACTCAGTTGCTGATGTATCTGGTGGTGAAAGGAAAGTCCGATGCTGTAAAGATCTATACTCCATAGGAACCTGGAATGTAAGATCCATGAATCAAGGCAAGCTGGACGTGGTCAAAAAGAGATGACAAGACTTGAACATCGACACCTTAGGAATCAGTGAACTAAAATGTACAGGAATGGGTGAACTTAATTCAGATGACCAGGTATACTACTGCGGGCAAGAATCCCTCAGAAGAAATGGAGTAGCATTCATAGTCAATACAAGAGTAGGAAAAGCAGTACTAGGAGACAATCTCCAAAATGACAGAATGATCTCAGTAGGGAAAAGCACTAGGCCACTCAGGTATGACATAAATAATATTTCTGATGAATATACAGTAGAGGTGACAAATAGATTTAAGGAATTAGATCTGATAGACAGCATGCCTGAAGAACTATGGACAGAGGTTCGCGACATTGTACAAGAGGTAGCAACTAAAACCATCCCAAAGAAAAAGAAATGCAAGAAAGCAAAATGGCTGTCTGAGGAACCTTTACAAATTGCTGAGGAAAGAAAGCAAGCGAAAGGCAAGGGAGAAAGAGAAAGATACACCCAATTGAATGCAGAATTTCAGAGAATAGCTAGAAGAGATGAAAATGCCGTCTTAAATGAACAGTGCAAAAAAAATAGAAGAAAACAATAGAATAAGGAGGACCAGAGATCTTTTCAAGAAAATTGGAGATATGAAGGGAACATTTCATGCAAAGATGGGCATGATAAAGGACCAAAATGGCAGGGACCTAACAGAGGCAGAAGAGATTAAGAAGAGGTGGCAAGATTACACAGAGGAACTATACAGGAAAGAGCTTAATGTCCCTGATAACCACGATGCTGTTGTCACTGCCCTTGAGCCAGATATCCTGGAATGTGAAGCCAAATGGGCCTTAGGAAGTCTGAGCAACCACAAAGCTAGTGGAGGTGACAGCATTCCAGCTGAGCTATTCAAAATCCTAAAAGACGATGCAGTAAAAGTGCTACACTCAATATGCCAGCAAATTTGGAAAACTCAACAGTTGGCAGGATTGGAAAATGTCAGTTTACATTCCCATCCCAAAGAAGGGTAATGCCAAAGAATGTTCAAACGACCGCACCATTGCACTCATTTCACATGCTAGCAAAGTTATGCTCAAAATCCTACAAGCTAGGCTCCAGCAGTATGTGGACCAAGAACTACCAGAAGTACAGGCAGGATTTCAAAGAGGCAGTGGAACTAGAGATCAAATTGCCAACATATGCTGGATCATGGAGAAAGCTAGGGAGTTCCAGAAAAACATCTACTTCTGCTTCATTGACTATGCTGAAGCCTTTGATTGTGTGGATTACAACAAATTGTGGCAAGTTCTTAAAGAAATGGGAGTACCTGACGATCTTATTTGTCTCTTGAGAAACCTATATTCGGGTCAAGAAGCTACAGTGAGAACTGGGCACAGAACCATTGATTGTTTCAAAATTGAGAAAGGAGTTCGGCAATGCTATATACTGTTGCCCTGCCTATTTAACTTAAATGCAGAGCACATCATGAGAAAGGCAGGCCTAGATGAATCACTAGAATTCAATAGAATCAATAGAATCAATAGAAAGGTAGGAATCTGTCCTCGTGTCCCCAGGCCTTGAGCTCTGTCAGCTTGATGGGATTGCCAAAGGTCTCTTCTGCCTTCTTCCAGGTGTATGAACTGGGGATTGTCCGGCCTAAAAGTGGGAGGAGGGAGGGAGGTGTGTTTGCCTCAAGGTGGTGCATGGAGAGGCTCCATGTCAGTGAGTGAGGTGACAAGAAGGAAGGGAAATTTAAGAGAGGTGGGACAAGGTTCTGGCAGGAATGGTTGTGTTTTTAATGAAGCATCTTAAAATGAATGTCAAACTGATGACTGGAGGAGATTCAAAGATCAGGAGTGTACTGATTTCTTCTTCATGTTTCATTTAGGGAAAATAAAACTTAAGCTCCAGTCCCCAACCTTGCTATTGTGGATGAAAAAATTACAATTTCCAGTTAAAAGTAAAATAAATTATGGAGTCTAAAGGACTATATAGGATTAGGAGAGAGAGAATACAGTGATCGTAGATTTGGTTGTAGCTGATGTGTTAAGAACACGTCATAATTTACCAAAATCAACAAGACCTCCTCTATATGAGCCAAAGAGAACCCACTGTGTGTGAAGGCTTTTTCTTCCATTTTTATTGCAAAGGAAAAATGCATCTTTGATTCATGGCTTTTTCCAGGGATTCACATCTCTCTGCCTTCCTTTGTATTCTATTAACCAACCATAGGATGGTACTGTGATATAAGTGCAATATAGCACAATTTTATCATTTTAAGAGGTCTCTGTTCCAGTTTGTCAACATCTGAAATAAAAAACCAGATTTTCCTTTGTGCAAAAAAGCCCTGAGGGTAAGAGCAGCAACTGGCACTCAGCTCCCTCTTCCCTCCTGAGTGGAAGTCCAGTCCTGATTCAAAGTATGAACATTAGCATGTAAATCCCTAACTGGCTTGGAGCCAGGTTATCTGAAGGAATGCCTCCCATCTACCCTGAGGTCATATCAGAGGTTCTTCTCAGAGAGTTCCTCCAAAGTAAGGGAGGCTACTAGGGGAAAGGCCTTCTCAGCTGTGGCACCCTGCTTGTGGCATCAGCTCCCCAAAGAAGGTCACCTAGCACCCATTCTTTGCTGCTTCAGTGCCGGGAAAGCCTTTTTATTTACCCAATATTTTAACAGATTTTATCTTCATTTTATTGTACTTCTGAATGAGATTTAGCTGTGATGGTTATGGTGGGACTTCGTATTCTGTTATTATATTATGGTATTTATTGTTTTTATGGTATGTGTTTAGATTAATTATATTATTTCTGATGTTGTAAACTGCCCAGGGAGCTGCTGGGTGGTAAAGAAATGTAATAAATAAAATAAATAAGGAATCCCTTGAAGAAGTGTCTGTAAGCAAGCTAAGTGAAAGCTGCTTAGTACACACTTGGAAGGAACAAATCACTCAGAGTAGATAAGATACCAATAGAACTATTTCAAGATGTAGAGAATTAATCTATCAAAATCCTAACAAGAATATGCCAGCAAATTTGGAAAACAAAAGAATGCCCCACATACTGGAAATGTTTAATATACTTTCCAATCTATTAGAAAGGAGATGCAAAAGAATGGAGCAACCATAGGACCACTGCACTAATTTCCCATGCAAGCAAAGTGTTGCTACAAAGAATATTTCCCTGCATGGAGCAAGGAATGTCTGATGGTCAAACTGGATTCCAAAAAAGGAAGAGGCAATCAAGATCATATGGCAAATAAATTGCCATAGTCTATAACAGGGGTGGCCAACCTGAGGCTTGGGAGCAACATGTGGCTCACCCACCCACCTCTTGCCATGGCCCATGGGAACCACCTGCCACCCAAGGCTACTGCCCGTAGGTGCCCACCTGTGGCTCTCAAACATTTGAGGGCCCTTTTTTGCTGTATGTTTTTAGTTATTTTAAATTCATTTTAATGTTGTTTTGTTTTATGGTATTTGTATTGTATTGTTTTATACTTATCATAAGTGCCCAGAGAACTTTGGCTATCAGGTGGTATAGAAATGAAATAAATCATAATCATAATAAATAATTTAAGATATGCAGATGGTACAATATCACTGGCAGAAAGCAGCAATGAATTGAAATAACTCTTGGTGAAAGAAGAAAGTGAAAAAGCAGGTCTGCAGCTGAAAACAAAAAATCAGCGCTACAGAAAAATTGCAAAACTTTATTATCAACAAGGAAAAATTGAAAATGTGAAATATTTTACATACCTTGGCTCAGTCAACAAGCCAAAGGGCAACGGCAGGAGGCAGGGCAGCTTTGATGAATGGATACATGCTGTATATACTTTTTAAAAAATCCTACAGCCTTATTGGCCTCAGTCACAATTCATGAATCATGTGAACATGTCCCATTTGCAATCCTGAATGCAAACACAAGCAAGGACACAGCACCTCAGAAATATCCAGTCTCCCAAATTTGAAATTGAATGTATGCACAGTTGAAAGTATGTACTTGCAAAAAATGTGTGCTCGCACATACATGCATCCCCTCTACCTGCAGTCCACGGTTTCAGGCTTAAACCCCTGGAATAAACTCTATATTTTTGAACTGTATTTTCATGATGGTGGGAGAAGGTGCTCGCAATAGGGAATAAAAATGCAGCTAAACAACCTTTGAGGAAGAATTCAGAGAACCTCAGTGAGCTCTAACTCATCCCTATCCATCAGAAGGGCTCTGCCCTGGATGCAGAGGCATCGATCCTCTGCTCAGGTACCTTGAGAGAAAAAAATGCCCAAGTGATATCTGCTCAATAGCCTGGTCTCGTGGCAAGACAGGTTGAACATGGCAAAGAAATTGGATTGGTCCCGGTGCCTTTCCCAAAGTTTCAGCTCTTGAGAGCTACTTCAGACTGTTGTGTCTCACCTCAAACTGTCTTTCCTTGACTTCTGGCTTTTGCTCTCTGAGCATTTGCTGTCTCTGCTTTGAAGGACTGATTGATTATGATAACTCCCAAGGTGAAAAAGGGCATGGCCCTGCAATCTACCCTTCCACAATTTCCACCAAAGTTCTAAAATGGAACAAGAAAAGGAAGGTATTCTGACTCTGTGGAAAAATATATACTGACTTACCTCAGCATTCTAGGAGCTGGAACAATTGCAGCTGATCTGGGGGTCTGACAAAACATTCCAGGGATGCTTTGAATTCATTGTTCATCTTAAATTGAGGGAAGTGAGAGTATAGCACGCATGCATAATTCACCTCAATACTGAGGGAATGTCAAGGGCCAGGCAGCAAGGTAGTGCCCCAAGGACAGGCTCCCGGCCCAGGGTACAGACTGCAGCGCTAGGATTCAGGAGGCGTGACCTGAGTGTTCAGGTTTCTCAAGATCGCCCTGGATCTTCCTTCTGTCTTCTAGAGTGTTTGCTGTTCCACCCAGTTTTGTATCATCTGCAAATGTGATTCTCTTTCCTTGTACTTCCTCATCCAAATCATTATAAAGCTGTTGAAGAGCACTGGGCCCAGGACTGTGCCCCGTGGCACCCCACTAGTTACCGCCATCCGATCTGAGAAGGTGCCATTGACGAGCACTCTTTGTGTTTGATATAGCAACCAAGCCTTACCTCATAAGGTAGTGCTTATCCAGCAAGGCTCGTAGTCACTGACAGCCTCCTCCCTCATGAATCCGTCCAATCCAGATTGGCAGCCATCACTGCTTCTTGTGGTAGAACATTCCATAGTTGAACTATGTGTGGTGTGCAGAAGGACTTCCTTTAATCTCCCCTGAACCTCTGAGCAATCAAGCTCATGAGATGAGAGTCTTTTCCAGTAGCAACGCTTGTGCAGTTCTAGATAGTAGAGAGACAGGCATGCATTGTTTTCCTCCCACTTTCTAAGCATGAATTTTGTTTACTATGGATTGAGTTAATGTGGGCTGCAGGAGCTGGAGGTCCCTGTTTGCTTCTCCTTCTGAAATGTAGTTTCCCTCTTGCTGTGTCCTTTTCCTGATTTCCCCTGACTGTCTGTGCGTCAGTCTGCCTGTCTGTCTGCCTCCCTGCCTGTCATTCTATCTACTACCTACCTATCTAATCTGTTTGGAATGATTATCTAATTAATACAGATATAAAATTAATAACTCCTTCATGGATCACTGCCTTGTCGTGGCGAAGGGGCTTGCGTAGCTCAATGAAGCTATGAGCTATGCCGTGCAGGGTCACCCAAGACGGACAGGTCATAGCAGAGAGCTCTGACAAAACGTGATCCACTGGAGAAGGAAATGGCAACCCACTCCAGTATCTTTGCCATGAAAACCCCATGGACATGAAAACCAAAAGGCAAAACGATATGACACCGGAAGATGAGCCCCTCAGGTCGGAAGGTGTCCAATATGCTACTGGGGAAGAGCGGAGGGCTAGTACTAGTAGCGCCAGAAAGAATGAAGCGACTGGGTCAAAGCCGAAAGGACACTCAGTTGCCGATGTATCTGGAGGTGAAAGGAAAGTCCGATGCTGCAAAGATCTTTACTCCATAGGAACCTGGAATGTAAGATCCATGAATCAAGGCAAGCTGGATGTGGTCAAACAAGAGATGACAAGACTGAACATCGACATCTTAGGAATCAGTGAACTAAAATGGACAGGCATGGGTGAATTTAGTTCAGATGACCATCAGGTATACTACTGCGGGCAAGAATCCCTCAGAAGAAATGGAGTAGCCTTCATAGTCAATAAAAGAGTAGGAAAAGCAGTACTGGGATACAATCTCCAAAATGACAGAATGATCTCAGTTCGAATCCAAGGCAAACCATTCAACATCACAATAGTCCAAGTCTATGCCCCAACCACTGGTGCTGAAGAGGCTGAAGTTGACCAGTTCTATGAAGGCCTACAACACCTGCTAGAATTAACTCCAAAAAATGATGTCCTTATCATCATGGGGGATTGGAATGCTAAAGTAGGAAACCAAAAGATAACCGGAATAACAGGCAAGTTTGGCCTTGGAATACAAAATGAAGCAGGGCATAGGCTGGTAGAATTTTGTCAAGAGAATACGATGGTCATAACAAACACTCTTTTCCAACAACCCAAGAGACGTCTCTACACATGGACATCACCAGACGGTCAACACAGAAATCAGATTGACTATGTGCTCTGCAGCCAAAGATGGAGAAGTTCTATACAGTCAGTAAAAACTAGACCAGGAGCTGACTGTGGCTCAGATCATGAGCTTCTGGTGGCAAAATTTAGGCTTAAGTTGAAGAAAGTAGGGAAAAGCACTAGGCCACTCAGGTATGACCTAAATCATATCCCTGATGAATATACAGTAGAGGTGACAAATAGATTTAAGGAATTAGATCTGATAGACAGAGTGCCTGAAGAACTATGGACGGAGGTTCGCAACATTGTACAAGAGGCAGCAACTAATACCATCCCAAAGAAAAAGAAATGCAAGAAAGCAAAATGGCTGTCTGAGGAAGCTTTACAAATAGCTGAGGAAAGAAGGGAAGCGAAAGGCAAGGGAGAAAGAGAAAGATACAAACAAGTGAATGCAGAATTCCAGAGAACAGCTAGAAGAGATAAGAATGCCTTCCTAAATGAACAGTGCAAAGAAATAGAAGAAAACAATAGAATAGGGAGGACCAGAGATCTCTTCAAGAAAATTGGAGATATGAAGGGAACATTTCATGCAAAGATGGGCATAATAAAGGACCAAAATGGCAGGGACCTAACAGAGGCAGAAGAGATTAAGAAGAGGTGGCAAGATTACACAGAAGAACTATACAAGAAAGAGCTTAACGTCCCTGATAACCACGATGGGGTGGTCACTGACCTCGAGCCAGACATCCTGGAATGTGAAGTGAAATGGGCCTTAGGAAGTCTGAGCAACAACAAAGCTAGTGGAGGTGACAGCATTCCAGCTGAGCTATTCAAAATCCTGAAAGACGATGCAGTTAAAGTGCTACACTCAATATGCCAGCAAATTTGGAAAACTCAACAGTGGCCACAGGATTGGAAAAGGTCAGTTTACATTCCGATCCCCAAGAAGGGCAATGCCAAAGAATGTTCAAACTACCGCACCATTGCACTCATTTCACATGCTAGCAAAGTGATGCTCAAAATCCTACAAGCTAGGCTCCAGCAGTATGTGGACCGAGAACTACCAGAAGTACAGGCAGGATTTCGAAGAGGGAGAGGAACTAGAGATCAAATTGCCAACATACGCTGGATCATGGAGAAAGCCAGGGAGTTCCAGAAAAAGATCTACTTCTGCTTCATTGACTACGCTAAAGCCTTTGATTGTGTGGATCACAACAAATTGTGGCAAGTTCTTAAAGAGATGGGAGTACCAGACCATCTTATTTGTCTCTTGAGAAACCTATATGCAGGTCAAGAAGCAACAGTGAGAACCGGACACGGAACCACTGATTGGTTCAAAATTGAGAAAGGAGTTCGGCAAGGCTGTATACTGTCACCCTGCCTATTTAACTTATATGCAGAGCACATCATGAGAAAGGCAGGGCTAGATGAATCACCAGTTGGAATCAAGATTGCTGGGAGAAATATCAACAACCTCAGATATGCAGATGATACCACTCTCATGGCAGAAAGTGAAGAGGAACTAAAGAGCCTCTTGATGCGGGTGAAGGGGGAGAGCGCAAAAGTTGGCTTGAAACTCAACATTAAGAAAACTAAGATCATGGCATCTGGTCCTCTCACTTCCTGGCAAATAGATGGGGAAGAAATGGAGGTAGTGACAGATTTTATTTTCCTGGGCTCCAAGATCACCGCAGACGGGGACTGCAGCCAAGAAATTAAAAGACGCTTGCTTCTGGGGAGGAAAGCTATGGCAAATCTAGATAGCATACTAAAAAGCAGAGACATCACCCTGCCAACAAAAGTGCGTATTGTCAAGGCTATGGTTTTCCCAGTTGCAATGTATGGCTGTGAAAGCTGGACAATAAGGAAGGCTGAGCGCAAAAGGATTGAGGCCTTTGAGTTGTGGTGCTGGAGGAGACTCCTGCGAGTCCCTTGGACTGCAAGGCGATCAAACCGGTCAGTCCTAGAGGAGATCAACCCTGACTGCTCTTTAGAAGGCCAGATAGTGAAGATGAAACTCAAATACTTTGGCCACCTAATGAGAAGGAAGGACTCCCTAGAGAAGAGTATAATGCTGGGAACAATAGATGGCAGAAGAAGAAGGGGACGGCAGAGGATGAGGTGGCTGGATGGAGTCACTGAGGTGGTTGGTGTGAGCTTGAGTGGACTCCGGGGGATGGTGGAGGACAGGAGGGCCTGGAGGAATGTTGTCCATGGGGTTGCGATGGGTCGGACTCGACTTCGCGACTAACAACAACAACAACAACAAGACTGCTGAGGAGGGAGTAGCCAAAGGTAGCCAGGCAGTGGATGTCATTTGGTCCTATCAGACCATTCCCAGTCATGGCTTGTGCAGCCAGCTTTGCTCTGTGTGGCAAGTGCTTGTCATTAAGACTACAAAGATCTACAGACAAACACAAAGACAAACAAGCAAAAAACAGTAAAGGCTGATGGACTTTGTTATAGCAGACACTGGTAGAATCCATGAGGATCTTGCTGTTGCTGTGGGGAATTCTGGTCCCATGTTGGGCTTTTCCTATTGGACAAACACTTTCTAAACGCAAGCCATAAACCTGAAGCTTGGATACAGCCAGTCACTTGTGGCTGCGGGGCCCTTCCTGTCCCTTCCCATTGCAGAGGCCAGGTTCAGGGGTTTGCAATCTGCTCCTTCCACCATGGACTTTGAGTTGCAGGCATCCCCAGTGTTTTATCTGACTTCTGTATGTGACATTTGTCGCTTTTTTTCTTTTTTGGGGGAGTTCTTTTTAACATTTGTACAAAGGGGAAATTAGCAACAGAATAAAGACCACAGGGCATATAAAAATATGGTTCATTACAAAATATGATATTTTGATAAATACATAGCATTTGCACAGAAGATAAACGTTGATTAGGGGAACACAAGGAAGTGTGAACCAATGGCGACTGTACTATATTTCTAGAAGAAGGATGTGACAGTAGAGGCACAGCTGAGGAATTAATGATGGCAAATCAGTGTCCAGTCAGCTGCTAAAGATGCTGAAGGCAGTGCAGGAATTTGGGTACAACAGAGCAAGTTCAAAATGGGAATGGCATGAGCAACCCAAAGGACAAAATCAGAGAGAGAGAGAGAGAGAGAGAGAGAGAGAGAGAGAGAGAGAGAGAGAGAGACTTTCTATAGTGGTATAACAGAGAGAGATGGCAGAGAAAAGGAAGGAAGGAAACAAAAACAAAGCAAGTCAGAAGGGGCCTCCCAGGCCATATAGTCTGACCCCTGGCTCCAGCCGGCTCCGCTCCCGACATGCCCACCATGGGCATGTCCAGCCTGTCTTTGAACACCCTCACCGATGGGGCCTCAGCCACCTCCCGTGGAAGCCCATTCCACACCCTCGGGGTCCTAACTGTCAGGAAGTGCTTCCTGGCATCTAAATGGAACCTGGGTTCCCTGAGCTTTGCTCTGTTGGAGTGCATCCTGCCTTCCTCTGCAGGGGAGAACAGGTCTCTGCCCACCTCCATGTGACATCCACTCACATACCTGTTTGTCACCAACAGACCCCTCTGAGTCTCTTCTTCTCCAGGCTGAAGAGACCCAGTTCCCTCAGTCTCGCCTCATATGGCATCCCCCGCAAACCGGCCACCAACCTTGTGGCCCTACGCTGCACTGACTCTAACCTGGCTATATCTTCCTGTGATGAGGGGCCCAAAACTGAACACAATACTCCAGTTGCGGGCGCACCAGAGTTGTGTAGAGTGGTAGTAATACCTCTCTTGATCTAGAAGCCACACTTCTGGCTATGCAACCAAGGGTGGCGTTCGCCCTCTTGACCACCACATCACACGGCTGACTCATGTTTAGCCTGCAGTCAACCAGCACCCCGAGGTCCCTTTCACAAGTGCTGCTCTCCAACCACTTGTCCCCTAACCTGTACTTATGACACCTATTCCTAGACCTTGCACTTAACCACATTGAACACCATCCTGTTGTCTCCTGCCCACTTCCATAGTCTGTCCGGATCATTTTGGATCTGGAGTACCTGTTTCTCAGTTGTGGCCACTGCTCCAGTTTTCATCTGCGAATTTGATCAGCAGACTGTTCACCCCTTCTTCCATGTTGTTGATGAAAAGATTAAACAGGATCAGCCCCAGGACAGAGCCCTGGGGAACCCCGCTTGTCACTGGCCGGCATCCTGATGATTCCCCACTAATGGTTGCCCTCTGCTTTCGGTCAGTCAACCATGCCCTAATCCATCGGACAGTGCTTTGGTCTATCCCTCAGTTTCTCAACCAGGAGATCATGGGGCACTTTGTCAAAGGCCTTGCTGAAATCCAGGTATACCACATCCACTGCATCCCCTCCATCTAGCCATCTCGAAACCTTGTCAAAGAATTCCACAAGGTTTGTCTGGCAGGACATGTTTTTACGGAAACCATGTTGTGTGGCTGCCAGCCTCCCTTCCCTGTCTAGCATCACTAGATCTCTTGTTAAGGAAGGAAGGAAGGTTAGAGTGTGGATCAGGGGTGGGCAATTGGGGAAGCAATTGAGTGTTCCCCCCACCCCAAAAGATGCTTATGTGTGAAAGTGTGCTTCCTGAGAAAGTAAAGGGCGCATAGGGCCACCTGAAATGCCCCCTAAAGCCCAAGAATCCTGCTGCAAATGAACCCCTTCTTTTAAAAATGCTGTAGAAGAGTTAGCCAAGAGTTAGCCAAGGCTGGTAGCCTTGTATGGGGTATGTGGAAAGCACCATGTGTGGCAAAGCCTAAATTCACCTGGCCCTGTACCGCCATCACCTTCACAAGTGTCAGCAACACAGTGGCACGTTTTAAAATTCATGTGGCCAATGCACTCAGTGGTTTGCTGCAGCTCAGGGGACATCTTGTTGTCACTGCAATGTTTCTTCAGACACTGTCAGAGGCCCGGGGGAAGCAGGGACAATGGGAGGCAACTCTCCACTGATTTGGTCTGCTGCCCAGGCAGAGGAATTTCTCCATGGCGTGTGTTAGGAGGCGCTGGGGGGCTGCAGTGCTGCCACGCCATGCCTGGCAGCCTTCCGGGTGCAGGACACTCACTGCAGTGGACTCGCTCTAGGCCTACTCCTCTGGCCATGGCCCTCATGGCAAATGCCACCTCTGCTCCAGAGACAGAGCTCTTTGGCATACCCATGGTGGGGAAAGCAGGGCGGGAGAGACACGCTCGCCCACCTCTGCACTTCTAGAGGGGCCTGGAGGGCCACGGCTGGCAGCTCCAGGAAACAGGAGGTGCTTGGAGAGCCATTCCACATGGTGTGACCAGCTTTTCCTCTCACTGTCGCAGCTTCCCTGTCGCTGTGAAGTCCTCTCCTATTCCTCATGCTTTCATTGCCAAAGAGCGGGGTCTGCAAAGGAGCTCCCTTCGCTTTCTCTCCCCATCTAACTACTCACACAAATTTATTCTCTGTTTGTACCAAGCCACAGTTTCTGCCTGAGAACAAACAGTTCATAGTAATAAATGCATTTTGATGTTTTATTTTTATTCCTGGATAAAAGTCTTCAGCAGGGTGATGGGAATAAGGAGTCACACTTTATTTCACAGCTAGAGAGATTTGTACATCTGGCCTACAGGAACTGCTGAATCTATTTTCATTATAACAAATATTGATTTTGCATTAAAAAGTCTCATTATTTGAGATAATCACTGTTGGACTTTTTAGTTATTCTTCTGGTTGCTAAATCATTAAGGTTACAATCCTATAATTAATTACCTGGAAGTAAGCCCCACTGGACTCAATGGGACTTACTTCAGAGTAGATATATATAGGATTGCACCATAAATCTCATTCAAATCACAGCTGTGATCTCAGTGTAGCTTTATTTTAGCAATCTGGGGCATGAAAAATGAAACAGGACTGCAAATGTTTAAGAAATGAATGGGATATGTAGGGCTAGCCTACCAATCACTTTTCTCAGGTAGCTGAGGTTCTCTTTCCCCTTTGTTATAAAAAAGCCAAAAGAAAAACAAAAACTCCTGTCTCCTCCACTTGCAGCAGGTGATAAAAGTCTTTTCCTGTCCTGGTTAAATGTTACTTACAATTAACTGACATGACAAGCCTTTAAAAACATAAAACACAGCAAAGACAGGGAAATAGGGTTTGGCAAAGCTAAAAGGTAAGCCAAGTCTACCTGCACACCTAAACATCCCTCAAAGGTTTGCATCCCTCCAAAAGCAAGAGAAATCCACTCCCCCACTGCTTTTCCAGGGAAGGACAAAGGTTTTCAGGACTGCTCAAAAGAAGCGCATGCACATGAGCTTAGAGATGCTTTTTGAATAATTCTAGATTTTTTAATGGGGCTGGGGGAAGGAAAGTAGAATAATCTCTCTCCAGAGTGGTGGATGGGCAGTCATTAATGTATTATTCTGTATATAATGGAGGCTAGCTGAATGCCCCTTGCACCAGCAACAGTATGAATTATTGACTCAACATATGTTCCCTGGTGAATACTTTTCCAAGGTTACACACTGATATTGGATATTTATTCTGAATACGGTAGGGAGGAAAGACCTCATTGGCACATAATGTCTGAGACAATCAAGTTCTGGGGAATTTCAGGCTCGCTGGAAGGTTTGTATAATGTTGCGCATCCTTTCAGAGGAAGGGGATGGGGCTTAGGCGAAGCAGGATCCTTGCTGCATGTCAATTCCAGTCCGTTGCAAAGCCATGAAAAACCAGTAGCACATCTGTCCAATTACCCTCACGTTACTCTGGCTAGACAAAGAGAGGCTGCCTCCGACTGCCAGAGCAGCGCAGTTCTAGATTGTGGCAAGATGTTCATGCTGGATCCCCAGGAGACACGCTGCATTAACTTGATCCAAGGGCATGCTCTCTCCTGTATCACTTGACCTGGACAAGCTTGCCAGCCCCAGGCTGCAGCCAGCATATGGGAAAATTTGGATAAATCCTGTCAGAAAAACATTACTTCTGTGTGCTTTTGCATTGTGGAATCAATCCTGCACTCCTTCTCAAAAGTACCAGCTTTCCAAGCTAAGTCACTGTTCCAAATGGCCTTCCTCCCCCGCTCCTTTCTCTCACCTTTAGCTGTAAGCTACAGTAGACAGGCCATTTAGTCCAAATATACATTATATACCTTTACAATGATTAAATACTCATTGTTGGAATTCACTGTTTACCAGGAAGTATCTTTTGCTAGCCCAGAGGGCTCCGTGTGCCCCAGCCATTCAGAATGGTGCGGATGCATCACTCAGGGTCTGAGTCTAGATGAGCTTATGAGTTCATGAATAGTTTCTCAGTAGCTTGAATTTACATGTCTAAGCAGACCTGGAGATGGGTTCAAGTTACTCAACTAAAGTGTCAATACACTGCAATTAGAAACATTGTAATCTCATTGTCACTGTATGATTGGCTGATCTTCCTTTATCTGCTCTGTATGTGATGACCTCAGAATCTTATTGTAAAGTCTGCACTCTGTCATCAATTGCCCTGTACCTGTGTATGTGACCTGACTGGGAGGGTATAAAATACCCTGTAGTTGTATTGAAACCTTGCCGTGAGTTTACCTCTGCCTGCCCGGTAATGCATTATTGTGAGTCTACCGCGGGAACCTGGGCCAAACAATAAAGCCACAGATGGTCTGAATGCTTGATCTTTCCCACGAACCCGAGTTTTATTTCCTCCTCACGAATTGAATTTCCGGGATTTTCTGACACACATTGCCTGGTTTTCACAGCATGGGGAGTGTTCCAGCTCTGCAGCAAAGGAGAGAATTGCACGGTCCTTCCCACCTCCAGAAATCCTGCTGCTGTGTGAGAGTGGCCAGCAAGAGACACCAGAGCAGGAATGGCAAGTCTACTCAGGGGCTGGCCAGGTGAGTGAGAAAAGACTGTGCGTAATTTCAGAGGGCCGGCTGGAAGCGAGGCATTCTGAGTACCCCTGGAGATCACCCCTGGGGCAGGCTGGACACGACCCTTGCAACAGCATGGTGGCCTCAGCACATGGTGTTGCTGGTTTGCATCTCTCAGGCTCTCTCGAATCCCTTCCTGGCTTTGAGGGAGGCCTCACCAAAAGTGGGAGGTGCACCAGGCCTCAGAGCTTTCGCACTCTGATCTGTTAAGCCCCACATGTAGTTTCTTTTTCACTGGGACCCCGTCAGGGAAACAGGAAGCCCTCATCTGGGTACCTCTGAATGCCGAGCATTGAGCCACGTCTTTCTCTCACCTCCAAACCTGACCCACTGAAGTTTCCCCCAGATGTGCCCATCTGTGGTTTTAGAAAGGAGGCAGTTTTGCAATGCTGAAATGCAAGACTGTGCCAGGACCTGTTATATTCCAGTAAAACCTGCTAAAAAGAGAAGTTGTTTTTTCCCCCTTGGTCTGCACTTGGCCTCCTTTGTGCATGAAGACTGTTCTTCTGCAAAATAGACTTTTCCCACCTCATGCCATGGGGGGCTTGACTGACTACTGTGCACACCAAGGACCCCACCAGGACCAAATCCCACTTTTGTGGGCAGCGCTGTCCCGGGGACAACCTCTTGGGCAGGTATGACCTGAGCACCTTTCCTGCTCCCCTTCAGGGGCCATGGTGCCACATCCCCGAATGCCAGACATTCCCAGGAGGATGGGTGACACTTCCATCCTGCTTGTAGGCAGCTGGGCATGCACAGAATTCTGAACTAGAGAGACCTCTGGGGAGGGGGCTTGGTGTTCTCTGAAATCTTCCATGAGGCTTGTTTAGCCACATTCATGTTTCTCAGTGTGCGCATCCTTCCCCCATTCAGGAAGATATGGCAAAACAGATGCAACTTCTTTCAGACGTTAAGCCTGAAACTGAGCATTGCGGGGCAGGGGAGTGCATTTAACCTCACACTTTGGCAAGTGTAGGCTTTCAGTTGTGAATGCAAGCTTGGGAGATTGGAAAATCCCCTAAGAACTGTCTTGTTCATGTTTGCATGCAGGCTGCAAAGGGGACACATTCACTTGATTCATGAAAAGGAAGAAACACTCATACTTTCCCTATGTTACCCTGGGCGATCAGGACCAAAAAGGCTTCATAAGGAGCAGTCCACAAAGGTGAGAATAGGAAAATGGAATTCTTCTTTATGAATTGCACATTGCCAAAGTAGGCGTAGTGACATCCCTTCTCAAACTCCCTCTGCCTCCCACAATCCTCACAGAAAAAGCAGATGAGAGAAAAATGGCAAGGAATGTGTGCTGCTACATTAAAAAGCACGCAAACTGTGTGCCTTGGGCTCCTCCATCAGTGCATAATGTTGCCATTTTTGAGGATACCATATTCCAAAATGAACCCAATAAGCGAGGACCACCATCTCATAGAAATATATAAAGTTATATTTGCTGTCCTTGCCAGATGGTAATATATTATCCATGGTTATACATTCATTTTGGACCAATAGTATTTGCTCGTTTGTTTGTTAGTTATATTTACATGCCACCCTACAGCCCAGAGGCTCTTTGGGCAGCTTATAATACTCATAAAAACACCAACAATTAACAACCATTACAAAACCATAAAGCAGGAGTTAAAACAGAAAAATCAGATGTATTGAATGTTATCTCTATATAAGACAGGAGAATGTAATAAGTAAGCAGCAATAATAACAGGATCAGATCAGAATAGCTACTGAAAACAAGTGTTGAATAATAATGTCTTGACCTGGCCAAGAAAAGTGACTAATTAACTATTGTTAATTATTTATTGTTATTTATTGTTTATGTTTATATATTTTTATTTTTAGACTATGAGATGGGCCAGTTTTAGATTGTGTATTGTTTTATATTGTATTTTTTTATATGTTGTTAGCCGCCCCGAGGCTTGTTTGCAAGGGGGCGGCATATAAATTTGTAAAATAAATAAAATAAATTAATAGAGAAGATGCTAAGGGCACTTCATTAGGAAAAACATTGCAGGAGTGGGGTGCAATGACAGAGAAGGCCCTTCTCCAATATTCTGAATTTGGTTAATGAAATAATTGGTTGCTCAGTTTTGCAAAAAACTAAAGTACTGTGTTAACGTAAAGATTTTGTTACTGATCTTGAAGTGTCTGTGCTCCTGCTGATTGCATACTGTCCAAACTGGAAGAAAGTTGCTGCTCCAACAATACATTAACACTATGGCAGAATATAGGATTTGGCAATCCAAGCAAAATTAGCATTTTACAGAAGATCAAGCAGTGGAGAACAGACAAACTTACTGGAAAATAGATTCTATTTGCAATGTTCGTGAAATAGTGAATGTCAGGACAATATTTGAACACATGTGAAATTTCATTTCTACAGGTAATAAATATGATATATTTGTTTTAAAAATAAAACAGGAATTGATTTAAAGTTTCTGTCCTTCATGCTTGTAGAAATGAACCTCAATTTGTTATGGCAAAACAGGTGAGGAGCTGTCTCTGAAGGAGAAAGAGGATACATACTTCTATCAAACTTGGAACTCTTTTTATTATTGGCTAGAGAAATGGGACTATGCGTAGATTTGAATATGTCTACGGATTGCTATAAAAAAAAATGGGGGGCTGACCCAGTAGGTCTGATGTCTCTGATGATTGATGTTTTTAGTTTCTTTTTTTAGTTTGTAGAAAATATTAATAATAAAACTTGTTTTTAAAAAAAACAGGTGAGAAGTCAGCAAATCAGCTGAAATAAAAAGATGTATTAGAAGCAATAGAAAACTACAAGCAAGTTTTCTCAGGGGACGATTTGCTGTCAAGCACTGCATTCCTTTGCATTCACATAAATGCCCCCATTCCTAAAAGTGATCAGCTGCTGCAGTCATCGCAGACCACAGACTGAGCAGGGATCCATCTTCTGCTGTAATTGAAGGAAGTGTGAGCACCACACATCAACCACAAAGCCTCGCCCAGCCTTTGCCAGGAAACATTGGAGGAGACTCATGTGCAAGTGTGTGCAGTGACACGGAAAAGTGTGCATGCGTCACACAGAAGGCAGTTCATGTGGAATTCATGTAATTTGTTACACAGAAGCAACTCCTGTGTGAACTCTGTAAATGTGGCCAAACATGTTCAGCTGTCCACATTAACACCTTTTCCTTCTGATTTAGTTTCTTCTTGCGTTAAGGGCAGCAAAGATAGGCTGGGGAGGAGTGGGTCTATTTTGAGCTGCAGGACTCTGTGGGCTGATGATGCCTCTTTCTTGTGCAGGTACATCCACACACTCAGCAAAGTGCAGGGCCTTGCCCTCGAGCAGCCTGCATGCTGGGGACACAGCCAAAGAGTGCTTCTCATTCTTCATGCAATGGGAATATTGTAGTCATTTAGACCTATGTGAGGAAGCTGGATTTTAGGCCCTGGTGGCTACACTATACAGAGAAACAACGAGGTCATTTCACAGGTTTAAAGGAAGGACGAAAACATGTAAATTTGTCATAAAATCTGTGACACTGAGGAACCAGCTCTCTCAGTGCATTTTGCCCCTTTTGCTTCTGAGCAAAAGAAACAGGGTCGATTTTGAGTGACCTGAGCACCAGAGGAAGGCTCTCTGCGCTGCCTGGCTAGGCTTGCATGAAGCCAGAAACCGCCGCATCCAGCAAGTGGTGCAGTGCGGCTTCCAAGGCACCCAGCAGAGGCTCAGGCCCACACTGGGGAGCAGCCTGCCTCCCACGCAGTTCTCCCTCAGGTATCCCCAGGGACACCACAAGAGTGCAGGTGCAGGCACATGCTGTGAGGTGGGTGCACGAGGCAGCGGCTTGTTCGCTTGGAGATCTTTTCTCTGAGCGAGGAAACCGCTGCCTCCCTGCACACGGGGCAAGGTGAGCAGCGGTGGGTGCGCACGTGGGTGCGGGCGCACGCACTGTGGGTCTAAATGGGCATGGCAGGCCAGATCCAGCCCCCAGGCCTTAGCTTGAGGACCCATGCTCTACCAAGATCTGTGCTCCTCTAGAAGAAATCTCCCTCCTCCCCCTCTATCATAATTCCACTGCCTCCTTCCTCTGCCTCATGCACTGCTTCCTACCATCATTCCTGTTCTCTTCCTCTGCTTCAATCTCCACTACCTCCCTTTCCGCCCCCCCTCCCTTTCTGGTCTTCTAATCCAGCCCCCCACCTGCATGATTGTCTATAGCTGTGGCTCCTCCACCAAACCAGGCTGGCCGGCACGTCTTCAGTGACTTTCCATGAGGCCATCCTCCCAACGTAGCCTGGTGATGCCTCACCTGGGAAGCCCCTTCCAGCCTATTATGCACCATGCCTTTGTTGTGGCAGGCTGCAATGGCAGGCGGATATGTGCTCCTAAACGTCACCTGCATCTCGGGCTGCACAGAGATTTGCTGAAAAGTATCGTACCCTTTTAAATCAGATAGAAATTATATGAATGAGAAAAGAAAGAAAATTGGGCATTATGAGGATAACAACTTAGCAGCTGTCAGATGAAGAATAATTGAATTCAATGACATTTAGTGCTACAGAAAACAATAGTAGCCAGGCAGCCACCCATCTGATTCATGTCTAGTTCATGTTTAACAAAACAAGACCGAGGGTCATGCAGTCAGGAGTCCCATAAATAACCCGTTAATGGGATTTCCAAACAAGCTGTCCCCAAAATGCTTCTTTTTTGTCTCACATAGAGAATATTAAAATGCAAATGGATGCAGGCTGTGTCATCATAAACAACCATGTTCATCTAACCCCTGACCTCACCATTTAACTGCCCATCTTAGCAACATGTATTGTTTTAACCACTGTGTGCCACTCCAAAGAGCAAGCACAGAACAGCAGCCACCCAGGAAAGCAGGAACCATCAACAGAGCACTGGAAATTCACATGCATGCCCTTTGAACGTTTTCTTCACCAGCATCTCTCTTCCATTGCCCCTGTCTAGCTGAAGGCATGTTTAAACCAAGAGAAACTCACAGCTGTTTCTGGAGCAGTTTATTCACCACTAGGCTTTGCCCCATCTCTGCCTCCTGCTGCTTCTCTCAAGAAGATGAAAGAGGGTGTGGACTTCCAACTGATCTCACCTGAGATGTCCCTCTCTGCTCTCTGACACCTGGACAAATATCCAGGCGGGGTGAATGTCAGCTGCTTGATTTGATCTAGGATCCACTTGTTTGTCTTTCAGTCAGACAAAGCTGTCCTCCAGCATCCATTCTCTTCCTATTCACAGTCCTGCTTTCACACCCATACATAGTAATTGTAAATAGCATCTTGACCTTGATCTCCAGTAAAATGTTTGTACACTTGATGCTCTTCAAAGGCTCAGTCTTTGATTTCCTTGGCTACAGTCTCTATTTGAGTTGATGACTGACCCAACATATGTGAAATCTCTCACAATTTTGATTCCTTATTAAAAGCAGAATTCTGTAATTCTTCTGTGGACATGGTTATTGTTTACTTAATATTCAACTGAAATCCTGCTTTTGTACTTTCTTCTTTCACTTTCATCAGGACTCATTTTAAGTCATTGCTACTTTCTGCCAGTGATATAGTATCACCTGCATACCTTTAATTAGTAATGTTTCTTCTGCTTTGATCCAGCTTTCCTTATGATATATTTTGAATACAGATTAAACAGATAGGGAGATAAAATACAGCCTTGTCTGACACCTTTACCTATGGAAAACCATTCTGGTACTCCATATGTTGTTCTAACTGTAGCTTCTTGTCTGTGATACAGGTTGTATGCATCAGGATGCTCAAGTGTGGAGGAACCCCCATTTCTTCCAAGACCACCCATAGATTCTTGTGATCTTCTCAGTCAGTCTGTGCTGCAGTCGACAATGCACAGACTGACTGCTTTCTCAAAGTCTTTGGTGTGCTCCAGAAGCCAAAGTATATTTGCAGTATGGTCTCGAGTGCCTGTTCCTTTTCAGAATCCAAATTGAACACCAGACATTTCTTGCTCCATATAGGGTAGTATTCTTTGTTGCAACACTTTGAACATCACTTTGCTGCATGGGAGATTAATGCGATTGTTGCTGTATCCTTTTGCATCTTCTTTCCTATGGATTGGAATATAGAAACACAGAAATGTAGAAACAGAGTGAGTCAGAAGGGGTCTCCTGGGTGATCTAGTTTGACCCCCGACTCCAGCTGGCCCCGCTCACAACATGCTTATCATGTGCATGTCCAGCCTATCCTTAAACACCCTCACCGATGGGGCCTCAACCACCTCCTGTGGAAGCCCATTCCACACCCTCAGGGTCCTAACTGTCAGGAAGGACTTCCTGGCATCCAGATAGAACCTTGCTTCCCTGAGCTTTGAATGTTTCCTGTCTGTCAACCATTGTTTTGTTTTCCATACTTGTTGATATATTTTTGCTGGGATTTGGACTGTTTCATTTTCTGCAGCTTTTGGTATCCCATCTACTCCAGGTGCTTTCTTCTTTACAAGTGCTCTCAGAGCAGCTTTCACTTCTTCATAGGCTTCCACTCTGAAGGAGTCTGCCATCTTTTCATATCATCCGTACATTCTTTCCACCTTCTCTTCATCTTCTCCTGGTCTGACTGTGCATTCCCTTTTTTGCCTTTTAGCATCCCTAATCTAGGCCTGAATTTCCTTTTGATTTCCTGGATCTTCTGGAAGAGGCGCCTTCCCCTAGCAGGAGGTGGACATTCTCTGCAAGGAGAGGCCTCTGTATGATGGCATTTTGGATCTCAAGTGGCCTTTCCATGGCCTCCACATTTAACCTTCAAACAATTTAACTAAATGCTTATTTAGGTTACTTTAAAAATGAATTGATTGTTTTTGGCCATGTTAGTGCAAGAGTTATTCTTTATTTTCTTTTCTAGTGTGTGTGTTTTTAGATGTGGTTTGTTGCCTGTTTTTTGCTGCCCTATATACCAGTCTGGGTTCTTGTGGATGAAGGGTGGTTTATAAAATTTAAAAATAGATACATAAATTTATATAGAAATAAAGCAAGGAGGAGTTAGAACTGCTGGACCTTTGACAAGCTATCGCTTGCCTAACAGTTTACAGGTCAAAAGAGAACATTTTACTTGGGTTGAAAAGATAAGAGGGCTCATTTTTGCCATGGCTTTGGTAGTTACTGATAGATGTGGAAGGATGATTTGAAACAAGGGAGTAGAAAGATTTAAAAAGGTAACAAAGAAAATTACTTAGCCCAAAGGAGAAGAGGGGCTAAGATCAGATAGCACAAGGTGTGAGAAAAGGCAGGAGGGCCAAATACTGACTCAATGACTTCCTGGTTGTTATTGACAAGCTGGGCAGAACAAGATGAGCCTATTGCAGCCCACCGGGGGCAGGGCTGGATTGGGAAGAAGGGCCGGTGTTGGGGCATTGCAGAGCAGGCGGGAGGAAAGAGTGTAAGCTCCCGGTACCCCAGCCAACTGGGGGAAAGGAGGAAAGAGAAGCAGCCGGAAGCAGGGTTCAAAGGGGGGATGTGACCATGTGTTCAGGTGAATGGGAAAATGGGAAGGAAACCATTTTTTTCTGTTCCCTTTGTTGCAATAAAGTTTTTAAAAGAACTCTCTGCATGCTTAGAATATTTTTCTCTTCCAACAGAAATGAAAGAGTGATTTTAACAACTTGGGGACTCTGTCTGGGACATCTTCTAAATCCGTTGTCAGCTCGGATCGGTGAGTTACTGAAGGAAAGGTGCACCCAGCCGTTGTTATGGCAGTCCTGCAAGTGACTCTCAGGCAGAAACGAGGGCGATCGGAGACCCGAGACTGATTGAAAATCCAGCAACGGAGACTTCTAGAACCCCTCCTGGGTTCAAAAGGGGGTTTACTCGGCCAGATAGAGTAAACCTGATAAGATACATCTACGTTTAGGTAAGGAATCTTTATTTCTCACCCAAGGGAAAGGGAATGGGGAGTAAAGTATTTAAAAGAGCTGGTGGGGCGGGAGGGGGGTGTCAGGCTGGATGGCCCAGGAGGCCCTTCCTGACCCGTTCTGTTTCTATAGGGGTAAAGGGGCCAAGGAAAGATGCTTTCCTTGAAAATTCCTGGGGAGGATTTTAAGGTTCTGGGATAGCTTTTGGGTTGGGGTGGCTGAGAAAAGAAAAATGGAAAACTACTGTGTATTTGTATGTGTGTGACTGTGTGTTTTATGGGAATCTCGCCTGAATAAATGGTGGGGGGGGGGGAATATAATTGTTGCTGCTGTTAGTCATGGTTAATAGGGAGTTCTTGCGGATTGGGCCTAAAGTGTGGGGCCTTTCAGGAAAGGACTACTCACACTCTCTGGAGGTGCAGTTGAGGTGAGGTTAGCAGGTTGTTTTTGGAGAAGGAACTAGATTTAGAAAGTGTACTTTGGACCAAGAAAGGTGAAAACTGCATCTGAGGGGCTGGAGACGCTAAAGGGGAAATGGGTTCAGCAAATCCAGCCCATCAGATATTGCTGGAGAATCAGTTTGTGAAGGAAGGCATGGTAGGAAAGAAGGAAGAGGATTTGTTCAGGAGGAAACAGGTGCAAAGGGAAAGCACTGTGTGGTGTGGTTGTAATTTCATGGTTTGGATTGGGACTTTGTAGGAGATGTTGCAAGTGAGCAGATGGATTGTGGCAAGGAAAGAAAAGGGAGGGGGGAATCCTGCTTATCCTGAAGGGATTCCCAGAGAAAGAAATGAAGAGAAAAAGGAAAAGAAAACTGAAGCAAAGATGCAGAAGGGAAGGGTTTTCTTGTATGTGTTGAGGAGGTTTTTGGTAAAAATATTGAAAATTGGATGGTTGTGTTTAGCAAGCAGCCTGAACAGTGGCAGGCTGGAGTTCAACAAGTGAAGACTGCACATAGAGGCAGCGAAGGGGGGGGGGGCTGCAGGCCCCGTGGGCTTAGGCCTGGCAGTTTCCCTCTTGCATAAGGACTCCTGCTGCAAGTCCCCCTTGTCAGGCAGGCAGTAAATATGTTTCTTATTTTCTCTGGGCTGATTTGGTTTCTCTACCTGCTGAACATGCAATTGTTTGGTATGCGGGGTGTAAAAGGCAAAAGGCAAATTGTGCTGGAGGCCATGCAAGGTGATGTATTTGGCAGGAATTCCTTGCTTTAAGGGGGGCATGGAGCTTGGTGTGTGAGTGGGCTTTTTAGGAGTTTTGGATAAATGGTGGTTGAGTGTTTTGGTACAAAATGGGAAAAAACGTGTAAAGAATGAAACTGCTAAAGTTTTTCATGGAAGCACAAAATGGAGGTGTTGGGAGGGGCTACAGAGGCCATCGAGTTCAATCCTCTGCTGCTGCAGGGCACCATGGTACACACTTTTCATTTGGGTAAAGAAAAGAAGGAAAAAGCAAAAAAAAGAGAAGAGGGTTGGTGTACCTCATTTGCTGAAGAGCACTCCAGTATTTAAGGGGCAGCAACTGCAGCTTTTTCTGGATTTGGTCTGGCCAACTGAATTCAGGGAAATGTGTGCTGGAAACTATGGACTTTTGACTCTGTGGGCTTGGCCATCCCCACACATCCAAGAAAGGGGAATGCTCTGGCAGGAGGTACCACCATTTTGTGAGTGCTGCACAGGGAGCACACACACACAAAAGAGCCTCTGAGCATGTGCAGAGTTCAAAGTGCTTTGGGAAGTTGGGGCAGTGCTGCTTCCTGCCATAAGTTGGGGGCAAGCTTGCACTGGTTCTTTGGATGGGTCCTGGGGTATCTAGAAAGCTCTAAAAGGAAATATTGGGGTGTTTAAATCTTAAGGGGGGGGGACAGTAAGATGATGCAACTGAGGTGAGACATTGGAGGTTCTTTGAGTGTTCAAAGCCTGTATTGCCTCAGGACAAATTCTGCATGGGAAGGGATTGGGTTGAAACAAAGGATCCTTGAGCACTCAATGGGGAGGCTGGGGGGAATTTTTTTAAGGGAAGGAAACCTTCCAGAAGCAGTATTGTGGGAATGCATTGATTGTTTGTGTTGGCTACCAGGAGTTGTTGCGTGGAAGTGGGAGGGGAATGTGTTCTGAATTCTAAGTATACCATCTTGTGGCGGTGCCACAACACAAAGAGTGGAGGAAGGAGGGTAATGGGTGAAACTGGGGCTGTTTGGTTGGGGGGGGTGTGCACATGGGTGCACAGTGGGAGGGGTTCTTTTCAAAAACCCCAAGGAGACTACTTTTCCCTGTTGGTTCAACAAGAGGGTTGTTCCCTTTTCCTTTTTGCAATGTTGCCAAATATTTTGATCAGACCCCAAATTTTAAAAGGCAAGATAGCTATGGAGTGTGTTTTGTACCAACAAAAAGGAATATTGATGGTGCTAAGGAGAGTTTTCCTTACAGTAGTCTAATGTTTGTGGTGGGGTGAGGGGGCGGGGCTAAGCCCATTTGCTAGCCCCAAGAAATGGCAAGGTTTTTCTTTTAATTTTTCTTGCTGTGAGCATAAGCAGTCATGCTCATCAAGATGCACAAGCATTGATTGTTTGATTGTGAAGAGTGCTAGTTCAAGTTGCATGTATATGTAATGGATTTGGGACATTTTTGTATTTATGTATGTGGGGGAGGGGTTACCATCTCTAAAAATTTGTGTGATACCATGTTCTCACTGGACAAACACCATCAGAAGGCGCATTTTGCTTTAACCAAGGCAAGCAATGGGTTTGTGAAGCACGCGAGTTCAACAAGGGGTTTCTCCTGTGTGCACTTTTGTCATGGGTTGGATTTGATTTCAACATCTCAGGCATTTTTCTTGAGAATGTGCTGAACAGACCTGTGTGGGGGACCAGGCTTGAAAAGGACAAAGATTTCTCAACTTTCTCTCCAAGCTAATGTGGTTAACCAGTGTCTGTGAAGAAATGTAAAGGTTTTTTTTTCTAATCCACCTGTTTTTTAAGCTGTACTTTCCAGACACCTGATGAACTGGAACTGCAGAGACTGTGATTCCTGTGTTCTGCCTTGCTCTTTGCATCATCCACGAGGAAGCAAAGGACTAACCAGGCAAACTGTGAGAGACAAGTCTTACAGCCAAGTGTACAGCTGAGTCCAGAAATTGAGTGAAGCCTAGACAACGAAATCTCAAAGAATTGCCTCAAAGGGCAAGACAGATAACCGAACAGGACATTAGGCCATTGCCTCATCTCACACTGCTCCCTCCTTGCAAAGCAGGCTAGCCCGAGTCTGTTGACCGAAAGGGATGGTGGCCTTAGACATGGTATTCATCATTGTGGGGGTCTCGGCCCCAATGAGGATGATATCTTTAGGTCAATGGGTCAAAAGGAGGGGCCTAGGAAGCAGAGAAACCAGGCCTCAAAATAGATTGGGTAGCAGCACTGCAAAGGTGCAAGGGGAGCAGGTTAAAGGTGAGGGCTGGCTGGCACTGAGTTCCTTGCAGCCAAAGGAGGGGGCAAAGAGATCAAGGGGTTTGACTAAGACAATCCCCATCTGAGCTGTGTGGATAGAAGCTGCTTCTTGAGTAAGAGGAAGCACCAGGAGTTATCTGAACTGGCTGATTTCTTTGGTTGGTCACAAAAGGGGGAACTGTTGAAGAAATCTGATAAAACCCTGGCAGAGGGGGGTTGCTCATATGCACCTCTGGGCTAAGGTCAGATCTCTGTTGGTATTGGCTGTTGGTTCAAGAGGATGGGAATTGGTGGCTTGTATAGGGGCTGCTGGGGCCATTGTTTTGCTGATCAGGTAGGACAGATAAAGCTGCCAGATAGACAGCATTGCAATTGCCCTCATTTACATGCCAAAACACATAGTGATCCCTGTGCCTCACTGGCAATTTTACAGCTGGGTTACAGTGAAAACAGGGATAGAGCAAGTGCGGGTGGCTAATCCAGAGTGGAGAGCCATGCAGCAAGACCTCAGGGATGCCCACTGGTGCTTGTTGGCAAAGGGAAATAAGGGGGAATTCATTTTGGACATCAAAGGCCCTATCAGATAATTGAAGGGCATATTGGATATGAGGGAGCAGGAAATTGGGGAATGAACCAAGAGATGAGGACTGCTCCAGGCAGTCGAAAGTGACTTGGATAGAGAACCTCTTTTCAAAGGTTAGAGGCTCTATGGGAAAGAGGAGTGTTTGGAAGAATGAAGCTAGATGTATGAAATGGGGATGCACCAGAGACTGTTACAGGTGGACCATAATGATGAATGAGTTCAGGGCTCCACTTTGGGGAGAATGGAGTCTTACTGGTTAACACAACTGAATGGAAGTGTGATAGATCTGAGATCACAAGAGGAGGCCCAGTGGATACTGGAAAGCAGTCATGCTTCACTGGGTTGGCACCTATGTACATGAGGCTGGGTGTGTAACCCTTCCTGGATATTTTTTCTTGAAAATGGGGGTGTGGGGAGATTCTCCAGTTATCGTAAGGAAGGTGTAAGAGTGGCAGTAGGAATAATAAAATTGGGAGATGTACCCTACTAGGGTCATTATTCACAGAGGCATGCTAGAGACATACTGGTAACTCAAGAATGCTGTGTGGGAAATGCTGTGTGCTGGGTCTACTTATGTATATTTAGCACCTCTTCAGGAGCAAATGACCTGTGCAATAATGGCTCTTGGAAATGCTACTATGCGCACACTAGGACACCAGCTGGAGAGATGCAACAAATGGGGGTATATACACCATAAAATAGGGCGACTCTGAATTATGTTTTAGTACCAAAGGAGGGCTCCTTCGTGGATCACTGCCTTGTCGTGGCAAAGGGGCTTGCGTAGCTCAATGAAGCTATGAGCTATGCCGTGCAGGGTCACCCAAGACGGACAGGTCATAGCAGAGAGCTCTGACAAAACGTGATCCACTGGAGAAGGAAATGGCAACCCACTCCAGTGTCTTTGCCATGAAAACCCCATGGACAGTACCAAAAGGCAAAACGATATGACACCGGAAGATGAGCCCCTCAGGTCAGAAGGTGTCCAATATGCTACTGGGGAAGAGCGGAGGGCTAGTACTAGTAGCGCCAGAAAGAATGAAGCGACTGGGTCAAACCCGAAAGGACACTCAGTTGCCGATGTATCTGGAGGTGAAAGGAAAGTCCGATGCTGCAAAGATCTTTACTCCATAGGAACCTGGAATGTAAGATCCATGAATCAAGGCAAGCTGGATGTGGTCAAACAAGAGATGACAAGACTGAACATCGACATCTTAGGAATCAGTGAACTAAAATGGACAGGCATGGGTGAATTTAGTTCAGATGATCATCAGGTATACTACTGCGGGCAAGAATCCCTCAGAAGAAATGGAGTAGCCTTCATAGTCAATAAAAGAGTAGGGAAAGCAGTACTGGGATACAATCTCCAAAATGACAGAATGATCTCAGTTCGAATCCAAGGCAAACCATTCAACATCACAATAGTCCAAGTCTATGCCCCAACCACTGGTGCTGAAGAGGCTGAAGTTGACCGGTTCTATGAAGGCCTACAACACCTGCTAGAATTAACACCAAAAAATGATGTCCTTATCATCATGGGGGATTGGAATGCTAAAGTAGGAAACCAAAAGATAACCGGAATAACAGGGAAGTTTGGCCTTGGAGTACAAAATGAAGCAGGACACAGGCTGGTAGAATTTTGTCAAGAGAATACGATGGTCATAACAAACACTCTTTTCCAACAACCCAAGAGACAACTCTACACATGGACATCACCAGACGGTCAACACAGAAATCAGATTGATTATGTGCTCTGCAGCCAAAGATGGAGAAGTTCTATACAGTCAGTAAAAACTAGACCAGGAGCTGACTGTGGCTCAGATCATGAGCTTCTGGTGGCAAAATTTAGGCTTAAGTTGAAGAAAGTAGGGAAAAGCACTAGGCCACTCAGGTATGACCTAAATCATATCCCTGATGAATATACAGTAGAGGTGACAAATAGATTTAAGAAATTAAATCTGATAGACAGAGTGCCTGAAGAACTATGGACAGAGGTTCGCAACATTGTACAAGAGGCAGCAACTAAAACCATCCCAAAGAAAAAGAAATGCAAGAAAGCAAAATGGCTGTCTGAGGAAGCTTTACAAATAGCTGAGGAAAGAAGGGAAGCGAAAGGCAAGGGAGAAAGAGAAAGATACAAACAAGTGAATGCAGAATTCCAGAGAACAGCTAGAAGAGATAAGAATGCCTTCCTAAATGAACAGTGCAAAGAAATAGAAGAAAACAATAGAATAGGGAGGACCAGAGATCTCTTCAAAAAAATTAGAGATATGAAGGGAACATTTCATGCAAAGATGGGCATAATAAAGGACCAAAATGGCAGGGACCTAACAGAGGCAGAAGAGATTAAGAAGAGGTGGCAAGATTACACAGAAGAACTATACAAGAAAGAGCTTAACATCCCTGATAACCACGATGGGGTGGTCACTGACCTCGAGCCAGACATCCTGGAATGTGAAGTGAAATGGGCCTTAGGAAGTCTGAGCAACAACAAAGCTAGTGGAGGTGACAGCATTCCAGCTGAGCTATTCAAAATCCTGAAAGACAATGCAGTTAAAGTGCTACACTCAATATGCCAGCAAATTTGGAAAACTCAACAGTGGCCACAGGATTGGAAAAGGTCAGTTTACATTCCAATCCCCAAGAAGGGCAATGGCAAAGAATGTTCAAACTACCGCACCATTGCACTCATTTCACATGCTAGCAAAGTGATGCTCAAAATCCTACAAGCTAGGCTCCAGCAGTATGTGGACCGAGAACTACCAGAAGTACAGGCAGGATTTCGAAGAGGGAGAGGAACTAGAGATCAAATTGCCAACATACTCTGGATCATGGAGAAAGCCAGGGAGTTCCAGAAAAAGATCTACTTCTGCTTCATTGACTATGCTAAAGCCTTTGATTGTGTGGATCATAACAAATTGTGGCAAGTTCTTAAAGAGAAGGGAGTACCAGACCATCTTATTTGTCTCTTGAGAAACCTATATGCAGGTCAAGAAGCAACAGTGAGAACCGGACACGGAACCACTGATTGGTTCAAAATTGAGAAAGGAGTTCGACAAGGCTGTATACTGTCACCCTGCCTATTTAACTTATATGCAGAGCACATCATGAGAAAGGCAGGGCTAGATGAATTGCCAGTTGGAATCAAGATTGCTGGGAGAAATATCAACAACCTCAGATATGCAGATGATACCGCTCTCATGGCAGAAAGTGAAGAGGAACTAAAGAGCCTCTTGATGCGGGTGAAGGAGGAGAGTGCAAAAGTTGGCTTGAAACTCAACATTAAGAAAACTAAGATCATGGCATCTGGTCCTCTCACTTCCTGGCAAATAGATGGGGAAGAAATGGAGGTAGTGACAGATTTTATTTTCCTGGGCTCCAAGATCACTGCAGACGGGGACTGCAGCCAAGAAATTAAAAGACGCTTGCTTCTGGGGAGGAAAGCTATGGCAAATCTAGATAGCATACTAAAAAGCAGAGACATCACCCTGCCAACAAAAGTGCGTATAGTCAAGGCTATGGTTTTCCCAGTTGCAATGTATGGCTGTGAAAGCTGGACAATAAGGAAGGCTGAGCGCAAAAGGATTGAGGCCTTTGAGTTGTGGTGCTGGAGAGGACTCCTGCGAGTCCCTTGGACTGCAAGGCGATCAAACCGGTCAGTCCTAGAGGAGATCAACCCTGACTGCTCTTTAGAAGGCCAGATAGTGAAGATGAAACTCAAATACTTTGGCCACCTAATGAGAAGGAAGGACTCCCTGGAGAAGAGTCTAATGCTGGGAACAATAGAAGGCAAAAGAAGAAGGGCTCGGCAGAGGATGAGGTGGCTGGATGGAGTCACTGAGGTGGTTGGTGTGAGCTTGAGTGGACTCTGGGGGATGGTGGAGGACAGGAGGGCCTGGAGGAATGTTGTCCATGCGGTCGCGATGGGTCGGACTCGACTTCGCGACTAACAACAACAACAACAATCAAAGGAGGGATCTGGGGTGATTGGACACACCTGCAAGATGGATTTAGACACAACAGATATCAATGAAGACTTAAGAGCAATCCAACAGGTAATACCAGGGATCAAAATAAGGCAGGAGTCAGGAATAGGAGAATCGCTGATATAATGGCTCCCCAACTATGTGGTTGGAGCACTTGTTTTCATATTGGGGATAATGGCCTTAAGCATAATCTGCTGTATTAGCCTACAATGTATACTGGTCTGCACCCCATGTAATAAGGGGATGCATTTGGGAAAAATGCACAGACAAGGAGGAAATGATTAGGATGATGGTATCAAGATTTAAGAATTAGGAATTGTTTCAAATCAGGGTGAAGGAAAGAAAAGGGAGGAATTGGTAGGTGTGAAAGGATGATTTGAAACAAGGGAGTAGAGATTTAAAAAGGTAACAAAGAAAATTACTTAGCCCAAAGGAGAGGAGGGGCTAAGATCAGATAGCACAAGGTGTGAGAAAAGGCAGGAGGGCCAAATACTGACTCAATGACTTCCTGGTTGTTTATTGACAAGCTTGGCAGCACAAAATGAGCCTATTGCAGCCCATCGGGGGCAGGGCTGGATTGGGAAGAAGGGCTGGTGTTGGGGCAGCACGGAGTAGGCAGGTGGAAAGATTGTAAACTCCTGCTTCCCCAGCCAATGAGGGGAAAGGAAGAGGGAAAAGCAGCTGGGAGCAGGGTTCAAAAGGGGGACGTGCTCAGGTGAACGGGAAAATGGGAAGGAAACCATTTTTTTCTGTTCCCTTTGTTGCAATAAAGTTTTAAAAAGAACTTTCTGCATGCTTGGAATATTTTTCTCTTCTGACAGTAAGGAAAGAGTGATTAGAATAGTTAATTTTTATTGGGTTAATTTGTTTTTATTGGGTTTAAGGTCTTAATAAATCCCTTGCTTTTCTTGTTTGCTCCACACAAGGCTGTAATTTTCAAAGTTTTTGAGGAGCTTTGAAGTAAAAAGGAGAAGAAACTCTCCATGTTTAAAGGGGACACATTTTCCCTCTATGTCTGCAAGGGAAGCAATAAGGATATGAGCAGCTTCTCAAATGCAAATGGACACCCACTGCCTCCTATTGTTCCCTGGCAGAGAGAGAGAGCCTGGTAACCATAGTGACTAATCCCCAGAATCATTTGTTGCATTGGAGATTTTGAGAACAAGAAGGCCGGACAGGTAGCAAAAATGGCTGCTGGTCCAAGTTTTGGCAAGAGTCCAACTCTGACAATTACACATTTCAGAATATGGAAAGGGTTTTTTGGATTCAGTGCTTGAGGCAAGTGACATAGTGGGATTTCTGGAAGACATCTCCCTGAAAATGCAGGGCAAAAGAAAGGATGAGATAGAAAGAATGGAATAGCTAAGGCCATTATCCTGAGTTCTTCCGAGACTCATCTTGCCTTCTGCGTTTAACTGAAGCAGTAGAGATCTTTCAACAGAATAAGCAACTTATCCTTCAAAAGCAAAAGAGCACAATTGTTTCTAATTGATAGAAACACAGAAACAGAGCCAGTCAAACAGACACTCTCTGGATTGAAGTTTTCTTGCCTGAGGTCAACATGACCTACATGTGCACCAAGTGCAAACTAGTAGCTCTGTTAGAAGAAAAAAGGACAGCAGAAGGATAGTGTTATGAACACTCTTCCTTTCCGTCGGAAGAGAAAAATATTCCAGGCATGCAGAGAGTTCTTTTTAAAACTTTATTACAATGAAGGGAACAGAAAAAAGATGGGTTCCTTCCCACTTTTCTGTTTACCTGAGCACATGTTCACCCCCGCCCCCCACCTTTGAACCCTGCTTCCAGCCGCTTGTCCACATACTGCTGGAGCCTAGCTTGTAGGATTTTGAGCATAACTTTGCTAGCATGTGAAATGAGTGCAATGGTGCAATAGTTTGAACATTCTTTGGCATTGCCCTTCTTGGGGATCGGAATGTAAACTGACCTTTTCCAATCCTGTGGCCACTGTTGAGTTTTCCAAATTTGCTGGCATATTGAGTGTAGCACTTTAACTGCATTGTCTTTCAGGATTTTGAATAGCTCAGCTGGAATGCTGTCACCTCCACTAGCTTTGTTGTTGCTCAGACTTCCTAAGGCCCATTTGACTTCACATTCCAGGATGTCCGGCTCGAGGTCAGTGACTACCCCATCATGATTATCAGGGACGTTAAGCTCTTTCTTGTATAGTTCTTCTGTGTAATCTTGCCACCTCTTCTTAATCTCTTCTGCCTCTGTTAGGTCCCTGCCATTTTGGTCCTTTATAATGCCCATCTTTGCATGAAAGGTTCCCTTCATATCTCCAATTTTCTTGAAGAGATCTCTGGTCCTCCGTATTTTATTGTTTTCTTCTATTTCTTTACAGTGTTCATTTAAGAAGGCATTCTTATCTCTTCTAGCTACTCTCTGGAATTCTGTGTTCAATTGGGTGTATCTTTTTCTTTTTCCCTTGCCTTTCACTTCCCTTCTTTCCTCAGCTATTTGTAAAGCTTCCTCAGACAGCCATTTTGCTTTCTTGCATTTCTTTTTCTTTGAGATGGTTTTAGTTGCTACCTCTTGTACAATGTCGCGAACCTCCATCCATAGTTCTGCAGGCACGCTGTCTATCAGATCTAATTCCTTAAATCTATTTGTCACCTCTACTGTATATTCATCAGGGATATGATTTAGGTCATACCTGAGTGGCCAAGTGCTTTTCCCTACTTTCTTCAATTTAAGCCTAAATTTTGCCACCAGAAGCTCATGATCTGAGCCACAGTCAGCTCCTGGTCTAATTTTTACTGACTGTATAGAGCTTCTCCATCTTTGGCTGCAGAGCACATAGTCAATCTGATTTCTGTGTTGACCATCTGGTGAGGCCCATGTGTAGAGTCATCTCTTGGGTTGTCGGAAAAGAGTGTTTGTTATGACCATCGTATTCTCTTGACAAAATTCTACCCGCCTGTGCCCTGCTTCATTTTGTACTCCAAGGCCAAACTTGCCTGTTATTCTGGTTATCTTTTGGCTTCCTACTTTAGCATTCCAAGCCTCCATGATGATAAGGACATCATTTTTGGGTGTTAATTCTAGAAGGTGTTGTAGGCCTTCATAGAACTGGTCAACTTCAGCCTCTTCAGCATCAGTGGTTGGGGCATAGACCAGGACTTCTGTGATGTTGAATGGTTTGCCTTGTATTCAAACTGTCATTTTGGAGATTGTATCCCAGTACTGCTTTTCCTACTCTTTTATTGACTATGAAGGTTACTCCATTTCTTCTGAGGAATTCTTGCCTGCAGCAGTATACTGATGGTCATCCAAATTAAATTCACCCATTCCTGTCCATTTTAGTTCACTGATTCCTAAGGTGTCGATGTTCAGTCTTGTCATCTCTTGTTTGACCACATCCAGCTTGCCTTGATTCATGGATCTTACATTCCAGGTTCCTATGGAGTATAGATCTTTGCAGCATCGGACTTTCCTTTCACCACCAGATACATCGGCAACTGAGTGTCCTTTCGGCTTTGACCCAGTCACTTCATTCTTTCTGGCGTTACTAGTACTAGCCCTACACTCTTCCCCAGTAGCATATTGGACACCTTCCGACCTGAGGGGCTCATCTTCCGGCATCATATCTTTTTGCCTTTTGGTACTGCCCATGGGGTTTTCATGGGAAGGACACTGGGGTGGGTTGCCATTTCCAACCTGCTTAGACATGTAAATCTAGGCTATTGAGAAATCTTCCCTGAAATCATAAGCCCCTGTATTACATTCAGGAAGCCTGAATTCCTGAATAAAGTATGGCAAAATATACTGTTCTTGGCAAACTGTAAATTCCAAACGGGATTATTTAGCTGCATTGTGAATGTATATAATGTATATTCTTGTTTGAAAGGGGGTGGCATACAAATATGTTAAATAAATAAATATTCGACTGAATGGCCTGTCTACTTTGGCTTATAGCTAAAGGTGAGAGAAAGGATGGGGAGGAAGGCCATTTTAAACAGTGACTTAGCTTGGAAAGCTGGTGCTTTTGAGGAGGAGTGCAGGATTGATTTTATAACGCGAAAGCGCACAGAAGCATTGTTTTTCTGCCAGGATTTATCCAAATTCTTCCAACACACATTAACAGGGCTGTATCTAGTCCAAGCACATAAATCAGACAATGGCTGGTCCTTTGTTTCTTGATGGCAATTGTAAAAGTATACAGAATGACCACTAGGGGAGGGGAAAACATGTTCCTGCTGCTAATTTACTTTGCTTGTGGTGCTGGAGAAGAGCATGAATGCCACGGCAAAGGTGACCCAGTCTGAACAAGAACTTAGGAGGTACTTAGCACAGCATACTCAGGACCCTCAGCTTGTCTGAGGCAGCTGCACTTACACCTGAAAACAGCCTGAAAGCTGATAAACCTCCCCTCCAGTCCGGAGCACTCCAACACTGATGCTTATCTCCCACTGAAAGGTTGAGAGGGAAATCAAGGCAGATTTGCATTCCTCTTTCTCTTTGTTATCTTTAGTGTTGTGTTCTTATTCACCCCCAGCCCAAAAGATCACTGATTAGATTTCTGGGAAAAACCCCAAGTCTGTTGGCTCAAGGAGGGGCTTCTTTGTGCTAGTCTTTGTGAAGACCCTGGAGAGCATCCTAGCCATGAAGCTCTCATTGGGCTTATCTGTCCATTGCTGCTCCGGTGTAAGGACCACTCAGGAAGACGCCTCACAATCACCAGTGCTGGGCTCCATGGGCCAAAGGTCTGACTCGTTCTGTGGAAACATCCCATGTCCCGGCTCTATGGCAAGGCAGACCAAAAAGACCATTCTCTTTCTCAAACCATTCTCTCTCTTCCGGGCTGTTGCAACTTATACAGAAGAGAGAGAATGGTTTTGTGCAGGCTTTTCACTCAGATTCTATATGAGACTACTGGAGAAGGTGATGGAGAGATGAGCCAGGGGAGAAAAATGCTGCAGTTGCCCAGCAGTCCTTACAGGGGGCAGGAGGCCAGGTTTAGCACCATTATATTGCTATTGGACTTCCACCTTGATACAGCAATCCCAGATCTATGATTTCAGGCTGCAAACACGACTCGGTCAGCTATGCTGTTCCCAGGCAGCAAGAGGGGGCACTCCCTGCCAGAGGGAAGTCAGACATCAAGAATTCCAATGGGATGGCCATTCTGTGGGAACAAACCAGCATCCCTCCTTCATGAAAATCACATGTGGATTGTTTGTGAGTCAATACACCTTTTTTTCCTTTTGCTATAAGCCTCTCCGTGTTGATTCAAATTGACCCAGGGACAAGCAATAGCCTCTTTGCTAAACCCACTGCTTAATGCTTACTTCTGTTCAACCTGAACATAACCAAATGTAGATCAGGTTCCCAAAGGGCTCCAAACCCTTTTTGCACCATTCTTCCTTTTCTTGTAGGGACCTGTGAGTCTTGTGGTTCAGTTTGGTTTTGATATTTGGTATTTTCCAAAGTTGGCCAGTCCATGTTTTGTTTTTAAAATCTGTGTTTAGATCCCACTGCATTCTCTGGCGTTCGTGCCTAATTAGTGTCACTGTATCTTTCTATCTTTCTCTCCCCTTTCATGGATCACTGCCTTGTCGTGGCGAAGGGGCTTGTGTAGCTCAATGAAGCTATGAGCTATGCCAGTCAGGGCCACCCAAGAAGGACAGGTCATAGCAGAGAGCTCTGACAAAACGTGATCCACTGGAGAAAGAAATGGCAACCCACTGCAGTACCCTTGCCATGAAAACCCCATGGGCAGTACCAAAAGGCAAAATGATATGACGCCAGAAGACGAGCCCCTCAGGTCGGAAGGTGTCCAATATGCTACTGGGGAAGAGCGTAGGGCTAGTACTAGTAACGCCAGAAAGAATGAAGTGACTGGGTCAAAGCCGAAAGGACACTCAGTTGCCGATGTATCTGGTGGTGAAAGGAAAGTCCGATGCTGCAAAGATCTATACTCCATAGGAACCTGGAATGTAAGATCCATGAATCAAGGCAAGCTGAATGTGGTCAAACAAGAGATGACAAGACTGAACATCAACACCTTAGGAATCAGTGAACTAAAATGGACAGGAATGGGTGAATTTAATTTGGATGACCATCAGTATACCATTATTTATTTATTTATTAAAACATTAATATGCTGCCCCATCTCAACGAAGCCTCGGGGCGGCTCACAACATTGTTAAAAATACAATAAAACAATAAAACATATTAATTTATCCCTCCCCCCTCGGTGCATCTCGGCAACTTAAAATATAATTAACTTAAATACAATTCCAACCCAAATAAATTAAAAGAAAAATAAAACCCACTTGTAAACCAAATATAACACATATAAACCAAATACAACAACTGCAATAAATAACTAAATACAATAAATAACTAAACACAAACTATAAACAAAATCAGACTAACAATTAAAATAAGACTTGAATAAAAAGGTCTTCGCCTGGCGCCGAAAAGCATATAACGACGGCGCCAGGCGAACCTCTCCAGGGAGCGCATTCCAAAGTTGGGGCGCCACCACTGAGAAAGCCCTGCTCCGGGTACTCACCCACTTAGCCTCCTTCACGGAAGGCTCCCGGAGGAGGGCCACTGTTGCAGACCTTAGGGGGCAGGAGGGCATGTAGGGGCGTAAACGGTCCATTAGGTATCCGGGTCCCAAGCCGTTTAGGGCTTTATAGGTCAACACCAGCACCTTGAATTGGGCCCAGACTTCAATTGGGAGCCAGTGGAGCTGACGGAGGACTGGGGTTATATGAGAATAACACCCAGTCCCCGTCAGCACCCTGGCAGCTCTATTTTGTACCAACTGAAGTATCCGGACCGTCTTCAAGGGCAGCCCCACGTAGAGGGCGTTGCAGAAATCTAATCGAGAAGTCACCAATGCGTGTGTCACTGTCGCCAGGCAGTCATAGTCCAGGAAGGGACGCAGCTGATGTACCAATCGAAGCTGTAGGAAAGCACTCCTCGCCGCCACCGCCACCTGGGCCTGTAACTACAGCTCTGGATCGAGGAGTACCCACAAGCTGCGGACCTTGTCCTTTCGAGGGAGTGCAACCCCATCCAGGACAAGGCCCAAGTCCCCCACTACAAGACCCGAGCCGCCCACCAACAGGACCTCCGTCTTGTCTGGATTGAGCTTCAGTTTATTGGCCCTCATCCAGCCCATTACCTCGGCCAGACACCGGTTCAACACAGCCACCGTCTCACCTGGATTGGTAGAGAACGAGAGGTAGAGCTGGGTATCATCAGCGTACTGATGATTCCGCAGCCCACACCTCCTGATGACCTCTCCCAGCAGTTTCATGTAGATGTTAAATAGCAAGGGGGACAAAATGGACCCCTGCAGTACCCCATGGCATAGCTGCCATGGCGCAGAGCCATAGTTCCCCAGCACCACCTTCTGAAATCGGCCGTTGAGATAGGAGCGGAACCACCACCAAGCGGTGCCTCCAACTCCCAATCCCACAAGCCTCTCCAGAAGGATACCATGGTCGATGGTATCGAAAGCCACTGAGAGGTCCAGGAGAACCAACAGGGACGCACTCCCCCTGTCTCTCTCCCTGCACAGGTCATCGTACAGGGCGACCAAGGCAGATTCTGTCCTGGGGCCGATCCTGTTTAATCTTTTCATTAACGACATGGAAGAAGGGGTGAACAGTCTGCTGATCAAATTCGCAGACGACACTAAAACTGGAGCAGTGGCCACAACTGAGGAGCAGATACACCAGATCCAAAAGGATCTGGACAGACTATGGAAGTGGGCAGGAGACAACAGGATGGCGTTCAATGTGGAGAAGTGCAAGGTCTTGCACTTGGGGCATAGGAATAGCTGTCATAAGTACAGGTTAGGGGACAAGTGGCTGGAGAGCAGCACTTGTGAAAGGGACCTCGGGGTACTGGTTGACCGCAGGCTAAACATGAGTCAGCAGTGTGATGCGGTGGTCAAGAGGGCGAATGCCACCCTTGGTTGCATAGCCAGAAGTGTGGCTTCTATATCAAGAGAGGTATTACTACCACTCTACATGACTCTGGTGCGCCCGCAACTGGAGTATTGTGTTCAGTTTTGGGCCCCTCATTACAGAAAGGATATAGCCAGGTTGGAGTCAGTGCAGCGTAGGGCCACAAGGATGGTGGCTGGTTTGCAGGGGATGGGGTATGAGGCGAGACTGAGGGAACTGGGTCTCTTCAGCCTGGAGAAGAGGAGACTCAGAGGGGATATATTGGCAACATACAGGTATGTGAGGGGGTGTCACATGGAGATGGGGAGAGGCCTGTTCTCCCCTGCAGAGGAAGGCAGGACGCGCTCCAATGGAGCAAAGCTCAGGGAGCCAAGGTTCAATTTGGATGCCAGGAAGCACTTCCTGACAGTTAGGACCCCGAGGGCGTGGAATGGGCTTCCACGGGAGGTTGTTGAGGCCCCATCGGTGAGGGTGTTCAAAGATAGGCTGGACATGCACATGGTGGGCATGTCATGAGCGGAGCCGGCTGGTGCCGGAGGTCAGACTAGATGGCCCAGGAGGCCCCTTCTGACTCGCTCTGTTTCTATGTTTCTATGATTCAGTGCCGTACCCAGGTCTGAAACCGGACTGAAATGGGTCCAGATAATCCGTTTCCTCCAAGAGTGCTTGGAGTTGTCCCGCCACCACCCGCTCTAGTACCTTGCCCAAAAATGGGATGTTGGCTACTGGTCTATAATTGGCGGCCACCTCTGGATCCAGGGATGCCTTCTTTAGGACTGGCCGGACTACTGCCTCCTTAAGGAGTGCAGGCACCCGGCCATCTCTTAAAGAGGCGTTGACTACCTCCCGGATCCAGGGCCCAATCCCGTCCTTGGCTGTCTTAAGAAGCCAGGAAGGGCATGGGTCTAGTAAGCAAGTGGTAGGACGTACTCGTCCAAGCACCTTGTTCACATCATCAGGCTGCAACAACTGAAAATCATCCATTAAGCATCGACCAGTTGAAGGCAACTCCACAGTAGAATCTGCTTCCAAAGTAGAGTCGAGCTCGCAGCGTATCTGAATGATTTTCTCCCGAAAATGCTTGGCAAACTCGTCACAGCGGGCTTCCGAGGGCGGCACCAGATCCCTCCTAGGGCCAGTATGTACTAGGCCCTGCACCACTCGAAAGAGCTCCGCCGGATGGCATTGTGAGGAGGCAATGAAAACGGAGAAGAATTTCTTCTTTGCCATCCTCACCGCCACAGCATAGGCGCAATAATGCGCACACAAGTGTGTTTGGTCAGATACCTGTCGTGATCTCCTCCACCTGTCCTCTAGTCATCTCCCACCCTGCTTCATCGCCCGTAAGTCGATTGTATACCACGGAGATGAACGGGCTCGGTTAGACGGAAGAGGACGCTTGGGAGCAATCGTGTCGATAGCCCTGGTCATCTCCTCATTCCACAATTCTACCAGGGCATCAACAGGATCACCAGCCCTGTCAGCTGGAAAATCCCCCAGAGCATTCAGGAATCCTTCAGGATCCATCCTGCTCTGAGGGCAGACCCACAGAATCGGGTCCGCACCCTTACAGAGGGAGAGGCCGCTCTCGAGCTCAAACCTTATGAGGAAGTGATCTGACCATGACAGGAGCGACAAGCTTAAATTCCTCACCCTCAGATCACCCTCTTCCTGCCCTGTTGAGAAGACCAGGTCCAGAGTGTGTCCACGTTCATGGGTCGGGCCAGTGACATGTTGAGACAGCCCCATGGCCGTCATGGAGGCCATGAAGTCCTGAGCCGCCCCGGTAAGGGCCGCCTTGGCATGGAGATTGAAGTCCCCCAGGACCACCATCCTGGGGGTCTTCAACACCAGGTCCGAGACGACCTCCGTCAGCTCAGGCAGGGAGTCTGTTGGGCAGAAGGGTGCACGGTACACCAACAGAATCCCCAATCTGTCTCAGTCGTCCAACACCAAGTAGAGGCACTCCAGCCCCGGCCTTGAGGGAACAGGAAGCCCCACAAGGGAAATTGATGCCCGATAAACTAGAGCAACCCCCCCTCCCCTTCCCTCCGGGCATGGGCGGTGCTGAATTAGGTACCCGGGCGGACAGAGCTGTGAGAGGGAAACGTCCCCCCACTATCCTGCCCAGGTCTCGGTGATACAAGCCAGGTCGGCCCCCTCATCCACGATCAAGTCGTGGATGAGGACAGATTTATTGTGGACCGACCTGGCATTTAACAACAGCACCGACAGGCCCGTGAGGCAGCTGACATGGCTACTGGGAACCCGCTGGCTGGGAGAATAACCAGAACGAGGGACAGGTGTTACCCATCTGTCCCTCCTTCTAGGCGGACGTGTTAATCTCCCACCGCTGTAATGCCCCCTGCCCATCACCACCCCAATGGCAGCGCCCCCGCGCTCCCCAGGAAACAACGTAACAACAAACAAACAGCCGAGATGCACCAACTAAAAGTTTAAAAATCTATACCCCCATTAAAATCCCCTATTAAAATAACTAAACTGCCGCAACAGTCTGTCCCCCCCGGGCCAGAGCCCCTGGCCAGCCCAGCCCCCACACGGCCCCCCACACGGCCCCCCAAACGGCAGTGCCCTTTGGCCACCGCCCTTCAGCCGCTGGCCCGAGGCCACCGGCCCCTGTCAGCGGCGGCATCTTGTAGGGCCGCGGGGCTCCTCCCCTAGCTTGCCCCGCCCAGCACACCTCTCACGCGTGCCGGGGAGGCAGGCCGGGGACGAGTTCCGGGCTGGCGGTGGTCCTGCTGGTCGTGGCAGGGCGTCAGCAGCAGCAGCGGCAGGTGCCCGCGGGCGCCGTGCAGCGACATGGGGAGGGCCTGGTCCGACGGCGCAGGTGGAGTGGCGCAGGTGGGCGCATGGGCGCTGGTCACTACTACTGCGGGCAAGAATCCCTCAGAAGAAACAGAGTAGCATTCATAGTCAATAAAAGAGTAGGAAAAGCAGTACTGGGATACAATCTCCAAAATGACAGAATGATCTCAGTTCGAATCCCAGGCAAACCATTCAACATCACAGTAGTCCAAGTCTATGCCCCAACCACTGGTGCTGAAGAGGCTGACGTTGACCAGTTCTATGAAGGCCTACAACACCTTCTAGAATTAACACCCAAAAATTATGTCCTTATCATCATGGGGGATTGGAATGCTAAAGTAGGAAGCCAAAAGATAACTGGAATAACAGGCAAGTTTGGTCTTGGAGTACAAAATGAAGCAGGACACAGGCTGGTAGAATTTTGTCAAGAGAATACGATCATAGCAAACACTCTTTTCCAACAACCCAAGAAACGACTCTGCACATGGACATCACCAGATGGTCAGCACAGAAATCAGATTGACTATGTGCTCTGCAGCCAAAGATGGAGAAGCTCTATACAGTCAGTAAAAACTAGACCAGGAGCTGACAGTGGCTCATGAACTTCGTATTGCAAAATTTAAACTTAACTGGAAGAAAGTAGGGAAAAGTACTTGGCCACTCAGGTATGACCTAAATCACATTTCTGATGAATATACAGTAGAGGTGACAAATAGATTTAAGGAATTTGATCTGATAGACAGCGTGCCTCAAGAACTATGGATGGAGGTTTGTGACATTGTACAAGAGGTAGCGACTAAAACCATCCAAAGAAAAATAAATACAAGAAAGCAAAATAACTGTCTGAGGAAGCATTGTTTATAGCTGAGGAAAGAAGGGAAGCGAAAGGCAAGGGAGGAAGAAAAAAGATACACCCAGTTGAATACAGAATTACAGAGAAAAGCTAGAAGAGATAAGAATGCCTTCTTAAATGAACAGTGCAAAGACATAGAAGAAAACAGCCGAATAGGGAGAAAGCTAGGGAGTTCCAGAAAAACATCTACTTCTGCTTCATTGACTATGCTAAAGCCTTTGATTTTGTGGATCACAACAAACTGTGGCAAGTTCTTAAAGAAATGGGAGTACCAGACCATCTTATTTGTCTCATGAGAAACCTCTATGTGAGTCAAGAAGGAACCGTGAGAACTGGGCAGGGAATCACTGATTGGTTCAAAATTGAGAAAGGAGTTCGGCAAGGCTGTATACTGTTGCCCTGCCTATTTAACTTATATGCAGAGCACATCATGAGAAAAGCGGGCCTAGATGAATCACCAACTGGAATTAAGATTGCTGGGAGAAATATTAACAACCTCAGATATGCAGATGATACCAATCTCATGGCAGAAAGTGAAGAGGAACTAAAGAGCCTCTTGATGCGGGTGAAGGAGGAGAGTGCAAAGTTGGCTTGAAACTCAACATCAAGAAAACTAAGATCATGGCGTCCTGTCCTCTCACTTTCTGGCAAATAGATGAGGAAGAAATGGAGGTAGTGACAGATTTTATTTTCCTGGGCTCCAAGATCACCAAATACGGTGACTGCAGCCAAGAAATTAAAAGACGCTTGCTCCTGGGGAGGAAAGCTATGGCAAATCTAGACAGCATACTAAAAAGCAGAGACATCACCCTGCCAACAAAAGTGCATAAAGTTTTCCCAGTTGCAATGTATGGCTCTCAAAGCTGGACCATAAGGAAGGCTGAGCGCCAAAGGATTGAGGCTTTTGAATAGTGATGCTGGAGACAACTGTGAGTCCCTTGGACTGCAAGGAGATCAAACCAGTCAGTCTTAGAGGAAATTAACTGAAGATGAAACTCAAATACTTTGGCCACCTAAGGAAAAGGAAGGACTCTCTGGAGAAGAGCCTAATGATGGGAACAATTGAAGGTAAACAAGGAAGGGGACGGTCAGTGCTTTTTTGTAAGAAAAAGAGTGCCGGAACTCATGAAATTATTTACCTTATGCATGTAGTCAATCACTGTACACACACCCACATACGTCAGTTGTGTAACGAAACATAACGGTTGCCACCCGCAGTAAGCACTCAGCGTGCAACCACATGACTAATCACAACCAGCATGGACAAAGTACGCATGCATTGGATTTGACTCACAAGCAGCCCACATGCACCGTTTTAATGATTTTGCCACTGACCTGCTACGCTCGACAGGGCGATTCAAATCCACATGGACCACACATCAAATTTTCAAAAGTTACTTTTAAAACTTGGAAAATCTGTTGAAAAAAGGTGCTGGAACTCTGTTCTGGTGCGTTCTATGACAAAAAAAGCACTGGGGACGGTACAGAATGAGGTGGCTAGATGGAGTCACTAAAGCAGTCAGCATGAGCTTAAGTGGACTCCGGGGAATGATGGAGGACAGGAAGGCCTGGGGGAATGTTGTCCATGGGGTCACGATGGGTCGGACACAACTTCGCAACTAACAACAACAATCTTTCTTCCTCCAACATGTCTGCCATCCTAAGCAACTTTCTGGTGGGAAGCACGCATGGTCCTCTCCATGCTGTGAGCTGCTGGATTTGCTGGTGCAGATGGGTGGGAATTCAGTTCACTTTCCCATCAAAATTTGTGAATTTCTTCATATTTGGGAAAGGAAGAATTGTAGATTTTAAAATGCCAGTAAGTGAAACTGACCATTTCATGCATTGCTACTCCTCTGTTTGCTAAGCATGTGGAAAAGGCATGTCCTCACACAGCAAACAAATGGACATGCAAATTCCAATTACACTGGTTGGAGCTTTTCCTTTTATCAGTTCCTCTACTTTCTCACTTCAGGTACTATGCCTTTTGTGCAGGCAACTCAGCACCAACATTCAGACCCTGTCAAAAAGTGTCATGCACAGTTCCTTCTATGCCTACAGTTCCTTCTATGGCTACATGTTTAGGTTGCAAAACAGTGATGAAAGTCAGCCATTTCCAGCCTGGCTAGTTCCTAAAGAGCATTTGAGCAAGGACAGATCCTAGGCACCTGAATGACATCAAATGGAATTTTGCACAGGTGTGTCCCATCTCTAGCATTCCAGCAAGATGTTTCATGCATGGAACATGGATGTCTGAAGATGCTCAGAGGTGATTTCAATCTAAATGCTTCTCATTGTCAAGGCTACAGCTTCAGTGGGAGTTTCTTCTTGGTTAAATAAGTTCAGCTAATTTGGATTTATTGTGGTGTCTCTTATTTCCAGAGCCCTTGCCGAGCTATTCGCGGTCTAGGTGTGGTTTGCTAGAATTAGTCTGAAGTACTCCAATTTACACTTGTTTAACTACAGCTGGATCCCCACTGTTGTTTGTTTATCACACATTTATTACCCACCTCCAAATTCAAGTTAAGCACTCAAGGGCTTTTTCTAGCAGCACTAATGGAGGAGAATAGATGCATTATGTGTGAATAATGTATTATGATGATACAATTTGGGTCTCTTAGCTCTAACCACAACCCATCCTGGCTTACATTATTTATAATTTACTCACACCTTCCTAACATTTCTGTGTAAATATTTAATACCCAAGGCAAGTTAACTCTTTACTTCTGGCTCTTCTGAATCCCAAAAATGACACTTAAAGCAAAACCAAGCAAGGAGAAGAAGGCTGGGACTCTATTTGTTGGGAAGCTGATGAGCATGGTTGGTTCAGGAGGAGTAAAGCAGAGAAGAAGGGGACAAGAATGGGGCAGATCATCTGCTAAGGGTTTCAAAGCTGGTGGATAGCACTCCACAGACCCCAAACTAAACCTGGGCCTACATCAAAGTTTTCAGTCTTTCACTTGCATCTTTACCCCAGACACCTTGCATGAGATCCACTCATGAGCTCCCAGAGAGGTGTCCCAGCAGCAGCAGGAGAGAAGAGCAATTCCTGAAGCAGCTGACTGTGATACCTTTTTCTTACAAAAGGGAACTAAAACCAAACTGGAAAAAAGACTTCCCCTCATCTTTTGCAGTGAATTCTGCCCTTTGTTTTTAAAGGAACAAAATGGCAAAATTTATGTACAAGGATTACAAACTCCAGGATAGAATTAAAGGAAAGATTTCTATTGAAAGCAAGATAAGCAAAGTTGCATAATCAATTGACTTAATGTGTTCATGTGAGATATGACTTATTAGAAAGTAAATTTGTTGAAAAATTGGCAATATTTGTTCCACTTTGGAATGATAAATTCCAAGATAATATTTATCAGTTTTATTTGTTTATCTATTGTATTTGTCCAGGGTCGGTCTGGGTGGCTTACAAAAACCAGAAACAACAACCTAACATAGCTGAAATAAAATAACATAGAAACGGAGTGAGTCAGATGGGGGCTCCTGGGCCATCTAGTCTGACCCCTGACTTCAGCCAGCTCCACTCATGACATGCCAATCTAAAACAACAACAAAGCCAGCATCAATCAGCAAATAAAATCATGATTCTAAAAGCAAGTACTAAATGAAGGCGACTTTACCTGGCAGTGAAAACAGAATAATGAGGGTGTCAGTTGCATCTCTTTGGGAAGAGAATTCCAAAGATCTGGTGCAATTACTGAGAAGGCCCCTTTTCTTCTCATGTCATTGGGGGTGGGGGCATGAAGGAGGGCCTCCACTGAAGATCTAAGTGTTCTGGTAGGGATATATGGGGACAGATGTTCCTTTAGAAATCCTGGTCCCAAGCTGGGATATGTTGCATGGTACTATAACCTCTCTGAATAGGATCCAGAAAAGAACAGGCGACCAGTGCAGTTGGCGGAGGATTGGCAGGATATGCTATCCAGGAGCAGTCCTTGTTAATGCTTATTAACTGCTCTGTTTTGGATTAATTGGAGTGCCTGGACTGCCTTTAAAGGCAGCAGCTCCATGTAGAGTGCATTACAGTAATCCTGGCACATGGATAACTGTGGTGATGCTCTGCTCATCCACGTAGGAACCCAGCTGGGAAATCAGACTGAACTGATCGAAGGTGCTCCTGGTCACTGAGGCCACTTGTGAAACAAGCAACAACTCAGGGTCCAAGAGCACCCCCAAGCTATGAACCTCATCCTTTGGGAGGAGCACAAGCCCATCCAGAATAGGATGAGAATTTCCCAGTTGGATGGATGGAGTGCCTACCAACAGTACTTCTGTCTTGTCTGAATTGAGCTTCCGCTTATTGGCCTTTATCCAGTCCATTACTGAGCCAAGGCACCGGTTCAGAACAGTCACTGCTTCACCTGCATTGGAGGAAGACAAGAGGTCAAGCTGGGTGTCATCCAGGTGCTGGGGACACTTCAGCCCAAACCTCCAGATAACTGCTCCCAGTGGTTTCATGTAGATATACGCATGGGGGAAAGAATAAAGCCCTGCGGGACTCCATGACACAGGTGCAATGGTGCAGAGCAACAGTCCCCAGCTGCACCAACTGAGGATGGTCAGCCAGGTAGGAGCAGAGCCTCCATAAAGTGGTTCTACCAACTCCCAACCCAACCAACCTCTCCAGAAGGATCCCATGGTCAATGGTATCAGACACTGTTAAGAGGTCCAGGGGAATCAACAGAGTCACACTCACCTATCTTTTTGCCAGCAAAGGTTCTCCTTCAGGACAACCAAGGCAGTTTCCGTTCTGAACCTGATCCTAAAGCCCAATTGATGTTGTTATATATATCTTGATTTATTTCAGAAGGAATTTAATTTTTATTTAATCTCATATTTTGTACAATTATAATAGCATTATGTTTATTTTAATATTTGTTTGTTTTTTGGCAAATGTAATCAATAGTAGCTCAAAGGTAAAAATTTAAGTTCCCTCATGCAGGGAGAGACACTGATGCAGGGGGTGGGGGGAGGCATGCATACGAGGTGAAGGTTGAGAAAACAGCTTTTCCTGGGGAGCATGGGCACCAGGACGAGACCCATGCCACAACCAGTCAGATGATGACATGCGATAGAAGGCAGACTTTGCAAAGGTTAGCCTTGGCATGGATGGGTCAAGTGTCGTCAACCTCCAGGGATGGTGTGGGTGGATTATGCTAATGACTTCCCCACACCACTACCCTCATGCCTGCTGTAGTCACTTGGAGCACCACTGCAGCAGCACATCACCAGTCCCAGAGGAGGCTGCCTTCTGTCCAGTCCCGTCCCGTCCCGTCCCGTCCCATGCATTCTCCCCAGAATCCATGGCATGTGCGACCCATTTACTAGTAGGCGTGCTGAAGAGAAAGGAGATGAGGAGGAAGAACAGATTCCTACAGCTTTCAGCAAAGTTCCCCATAACATTCTGATCAGCAAACTAGCTAAAGAGGGACTAGATGGAGCAACTTTCAGGTAGATCCATACTTAGCTACAGACTCAGACTCAGAGGGTGCTTCTCAATGGCATGTTTTGAGACCAGGGAGAGGGAATGAGTGTGATACTACAGGCCTCAGTCCTGGGCTTAGTACTCTTCAACATTTTTATTAATGACTTAGATGACAAGGTACAAGGAAGGCTGATCAAATTTGCAGATGACACAAAATTCTGTGAAAAATCAGCATGCCTTCTGCAAAAGTATGCCCTGTCTCGCTCACTAATAGAGTTCTTGAGAGTGTTAGTCAGTGCAGGAGTGATCAGGGAGCCATGGTTTCTTGGGCTTTCCAAAGATTTTTGACAGAGTCCCTCACCAAAGGCTCCTGAGCAAATGTGGCAGTCACAGAATAAGTGGGAAAAGTCCTCTTGTGGACCTACTGGGTATGGAACAGAGGGCAGACAATTTATCTCAGTGGAGAACATAACCAGTGGGGTTCCACAGGCTCTGTATTAGGACCAGATTTTTTCAACCTGTTCATAAATGTTCTGGCATTATGAATAAGTAGTGAAGTGGTGAAGTCTGCTGATAAATTCACAGCCACAGGCCACCAGTGATGTGATGGTCACCAGCTGATGGCTTTAAAGGGGGACTGATGAAACTCATGGAGGAGAATGTTATGCCTCTGAAAGACCCTCCACCAGTATCACCTTCAACTAGCACTGCTGTTCAGTAATTACCCATCACTCCAGGCCCTATTTGCTGAGGAGGGGGCCAACAGCCCTTGAACCTCCCAGAAGAGCTCTACGAGGCGGCAAGGGACATTTCTTGCAGGTGACCCCCATAAGCACAGTTTATGCACTCTGGAATATGTATGAACATCTTCAGGTTGCCCTCCAGCCAACATCCATCCTGTTCCATTGATTGTATCTTCTACTATCCCAAAAAGCAAAAAAGCCTCTATAGTTCTATCCCTTGTGTCCACCAGCTGCCTTCAATAAGAAGCAGTTGAAGGAGTTAATACTTAAAGAGTTAATACTTTATATAAAAAGTGTTCCCTTCATGTCTTTAAAGGTGATGTTGTTATTTGAGTTCATGACCCTATGGATTCACATAGGCTTGGAGCCAAAGGAGATGTCAGCCAGATAAATATTTAGAAAGACAACTGAATTCTGAGACCCAGAAATTGAGTTATCTTTGTTTTTGACAACTTCCTGAATTGCAGTCCACATCTGCAAGGAGGGCTCTGCTCCTTCCACTTAGCTCCATCAGATGCAATTAAAGACGCATGGAAGTAAATGGTCCACATGGAAAATAGTTTTCCAAGGACTAGGCTCACTGCCTGAAGCAATCCTCTTGCCTGGACAGAGAAGTGACACTGGCTAGCAGATCAATACTGTCTGTGTTATTAATAAGAAAAACATATTACTCAGTTTTTGCCTGGTTGGCTATCATCCAATTCATGGACTAGGGAGGGCTCAGCCATTTATATGCACCATAATTTATTTTGGTGCATTTCTAGGGTATTGTTTTGTCAAAGCCAATAACTGTGACATTATAAATGATCCCACAGAGTCTCACTCTCTCTTAGTGGTAGATGTAGCAAAATTAATTTCTAAAAGTTTAATGTCAATTACTCCTGTCCTTGAGTTATGCAAGTGGACAAAGGAGCAGAGACTTAAAGACATGAACAGAGGTAGCAGTTCAGAACTAATTCAGGCATTTCACTGTCCCTAATAGATGCATCAAATTAAGCAATACTCAGGCCAAATAAATATTGGCCACTTAGCAAAAGAACCATTGATTTTTATGGCGAGCAATATTTGCATAATAAACCATTTAGTAGAGAACCTGTCAGATGATGAACCGATACCTTACAGAGCTGATGCAGTGGCTGGAGCAACTCTTACAGGAGCTACGGAATGAGAGAGAGAGAGAGAATTCTCTGTGAGATCCCAAGAGGGCACCATTGTTAAGGATGGACAGATCAGTCTACTTCTGGCCAGTGTCAGTTTCTTGTGTCAGATTTCTATATCATTTAATTTTGCATGCAGTTTTTACAACATTCACTTTTTGTGGACAGTTTTCAGCTAAGAAGTGCATGGCAAAATTCATAGAAGTGTGTAATTCAAAGGATAATTGTATTTTGATCACATATTATTCCGGAGAGTGAAAATTAGGTTGGCTCACTTAAAACCATGGATCAAGAAACATCATTTGGTTCAGAGAGTGATTGTGAAGGGCAACTCCTGGCAACCTTGATGAGGCCAGCCCTCTTGAAGTAGCCATCTTGCATTTGCACAGGGAGGGACAAGGAAGGCCCTGAGCCTTTGGGCACTGCGCCTATGACTTTTCTTGGTGGCTGCAGGAGGTGGCTTAGGTTGGACATCCCTCTAGCCAATAGTCACAAGAATGGCTCTCAACATTCAGAGGCCAACAAGCTGGGACCCAGAACTAGCCATTTCCAAGGGCCACAGGCCAGAGACTGGGACAGGAGCTAACTCAGAAGGTGACCTCTGGGTTTTGCCAAATTCATGAGAAGGGTTTTGAACCATTTTCTCATTTGGGATGTATGAGGGAATTTGATCTCTGCCAAACGGACTGGCAGTGCAATCAACTTTTGTAGAGACACCCTGTGGCTGCCTCCTTCCAGCAGGCACTGACATATGGAAATGCATTTTATTCCTATTGATTAGATACTTAAGCATTCTGCATGTTAATTAACTCATATTTATATTCTGTGGAAAGCATGAGGCGAGTTTACATCACTCACCCTGCAGACAGGGCCTAGCAGAACCTTGTTCCTCTGGAATGCAAATGCTCCCAAGGTGAAAAAACAGAAAAGGTGGGAAGGGGCTGTGGGCACAGGGTGGGGAGCAGTGTGAAGAGAGAGAGGAGAGGAGAGGAGAGGAGAGGAGAGGAGAGGAGAGGAGAGGAGAGGAGAGGAGAGGAGCTCTGCCTTAACGCTGTTGTGCTGCATATCCATGAAGTTTCAACCATGGAACAAGCATCATGTCCTTCCACATGCTTGTGACTTCTTCTAAAAGTGAACATAAACTCCTACTCCTCCCACCCCCACCATCCCAGGCCTGCTGTCAGTTTCCTGTGGTCTACCAGAAATAGCCCATATCAGTCCAGTCGTAACAAGATCATGTTAACCACAGTGCATGGTTAACCTTCCCAGGAGGGTCATAGAAACATAGAACATAGAAACAGAGCGAGTCAGAAGGGGCCTCCCAGGCCATCTAGTCTGACCCCCAGCTCCAGCCGGCTCTGCTCACGACATGCTGACCATGTGCATGTCCAGCCTATCTTTGAACATCAATGACCTCTCATGGAAGCGCATTTCACACCCTCGGGGTCCTAACTGTCAGGAAGTGCTTCCTGGCATCTAAATGAACTTTGGCTCCCTGAGCTTTGCTCCGTTGGAACGCATCCTGCCTTCCTCTGCAGAGGAGAACAGGTCTCTACCCATCTCCATGTGACATCCCCTCACATACCTGTATGTCACCAACAGATCCCCTCTGAGTCTCCTCCAGGCTGAAGAGACCCAGTTCCCTCAGTCTCACCTCATACCCCATCCCCTGCAAACTGGCCACCAACCTTGTGGCCCTATGCTGCACTGACTCCAACCTGGCTATATCCTTTCTGTAATGAGGGGCCCAAAATTGAACACAATACTCCTATGTTTTTATACTTCAGTTGCGGGCTCACCAGTCATATAGAGTGGTAGTAATACCTCTCTCAATCTAGAAGCCACACTTCTGGCTATGCCACCAGTCAACCAATACCCTGAGGTCCCTTTCACAAGTGCTGCTCTCCAACCACTTGTCCCCTAACCTGTACTCATGACACCTATTCCTATGCCCCAAGTGCAAGACCTTGCACTTATCCACATTGAACGCCATCCTGTTGTCTCCTGCCCACTTCCATAGTCTGTCCAGATCCTTTTGGATCCGGAGTACCTGCTCCTCAGTTGTGGCCACTGCTCCAGTTTTAGTATCGTCTGCGAATTTGATCAGCAGACTGATCACCCCTTCTTCCATGTCATTTATGAAAAGATTAAACGGGATCGGCCCCAGGACAGAGCCCTAGGGGACCCCGCTTGTCACTGGCCGGCATCCTGATGATTCCCCACTAATGGTTACCCTCTGCTTTCGGTCAGTCATCCATGCCCTAATCCATTGGACAGTGCATTGGTTTATCCCAAAACCCATCAGTTTCTCCACCAGGATATCATGGGGCACTTTGTCAAAGGCCTTGCTGAAATCCAGGTATACCACATCCACTGCATCCCCTCCATCTAGCCATCTCGAAACCTTGTCATAGAATTCCACAAGGTTTGTCTGGTCAGGGGGGTATGAACCCAGCCACTGAAATGCTGGCCAAGTTAAGATGTGTTTGTTATTATTTGTCTTGTCTTTCTGCAAAACCTGTCCTGCAAAAACCACAAAAGCAGTGCACAGTGAATCCAAATTGATAAAAAGAGCACTATGGATCCATTAGCAACGGCATCTCATCTTGCTCTGATGCTCACCACCCTTTCCACAGGCAGTGGGTTTCACAGCTTGGAACCAGGAATACCCAAATTTGCTGTGGACCAGGGGTACCAAAGCCTCTCCCCAGTGATTCAGTCTTATGACAGGGAAGCACACAACTGGACGCACTGTGCAAAGAAGCAAACCTTGCCGGGTCTCAAATGAGAGCTGCGTATTCCTCCTATACAGGCAGCCTCGAACAGGACTATGTAAAATTCTCTGATGAGCCTGGAAGCATCCAGGTACAGCTCCACCAGAACGTGAAATTGCTGCATCAGTGTGGACTCTAAATGACAATAAACCTTCCACCTGTTATAAATTAAGCAGGCTTTCAAAAAATGATATTTGGTACTGCAACTTTTTATGGCTGTTTGGAAAGTTTAATCATTTTGCAAAATGCAATTCCTGGTCATAAATTCTCTGCCAAGTACAGATTTAGGGAGAGCTAAAGGACTGCAGTGGGCTGATGGGTAGGTTTTAATCTGACAAGGCCAAAAAGTCGATTAGATTTATACCAATGCAGCAGCTTCCCTGTAATTGCAATAGGGCAGACTTACTGAAATCTGGAATATTAGGAAGGCAGTGAAAAAGGAACATTTCAAGGAAAGGGGAACATTCATTGAGAAGGGGAAGGGAAAAAGCACTCCCCTGATCTAAACAAAATGGGCAGAGGGGAGAGACAGGCTCCCTCAAAAGGACAAAGGGTCCGTCACACTGTTGGGACTTGGCTGCAAACTCTTCCCCGCAAGCGGATCATGTCTTGCTTGGCCCGGCCTGGCCCACTAACAAAGGCCGCTTCCCCAGACTTCCGTGGTGACTTCCTTAGTAGATCCATATACAGAAACAGGCTAAGAGATTGGTTTCAACATAGTTTTTTTGCTCAACTTTTTTGACTTGTACCCTCAATAGTAATTGTGATGTTAAAATACATCCACCTAATTGTAAGACTTTGGTTCCACAGTTTTGATTCAGAAGGGGCAAATGGAGGACGCATTGACGTCCTTCAACCCGTTCCAGATGCTTTTACACTTTTAAACTGTGTGTGGAGTGAGCTAGACAAGGTCAAATGCACTAGATTTGTCTTCAAGCCCATTATTACTGGCTTATAAGTCCATATTGAAAAACAGGACTGGCTGGTGAGAAACTTGCTAATGTGCTCTAAGGCAGCTTTGATTCCCATGCAGTGGACAATGTAATATGCCAAATGTTCAGGAAAGGGAGTGGTACCTTGACATGTAATTACAGGCCTTGATGCATATACAGAATACACAAGCCATGATGATGGGCCAGATAAGATGGCTTCCACCAATCCTCTCCTCGAAGGGAAGTCAGTATCCTGTAGTCGGCCAGAAATAGCCCATATCAATCCACCCAATGTACTGATCATCCTCAGTGCACTTCTCAAAGGATTATGAGAGCAGAACAATGCGGGTCATCTCTCCTCTAGGAGAGGAGACTTGGAGATTTGGACCTGAAAGACCAAAGCGGGTTAATGCAGGGACTGCTAGCAAGCACAAGGGATGCCATCAGGGCCATATCTGCTTGGAAAAGGAAAATTCTACCTAAGGGACCTCATGCTTAAACCACCACAAATTAACTGAGGTCATCTGGGCTTTTTTGTTTCGTTGATGTGCTGTTTCTGAATGTGGAGGTTCTATTTAGCTGCTGTGGCTGGCAATCCAGATCTATACCAGTCTTCTGCATTCACTCCTCTTCTTGAAGGAGGACTGGGGTCACCTGAGCACAGGATGAGCGACTCACTTCTTCAGCAAAGCTGTCTGTGCTCTCTTACTCTATACACCTCATTTTTGTGGTTGCATTTGCAAAATCCATCCATATAACTATGAAATGGGTGGGCATGTGCAGGTGTCCTGCAGGGAGGGATCTTTGCTAGTCTGATTATAAACATATAATAAATTTAAAAATCTGGTTCTGGAAAGAATATAATGTAGATGCTAGGCAAGCCTGACTGTGAAGTTCAGTTGATAGCCAAGTCCCACCACAGAAATGGCTCTTTTCCTAGGAGCTACTTCCCTGACTTCCCTGGACAGGGACTCCAAGAGAAAGGCTTTGGGCCAGTCTACAGGAGGAGGCCATTCTCCAGGTAACCCAGTGTCATGAGGCCGTAGCTCACATCCCAATTCCTCACACAGACGCAGGCAATAAAAGCTTAAAGTCCTTTAATTCCAAATGACTGCAAGATATATGTATACGAGTTAGTACAGGAGCTGCCGTTGATGGTTCTAAGCAACACAGTTGCCCCTCCTTTCTGACCTCTCTGAGATTTACTACGTGGATCTTAACCTCTGCGTCTGTCCCTCCCTCCGGGGGCTAGATAAACTCCTCTCCCTCCTCCTTTCGCTTTGCCTCCTTTCTAATTGGTCCAAGCATCGAAGTCTCCTCCTCAGCTGGGCATCCTCCATGGCAACAGACTGTTCAGCCACATTCCCAGGAACTTGTACAGAAACTTCTGAGCCAGGTTGTCATCATCCAGGACCAGATGAAGCTTTTTTAGAAGCATCCTTACAATAAGATAAATAAAGGAAGTTGATAAAATCTAACCCCCCCATGGTTTTCCAGGTGAATTAAGTGTTTATATCAATTAAACCAATTCTGAAGGCAGCAGAGTAGTGGGACGCAGTGTAATGCACAGACTGCCACATGTGCCAACTGGACAGAAATCCTGGGGGGTGCTCAGTGGCATGTGCTCCTAGAAGCCGAGGTTGCTGACCTGGAGAAGGTAAGCAGGCTGGATGATGGGACTCCAACTCCAACTCCTGGGTGGCAGCTCCTCTGCAGTCATGGAGGAAGGGGGTCAGGGGAAGGAGGGCGTCATTCTGAAGCAGAGGGACATGATCCCTTAGCATGACCAGTCCTGGGCAGGCAAGAGTGTCTCCTGGGGGAGGGGGCTCCTGCTAGTGGAAGATTCAGTCATTAAGAACATAGAAAACTGGACTTTTTTTCCCAATTTCCATCCTGCCTTTTTCTGACAAAGGGCTCAAGGCAGCTGACATCATTCTCCTCCTCCATCTTTTCCCCACAACAACCCTGTGAGGTAGGTTGGGCTGAGAGTCTGTGACTGGCCCAGAGTCACCCAGTTGGCTCCATGACTGAGCAGGGACTAGAACCCCGATCACCTGAGTCCCAGTCCCATACTCTTAACCATGACACCACACTGACTTGTGATGGATGTGTGGACCACTAAGTCCAACTCTTAGAAAGCAAAGAGGGCAAATTATCATAAGCATAATGAGGACCAGAAGTTAGAACTGCCAAAATCTTACTTCCCTTAAGGTTTGGTGTGACCACAGTTGCAATATTGTGTTCAGTTTCCTTACCTGAAAAATGACATTCTTGAGTTGGAAAAAGTAGAGAAAAGGGCAACAAAAATCTGAGCACTGGAGCAGCTTCCATATGAGGAAGGCTACAACACAGAAACATAGAAACAGAGCGAGTCAGAAGGGGCCTCCCGAGCCATCTAGTCTGACCCCCAGCTCCAGCCAGCTCCACTCATGACACATCTACCATGTGCATGTCCAGCCTATCCTTAACACCATCACCAATGGGGCTTCAACCACCTCCCATGGAAGTCCATTCCATATCCCAGGGGTCCTAACCGTCAGAAAGGACTTCCTGGCATCCACCCTAAATCTTGGTTCCCTGAGCTTTGCCCCATTGGAGCGCATCCTGCCCTCCACTGCAGGGGAACAACTGATACTGCCCATCTTTGAAAGCTGGCAAGTAAGGGGAGTCATGACAGAGGTTAGGGTTAGAGGATGATTTGACAGCACACAACCACAGCCCAAATGGCAGAATGTTGTTGTTAGTCGCGAAGTCGTGTCCGACCCATCGCGACCCCATGGACAACATTCCTCCAGGCCTTCCGGTCCTCCACCATCACCCGGAGTCCACTCAAGCTCACACCAACTGCCTCAGTGACTCCATCCAGCCACCTCATCCTCTGCCGTCCCCTTCTTTTGCCATCTATTGTTGCCAGCATTAGACTCTTCTCCAGGGAGTCCTTCCTTCTCATTAGGTGGCCAAAGTATTTGAGTTTCATCTTCACTATCTGGCCTTCTAAAGAGCAGTCAGGGTTGATCCCCTCTAGGACTGACCGGTTTGATCGCCTTGTGGTCCAAGGGACTCGCAGGAGTCTTCTCCAGCACCACAACTCAAAGGCCTCAATCCTTTTGCGCTCGGCCTTATGGTCCAGCTTTCACAGCTATACACTGCAACTGGGAAAACCATAGCCTTGACTATATGCACTTTTGTTGGCAGGGTGATGTCTCTGCTTTTTAGTATGCTGTCTAGATTTGCCATAGCTTTCCTCCCCAGGAGCAAGCGTCTTTTAATTTCTTGGCTGCAGTCCCCATCTGTGGTGATCTTGGAGCCCAGGAAAATAAAATCTGTCACTACCTCCATTTCTTCCCCATCTATTTGCCAGGAAGTGAGAGGACAGGATGCCATGATCTTGGTTTTCTTAATGTTGAGTTTCAAGCCAACTTTTACGCTCTCCTCCTTCACCCGCATCAAGAGGCTCTTTAGTTTCTCTTCACTTTCTGCCATGAGAGTGGTATCATCTGCATATCTGAGGTTGTTGATATTTCTCCCAGCAATATTGATTCCAACTGGTGATTCATCTAGCCCTGCCTTTCTCATGATGTGTTCTGCGTATAAGTTAAACAGGCAGGGCAACAGTATACAGCCTTGCCAAACTCCTTTCTCAATTTTGAACCAATCAGTGGTTCTGTGTCCAGTTCTCACTGTTGCTTCTTGACCTGCATATAGGTTTCTCAAGAGACAAATAAAATGGTCTGGTACTCCCATCTCTTTAAGAACTTGCCAGAATTTCTTGTGAGCCACATAATCAAAGGCTTTAGCATAGTCAATGAAGCAGAAGTAGATGTTTTTCTGGAACTCCCTAGCTTTCTCCATGATCCAATGTATGTTGGCAATTTGATCTCTAGTTCCTCTCCCTCTTCGAAATCCTGCCTGTACTTCTGGTAGTTCTCAGTCCAGATACTGCTGGAGTCTAGTTTGTAGGATTTTGAGCATAACTTTGCTAGCGTGTGAAATGAGTGCAATGTTGTGGTAGTTTGAACATTCTTTGGCATTGCCCTTCTTTGGGATCGGAATGTAAACTGACCTTTTCCAATCCTGTGGCCACTGTTGAGTTTTCCAAATTTGCTGGCATATTGAGTGTAGCACTTTAACTGCATCGTCTTTCAGGATTTTGAATAGCTCAGCTGGAATACTGTCACCTCCACTAGCTTTGTTGTTGCTCAGACTTCCTAAGGCCCATTTGACTTCACATTCCAGGATGTCTGGCTCGAGGTCAGTGACCACCCCATCGTGGTTATCAGGGATATTAAGCTCTTTCTTGTATAATTCTTCTGTGTAATCATGCCACCTCTTCTTACTCTCTTCTGCCTCTGTTAGGTTCCTGCCATTTTGGTCCTTTATTATGCCCATCTTTGCATGAAATGTTCCCTTCATATCTCTAATTTTCTTGAAGAGATCTCGGGTCCTCCCTATTCTATTGTTTTCTTGTATTTCTTTGCACTGTTCATTTAGGAAGGCATTCTTATCTCTTCTAGCTGTTCTCTGAAATTCTGCATTCAATTGTTTGTATCTTTCTCTTTCTTCCTTGCCTTTCACTTCCCTTCTTTCCTCAGCTATTTGTAAAGCTTCCTCAGACAGCCATTTTGCTTTCTTGCATTTCCTTTTCTTTGGGATGGTTTTAGTTGCTGCCTCTTGTACAATGTTGCGAACCTCCGTCCATAGTTCTTCAGGCACTCTGTCTATCAGATCTAATTCCTTAAATCTATTTGTCACCTCTACTGTATATTCATCAGGGATATGATTTATGTCATACCTGAGTGGCCGAGTGCTTTTCCCTACTTTCTTCAACTTAAGCCTAAATTTTGCCACCAGAAGCTCATGATCTGAGCCACAGTCAGCTCCTGGTCTAGTTTTTACTGACTGTATAGAACTTCTCCATCTTTGGCTGCAGAGCACATAGTCAATCTGATTTCTGTGTTGACCGTCTGGTGATGTGCATGTGTAGAGTCGTCTCTTGGGTTGCTGGAAAAGAGTGTTTGCTATGACCATCGTATTCTCTTGACAAAATTCTACCAGCTTGTGCCCTGCTTCATTTTGTACTCCAAGGCCAAACTTGCCTGTTATTCCAGTTATCTTTTGGCTTCCTACTTTAGCATTCCAATCCCCCATGATGATAAGGACATAATTTTTGGGTGTTAATTCTAGAAGGTGTTGTAGGCCTTCATAGAACTGGTCAACTTCAGCCTCTTCAGCACCAGTGGTTGGGGCATAGACTTGGATGTTGAATGGTTTGCCTTGGATTCAAACTGAGATCATTCTGTCATTTTGGAGATTGTATCCCAGTACTGCTTTCCCTACTCTTTTATTGACTATGAAGGCTACTCCATTTCTTCTGAGGGATTCTTGCCCGCAGTAGTATACCTGATGATCATCTGAACTAAATTCACCCATGCCTGTCCATTTTAGTTCACTGATTCCTAAGATGTCGATGTTCAGTCTTGTCATCTCTTGTTTGACCACATCCAGCTTGCCTTGATTCATGGATCTTATATTCCAGGTTCCTATGGAGTATAGATCTTTGCAGCATCAGACTTTCCTTTCACCACCAGATACATCGGCAACTGAGTGTCCTTTCGGCTTTGACCCAGTCGCTTCATTCTTTCTGGCGCTACTAGTACTAGCCCTCTGCTCTTCCCCAGTAGCATATTGGACACCTTCCGACCTGAGGGGCTCATCTTCCGGTGTCATATCTTTTTTCCTTTTGGTACTGTCCATGGGGTTTTCATGGCAAAGATACTGGAGTGGGTTGCCATTTCCTTCTCCAGTGGATCACGTTTTGTCAGAGCTCTCTGCTATGACCTGTCCGTCTTGGGTGACCCTGCACGGCATGGCTCATAGCTTCATTGAGGTACGCGAGCCCCTTTGCCACGACAAGGCAGTGATCCATGAAGGAGAAATGGTGGAATACAAAAGGAATACAAAAGTGCAGAGGGTGACAGCACCCACAGTGGGCGCCTGTCGAGCTGCTGCTTGGGGGTTGGTCTCATGGTCAAACTGCTCTTGCCATTCAGAAGTTTCTCCTGATGTTCAACCAAAATTTGACCTTTTTTTTTAAATGGCGGAATAGCAAAGGTCAAATTTTGGTTGAACATCAGGAGAAACTTCTGAATGGCAAGAGCAGTTTGACCATGAGACCAACCCCCAAGCAGCAGCTCGACAGGCGCCCACTGTGGGTGCTGTCACCCTCTGCACTGGGCTGGGGGCAGCCTATAAGCCAGGTAGCCTATGAGCCCCACCTTCCAATGCATGGGAGAGCATCTTTTCAAGCCTGGAGGGCTGCTGCCTCCTGGGGGCTCTTGGCCCACTGGTGGGTGGTGTGAACTGGAATTTGTTCTGCTGCCACATCCCCCCCCCCCACCTCTGGGCATGCAGGGCTGAGTCACTGATGTGGAAAAGGACTGACCCCCTTGCCTGGGTGCAAGAGGGGCACAGCACCAGCAGAGTTAGCCCTGGCTGCTGCCTCACCCAGCCACCGCCTGGGACTCCCTTGATGGAATGCATACATGTATGAAATATAAATAAGCATTAGTCAAATTGAATTAATGCTTCCAATATTGTTTTACACTTTCTCATGTGCAGCAGACATTTATGAAATAGCAGGGATATTGCAGTTATATATTCACCACCTGCCAACTGGCCATTCGTATCTTATTGCTCTTTGCCGCGGTGTAGCTATTTAAGGATAGCGTCAGCCTTGGTGAAATACATCATGTTTTACTCATATATCCTCAAATGCCTGATAAAAGGCCTTGCCCCAGCAACCTATGAATATTTAAATTACTGTTAATTATTTATACCACAAATGTATTAGCATTTGCTGTGGTGAGGTGAGGTGGCATGTATGAGCATTATGCATCAGAGGTGAATGTGCTAGGATATCCTGGGACCCTTTAGAATGGTAGAGTTACATGTGTGGAGTCAAATGTTTTGAGAGGGGAAGCCTGGCTGAGGAGTATCACAGAAGAAGCAACTTTGGAGAAAGATGAGTGGCCAAACTTGGATGAGCCAAGAACGAGTCAGCCAGACAGTGCTGTGCTACATCCAAGACCAAATGGATTGAGCCTGTGTCCGCAGGAGCATTTTGACAATATTTAGGATCTTTGTCCAACAAACATTTCTGGGGTTGGTGTTCATGGCAACAATAAGCCAAAAATAAATGCAACATTTACAGGAGTGTATTTATCCAGTGCTAAGCTGATCCGGTGTTGAAGGCATCTGTGGCTCGCATGTGTTGAGGCCTGCAGGCCAGCACAGTGTGGCCACCTGCAGGTATCTGTGACTGGGGTCCCTTTTCCTAGGCATGGAACTCAGTACTGAATTCCCCACTGAATACCATTCTGCTGCTTTCAGCCCAGCACTTTCAGAAAGATGGTATCCATCTGTGAAGTGCCTTTCTTAGAATGTAGGAGGGCGCTGATGGCAATGACAGCATGGATCATGTTGGAAGATGAGCAGGGCCATGAAGCTCTGATGACAGGACTGGCACGCTGAAGCCCTATGATAACATTGTCAGAGCAGATATGGAGAAAGAGTAGCTATTTGGCTTTGCTGGGGGACATTTTCATAGCAATCAATCTCCCTGTAGTATTAAACAAGGCTCAGGCAGTTGCAGATTTTAAGCAAAAAAAAAAAAAAAGCCCCCCCCCCCCACTTCTTTCCTATCATCAGATTTTCTAAAGATTAATCAGAGGCAACTTGCCTGTTCCTTAAATGTCAGGAGATGTGGTCAAAATAGGGTTTCCACATGCCTCATTTTCTGTGACCTTTTCCACTGCCACAAAAACAGCCTTAAAGTGCTCTCTGGTTCACAACCAACACCAGGGGCCCAAGATTGTTCAGATATGCATAGAAACTTAGAAATAAATCAAGTCAGAAGGGCCTCCCAGGTCATCTAGTCTGACCCCCGGCTCCAGTCAGCTCCGTTCATGCAATCCCCAGCATGCGGTTGTCCAGTCTTCCCTTGAACACCCTCAGTGACAGGGTCTCAACCACCTCCTGTGGAAGCCCATTCCTTATCCGAGGGGTCCTAACCATCAGGAAGTACTTCCTGACATCCAATCTGAAGCCTGGTTCCTGGAGCTTGGTTCCCCATTGGAATGTGCCCAGCCCTCCACTGCAGGGAAGAACAGGTCCCAGGCCTCCTCCACATAGCATCTCCTCACATACCTATAAGTTGCTAAAGGATACCCTTAGAGTCCCCTCTTTTGCAGGCTGAAAAGACCCAGTTCCCTCAATCTCTCCTCATGGGTCATCCCTCCCACCTTGCCTACCATTCTTGTGCTCATGCACTGAACCGATTCTAACCTAACTATGTCTCTCCTATAATGTGGAGCCCAGAACTGGGTGCAGGACGTCAGTTGTGGGCATACCAGAGTCATGTAGAGTGGTTTCAACACCTCCCTTGACCAGGAAGCCACATCCAAGGGTGTCATTTGCCTTCTTAACCACCATGTCACACTGCTGGCTCATATTCAGCCTGCTGTGGACAAGTACCCTGAGATTCCTTTTACAAGTGCTGCTCTCCAGCCACTTGTCCCCTATCCTGTACATGTGACACCTATTCCTGTGTCCCAAGTGCAAGACCTTGCACCTATCTGCATTGAACTCCATCCTGTCGTCCCCTGCCCACTTCCACAGCCTGCTCTTCAGTTGTGGCCACTGCCCCCAGCTTGGTATCATCTGTGAATTTAGTCAGCAGACTCATTATACCCTTCTCCATGTCATTGATATAAAGGTTGAACAGGATCTGTCCCAGAACTGAGCCCTGAGGGACCCCGCATGTTACCAGCTGCCATCCTCTGCTTGCAGTCCATCAACCATGCCCTATCCCATTGGACAGTGCATCGATCAATCCCAAAGCCCAACAATTTGTTGGCCAGGATATCATGTGGCATTTTGTCAAAGGCTTTGCTGAGATCCAGGTAAACCACAGTCACCACGTCCCCTCTGTCTATCCCACTTGAGACCTCGTCATAGACTTCGACAAGGTTCATCTGGCAGGATCTGTTTTTGTGGAAGTCGTGTTGCGTGGATGCCAACTACCCTTCCCTATCTAGGGACTCCAGAGCGTTTCCTATTATGAGCCTTTCCGTGGATGTAAGGCTAACCTGTAATTCCCCATATCCCCTCTGCTATCCTTTTTGAAGATTGGGACTACTGACACCATCCTTCAGTCCTCTGGAACCTCACACATTCTCCATGAGGCCTCAAAAATGGAGGCCAGCGGGCGTGAGAGTTCTTCTGCCAGCTCCCTACACCCTTGGGTGTAGCCCATCAGGGCCTGGCACCTTTGTAACAACCAGGCCCTGAGGAGCTCCTTGACTTCTGGGGGGGGGGGGTGACTCCAGTCTGTGCCTCCATAACCCAACCTCATCTGGCCCCCAGGGGGATCTCCCCCAACCTGCTTTGGGGAGAACACAGAAGCAACATAATCATTTAACATCTGTGCCTGTCCCCTTGCATCAGTCACTGTATCCCCTTCCTCCTTATTTAGTGGTCCCACTGCCTGTCTCCCCCTCCTCTTCCTATTTACTTGGAGGTAGAAGCCCTTTTGGTTGCTCTTGACATTCTTCCCAAGCCTCAGCTCATGATAACCTTGCAAAGAATCCTTCATCGTGCTTCCTTTTTCTGGTAACCCCTTTTGTCTACTTGCCCAAATGTCCCCATGCAGCTCCAAGGCTGGAAAATCACCCCCAGTCGGGTTAGAAAGAGCCACACTGGCTGCTTTTCTGGACAAGGCAACCTCTGTGGAAGTGTTCTGTGGACACTCTGTGGTGGAAGGAGCAGAGGAAGCAGCAGCTGGTGCTGCCAGGCATAGGAGATACCCTGACATAGCCTGGCAGTGCATCAGACTCCTTCTTTCTCCTCACTTGGAAGCCCCCAAATTAGGTAGCCAGCATCTGCTACCTAGCTGTTTTTCAGAGTGGGAGGGGTGCAGAGGGGCTGTCGCCACTGTATTCCTTCCACTCTCCATGAGGTGCCCAGTCCTCCCTGAGGTCAGAGGGTTCTGGCCATCCCTATAGGATGGCCTGCTAAGTCAGGTCGTGTGACACCTGGTTACTAGTCACGGGGTGGGTAACCCCTCTCATAAAGGAACCACATTGATGCAGGAATAAAGTTTGCATTTTATTGAATGAAAATAAAAAGGGGGGAAGGCTTAAAATAAAATTTAACACATGCTAATATAGAATGCCAAAACAAAACAGAAAACATTATTACAATAAGGTACCGTAACAACCAAGGGAACATGTGCCAAATAATGTAATGATCCTGTATCCCTGTTTCAGTCAAGTTCCTTCCAGGCAATGCAGCCACTGCTCCTGCTCTATCAATCCGTTCTCTGGGTGCAGCAGCAGAGATTCTTTCCTCTAGGACTTTAGCATTCTCTCTTTCTGCACTTTCTCTGCCCCTCTCCCTCGCTTTCATCTCTTGAGAGTATTCTTTTCTTTCCTAGCTCCAATCACCCAGGAGGGTAGTTTCTTATTAATTTCTACAAACTATGTGAGTTTCTATTTCGAAGTTTAAAACTTTTTTCCAGCTTCTCTTAAACTTCATAATCTCCTGGAGTCATAAGGAAAACACACCACATTCCAATCAATCTTTCGGCCTGGAAGTCTTTAACACATAGACTGAGATACTCTCTCCCTCTCCCTCTCCCTCCCTCCCTCTCTCTCTCTCTCTCTCTCACACACACACACACACACACACACACACACACACACACACACGGAGTGGCACAGAGATTTAACTCTTCTTGTGACTCCCCTCCACACTTTCCCTAGCTGGCATTTTGGGGACTGAGCTCCTCTGGGGAATAGGCTTCCACCACTGCCTGATTTGCCTTCTAGGAGTTTTGCCTGCAGCACTTGCACAGCTGAAATTTCAAGCACTGCATTGACTGCTGGGAGGCCACCAAACAGGATTTAACCATTTTGCAATTCCATCTCATTAGACATACTTGGGGCTTATGAGTGGGCTGCAAGTATAAATATTATATTTGCCCCCAGGTTATCTTTAAAAATGGATCTCCTCCTCCTCCTCCTCCTCTTTTCTTCCTCTCTGATTTTGCTGTAGTTTGCCAGCCATTCCATTCAGCAAGCTCCCACCTACATGGCCCCACTGCAGAGTGGCCAGGCACAGGTCGCTCTCACACGCTCTCTGATAGAGAGAGAGAGGCACTCCCAATTAGCCCAGGCTTCAGCCTGCAGAAAGTACAGAAGTGGGAGGGAGAGGCCGGGTGCTGATGTGAAAGCCACAATGAGGAGAGATGGGGAAGCAGCATTTCTGACTTGCACTGGCTGTAGAAGCTGCGTGGACCCTGGAAGCAGGCCTTCTCTGTGTTTCTAGATAACCACAATGCATTTTGGACTGTGTACAGCATGGAAGCAAATGCCTGAAACCTCTGAGTCAGGTGGCAGAGCTCAGGTGGGCCTCACAGACCGCTCTTTCCCAACTAGAGTCCCTCAGAATGGATTCCTCTTGGTGCCACTGCATAGTCCCTTGAAAGGTGGTCCCACATCTGTAATTCTCCCTCCGCATTCAGCACTGCAGGGAGAACAGCATCCAGCTTTAGACCAAGCGGTGAGATGCAGAGAAACATGACTCCACTCCCCTGGCAATTTCATTGCATTATTGAATAATAATTCACCTGGAATACTGTGTCCAGTTCTGGGCACCAAGATTTAAGAAAGATGCAGGTAAATTAGAAAGAGTCTAGTGGAGGGTGACAAAAATGATCCAGGGTTTGGAAACACCCTGCAACAACCCAGATTCAGGCTGGACATCAGGAAAAGCTTCCTCACTGTCAGAGCAATGCAACAGTGGGACCAGCTTCCTAGAGAGGTGGTGGGCTCTCCCACACTAGAGACATTCAAGGCAAAACTGGACAGCCCTCTGAGTGGGATGGGGTAACGTGGTGTTGCAACAGCAGGGGTTTGGACTTGATGGCCTTCACGGCCTCTTCCAGCTCTACTACTCTATGATTCTATGATTCTAAGTTATTTTAAAGCTACCAAATAATTTTGTATTTGATTTTTATTGAGGTTTTAGAACATATTGGTGTTTTGCCACCTTGAAATTTGGAGGAGTCATTTGGGGTATGTTTTAAATCTACATGACTATGATTATGTTGTTGATTATGCCTAAAAGTTCTTTTCTCACTGTAACACTGACATAACCACATTGCCCTTCAGAAGGATTTTTGTGGGGACTCTACTCAGCTTGATTTGTTACTCATTCCTCCCTGCATGTACCTCCCTTCTGTGCACCTGGCAAATTGAATATAGGAAGGAGGACAGAAGGTGGGTGAAGGAAGACATTGGCTCAATAGGACAGAGCCCTTCAGATTCCTCCACCAAGCTAATATGTTTACTTACTTATGGGGAGGGCGGGGGATAGACAGATAGGTTTTAAATGCATTATTGTATTTTTTATATATGTTGTGAGCCGCCCCGAGGCTTTGTTGCGATGGGGCGGCATATAAATGTTTTAATAAATAAAATAAATAAATTTATTTATTAAAAGCTTTTCTATCCTATCCTTCACCATATCAGGACATTGATCTCTTGGTCTTTTTTCATGCTTTGTGTCCACCTCTTGCACAGCATCCATAGTAGCAATACCTCCCATATGGGGAAGTGGCAACTTGGAAAGGACTATAGTTGCAGTTTCCCACCTGAGCGTCATTTCTACTCTGCATTTTTGCTGTGTCTCCCGGTTCTGTGCCAGGTGAGTTGCAGCCATATCAGTTCCCCCTTAGAATCATATAACAGTAGAGAAGGAAGGGGCCATGAAGGCTGTCAGATCCAACCCCCTCCTGTTGTAGGACATCATGTTATGCCATCCCACTCGGAGGGCTGCCCAGTTTCTCCCTGAATGTCTCCAGTGTGGGAGAGCCCACCACCTCTCTAGGCAGCTGGTTCCACTGTCGCATTGCTCTGGCAGTGAGGAAGTTTTCCTGATGTCCAGCCTAAATCTGGGTTGTTCCAGCTTGAATTGATTATTCCATGTCCTGTACTCTGGCATCAGGAAGAAGAGGTCTTAACCTTTCTCTTGGGACAGCCTTTGAGGTACTTATAGAGGGATCTCATATCCCCCCTCAGTCATCTCTTCTCAGGGCTGAACATACCCAGTTCTCTCAATCTCTCATCATAAAGAAGTGTTTCCAAGCCCTGGATCATTTTTGCTGCCCTCCACTGGACCTTTTCTAATTTACCTGCATCTTTCTTAAATCTTGGTGCCCAGAACTGGACACAGTATTCCAGGTGAGGTCTTAGCAAAGCTCAGGAAACCAAGATTCAAGGTGGATGCCAGCAGGCATTTCCTGGAGGATGGACCCCTAGGGTATGGAATGGGCTCCCATGGAAGGTGGTTGAAGCCCCAACAGTGAGGGTGCTGGACATGCACATGGTAGGCACATCATGAGTAGGCTGGCTGGAGCTGGGGTCAGACTAGATGGCCCAGGAGGCCCCTTCTGACTCTGTTTCTATGTTTGTATTGTATAATAATGAATCGGCATACATCTCTTGCTTGACGAATCCATAGCTCCTAGTGCAAAGATAAACTCCATCCCTAACAATAAGGTCACAAAGTCATATTAACAATTCTGTAAGTTTTAGACCTGAATGGAATGCAGCTAAATGGAACACACCGAGCAAGTGTTGAGCAAGTGTTCCATCACCAACAATGGCATGCCCTTTTAAACAATCCCTTAAGCGTCCAATACATATAACACAAGCCTTCCTGCTGATTAGCCTCATATTAAACTCCAAAGATCTAGGTTTTCCTGTCTTCACAACTCACCATGAATTTAAAAGTTCATTCATATTTAGGAACTCAAAGATAATTAATATCAGTTTTAACCACATCAGACCAGAAAGTTGAAACAACATATGTTTAAGTTTGATAAACTGCCAACCAGCACTCTCAGATACCTCATTCTCAATTTTTTTCATCTCCAAGAAGAAATAAGTTGCCCCAAAGTACTAATGCTATTGGTGGTCCTGTTTACCTTCCTTCTTTTCTAGGATTCTTCCAGGACTTAAGCTACTCCTGAGTAATAAGGTTCAAAACAATGCCCTGACTGAGCAGAACCACATATGCATCTCAGAACATTTAAGCACTGGTGGAACTGCAGCTCTCTAGGCAAAGAGTGCCTGCCAAAACTTCAGTGGCATCAAATAATCAATTTCAGATAATGCCAAAGAGAAACTGGGTGTCTCTTTATTCTAAACTTGAAACAGAAACTAAAGTATGCACCCAACTGTAAGCTTGAAAATGTAGAAAATTAAACCCACCTTCTCCTACAGGTAATTACAATTTACATAATGAAAATCAGGGTGGATGTCCCTGTCAAAGAAAATTACTGACTTATTTATATTGCCTGAAATAAACTGAAGGTATAAAGATAGGAAATCTCTTAAATCAGTTCTGGAGCTAAATCCACTTTAATCAGATTTACCTTAGCCCAAATATCTAAGAAATTCTAGACCATTTATCTAAGTCATGATCCATTTGTGCCAGAATCAATGATAAACTGTAATTAACTGAGATCATTTCCTAGGATCTATTATGCCAGGAAAAAAATGAAAGAGATCTGGACATCACTTAAAACTCCAGTGCTTAAAAAGATTAGTGGTGCTACAGCACCCAGAGTCATCAGCTCTTATATACCCCAATGCATAGATTAAGCTGGTAAACATCTACATTTAAGAGAGGAATGTTGAGGTCAAAAGCAGTAGTAAGACAACTTCTGAGGAAATCCACCCTTGGCACAGAAGGCCATAATAACGTTAGGCAGGCAGCAATCTTCCTCTCCTAGGCCAGGTTCTTGAGCAGGTGGCAGTCCACCAGTCCCAGGCACTCTTGGGTGTGACTGGGTTCAGGCCTGCTTTGGGCAGAGAAATGCCTTGGCATTCCAGGACATACCTGGCTGGCCAGCATTAAACACAGCAGGCCGGTCACCTCCCTGGCAGCATGGTTGAAACTGGAGCCAGTCACACAGGCAAGGATTGAGACATCTCTTGCCAGGGCTCCAAGCCCAGCCTCCCAGGTAGCGCAGCCTCCCAGGTAAGTGTGGATTCAAACGCACCGATCAGTGCATGCATCAGGAATTTCAGATCAATGAATCTCTGTCATCACTACCTGCTCAGCAAGGGTATAAAAGTGGACCGCACCATGTGTTCTCAATTGATCACCCTTTTGCTTGTGGTTGGACTATTCTAGAGAAAAATGAAATGGGATGAAGTATCTTCCCCACCAACACCTCTCTTGTCATGCTTGACTGGGCTAGCACGCCAAGGCCAGGCTCTGTGTGTCCTTCACACTGGCCACCATGAAAGGACGAATGGGTTGAGGGCCTGGCCTTGGCAGCTGTGGAGGACGGGGAAGCCTCCTCCACAGCACAGCCTCAGCTGGCACTGGGCCTCTTGGCCTGAGGAGGAGGAGGGGGAACGATCGGAGGCAGTTCTAAGTCATGACTCCCAATCATACAAGAAGCTGGAAGGTGCTAATGCACATGGGAGGCATGTCAGGAGTGGAGTGGGTGGAGCCAGGGGTCAGACTAGATGGCCCAGGAGGCCCCTTCTGACTCGCTCTGTTTCTTTGTTTTAATCAAATAGCAGCCTATGGTGAGGAGTTGTGCCCTTTGCCCTCAGTGTGCCTGGGTAGGATAGGGAAGAGCTGTCGGAGGAAAGTGGGGCAGCTGGGGAGAGCTGCACCCAGGAACCTGGGAAAAACCCACAGTAAGGCAGAGCCTGGCACAGAAGTGAAGCTGCTCGGCCTGTGGGGTTCAAGTCAAAGCCAAAAGGAGGGATATCACTGGGTCAAGTGAGTGAGGAATTCGGGGTTCTGGGGTGCAGGGAGGTGGTTATCTCACTAAAAGGAAGATGGTATTTTCCTGTTGGTTTTGCTTGCTGTACTGTGAACTTGAAACAGAAACAACGTGTCAGAAGGGACCTTCTGGGCCATCTAGTCTGACCCCCAACTCCACTCATGTCATGCCCACCATGTGCATGTCCAACCTATCCTTGCACACCCTCACCAATGGGGCCTCCAAGGGAAGCCCATTCCACACCCTCGGAGTCCTACTGTCAGGAAGTACCTCTTGGCATCTAATGTGAACCTTCGTTCCCTGAGCTTGGCTCCATTGAAGCGCATCCTTCCTTCCTCTGCAGGGAGAACAGGTCTCTACCCACCAAGGTGAGGTGAGAAGCAATGGAACACAGGCTGTGGGACACTTTTGCTTTGTCAAAAACCAGTCCTAAAAATTGAATGCTGTCCAAATTGTGGGCAGGTCAGAATGGATGTGGACCTCTCACTTTGACAAGGAGCTAAGGCAAAGAAAGGGAGGCTATGCCTTGGGAAAGGACCATGCCAAAGTGAGCCCAGTAGCCTCTAGTCCCTGCTTTAGAAATGAACCTCATTCCCTTGATAACTCCACCCCCTATGAGGGATGGTTCAGCAATGGGGAAGAAGCAAAGGTGGGATGTTACGTCATATATGGACACGAAGCTTATAAGAAGCTCCCACCACAGGGGAATGGCTCCTGCTGTCTGGCCAGGTTGTCCCCACCCTTCACCATGCACAGTGATTCCAAGGACATGCTAAGAGTGGTCCTCCACAGGAATGGGCACAATGTACAGAAACTTATCCAAAGGTAGAAGGAATTGCCCCCCTCCCGCCCCCGGTATGGCAGCTTATGAAACTCTTGGCCCATCCTCTGCCTTCAATACTTGTTGTTGTTGTTGTTAGTCGCGAAGTCGAGTCCGACCCATCGCGACCCCATGGACAACATTCCTCCAGGCCCTCCTGTCCTCCACCATCCCCCGGAGTCCACTCAAGCTCACACCAACCACCTCAGTGACTCCATCCAGCCACCTCATCCTCTGCCGTCCCCTTCTTCTTTTGCCATCTATTGCTCCCAGCATTAGACTCTTCTCCAGGGAGTCCTTCCTTCTCATTAGGTGGCCAAAGTATTTGAGTTTCATCTTCACTATCTGGCCTTCTAAAGAGCAGTCAGGGTTGATCTCCTCTAGGACTGACCGGTTTGATCGCCTTGCGGTCCAAGGGACTCGCAGGAGTCTTCTCCAGCACCACAACTCAAAGGCCTCAATCCTTTTGCGCTCAGCCTTCCTTATTGTCCAGCTTTCACAGCCATACATTGCAACTGGGAAAACCATAGCCTTGACTATACGCACTTTTGTTGGCAGGGTGATGTCTCTGCTTTTTAGTATGCTATCTAGATTTGCCATAGCTTTCCTCCCCAGAAGCAAGCGTCTTTTAATTTCTTGGCTGCAGTCCCCGTCTGCGGTGATCTTGGAGCCCAGGAAAATAAAATCTGTCACTACCTCCATTTCTTCCCCATCTATTTGCCAGGAAGTGAGAGGACCAGATGCCATGATCTTAGTTTTCTTAATGTTGAGTTTCAAGCCAACTTTTGCACTCTCCTCCTTCACCCGCATCAAGAGGCTCTTTAGTTCCTCTTCACTTTCTGCCATGAGAGTGGTATCATCTGCATATCTGAGGTTGTTGATATTTCTCCCAGCAATCTTGATTCCAACTGGTGATTCATCTAGCCCTGCCTTTCTCATGATGTGCTCTGCATATAAGTTGAATAGGCAGGGTGACAGTATACAGCCTTGCCGAACTCCTTTCTCAATTTTGAACCAATCAGTGGTTCCGTGTCCGGTTCTCACTGTTGCTTCTTGACCTGCATATAGGTTTCTCAAGAGACAAATAAGATGGTCTGGTACTCCCATCTCTTTAAGAACTTGCCACAATTTGTTGTGATCCACACAATCAAAGGCTTTAGCGTAGTCAATGAAGCAGAAGTAGATCTTTTTCTGGAACTCCCTGGCTTTCTCCATGATCCAGCGTATGTTGGCAATTTGATCTCTAGTTCCTCTCCCTCTTCGAAATCCTGCCTGTACTTCTGGTAGTTCTCGGTCCACATACTGCTGGAGCCTAGCATGTAGGATTTTGAGCATCACTTTGCTAGCATGTGAAATGAGTGCAATGGTGCGGTAGTTTGAACATTCTTTGGCATTGCCCTTCTTGGGGATCGGAATGTAAACTGACCTTTTCCAATCCTGTGGCCACTGTTGAGTTTTCCAAATTTGCTGGCATATTGAGTGTAGCACTTTAACTGCATTGTCTTTCAGGATTTTGAATAGCTCAGCTGGAATGCTGTCACCTCCACTAGCTTTGTTGTCGCTCAGACTTCCTAAGGCCCATTTCACTTCACATTCCAGGATGTCTGGCTCGAGGTCAGTGACCACCCCATCGTGGTTATCAGGGATGTTAAGCTCTTTCTTGTATAGTTCTTCTGTGTAATCTTGCCACCTCTTCTTAATCTCTTCTGCCTCTGTTAGGTCCCTGCCATTTTGGTCCTTTATTATGCCCATCTTTGCATGAAATGTTCCCTTCATATCTCTAATTTTCTTGAAGAGATCTCTGGTCCTCCCTATTCTATTGTTTTCTTCTATTTCTTTGCACTGTTCATTTAGGAAGGCATTCTTATCTCTTCTAGCTGTTCTCTGGAATTCTGCATTCAATTGTTTGTATCTTTCTCTTTCTCCCTTGCCTTTTGCTTCCCTTCTTTCCTCAGCTATTTGTAAAGCATCCTCAGACAGCCATTTTGCTTTCTTGCATTTCTTTTTCTTTGGGATGGTTTTAGTTGCTGCCTCTTGTACAATGTTGCGAACCTCCGTCCATAGTTCTTCAGGCACTCTGTCTATCAGATTTAATTCCTTAAATCTATTTGTCACCTCTACTGTATATTCATCAGGGATATGATTTATGTCATACCTGAGTGGCCGAGTGCTTTTCCCTACTTTCTTCAACTTAAGCCTAAATTTTGCCACCAGAAGCTCATGATCTGAGCCACAGTCAGCTCCTGGTCTAGTTTTTACTGACTGTATAGAACTTCTCCATCTTTGGCTGCAGAGCACATAGTCAATCTGATTTCTGTGTTGACCGTCTGGTGATGTCCATGTGTAGAGACGTCTCTTGGGTTGTTGGAAAAGAGTGTTTGTTATGACCATCATATTCTCTTGACAAAATTCTACCAGCCTGTGTCCTGCTTCATTTTGTACTCCAAGGCCAAACTTCCCTGTTATTCCGGTTATCTTTTGGTTTCCTACTTTAGCATTCCAATCCCCCATAATGATAAGGACATCATTTTTTGGAGTTAATTCTAGCAGGTGTTGTAGGCCTTCATAGAACCGGTCAACTTCAGCCTCTTCAGCACCAGTGGTTGGGGCATAAACTTGGACTATTGTGATGTTGAATGGTTTGCCTTGGATTCGAACTGAGATCATTCTGTCATTTTGGAGATTGTATCCCAGTACTGCTTTCCCTACTCTTTTATTGACTATGAAGGCTACTCCATTTCTTCTGAGGGATTCTTGCCCGCAGTAGTATACCTGATGGTCATCTGAACTAAATTCACCCATGCCTGTCCATTTTAGTTCACTGATTCCTAAGATGTCGATGTTCAGTCTTGTCATCTCTTGTTTGACCACATCCAGCTTGCCTTGATTCATGGATCTTACATTCCAGGTTCCTATGGAGTAAAGATCTTTGCAGCATCGGACTTTCCTTTCACCTCCAGATACATCGGCAACTGAGTGTCCTTTCGGCTTTGACCCGGTCGCTTCATTCTTTCTGGCGCTACTAGTACTAGCCCTCCGCTCTTCCCCAGTAGCATATTGGACACCTTCCGACCTGAGGGGCTCATCTTCCGGTGTCATATTGTTTTGCCTTTTGGTTGTCATGTCCATGGGGTTTTCATGGCAAAGATACTGGAGTGGGTTGCCATTTCCTTCTCCAGTGGATCACGTTTTGTCAGAGCTCTCTGCTATGACCTGTCCGTCTTGGGTGACCCTGCACGGCATAGCTCATAGCTTCATTGAGCTACGCAAGCCCCTTCGCCACGACAAGGCAGTGATCCATGAAGGAGGCCTTCAATACTAGATAGAGCTAATTTTCAATGCAACTGGCAAGGGGCTCCTACTGTTGAGCCACGAACTAGACCTGAAGCTGCAGGTGGTACTCCAGTACATGGACCCCCTGCTCCAGGGGATGAGGGGTGTATGCAGGCTCCTCCATCAGATGTGGACAGGCTGCCACCAAATCAATGGCAATGGTAGGTTGGTGGAAAGGGTTGGGCACATTCATTACATCCCTTACATTCCCCATGTCATCCCCACAGACACAAAGAGGGCTCACAGGACTGGTTGTGGTCCTGACTGCATGAGCTCAGCTGGCTGGTGGGTGTCATCAAGGAAGCCCTGGTTGCGCTGTCACACCTGATGGCATCCTGCTGTGGAGGACAGTGCCTGCCCTCTCTATTCAGCACCTGCTAAGCAACCACACTGAGCCACATGGAGTGGGCCATGTGCTCTGAGTTGACAGCCCTTTTGCTTGTGATCAAACTACTCTGGAGAATAGAATCGCACGCACTCTTGCCATGATTGCTTGAGCAGGCCAGGCCCAGACCCCTTGCGTCCTTCAGTATGATGACCTATGCTGGGAGATATGGAAATGACCCTGGACCTCTCTGCAGCTTTAGTCATCATTGACCACGATGTCCTTTTGGGGGGACTGAGTTGGGAATGGGGAGCACTTCATTGTGGTTACTGGCATATTCTTGATAGGAGTTGACCCAACTCAAGTCTTTGCAGCTTGGAATAGTTCTGTTGGTCCCCTGTCTGCTCCTGGTGCTTTATTCTCTGCAAGCACTTTCAGAGCAGCTTTCGCTTTGCTTTCCAATATTGCAGGCACTTCCTCACAGGTGTCTTCTGCAGTGGGCCCTGCCATGCTTTCATCTCGTCCACATCTCGTCTCCACTTTCTCTCTGTTTGCCTCTGGTCAGATCATATGATCCCTTGGGTCTGTCAGCATTCCTAATCTAGGTTCGAATTTCTCTTGGGTTCCTCGAATGTTCTGGAAGAGGCCTCTTCTTTTTCCTGCATTGTTTTAAAGGGGAATTTTCATCAAGTCCTTTCCTGTGTGGAGATCCTGGTATCACTTGTTTTTAAGACTTTCACAAACTTCTTTTCTTTGGTCCTGTTTCTGGGCTTTGGCCAAGACCATCAGAAGCACCTCTCTGCTTGTGATTTTTACCCTTGGACTGGCCTGCAGGGAGGGGCCCAAGGCAGTTAGCAGTTGGTGCTCACGTGCCCTCAAGCAGTAGGAGAGCAGCTGGTGAGTGGTGCTGAGCAGCTCTTCCTGGCTGAAGGAACTTAGCAATGCACACCTGCAGAGAAGCCCTTCTAGAGAGGGGGTCAACTGGGAGGCAAGGTGTATTCCACCAGCCCAGTGATTAAGCGAATCCATGTGGGGAAAGCATCTTGAGCCAATGGTCTCAGTTTCCACATAAAACCGCAGCCTCTCTCTCTGCCACGCCACACACATAAATGCGTGGGCACACGCCTTTCCCACAGCATGTGCTCCTGGTCTGCCATCAGTCTGCAGCTTGGCTATCAGCGCATGCACATTTATTCACACAAAAGTCAGCCCCGGACAGACTGCAGCAAGCTGGAGGCACTCTGAATGATGCCAAAATGCGCCTGCAGAAGCTTCAAAGCAGGCAGTCAGGCCAACCACACAACTGAGCCTTATTTATAGCCCTTTGCTGTCTGGTTCATTTCCTCCAACTTCCCTGCAGAATGATCTGAATAGAAATGACACTATTGACTATCTAAGTAATAATAAAAGCCTTATAGAAATATGTTCTTTGCAGTTTCAAGACTGAGGGCATGAAGAACTTAAGAATTATGGGGTGTAGGAAGAACAGAAAGCTCCTGTGGAGCCTGTTCAAGACAGCCCCTCCACCAGTTCTCCTGTGCAGATTCCTTCCTCTCAACTTTCCATTTGGTCTAACACAAGCTATGTTTGAATAAATAAAAGTGTCTAACTAGAATACCATATTAAAGGATGGGGGGAATACATGACTTCATTTGCAGCTAGCTTACAAAGAGGAGTGAACTGTAATGCCAATGTTCTCCTCAAACATTCAAATAATATGATTCAAAGTAGGATCATGATTTCAGCTTATCAACTGTTACTTCAAAAGCGGGCGGGCAGGCTACAGAAGCAAAATGCAGGAACAGATCTGCATTTCAGCACAATCCGGTGCATGTTCACTCCCAGGCTTGTGAGTCCCAGAACAGCAAGGCTGCTTCAGGACAAAGGCCTAGCCCCGCAGGCTTGTCCCAAAGTGGCCACCCAGCTGTCTCAAAGGGAAGCCATGAGCCAGAGATGAGTCCATCAGCAGCCTCCCAGCAACCAGCAAATACTCATGTTTGCAGTCCACTGGCCTCTGCCACTCTCAGCACCGGAACTGCCCACATGTGCCGAAGGATGTATAGTTCTGCGATCGTGCAGCACATGGATCTCACAAAGAGAAGCCTCCCAAGCTGCATCTGGCACCCTCTTCAACAACATGCAAGTCCATCTTTCTAGAGATGATCCTGCTGCTGAGCATGCTGGTGCCACACTCTTCTCAATGGATCCAGGTATGAGGAATTCATTTCATGTTGTTGTCTGGACCTGGCCTGCTCAGCCCAATTAAGCACAGCAAAAGTGAGAGGTAGAATGGCGTTCAATCACTGCAAAGTGGCACGGCAGAGCCCTCCTTCACACCTCTGCTGACCAGGTAATGACGACAGAGGTTCATTGGACTGAAGTGCCTGCTGTGATTGCTGATCGGCACAATTGAATCCAGGTGGCCCCTCTGCTTCCCTGGGAGGCCAGGCTACCCAGAGGCTGGGCTGGGGGCGCATGGCGGGAGATTGCGCAATCACTTGCCGTGAAGCTCAGATTGATTTGGATGATGCTTGAGGCTTAATGCTGGCCAGCCAGTGAGTGCAAACGAACAGTGAATCTGCAGCCAACGGTCATGCAGCTTGTGATACTGTTAGTGAGGAGCAAAGGGGGCAGGCGAAGCCATGTGCAGTTTGGCTGAACAGGAACATTTTTATTATAAGGAACTCTCTCTTAAAGTTGATTTTAAAAGTTTGCTAAATCTGCCCCATTGTTTGGTTGGCAATTTGTATGAAAATGGCAGGTACCTTAAATGGTACCCACTCCTTTAGTAACTTGCAAAATAATGGAATGGCACCTCTGCCAGCACCATCCATGTTGATCATGGGGCTGGAGGCACTTCGGAGCCATGGCTGCAGGGGCAGTGACTGGAATGGCACCCTCGCAGATTAGAAGGAGGCCACGAAGGAGTTGGTTAGGGGCAGTACTTGATGCTTGGTGGGTGCAGAGGACCCTAAATGCAGCCCAGGCAAAGGCACCCATGAAACGGTGAACAAGCCTTTTCATTAAGGACTCAGCAGAGTTCCAAAGTACCATCACCAGATGTTTTGCTCTGGGAGGGAAGATGTGAGCCCTGCCCTGCCCTGCCCTAGGAGTTGTACTTTGCAGATGTCGCTGTGAACCACCCAGAGAGCCCCATCCTTGGGGCAGTGCAAAAAATGCAGGCATACAGACATACCCCATGGAGATGGTTGCCCCCAGGTCAGAGTTATACCAGATCAGCAGCCTAAGTCTCATCTGATGCTCCTCCAGAGCGCCCTCCAAGGGGACAGAAAAAGGGAAGACCACTCTAGGAGCAGGTCCTATGGTGGCTGCCCCAGAAGCCTCCATTCCAGATAACCCCCATAGTGAGATCAGGTCCCTCCCTTTCCTCCCCAGAAGACTTGGAATTCTCAAAGCGCAGCCTTTTACCGGAGCCCAACAGGCGCGAAGCCCGTGCAAATCAAAGTCACATTCTCTTGGAGATCAGGGTCCGGATCCCAGTGGAAACATCCCCGCCTCCCCTGGAAGCTTCTGGCTCCTCCCCAGGGTGGCCCCCGCTGCTCGAGGGCGAGGGGGAAGCACCTCCTGGCTGGGGCCAGGAACTCCCTCCCAGTCTGCCCCCCAGCTCAGAAACGTGTCCCTCCTTCCCCACAGTGAGCTGTTGAATCTCAGAAATCCCTGTTGAATCGCAGAATCCCTTGGCCTGAGGATCTCAGAAACATGGAAATGTTGAAACATAGAAACAGAGCGAGTCAGAAGGGGTCTCCTGGACCATCTAGTCTAACCCCCAGCTTCAGTGAGACCTGGCTTGTATCACCGAGACCTGGGCGGGCGAGGGGGGAGATGTCTCCCTCTCGGAGCTTTGCCCGCCCGGGTATCTAGTGCAGCACCAACCACGCCTGGAGGGGAGGGGAGGGGGGGTCGCTTTAGTTTATCGGGCTGCTTTTTCCCTCACGGGGCTTCCTGTCCCTTCGAGACCGGGGCTGGAGTGTCTCCATTTGGTGTTGGGCGATCGAGACAGATTGGGGATTCTGTTGGTGTACCGAGCACCCTTCTGCCCAACAGACTCCCTGCCTGAGCTGACAGAAGTCGTCTTGGACCTGGTGTTGAGGACCCCCAGGATGTTGGTCCTGGGGGACTTCAATCTCCATGCCAAGACTGACCTTTCTGGGGCGGCTCAGGACTTCATGGCTGCCATGACGGCCATGGGGCTGTCTCAACATGTCACCGGCCCGACCCATGAACGTGGACACACTTTGGACCTGGTTTTCTCGACGGGCGAGGAAGGAGGTGATCTGAGGGTGAAGAATGTATGTTTGACGCCCTTGTCATGGTCAGATCATTTCCTCGTGCGGTTTGAGCTCGAGAGCGGCCTCTCCCTCTGTAAGGGTGCGGACCAGATTGTGATGGTCCGTCCCCGGAGTCGGATGGATCCGGACGGATTCCTGAGGGCTCTGGGGGATTTTCCGGCTGACAAGGCTGGCGCTCCTGTGGAGGCCCTGGTCGAAATATGGAATGGGGAGACGACCAGGGCCATCGACACGATCGCTCCCAAGCGCCCTCTCCACCCTGGCAGAGCCCGTTCGTCTCCCTGGTATACATCGGAATTACGGGCGATGAAGTGGGTTGGGAGACGGCTTGAGCGCAGGTGGAGGAAATCTCGTGATGAATCCGATCGAACACATCTTAGAGCACACTATCGCGCCTATGCTGTGGCAGTGAGGGCGGCGAAGAAGCGATTCTTCTCCACGTCCATTGCCTCCTCACAATGCCGTCCAGCGGAGATTTTTCGGGTGGTGCAGGGGTTGACGAGATCGGGCCCCGATAAAGAACTGGTGCCACCCTCGAAAGCCCGCTGTGACGAGTTTGCCACGCATTTTCAGGAGAAAGTTGCTCTGATTCGTCACGAGCTGGACTCCACTCTTGATACAGATTCTTTTGGGGAGGGACCAACCATGCCTGCTTGTCCCACGTTATTGGATGACTTTCAGTTTTTGCGGCCCGATGATGTGGACAAGGTGCTTGGATCGGTACGCCCAACCACCTGTTTACTGGACCCGTGCCCATCTTGGCTATTAAAGACCGCCAAGGACGGGATTGAACCCTGGATCTTGGAGGTGGTCAACGCCTCTTTGAGAGACGGCCGGGTGCCGGCCCCCTTAAAGGAGGCGGTAGTCCGGCCAGTCCTAAAGAAGGCTTCCCTGGATCCAGAGGTGGTCGCCAATTATAGACGGGTGGCCAACATCCCGTTTTTGGGTAAGGTGCTGGAGCGGGTGGTGGCGGGACAACTCCAGGCACTCTTGGAGGAAACTGATTATCTGGACCCATTTCAGTCCGGTTTCAGACCCGGTTTTGGCACTGAATCCGCCTTGGTCGCCCTGTACGATGACCTATGCCGGGAGAGGGACAGGGGGAGTGCGTCCCTGTTAGTCCTTCTTGACATCTCAGCGGCTTTCGATACCATCGACCATGGTATCCTCCTGGAGAGGCTGGTGGGATTGGGGGTTGGAGGCACTGCTTTGCAGTGGTTCCACTCCTATCTCAATGGCCGATACCAGAAGGTGGTGCTGGGGGACTATGGCTCTGCGCCATGGCAGCTATGCCATGGGGTTCCGCAGGGCTCCATTTTGTCCCCCTTGCTTTTTAACATCTACATGAAACCGCTGGGGGAGGTCATCAGGAGGTGTGGGCTGCGGAATCATCAGTATGCGGATGATACCCAGCTCTACCTCTCGTTTTCCACCGATCCAGGTGAGGCGGTGGCTGTGCTGAACCGGTGCCTGGCCGAGGTAATGGGCTGGATGAGGGCCAATAAACTGAGGCTCAATCCAGACAAGACGGAGGTCCTGTTGGTAGGTGGGTCTGGCTACAGTGTAGGGGACTTGACCCTAGTCTTGAATGGGGTTGCACTCCCTCTGAAAGACGGGGTCCGCAGCTTGGGAGTGCTCCTCGACCCGGAGCTGACCTTGACTGCTCAAGTGTCAGCAGTGGCGAGGAGCGCCTTCCAACAGCTTCGGCTGATACATCAGCTGCGTCCCTTCCTGGAGTTCGATTGCCTGACGACGGTGACACATGCGTTGGTGACTTCCCGGTTGGATTATTGTAATGCGCTCTACGTGGGGCTTCCCTTGAAGACGGTCCGGATACTTCAATTGGTGCAAAATAGAGCTGCCAGGGTTCTGACGGGGACTGGGCGTGGTTCTCATATCACCCCAGTTCTCCGTCAGCTCCACTGGCTCCCCATTGAAGTCCGGGCCCAATTCAAGGTGTTGGTTCTTACCTATAAGGCCCTAAACGGCTTGGGCCCTGGCTACCTAAAGGAGCGCCTGCGACCATATATGCCCTCCCGCCCCTTACGATCAGCGACAGAGGCTCTCCTCCGGGAACCCTCCGTGCGTGAGATTAGGAGGGTGAGTACCCGGAGGAGGGCTTTCTCAGCGGTGGCGCCCCATTTATGGAATGCGCTCCCCGGAGAGGCTCGCCTGGCGCCGTCGTTATTTGCTTTTCGGCGCCAGGCGAAGACCTTTTTATTTAGACAATATTTTAATTAATATTATTGTTAATTTAGGTTTATGTTTTGATTTAGTTTATGTTTAATTTATGTTTAATTAATTTATGTTTAATGTTAATTTATGTTTAATTTAAGTTTAATTTAAATTGTTATTATTTTTGTTCATGTTTTTATATAATAACCTGAGATGGGCCAGTTTTTAAATTTGCTATATGTTTTTAATAATGTATTGTATTATGCTGTAAGCCGCCCCGAGGCTATTGCAAGGGGCGGCATATAAATTTTTAAATAAATAAATAAATAAAAAATACTCCTGGTACTGCCCTGTCATCTGCCTGGCTCTGCCCCTCTGGCTCCTCCTCAGGAGTGGATGGATCTACCTGGGCAGACTGTGGGTACCTGAACTGCCCCCCCCCCACATCACCTTGGGCTGGTCTTACACAGCCCCATCTTCCCGAACTTTGTTTTTCCCTTGACTTCTGAAGAGGAAGTCAGATCAGGGAAATGTGGAAAGGGAGGTGGAGCAGAGAAAGGCTGTGATGAGGGATCCCAAGAGAATGGTGAAAAGTCAGGTGAATTTTCATGAAAGGGGGCAATAACAGCCTGAAAGCCAAAGGAATGATTTGCCCCACAAGTGCAAATGCCCAAAGCAACAAGCAGCCACTTTCTAACAGAAAAGCAGGGAGGGAAGTTACTGAGTGAATGAGCCAACCCAGCCTCCTGCTCATGACTGTGCTGGCAATGAGCATCTGTGACTGTTTGTGGCCCATTTCGCCCCTTCCCAACTGTTCTTGCACTCGAGCTTTACAGGCACCACTCCTCCAAACACTCCGCAGCTGCAGCAGCTGAACTGGAAGCTTCTGGGAAAGAATTCCAGAGGGGAGCCAAAACTAGCAAGAAAGGGACCCTGGCAGGTGAAGGAGTAAGGGGCATTATAAGCTGACAGCCATAATGACACCTGGGTATCCTCCCGAAGCTGACATAGCAGTGCAAATACCACTCCACAGTTGCATTAGTGTGCATCATTTGGCTATCTGTTTGAGGGTGGGAAGCAAGTGACAAAGAAAGATCCACCTCCAAAATAGAGAGAGGTTCCCCCTAAAACTGCTATGAATTGGGTGCTCTGATCTGGCATCAGGCCTCAGGGCAGGGCAGGGTCCAGAGGAGGGCAGCAAAAATGATCCAGGGGTTGGAAACGCTGCCCTGTGAGGAGAGACTGGCAGAACTGGGCATGATCAGCCTTAAGAAGAGAAGACTGAGGGGGGACATGGTATCATGCGCGCTGACTAAGAAGAGTCTTTGGCACACGTACAGGAGAGGGAGTCTTCCCATGGGAACCAGACTTCGTTGCAGGAGGATGTATATCTGGTGCCAGTGGTTCAAATGGCCCACCCCCCACCCCACACTCTCTGACAAAGCTCTTCAAAGAGAGGAGGGCGCAGAGGGGAGTAGGATTCAGGGAGGAACTGAAAGCGAACTGCAGTCGGAGGTCAGTTGGAAGGTTGCTGAGGAAATGGTTGAGGCACCTAATGATGACAGTCTTACGAACTCGGCCCAGAAGGGGGGTTGGAAAATGCACGCTCTCACAGGCTCACGCACAGACGAGGGCAATTGGAGACAAGACAGTTGGAACGATGGAGGGAAAGAAGTTTGTTGGACTCACCCATCGAGGGGCGGCCCAGGCGAGTCAAAAGCATTCTGTGAACTGATCTCATTCAGAAAGAGAGGACAACTCCGCCATCATCATTAGCATCATCATAATCATTGTCTCTCGTAGTTGTAATGAACAATTTTATGTAGAATAAAGACTTCAGTAACGACAGCCAGGTTCATTGTTTTCGTTTGGAAGGAGTATCCCTCTATAAGTACCTCAAAGGCTGTCACAAGGAGGAAGATCGAGATCTCTTCTGGCTGACGCCAGAGTGCAGGACACAGAATAATCAAGCCAAGGTGTGACAACCCAGGTTCAGGCTGGACATCAGGGAAAGCTTCCTCACAGTCAGAGCAATATGGCAGTGGAACCAGCTGCCTGGAGAGGTGGGGGGTTCTCCCACACTAGGGACATTCAAGGGGAAGCCATCTGAATGGGATGATGTAAATTGGTGTCCTGCAGCAGCAGGGGTTGGACCCGATGGCCTTCATGGCCCCTTCCAACTCTACTAGTCTATGATTCTATGAGCCAATCGTGGAAGGAGAAAATGTGTTACAGAAAGAGTTCTGCTATAGTCCAATTTCCTGGTTTGGTGAGGTTTCTGAGAAGGGTGTTGGCTATATCCAAGCTGGTGTCAGGCCACTAAGACTCCCTTGGTCAGGAGCTGAGTTTAAGGAAGTAACATGCAGGAGAGTTCTATGCCATGCATGTGAGTTTCATGGGGATAATGCACCTGCCTATGCATCTATGTGCAGCAGACAGTTGATGGGGACTTTAGGACAGAAAGATGCATGCCTTTCAGTCCAATGCTCACCATCTAGCAGAGACAGCCCATGTGGGGAAATGAGCTCAGAAAAAAAGTGAGGCAATGTGTGAGCAGCCAATTCAAAATGTTGTCGGAAGCTCGACAGTGTCGCTCTGCTCTGCCACAATTCTGCAAATGCCCAGCTATGTTGCTAAGCAGAAAAACTGAGTCAAGCTTCTACAAAAAGGACTGCAAATGGACCCAGAGTTGGTGCCCACACTGAGCAAACTCAGATATGAATTTAGTGTCATTCCACAAAGCTGATCCTGGATTCGCCTAGAACTCGTGCCGCCTGATGCTGTGAGCTGATGGTCTTGATTGCACCCAGCAGGGAGCCCATCTTGGTGATGAGAGAAAAATATTCCACAGCCTGTCTCTGCAATCACAGCCATGAGGTGTATGGAGGACACATTTTGACGTGATGCTTTCCCTGTGTGCTTGAAGGCAGCAGCTAGAAGGCAGCTCCTCTCCAGGCGTCTCTCCAGCTCCACTTGGGCCAGACTGAATTGCAGTGAGCCACCTTCTCCTGTGTGGGGATGGAGAGTCTCTGCTCAGAGATGAATTCCTACATCTTGCTTGCTGTGTGCTTTGCATGGTGCTTCTCATTCCTTTCATGTTTCTGTTTCTCTCCTAAAATCCATTTTCCACTTGCAGTAGCTTGGCTTCCTTCAGTTACTTCCAAAGGCATCCCCAACATGTGACCAATCATGGCCTGGACAGATTCCCAGAAAGTGCTGGAGGTGGACGTCCACTTGCTGTGTTATTTTGGATTCAGAAGGAAGGGCACAGACAGGAGCAGGCAAGGGTTGGACACCTGGCAAAGCATGGCAGGACCAGAGGCAGAGGCAGGGACAGCCGAAGGTCAGAGGATAAGCTGGCCGGATACACCCAGGAGCAGAGGCAAGTCAGGCGCAGGCGAGGTCCAGGTAGATAGAATCATGCCCCAGGTTTCTCTGCCCTTCATAAGCCTCCCCACATTTTCCTGTATTAAAAAGAATAGAATTTCTGTTTAGAGAACTTTGGCATTTTCACCTTCTCACCATTTTATGGATGTAATGTTCACATTTCCAGAATATTTGGATATCCCAGAAAAACACGGCGAGTCCTTTCTTTGTGCTGAAACTTGAAAATGTCTATTCCAAAGATCCTCAGAGCTGTAGCAAAGAGCATTTGGTCATTGCACTTCAGAAAGCATTCCCACCATCTGCCAGCTCTCCCCTCTCTGGAAGCGGCAGCAGCCTGGCTTGCGCGATGCTGCGGACTCACTGGGGGCATGGGGGGGGGCAGCTGCCAGCCTTGCCGCCGCACCCGCTCCCACTCCCTAAGACAGCGACTGCATCTGGTCCCACCACAGGGAAGGCCCAGCAGGACCTCTGCCCCCCTCGTAGGCTGTGAAGGGCCCTGCTGCCTCCTCAGCTGTTCTTCACGCCCCTCCTGCAAGTGCTTCCCTGCTCCGCAATGTGATAAGAACATGCAGTCACACTTGGAATGAAGTGTCTGGTATGTGTATTTTAGTTCCATCTAAAAAGGGAGCTGAGCTGCTCAGTGTGAATGTTTGTACTTTAATCACCCTGTCGCTGCTGCTCTGGGGAAGGGAGGACCTGCAACACACAGGCTCTGCTGCAGCCCCCGCGCCCCCCGGCCTCAGGTGCACGCATCACCCTTGGTGGCCACCTCTCTGTGGGAGGAAACTAGAAGGCAGAACTGGACTGACACCCAGTTCCATCTTGAGCATGGATGCTGTGCACCGCTTGCTATTTTTTGATAAAAATTTCATTTCAACTTTGCTACCCCGCACCTTGACAACTGAATTAGAGTATAAAACAAAACAAAAATATCACATGCACAAAGGATAAAATAATTTTACACTTTCCCTGCCCACCCCCATAAAAATGGATCATCTTGTAAGATGGACAGTTACTCCTACCCAAAATGAAGCAAACCAACCAGGTTTCTTGATGGACAAAGAAAACCTTTGACTAAGAATGAGGGAAAAGTCCATGAAGATCACATTTTGATTACAGCATTTCCACCCTTCCCAAAGCAATAAGCAGAGTTTCACCCCCTGTATTAACGCCTTCCACCTACATCTAAAGAATTGTCAGGCAACTTTAATTTGATCATCGATGGAATCAGACTTTGCCCCGAGTGGGGAGACGGGCACGATCGTGCTGGGGGTGGACGTGGGAGATGGCCAAGTTAGCTCCCGTCTTTCCTGCCCAAGCGCAACTGTGACCTTGGCCAATTCCCCGCCCCCCAGCACGATCGCGCCCGTCTCCCCCCCAAGCGCGCCCGCGTTTGCACCCGTCTCCCCCCACCCAGTGCCCTGGAATGATGGGCACATGCAGGGATGATGGGCACAATCACGATCATGCTGGGGGGGTGGGGCGGGAAGATGGCCGTGCTCATGCTTGTGGGGGGAAGGAAGGGGAGATGGCCACAATCTTTGTTGTTCTTTGTCCCCTTGCTTCACATTTTTCTGATTTAAAAAAAAAATAGTTCCAGAACGGGTTAACCTTATTTACACTGAACCTTATGGGGAAATATAACTTGGCTCATGACCAATTTGGATCATGACCAGAGTCCTGGAATGGATTAAGTTCATGAGCCAATGTACCATTGTACTTTTTCTTTTAAATATTTACCTAAAAATGGAGGGGCGTCTTATACACGGGGACCACGGTTGCAAAACTGCCAATACGAATCTCTGAAAACTAGCCTCACTAGCAAACTTCTGATTGCAGAGACAAGCTTACAGGTTTCCTCCACTCATGAGCCTTATGCAACTGACGTCCGCTGATGCTGATGCTGCGGAGAGCAGCGTGTAGCCCAGGGGGCCAGTTGAGAGGCGGCAGCGGCAGGCATGGGGGGGGGGACAGGTGTGATCACGGATGCGCTGGGGGGGAGACGTGCATGATCGCAGGCATGCTCAGAAGTGGGAAGACTGGTGTGATCGTGGGTACGCGCGCAGCAATGCAATGAGGCAGCAGGTGCGCGCATGGTGAGGCAGCAGCTTGCTCCCTTGGAGATCGATAAGAAATGTGGAGGGCATCCTATACATGGGGCCATCTTATAGATGGAAAAATATGGTATCCTTTTCAAGGGCAGAATTCTTGAAAAACACCCCTCCCCCGCAGGAAGACTTCAGACCATGTGTAAATTGAATGAACAAATATATGCTTCTGCCCACTACCAAGTGAACCTAGCTGGAGGGTTGTCTGGGGCACCTAGCACCACCCCGGACATCCCCACACGAGAGCATGAGGGAGCCAGGCCAGTCTCCGATTCAGTTCTCACAGATGCTCAGCTCTTCCACGCTAGGCTTCTGCTGTGCCAGTAAAGAGGAAGCGACCTCTGCAACCTCCCTTGCACCTCTCAGTAGCTGCAACACATTCATGACTGGAGGGTGAATTTTCCAGGTGTAACTTCTATTCACAGGAGCACCTAGAAACTACCAGGAGGGAAATGATGCTGAAAGGGCCTTTTAGATGCTCATCTACCAAAGAGGCTCAGCTTGCAGCAAATCTCAGATTAAATTAAAGAAAGGCCCTTGCTAGTCAGTTTAGTCAATTCTACGTGAGAGGAACCACCAGTCTTCCTTGACAGAAAGATGCATTCTCCTTTCCTGAGAAGTCATGTAAATTCTGCCACATTCCAAAAGCCACGTTCTGAAGCGTATTGAGTTGCTTGGGCCCAACGTATCTGACCAGAAACCAGAAGAGAACTTCAAGTGACTGTGAAATGAGATTAATAACTTGAGACATTTAAACTGAATAAATAATTCAACACAGAAAGCCCTCAATGAAATGCTAAGTCCATATTAGCCATGAGCAGTTCAGAGGGAATGTGAGAAATTTTTGAGTTCAGCAAATGTAACAGGAGTATTAATAGCTGGGTTCCAAGACAATCGCTTAAGCAGGCGGAGGACATGAGCAGCGATCGCTGGGGGCAGACAGCCACATGAAATCAAGGGATTGCACAATCCCAGTACTGCCAGGCAAAATCAGAATGGTGAAAATCAGCTTTCCAAAGACTGGGGAGATTCTAACAATACTAATTTGCTTTCTAAAATGATTCTCCTATTTTGTCTTCCAATGCTTATTTTATTTGCTGTTTCCTTAAAGGGCAGAGACAAGATTACTAGAATCCCAGAATTGGAGGGTACCTCAAAATTAATCTAGTGTTGAAGATTGCAATCCTATCCTTGAGATTCATCAACTGAGTAGCTGTAGGTTTCAGCAGTGAAACCAGGCCAGTGACATACACAGATGAACCACCTCATGCAGATATCACAGAAAGGGGGAAAACATAAGCTGTCGTGCAGGGTTTCACAAACCCTCTTGGAGCTGTGGGAATAGCTGGCATTGAGAGAACATAGGAAGAGCCTGTGTTAGGCTGTGCACAAAATTCCACATGCATTGGCACCCTAGATTTCTATAGGGCAGTATATTTTTGGCAGATCTATTTTGAATTTCTTCCCTCATTATGCCTAACATAGAGCTTGCCTTTTCACAGCAGCTACACACTAGGTCAAAATGTGTTCTTGCTGTCTGCCACAACCTGAAGATCCCTGTCTTGGTGAGCCACTGGCAGCTCAGGTCCCATCAGCCATACTTCATTGTGTGAGCCACCTAGGGAGGCCATTCTGGCAGTTGGAGGGGCATATAAATATGTGAATGAATGAATGAATGAATGAATGAATGAATGGGGATTTTTTGGCCCCAGTCTGCATTACTTTACATGCTGACATTTACTGCATTCACCGTTTGATGCCCATTCACTCAAAGAGATTCCTTTGAAGCTCCTCAGAACCCATTTTAGTTTTAGCCACCCTAAAGGAGTACTAGAAGAAGATAAGGAGATTTTTAAAGTCTGAATGAATTCTTTTCAACTGTCTTTACAGCAAAGGATACAGGTCAGGTACCTGTTCCTGAAATGGTTTTGAGGAAGGAAATCTGAAGAACTAAGGCAGATAGTGGTGACATGAGCCGCCCCGAGGCTTCAGCGAATGGGGCAGCATAGAAGTTCCCTAAATAAATAATAAATAAATAATATTCTCAATCAGGCCAAGATGGCATCCGTTAAGAGTACTTCAAGAGCTCAAATATGAAATTGATTACCTTCTTACAAAAATATAAAATATGTCCCTAAGTTCAACCTCTCTACCAGAAGACTGAAAAATGGAAAGTGTAATACCAATTTTTAAAAAGGGATTCATGGGGAAATCAGTAAATTGCAGTAAATTGCAGGACATTAAATAGCTTAATGCTTGTTTAAGGCAAATTGGCTGAAAGTGTCATTTCATATGAAATAAGTTCCGATCTAAAAGAATCAACATGGCTTCATCAAAGGTACGTCCTGTCTCATTAGCGTGGGAGGTGGTGGAGGCGACATCCATGAGGGTGTTCAAGAAAAGACTAAACAGCCACATGTTGGGGATAACAAGAGGAGAGCCTGCTGGAGCCAGGGGTCAAACTAGGTGGCCCAGGAGGCCCTTCTGACTGACTTTCCCCCCATGTTTCTACATTTTTATTAAACTTTTATAATTCTTTGGGCATGTCAGTAAACAGACAAAGAGGGACAATCCGGTAGATATAGTTTCCTTGGACTTCAGGAAGGCTTTTGACAAAGTTCTTTCCATGAAGTGAGCAGTCATGGAATAAGAGTGGATATAAGTGGGGAGCCCCTACATGGATCACTGCCTTGTTGTGGCAAAGGGGCTTGTGTAGCTCAATGAAGCTATGAGCCATGCCGTGCAGGGCCACCCAAGACAGACAGGTCATAGCAGAGAGCGCTGACAAAACGTGATCCACTGGAGAAGGAAATGGCAACCCACTCCAGTATCCTTGCCATGAAAACCCCATGGACAGTACCAAAAGGCAAAAAGATATGACACTGGAAGATGAGAGAGACAAGGGGAGTGTGTCCCTGTTGGTTCTCCTGGACCTCTCGGCGGCTTTCGATACCATCGACCATGGTATCCTTCTGGAAAGACTGACGGGGTTCGGGGTTGGAGGCACTATTTTACAGTGGTTCTGCTCCTACCTCACAGGTCGATTCCAGAAGGTGGTCTTGGGGGACTATGCGCCATGGCAGCTATGCCATGGAGTTCCGCAGGGTTCCATTTTGTCCCCCTTGCTTTTCAATATCTACATGAAACTGCTGGGAGAGGTCATCAGGAGGTGTGGGCTGCGGAATCATCAGTACGCTGATGATACCCAGCTCTACCTCTCGTTTTCCACCGATCCAGGTGAGGCAGTGGCTGTACTGAACCGGTGCCTGGCCGAGGTAATGGGCTGGATGAGGGCCAATAAACTGAGACTCAATCCTGACAAGACGGAGGTCCTGTTAATGGGTGGCTCGGGCTACGGAGCGGGGGACCTGACCCTTGTCTTGAATGGGGTAGCACTCCCTCTGAAAGACAGGGTCCGCAGCTTGGGAGTGCTCCTCGACCCGGAGCTGACCTTGGTAGCCCAAGTGTCAGCAGTGGCGAGGAGCGCTTTCCATCAGCTTCAGCTGATCCATAAGCTGCGTCCCTTCCTGGAGTTCAACTGCCTAACAACGGTGACACATGCATTGGTGATTTCCCGGTTAGACTTCTGTAACGCGCTCTACGTGGGGCTACCCTTGAAGACGGTCCGGATACTTCAATTGGTGCAGAACAGAGCTGCCAGGATGCTGACGGGGACTGGGCATGGTTCTCATATCACCCCAGTTCTCCGTCAGCTACACTAGCTTCCCATTGAAGTCCGGGCCCAATTCAAGGTGTTGGTTCTTACCTATAAAGCCCTTAACGGCTTGGGTCCTGGTTACCTAAAGGAGCGCCTGCGACCATATATGCCCTCCCTCCCCTTACGATCGGCGGCAGATGCTCTCCTCCGGGAACCCTCTGTGAAGGAAGTGAAGAGGGTGAGCACCCGGAGGAGGACTCTCTCTGCGGTGGTACCCCACTTATGGAATCTGCTCCCCAGAGAGGCTCGCCTGGCGCCGTCATTATTTGCTTTTCGGCGCCAGGTGAAGACCTTTTTATTTAAGAAATATTTTAATTGTTAATTAATTAATTAATTAATTAATTAGTTTAATTGTGAATTTTAGTTTTTTTGATAGGTTTATTTATAGTTTTAATTGGCGACTATGAGATGGGCCAATTTTAGCCTTTATAACTTGTTGGTTAGTTGTAAGTTGGTTTATGTTTTTGTTTTATATTATATTTGTTTATTATAGACCTGTTGTGAGCCACCCCGAGGCTAGTTGGCAAGGGGCAGCATAGAAATTTTTCTAATAAATAATAAATAAATAAATGCGCCCCTCAGGTCAGAAGGTGTCCAATATGCTACTGGGGAAGAGCAGAGGGCTAGTACTGGTAGCGCCAGAAAGAATGAAGCAACTGGGTCAAAGCCCCAGTCCTTCCTGTCCTCCACCATCCCCCAGAGTCCACATAAGCTCACACTGACTGCTTCAGTGACTCCATCCAGCCACCTCATTCTCTGCCATCCCTTTCTTCTTTTACCGTCTATTCCTCCCAGCATTAGGCTCTTCTCCAGGGAGTCCTTCCTTCTCATTAGGTGGCCAAAGTATTTGAGTTTCATCTTCAGCATCTGGCCTTCTAAAGAGCAGTCAGGGTCGATCTCCTCTAGGACTGACCGGTTTGATCGCCTTGCAGGCCAAGGGACTCGCAGGAGTCTCCTCCAGCACCACAATTCAAGGGCCTCAATTCTTCAGTGCTCAGCCTTCCTTATGGTCCAACTTTCATTGCCATACATTGCAACTGGGAAACCCATAGCCTTGACTATACACACTTTTGTTGGCAGGGTGATATCTCTGCTTTTTAGTATGCTGTCCAGATTTGCCATAGTATTCCTCCCCAGGAGCAAGTGTCTTTTAATTTCTTGGCTGCAGTCCCTGTCTGCTGTGATCTTGGAGCCCAGGAAAATAAAATCTGTCACTAAGGATCTGGACAGACTATGGAAGTGGGCAGGAGACAACAGGATGGCGTCCAATGTAGATGAGTGCAAGGTCTTGCACTTGGGGCATAGGAATAACTGTCATAAGTACAGGTTAGGGGACAAGTGGCTGGAGAGCAGCACTTGTGAAAGGGATCTCGGGGTGCTGGTTGACTGCAGGCTAAACATAGGATATAGCCAGGTTAGAGTCAGTGCAGCGTAGGGCCACAAGGTTGGTGGCTGGTTTGCAGGGGCTGCTGTATGAGGCGAGACTGAGGGAACTGAGTCTCTTCAGCCTGGAGAAGAGGAGACTCCGAGGGGATATGTTGGCGAAATACAGTTATTTTATTTATTTATTTATTTATTATTTATTTATTAAAACATTTATATGCCGCCCCATCGCAACAAAGCCTCGGGGAGGCTTACAACATATTAAAATAACAGTAAAAACATTAGCCCTCACTATTTATCACCCCCCCCCCCGGTGCATCTCGGCAAAATGTGAAGGGGTGTCTCACGGAGGTGGGTAGAGACCTGTTCTCCCCTGCAGAGGAAGGCAGGACGTGCTTCAACAGAGCAAAGCTCAGGGAACCAAGGTACCATTTAGATGCCAGGAAGCACTTCCTGACAGTCAGGACCCCGAAGGCATGGAATGGGCTTCCACGAGATGTCGTTGAGGCCCCATCAGTGAGGGTGTTCAAAGATAGGCTGGACATGGTGGGCATGTCGTGAGCGGAGCCGACTGGTGCCGGAGGTCAGACTAGATGGCCCAGGTGCCCCCTTCTGACTCGCTCTGTTTCTATGTTTCTATGATATCCTGATCAGCAAACTAGCTAAAAATAGGGTTGATGGAACAACTATCAGATGGATTCACAAAGGGCTGTAGAATTGGACTCAGAATCGGACTCATAGAATGCCCACCAATGAGCACCTTCTCAAAATGGAAAAAGGTAACAAGTGGGGTTACACGAGGTTCCGTCTGGTCCCAGCACTTTTATGAATGACTTGGATGAGGAGGTGCAGGAAATGCTGATCAAATGTACAGAGGACACAAATCTGGAGAGCATAGTTAATACCCTGTAAGACAGAGGATTCAAAATTAACTTGACAGGTTGAAGAACAGGGCTGAAAGCAATAGAATAGTAGAGTTGGAAGGGGGCATGAAGGCCTTTGGGTCCATCCCCTGCTGTTTCAGGACACCAATTTACACTATCCCACTCAGAGGGCTGTCCAGTTTTGCCTTGAATGTCTCCAGTGTGGGAGAGCCCACGACCTCTCCAGACAGCTGGTTCCACTGTTGCATTGCTCTGACAGTGAGGAAACTTTTCCTGATGTCCAGCCTGAATCTGGGTTGTCGTGACTTGATTTGATCATCCCATGTCCTACACTCTGGCATCAGCCAGAAGAGATCTTGTCCTTCCTCTTGGGACAGCCTTTCAGGTACTTACAGAGGGATATCATGCCCCCCCCCCTCAGTCTTCTCTTCTCAAGGCCGAACGTGCCCACTTCTCCCAGTCTCTCTTCTCAGGGCAGTGTTTCCAACCCCTGGATCATTTTTGTTGCCCTCCTCTGGACCCTTTCTCATTTTTCTGCATCTTTCTTAAATCTTGGTGCGCAGAACTGGACTCAGTATTCCAGGTGAAGTCTGACTAGTGAGGAGTATAGAGGAGCTACTTCTGCTTGTGATAAGGAAGTAATGCTTCTCCAAATGCATTCCAAATGAAATTTAATAAAGACTGCCAAGTTCTGCACCTAGGGGAAAAAATTCCCAAATGCATTGTTACAGGATGAGGAAAACTTGGCTGAGCAAATGAGAAGGGTCTTGGAATCATTGTAGATCACAAGCTGAATATGAGTGATGTGTCTGCAAAAAAGGGCAAATACTATTTTAGGCTGCATTAATAGAAGCACCATTTCCAAATCACATGCAGTACTAGTTTACTCAGCACTGGCCAGGCCCCATCCAGTTCTGACTAGCACAGTTTGAGAAAGATGCAGAAAATCTGGAAAGGCTTCAGAGGAAGGTAGTAATGTTGGTCCAGGCACCAGAAACAAAGTCCTATGAGGAAAAATTGAAAAACTGGGCATGTTTAGCCTGGAGAAGAGAGCACTAGGGGAGATATGATGGCTCTCTTCAAGTTGTCACAAAGAGGATGACCAGGATTTCTCCTGGAGTGCAAGACATGAAATAGTGGGCTCAAGATCTCCGTGCTTCCCCACAGAGCTGCTATGCAGAATGAGCCTTGCCAACCACTCAGCAATACTGGGAGTGTGAGCAGGCCTGGGCTTTTTGCCCTTGCTGGAGCAACTCTAAGGAGCTCTCTGCCCAGACCCTTGCCTGAGCGGCCCCTGCTCCTCACCAGAGGGATGCTTCCAATCCTCGCTCCCTCGCTTGCCAGTCTCTATGAGATAAAATCCTCTTCAGAGGCACTTCCTGTCCTGTCTGGTCTGGTCCTGAGAGATTCAACTTAAGGGTGGCTCTGCAGTTGCCCTCTGCCACCTTCTGACAAAATTGGTGGGACCCGGCTTCCTTCACAGACAAGAGGCACCTCCTGGCTTTTTGCCTTTGAAAACTTTGAAAGGTCAAATGTTCTAAAAGCCTTCAGCAGGTAGGTACTGCCCAAATCAAGCCAGAATTGGCTGAAAAGATGTCACCCAACCCTTTGTCAAGCTACAGATGTTCTTGTCATGACCAGAAAATATGTAGAACCTTGTAAAATACCCCTTATATGGAGGGAGCTTTAATTAATTAAGAATCCTACTGGAGAATTGCACTTCACTTACTTTTTCTATAGTAAATCAGAAGCAACTTTAATGCAGTATCATTTTCATCTAATCAGCAGCATCCCCAAATTAGCATGTTGTTTTCCACAAGTCATTCCATTAGAAATCAGATAATGGTATTTAAACAACCTTCCCTAATATTCCCAAGATTTGGCCAAGCAAAGCAACTAGGATCTAAATCCCAAGTCCAGGCAGTTCAGGGTTCCCTCTTGCAAAATATCCCCTTTAAACTCACAAATGTTATGAAGAATACCACATGCCACCATTACATCTGGGATTATGTCTTCCTCTACATCAGGCAGGTGTAAGAACATTGTCCCTTTAAGCTGCCACAGGCACATTCTACAAGGGAATCGGGCTGGCTGTGGTAGTATAGAATCATAGGATCACAGAAGAGCCGAGTTGGAAGGGGGCATGAAGGCCATCGAGTCCAACCCCCTGCTGTTGCAGGACACCACACCAACTTGCATCACACCACACCAGCACCAACTTCAGTAGTTGAAGTTCTGCTTGGCTGTTCTTGGGGAACTTTCTTGTGTGAGGCCCCTTCCTAATTTGTGATTGTATGATTGCATGATTCTGTTGGACATGCTAACCCTAAGTTAACCCTGAGGTTGCTAAGGAAAGCCTGTAACCTAGATATGCTCCTATATGGAAACAAGAGGGCTGCTAAGGAGCTCACACAAAGAGACCTCAGTGACCCACTCATTCCTAAGCAACTGGGAACACCGGGAGATGGAGGAGGCTGGGTGTCCATCACTCTGGGTGGAGGCAACCAACACCAATCGGCATGGTTGCAGCAGGAGTCGCACTCATGGCCAGGGTGCCTGCAGGCTCCAGGTTGCCACAGACACTTCTTTGGTTAGTTCCTCTCTGCCATTTCACCCATACAGCCATTGGTCAGCCACATCTGCTGAGAACAGAAAGCGAAGCAAAAACTTCTTCTATAGGGCGAAGTTCAACTCTTTAGCTCTGGTACCCAAAGGCATGTTCTCCAGTTCCTTCTAAAGTGACAATGTGGTGCATGGCAGCTCTAGCCAGGGCGGTGCTCCACCTGCCCTCCAGCAGCTGTTCCAAAGCTTGTGCATTGTGCCCTCCAGGGTCACATCAGCTTGTTTTCTTCCAGCCTCTGGGACTTGCTGCACTTGTCACAGTGCTCCTGGAATCAGAGGGCATCTAAAATAGTGGAATGATTGAAGAGTGAGCCTAGAGGGCAGCGGTAACCTGGCGGAAAGGGGAGGGACTATTTCTTCTTCTATCTTGATGCATACTGTTCCTTTGACCCTAATTAGCTGCTTATGATTGCTCTATCATCAAATAAATATACTGGCATATTTGCAAATCAGGAGGCCTTCTGTCACCCTGGGCTCTGAGCTCTTGGGAGAGAGCAATGGCGGGGGGGGGGGGTCCCTCTCAGTGTCTGCTGGCAAACTAGGTGAGGGGGTGCTTCTGCCAGCAGAGAGATGGCAAATGGTCCCCTGCCCTGGCCCAGGCCTGGTCCAGGCAACCCCCAGGCCTGATGGAATGCCCCCCTTCCCATGCCCATCTGTTGGTGTCCTAAAAAGCTGCAGGTACAGCTTGGAGAACATTTCCTGGAGTGAGGATCCAGCAGCCATTCACTAGGACCAGGGAGGGCAGGGAGTGGCAGAAGTCCTAAAACATGGGCAATCCACAGTGGGAGAGGTCCCAAGTCCTGAGTGTCTGCAGAGAAGCCTCCATCAGGCAAGGTTGGGATGCTGCAGCTCGGGGTCCATGCATCTCCCAGGGAGCACTACAGGACCCAGGAAGACCTTTGGCAGCATTAGGAGACACACCCATTTTCTGTGGGTCACTGTCTCCCTGAAAATGCAGCCCCAGTGGATGGAAGAGCCAAGGCTTGAGGGGCACTTGCGACCCTACCTGGTACAGGATGGGCCACCACACAACTCTTGGCTGCAGGGGGCATCTCAGAGGCCAGCCCTCTCCAGCCAGGCTTGGAGGACCAGCCTCTTCACAGAGATGCTGCTTCTGGCATGACTGCACTGGGAATGGCTATCTTGTGAGTTCTGATAGCACAGCGGTGGGTTTGATTTTCAAACGGCCTTTCAGATGGTGAGGGGGAGTTTTGCCAGAAACCCCAAATGCCCACATGTCTTTCTTTGCTTTTCTGGTCACGCTCACAAGGATGCCCAATGCAGAAATCTCATCTTTTGCATCACCTTTCCCACCCACACACCCCTGCTAGCCTGAAGCACAGTTACGAGGAAGGAGGTGCTTTTTTCTCTGCCCCCCCCCCACCCCACATGGCTTTGTATGTGCTGCCTGGCACAGCCTTCTGCCTCTCTCGATATGCATTTTAAAGAAAAATGCTGAAATAGTTTGACATTAAATATAGAACCACACAGAACTAATACTTCACATCAGAGGGAGGGTGAGAGGAGAGGGCGACAAGAGAGTCTGGCTAGTACAGATTGCTGGAGTCATACATATTTATGATTTGAGGAAGAAAGGCAAGTTAGACTCAGAGTGACAAACCACCCACCGCCGCTGAAACTGAGGTTGCCACCTTTGCCTCCGTGGTGTGGAAGGCACACATGATGCCACCATGTGGAGACAGCTGGGCTGTGGGTACCCAGCAGGACCTTTCCTTCTTGTGCCAGTCAGGAAGGCACCATGATGCATTCAGTAAGGCAAACCACCATCGTCCCCTCTCTCTCTCTCTCTGCGTGCGCACACACACACACTTTGCAACCCAGATTGGTAGCCAAGGTGAAATGGTGCATTTGCTGGAGAAAAGGTCTTTGTGAAAGGTCTAATGGCAGCCCAGTTCCCAATGATTCCTATTGGAGGATGAAAAAAAATAAAACAGCAGAATTAGAATGGGAGAATGACAATGGAATGCATTTGTTTTTCAACTACAAGTCCGAAGACCACTCTGGAATGGCACTGTGAAAGAGACCGAGGTTGCAAATCACAGGCTCTACAGAGCTTTACATAGAAACACAGGGAGCCAGGAGGGGCCTCCCAGGCCAGCTAGTCTGGCCCCAGCTCCAGCTCATGACATGCCTGCCTTCACAATTGTTGGTTTACAGATTAAACCAACATTTTAGGCTACCAGTGCAACTGCTACACCACAACTAATACGGAGATTTTCTCCTGTTGGAACTAAGCTTTAACAAGAATGTTCTTTGTTCCTAAACTTGGGAAAAAGCTTGGTTATCTGTACAGTACAGTGTACCTCCAGCACAGTGAAGGTATACTTCCCCCAGCCTAGCGATCCTCTGAGCTCCCCATGCCCTACCTAACCAGGCCCCACCCCACTGGGAAGGATGGGGCAGCCTTCCACCAGTGGGTTCCAGTTTTGTGCCAGCAAAAGCAATGCTCCCTAGCCGAAACCTCCACTTGGCCTTTTGCCAACATGTCGACAACCACTTTGCTGAGAGAGGCCTCGGTCAGACAAGCAGGCAGGGAAAGCTGGCGGCACCCGAGCATGTGTCTTGCTCTGCCCGCGTGAGGTGCTCCAGAACCACCGTGCCACCGTGCTTGGGCAGACGTAAGATAGATCCAGTGCCAGGGAGGTGCTGAAGGACAGAACTGAGGGGGGGGGGCTTCACAGCCTGCCTTGCACCCCTCCAACTGGTTGGCTGCATCCCCATGCGGGTGCCGTCCCTGCCGTGAGGCTCAAGGTCAGCTGCCATGCCAGTGAGTTTCAGCAGGTGGAACAGGAAGACCTGTGGCATGCCTGGGCCAAGGCATTCTGGGAATGCTCTTTCCTACCATACTCCACTGTGGTCCCACAGCCACATGTCAGACCTGGGAGAGGGATCTCTGCCTCCATTTCCTCTCTGCTGGAACAGCAAGGTAGGCCAGGAGCGGATGGGGAGGTGACGAGTGGGTGGGGGCGAGGACGCAAGGTGCCACCCAGCATCAGAAGATATTCTAAACTGGAGGAGAACTTTTCAGCTGGCACTATTTCCCCCACTTTTCTGACACCCAGATTGGTATTTCTGTGTCAACCAACATGTATCTCCTTGTAATTTAGGTCAAAGAGCAAGCTGTGACCTTCTTCTGCATGACAACCATTTTGGTGTTCGAAAAGTACTATAATTTTTCCCCTTGGTCTTCTCTTCTCAAATTAAACTAGTTCCTTCAATCTTTCCATATTGGACTTAGTTTCTAGTCTCCTAAACACCTTTATTGCCTTCCTCTGAACTTATTCTAATGTATCTAAATTCCTCTAAAAATGTGCTGTCCATGAGTGGACACAATATAGGATATTAGCTCTGACCTCCACAGAAAATCAAACAATTACTTCCTGTGATTTTAAACCTTACATTGCCTTCGTCTTCTTTGCAACCACATCACTCTGCCAACTCATTCTCAACTTCTGAACAACTACAGTATCATGATCCTTTGATAGAAACATAGAAACATAGAAACAGAGCGAGTCAGAAGGGGCCTCCCGGGCCATCTAGTCTGACCTCCGGCACCAGCCGGCTCCGCTCATGACATGCCCACCATGTGCATGTCCAGCCTGTCTTTGAACACCCTCACCGATGGGGCCTCAATGACCTCCCGTGGAAGCCCATTCCACGCCCTCGAGGTCCTAACTGTCAGGAAGTGCTTCCTGGCATCCAAATTGAACCTTGGCTCCCTGAGCTTTGCTCCATTGGAGCGTGCATTGGAGGATATTTGATTGCTCTTTCCCATATTAGTAACTTTGCCCTTGCTTCTTTTAAATTTCCCTCACAAGAAATGGAGTAGCCATCACAGTCAATAAAAGAGTAGGAAAAGCAGTAGAGGGGTACAGTCTCCAAAATGACAGAATGATCTCAGTTTGAATCCCAGGCAAACCATTCAACATCACAGTAGTCCAAGTCTATGCCCCAACCACAGGTGCTAAAGAGGTTAAAGTAGACCAGTTCTATGAAGACCTACAGCACCTTCTAGAACTAACACCAAAAAAATGATCTCCTTGTCATCATGGGGGATTGGAGTGTTAAAGTAGGAAGTCAAAAGGTAACCAGAATAACAGGCAAGTTTGACCTCAGAGTACAAAATGAAGCAGGGCACAGGCTGGCAGAATTTTGTCAAGAGAACACACTGGTCATAGCAAGCACACTTTTCCAACAACCCAAGAGACAACTCTACACATGGATATCACCAGCTGGTCAACACAAAAATCATGATAGACTATGTGCTCTGCAGCCAAAGATGGAGAAGCTCTATCCAGTCAGTAAAAACAAGACCTGGAGCTGATTGTGGCTCAGATCATGAGCTGCTTGTTGCAAAATTCAGGCTTAAATTGAAGAAAGTAGGGCAAACCAGTAGGCCACTCAGGTATAACCTATATCATATTTCTTATGAATATACCGTGGAGGTGATGAATAGATTTAAGGGATTAGATCTGATAGACAGAGTGACTGAATGGATGGATGTTTGCAACAATGCACAAGAGGTAGCAACTACAGTGGTACCTTGGCTCGCAAGCTTAATCCGTTCCGGGACTCTGGTCGTGACCCAAATTGGTTGTGAGCCAAGTCAAATTACCCCATAAGGGTCAATGTAAATAAGGTTAATCTGTTCTGCAACTATTTTTTTTTACTCACAAAAATTTGAAGCAAAGTGACAAAGAAAAACAAAGATCGCGGCCTTCTCCTCCCCTCCCCACAGCAATTGCGTGGGAGGGTGGGGAGAGGCATGTGCGGGCCCGTGGGGGGGGAGGCAGGCATGGGTGCGCTTGGGCAGGGAACACGGTCACAATGGTGGCCATCTCCTTCCCCCAGCACAACCGCGATCTCATCCATGCAGGGAAGGTGGGCGCACTCACGATCGTCACCCAATGCAGAATTCGCGACCTGTGGCAACATTTTTATGAAATTTCTGTTTGCGACCTGATTTGGTCGTGAACTGAGGCGTTCGTGAGCCAAGGCACCACTGTAGAAACATCCCAAAGAAAAAGAAATGCAAGAAAGCAAAATAGTTGTCTGAGGAGGCTTTACAAATTGCTGAGGAAAAAAGGGAAGTGAAAGGCAAGGGAGAAAGGAAAAGATACACCCAGAGAATAGCTAGAAGAGATAAGAAGGCCTTCTTAAAAGAACAGTGTAAGAAATAGAGGAAAACAATAGAATGGAAAAGGCTAGAGATCTCTTCAAGAAAATTTGAGCTATCAAGGGAACATTTCATGAAAAGAAGGGCATGATACAGGACAATAATGGCAGGGACCTGACAGAGGCAGATGAGATTAAGAGGTGGCAAGATTACGCAGAAGAACCAGGACTTTTTTGGTCATAGAACGCACTGGAACGGCGTTCCAGCACCTTTTTTTCAATGGATTTTACGAAGTGATTTTGGCGTAGCAGATCAGCAGCAAACATCATTAACATAGTGCCTGCAGGCTGCTATTGTGTCTGCGATCTGCTATCTGATAGTGAGGGATAGCTGCTCCGCTGCGGCTGCTCGGCTTGGGATTGGTGTGTGTGCTTACTGCCTGCGGTGACATGAGTTCCAGCACCTTTTTTTTTTTTTTTACAAAAAAAGCACTGAGAAGAACTATACAAGAAAGAACTTTTTTTTTTTTTTTGGCTCTGGCCTCTTGGCAGAGCGGCAGAGCAGCAGAGGCACAGGCTGGGAGAGAGCGCTGAGTGGCCAGGGGACTGGCGAAGGCAAGGTAGGAGCTGGGCAGGTGGGAGCAGAGGGCCAGGAGCAGTGGAGAGGGAGGGGGCGGGGCCAGAGAGGCCAGAGGGGCCAGGAGGGAGCAGAGGTCCAGGAGCAGCAGAGAGGCAGGGGGTGGGCCAGAGAGCTAGAGCAGCCAGGGGGAAGCAGGGGGCAGGGCCACTGGCCGGAGGGACTGAGGAGGCCCAGCTCGGGCGGCGTCCCTCGTCTGTGTCCCTGAGCTGCGGTCCGGACGGTCCAGGGACTCCCTTCCCTGAGACACAGAGGTTGTTTGTTTGATTGTTTGATTGTTTGTTTGTTTTTTGTTTTGTTTTGTTTGTGTGTTTTTGTTTTTGTTTTGTTTTGTTTGCACTTTGCTTTGCTTTGCTTTGCTTTGTTGTGCTTTGTTTTTTTTTCTTCCAATTTAAATTTAAGTTTATTTTCTCCTTGTGTGTGTGTGCAAGTGGGGTTTTTGCCTGGGAGAACTGGGCGAGTGAGAGGAACTGCAGGACTAACAAGACAGGGGACCAAGGTAAGGTCTCGGAAGGGTTACAGATGGCAGACCAGGAGATGGCCTTGGCGGGAGTCACGGGTGTTGCTGTCCGCTGCGAGAGCTGCGACATGTTCGCCCTTCTCCCCCAGGAGAGGCAGGGATACACTTGCCCTCGGTGCAAGATGGTGACCCTGCTAGAGGAGGAGGTGAGGTGCCTGAGGGCCGAGAGAGCTCTCCGGGCCCCCCCAGAGCAGCCCCCCTCTCGACAGAGGGCTGAGGGAGAGACCACGGGAGGAGCAGCTGCAGAGCCATGGAGGTATGTCACCCGCAGGAGGAGGAGGCCAGCACGGCCTCCTCCTTCTCCTGGCACCAATCTGGAGCTGGGAAACAGGTTCTCTCCACTTGGGGAGGCTGGGGCTGAGGAGGCCTCAGGGGACCAGCAGGACCCCCAGCCTGGGACATCAGGAGGCAAGGGAGCCACTGCAGGAGAGGCGAGGACCAGGGCACGGCTGCCCACCAGCACCGAGAAGGTACAGCGGCGGGTGATTGTTGTTGGGGACTCCCTGCTGAGGGGCACTGAGGCTGCAGTGTGCCGCCCCAGCCTTGAGACAAGGGAGGTTTGCTGCCTGCTGGGCGCACGCATCCGGCATGTGAAGGACAGAGTGGAGCGTCTTGTTCGCTCCGGGGGTCACCAGCCACTCCTGGTGATCCATGTGGGCACAAACGACGTGGCCAGGCAGGGGGTGGTCGGGATCACCAGGGACTTTTCAGCCTTGGGGAAGAAACTCAGGGAGCTGAAGGCCCAAGTGGCCTTCTCGTCAATCTTACCTGTCTGGGGATTTGGGCCAGGAAGGGACAGGAGGGCCTCTGAAGTGAACGACTGGCTTAGGGTGTGGTGCCAGAAGGAACGTTTCGGGTTCCTCGACCACGGCACTCGTTTTCTTGCCAATGGACTTCTGGCAAGGGATGGGTTACACCTCACGAGGATGGGGAAAAGGTCCTTTGGAGATGCTCTAGCGAGCTTCATCCGGAAGACTTTAAACTGAGCCAATGGGGGTTGGGTTCAGGCCCCCCAGTAACGTGTCTGTACTGGACAAGTGTGCGGGGAGGATCGGGGCTCTGGGAGCAGGGCTTTAGAGATACTGCAGGGACTGACAGGACTTCTACAGAGAGGGGCCAGGTACCAGGGAGGATGGGAGGAAGGAGGATGCTGGGCACTCCAAGGAAGGGAAGCGGTGGGAAGGAGTTGAGGTGCATGTACACCAATGCTAGGAGCATGGGTAATAAGCAGGAAGAGCTTGAAGCTCTCCTGGGAATAGGAGAATATGATCTGGTGGGAATCACAGAAACTTGGTGGGATGAAAGGCAAGTCTGGAATGTAAACATAGAAGGGTATCACCTTTTTAGAAAGGACAGGAAGGGAAAGAGAGCTGGGGGTGTGGCTTTATATGTCAGGGAAGGGATAGGATGCAGTGAGATAGAGTGCAGCACAGATGGGGATTCAGTAGAGGCAGTCTGGGTGAAACTTAGGGGTTTTGACAGGGAAAGAGACCTGACAGTGGGGGTAGGTTATCGCCCTCCAGGTCAACTTGAGACCCTGGATGATGTCCTGACAGGCCAGATTCTAAGGATATCTCGGGGGAGAGACACAGTAATTATGGGGGATTTCAATCTCCCAGATATTACTTGGGAGATTCACTCGGCGGTGACAGCCAGGTCACGTCGCTTCCTAGAAGCTCTAGAGGGTGGGTTTTTCACACAGAGGGTCCGAGAGGCGACAAGGGGGGGAGACATCCTTGACTTGGTCTTGACCAATAGGGAGGAGCTGATAGATGAAGTACAGATTAGGGGAGCTCTGGATGCGAGTGATCACTCCATCCTTTGCTTTGAGATCAGGGGACTGGGGCCGTGCAGCAGGGCGAGCACTAGAAGCTGGGACTTCAAGAGGGCCAACTTTGGCCAACTGAAGGCCAGACAGGGGAAAGTCTCCTGGGATAGGTTACTGGAAGGTAAGCGAGTTGAGGGGGGGTGGATGGCACTCAAAAGGGAGGTTTTGGAGGTGCAAGCCTTGACGATACCTCTAGTTAGTAAGGTGGGGAGGCGGAGGAGAGTCCTCTTCAAGAGACAGAGGAACTAGAGATCAAATTGCCAACATACGCTGGATCATGGAGAAAGCTAGGGAGTTCCAGAAAAACATCTACTTCTGCTTCATTGACTATGCTAACGCCTCTGATTGTGTGGATCACAACAAATTGTGGCAAGTTCTTAAAGAGATGGGAGTACCAGATCATCTTATTTATCTCTTGAGAAATCTGTATGTGGGTCAAGAAGCTACAGTGAGGACATGGAACTACTGATTGCTTCAAAATTGAGAAAGGATGATGGCAAGGCTGTATATTGTCGCCCTGCCTATTTAACTTATGCAAAAGGCAGAGCTAGATGAATCACAAACTGGAATTAAGATTGCCAGGAGAGTATGAACAACCTCTGATATGCAGATGATACCACTCTAATGGCAGAAAGTGAAGAGGAACTAAAGAGCCTCTTGATGCATGTGAAAAAGGAGAGCGCAAAAGTTGGCTTGAAATTCAACACCAAGAAAACTAAGATCCTGGCAGCCGGTCCTATCACTGGCAAATAGATGGGGAAGAAATGAAGGTAGTGACAGATTTTATTTTCCTGGGCTCCAAGATCACCGCAGACAGGAACTGCAGCCAAGAAATTAAAAGACGCTTGCTCCTGGGGAGGAAAGCTATGGCAAATCTAGACAGCATACTAAAAAGCAGAGACATCACCCTGCCAACAAAAGTGTGTATAGTCAAGGCTATGGGTTTCCCAGTTGCAATGTATGGCAATGAAAGTTGGACCATAAGGAAGGCTGAGCGCTGAAGAACTGAGGCCTTTGAATTGTGGTGCTGGAGAAGACTCCTGCGAGTCCCTTAGACCACAAGGCGATCAAACCGGTCAGTCCTAGAGGAGATCGACCCTGACTGCTCTTTAGAAGGCCAGATGCTGAAGATGAAACTCAAATACTTTGACCACCTAATGAGAATGAAGGATTCCCTGGAGAAGAGCCTAATGCTGGGAACAATTGAAGGTAAAAGAGGAAGGTGACGGTAAAGAATGATGGTGTCACTGGAGCAGTTGGCATGAGCTTGCATGGACTCCAGGGGATGGTGGAGGACAGGAAGGCCTGGAGGAATGTTGTCTATGGGGTCGCAATGGGTCGGACGCAACTTTGCAACTAACAACAACAACAACTGACAAATACTACTCCCTTCTCTGCCACATGGGAACTAATGACACTGCCATGAGAAGTTTTGCAGAAATAACATCAGACTTCGAAGCTCTAGGGAGGAAAATAAAAAGCACTGGGGCACAGATAGTCTTCTCCTCAGTCCTACGAGTACATGGAAGAGGAACTGTCAGGGAAGGAAAGATCCTTCAAGTGAAAAATTGGCTATGATGGTGGTGCCGTAAAGAGAGATCTGGATTCTGGCACCACAAGCTAAGCTTCCTGGAAGATGGACTCCTGGCAAATGATGGGCTGCTCCTCATAAAGAACGGGAAGCTGGTGTTTGGCCACTGCGTGAAAAACTTTATCAGGAGAGCTTTAAACTAAAACCTATAGGGGAGGGAGCTGCACAGCATGACATACCATTGCCTGGCAAAGACATATATTTCAATGGAGAAAAAACCTCAAGCAGGACAAAGTGGGAGGTGGAGTTGCACTATATGTAAGAGACACATATATCTGCACAGAAATACAAGAAGAGGAACTTAGTAGCCCCATTAAGAGCATCTGACTAAATTTAAAGGGAGCAAAAAATAAGAAAAGCATAGTGATTGGCATCTATTACCGCCCACCCAGTCAAAAAGAGGACAAGGATGCAACCTTCGAAAAGCAACTTGCCGGCATTTCCAAGAAGAACGATGGAGTCATCATGGGGGACTTCAATTCCCCTGATACATGCTGGGAGACAGATTCTGCCAAGGATGGCCCCTCCAAGAGATTCCTGACATGCGTTGCTGACAACTTTCTCCAGCAGAAAGTAGAGGAAGGTATGAGAGGATCAGCTGCCCTCGATTTAATGCTAACCAGGGATGGCCTGGTGGACAAAATAACAGCCAGGGAACTCTTGGGGAGAGTGACCATGCAATACTTGAATTCTCAATTATGAGGGAGACAAAGGGTAACTGGAGCCAGAAAAGCATCCTGGATTTCAAGAAAACCAACTTTAATGAACTCAGAAAAATGATAAGCAAAGTGCCATGGCAACACAACCTTAAGGGGAAACGTGTCCAAGAGTGATGGGAAATCTTGAAAAAAAAAGATTCTTGAAGCACAACTACAGACAATTCCATCAAGGGAAAAATGTAGAAAACAGCAGAGGAAGTCCACATGGCTCCACAAAAGGTTAAGTGAAAGCCTGAAAGTAAAAAAAGGATATGTACAGGGCCAGGCCACAAAGGAAGAGTATAAACAGACAGCAAGGAATTGCAGGGGTGGCATCAGGAAGGCTAAAGCAGGAAATGCACCTTCCTGGGGGATCTCTCAGTCCCTGAGACTGAGGCTGAGGCTCTTCTGGGCATGGTGCAGAGACACGCATGAGGAGGGGCTGCACTTCAGTGCCCATTTCACCAATTCTTTGAACAGAAAGCATCTGGACACGCTTGGGATAAAGCTAGCTTTTCAAGAACCTCTAGAACCAGAGCACCAGAAGCCTCAGGATCCGTCAAGCCTTAGGATTCACTGAGCCTAGGATTCCTTCACCGACGGGACAGGGCACCACAGCATCCTCCTGCCCATGCACCCAAGGAATGGGTGTACTTAAGCATACTGCCTCTGATACGCAGGGGAGCGCAGAGCCATCTGGCCTGGCAGCCCCTGACAGCCGCCTTCTCCATTCATGCCTCCAGTAGCCTTCTCAAGCCCTCCAAACTGGTGACCATTGCTGCATCTGCTGGATGTGATTGCGTCACAATTCCACTATGATGTGTACACTATAAGTATTCACCTTCTTCCAGTTTGGATTGAAGAAACATTCACTGTTTCTAAAGACAAGCAAGAGGCACTTGCAAAAGAAAAGGGTCACAATTCTGAATGCAGCCTTTCAGTGGTTGTCAAGTGAAGATGAAAAGAGCTATTATAATGGCCAGTGCTGAGAAATAGAAGAAAGCACAAAGGAGAAATCCAGAAACCTGTCCCAGAAGATCCAAGAATCAAAGGAAAATTCAAACTTCGATTAGGAATACTGAATGACTGACAGGGGTACACATGATCTGACCAGGCGAAAATACTGAGAAGGTGGAAACAATGCATGGAAGTATTATTCAGAAGAGATTGGAAAAAGGACAAAATCCTTTGAAGAGGAATCATATAAGGAAGAGTCTGAAAGCAACATGAAAGCGGCCCTGAAAGTGCCTTGAAGGAATAAAGCATCTAGAATACATAGGATACCAATAGAACTATTCTGAGTTTCAGAGGATGAATTTGTCCAAATCCTAACAATAATTTGTCAGCAAATTTGGAAAACAGAGCAATGGCCCACTGCCTGGAAACATTCAATATGCATTCCAGTCCTTGAGGAAGGTAATGCAGAAGAGTGCAGTAGTCATGTGACCTTTGCTGCATTTCCCATACAAGCAAGTGATGCTCTAGGTGTTGCAATAAATAATTTTACCTAATGCAGCATAACAATGTCTGATATTTAAGTTGCTTTTCGAAAAAGAAGAGGCACCCAGTAACACATTACAAGTATACATTGGTTGCTAAAGCAGTGCATCATGAGAAAACTCCCTGGAGAAGGCAATCATTCTAGGGAAAGTCAAAGGCAGAAGAAGAAAAGAAAGACCAAGTAAGAGATGGATAAAGGAAGCCAAAGCCTTGAATTTACAAGGGTTAAGCAGGGCTGTCAAGGAGAAGAAATCTTGGAGAGCACTCATTCAAAAATCAGAGACGACTTGGCTGCACATCACAACAAACTGGAGCACACCAAAGAAATTCAGAATATCGATTTACACTTTATAGACTATACCAAAGCTTTTGACCGTGTACATCTTGTAAATTAATAGACGCTGTTGAAAGAAATGGTTCTGCCTAAGCAGTTGATTTTCCTGAGGCAGAACCTGTGCTGTGGATAAGAAACTACTGTTAGAATACAGAGAACCAGAATGGTTTCCAAAGGGATCAAATAAGGGTTTGTGTTATCTCACCATATGTCCTTTATTAGAGGAAGAATTACTGAAAATTGGTGGAAGACATCAATAATTTAAAATATGCAGATGATGCCATCTTACTGCAAAGAGCAGCAATGAATTGAAATGACTCCTGATGGAAGAAGAGAATGCAAAAGCTGCAGCTGAATATTAAGAAAACAAAACATCATGACTACAGAAGAATTATGAAACTTTGGTGCCAACTTTGGTGCAAAGTAGTTGAATTTGTGAAAGATTTTACATACCTAGTCAGTAAGGTGGGGAGGCGGAGGAGAGTGCCACCATGGATGCGAAAGGAGGTGGTTAGAGGGATTAGACGAAAGAGGAGCCTCCTTAGGAAATGCGTACTGGGGGAAATAGACAAAAGGGTATACCAGGAGGAGGAGGCCCGTTGCAGAAGGATTCTTCGCAAGGCTAAGGCTGATTATGAGCTGAGACTTGTCAAGAATATCAAGAGCAACAAAAAGGACTTCTTTCAGCATGTAAATAGGAAAAGGAAGGGGAGACAAGTGGTGTGACCACTAAATAAGGAGGAAGGAGATCCAGTGACTGATATGAGGAAACAGGCACAGATGCTAAATGACTATTTTGCCTCTGTGTTCTCCCCAAAGCAGGAAGGGGGATATCCATATAGGAGATTAGATGAGGCTGGGGACTTAGGGGCACAGATTAGAGTCACCCCCCTTGAAGTCGAGGGGATCCTCAGGGCATTGGACATTACAAAGGCACCAGGCCCTGATGGGTTACCCCTGAGAGTACTTAGAGAGTTGGCAGGGGTTCTCTCACGCCCGCTGGCCTCCATTATTGAGACCTCCTGGAGAACGGGTGAAGTTCCAGAGGACTGGAGGGTGGCATCGGTGGTCCCAATTTTCAAAAAGGGTAGTAGGAAGGACATGGGGAATTATAGACCAATTAGCCTTACATCCATTGTAGGAAAAACAATGGAAAGACTCATAATAGAGAGAGATCTAGTGATGCTAGATAGGGAAGGGAGGCTGACAGCCACACAACACGGCTTCTGCAAGAACAGGTCCTGCCAGACAAACCTTGTGGAATTCTATGACAAGGTTTCGAGATGGCTAGATGGAGGGGATGCAGTGGATGTGGTATACCTGGATTTCAGCAAGGCCTTTGACAAAGTGCCCCATGATATCCTGGTGGAGAAACTGAGGAGTTTTGGGATACACCAAAGCACTGTCCTGTGGATTAGGGCATGGTTGACTGACCGAAAGCAGAAGTTAACCATTAGCGGGGAATCGTCGGGATGGCAGCCAGTGACAAGCGGGGTCCCCCAGGGCTCTGTCCTGGGGCCGATCCTGTTTAATCTTTTCATCAATGACATGGAAGGAGGGGTGAACAGTCTGCTGATCAAATTCACAGACGAGACTAAAACTGGAGCAGTGGCCACAACTGAGGAGCAGGTACTCCGGATCCAAAAGGATCTGGACAGACTATGGAAGTGGGCAGGAGACAACAGGATGGCGTTCAATGTGGATAAGTGCAAGGTCTTGCACTTGGGGCATAGGAATAGGTGTCATAAGTACAGGTTAGGTGACAAGTGGCTGGAGAGCATCACTTGTGAAAGGGACCTCGGGGTGCTGGTTGACCGCAGGCTAAACATGAGTCAGCAGTGTGATCAAGAGGGCGAATGCCACCCTTGGTTACATAGCCAGAAGTGTGGCTTCTAGATCAAGAGAGGTATTACTACCACTCTACACGACTCTGGTGCGCCCGCAACTGGAGTACTGTGTTCAGTTTTGGGCCCCTCATTACAGAAAGGATATAGCCAGGTTGGAGTCAGTGCAGCGTAGAGCCATAAGGTTGGTGGCTGGTTTGCAGGGGATGGGGTATGAGGCGAGACTGAAGGAACATGGTCTTCTCAGCCTGGAGAAGAGGAGACTCAGAGGGGATCTGTTGGTGACATACAGGTATGTGAGGGGGTGTCTCACGGAGGTGGGTAGAGACCTGTTCTCCCCTGCAGAGGAAGGCAGGATGCGCTCCAATGGAGCAAAGCTCAGGGAACCAAGGTTCCATTTAGATGCCAGGAAGCACTTCCTGACAGTTAGAACCCTGAGGGTGTGGAATGGGCTTCCACGAGATGTCGTTGAGGCCCCATCGGTGAGGGTGTTCAAAGACAGGCTGGACATGCACATGGTGGGCATGTCGTGAGCAGATCCGGCTGGTGCCGGAGGTTAGACTAGATGGCCCAGGAGGCCCCTTCTGAATCACTCTGTTTCTATGTTTCTATGTTTCTACCTTGGTTCAGCCATCAATTCAAATGGAGACTTGAAGCCAAGAAATTTGATGAAAAGGAGGGAGGGGGGCAGAGTCCCCCAAATGCCATTGGACATTTATGAATTGGCTGGCACATGAAAAGTGGGGGATATTTTATTTTATTTTATTTTATTTTATTTTATTATTTTATTTTTTGTTTTGCTAATCTTGGCAGGAAGCTTATTGACTGTTTCCCATTATCCATGATTAGATTACTCATTGAGTTTCAGTGACATCACATCCCATCATGGGTACTATAGCTTCTAGCTGTGGGTGATCTGGGAAGTTGCTTTCATCATCATCACCCATCATCATCATCATCATCATCATCATCATCCTTGCAGGAAATTGTCCAGGTTCTAATTTGTTGTCATGTTGCAGATCTTGCCAATTACCTGCACAATAAGCCAGGTTGTTTAGTGAAAAACTCATAATGGGCATAGCAGATGACTGGACAGCTCAGTGACCGGACTTCCCCTCACCTCTCCTGCATGCACTTGTAAAAGGACAACAAAAATCTTACTGAAATGTGCAGAAATAGCAGAGCACATTACAAAGTCCAGGTTTGTCTTTGCAATCACAGGCTTCCTTTCCAGACTGCTCCTTGGGCACTTCAGAGGGACTGTCACCTGTACCTGTCAAAACAGGGGTTCTGAAAGCCAGTGGTCAAGTCAGATATTGTGATCTTTGGGGAAAGATCACGGGAAACAGGGGAAAAGTTTCAGCTGCAAACCCAAAAAAATGTCTTCCCATCACAGCAAGGAGGGCAGCAAGCACAAATTGAGGGCAGCTACCCTTCGTATTAGTGGGGCCACGGTCACCTGCCATGGCCTGGTCAAGTTCAGCGAGGACCACAAGGGGGTTTTGCCAGTCTTGCCAAGAAGCTCACACTGCACTTCCCTTTGCTCACTGTGGGGCTGGCCACCTGAGTCTGAATGGCATGCCAAGCCGCTGTGGCTGAGACTACCTTTAAGACAAGCCCAGTATTAACAGATCATCATCACCTAGTTGCGCGCACACACCCCTAGAAGATGAGGACACAGCTTTCAGACAGCTCTGGAACTTCGTGGCTCCAAGCAAGGCTCCACCTCAGTGAGCAGGGCTGGGTTCTGCAGCTGCCCAGCAGCAGCCTTCCAGACACCCTCCTATCACATTCTTCAGAACCAAACAAACTGTGCCCAAAACCAAAGCCATTCAGAAGACAGAGAACTGTGGTAACCCTTGGGGGCACAGAAAAAGATACTGGTGTTTCTAGAGGCAGGAGGAACCATGTGAATGTGGCAGTGAACCACATGGTCTCAGAAACCAGGCCATCTTGGAGATCTGGGACCTTCTCCAGCTGTGACAAGCAAAGGGCAGTGACACAGTGGTGACCCACAGCAGCCGGCAGTGCTGGCTGGACTAACCAGATACCCAGGAAGAGGCTTCTCACTTTCTGTATGAACTTACTCAGAGGGTTTGGGTTCGGGGCTGGGCTTGGGTTAGCAGACCTGTGCCTGGAGCTTCAGCGAGAATCTTACCGCCCTCCCTTTTCCTCTCAAGCAGCTTCCAGTCGCAACCATGAGTTCTAAATGTGCATAGAACCAATGAAAATTGGTTCTTTTGTTCTGGGTGGAACAAGTCCAGCAGCCCCTCTGTCCGAAAAAGCAAAATGGAAGCAAGGCCAGGGGAAGCGGCAGGCTGCCTGTTGCAGTTCAAGCCAGAGCCTGGGTCTTCCTTTCCTTGTTTTCTGGCACTGGCTTGCACCTTGCCAGTTACCATCTCCTTTTCTTTCATTGCCAGCTTTCACACTATGTTGCCAGGTCTCCACAGATTAATTTACTGGCAGATTCTCTCCCAGAATCCAGCTTGAAACCAAGCTGTAAAAACAGCTGAGAGTGTAAATAATTCATGCCGACAATATGACTTTTTTATGTAAATTCAGTGCATTAACCCTCTATTATAATGATGGACGACAGATACAGGCGACACTGCCTTGCTTAGAGCTAATGGATAGCCGGCCATAAATCCACTGCACATTTTATTGTGTTGCTGGAAATTGTGCCTTCAGGCAATGCTGTTTACTTTTATGTAAAACTCTGGGTTCTCTAAATATTACAAATATTTTACATTCGACTCTTCAGCATTGCAGCAGAAGGTACAAATCATGCTTTCTTTGTGCAAGTTGTAATTAAAGGTTTGTTGTTTTCTTTTCTAGGGACAATTATCTTGGACTAAAAAGAGATGTATTTTCCCCCTTCGATGTTCAGTCATTGGTTCACCAAAAATCTTTTCAAGGGAAATAATAATAATGACTGAAATATGTAGTACAGGTTTCACAAGATGTGAAAATTTAAGAGAAGCCGCTTCCCCTCAGCTTTTCTTTCAATTTACCCACTGATTCTTTACACACAGTATAGTCCAAAACAATACACAGACACACATGCACATACTTTCTATCATTCAGATCTAGAATTTCACAGGAGTAATTCTTGGAAACATGTACTACAGGATATTATTTTCTTTGTAAACATGGAACATTGAGTTTGTTTGGAGATGTTTAAGTCAAGATGTGCAGCTTTATCAGCTTTGGCTACTGTAGTTACTTGGTACGATTGTTCTGAAGCAGTGATGGCCTTGTGTGAAAGCTCTCCACTACTCTCTCTACAGTGTTTCTAAACTTTGTGGTTGGTTACTACAGTGTATTCTTCATGCCTGCTTCATGACTGGCTGGAAAAGACATGAGAGTCGATCCGCTGGCTTTCCTCTTGCTGATTCAGTCACCATCTCAGGAGGCCATGTGGAAAGGAACCGACTGGAGCCCAAGGTCTGGTTGTGTCTCATTTGTTTATTTAATGTGTGTTTAATTCACAAAACAGCCGGCATTCTTGGTGTGGATTGCAAACAGCTGGAAGAGCTACACACACACCCTCAATATACATGTACACAACCCTTGTGGTAGCCCTCATTTCTCCATTAGCTTTTGGGTTGTGCTTCTGTGAATCCTTTGGAGAGCATAATATAGACCAGAAGCGCACCTGTGCCACATGGAGAATGAAGGAGATGCAGACAGTGGTGAGTGGCAGAGACCCCATGAGCCACGTTTTTGTGTCTGTGTCATCTGTGAAAGCAAGTGAGAAAGAGACATCCTTGGCATCATTTGTATGGGAGCTTTGGCTTGTCTGGAAGCACAATCCCACCATGTTTCTCAGCAGGGTCATATCTACCATTGGACAGAAGCAACTTGTTAGGGGCTGAAGTCCCCAGGGAAAGCGACCAAGTGACAGGCATTCCTTGGGCCTTGCTGCTGAATGATCTCATCTATATGGCGTGCACTGACCTCAGGGGCTAGACCCTGGTGTTCTTCTGTATTGACATAGTGCGAGCAATGTGCCAGGTTCTATACAGAACATAGATTCTACAAGTTCTGGAGAACTAGGCCCAAAACAGCAGACCAGGAGGCTGCAAAAGACTTTGTGGGCCAGCGCACACCTGGAGTGATGCTCAAGGAGGGCACTTTTCCCTGCAGCTGCCAGAGAGTGAAATAGATCGAGGTCTACTTCATCAGATGCCACAGGTGGAACTGGAGGTTTTGAACACATAAAGATAGTCAAATGAGCAAATCTGCAGCAAATATTCTAATCTCTATTCTATTTTTTCTGGGACCACTAAATAGGGAGGAAGGAGATTCAGTGACTGATATGAGGGAACAGCCACAGATGCTAAATGACTATTTTGCCTCTGTGTTCTCCTCAAAGCAGGATGGGAGAGATCTGCATAGGAGATTAGATGAGGTCGAGGATTTAGGGGCACAGATTAGAGTCACCCCCCTTGAAGTTGAGAGGATCCTCAGGGCATTGGACATTACAAAGGAGCCAGGCCCTGACGGGTTACACCCGAGAGTACTTTGAGAGTTGGCAGGGGTTCTCTCATGCCCGCTGGCCTCCATTTTTGAGACCTCGTGGAGAACGGGTGACGTTCCAGAGGACTGGAGGGTGGCATCGGTGGTCCCAATGTTCAAAAAGGGTAGTAGGAAGGACATGGGGAATTATACACCGGTTAGCCTTACGTCCATTGTAGGAAAAACAATGGAAAGGCTCATAATAGAGATCTAGTGATGCTAGATAGGGAAGGGAGGCTGGCAGCCACACAACACGGCTTCCACAAGCACAGGTCCTGCCAGACAAACCTTGTGGAATTCTATGACAAGGTTTCAAGATGGCTAGATGGTGGGGATGCAGTGGATGTGGTATACCTGGATTTCAGCAAGGCCTTTGACAAAGTGCCCCATGATATCCCGGTGGAGAAACTGAGGAGTTTTGGGATACACCAAAGCACTGTCCTGTGGATTAGGGCATGGTTGACTGACCGAAAGCAGAGGGTAACCATTAGTGGGGAATCGTCAGGATGGCAGCCAGTGACAAGCGGGGTCCCCCAGGGCTCTGTCCTGGGGCCGATCCTGTTTAATCTTTTCATTAACGACATGGAAGGAGGGGAGAACAGTCTGCTGATAAAATTCGTAGACAGTACTAAAACTGGAGCAGTGGCCACAACTGAAGAGTAGGTACTCCAGATCCAAAAGGATCTGGACAGACTATGGAAGTGGGCAGGAGACAACAGGATGGCGTTCAGTGTGGATAAGGGCAAGGTCTTGCACTTGGGGTACAGGAATGGATGTCACAAGTACCGGTTAGGGGACAAGTGGCTGGAAAGCAGCACTTGTGAAAGGGACCTCGGGGTGCTGGTTGACTGCAGGCTAAACATGAGTCAGCCGTGTGATGCGGTGGTCAAGAGGGTGAACGCCACCCTTGGTTGCATAGCCAGAAGTGTGGCTTCTAGATTGAGAGAGGTATTACTGCCACTCTATATGACTCTGGTGCTCCCACAACTGGAGTATTGTGCTTAGTTTTGAGCCCCTCATTACAGAAAGGATTTTGCCAGGTTAGAGTCAGTGCAGCGTAGGGCCACAAGGTTGGTGGCTGGCTTGCAGGGGATGGGGTATGAGGTGAGACTGAGGGAACATGGTCTTCTCAGCCTGGAGAAGAGGAGACTCAGAGGGGATCTGTTGGCGACATACAGGTATGTGAGGGGGTGTCACACGGAGGTGGGTAGAGACCTGTTCTCCCCTGCAGAGGAGGGCAGGACACGTTCCAACAGAGCAAAGCTCAGGGAACCCAGGAAGCATTCCCTGAGGGTGTGAAATGGGCTTCCACGGGAGGTCGTTGAGGCCCCATCGGTGAGGGTGTTCAAAGATAGGCTGAACATGCACATGATGGACATGTTGTGAGCGGAGCCAGCTGGAGCAGGGGGTCAGACTAGATGGTCTGGGAGGCCCCTTCTGACTCGCTCTGTTTCTATGTTTTATTTATTTATTTATTTACTGTCTATACCCCCCCCATTCTTCAAGATGACTCTGATTTGTTTACAGAATCAGTGCACAAATAAAAACAATCCATTAAAATCAATGAATGCATCAATTTAAGAACAAAAGTAAAATAGGAACAGCAGCCCCGCAATGAACCCACAACAGTAATCACAAATTAATCCAAGGTACAGCGGTGGAAAAATACAGTAGCATGCAATGTATACAAAATATATTTAAAAAAAATAAAATTCCAAATTAAAGCAACACTTGCAAGCTAGAAAATTTCCTAAAGGCATCCTCTGATGTGGCTGCCCTTAAACTTGTGGACTCCAGGATTGCAGGCCTCCGGTGGGGGCAGGGGAGCACAGCAGGGAGGGCCGGCTTCTCTCCAGCTTTGCCAGTTCCAGCCAGGAGGGGCTGAGGCACCCCTGAGACTCCTCCTGTCCCAGGAGGACCCTTCCTCTCCCCTCCTTGCCAGCAGCAACTCCAAAGCCACACTTAGGACTTTGAAAGTACAGACCGCCCAGAAAAAGCCACATGGGCCACTGTGAGAGGAGAGGGAGACTGCTGAGCTCAGAGTGTTTTTCCAGGATCAGTGCCATGGCTCTGAATGTTCCTAAGCCCTGTTTGGTAGCATCGGTAGGACTGAGCCTTACAGGTCTTCATAGATTGCATAGAAACTGTCATCTTGAGTGTCCAACTGATACTATCACATCTCCTTATTCATCTCTCATTCTTCAGTCTCATGTTGCAGGCAAAAGCTTGATTTCAGTTTCTTTAGAAGGATCCAGGGAGGGAAAGCTGCTCACCGACAGACTTGTAGGTGGGTTTCTTTGCTTAAGGTCTGATTTGTGCTCCATGGATTTCTGTTTATGAGAAAACCTGTTTGGCCAATGTAAGGGGCTCTGAAATAGTGGATGCAAAAGAAGAAGGGTTTGCTTCAGATACAGAACCCCACCAAGTCGACTGCCACAATGGCAGGTGTCGACATTTCTTTCAGGGTCTGGTACCTTGCTCCAAGTCCGGCTGAGAGGTTTTGCCAACAATTGTTTCAGGCTATGTTAATTGTTTCAGCCTTTGCTGTAAGCCAGTTTTGAGAGGTGCCAAGCAAGTGAAGACAGACAGGGTGGGTCTACAACAGCATAGCCCCTTTAGGGCTCAAACTAGCAAGCAGATCTGACTTGCAAGGGGCAGCCTCTGTCACAACACCTGCTCTGGGCAAGAGTTGTCCACATCTTGGCATGGAAGCCCAAGAAGGTAGAACTTGGGATTGAACACCTGCCTGGCATCCTCCAAGTTCAGCGCACTCAATGGGACTTCACCTGATAAGAATGTCCTGGTCCTGCCACCAAGCGCACCTTCTTTCCTGCAGCCACTCAGCCGACGTTTGTTGCTCAGGTGCCAAAAACGCAGCCCTTAATGCCCCCTTTTGCCTCATTTGCCCCCATCCCCATGTTAGCTTGTCCATGCACAGCCCAGGCATGGAGGAAGGCCGCAAGCAGCTCTCCCGCCATCCAAGGATCCCTGTGAGGGCCCCGCAAGGAGGCCAAGCCTCCCTTATCTAATACCACTAAGAAATGCACTTTCTGCTCATGAAGAGCCTCAGAAAGGAGTCAGACATTCCTGTCTGAATGAGTTGTGTTGACAAGTGCTGAAGTGAAGCTTTTGCCCAGTCCTAGTTTAGCCATGACAAGCAATATTAATGACTCGAGATAAGTAAAAAGCATTTTGAGATGAAGCCTTTCCTACACTATGTAAAACACTCATGTATATTAGAAATCTTGGCTGTGTACCATATCAGAAGGCCAGTCTTTGAGGAGCATCCACTGTTGGATGTGCACTTTCAAACGACACACATGGAACGCTTCCCTGCTCTCCCCCAGGATTTCCTTGGACCAGAAAGCAGTCACCAGGGTGGGTCAATAGATCAATAGACCCCCACGGGAAAGCCACTCACAGAAAAAGGGGGAAGAAACACAGGGCCTCAGATCCCCCACAGAGCCCCTAAAGCAGGACTGAGCAGTCTGCAGCCTCCTGTGGCCACAGGGCGCCCCTCCGCCCCACCTGTGCTGATCCACCTCCTCATTCTGTCATAATTAAGGCTGCTGCTGCCGTTGCCGGTGGTGGGCCTTTCCTCCTCGTTCTGCCCCCCGAATGTGATACAGGTGGAAATGAAAGAGGGAGACCTGCATCAGGATGACTGGAAGGGGTGCATGTGTGTGTACGTGCACCCACACACACTCACATGCACACTAAGCGTGTGTGGCCCCCAGATCCTCAGCCAGCCTCATACGTTGTTTCCTGAGCAAAAAACCAAAGGAGGTGGCAGGTTTTTCCAGAAAGCTTGGCTAAACATATGCCTACACAGAAAGGCCTCCGAATATAGAGCATCTGGATTCAGAAGTCCTCCTCTTTCTCCACCTGTGAGAAAGAACTGTGAAAGCAGCTGATGTCTTATGTCAATAACCTCCCTTATGTATGCTGAAAGTGCTATGGCCCTAACATACCTTCACTGCAGCAAAGCTTTAACAAAATGCTCTATGTTCTCTTGATTACCAAACTAGCAAATGTTGGCTACACCAAACAATGGTCAGGTAGATACACAGTTGGCCACAGAACTGGACTCAAAGAGCATTTATCAATGGCAGCTTCTCAAACTGAGGAAAGGTAATAAGTGGGGTACCACAAGGTTAGGTCCTTGGCCCAGTACTCTTCAGCACTTTTATTAATGACTTTGATGAAGAGATACAGGGGATGCTGATCAAATTTAACTATGAAATGACAAAGAAAATTGAATGTTTCAATCTGGCATGGAAAAAACAAAGATTAGAATTAAAGTCCTGCATGACAAAAGAGAGAGAGAGGAGGCCTTTCAGTATCAACCATTAAATTATACTAGCACACAGCTGGCCTAGTATGAATTGCAAAGTGGATTTTTAATTTTAATTTAAAAATTAAAATTTTAAAATTTAAAATTTGGGGATGGGGGAGGGGAGGGGGAAATGTTAGGGACCCTCCCTTGACCACCCCCTTGACTTCTCATACTGAACTCCTCCACCAAACTCCTGTTTCCTCTCCCTGTTTGCTTGCTCCCTGGGAGCTTGGCTGTTTATGTACCAGAGGCCCTAGACCAGCCGGGGCAGCTTGCTCTAATCTGCTGTGCTATGTCAGGAGTCAGGCACCAGAAAGTTAACTGACTATATCTGGGTCCTCAAACTAAGGCCTGGGGGCCGAATCCGGCTTGCCATGCCCATTTGGACACGCTGTGCCCGCTCCCATGCACACACCCACCGCCGCCCACCTCACCCCAGGGAGCACAGGGAGGCGGCAGTTTGCTCGCTCGAGAAAATGATCTCCAAGCAAGCAAGCCACTGCCTCGTGCACCCGCCTCCCCTCCCCTCGCTGTGCGTGCCCACCTGCCCGCGCCTCGCCACGTGTCCCGCCCCCACCTCAGCACATGCACCCAGGCACACCGCCCCCGCCCCCTCAGCAGCCCGTGCGCACCACCAGCACCAACTTCCGGCCTGCGCCTGGCACCGGCACCTTTCAACTGGCCCCCTGCTGAAAACATTTGAGGACCCCTGGACTATATCAACAGAAGACCAGTTAAAGGATCTACTCAAATATAATTTTTACAAATGTCTGTGATTACAATTCTAAACTAAAACAATGTAATATTTTAACTAATTGTGTAGACTGGATAAATTCCTGATTGATTATTGAATGGTTCAGATGGTAAGGTGGGTGATGGAGAGCTTTGTTTATTATAAATGTGCTTAAATGAGGACGTTGCCTACCAAATACCAAGAATAACCATTTGCACCTTCTTTCCAAATGACTGTCTTCCTTTTGTTGTACTTTCTGAAAATAAAAACTGGGTGGAATAGCTGGATGCCAAAACCAAAATTACAGTGGTCCTGAGACGCTAGAGTGCTGGCTGAAAGCAACAGAATACAATTCAGGAGCAGAAAAGGCCAAGTTCTGCTCCTAGAAAAAATATGCTAAATCCACAGGTAAAGATGGGGGATACTTGGTTCTAGAAGCAAGGAAGAGCTTGGATTTGTTGAAGATTATGAGATGAATATGAGCCAACAATGTGATGTAAATGTGGTGCTATTGTGGGCCACATTAACGGAAGTTTCACTAGTTCCCCTTTCCTCAGTTCCTAAGTTCACTGCTTAGGCCTCATCTAAAGTATTGCCTCCAGCTCTGTGAACCAAGGTGAAAGAAAGATGCAAATAAACTGGTTGATGTGAACCTTTTTCAGAGAACTGAAAATAAAGCGGAAACCTATGAGGAAAGGTTAAAGGTTGAGCATCTTTAGCCTGGAGAAGAGAAAACTGAGGGGAGATATGACAGCACCCTACAAAGTGGAAGGACATCTGTCAGAGAATTTTTAAGTTGAACTCCTGTGTTGAGCAGGGGAGTTAGATTTGATGGCCTTCTTGCACCCTACCAACTCTACTATTTTCTGATTCTTTGATTCAATACAAATGAGTGGTTCATTTGGACTGGCATTTCCTGCAGTTTTTCAATGTATGTGACAATGAACCCCATATGCTGCCAGGTGATCTTTCTTTAACTGGGAGTATTGCTGGTGATTGATCCTAGGACTGTGTGCATTCCAAGCGGGATCTCTGCCAGTCATATCCAATCCTTTCACTGTCTCTGTTTCTTCTATGTCAGCTGGATTGCCTTGTCTCTTAGCAGACTGGACCAATCAGTGACTGACTGCTCACAATGCAACACTCATATTCTGTGCAACGCTGTAATCTGGACAAGCAGAGACCATGTTCAGCTGCACGGTTTCAGACAGTTTCCATTGTCCACATCTTCAGTCACTATGAATCTGAAACCACAAGAGCCAAGAGAGTAATCACCCGTCTGTCCTAGCTCAGTGTTTCATGTGAGCTTCGTATCTGGAGATGGTTTTGATCCTAACTTCTGCCACATAAAGTAGATATTGTATCTGTTATCCCAGATCGCCACCTTTAAGGGGAAGTTCAAGACTTATCTCTTCCAACAGGCTTTCCCAGATTAGTTCTAATATCATTTTAATCCCCATTGGTTTTACTTTCTTGTACATTACCCAGGGCCTATGGGAATGGGGCAGTATATAAAAATTGTAGCAAACAAACAAACAAACATAGACAAGTCAGGGATGCTGAGAGTTTTAGTCCAACATCTGCAGGGTCATCCCTACTAGAAAGAGAGGGGATAACACTGCATTGCCTGAAGGACAGTGCAGTCTTCTACTTGCCAACTTAAGAATTAGCCCCAGCAAAGCTGGGTATGCATCCAGTGCTGCTTTTTGGCAGTTCCTTGCATTTAATGGCATCCTGCGTTGTATTTCCCAACTGCCTGCCTGGGCCAGATTAGCAAGGACATATAGCCCATATGTCTTGTTTGCATTATTCAGATTGAGGGCATTTGACCCAGGGGGTACCTCTGCATCAAGAAGCTCTTCCTTTCTTCACCTCCATAGAAACAGAGCAAGTCAGAAGAGGCCTCCCAGGCCATCTAGTCTGACCCCCGGCTCCAGCCGGCTCCGCTCACAACATGCCCACTATCTGCATGTCCAGCCTATCCTTGAACAGCCTCACTGATGGGGCGTCAACGACCTCCCATGGAAGCCCATTCCATACCCTTGGGGTCCTAACTGTCAGGAAGTGCTTCCTGGCATCTAATTGGAACCTGGGTTCCCTGCGCTTTGCTCTGTTGGAGCATGTCCTGCCCTCTTCTGCAGGGGAGAACAGGTCTCTACCCATCTCCATGTGACACCCCCTCACACACCTGTATGTCGCCAACAGATTCCTTCTGAGTCTCCTCTTCTCCAGGCTGAAGAGACCCAGTTCCCTCAGTTTCTCCTCATACCCCATTCCCTGCAAACCGGCCACCAACCTTGTGGCCCTACGCTGCACTGACTCCCTGGCTATATGCTTCCTGTAATGAGGGGCCCAAAACTGAGCACAATACTCCAGTTGCGGGTGCACCAGAGTTGTATAGAGTGGCAGTAATCCCTCTCTCGATCTGGAAGCCACACTTCTGGCTAGGCATATCCTTTGGAACACCTGGAGTTGCCCTTGTATCCTCCACCATCACCCTCAAATTCTGCAAGATTGTTTCATAAACATGCCCTTTGCTCCATCCACTGTCCAATAGGGAGGAAAGGCCTTGGAGGGAGCTGGCCACTCTTGCATTAGCCTTCCCGTTTGGAGGCTTAACGAGATCCTCCGGCAGGGCCACTCAGGGAAGATGATAATTGGAGGTGGCAAACCCGGTTACCTGGGCAGCGCAGGCATCCAGCCATCGCCCATCAATATTTAATTTAATTACTGCTTTTGTGGTGCAAGAGTCACATCTGATTTAGGAGACAAACAGCGGCCTTCATTAATGAACTCAAACATATCCATCCTTTGCCACAGTGGTGGGGGAGGGGTATCCGTCTCAGGGCCGCTTGCCACAGAGGATGGGCACATTAGAAAGTACAAAAACCGACTAGAGGCAGAGGAGAGGCCAGGAGAAGCATTTTTCAGCATAAAGATGCACTTGTGTTTTAAATAATTCATCATTTACATTATTTTGTTACACCAGGGATGGGGAGAGAAACCGTGGCATTAATCTTGCCATGTGGCTGCAGTTAAGTGCAGAGGGATGGGGGACCCTCTCTTGATTCTACTCAGAAAAGGAAAGACGGTCATGCCACGGAGACGGATTCTGTTTGGCTGATTTGCTGGTGGTTGTGGCAGAGCAGGAACATGACAGATGGCACAGCCTTTTCAGCACGGGCTGCAGAGCAAGAGAGCTCCTCCCTGTGTGCCTTGAGCCAGGACAAGCTTGCACAAGCATCTCAGGTGACCCAATCCAAGCTGGGTCCAGAGGCCAGTGCTGCCTAGCTGTCTCCTGGGGTGCAAGTGGAAAGGAGACCGGACTGGGATAAAGGCAGGCTAACTGGCCTGCAGCCTGGGGTGTGGTGCATGCCTCCAAAACCTCTTACGTGAGGCAATTCTTACATGACGTGCTCCATTTCTCCAGGTCTCATTATGAGCTCTCCCATCTCTGCATTTATGACTCTTGCGCAAAAAAGCCCCCATGAACGAGTCCATTGTTTTTGCTCAGATCTAACTGGCAAGAGGTGGGCTGGGTCGCTTCACAGACTATTTGGAATAAAGGGGCTGGGTCAGCGCCTTTCCAAGGGGAAAGAGGACCTCTGCTGCTGCAGGAGAGAGCATCCCTGTGGGTCGCAGAGAGCCTCTGAGCCTCCAGCCTCTTTTGGTGCTGTGGGTGCTCAAGTGGACACACCTGTGGCAGGTCCCACCCACATCAGCTTTCTTATCCAGCTTATGTCATGGGTGGCATTGGTCTTATTACAAACTCACCTGGCATGAAGGAACAGCACAATCAGCCCAGAAGGCATATGAACTGAGCAGCCAGGTACCTCAGGTTAGAGCTTTGGTTAATCACAGAGAACTTAAATTCATGAAATTCTAGAACAGTAGAATTGGAAGGAGCCTACAGGGCCAGTGAGTCCTTCCCCCTGCTCAGTGCAGGACTCCAGTTCAAGCATCCCGGACAGCTGCTTCTTGAATGCCTCCAAGGTGGAAGAGCCACCACCTCCTGAGGTCATTGGTTCCAGTGTTGCACTGCTTGAACAGGCAGGACCTTTATCCTGATGGTCAGAAGAATCTGGCTTCCTTCAGCTTAAGCCCATTATTCCCTGCACTTTAGAATAATTGAGAAGAGATCCTGGCTTTCCTCTTTGTGACAGCCTTCCAAGTACTTGTAGAGAGCTATCCAATCTCCCCTCAGCCTTCTTTTTCTAAAGGTAAGCATGCCCAGTTCTCTCCATCTCTCCTCATGGGCTTTGTTTCCAGCCTCCAGATCATCCTTGCTGCCCTCCTCTGAACCTGCCCTCCTCCAGTTTGCCTGCATCTTTCTTGAAGTGTGGTACCCAGAACTGGATGTGGCAAAGGAGGGCTAAACTGCACTGAGTACAGGAGAATTAGTACTTCACATCATTTAGAAATGACACTTCTATTCATGCAACACATTATAGCATCTGCCTTTTTTACAGCCACATCACATTGTTCAGGTTGTGATCTATGACAGCCTTTGTAGATAGATGTGCTGCAGCTATCTATTTCCCTTTCCCTTTTCCTCTTCCTTCCCCTACCTGTAACCCGGGTTCTGTACCTCCCCTCCAACATCTTCCAGCTTCGCTATGCTCACCCCGCCCCGCCACCAATACAGAGAAGCACCTCAGCAGATGTGGCATTCTACTAATGAAAGGGGACCCACCAGATTCTAGGAAGCAACCCGCCTCCGGCATCACCATTGCCCAGCCCCTCCATCCTGCTCCGCACTGATCCAAGGACCTCCCCCTTGGCACCAAGCTCCCTCCAGGGTGCGCCCTGGCACATTCCACTCTGTGGGGAGGGGAAGGGCCCTGCCCTGCCCATGGAGACGGGGAAGCAGCAAGCAGGCAGCCTCCCAGGGACAAATGCAGCCTGATGCAGCAGGCAAGGTGGATGGGGGAGGAGAGAGTGGGGCGGGGATCCAGGCAAGAAGTGACTGGGCGTGAACTATAAGGTACAGGTGCCCTTCCTGGCTCTTGCAGGTGGACCTGGGGCCTCAAAGAATAGAGGAGGCTCGTGGGGTTCCTTTCCAGGAGGTGTGCCAGAGGGTGGGGTGAGGGGGGCCTCCCTGGAAAGACCATGCTGTGCTCCTGTGGAGGGAAGACCCTGGCAGGATCACATTTCCTCCCATCCTCATCTGAGTCAGGTGTGAGAAGCTGAAGCTGCTCCAAAGAACCTGCTAGGCATCCATCCCGGCAGAGGCCCAGGGTGTGTGAAGCGGGGTGGGAAGCCGGCGGAATCCAGCAGAGCAAAGCTTGCAGCTCTACCCACTGCCAGGAGCAGAGCGACACCCTGGGAACAGCTCCCTCCCTTGCAGCGCATTCCTTAGCCAGCCCAGACGTGCCGGAAGAGCGCAGGGCTGGGCTGCGCTGGGCTGGGCTGCTGGGTCCAAGAGCCGAAGCACCTGAAGAAAGTGGGCCAAGCAGCACATCCATCAAGGGATCATCGGGGGAACAACTGGTGCAGGAAGGGCTGTCATGGCTGCCGCGGACGGCCATCATCTGTGTCTCCCCAGACCTGTGTCCTTCCCAGGCAGCTCGCAAAAGATAGTCAAAACCGTAAAGGCATTTTTAGAACAGAAAAAAAGAGATTGAACAGCAGAAACTAAAAACAGCTGCAGTTTAAAGCAGTTTATAACCCAGCTCACTTTTCTTTTAGCTGAAACAAATACATATTTTACGGTCTAAATAAAAACTAACAAAGATGAGTCCAGACAATTTATTTCTTAAGAGAGCATTTCAAAGATATGGTGCTACCACTGAAAAAGCCTGTCTTTGATGGAGCCTGACAACAGGCCCAAACACGGGGTCCCTTCTCAGTCGGATTGATGCGTTATTGGGAGGCTGCATGATGAACAGCATTTCCCAGAGGCTGCGGGGAGGTTTCCTTGCCTAACCGTTCGAGACAAGATTGCCAGGGAAATGCCGTCCCCTGACTCAAGGAGACACAAACCTTTACTAACAGGTGGGCAAGCAGGGGGGCAGGAGGAGCTGGTGAGAGGGGAGGGAGGGCAGAACAGGAAGCCTCTGCCACGTGCCCCATAGTCTCCCCCTGCTGGCTGAAAGGCCTCGACCACGAAAGGAACGGCTGGCCAGGCTCCCGTCACATTGGAGCACCTTCCTGGGGGATCTCTCAGTCCCTGAGACTGAGGCTGAGGCTCTTCTGGGCATGGTGCAGAGACACGCATGAGGAGGGGCTGCACTTCAGTGCCCATTTCACCAATTCTTTGAACAGAAAGCATCTGGACACGCTTGGGATAAAGCTAGCTTTTCAAGAACCTCTAGAACCAGAGCACCAGAAGCCTCAGGATCCGTCAAGCCTTAGGATTCACTGAGCCTAGGATTCCTTCACCGATGGGACAGGGCACCACAGCATCCTCCTGCCCATGCACCCAAGGAATGGGTGTACTTAAGCATACTGCCTCTGATACGCAGGGGAGCGCAGAGCCATCTGGCCTGGCAGCCCCTGACAGCCGCCTTCTCCATTCATGCCTCCAGTAGCCTTCTCAAGCCCTCCAAACTGGTGACCATTGCTGCATCTGCTGGATGTGATTGCGTCACAATTCCACTATGATGTGTACACTATAAGTATTCACCTTCTTCCAGTTTGGACTGGAGCAGTTTGATGTGAGCTTCTGGCGACTCTGAGAGGGAATTCTGCCTTTCCACAGGGAGTCTGGCCAAGATGCTGGAAGGCATGCCAGAAGGGACCACCCACTGACTGGAGGTTCTCCATCATGATGCATATCTGGTTGGCCATGCACCACTCAGCACAGGATGCCTGCAAGGGGCAGCCAGAGCCCTTTCACAGACTTTCAAGTCCTTCTCACAAGCACAAACACTTCTGCAGGATACAGAAGGCAGAAGCAGGTGTTCTAGCTACCTGCAAGCCATTGTAAAGATTGCACACCCAAGAGAGGCCAGAACGGGTGGCAGCGCTGTGCAGATTTAGGCCACCAGGAATCTCCCCAGAGGGTAACTGAGTTACATCTCTGCACCTGCTGGCAGAAAATACTGAACTGGGTGTGATCTGACCCTCTTCCCTCTAATGTTCTGCTCCATCAAAGGCACCGCTGGCTCTTGGAGCCCGGGCTTGCAAGGCCCAGCCCTCTGCCTGTGTGTGTTCTGAGCTTGGCTGCCAAGAGAGTCCTATAAAAAGGGTTGCTTGAGGATATGGGAAATTTCCATAGGACAGCTTGGCTTACAACTGACACAGAGGCAGTTTGGGTAACCTAACAGAATAAAAATGTACATGCAGTGATAGTTTGGTGCTCCAGTTTCACCAAGTCATCTGGTAGAAACTGCTTTTATCAGGGCGAAATTACCTATCTGGACTGGAACAAAAATAGGTTTTTTTGTGGCTATTGTGAGGTCAGACACAATAAAGACCATAAAGAAAATGGCTGATAAATGGAGCAATGTACAGTTGCTCTCATCAGGTTGGAAACTGGGTCAGGAGAATAAGAAAAAAGGGGTTCTTGCTTTGGGGAAAGATTGAGCAAATTTAGCACCAGGTCCCTTTGGAAATTTCATGATCATCTCTGGGCATTCAAGAGGCTCCAACCGCTCTTCCACATTGGAGGCCTTCAGGAGGCTTCTGTCAAGAAACGTTAACTGGACTCTTGCCCTGAGCAGGGCGCTGGACTTGATGGTCTCATGGGTCTCTTTTCACTCTACCGTTCTGATTCTATACATTTTTCCAATGCAGTGTGCTCTCTGTTTTCAGTTTCTGAAAGCTGTTGCACAATTCGCATTCTACACTCAGTGATTGGAGGAATTGAAGTATGGAAGTATTCCATGAAAGTATGGAAGTTCAAAGCATTTGGCGAACTCATGTGAGAATTTGGTGTCCATTTTAATCTTAGAAGAAGTCTACTTTGGTTTTTCCACTGTGCTTCTTTCAATTCTTAGGGTGTGTGATTCCTTGCATAGGAAGTCTGGAGAGTATACAGACCTGAACCCTGCCATGTCAATGAGGAAACAACCCTCTCAGCAAGGGCCGAAGCTGGCTTCACCATCTTGCCAGGCACCTTGCCCACCTGGCTTAGTCTCTCCACCAGCCTCCTAGCCATCTTTCTCTGCTGGCTCACATTTTGGCTTCCCGGATTGAGGCTCTCCTGAGAGAAGTTCCAGTCCGGAGATGAGAAGGGAAATTCCCTCCAGCCAAATGCCCAACCCACCTGCTGCTTACAAGCATCTCCTACCTGATGTGATGCCCAGTAGGACTATATCTGCCAGTCAGCAGTGGCTGGCAACAGCCCCATGGGGACACCACCAAGGGGGTTCAGCCCTTTGAGGGAGCTATAAAGAAAAGGGCCTCCCCTACAATAGTTTTGCCCATTTCTGTGTCTTGAGGAAGGCGCTTCCTCCTCTTTGCAGGCCCTGTGTATATGCACTGGAGGAAAGGAATATGGCTACATTTATTTATTTATTTATTTATTTATTTAAACATTTATAGGCCGCCCCATTGCATCAAAGCCTCAGGGCGGCTTACAACAATTAAAATACAATATAATAAAATACAATAAAAACATAAAAATCTAAACAATAAACACTATATCCCTCCCCCCTCGGTGCATCTCGGCAACAACAACAGCAGCAACAACAACAACAACAACAAACATAACTGCAAATTATAAACACATCGTACTAACAATTAAAATATGACTTAAATAAAAAGGTCTTCGCCTGGCGCAGAAAAACAGATAACGACAGTGCCAGGAGAACCTCTCCAGGGAGCGCATTCCATAATTGGGGCGCCACCGCAGAGAAAGAGTGAGTCCTGATTGGGGGCGGGGGGGTGCAATTAGTGCAGTTCTGGGTAAAGGGAGAAGGTGCTGGGGGGAGAGTTGGTCAGGTAAGAAGGATGCAGCCCAGGCTGCATTAATGACCACGTCATGCTCTCACCTTCCTTGCAACAGCATGTTTGGCAGTTGCCCTTTCAGCTGCCCTCAGTTCTCCACATGCTGTGTTAAAATGTCAGGCTGAGACACAATAAGACCTCCTTCATCCATGACTAATCCATGTGTATCTGAGAACAAGGTGGGTGAAGAGGGGGAGTTAGCCTTTCTCAACTCTGTCCACCAGGTACTTTGTTCAGGATCAAGAAAGACTGTAAGAGCAGAGAGGGGCCGTTGCTGGGGTTTGTAAGAACTCCATTTAGGTCCCCCGTCCATTTGGCTCCTCATCTAGAATGCCGGCGACTTGTGCTGAGTCAGTGAAACAGATGGGGGATTCTGTTGGTGTACCATCCTCTGTCACCCAACAGCCTCCCTCCCTGAACTGATAGAGACCATCTTGGCTGCAATGTGGAGCCCCCCAAGGCTGCTGGTCCTGGGGGATGTTCTTCATGCAGAAATCTTGGAGTGGCTCAAGATTTCACGGACTCTCCAACAACCATAGGACTGTCCAAACATGTTATTGACCCAACATATGCAACAGGGCACCCTTAAGGTTTGGTTTTGCTTGTTTGTTTTTTTCAACCAGACAGGGGGAGAGTGATCTGAAGGTGAGACACTTTGAATTAGCTTGTGAGATTTAAACTAATGGCAACTTTTCTCCTCTCCAAGGCTAGGGGACACATTAGGATGGTCCATGTTACAGACGGATGGATCTGAATGGCTTCCACTGGGCTCTGGAGCACTTTCTTGCTGATAGGGCTGGTGCTCGTGCCAAACCCAAGTAAATCTCTAGAATACAGAAATGGCCTGGGTATTGGACACGATCACTCCAGCATACGCTGGAGCTGAGAGTGATAAAACAAAACATGAATGGCTTGAAAGTTGAGAGCATTCTTAGCAGCTACAACCAAGTTCTGGTATGTGCCTACAGTCAAGTATAAATGGAGGCCATGAGAGAGGCAAAGAAACAATATCTCACAGCCTCCGTTTGGTTTGCTGTCTGCTACCCAGCACAGTAACCTTCGGTTTGTTGATGGCCTGCTACATGCTGGCCCTAATGACATCTTGGTGGCCTCTGTGGTTCAGTGCAATATATTTGCTAAGATCTTCTAAGATAAAATCTCTTACATCCACCAGGACTTAGACTCCATCGTTATTGCAGTGGAACCAGGAGAAATGTGCAGAGCATAGCCTGGTAAAGTTCCAATTTGAGGATATTGCAAAGGTGCTTGGACACATTTGGGTACATATGGCCATGCTGAGTCCTTGTCCTTCTTGAATAAGAAAACTAGCAAGGCAGGAACTGCTGGCTGGGCCAGGGAAGTACAAGAAGAAATGGCTCCATTCCCTCTGAAAAAGGCAGTGGTGAGTTCACTGCTGAAGAAACCCTCTTTGGACACAGAACACAGTGTGATGCAACAGTTAAGAAAACAAACACCACCCTTGGATGTATAGCCAGAAACATCGCTTCCAGGGGGTGGGGGGTGGTGTTGATACTGCTCTAGACAACTCTGGTGCGCCTAGAGCTGGAGTCCTGCACCCAGTTCTGGACTCCACATTATAGAAGAGACATACTGAGGTTAGAATTGGTTCAGCGCAGGGTCACAGGAATGGTAGGTGGGTTGGGAGGGATGACATATGAGGGTACATTGAGGGAACTGGGTCTTTTCAGCCTGAAGAAGAGGAGACTCCAAGGGGACCTTTAGCGATGTACAGGTATGTGAGGGGGTGTCATGCAGAGCGGGGGAAAGACCTGTTCTTCCCTGCAGTGGAGGGCAGGACACATTCCAGTGGGGCAAAGCTCAAGGAACCGGGCTTCAGGTTGGATGCCAGGAAGCACTTCCTGACGGTTAGGGCCCCTCGGATATGGAATGGGCTTCCAAGGGAGGTGGTGGAGGCCCCATCAGTGAGGATGTTCAAGGAAAGATTGGACAACCATATGTTGGGGATTACATAAGCAGAGCCGACTGGAGCCGTCGGTCAGACTAGATGGCCCAGAAGTCCCCTTCTGACTCATTTTGTTTCTATGTTTCTAACATCTTAAAAAAATTAGGCTCCTGACAAATAGGTTATGCAGTGTGGCACTGGAAGGCTTATTGCCCACCCTCCTTTTTCTCTCCTCCCCAAGTTCAATCATACCTCAGCAATCATAGAATCATAGAATATGAGGAGAGGAGAGGAGAGGAGAGGAGAGGAGAGGAGAGGAGAGGAGAGGAGAGGAGAGGAGAGGAGAGGAGAGGAGAGGAGAGGAGAGGAGAGGAGAGGAGAGGAGAGGATCATAGAATAATAGTAGAATAGTCATGCATCCATTTTCTGCTGCCTTGGCTCTCTGGAGAATGGGAGATGCATTTATGGAATGAGCTAAGCTTCCTTGGGTGCCACCACCACCTCCTTGATCTGGTAGCTGAGGAAGTATTGCTCTCCTACTTAGACCAGTTAGAGTCATAGATCATAGTTATAGAGTAGTAGAGTTGGAAGGGACCATGAAGGCCACTGGGTACAACCCCCTGCTGTTGCCGTGAAGCTCCTTTGTAAAAATTCAGGAGAAGGGTATGGACATTTTTGAAGGACATCAGACCTGAACAATAAAGGATAGAAACATTAAAACATAGAAACAGAGCAAGTCAGAAGGGGCCTCCCGGGCCATCTATTCCAACCCCCAGCTCCAGCCAGCTCCACTCATGCCATCCCCAACATGCAGTTGTCCAGCCTATCCTTGAACATCCTCACTGATGGGGCCCCCACCACCTCCCCACCACCTCCCTTTCAGCCACCTCCCATAGAAGCCCATTCCATACCCCAGGGGTCCTAACTGTCAGGAAGTACTTCCTGGCATCCAAATTGAACCCTGGTTCCTTGAGCTTGGCTTCACTGGAGTATGTCCTGACTTCCTCTGCAGAGGAGAACAGGTCTATACCCACCTCCATGTGACACCCTGTCATGTACCTATATGTACCTATATGTGACCAACACATCCCATTGGAGTCTCCTCTTCTCCAGGCTGAAACGACCCACCTCTGAACAGTCTCACCTCATACGGCTTCCCCTGCAATCCAGCCACCATCTATGTGGCCCTACACTGCACCAGTTCCAACCTGGCTATATCCTTCCTGTAATATGGAACCCAGAACTGAACACAATAGCATACAATAATATGGGGGTAGCACATGATGTATTATTATTACATGTAATAGTCAATAGTTTAAATACTTGTTCAAGTATTGTTAGATTATACTTCAGGAGAAATGTAGTTACACTACATTTGTTAATTCAGTGTCAATTAGCTGGTGCCTAACTTCCCTCAAGCTAAACCTTACTTGGTATGAAGAGGAAAAATTAAACACATTTGGACTTTAACAAGCTTGGTGTTTCAATCACGCATCTCTGGCTGCACAATTGCAATCAATGTCAACAGACTCTCCATAGCATTCACCGGTTCCTTTGCCACGCCACTGCTGTCTCACCTGCCTTGCCCTCCAAGCTCCACTGGAACTAGAACACTCCTCAAACCAAACCAGGCATTACTTTCTCATAGTTTCTTTCTATTACACATGACTATTGGAAACATTGTTCTCAGCATTAGCCTGCTGACGTGAACATGCCCATCAGCAACTAGCAGCCAAAGGAGATGATTTCAGCACCATGGTCAGGTCCCATCTTTGGCCAGCCTGGAAAGGAAGCGCCCAATACAGCTGTACCTTGGCTCACGAACTTAATCCGTTCCACAACTCTGGTTGTGACCCAAATTGGTCGTGAGCCAAGTTAAATTTCCCCATAAGATCCAATGTGAATAAAGTTATTCCGTTCTGGGCCCTCCAAATGTGGTCGTGAACCAAGTCAAATTTCCCCACAAGGTTCAATGTAAATAAGGTTAATCCGTTCTGTAACTATTTTTTTTTTAATCAGAAAAATTTGAAACAAAGTGACAAAGAACAACAAAGTAACAAAGTACTTTGTTTTATCAATTTCCTCTTCACAGAATCATAGAACCAGAGTATCATACAATAGTAGAGTTGGAAGGGGCCAGAAGGCCATCAGGTCCAGCCCTGGTCCAGGTCCAGGTCTATTGCAGGAGACTAGAGCTGACAACTTCCCCAGGGAGTTGGTTCCATTGTCACACTGCTCTGACAGTCAGGAAACCCTTCCTGGTGTTCAGTCCTGTACTCTGGGATGAAAGAGAAGAGCTCAGCTTTGGCCATTCTGCCTTTGGTGACTCTGCCAGGATACGAGCTTGGCAAGAAAGCCCAGCCCCCGGCAACATTGCGCTCATCCTCCCTGGCACTCTCAGCCCCTCTAAGTGCACTAAGGCGTGTATCCAACAGAAAGATAGAAGAGGGAGTCTACGAAGAGAGAACCCTGCAGCAACAAGGATTCCTCTAGGTGTGACTCTGCTTGGAGAACACAGCTCTTCTTTCACATCTCCAGTGAGGGAAGGCAGCAGAAAGCAATCGCAGAATCAATCCTTTTGCCATGCCATTGGCATGTGCCAGGGGGAACGACCCCCACCTGAGCACCAGGTCAGCTGCTTCAGGTGGTGCCAGGCACTCCCCACAAAAATGCCTGGCAAGGCCAGAAGGAGTTACAGTGGTCAAACGTCTTCCACACTTGAAGGTAATACAGGTGAAGCACCGATACCAGTACACATGGTCCTGCTTTTTCTTCCCCCTAGCCTATGCCAACCTCCCACCGCAAGCCAGTTCTGCACCCTTGTTATAGACAGATTGTAAGCTTATGGCAGGGGCCTTTTTAACAGTCACACAATATAAGGTTTTTCCTAGAATTATGGACCAGTAGAGTTTGGAAGGGGTTTGAAGGCCATCGGGTCCAAGCCCCTGCTCAGTGCAGGACCTCACGATCAACCACTCCTCTCAGAGTGCTGTCCAGTTTAATCTTGAATGCCTCCAATGTGGGAGAGCTCGCAACTCCCCTAGGTCAATCATTGGTTCCATTGTTGTATTGCCCTAACAGTTAGGTCCAGTCAGAATCTGGCTTCTTGTAACTTGACCCAGTTATTCTGTGTCCAGCACTCTGAGATGACTGAGATCCTGGCCCTCCTCAGTGTGGCAGCCTTTCAAATATTTGAAAATGGCATCATATATCTCCCCCCAGTTTTCTCTTCTCAAGGCTAAACGCACCCAGTTCTTTTAGTCCTTCCTCTTAGGGCTTTGTTTCTGGTCCTCTGATCATCTTGGTTGCTCCCCTTGGAACACTTTCCAACTTGTCTGCATCTTTCCTGTTTGTAGGCACAATGGCTTAGGCAAGAAATGTTCTCTGCTGCGTGATGTCTCTTGCACCCACAAAATCAGGTCATGAAATGCAGCATTTTACTACCAATATAAATGATGAAAGTCAAGCATATGTTGCATAGTCTACTTCAGCTCATTGCTGAAGGAGGGAGGGGCAAAGCACATGCGACCATCAGCGGCCTCTTCATAGACTTTGCTAGGGTTTCCCCACCTGCAGGCTGGCTTGGTCATTTCAAGGAGCAGAACCACAGAAGAGCAGCAAGAAACTGTAGAGCTCTGGCCGCTAGATAAGTCAAAGAGCTTCCCTTCTCTGTGGAGAAAAGGCCAAGGAAGTTGGGTCAGATGACCGTGGCTGCACCAGGGGGGCCAGGTGCTCAGAATTTAGGGCTTGGCTGTAAATGGATCATGGCTCCTCAAACAGCTGCAAGGAGGCTGTGAAAAGGGAGCACAGCTATTTTCTTGGTGGCAATCCTTTGACGAGGCCAAGACCCACACACAGGGTGCTGACAGAGCCCCCCACAGGCAACGGGGATGGTCGCATATGAAATCTAACATCCACAGCTGCCAGAGAGGAGCTGCTGCACCCTTCACCACCTGGATTCACATCCTCACCTCTGACGGGTTATCAGTGTGACAGCAGAAGCGGAGCTGGGCATGATGAATAAACATGAAGCCGCCACTGCTTGCCGGCTGGCCGCTCTGCCTGGCATCCCAGGCTGCAGCGGTGCCATCATGCAGAGTGCGAGCAGAGAAGACAGGCTCACCTGCTGCCCCCACAAGGCAGACACAAGTGCAGAAGGCTCTTCTTCTTGTTGAACAGCTGAATAAACTTTTCTGTCTCTCACCTGTGGGCTGGTCAGGAAGAAACAATTGCAGAACATGCCTGTTCTTGGGCAGATTCCATCTAGCACAGAATCACAAGGTCTGTCACTGGAAGCCCATCCATGCCGAAGCCGAGAAGGCAATGGCCACAGTGACCAGGGCACCTGGCAAGGCTGCAAACACCTCTGAAGCATGTGGAGTCTGATGCACAAGGCCTCCTGTGGCTCTGGACCACATGTGGACTCCAAAGCCACCGACCTTCTTCCTCACAAAGCATTCGTTATTGACCCCAAAGCACAAGTCACTCAGAATGAATTGCTGAGCATGCACAGAGTTGTTTCTTGAACCCAAGCTAGTATCCACCTCCAGGAACTCTCCTTATGATCATGGCTGGGCCCCATCTTTTGGGAAGGGCCTGCCTTCTGAAGGCACACCTGCCTCCTCTGTGCATGCCGCCCTTCTAATTGAGCTGCTCTCCTCTGCTGATGATGCATCATGGGATCTGGAGCCAGGGCTCTGCGCTTGTGTCCAAGAAACTCCCCTGCTCCACATCCTTTCCCATCAACTGCATGTCCTGGTTATCTGCAGAGCCTGCCTGCCCCCCTGGGGAGTCTGGCCTGGAGAGCAGCCCCTCCGCTTTCCTCATTCCAGTGCCTTGGCACCCCCCTTCCCTGGCTCCACCCATTCGGCTTCACATTCCCCAGTCAGTGGCCCTTGAGAAGAAGCAACTGAGCAGCCCTCTTTCTCACCCCACAGTCCTGAAGTGAGCCTCCCACCGGCCAAGCCATCTTGTCTGGGGAGGGATGGGATGTTCTGGGGAAAGGCGCCCTCTGGTCAGGCAGGAACAGTGGTGGGATTAGCTGGAGCAGTGGAGGTGCCAATGGGGTTTGGGGCTGAGGACATGGCTGCACCCCTCCAACACCAGCCTGTGACCTCAGCAGGACAGACAAGGCTGTGCTTGTGGAGTCTCCAGGACCTATGGAGGACCCACAGCAAAGGGAACACCACTAGTTTGTTCTCCACAGGCACTGCCTCTGTGGAGCATGCATGGAACTAGCTGGGTTCAACACACCAGGGAGCTGGTCCCTGGTACTGAGCCGGGGGGAGAGTGTGCCCACAGCTTGTTTATGGAAAGGAGCAGATGTGCAAAAGGAGAAGGGCAAGCATTCCTGGCCGTCACACCAGCAGCCTCAGGTGTTGGTCCAGCAGGGACAGCAAGGCCAGCAAGCAGGGACAGCAGGCAGGCAGGCAGGCAAACATGCAGGCTCTGAGACTCGACCGTGGCCCTGCGAGCTGCAGCACAAGCCCACCAAGGGCAGCCCCTGAATGTGCCATGCCTGGCCAGCCTCCCCACAGCCACACACCCCTCCTGACCCCACACTCTGCATGTGCCCACCTTTGCCTGCTGGGCAACCCCAACTCAGCCTGCAGCTGCAAGTCCCATGAGTCAAGCTCAAGCCAGAGAGGTTGTGCCAGAGGTGCCTACAGAAAGGTTGGCAGGCAGCAGCACCACAACCCCAGGAAGCTGCAGCACGAGGGGCCCTGAGCGCATGGCGACTGAAGTGGCTCAGTTTCATCTGGGGTGCAGGACTAGCATGTGGGGCAGGATAGCAGAATGGCAGACCGGGGTTGCCCGCCTTGCTGGCATGCCGGGCATCATGAGAGGAAAGGCGCATGGACACGCGTGTGTGCAGAGTGCTGCTGCGGGGGAAGCTGTTCTCACACTCCTGTAAACGTCTTTCCTTTTCCTTCCCCTTTGCATATGCAGCCTCCTTGGATCCGTTCTCCCACTGGATGGACATCCTTCTTCACAACTCCTGCTATGCCAAAAACTGCAAGGTGGGTGGCCCAGGATGTCTCTAAGCCGCCAGTAGGGTGCTTCAGGTGGAGAGTGCTGCTTTTTGGCCATGCGTGTCTCACCCACCCGCCCTCTCCAGCCAGCTCCCCTTCTCCTCTGCCATACCTCTGGCAGCAATTGTCCCAACTTCCCAGCAAGCCCCAGTCCCATGCATAGAGATGCTGCTTTTGGGGAACTGCCACGTCCTCATGTCTCTGCCTCTGCCCTTTTGCCCTCCACCCTACTGGCTCTGCTCCTCCCTCCCTGCAGCTGAATCTGTGCAGAATCAGGCTTCCTTTACTGTCATCCTGCATGCAAAAGCTCCCCTAATTATGGCTGCTTCTGACTAAAAGCCCTTCCTGATGAAAGGGATGACCTGGAGGAGCAGCTGGAGCACTTTCAGAAGACACCTGCCTCAGGTTTCCTGGTGGTGCTGGTGGGGCCCCAACAGGGCTCTGTAAGTGCCTGCTTTGGGCACTGCTGTGTTGAGGGATCCACATTCAGTCATGCCAGCATCTGCCTCAGAGGAACACACCCATGAAGCTCCGTGCACTAGCAGAGCAGCTCAGGGGGAACAGGTGTGTCATGCACTGATGGACCTTTCCACACAGGGAGACTGCAGAGGTGTCAGAGCTAGATGTGGAGACCTGGAAAGATGCCAGACATTGAGGTGCTGCCACACCTGCAGGGTCATTTTGGAAACTGCGGCATCAGACTTTGGCCGAATAATCCCTTACTCCAAGACGCCTGTGTGCAGGCCCCCTTCTGAGGAAAAAAAAATGGTCACCTCCCTTCAGCCTCACCTTTGGCCCTGGCATGTCTACCATGTGAAGAAGATGGTGTATAATCTGGATAAGCAGTGCTTTGCAGACGTCATACAAGCAAGAAGCGAGAGGCCAGACATGGATGGGCCCACAAGCTGGAGTCTCCCGGGCAGAGGGCCCCGAGCTCTAAACTCACGTCGATGCTGTTGCCCAGCAGCCAGTGTTCAGTACTGCAACTGCACATGCATGCTTCCCCACGTGCCCAGGGGCACCAAGGAGAGATGAACAGGCACACAAGGCCAGGGCTCAGCTGTCTTTCGGAAAGTGCCTACAGCAAGCAGTCTTGCCCCCGGCGAGCTCTTCACCAGCCAGCCAGCCACAGTGACCCGTGGCTTCCAGGCTTCCCCTCCCACTTGGAAGACAGGCCTTTCCCTTTCCCCGCACAGCTTGGCCTCACAGCACCTTCCTGGGCGCCGTGATCAAAAGGCCAAGCTGGGGCGGGGGGCGTCTTCAGCTTGGGCTTCCAGGCTCTGCTCGATGCACACAGAACTGTGGGCGGCATCAGTGTGTGGTGAGGGGCAGAAAGCAATTGTCTTGTGGAAAGGGGATTCACTCGGACCTTCTCTCTGGCGTGTCAGCTCTCAAGGGACAGGTAAGCATAAATTATGTGAGGCAACAAATGCCACCTGAAGTGGGACAGACCCAGGCTTGTCATGTCACCAAATCAACTGAAATGTGGCAGCAATAGCAGTAGTTGCGCTGCACTGCCTTTCTAGCCCCCCTTTCCCAAGGCAGCTTGCAGTCCTCCTCCGCTCCATTCTATCCTCACAACAATCCTGCGAGGTGGGCTAGGCTGAAAGGCAGTGACTGGCCTGAAGTCCCCAGTGGGCTTTATGGCTAAGCAGGGACTACACTCCTCATCTTCCAGTCCCCCAGTCGGGCACCTGCCACCACGCCACATGGGCTTTCCTCAGCCGACCCCTGCCTGCTGTTGCTGGAGGAGGAGGAGGAAGAGAGGAGGGGGGGTGCAGTACATGGCATGAGTGCAGCTGGAGAACTTTGCGGCCTCAGCAGGACCCCTCCTCTCTCCGGAAGGCAAGATGCGCAACATCCCCTCCTCAGGGTGAGCATGACCAAGCAGAGAGGAGAGCCTGCCTTCGGGGTGATGGCGCAGCAGCCGTGGTGCCCAGGGGACTGTACCTCTGCAGCACCATGGCGTCCGAGCATTACCAAAGGGCACGCCTGCTGTGGATGGTGAGGACCTTCCCTCAGTGCCTCAGTGGATCTAGGGGCTGAACCCTCAAAGGTTTGCTGTGATCCATTGTTTCACATGTTGGAAGCTGTCCAGAGATGCTAGTGGGGGGTGGGGTAGAAAAGCTTTTAATTAATACAGAAATAAAATATGAACTTGGAAGCTTTGGTTCATGTCACCACATGTCTTCATGTGCATACACAAACACACATGAACGTATTTGATTCACCCAGAAAAATGGTGCTGTGCACAAAGGACTGGTCAAATTTCCCCACCCTATTTGGAAGCAGAGCCAATAGGTAACGATTTCGGCTAATTTCCCCAGGAGAGATTCTCCACTGCTTAGAGGTGGGCTCACTGTTAACAGTAGTTGCATCAAAGCATCTTTCTTTTTCTCCAAAATGTCTTCTTCTTCAAGCTCCTTATTGAGCTTGCAAGTGGCAATGGCAGCAAATGTGTTGGGGCCTGAGCAACATGGTGCATCTTCCACAATGCTCAGTCAATGGCATTGACCATGTGCTGGAAAAGGGTCTGAACACAGAAAAGAAAATGTGGGTGAATGCTGCAGCTTGGCCTCCTATTCCTAAGTGAGGCCGGGCGAGGGGAGGAGCAGAAACATCTCAGAACCTTTCTCAGAAAATCACCTTCTAATAAATTTTGCTTCAGCTTGGCTTGCCATTCTTCAAAGCATCTTCATGCATCTGGGAGACAGTTATATAGAAGTATACAGAACAGAAGAGTACTGTGAGGGTATCCAAGTGATCTATTTTTAATGATTTTTAAAAGATCTATTTTTAAGGATGCTTCACAAGCTAGGCCATGTTTCCTACCAAAGTTCTGATCTGACTGGGCCAGTGGCCTGGGGATCAGGCAAGTGTTTGTGTGCATTCAGCTTCCCTCTTACCATATTTTTTGCTCTATAAGACGCGCCTGACTGTAAGACGCACCTAGTTTTTAGAGGAGGAAAACAAGAAAAAAAATATTCTGAATCAGATGGGCACATAATCGCAGGCACATTCCCTATCACTTCCCCATGGGCTGCACAACTCACAGACTTACTGTACACACGTATTCGCTCTATAAGACGCACAGGCATTTCCCCTTACTTTTGAAGGGGGAAAAAGTGAGTCTTATAGAGCAAAAAATACGGTAATTTAACACACTTAAGTTGTTCATTATTAGCCTGCCTGATGCCATCCTGGGCTCTCTTCTTAAATACTCTTGAGTCTGTTGAGCATGAAACCCTTGTCTGTGCTGAAGTCTTGGAACAAATTAAGCATAGGAAGCAGCAGACAAGAGTTTGCACATATCAGGGAGAAGGTGGCATCCAGCCGCTGGAGGAAAGAAAAGCCGAGAAGGAACCAAAAAGCGGTGGCTCGCTTGCAAGAGGCATGGTCAGTTCTTCTCTCCAGAAAAGGAAGACTGAGGCGTCAATTAGTATGATTATTAAGTGCACGGAGAGCTGCAATTGTCCAATGCTGGGAAAAACAGCATTCTGTACATGCTCAGAGGCACTTTTTATTCACCATTGTTTTTTGCCAAGAGTTACGAAATTAAATAACTTCAAGTAAACCTCAACTTGCATGCATAGACATACATATATTCACACACCCAAATCTGTATATACCAGAGCTGGGCAAGCTGCTGCTTGTGGCCTGCATCTCGCCTCGCAAATAGTAAATCATATCAAAAATTAAATTAAAACCCAGATGGTATCCAGGCTGGCCATTTGCCAGCTATTTTGTCCTTCTGGAACTTCTAACATTGGTCCAGGCCGCTGCCACCATGGCAGAGGTGTGGGTCCAGGGGGCTGGGAGTCCAGGGAGTGAAGGAGCCCCTCGAGCTCCAGACATCACCTGCCCCTTGTTATATGCACAGCAGGAATGTAGGGCTGGCCATGCTCGGCCCTTTCAAGCATCCAGCAACACCGCAGCTGCCCCCTTTAGCTGCTGCATCAGCGGCTGCAGGGTCCCTGCAAGGAGAAAACCTCAGTGGCCGAAGAAACACTGCTGCCTTCCCACTGCAGAAGCCAGTGGGAGAGGCGAGCTGGTGAGGTTTGCTGGGGACAGCATGGCATGCTCCGGGCACCTCTGCTCTAACCCAGTGAGGGATCTTCTCCAATAGAGTCTTTTCTCAGCCTTTGAAAGTGCCCTAGAAATAGGCAAATGGAGGAAACTTAGTTGCACCAGTTCCGTCCTGGGCAGCAGGAACACCTGGCAGCGCCACACAGCTGACCGAGTTTCCCATGAAGGCCAGTGCCTGCTTTCCTGGATGGTGCTGATGGGGCCAACCTGCCATGACCTCCTTGGAGTGGGGAGGGGCTCCAGCTCAGAGTCAGAGCCCCTGCTTGCTGTGGGCAGAGTCCCAGCAAAGATCCTTGGCCAGGCTGGGAGACAGCTACACCTGAAACTGGAGAAGCCATGGCTGCCGGGCCATGTAAGTCGTGGTGGGCAAGGAGGGCTGAGAAAGTCCTGGATCCCTCCAAGCCATTTCCCAGTCCCCTGTCACCAACGCCCCCGAGAGGTGGGGGGGGGGCAGGGGTACTGTGCTGGTGCCCTTTAGTAGGGCTGCCACAGGAGGTGACTGAGAAAGTTTCCATCTTGGCTTTGTTCAGAGCCTCTCCCTGCTTTCCCAGGCCAGAGCAGTGATGCAGTGCAACCCCACCCCCACCCTGTGCTCTGCCTCCTGGATGTACCATGTGGCTCCCAGACAGCTGCTGCCATGGAGAAGCTGCTTCTTCTCATCTGCAGCAGGAGCAGCTGCTACACCGGGGTGAGCTCGGGCTGGCAGGGAATCCTCCTGCAGGCCTCCTCAGAGTGGGAGTCTGAGGCAGACGAACAGCAGAGCAGGCCCCGGCTCCAGCCAGACGAGTTTAGGCAGTCCTGGGCACCTGCCAGGCAGGTGCTTGCAACACGGCAGCATGAGAAGCAAAGTGCAGCAGAGCGAAGCTCTCCGGATCTTGGCAGGGAGGTGGCAGCAGCCACCGCCTGGAAGGGGCCTGACAGATGCTTTGCACACTGTTTCTCTGTGGCAGAAGGAAAGGCTGTCCATGTTGGGAAAAGGGCATGGGAGTGCACATGTGATCATGTGGACATGCGCTTTCTATGGGCACAGGCAGGGCTGCTCATACCTGTCTCTGTGGCAGCCGAGTCCCCCTTTTCTCTTATGAGGCACTGGCTGGCCCTGCTCATGCATTGTGGACCTGCAGCCTGAGTCCTCTGGGCAGTGATCTGTGTCCCTGCAAAAGCACCACTTGCCCCATTTCCCCACTTGGCCAGAGGTTCCAGGGCACCACGGTCATGTGACTTCCTTTGCATGAGGGGTGATGCCGTGAGCTGCATCATGCCTTGGTGCAGTTCTGTGACACAAGGAATCCTGGAGCCGGAAGGGTTGACACCCGCAGCCTGCGCAGAGGACGCCAACCCCAGGAGCAGGTGCGCAGAGCGCTTGCTGCAGGCACATGCTTCTCCAACAGGTGCTGTGCGCATCATAGAGCGGTCTGAGCAAGAGATCCTCCACGAGGAGGGCCTGCAGAGGCAGCTGGCTGGGATCGGCTGCTCCACCAGCAATGCCAAGTGAGCCGTCACAGCAGTGTGTGGGGTGGGGGCAATGCCACCCAGGCTGCCCCCACGCCCAGCAGCAGTGGTGGGGTAGTGGCTCCTGGGGCTCTTTGGAGCATGCCCCTGAGGTCCGCCTGGCAACAGCAGGTTGCCAGACCTGAGAGATGTGAAAGGACTTGCCTGCGAGTGCCCCCCCACCCATGAGGCTCACTAGCCAGTGCCGCCTGGACCCCCACTCCTCCCACGTGCCCTGCCAGCCATTCAGACCTGCACACCTAGAGCCAACGAGGCTCCAGCTGAGTGGGGCCCAGCCCCAGAAGCCACCTCCTGCTCTCACTGCAGTTGCGAGCCTTTGAGCACATGCAGAGTGTCCACGAACCCAGCACCACACAGCTGTGAGGCCCGGGCGGGGAGAGGCTTCTTCCTCGCTCCTTGGGACACCCCACCGAGCTTCGACCGCCCCTCCAGGCCTTCCTGGAACTCGCAAGTGCAGCCACGTTCGGCCAGCCCTGAGCGAGGGCCGCGCGGCCTTCGGCTGCAAGGGCCTCGCTGCCGCGCCCGCTGCACCTCCTCCAGCCGCCGCCAAGAACCGCTGGCGGGCCGCGGGGAGGGCCGGTGCTCGCTCGCCGACCTGGCGGGCCTCCCCTCGGCTCGATCACCTCCTGCCTGCCCTGCCCGCTTCCGCACTCCGGCCCGCAGCTCCGGCCTCCATGGGGAGCATCCCGCCGGTGGGGCCGAAAGCTTTGACGAGGAGGGAGCGGGGGAAGCCGGCGCGGGGGCGGCCTGCTCCGCCGGCCCGGGCAGATCCGCGGAGAGCAGGGCCTGCCTGCCTGCCCACCTGGCGCTCCGTCGGGCCCGGGGCGCGGGAGCCGCCCAGCGCCTCCCGGGCTGGAGCAGGGGCAGGAGCCGGTCCGCCGCGCCCTCTGGGGCCAGCGAGGGCTGCCAGGGGTCTGTGGCGCGTCCGCAGGAGAGGATGCTTGCTTCGCGGGCAAGAGCAGCGAGGGGCCCCGCGGGGACGCGCCTCCCTCAGGGAGTCCGCGGCGAGCGTGGCTTGGCCGCTGCATGCGCCCCGCCTCGAAGGCGCGACGGGGCACCGGCGCGTCGGAAGAAGCAGGTTGCTCCTGCCTGCTCGCCCCTGCAGGCAGTCCGGCCGACAGGCCCCCGCGCAGCCTGCGCAAGCAGCCGCCCTCAACCCAGCGCGGGGGCTCTCCCTGCCCTCCTTTGCAGCGAGCAGCATCCAGACGTTCGCTGGACCAAGCTGGGCTGCGGAAGCGTGGCCAGGGCTGCCCGGCCGCTCCCGTCGGCCCCGCTCCTCCTTCCTGCCACCCTGCCTGCAACGCCTGCAGAATTCTCCGGGCCGGCCGGCACTCTCCGTCCCTCGGAAGACCCTCTGCCCCAGCTGCGGCAGCGGCAGCCGCGGAGCAGCCGGGCGCGCCCGCCTCCGCCCTTCATGTGCTCAGCAAGAGGGCAGGGGTATCACTCGTAGGGTCAGGAAGTGCCCGTCGAGGTGGGCATTGCCTTCTTCTGCGTGCGGGAGGGCAGCACTCGAAAGCGGCTTCTGCTGTTGTCCTGTTCCGTCTCAGGCAATTCCGGGCTGGGAGCCGGCAGAAGTCGCGCTCCAGGCCCAGGATCGCTAAGCGAGCTGTCCAAAGCACGTGCTCCGCGGGGCCAGATCTTCGTCCTGCTCAGGAGTGGACGGCAGCTGGTGGCGATGAGAGCCGGAGCCTGCGCCTGCGCCAGGATCCGAAGAGGGTTTCCCCCGCGATCGCTCTCCTTCCTGTGGGGCAGACAGAAGACATGCTCCCGCCGCGACACACGTCACCCGTGATGCAGCAGGACTGCTGGTGGCCCGGCCGGACACCCCTGGAGGCGGTGCGCGGCGTCTGAGCCGTGGAGAGCCGCGCACATGCCTGCGCGCACTGCCTGCCGCGCACCGGGGGGGGGGCAGGTTGCTTCCTGCTGCCACTCCCCCTGTTCTGCCAGACCAAGTCGGTCTGCTCTCGGAGGGGCGCCACAGCAGAGTGGGCGCAGCGTCTCTGCCCGCCCGCCTCTGCCCCATGCCGGAGCGAACGGCGGCCCCTGCCTCGCCCATTCCTGGAGGGGAGCTCGTCGTATCTTCCTCGAGGAATCAGGCAGGAAACCAGGGGTAGGAAGCAGCGCAGGCGCGCCTGACGTTCTGCTGCAGGCTCAAGCTGCTGCACCACCGAGCTCTGAATGGCGCATTCACACAACGGACTTAGGATCTCGGTTTAAGAATGCGGCGAGCAACGTGGTGCGTCCAACAGAAACCGCAAAAGCGCGTGAAGTTCTTCCTCTCCGGGTTCTGAGTCCGGGGTCGCCACGGAGGCTTCCTGGGACACGAGACCTGCCGGGAAGAAGACAGAGGCATGAAGAAAACCGGAAAGCGTTTCTCACGTCTTCCCCGCGCTCCCCGCGCATGCCGCCCGCCCGCGAGGCGCTCCGTTCGAGTCTGTACCGGAATCCAGAGGCCACGAAGCCGATACATGGACGCGCGCACCCCACGCCCTTCGGAGAGGGTCTGCTAAGCGGGTCGGCGGAAGGCAGTTAGCCCCGCCCGGACGGTTCGGACACGGCGCTGGCGCTGCTCCTTCTCGGCGCCTTGAAAGTGCGGAGGGTTGGGAACCGCAGGAGCCGCGGGGCTCCCCGGGCGGGTGGGAGGGCGGCGGCTGCGCGAGGCGCGGCGCGAGCTGGTCCAGTGGGGCGCGAGCTGCGGGGAAGCCCGGCCCGCCCCGTCGCGGCCAGCAGGTGCCGGCGCTGCTCCCGCGCGCGGACTGGGCAAGTGGCGCGGACGGCGCCCGCCCACGCCAATCAGGGCCGCCCCCTCCTCCCCGCGCCAATCCCGGGCCGGCGCCGCCAGACGGGGCGGGGGCGGTTCCCTCCGCCAGGGGCGCCCTATGGAGGTGCGGTGCGGGCTGCCAGTCGCGAGTGGCGGAGCCAATGGGGCGCGCGTGGGGGAGTGGCCGCGCGTGGGGCCGAGCCGGGACTCTAAAGCGCGCCCACCGCCGAGGGGGCCCCAGTGAGAGGCGCGGAGCGGAGCGCGGCCCAGCTGACCCGACCCGGCGCAGCCATGGCCGCCACCGCGCAGTACCTGCCGCGTGGCAGCCCTCTCCTGCCGGTGCCGCCCGCGGAGGCCGAGCGCCTCCACCAGGGCGCCACGTACCGCGAGGTCCAGAAGATGATGCACCACGAGTACCTGCAGGGCCTGGCCGCCGCCCCCGGACACTCCATCGGCAGCCTCCCGCCCCAGTGGCTGCCGGGCGCCACGGGCGACTGGGGCAGTGGCGGGACCCACCTGGAGCACGCGAAGGGCGGCGGGGCAGGGCTGCGCGGGGACCTCGACACCGGCGGCAGCTTCCACTCGCGCTCGCACCTGGTGCACCAGCAGGCGGCGGGCGGCGGCGGCGGGGGCCACTGGGCGCAGGCCGCTCCCGCTCACCACCTGGGGGGCTGCCCCTCTGCCATGTCCCCCACGGCCGGCGGACATCAGCCGCTGCTCTACTCGCAGGCCGCCTACCCCGGCCTCAACGGGATGCTGGGCCCGCAGGGGCCCGCGCTGCACCTGCCCCACAGCCACGTCCCGCACGGCCACGACGAGGCGTCCGAGGCCCACCTCGAGGGCTCGCCGCAGCACCTGGGTCACCCGGGCCACGAGCCGCCGTCGGACGAGGACGCGCCCAGCTCGGACGACCTGGAGCAGTTCGCCAAGCAGTTCAAGCAGCGGCGCATCAAGCTGGGCTTCACGCAGGCCGACGTGGGGCTGGCGCTGGGCACCCTGTACGGCAACGTCTTCTCGCAGACCACCATCTGCCGCTTCGAGGCGCTGCAGCTGAGCTTCAAGAACATGTGCAAGCTGAAGCCCCTCCTCAACAAGTGGCTGGAGGAGACCGACTCGAGCACCGGCAGCCCGGCCAGCCTCGACAAGATCGCCGCCCAGGGCCGCAAGCGCAAGAAGCGCACCTCCATCGAGGTGGGCGTCAAGGGCGCGCTGGAGAGCCACTTCCTCAAGTGCCCCAAGCCCTCGGCTCACGAGATCACGTCGCTGGCCGACGCGCTGCAGCTGGAGAAGGAGGTGGTGCGCGTCTGGTTCTGCAACCGACGGCAGAAGGAGAAACGCATGACGCCCGCGGGCGGCCCGCACCCGCCCGCCATGGAGGACGTTTACTCACAGGGGGAGGCCTCGCCGCCGCCGCCGCCGCTGCACCACTCGCTCCAGAGCGCGGCCGTGCAGTGACTGAGCCGCCGCGGGGCGAACGCCCGGCCGTTCGCGGGGCTCCCGCTAGCACTCGCCGCACTGGGCTCCGCGGACTGCGAAGAGCCCGGGACGCGCTTCCCGGACGATCTGGCACTCGCCCTGGCTCCCAGAGGTATCTCGTGGACGGCCGGGCGAGCGACGGGGGGAGAGGGGCGCCGATTCATTCCTCTGCCTGCCGGCGACCGACTCTTCCTAATTTAAAGCTCTGTATTTATTGAACCTCGGAAGCACCAAGCCTCCCTTCCAGCCACGTGGAGCCGCCGGAGGGAGAGAACGCCGGGCCAAAGGTTTGACCGCGGGCGAGTTGCTTCCCGTTCGCCTCCCAGGACGCGAAGGTGTGGGGTGGGGTGGGCTGCTCCGCTCCCCTCCCCGCTGGGCTGCGTCTGGCGGGAGCTGCTTTTGGCTCCTCGCTGGTGAAGCCGATCCGGTGCCCACCCGCTCGCACACTGCCGCGGCAGCGCGATTCGCGAGCACCGCCGAGGACCCGGCGCGCTTGGCCCTCCTACTGAGCCGCCCCGCCCCGCCTGGCTGCAGACACGCGGCCGCCGAGCGCCGGTCCCGACCGACCGACCTATTTATTTTCCCCGCGGGCCGGGCCCAGACTACCCCTCTCCCACCGCCACCACACAGTCCCTCGGCGGGGTTGATCCCTTGTTAGCCTCCGTCGTCTCCTGCCCCGTTTTTATTTATGTTACAGCCAATATTTTACTACTCGCATAAAACATTTATCGATAAATCCGCCTCGTGTCGTTCTTCCCCGCAGATTCGGGAAGGGGGAAAAGGAGAGGCCGGACGCACTTGGGCTCTGGCGCTCCCGCCACCGCGCGCCTCCCTTCTCTTGGCAGGGCTCTTCCCCCGCTGCCGCCGCCGATTTCCCGACTCACGACGAGCGCGGCAGCATCCCGGGGCCAGCACCGAGCCCGGGCCCTGCGCGCGTTGGCCCGCGGAGCGGCGACTGGAACGGAGACCAGGGGGCCTGAGCTGGCTATCGACCGGGCCTCCTCCTGCGGCTCCCGGGGCGCCTTCTCTTCCACGTATCGCGGGGCGCTGGGCCGTCGGCGCCGGGCAAAGCGCGCTGCCTGCCCGGCCGCAGAAAGCGTTCCGCGCGGCGAGGCGCCCATGCGGCCCGGAGCGCCGGGCGCCCCGAAGCTGCCTAGATGGCGGGCGAGCGAGCGTGCGCGCGCCCCGTCCCCGCTGCCAGCGGCACAAAGCGCGCCGCGGCCCAGGCCGAGCGAGAGAAGCCGCTGGCAGACCGCCGTGCCCGCGCACCCCGTGGGCGCCTTCCCGGTGGAGGCCCTTCGCGGGGATCGGGCGCTCAGCTCCCAACGGGCATTTTCCATTGCTGCCCGCTCCCGGCGACCCCTTTTGCACCCACCGATTGCAGGCGGCCGGCTCTGATGCTGCCGGAAAGCAAACGGATCTCACCGGTCGCCAAAATGCCCGGTGGAACTTCTGGCCATTTTCCGCCTGGACTCGCAGTTTGCAGGTTGGCCTCACAGACAAGCACCTTTCTCTGTCTGCCTTCTTTTGCTAACTGGAGGTTGGTTGTGCTGCTTTCTGAGACATCATTTGGGGGAAACACCCATCTCTTACTTTCTTTGATCCAAGAAGTTCGTCTCTACTTGGAAGCCCCCTCTGGTAATGGCATTAAATGTAAAAACCTGCACAGTCCTTACCGCTTCTGCTCTAAGCTTCAGCAAAGCTTTTGTGCAGTCAGGCATCCTAAAAGCAGCCGGACATGCTGGGCCTGATCTGGGGTAACGGCCTCCTTCATTCACTCATTGAAAGGAGCATTGGGGCGGGGGGGGGGGGGAGGACGTTCTGCAGACAAACTTTCCAATGAATTGTGCCATCTGATTGTGGCTTCCACTTAATTCCATGTGTGCCTCCCACTGTTCCAAAACCCACCATTGTTTCCATGAACTTCGCTTCCCTGGACAAAACTCCATCAATCCTTCCAGATTCAGTAGTTCAAATGAACATTTTTGGAAGCAAGTTCCGAAGTAGCAGACGCACCTGCCAAATTAGTCTGTCATGAAGGCTTTTATACTATCATTTGTGAACCAGATAAGCCCATGGCAGAGCAACTTTTATATTCTTTAAGGTTCCACAAGACTCAAATATTTATCTCTTCGGTATTGAAGTAAACACTTCTAAAAGCTTGATTCAAATTTTAACAGTGTAAAATGCTCAGGCTGAAAAGTTAAATGTAAAAAACTCAGGCACAAAAAGCTTTTACCAAAGGGTGGAGGTCCTGCAAAAGGAGATATCCCTAAATGCATTCAGTCACTTGCTGCAAGCAATGGACTTTCCCTCAAAAGCTGAAGAATTCTGATGGATAAAGTGAGAAGCATGTTAAGAAGCATCACTGGGGAAGATGATGAGCCTTGTGCAGTGCTTGAGCTGGGATTCATTGCCTCATTATCATCAACATTATTGTGGTAAGAATGAGGGGCAAGCAGGCATTATAACCAGGCAAGAGGACAGACCACACAGAAAGTTTAGAAATAGATGTTTGGAAGTAGAGCAACATCTGGCTGCAGGGAAACCCCCTACTCAGTGCAAGAGGGCATGGAGAATCTGTTCCTGAATTTTCACCCTGAAATCAGAGCAGCCCAGTCAATGTTCCCTCCATCTGATATTCACCCCCTTCACCCTCTTGAAGCCTTCCCTGCAATATTTTCTGTCTTTCATTTTATAAAATTTGTTAAGACTGACAGAGAAAGCACTTCATGCAAAATGGCACAAATACTTCACGGCAACTTTCTGCTGCTTGGCTTCACTTCCCCTCTTATGCTCTTGGCTGACTATATCAGAGAGGATTTATTCTTGTTGTGACAAGAAGCACCCAGGTCTTTCTGCTGAGCTGTAAAGGACAAGATGGGGAACAGTGACTCATGAGAAGAAACACGCTCAGGATGATTTGCAGAAGAGAAGTGTCTTCTCCTGAGTCCTCCTTATATAAGTTATATGAAAACAGGCTTATAAAAATACACACGCCATAATAAAAAGGCATTAGCTAAATTCTCCTCTGCCAAGTACTGTGATACTCATAGGTTTTCTTTCTTTGGAAGTGGGGCTGCTGGGCAGGGACTCCAGCAGGATGGCAGGCCGCTCTCAACAAAGGCAGGGAAGCAAAGGAGGGAGCCCGGGAGGTCTGCATGCCCTCCTCTTCCAAGGATGCACAAAGCCCCCTTGACACCCATCCCTTCCTTCCTTCACCCAGAAGTGTGTTGTAGCAGCAACAGCCTCATCTCTACTCTGGGAACAAGGCAGGCCTTGGCGATGTGGCTCCCACAGCTCTTGCTTCCATGCAAGGAGGACGGGGTGAGGGTTAGGAGGGGGAATGAGCCCATGGCCTGCTGAAGCCCATGACAGTCTGAGACTGGACTGAATGTGCATGCTTACAGATTTCATCTGGTTTTCCTGTGTCTGGACCGTGCTTTGCTCAAGGGAGACATACATGCTCAAAGTTCCGATTCCATGCCTCTGTCTGCCCCCTTTTTTCCGCATTACAGTCTTAACAGGCATCCAGATGGAGTGCTGACCATGACAAGGCACTGTGAGATGATTCCCATCTTCTCTTCCTTAAGACATTTTTCTACAGTAAGAGAAAAGATGGAAGAAACAGTGGGAGAACATGGGAGGGTTATGCTGGAAGAGGGCATGACAGTGACACCGGAAGCACATATACAATTTCAGGAATGAGGCTCAGCAGTCGCTTCATGCATGCCTTGCCATGACGCCCACTTCTTCTTAATGAGAGGCACAGCCAGAGCAGACACCCCCTTTCACTTGAATGCGGAGCCCTCCTGACACGGGGCTGCCAGCCTTCCCTGGTGAAAGGCATGACCTGACACACATCAAGTGCCCGTCTGTCAGGCCAGCACCACCTTTGAAGCTGGTCACAATTCACCAGCAGGAAATTGCCAGCTTTCCTGGCCTCAGCTGGGAGGCAGGCACCAGGGGAGTTTCAGCACACGCAGTCCCAGGTTTGGCATCAGGGGAGCATCTGGGTGACAAAGGACCCTGGTCATTATGGAGACGAGCATGGCCATGAAAAGGTGTTTCCTTTCTCCCCAGGCTGATTTTGGGTTTGCTGTGAAGATATGCTCAGTGGCCATTTTCCCGCAGCCTTTACTGCCCAGAATGACAACCCTGCTCCCTTTTTCTCTTGCCTCACTGGCCAGTTGTGTCATCAGTGGCCCTTCATTGCATGAGTTTTGGTGCTGATCTTTGGGCCTCAAAGATAATCTCAACTTTTTGCCCCCCGCCCCCATGTGGAAAAGTGCACCGTTTTGTGTCATTATGAGGATGTTCTGTGTTCAAATTCAAAGCAGATTCAAATGCCTTTGGATTTCTAAGAATCTGACCTGGGGATTTCACACAGAGCAGCATCTTACAAGTTCTGTGGATTTCATGGACTTGTGGATCATTTGCTTCCTTTCTGGAACTGTTTGCAAATTTAGTCCTAAAGTGTATGAAAGTGACTGGAAAATATGCTAATATATACAACTTAACACACACACACACACACACACACACACACAGAGGAAGGGAGGGAGGGAGGGAGGGAGGGAGGGAGAGCAGCTAAATAGCTCTGATCACTCTTTAGCCTGAGTGTGCAGCTCTCTGGCTTTTTGTGCTCTTTGCTCATAGATTTTACAGTGCACTATGAAAAAAAAATTGCAAGACATTACTTGTCAACAGAAGTGAAATAAATTGCAGTAGACTTTTGGTGTAATTTTCTGAAGGGGGGAAATGTGATTCCATCAATGAGTGGGTGATGGAATGAAAGATGCCCAAGAATCCATGAAACATGGGTTCAAAAATGGATGCAACAAAATCCATACCTCTTCATTCTGTGTAGATGGAGGATTCCCATTGACTTGGAAAGGAAGTAGATCGGAATGGTTTGTCACTGGCAGTTCATGTGGGGGTGTTTGTTTTGTTTTGGGGACAGAGTATACGTTCCTTGGGAAGTTCATCCACTCCCTTATGTGGGTTTCTGAGCTACACTAAATTCTTGGGCTAGAAGGAACTGCACAGCACATGCCTTGGGGACCAAGTTGGAAAGGCAGCTCTTTCTCAGTGATGTACTGGGTGTGCTTAGTTTATCACTTATACTTGGCCAGGAGTAGCTCCACTGCCAGGGCATTTTCATTGCTGATGGTGGGCACAATGCGCTCCATGAGGATTGCATTGCGCATTCAGAGCGAATGGGAAGGCTTGCAGGAAGCAGGAAGAAAGACTGAAGCAGGACGCCACCGAGGCTTGCACCCCAGGGTCTGTGCCAACGGGTCGCATATGCAGACAGTGAAAATTGCATGAGTTGAGGAGGCAACAGAAGAGGTCCAGCAGTGCCAGCTGAGCTGGAAAACCCATGGGGCTAGGCCTAAGAATGCTTCCTCTCTCTGAGAATAATTCCAAATATCAATGAAAGGGCCCATGGTTAACTGTAAAGAGAATAAATGTTAGGCAGTGCAGTGAACTGCAGGATTGTAGGACCATGGCTCACAGGAGGGGATGTGGTGCAGACAGAGCAGGGCAGGGTGGAGCGGAGCAGAGCAGCCGCTGTGAACTAAGCCCAAGTGCCTGGTCCATCACACACGTCAGCAATTGGCATGCTCAGCATCAGTGGCCAGGTAGAAATAGGAACGCCTGCAGTTTCATCAAGTGTTTTAATTTGTGACTCAGGTGCACTTTGCTTCCAGGGGTTCCCACCCTTTGCAATTAGATCTAATAGGAATGAGCTCTGTTGCTGGGAGTGATCACAGGGAGGGCTTGGCCACTGGAGGCCACCATGCTTGCAGAGTGCCGGCCGAGAGCACGCTCTGCAGCTCGGGGTGGGAGGAGGTGCGCTTGCGCCCTGCCTGACGCTGCCGCTCCAGGCTGTGCTCCTTTCCCTGGTGCGCGGCATCCCTCGAAGGCCCAGAGGACGGGTGCAGTCCCTGGATGATCTCCTGCCCCATGGCTAGGTCGTTCAGAGCTTGAAGTGAGAGAAAAGTACTGTGATCAGGATTGTCTATTACATTTCTATCCCGCTCGTAGCCAAAGCTCTCTGGGCAGCTTGCAATAATGTTTCCAAGACCACATTTTCGTCGGTTTTGTCATCATTTCAGAGCTGGAAGGGGTCTCCCGGGCCTTGAGCTTCCAGTCAAGTGCCCGTTTCCTTCTGCTTCTAAACGAGAGCCGTCTTGTTTTTCTCATTGTGAGGGCATGGGGAGTTTCCACAGCTAGCTCACTAGGCAGGCCAACATTGCAAGCCATAAATTACCAAACATGAAGTTGATTTCTGATTCGGGGACAAGGCCCTTTCTAATCTGTGCTTAGTAGTCACTTTGCTATAGAAGGCTTAGGATAATATTGCCATAATGGTTAATCGAGTTTTACTTACATTTTCCAACAGCATGTAGTCTTTACTCAAATCTAGATCATAACAAAGTTATTAAAGCTATTTTTTCAAAGGAGTTGTGAAATGTGCTAGAAAATGGGTTTTATGTATTCATGAGGATATACTGAATTGGAAATCTAGATTCAATTGGAATCATGCATGCATATTTTATAATAATTTAAGTGAACAATAGCAGCAACAAAATGTATGCCCTGATTATGTAAGATTACAATACAAAACACAAAGTGATTCTTTTTTTTTTTTTTTACTCAGATTGGGAGCATTAAGAGGCAGAATTGTTCCTCCTCAATAATAGTTCAGGGGGCTTCAGCCTGAAGGAAAAGCCGTCCGTTCAGTCTTGCAGCATCCAGCTAAAATGCCTGTGGCTGAACATCTGTGCTTGACTTTGGTAATGAGCAATGCCATGTATTTGCAGTAATGCCATGCATTTAGAAGCCAAGTTAAGCATTTTGTAAGGCTTGTGCAAGGATCGTTTCACATTCACAAAGTTGTGGGGGCTGGTGTTGTAATTCAACGTATTAAAATGGAATTTAAAGCAGAAGTAACATTTATGAATACAGTGTAGGACCTATTTTTAAAGGCTATGCCAATGGCTGTAATAAATTGTTCCCCACTAATCTTAAGAATGTTACTTGTAATATTTCATTTTAATCAATGTTTTTATTTTAAAAACCTACTCATATTAGTTTCTCTCCTCCCTTTCCCTATCAAAATGTTCTTTGTAGGCATTTATTCATTTATTTATTTATAGCTTGTGTATACTATCCAAGTACAGCAGTACCTTGGCTCACGAACTTAATCCGTTCCATGACCCAAGTTGGTTGTGAGCCAAGTCAAATTTCCCCATAAGGTTCAATGTAAACAAGGCTAATCCATTCTGTCACTATTTTTTAATCACAAAAATTTAAAGTGGGCACGGCAGGCGGGGGGGGGGGGGCAGCCACAATCACAGGCGCGCTCGAGGTGGGGGGGAGCTGGGTGCTATCATGATCGTCACCTGATGCAGTGTTTGTGACCTGAGGCAAAATTTTTCAGAAATTTCTGTTCGCAACCCGATTTGGTTGTGAGCTGAGGTGTTTGTGAGCCAAGGTACCACTGTACAAGCATCTATAATAATATATGCAATTACATGGCACTTACTCCTGAGTAGGTAGATGGGTAGGAGTGTTTATATATATATGATTGCCCTGAAAATTATATGAAGGAACAAGTTTGAATTAAATCATTTTCCCTCCATTGTTAAATTACATCTTGCTTCTTTAACCACATCTGCAGGTCCCCTGAAGGGATGCAAATATCTGTAACAAAAAACTATCAGGGTTATCCCAGGAGGGCGGTTTTGCAGCAACAAAGGAATAAGGATCAGTAATCCAATGAATTACTGTTGCGTTATTTACTCCAGTGTAAAAAAAGGCATGAGAGGTGGAAATGTACTTTGGTGGCCAAAGCTAGCCCACAGAAATATTTCCTGTTTTAATCACTAATATTTGTAAAATATTTTGATCACAGCCATACAAATTGCAGAATGGCCCACAATCATTAATCAAAGCTTAATTATAATCAATGATTTTTAAAAGCTAGGACTCCTCCTGGTTGTAAAATCACATAGTAGCCATTCTAAAGAATATCAGTTCAGGAGGACAAACGGATTGAGAAATAGACCAGGAACTGATTCTGATTTTATGCTATCAGACTCGGCTCGGGCAGAGATGCTGGGTTTGGCACATGCCTCTAGCCCTCTACTTGTGCCTGCTGTGCTGAATCTTTTGGCATCCTGCGAAATGAGACTGCAGTGCTACCTGTCTGCAGCTGACGATCCCACCTCGCTTCTGCTCATTGCTGCTTCGTAGGAATTTGGCTTCCTGCAAGAGTCCCGGAAGGAAACTACATTAAAGTATTTACTTATATAAGAGGGCTGCTTCATCTTTGTTGCCTTTCCACCCAATGTCAGTGTTATTAACCCAGCAAAAGAGCCTCCATGCCCATAGTCCTGGGCCCTCACCAGCAAGCAAGCGCATTCGGTGTGCAGGGCCACATGCCTGCAGGCCGCTGTCATTCCTGCCTGCCTGCCTGCCTGCCTGCCTGCAGTGGGAATGCAGCCTGTGCGAGTCAAGGAACACTCCAGCCACTGGGGAGGCAGTTCCTCCCCGTCAGGACTGGCCTGGACCTAAAGCACAGCGGTTGCCTTCCGTAGGCTGCCGACCAGAAATTGGCAGAGCCACTAAATTCCATGCACCAACCAGTGGAATACTGAGAAGGTGCATCAGGTGAACGTCTGTCTGGAATGTCACAAAGGGAAGATATGGGTGTGCTGGTGTCACCCTGCGGGTGGGGCGGGGGGAAGAGAGAGGAAGAACCTGGGTGTTGACCCGGAGGTAGGCAGGGGGAAGGCCTCAAGTCTCGGTTCAGTTTACCCCAGGGGGATGCCACTCTGGCCACTTGCAGGACTCCCACAGCAGTCCGAGGCAGCTGCTGGGATGCCTCCCTCACCTGTCTTTCCTTGCCTGAGGCAGGGTCTGGAAGCCCCTCACCCTTCTGAAGCCAGCGCGGCCCGCCACACTCTCATGTGTGCTATCCTGCAGGACAGCCACCTGAATGAGGAGCCTGGCAAAAGAAGGGGGCTGGGGCAACCCCACCACTGGTGCAGCTGATACGCACTGGGGGCCCTGGAGGCCTCTCCCGCTGCCCCCCCCCCGCCTCACAATCTCCAGGCGCAGCTCACAGCCGCCAACACAAGACTGCTGGGAGGGGGTGCAGGGGACTGAGGGTGATCGCTTCATTGAGAGGCAAAGGTGGTGACTCTGGACCAAACCAGCTGCAGTGAAGCTAGCTAGGGAACCGCCAGGGGTGGAGGTCTGCACGGGGGAACTCCCTCCCTTGGGGGGGGCGGTGGAGATGCTTTCGCCAAGCAGCTCAACATGCTGCACCTACTTGGGGCTACACAAATCCATCCCTGAGGCAGGAGGCGGTACAGAGTCTGTATCAGGCCCTGCTTGGAGCCCTGCACCTAATTCTGGTTGGCTTTTTTAGGAAGCTGAGCAGACAGACCCAGAGGAACAGCTGGGTCACAAGAGACATGCAGCAGGCCAAAGCAACTGGGCTGGGGGGCGCCATGAAACATGCATCCATGTGCCTGGGAGGATGGTGCAAGGGCAGGATGTCCCTGGCTGATCAGAAACACCAGACCACAGAGAAGGGGCATCTGGAGAGCAGAAGGGAGGGCCACAACCTCCTCTGGTTAGGCAGGGAACCCGGGCGGGGGTCTGTCCTCGAACTGAGGGAGCACACAGGAACCTGGGCTGGCAGCAGCAGTTTGCATGCAGCTGCAGCTGTCAAGGCCCAGGGTCTTCCAGCAGGGAAGCTCCTACGACCCTATGGCCTGGGGGCTTTCCCCTGGGTAAAGAAAAAGGATGACAAGGTCTCTCTCCCTCTCATACTACCCAACCCCAGAGTCTTCAGTTACCATCCTAAAAATAGAAACATAGAAACAAAGCAAGTCTGAAGGGGCCCCCTGGTCCAGCTAGTCTGATCCCGGGCTCCAGCCAGCTCTGCTCATGCCATCCCCAACATGCGGTTGTCCAGTCTTTCCTTGAACACCCTCACTGATGGGGCCCCCACCACCTCCCATGGAAGCCTGTTCCATATCCGAGGGATCCTAACCATCGGGAAGTGCTTCCTGACATCCAACCTGAAGCCCAATTCCTTGAGCTTTGCCCCATTGGAACATGTCCTGCCCTCCACTGTAGGGAAGAACAGGTTTTGCCCCCCTTCGCATGACACCCCCTCACATACCTGTACATCGCTAAAGGGTCCCCTTGGAGTCTCCTCTTCTTCAGGCTGAAGAGACCCAGTTCCCTCAATCTCTCCCCATAAGTCATCCCTCCCAACCTGGCTGCCATTCTTGTGACCCTGTGCTGAACTGATTATAACCTAGCCATGTCTCTTTCACAGTGTGGCTAAGAACTGGACACAGAACTGGACACAGTATTCCAGTTATGGGTGCACCAGAATTGTGCGGAACAGTATCAACACCACTCTAGATCTGGAAGCCACACTTCTGGCTCTGCATCCAAGGCGGGTGTTCGTTCTCTTGACTGCCACATCACACTGCTGGCTCATGTTCAGCATGCAGTCGACCAGCACCCCGAGGTCCCTTTCACAAGTGCTGCTCTCCAGCCACCTGTCCCCCATCCTGTACCTGTGACACCCATGATGGCTGGTGCTGGCCAAGCCAAGATGCTCCCGCTGGGTGCTGCTGCCTCTCCCCCTCCCCCTACTCAGAGAAGTGTCTGGAGCAAGGGCAGCCCAAGCAAGAGTGCTGGGGCCTGGGCATCTTTAAGAGGGGATTTTGGCAAACCAGGTGCGACTAATGCATGCAACAAGGCCGGTGCCCCTGCTGCTCCTCCAGTCAGCACCTGCCGTTGGTGCCACCAGCATCCATGCAGGGCCCACAGTGGGCCTCATGGGCAGCCAGTGCCCTGCCCTGCCCTGCCCCGCCCCCATCCAGCCCTCCATAGACTTGCTATCCACTGAATCAACCCACTGGTCCGCTCAGCCCTTTCGCTTTGCCGGACCTGCATCGGCACACCGGCGCCCACCTTCCCTTCCCCAGTTCCCTTGCTGCTCTCCCGCACTCCCCGGGCTTATCTGGCCTCTCCCTCCACTCTGCTGTGGCCTCCATCACGGGCTCCAAAAGGGGCACTCATGGCTGCCTGGCTTGTTTGTCATGGCCCCATGGAGACTTTCCACAACTGGTGGGATGCCATTATCCAGCAAAAGGCAGCGGCATCACTGACCGCATGACCGCATGATCTGATCTGATCTGATCTGATCTGATCTGATCTGATCTGATCTGATCAGCTCAGCTCAGCTCAGCTCAGCTCAGCTGTGATCCCTCTTTTTTGCCCCATGTGGCATTTTCCACCTCCATTCCCTGTGGGGGATCGGGAGCTATGGCCTTCACATCCCCGCAGCAGGAAAGGGAGGCTCGCTAGTGCATTATCCAAAGCATTTGGCTCAACCAGAATCGGCACAAAGAATTTTACAAGCTGGGTAAGCAGGCAAACATGTGGGCACGCAAGGAGAGTGGGGAAAGAACCCCTCTTCAGTCGGTGCACGTATTCCCATGCCTTCAGTGAATAAGGGAAGCAAACAAGGGACAGAAGCACCCACTTATCTTGCAGTATGGAGGCAGATGCTGCCCAAAGATATCTGAACCATTAACCTCAACCAGAGAGTTCCTGTGCAGGGCAGAACACTCAGAACCTTGAAGTTCTGCATGCGTGGCAAAGCTGAAGGCAAGCCCCTTCCCAGTCCCTTGGCCAGGGTCTGATAGCCCCAGCAGGAACGGGGGCAAGAAAGGACCCCGCCCGCAGCTGCCTTGCGGCTCCCACTCTCCTCTCGCATCCTCAGTTCAGCCGTTGCACACTGGCCTGAGGAAAGAATGCCTCCCTTGTGGCGGTCCTGGGGACACTCCTGGGGCCCCGGAGCCCCACGCTGGCCTTCAGACACCAGCAGTGAAGGGCACAGCTCTCTGGTGACGACAGCCGAGTGGACCACTTGGCACTGCCTGGATGGGGTGGCCTCTTCTTCCTCTCAGTCCAGGCCTCACTCCCAAGCTTAGTTCTCTGGCCCTGGAGTGCGGCTGGAACACGGAGAACATTCAGCCAGCGTGGTTTCACTCAGTCACCCAGCAGCCTGACTGTTCTCAAAAGGAAAGAGGCTCCTAGCCCCAGCCCACACATGGGCCTGAGGAGAGGGGTGACATTCCAATGCTTCTGTCATGGGAACAAAGCAGCCGCTGTGCCACGGCACTGGGCAAATTCCAGCCGCCGTTTCCAGTGCCAAGGAATCCTGCCATGGCCTGGCACCCCCCGGCTCCATTCCCCCTCCCCATCCCAGGTGGCATGGAGTCCGGCCCCTTGAGGCCTTCCTGTTCCTGGCAAGGCCCGCCCTGCCTGCCCCCGCATGAGAGCAAGAGGCACGGCCCACAGCCGTGTCACGCTGAGCTCTGTGTGGCACAGCGAACGTGAAGCACCCCTGCCACCTCTGAACCTGCAGGCTGGCCAGACGTGTGGAGAGAGCTCTCCTTCTGCCACGAAGTGACACACAGCCGCCCCGGCCCATCATTGCCAGGCAACTACTCCTGACCAAGGAGTCGACCTCAGGCTCCTCCTCAGAGCCCTTGGGGCACTCGGCACCATGGGCAGCATCTCCCTGCAGCCTCTGCCATGAAGACCCAGCAGCCCCTCCACCTCGCCTTCCAAGCACCAGTGCAGCTAAGCAATGGGGCAAGGTATGTGCCCGAGGCTGAGAGCCCCACCCACTGCCTCGTTCATGGAATGAATGAAGAAGGCTTCTTTATTCATTGCATTTCTCTACCACCCCATTGCCCAAGGCCCTATGAACAGTGTCCAAGCTCCTCTGGGGGGGGGGGGTATTGACTTTTATCTTCTGGGTCCCAGATTCTGACCTCTGTGGTATGTGCGGGGCCTCTGCACAGGTGGAGCGAGGCCCCTGAGGGCATGCAGCCTCTGCCAGCTTCTCCCTTCCTCACTGCCTCGCTGTTGGAGTAATAGTGGTGACCCTTGAAGAACAGGCAGGAGATCTCATCATGCTGCAAATACCTGGAGTTTTAGGAAAATGCAACACTGATAGCGTGCAGAAGCAAGATGTGTAAAAAACATAGAGAACAGGGTTAGGGAGGTGTAAAAATGTGCATTCCAGGTAGATGAAGATTTATGTGCAATGCAGGAGACAGGCAGCCCCACTAACTGGGAAGCTCTCCTGCTGCTGCGGGATGCGTTGTGGCAGCAGCTGCTTTTCTCGACAGTGCTGGAGAAGGAAGGCAGGCTGGGCTTGCATTGTGCCCATTAAGAGGAGAGACAGAGGGGAGCAGAGTTGCTCCCAAGCTGTAACCGGGAGAAAGAATTGCGAGGAGTACCTCAGAAAGCTAAAGCTGTCCATGGAAAGAGAGCTGCTGAGGTGTAACTTTGTTTACATGCATAGAGGGAGGGAAGCAGCCTATGGAAAGGGGCAGTGCAAGCTCCTGTGAGGACAGAGAATTGCAAGTCCTGTGCACAGCTGCTATGCCTTGCTCAGGACGGCAGGCTCCCGAGGCTGCACAGGTCAGTACAAACGGGGGAAGTGCGGCTTGCCTGCCCATGATGCCAAGCTCAGTCCAGAGAGCAAAGGCAGCCCCAGCAGGATGGGCCCCTCTGTCTTGAAGAGCCTGGGAGACCAGTAGACAGTGCCAAGATTGCCTGTCTCTCCCCATGTGCTTCCCACACTCTCTCCTGGCTCCGCGGAGGCCTTGTGTCGAGGCGGGGCCCTGCAGCACCTGGGAGGACTTGTCACACTAGCCTTGGATTCAGTAATTTACTATTTTAGTTTACCACTTTCCCAAAAGGGTTCAAATGCATGCCACACAGCCAAAAAATAAAAGAAATCCATTTAAACATCAGGCAGAGCAAATGAACACTGATGCACACAGGATCCAGACTAATGCTCAAGTGCTGGAAGAAGCTACACTCAGCTGGGCTTACTTCTGAGGAGGCTCATGTAAGCATGCAGTGAGGCAAAAACGAGGCAAATCCTGACATCAGTGGGAGCAAAGCACAACCAGCTTTCCTGCGCTCCAATGAGATGTCATCAAGCATGGACATGGTACTGGTGCTTGTGAAGCCAACGCGCTACTCCGAATAGAAACATAGAGACAGAGCGAGTCAGAAGGGGCCTCCCGGGCCATCTAGTCTGACCTCTGGCACCAGCCGGCTCCACTCACGACATGCCCACCATGGGCATGTCCAGCCTATCCTTGAACACCCTCACCGATGGGGCCTCAACCACCTCCCGAGGAAGCCCATTCCACACCCTCGGGATGCTAACTGTCAGGAAGTGCCTCCTGGCATCCAAATGGAACCTGGGTTCCCTGAGCTTGGTTCCATTGGAGCACGTCCTGCCCTTCTGCCTTCTTTTTGAATGTCTCTAGTATGGGAGAGCCCACCACCTATCTAGGCACCTGGTTCCCCTGCTGGCTCATGTTCTGCCTGCAGTTGACCAGCATCCTGAGATCCCATTCACAAGTGCTGCTCTCCAGCCTATTGTCCCCTAATCTGTTCTTATGACACCATTCATGCCCTTATCCACAATGAACGCCATCCCACTGTCTCCCGCCCACTTCCATAGCCTGTCCAGGTCCTTCTGGATCCAGAGTTCCTGCTCTGCAGTTGTGCCGCCGCCCCCATCACCAGCCTCCATGCCAGGGCCATGACTTTTCCTTTCCAGCACACAGAAGTGCAGGGAGCATTCCCAGCAGGACTGCCCAGCCCTGGGGAGTCAGCTGCTGAAGGTCCTCCAGAAGAGCAGCCACTGCTCGCGTGGGTGGAGATGGGGTGGGAGACCCTCATACCAAGAGCACAACAGCCGCCCTGTGAGCAGAGCAAGTCTGTGAGGGAGCCAGCAAAGCGCGGAAGAATCAAGGCTTGTTCGGAAGGTCAGCAGCCAAGCCCTTCCGTAGGTGGCCAGCGGCAGATGAGAAAGGGCAGCTCTTGCCATGCAGGTCTGGAAGAGCCGCCGCACCAAGCTGCCTCTGGCCATGCAGCAGCGGGATGTGGTGACCCCCGGAGCAGAGCCCCAGTGAGGGCCGTCAGGAAGACCCCAGGCCCTGCTCAAAGGCATAGGCGCTCAGTGCCCCGAAAGGGCAACCACATGCCCTGGGATTCCACCTCCTTCTCCCCGTGAGCAATGGTGCAGGTCGGGAGGACATGGAGAGCTCGTCTCGGCCAACACACCTGGCCACATGCCACACAGCAACCGTGTGTAGTTGTGCTGCCTGCCCGCCCCCCGCGCACAGCTGGGAGAGAAAACCCAAAAGGAGTGTGGCTGGTCGGCTGACAGGCTAGTCCAGAGTTACCTGTGCTTGAGTCACCATTTGTAGAGTATCTGGACCCGGCTTGCTCCAGGAGGTTGAGATGAGGTTGTGGCCAGGCTTCTCTCCTGTGTTTACGGACTGGAGGCCAGCTGCAGCTATTTCGGCCAAGGCTGGGCTAGAATTTCCCAGAGGCTGCTGCAGTCCATACGGAGGAAGGGCAACGTGGCCCAAAAGCCCACAGAGCACCTTTGCCGTACTCTGCAGCCCGAACTTGCCACCTGCTGCCTCTGCCGCCATTTATTTTTTCAGCAGAAAGTGCTGCAAGAGCCATCATCAGCTCTCCCTCACACAGTGGACGTGTGAAGCTAGCACCTGCTGGCTGGGGGCTGGCACACCCTCACGCGACACCTTGCGGCCCCTGCCACCACCTATGGGAAAGACTGGTGCTGAAGCACTGCATCTCCAGTCAGGCAGATGGCAGAGAGCGGGTGAAGCCTCCACCTGAATCCATGGAGTTGAACGAGCTGCCTGGGAGAGCAGACCATCCAGGGCGGTCTGGGCAAAGGGAGGTGAGGCCTAGAGGAAGGTGGCTTTTGACCGGGAAATGGCACCAGGGAGCAGGGATCTTCCTGGTGGCAGAGCCACCGGGTACCGACGGGGCAGGGCAAGGGGCTGCCTGTGTGGCTGCGGCCAGCGGTGTCCAACAGGGCCCCCATTCCCGCCACACCCTTTCAGAGATGAGCAGCAGGCCGTGTGGACATGGCTCCCACTTGCTGGGGGGCACACACAGGTGGCTTCTGCCTCCACCAAGAGTTCCTCCCGGAGCTGGAGAGAGGCAGGTTCACGCACTTTTATCTGGAAGAGAAGCTGGTCTCTGCTGCCAAAAATAAACGCCAGTGTTCCACAAGCGCGCTCCAAGCGCACCAGCTCATTAGCGATGCGTCTCGCTTGGCACAGGTCCCACACCTTCCAGCTCATTATAAATATGCAGTTGCTGCTGGCTCTACCCCAATCATCCCTGCAATCAGAGCTTTTAATTAGGTTAATTAAATTGTATCAAACCTCGCAGGGACACAGTTCCCTGATGCTGATGAGCAGCCAAAACAGACCTCAGCTCCAGCTCTAATGAAGAGAAGCTGCCCGCCCCGCCACAGCTCATGAGAATGCATGAGCGGGCAGCCAGCTCCCTCAGCAGGCCGCGCAAGAGCAGCTGGGAGTGCCGGCCCGGCCCGGGGAGGGCGACCCGGACTCTTGCTGCCAGCCAGCCAGGGCTGGCCCCAGGCCCAGCCTTGTGGGCGAGGCAGGAGGCCTGGCCAGTCCACCTCCCCCAGCCCCACAGGCCACTCAATTTATTCGGGCTGAACACATCCAGGTAGAAAGGAGCCTGATGTCACCTGATGCCCCCCCAGACATCCTCACACTGGACCTGGCTTGCAAACCTGTCACCTTGCCCTCTGCATGTGCCAGGGAACCTGCACTGTCCAGCAGCTGGGACCGAGGCAGCTCACTGGGAACCTGAAGGAGTCGTTATCCAACCCTTCCTGCTGTTCAGCAAAAGGGAGGCAGTGCAAGGGGGAGCCGCAGTGGCAACAAGCACTTGGGAAACTGCCTGTTCCATCTGCTGCTGCAATTATCTCCACCTGCTTATCGCTCCGGGTCAGAGCTAGGGCTGAGGGACCCCACCCCACCAGGGCTGAGGAATGCAGGTGTGTCCTACAGTGAGGCAGCTACAGATCCTCCTCGGCATTTGAAGATGGCCTTGTGCAGAGAACAGGAAGAGCTGCACTGCCTGTAGGAGACACACTCCCAGGGACCCTTCTGAGCACCCTGAGCAGGGCAGACCTGGAGACGCATGCAGGATCTGCTCCCACTCCCCGAGGCCCAGGCCTCACAGGTCAGGGAGGCAGCAACTCCTCCTTTCACAAGGCACACGGAACAAAGGTCAAGAAAATGCAGCACCGGACCTCTGGAGCCCTTCTGAATGTGTGCGAGGACACTGGACTCGCCTTCCCACTCTCCACCTTCGGTGCACACACAAGCGCTGAATGGGGGCCAGCTGCTGGAAACAGAGTTGCTCTGAGCAGGAAGCATTGCACAGCTGATGCCAGCCACAGCTGCCTCCCAGGGCCTGCGCCTTGGCTTCCGCTGGAGCACCATGGCAGCAGAGGGAGAGCGAGCGACGGATCTCCACGCTCCTCTTGAAGCAACAGCAGGGGAGGAGTGACAGATGGACCAGCACAGGCTGACGAACATGCAGCCTCCCAAGCCTGGCCATCAACCACACTCTCTTCTCCATTCCTGAACTCCCGGAGCCCAGCCTCCACCCACCCTGTGCCGCCCACAGGAGACCCAGCCTAGGTGAGCCCCAGTATCCGAGATTCAGGCTGAAGAGTTGCAAAGTGAACGGGGCAAGGCCCCCCACACAGGCTCAAAGCCATTTGCTTCATTTTCACCTCTTAAAAACAAAAAATGGGGCTGGAGCACAGCTTTGCTTTTATCCGATTTCTGTACTTCATGCTTTCCACTCTTTTTTGCCACCTGCCCAGGCAGCTTTGGCTATTAGGTGGTACAGAATGCCAGCAAATAACCACTGAGGCAAAGGAAGGCCATCTTCTTAAGTCTGTGGGACGGGCTCTGCCTAGAGCACCTGCTGCAGCAAAGGGGGACATCACCAACCAGCACAGTGAGAGGGAGAGGCCTTTTCCCACAGGCCACAAGGGCAGCCTCCGTGCCTTCTGGCTTGAGCACACCCTTATGCACAGTGGCTTCCTCGTGGCTTGGTGTCCTGTCACAGCAGGGGGGTGTCCTGTCACAGCAGGGGGTCCAACTCTACTGTTCTATGACTCAGGATTCTTCTGCTCTTGGAATAGGAGAGGAGAGAAGGCAAGGCAAGCAAGCCGTCTGGCCCAAGCACAGATCCCCCAGAAGGGAGCCCATGCCAGTCCCAGGGGAGGCTGACCTGCACTACGAGCCCAAAAGGACACTCTGGCAACCAGAAATCAGTGCTCCGCCCCTGCCCCCACTGCCTTCTCAGCAGCACCACCAGCTATGGAGCAACACTGCCACCTGCTGGCCCTCCAGGACTAGGCTCATCCTTGGGCCAGTAAGTCAGCACCGACGGGCCAGAGCCCAGACACAAACAAGAATGCAAGTTTGGGCTACTCTTCCCTGCCATCGCGCCACCCCTTTGGGACAGAGCCAAAGCCATGAAGGCAAATCCAGCTGGAGGCCTCCTTTCCCTCCCCTAGACCAGCGACAGTGCACCCAGGACAGAGGCAGCCGTCCTGAAGCAGAAGGCGTTCCATTGGCCGAAAGAGGAGAGCTGCTGCCAGCCGGTGGCTACCTCTCCACATGCCCCTCTGATCAGCTGCCAGGTGCCCCCAAATTCTGTCATCTCCCTTCATCAACATCTTCACGTATACGCACAGCAGTCAAGTCAATCAGCAGAAGTGACTTCTCCGCCGTTTGCAGCTCTCTGCCTGCCCAACAAGAGCAGAAGGGAAGTTTCTCTGCAGACACGGTACTGCCTGGGCCACGTACACAGAGGGCAGGAGGGCAGGCAGGTAGGATTTAGAGGACATGTTTATTTGAAGAATACAAAACTGCAGTAGACTCCAGCTGTTCGTGCAGTTGAAGCCGCATGGGGACAGTCCTACAGAGCAGGAGTCAATGGCAGGGGGAAATTGCTCAGGAGCAATCAGCGTTTCCGCCTGAACTGGAATTTGTAAATAGCTGGCTGGTTCACCGTTTCCTTCTTCAGGTTCACTTTCTGAGTTTTGTCCTGCAGTGGAGGCAGAAGGAAGTGAGTCTTCTCAAGCCATCCCTCTTCCCAAACAGTTCATGCTGCCTCAGGCACAAAAGCCTGTGCCTGGGCTCCATGAGGGGCGCCTGCGTTCTGGTGTGCTGGCCTGGGTAACTGCCTGTGCAGCAGGCCCCATGGCTTTTCCCACAGCCAGAGCCTGTGATTCCAAGAGTCCCGTGCCCCCACCCTGCCCCTGCCCCCCCAGAAGACTGAACCATAGAGCTGCAGAGCAACCACAGCCCTGGCCCCACATGAGAACAGCTCTGCAGTCAGGCAATCCTGATCTGCCACCCCAAGGAAATGCAGCTGCTGCAGCTCCAGTGAGGAGCCAAAAAAAGGCACAACAACCCAGGCCCCTCACCAAGAGATCCTTCCGGGTCTGGAGCTTCTGGGCGATGATGAACATTTTCTGCTCACGCTCAACACGCTGCTGCAGCAAGTTGTACTCACTTTTTCTCTGCTGGGCTAATTTCTAGAGACAGAAAGGCGAAGTTGGGCTGTTGCAGGAGACAGACGTACGCCTGCAAGGGGATGCCTGGTCCTCCCAAGTGGGGGTCTCGCCTCTTCCACACTGAGGGGGCATCTCTGATTTCTTTACTTGCTGAAGCTTCCCAGAATCTCCTCCTCCTAACTCAGAGACTCAGCTGACATGGCGTGAGGACAGGAAAATCAGCCGCTGGCCCCAAAGGAAGTGGCCAGCAGCATGCTGCGGGCAGCTCCCTCAAGGCCTCATGTCAGGACCAAGAGCAGCCCTTTGATGGGCAGATGCTTCAATGGACGGTGTGTGTGCACAGAGACCCGCAAGGACACAGGCAAGGGTTAGGCTCTGGAAGCACTGCAGGCCTTCCATTTCACCAGGCCCGCGAGCATCTGGGCTGGGCTGGGCAGGCTCCCCAATGCACCCGGCCCCCAGCCATGAGCCCCAGCATGACAGAGCACTGCCGTGCACAGCCATCTCATGGCAGGAGTGCGCTAATCAGCACTAGCCCGCAGCACTTGTTCCGCCTGCAGAAGATGATGATGCAAGTCTCCTGAAAAGGGGAAAAACCACCTGTCTGAACTGGCCCAGGGACTTCAGTGGGAAGCCTGGGGAAGGATGGCAGCCTTATCCGCCATCTCCTCCAGCTCAGCTGGTTCAAACGGCATTCGCATTCTTCTGCACTCAAGTTGCTCCATGTTGCTCAATGCAGACACAGCCTGGTGCAAATATTTCTGCTATTAGGTACAAGCTTCCCACAGCCCAGACAGGAGACAGCGCCAAGTCAAGTCTCCAGCCAAGCTGCTGAAAGCTGCCTGGTCTGCTGCTTCAGACAGGGAGGGAGCAGGAGCACCTTCAGGGAAGCACTGGGCTGCAGGTGGTGGCGGGGAGGCACGTTTCAGTTTTAACGACGTTGTTCTCAGCTCTCAGTCAACTCCAATTTCTGAGCAGCCCAAGTAGTATGAATGAGCTTAGCAGGGCAGACAATCCTCAACATTGGTTGTCGAGAGACCAGTTTGCTTATTCCTGTGTTCCTGCTCCAAGTCATTTCTCTGCCCCTGATGCATCAAGAATACCTTTACTCCTCTCTGCACTACGAGACTGAATGAATGCAGAAGCCCATGGATCGTTTACTCCGTTACAGGCACGCTCCGATTAGCTGGTCAATAAGCATCTGTACAGACCTGCAACTGAACAGGTGTAGTGGTCCCCTGAATGCATTCCTTCTTCAGCGTTTCAAGGGTTGGACGGTTGTATACTCTGCCCACCAACTCGGGAGCAGTGTTCAGGTGGGTAGCAATATCAAATCTTTGCACTAGAAAAGAAAGCCTCACTTAAAGAATGTATATCTGTGATTCTAGCTAGGTTAGAACCAGTTCAGCACAGGGTCATAAGCATGGTAACCATACTGGGGATATATCATATGAGATAAGAATGAGAGAGCTGCATCTCTTTAGCCTGGAGAAGAGGAGACTCAGAGGGAAACTTATAATGACATACAGGTATGTGAAGGGGTGTCACACGGTAAAGAGTCGTGACCTGTTCTCTGCAGTGGAGGGAAGGACACAGTCCAATGGGGCAACTCTCAAGGTAGCAGGTTTCAGGTTGGGATGTCAAGAAGTACTTCCTGATGTTAGGACCCCCTAGGATAAGGAATGGGCTTCCAAGGGATATGGTGGAGGCCCCATCAGTGAGGGTGTTCAAGAAAAGATGGGACAACTGCACGCTGGGTATTACATGAGTGCAGCTGGCTGGAGCCAGGGGTCAGGCTAGATGGTCCAGGAGGCCCCTTCTGACTCACTGTGCTTCTACGTATGCTGCCGTGCTCCCATCTAAAAAGTCTTGCAGACAAGCAATGAGGCAGTCCCCAGCCCTGGCATACACTTGAAAAAGGAACACAGTGCACAAAATAAAAGGCATGGGAGGCAAAAAGAGCACAAGATGACCCAGGCATCAGTCCTTAATGCCATCTGGTTCTACAATGACTGCAGAGGGAGAAACAGAGACAAGGGCTGTTTTGCTACCTCTGCTACCTGTAGCTGCCCAGCCCCGTGGATAGTGTGGCAAAGTAACAAAACACCCACCTCCCCCCATGCACCCTTCATGCAGCCAACCAATACAAGCAGGCACGCCTTTACCTTCCTTCCTTGTGTCAAAAAAGAATGTATGTCTGTTTGGCTGTTTTCCTTCAGCTTCCAGCAGGTGGAGCTCCGACTTCAGCCTTTCAATTTTCTGAGACCCAAAAAGTAGTAACAGAATAAAATCATTAAGCTTTTGCTGGAAAGCACAGAAGCGCTAGGAGGGGCCAGAGCTCAGCAACAATGTCCATGCTGCAAGAAGGTTCAGTCCAGGTACCCTGAGCGAATGTGTGGGTGATGGAAAAAAACTCCCTCCTTGCAGTCAGGAAGGGCTGCTTCCAGCCAGAACAGACAATCCTAACCTTCATGGGGCACACACTGCATCAAGGGCTTTCTACCTGTCCCAGAGGCCAATTCGGAAACCCTATGCATAAAATGTATGATCCAAGAACCACCCTCCTCATCAAGCCCAATCTGCCGCATTGAGATGACAGCAGAAGCACGGCAGTTGTCCGCTTAAGAGGCTACTGGCTCTGGTGAATAAGCCACGCAAAGAACAGCCACACTGTTGTGGGGCATGAGTCTTCTCCAGTCTCAAATGCAACCGTCCCTCAAGCCCCAAGTATCCAAACATGCTTCTCACAATGACCAGTGTGGTCCCTCCACAAATCAAGTGCACAGCAGCATCCTTCCACCCTTGCTTGAGGGCTGCTTGTAAAGGAGGGCAGCCCTAGTCACCCGGACAGTACTTGTTCAGAGCTACTATTTTATCAGCCAAAATCCTAAGGATCAAGCCTGCGTTCACACTGGCCTTTGACCTCATTTGCACACTTAGCATATGGAAAGAGCACTTGACTCTCTGCCCCTCATTTGCTTGAAAAGCTCAGACACTGCCCAAAAGGGAATGGGTATGCTTTGCAAACAGCAACCCTCCCCCACAATGAAACAGGAGAAAAGAAATACACAACACATTGCCAACCTGCAATACTCATCTCGATACGTGAAGTACAGCAGCCAAGCAAGGGTGCGTCATGGTGAACTGGAGCCTCCTGCACCACAAAGAGGCCAGCTGGAACCACCAGGCAAGACTGTGCTGAGGAGTCAGGTTTAACAAGCTCCCTCCCATGCCATCTTGGAGGCTTCACGCTCGGTCCTCTCACGCCTGGGCTGCAGAAGAGCCCATCAGGCCTTAGCAAGCCTCCAGTGAGGAACCATCATCGAGAGCAAAGCACCTTGCTGCCTCCTTGCCCACCTGGCCAGGAGAGCACTTTCTGCAAGGCTGACTGCAACACATGCGTGTGGACAGTGACTCACTGAGGCTGCAGCTGGGGAAGAGCTAAACTGCCCTCCCTCCTGTCTGCCTGTTGCCCATATACTGCGCAGTAACAAAAAGTGACACACACATTTAGCATCACATTTTAAAATCACTGGCATAGTTGCCACTGAAGTTCAGCCTCACATCAGCAAGCACCGGGAATTAGCCCTGCACACCACCCAAAGAGATGCTGGCAAGGGAGCCCGGTGAAGCCCCTGGGGCCAAGGGGGAGTCCTTGAGGAGGAGAGGAAGTCTGACCTTGACTTCAGCTACCCGCTTCATTTCAATGTATTTCAGATCCTGCGTCCTCATCAGCTTCTGCTGCTCCAGCGTGGTTTCTTCTTCTTGCTGTTTAATCACATGGACACCATCCTGTGAGCAAGTAAATACACACAATGAGTTCAGGAAAAAACCATAGTGCTGGTGCTGAAAGAGGGAAAGAGCCAGGGAGATTTACCATGGCATGACCAAACATTTTGTGGCTCGGCTACAACCTAGGAATGGTTGACCCAGGAAGGGACTGTGGGGATGGTGTGGACATAATCTATCTAGACTAGCGCAGCCTTTGACAAAGTGCCCTATGACAGCCTGATTACCAAGTTAGCAAAATGGGTCAAATACCGCAACCATTAGGTGGATCCACAGTTGGCTGCTAGATTGGACTCAGAGTGCTCATCAGTGGCCCGCTCTCAGACTGGGGAGAAGTGAAGTGATATGCTGCAGGTTCTGTCCTAGGGCCAGCACTCCGCAGCATTTTGATTAATCCTTTATGTGAGGAACTGCAAGGAAAGATACTTCCTCTTTGCAGATGACACAAATGACAGGTGCACAACTGCAGACGACACTCATCTGCATGGGACACTGCAACTTGGTGGACCTGCTGGCCCCTCCCAACTCTACTATTCTGTGACTCCTTCCGGTGATTCCCCTTCCAACCTTTCAAATTTACAAGTTTTTCACATGCAAATAAGACTCAACATTTATGTGCTGTTTCAAGTATAACACAAAAGTCTGAAGTGCACGTGCATATTAGGTCCCCTGAAGTTCAAGGTTAAGAGTGAGTGATTCCAAGAATAATTTCTTGCTGTAGCTGAGCAGTATCAGTAAGACACTGTTGAGCAACTTAAAGCTTCCTCCTGCAAAATGACTCAGTTGGCTTCCTTTCTTTCCACACTTTCTGAATTTGAGCAGTCTTGTTAGGAACATTATTTCACTTCTTTCATTAGCACATGGAGGGCCGTTACTGATGGGGTAGATTTGTTGGGTCGCAAATAGAAATTTTAGAAAAATGCTGCCGCAGGTCGCGAACTCTGCATCGGGTGACGATCGCAAGCAGCCCGCCTTCCCTGCGGTTGTGCTGAGGAAGGGGGGGAATGGCCACAATCGCACCCATGCTCCCTGCCCAAGTGCACCTGCGATTGCGCCCGCCTCCCCCATGCATGCCCGCGATTGTGCGCGTCTCCCCCCACCCCCCGCACGATTATTGGGGGAGAGAGATGGCCGTGATCATCATTGTTCTTTGTCACTTTGCTTCAAATTTTTGTGAGTTAAAAAAAATAGTTGCAGAACGGATTAACCTTATTTACATTGACCCTTATGGGGAAATTTGTCTTGGCTCACGACCAATTTGGGTCACGACCAGAGTCCTGGAATGAATTAAGTTCATGACCCAAGGTACCACTATATATAGCTACCTAACTATGGTATGTGTTTGGCAAACTTGCAAGAAGCCAAAGGACCACCCATACAAGCCAAATGCTCAACAGTCCTGCTTTCCAAGGCACACCCTCACCTGAAGCTGCACATGGGTCATTCTGAAATAGAATTCATCAGGATTCTTCTCCTGGGCCTTCCTGCGAAGCGCCCAGAGCGCATTCTGCTTCTTGTGGTAGTCACTGAAAGGCACCGAAACACATCATCAGCACAGCCTTTTTAGACAAAAAACTCCACAGCTGAACTCTGAGCTCTTTTTTCCATCTGAGGTTAGAACAAATTACTATCCACAGCATCAAGAGAAATTCCACAGATAATCTGGGAAGTCTTGTTCCCTCCCTGCCCCCACCAAAACAGGAACCACCACATTTGAGATAGTTGTATTTTGCCATTTAACATTACATAAATAACAAAGCACCCTGCACAGCCTGCAAAATGAGCAGCCTGCAAAACCTAAAATGCAAAACATTTTCAGTAGCTGCATTTGCTGTTTCTCTCAAGTTATGTCCAGAAACTGACTAGGAAGATGTTATCAAATAGATCCAGATTCTCAGAATGAATCGATTGTTCCTATCCATGACTTCTTGTGGAATGGTAACTGGTTAAAAAGAAAGCAGAATGCAGGTCAGTTCTTAAAACAAAAGTGGAGTAAACAGTGTGGTTTTCCAAGGAACTGTATTGAAACTTGTTCAGTGAACAGTGAGGTGGCCAATATTTGGGATGACACCAAGTTATCCACAGTAGTTAAAACAACAAAGGATTGTGAGAAGCTCCAAAAGGCTCTCTCCACACTGGATAAATGTGTGGTCCGCCTGGCACCATCGTTATTTGTTTTTCGGCGCCAGGCGAAGACCTTTTTATTTAAATCGTATTTTAATTGTTAATTTGTCAATTCATTTATAGTTTGTGTGTAGTTAATTGTTTAGTTAATTGTTTATAATTTGTTTATAGCTTAACTGTGTGTATTTAATTGTTTAGTTTATTGTTTATAATTTGTTTATATTTAATTTTGAATGGTATTTTTTAGGGTTTGCCAAGATGCACCGGGGGGGGGGGGTGGAAAGGTTTGAAATGTATTGTGATAATTTTGTAAGCTGTAAGCCGCCCCGAGCCTTTGTTGCGATGGGGCGGCATAGCAATATTTTAATAAATAATAAAATAAATAAAAATAAATAAGATTTCAAAACGGTAAATGCAATCTTATATAATTCAGCACAAAATGACAAAAAGTTGAAACTTTTTCCACCTGCTCCAGTGTCCATATGGGGTTTACGTTAACATCAGTGGACCAGGAAGGGACTGCTAGCCCGTGTGACCCATTTTTCCACAGCTAAGGGAGGCTAACGGGGCAGGGAGGCGCCTCCAGCCCCAGGGAAGGCACGACCCTGGCTGGACGCCCCGCGACAGCGGCGCGAGCAGCGGCCACTCACTTGGCCCGGCGCTTGTAATCCTTCTTCTTCTCGAGAATTCCCAGGCGCTTCCGAGCGGCAGGCTGCGGGGAGACACGAAGCGGAGAGGGTGAGCGCTCACGAGGCGGCGCGGCGGCGGCGGCGGCAGGCGGCCGAGGGGCGCTCGGCCGCGGCCGCCAAGCCTTTCATCGGGGCTCCTCCAGGGCGGCCACCCCGCCGGCCCATCTCCCGCGAGCAGGATCGCCGCCCCGGCCGCGCGTGTCGTCGCGGAGAGGCTGGGCCGCGCGGGCGCCTCGGCCCACGGCTCCCGGGCCGGGCCGGGCACGGCGGCGGCGGGCGCGCTCGCTCCCGGGAATCCCACCTGGGCGCGCTCGCGGTGCTCGCGCCGGCCGGCCTTGGCCGCCTTCTCGAACGCCGCCGCCATGCCGAGCCACCCGACGCTCCCGCGCGTGACGCCGCTTCCGGCCCGCCCCTCGCCGGCCCACAGACGCACGCAGTGCAGAGGGGCCTCCGCAGCCGGAGGAAGCGGGCTGCGGCGCACGCGCCCGCGACCACGCGGAGGCCGCCCCTTCCCGGGGGGCCGCGCGGGGGCTGCGGGCGCGGCTCTCCCGGCTAAAGCGACGCTCCGGCCGGGGTTGGGTGCAGGAGAGCAGCGGGGGGGGGGTTATCATATTTGCAGGTGGCACCGAACTGGGTGCGAGAGCTGATTCCCTGGGAGACAGAAACAAGATGCGAGGCGATCTGGGTAGGCTGGAGCGGTGAGCTGAAAGCAAAAGAATAACATTTGGTAGGGACAAATGCCAAGGTTTCCACCTAGGAAAAAGAAAGCAAATGCATCCTCAGCAGTACTGGAAGTGAGAAGGATCTTGGAACTGTAGATTACAAGCTGCATAGGACTCAACAATGTGATTGATGTAGCTGCTAAAACAAAAACAAATGCTATTTTAGGCTTCATTGAAAGAAGTATAGTTTCCAAATCAGGTAAGGTCTTGGTTCCCCTCTATTCAGCACTAGCTAGTCCCCATCTGGGATATTGTGTCCAGTTCTGGGCACCACACTTCAAGAAAGATGCAGACAAATCAAAAAGAGTTTAGAGGAGAGCAACAAAGATGATCAGGGGACTGGAAACAAAGCCCTGTGAGGAAAGGCTGAAAGAGCTGGACATGTTTAGCCTTGAGAAAACTGAGGGGAGATAATGATAACGAGCTTAGGTTACAGGAAGCCAGATTCCAGCTGCACACCAGAGAAACATTTTGATTGTTAGAGCAATATAGCAATGGAACAAATGACCTGGGGAGGTGGTGGGCTCTCCCACACTGGGGGCATTCAAGAGGCAGCTGGACAGCCCTCTCTCAGGGATGCATTCACTGGAGTCCTGCATTGATCAGGGAGTTGGATTTGACCTTACAGATCCTGTCCAACTCTACAAAGCTGTTATACTTTGAGCACATCATAAGAAGGTAGGACTTCGTAGTGAAGACAATCTGCTAGGGAAAGTCAAAAGCAGAAGAAAAGGAAGACCAAATAGGGGTTGAATCCCATACTGGAAATCACAGCCTTGAACTCACAAGAACCAAGCAAGGCTACCAAAGATAGTACATTCTGGAGTGTATAGGGTTGCCATAAGTGAGTTGGCGGCATGCAAAAACAAATTTTAGAGAACCCCTCCCACATATCAGTTAGCAAAGTGCCATCTTGTGCGCCACCTGCAGTCCCCGTTGAGACAATGATAGGCATAATTAAATCAGCAGGCCAGCAGAATTGGAATGGAGTCTCGGCAAGCTGCGCTTGGCACCTCTGCATCCAGGTGGGCAAGAGAGTGGCTTATGTTTTAAAATCATCCATCTTTTCAGTGTGACCACTGCTTCTATGGCAAGGAGAAAAGAAAGATTCAAAGTGCACAGGGGACACTGACTTTTGACATCCAGGAAGAAGCAAGAGTGTCATCCATTGGAGAAAGATTGCCTCAAAGGGTTTGTCTCCTCATTTGTAGTGAATCCAACCCTCAACGTGTGGTTGTCCAATCTTACCTTGAACACCCTCACTGATGGGGCCTCAACAGCTCCCTTGGAAGACCATTCCATCTCCTAGTGGTCTGAACTGTCGGGAAGAACTTTCTGACATCCAACCTGATGTATCATGGATCTGTTCAACTGAGTGCATTGCACTGTGGTTGTGCTGGTGAAATACACTGGCAAAATCATGACACTGGGAATGCTGCTCCTGCCTCCGTTGTGCCAGGAGTATCCTGCACAGCCTGCCCCTCACTGGGCCTCAGCTGTTGTGCACCTGCGGCAGTGAGGCACTCAGCATGGCTGCATGGAAGGGTAATCACAAATCTCGAGTGGGAGCCAAAGAAGCAGGTGATCCAAAAACACTTTCTGGTTATTTTCATACCCTTTTATTTACTATTCACTTTAAATTGTTTATATACCACTTCTATTTAAAAAAAATCCTGAAATGTTTCCAACAAGTTAAAGAGCACACCGATATTAAGGCTTTTTTGTTAATGCCTGGGAAAAGCAAAGGAAATCATGTTGGGCTGCATAACAGGATCGGTGGTGCTTGTGCAGCTTCCAAACCGGCCCTAAGAGACACCCCCACACAGAGTGCAACACTAGTCTAATTGTAAGATTGTCACTGTGTCAATCACCTGATTGGGCTATCTCTGTTGAGGAGCAAGTGCCATAGACATACCAGCTTTTCCTGGTAAATGATGCTCCATCCTGGAGATAAGGTGAATTGCTTATTGCACCTTCAGGGCTAGTCCAACATCCAAGAATAGATAGAAATGTAGAAACAGAGCAAGTCAGAAGGGGTCTCCTGGGCCATCTACTCTAACCCCCGGCTCCAGCCGGCTCCGCTCATGTCATGCCCACCATGCGCCAGTCTTTAGGGTGTAAATGGCAGCCTACCACTGGGTGAGAGGGGTCTGCCATTCAGTATTGTGAAGCCTTGTCCAAGATGTACCGTATTTTTCACTCTATAAGACGCACCTGACCATAAGACGCACCTAGTTTTTAGAGGAGGAAAACAAGAAAAAAAATATTGTGAATCAAATGGTTTACTGAACTATTTAATAAACTATGGGATGTGTTGGGATCTCTTAATTCCAGTTGCTTTACTCTCATGTGCCTCTAGCATACTGTGTGCATGACCCCCCCATCCCCACAGACTGTGCATGTAACTGTTAGGGGATGAAAACATCTTGTATAGAATCCATCTCTGCAGTCCCTTCAATGCCACATGTATTTCCTGTAGGTCTGAATAAACTGTAAATATTCTTTTGATTGCACACCCCCAGCATACCTGCTCTCTCTGGTTTTTCTTGCCTCTATCTTAGACAGAGAAGGTGAGCAATGAGGAGAGACCTAAATTCAATCCTCCAACTTTTCTCTCTCTTTTTTTCATATTTAAAAGTGATGCTTAAGAAACTCGGGCTGCATCTACGCATCCTTTTGAGTCAAGAGAAATGTTCACTCAGTGGTCTCTTGTGTGTCATTTCTTCCTCTGGACCAAGGGCATGAAAATCTAACATTTGCACAGTTGCAGAGATCACTATAATAATTGTGTTTCTTGTATCCTCAATTGGGAAGGGAACTTTATATCCACATTGTTTTTGTTAAGCATTTAGAAGTCCCAGTTAATTATCCATGAGGTATTAAAAGGCCCAACCCTTGAAAGACAAAGCTGAATTGTGGGGAACTTCCCTTCCATTCCCAAAAGGTATTTCAAGCTCTTCTGCTGTTGAATGTTTTTTTTTTCCCAGAACAAAGGAGTGATGGGTGTTTTCATGGGGATTAACTCTTCTTTTTTTTTTTTCAGAGAGGAGGAAAATGTCCCACTTTCCACTTTTTCACACCATGCATAATTTTGAACATCTTTGCCATGCTTCCCATTACTCATCATTTTCCTAAGAGAAGCAATCCTGGTTGTTGTAACAAAGTCTGATAGGGGAGCTGCTCCAATCCCTTAATTGTTTTAGTTGCCCTTCTTTGCACTTTTTCCAACAATGTCATTTTTCAGGTGTGGTGGCCAGCACTGTACACAATACTTTAAGTATGGTCATATTAAAGATTTGTGTAAGAGGAATATGATCTTGGAAATTTGATTTTCAATTCCTTTCCTAATTATGGCATTTCCTCCTAACATTTGACATTTTCATCAAGCTGTCCCCCACATTCTCAAGACCCTTTCTTGGTCTGTCAGCACTAGTTCAGATTCCATCAGCTTATACTTGAAGATGAGATTCTTTCCCCCCAGCATGCTAACTTTACACTTGCTTACACTGAAAGCATTTGCCGTTCTGATGCCCTTTTTCCCAGCTCAGAGAGATCCCACTGGAATTCCTCACAATCCCTTTTAAATGTTTTATTTTAGTATCATCAGCAAACTTGGCTACTTTATTGCTCACTTCTAATTCCAGATCATTTATGAACAAGTTGAAAAGCACTGATCCTAATGCAGAATCTTGTGAGAATACCATGCATTCTCAATGTTGGCTTTCAATTCTGTAATCAGTTACTGATCCATAGGACAACATGTGTGTGCACACACAGCCCTTATTCCATCACTGCCAGGTTTTCTCAAGAGTCTGTTGATGGATTTTATCAAAAGGCTTTTGAAAGAAACAATGTCTATTTGACTGCTCAGTCCATGTGTAGTAGTGACACTCTCAAAGAATTCTACTGGATTAGCAAGACAGGCTTACCCCTGCAGAAGCCATGTTGCTTCTTTTAAAGCAGGGCTAGTTCTTCTATATGTTAACTGAATCTATCCTGAATAACACTTTCAACCAATTTACGCAGAACCAACAGAAAGCAAAGCAGCATATAATTTTCCAGATCCCTTTTTAAAAATTGTCCTAGAGTGCTGGTACATGGCTAGAGAGAACCAGCCCTCTTTGGAAAAGGAGGGAGACATTTCAGAGTGGTGGGGAGGAGATGGAAGGGGTGTCCTTGGCACCAACAGGATATGATAGGCTAAACAAATGGACCAATTCAGAAGTGTCCAGCATTCCTGCTGTCTAGCCCTCACGGAGCAGGGGCCACCTTCAGGGCTGAATTCTTTCTGAAAGGAATGGAAGGAGGGGAAGCTTAAGTTTGGATCCAGCTCTTTACATTGTCAATTCTCTCACATCTCAAAGAGAACGCTGCTTCAATGTATACTGTTTCTTAACCTGTTAAACTTTAATAAAAGGATTGTGCTTCTAAAGTGTCATCTGTGCCTGCCGCGGCAGTGGCGTGGGGGGGTGGGTGGCGGATCGGCGCGGGATGGCAGTGCTCGAGCGGTGGTGGCGCAGAGCTACGGTGCGCGGCGGCAGAGGCGTGGGGCGGCACAGTGGTGCGCGGCGGTGGCGTGGGGCGGCCGCGTGCAGTGGTGCGCGGCGGCGGTGGCACGGGACGGTGCGGTGTGTGGCGGCGCAGAGCAATGGTGCAGGGCGGTGGGGCGACGGCGGCACGGAGCTTCCCGGTGGGGGTGATCAGTTCCCGGAGTGCGAGGTGGAGCAGGGCATGCCGAGCACATGCTGGCCTGGTGGTGCCGGCAGGCGGGCAGTGTCCCGGGTGTCAGGCACATTCGCTCTATAAGACGCACAGACATTTCCCCTTACTTTTGAGGGGGGAAAAAGTGCATCTTATAGAGCGAAAAATACGGTACATTTCTCTTCATTGCTATATTACCTCACAAAACCTCAAGACTCCAACTGCTTGCTGCCTTGGAAGTGAGTCTCCTTGAGCTCCACAGAAATCCGCAGAAGCCTGTTTGAGTGCTCCAAGAGCAACAGGGACATGTAGCACTTGAGTGTCTGAATGTCTTGTGAGCTACAAAGGCAGCAATGTGACCATCATACTTTTGATGAGTTCTACGGTGCTTTTTATGTCCCTGCCTCTTCACATGGCTACTCTTCTGGAGATTGGCCAAGCTTTTTTCCCAAAGCTGAGCAGACACGGTTTAGGAAGCTGGCACAATGCTAATTTCAAACCCAGAGCGAGATGCAGAGGAACAGGGAATAGGCTCAAAAAACACTCTCTGTTTGAATAATTCTCAAGAAAATGCAAGGAAACAGCTCAATCCTGATATTTACTCAGATGCAAATTCCACCATATTCAGTGGCACTTGCCTTAAGGTAAGTGTGCAGTAGGCTTAGAGTCTTGAAGCTGCGACCCTAAATGTGCTTCCTAAGCTCACAGATAAAGTACAGAGCTTAAGGAAGCCAAGGTAGGAGTACATGTGACCCCCACAGTGCTCTCATTCTTTCTGGCAGTATGCCCAGAGAGGCATCACCTGCCTGCTCATTTCTCCCCAGCAAATCTCCCTGACACTCGGAATGTGACTGTTATTTCTGAACGTGATGAAAAGGCCAGGCGAGGAGGGCCCATTTGATTCAGGGCAGTCACGCAAGTCACGGTGGCTGTCGGCACCATGTGCAGGGTTTGGCCACTGGAAACTTGACAGCACTGAGGCCTTCTAGAGCCTATCAACCCTTACTAGGGGGACCAGGAATGAGGCCGGCTATGAACAGTAAAATGGGCTTACCCCTTCAAAGGAAACATGCAAAGAAAAGGCCGTTGTGTATCTCAATTACCACTGGCAAAAGGATGCACGATAAAGCGCAAATTAGTTTGCAGAGTGCCTCAAATTTGTGCGCTTGATTTGTTGATTTCAACAAAAGAAAAATTTCTGCAGGCACACCACTGAAATATATTGAGTGCCTTGATTGATACCCATCATCAAAAATGCACTTAAGGCAGCTAACAGCAGGAAAACCAAGATTAAAATAAATGCCGTTATACAACTGGATTAAATACCATTTAAGAACAGAACAAGAGGGCACAGCCCAAGACCAGCTTCTGCAAGACCAGCACAGACAGACAGAACAGGAAAGGAGCCAAACTGCCCCCCCTTCACAGGAAGTGCCAGAGCCCAGAAGTCGGCACCAGGAAGGCCACCGAACCACCTCTGACAGCAGTGGGACCACAAAGGTGGCTCCAAGAGTGTTTGAATTAAAGCACAGCACAAGCAGCATGTTGAATTGTGCCAGAACTTTCACAGGCATGCAGTGGGTTGTACTCAAGGCACATGGGACTGTGACCAGACAAGATACAGGAATGGGCAGAGTTGCGGCCTTAGCTGCAACTGTGTAAACACGCTCTGGGCTGCCACCACGACCTTGGCATTCAGGAGCAGGAGCAGGCCTCAGGTGCACCTTGAGGTCAGGGGAATGCAGTCCTGCTTGGCACAGGCTGGCACTCCCTGAGCACTTGAGTCTGCCTGGATTAGACTGTATCACTGCCATCAGACACCAGTATAGAATGGTAACACCTTCCTTTGACCATGGTGGAAAGGGTTTGGAGTGAGAGGCAACCCCAAACAAAGTGCTGGATTGAAAGTTTCTTGCACATTTGAAACCATTCTCAATGTGATAAAAGAAACTGCCTTTAAAAAAAAAATCGAGGGAGAATTGTGACACATTGTCACCGCCTAGGCTTCGGGATCCTTTTTGTGCTAAGCATTCTGAATGCGGTTTGCCAAGCGGGGCGCACAGCAGTCCTGCCCTGCATTGCGGAATCGTTGCTCCTGGCAGCCTGTGGCCTCCCCGGTTCCCTGCATGTTTCTTCCCCAGGCCCTCCCCTGCAAAGACAGGCCGCTTTGCAGACTTTCCCCAGATGTTCTTCGCCCGTTTTGGTGGTGGTTGTCCCTATTCCAGATTATTTCCATGTTCACACTGGGCAGGGAAGGCCGAGGGGCCGTTCACGCACGTGGTGCTGCCCACACCGCTCTCCGTCTGAGATGGCGCTGGAGCTGCCCGGCGCGCCTCCGGCAGATGCCGGCTGCGCTCCCGAAAGCGCCCCGGCAGCGCCAACATGGCCACTCCGCCGCAGACCAGGCAGTGGCCCCCGGGCCGGCACAAGCGGTCGCCGGGACCCCGCGCGGGCCTCGCGGTCGGGCCTGGCACCTCTGCCGCCAGGCGCTCGGGCGGGGCGGCGAGGGCGAGGGCGCCCGGCCGGCCGGCCCATTCTGGGAAGGCCTGGGCTTCGCCCCGCCCCGGCCTCGGCTTCGTGGGCCGCCGCTCCGCCCTCGGGAGGGCCAAGCGGGCGAGGCGCTCCGGGCCCGACTGTCGCGGCGCGCCGGGGAGGACGGGTGCCGTGGGTCGCTGGGAGAAGCCGGGCGCCGGCGCTGCCTCAGGACCGGGCGCTGCAGGTAGGCGCGGCACGGGCTGGAGCGGGCGCGCCCCGCGTCGTCGCTGGGCTCGGCGAAGGCGGCAGGGCCGCTCTGGGCAATGATGGCGGAGGGGCGCGCGCGGCCAAACAAAGAGGCGCTAGGCTCCCCCGCCGCGGGGGCGCCCTGTGCCGGGGCGAGCTCGGGCGGGACTTGCTCGCGCTGCCGCTGGGCGGCCTGTGAGCCGCGCCCGCCGACGGGGCGGCGGGGACGAGAAGCGGGCGGCTGCAGGCGCCGGAGGGAAGCGCGCTGCTCGACCCCCGCGGCGCTTCGCCCGCCCGCCCGCCGGACGGAGCCGCGCCGTGCGTGTGACTGGCGTGCGGAAAACACCGCCGCTTGTCTGCCGAAGGGAGAGGCCCGGCCTTCTTTCTCCGGCAGCGGGAGGCCTCGCCGCCGAGCTCTCCGGGTCGCTGCCGGCGCCTTCTCGGCGCGAGCAGAAGCCTCGTTACTGCCCGGCTGTGCGCGCCAGCCGTTTTCCCGGGCGCCGCCGAGGCATCTGCAGAGCCTGGAGCGCTGCCTCCTCGGCGCGGCGTCGACCCGCGAGCGCCGCCCGTGCGGGGCGAGTGTGCGGGCGGGCGCATACGCACTTGCGGCTTTCTGTGGTGTGGGCACGCCACGAGGGAATTCGGGTTTTCATGTAAATTTCCCCAGGGCGAGGGAGAGTTTGAAATCTGGAGTCATTTTGCAGAGGGGGATGTGCCCGTGGGATGCACACAGTCCTCGACATAACTCTAAACCTTGATTTCCAAACCCAGTTTTGAAAGGGGAAACTGGTGCAACTCCAAATGGGTGCAGCTGAATCCCTCAACTGCTCTTCAGTGGACAAACGCCCCTATGAAATTCTAAAAACGTTGATGCACCAATACCAAGCTCACACCACAGAGTTTGCAAATACTAGATTAGCTAATTTGATGGGAGACAGTTTGTTTAAATGTAAACATTTGGCTTATTGCTTATTTAAACTGAATCTAAGCAATGTTTCTTCCGGCTCTTTTACTTTGTAAGTTGCTGGGCAAAGATGTTACTCTAATCAATTTATCTAACTTTTTCTAAAGGTTAACTTCTGATTTTAAGAAACACCACCTGTGGCATTTTTATCATAGTAAGCAAATTGCTCATGTGGCACTGCTGCTTCCCCCCCCCAAAAACAAAAACCCATCTCTGTGCCACATTTCCAGTGTCTCCAGATGTATGCAATTTGCAGCATTTCCTTTGATCTTGCACTTCGGTTTGTTTGGTTTTTTTACTTGCTTCCTGAAGAAAAGGGAAGCTTGTGCCTCCTCTTTGCATAGCTGTTTCCACGGCCACCCCCAGACAGACAGAAGGGTCCTGCTGATGATTTCAGGGATTGCCAGATGTTCAGGGCGGGAGGATATGCAGGGCAAAAAGGCTCCTGCTGGATGGCCCAGCAGTGAACAGGCGTGGCCTTCCGTGGTGACTCACAAGGAGCCCTGCCTGAGCAGTGTGCAGTGGTGACGGGCTCATGGTGATGGCTGTCTCCACTGAGTCAGCCGACTTGTGTGGGGGCTTGAGACCACTGCTCTACTCCTGAACTCAGTCTCTGCCTTAAGCAAGGGGCCACGCTCCTTCCTGTCACTGGGTTCTTGCAAAAGCTTTAGAGTGGCTTCCCGTGTTCCAGCCACATGGGAACCCCTTCCACGTGTGTGGCCTTCATTTCCAAGGAATGGGGGGCAGATTCCCACTTGCTCCCCAGTCCCCCATCTGTCCCTTAGGCAGCCTGCCCGGTCCTCTCCTAGGGGACTGCAGGGCTTCTGGGCGATCCATTCTCCAGGAAAGCTTTTCTGGAGTGAACCCTTAGTCAAGGGTCCCTGTGGTGACCACCAGGACAAAGTGAGTCGAATTGAGTTTACTCCTGATGGGTCCTCACATATTTCTCAAGCAACAGCACAAGCGTGATCAGTAGAACATGTTCATTTCCAATTCAGCCTGGCATTGAGCAAAATAAAGAAGGATACATTTGCAGAGAAGACCTCTCATGCACTAGCAGAGTAAAAGCAGGCTGGAACACGGGGACTTACTCCTCTTCTGCTACAACACCATATCCTTTTATCTCTCTTCCTAACCATCTGGTCATTGACCATCCTTTCCTGCATTATCTTGGCAACCTTACAAACTCTTGGCTTAGTTCCACCTCCATGTAAGTGCAGAGCAACAGTTATAGTTTCTAGCTTGTGTTTTTTTACATGCTGCTTTAGCCAGAGAAACATGGGGTTAATTCCAACCTTCTCCCCACCTCCCCCAGTCCTCTGGGCCCCCTGGAAATCTGCTGTGAGGGTTTCCAAGGCCTGGATTTTGTGAGTGTGCAACTGTGGAGGGGGAATTACTTCCATCAGAGCGCCACCACTGGGGTTGGAAGCTGCCTTAGACCAAGCCAGTCCACCCGCCCATTTATTTATTTCCAGATTTATATCATGCCTTTTTCCTACAAAGGGCTCAAGGCAGCTTGCATCATTCTCCTCCTCCATCTTATCCCCACAACAACAACCCTGTGAGGTAGCTTGGGCTGAGAGTCTGTGACTGGCCCAGAGTCACCCAGTTGGCTCCATGGCTGAGCGGGGACTAGAACCCAGGTTGTCTGAGTCCCAGTCCCACGCTCTTAACCACACCACCACACTGGCCCATCCAGCCCACCTTTGCTGTCTCGGACGAGTGGCAGCTGTGCAGTGCCCCGCCCCTCCGTGCTCGCAGGCAGGGGCATTTCAGCCCCAGTCAGCATGGAGCCTGCATTCTTCTGTATGCCAAGCTGGTGCTCGAGCGTTCAGCTTTGGCAAAGTCCAGACTGCCCAAAAGGAAGAGCCGATGGTCAGGATGGACAGAGCCATTTTGTAAGGGAAGAGCTAAATGAGTGTCCACCATCCACTGGTCAGTCACTTGATGTGTGTAACCTGCTAGTTTGCGCTTACAAGACTGCATGGCCCGGCCCTCCGAGGATGCCTGTAACCCTCTGGACTGCAGGCACCAATGAAATAAACTAAAGTAATTGCAGCATCCTGTGCAGAGAGTGCAGGTTGCCTGTGTTCCCCGCATCCAGCAAAGCGGGAAGGTCGCAGCTGCAGTGGGGAGGGGAGGGGTGCCACTGTGATGTGACGTGCTGTGGTGGGGGTGCCCTCCTCTCTCCCTTCTCACCAGACCCTTGGAAGCAGCCAGCACAATGTTGGGGAGCTCTGAGTGCAGATCTCCAGAGTCGGTGCCCGCAGGGTTTTCTGGTCCCAGCACTGGCAATCCCAGCAAGCTGCCTCCTGCCCCATGCTCTCTGGGGACTCTAGGGTTGCCCTGCAAATGTCAGTTTGCTCATGATTAGATTTCATCATAGCTATCTTGTTTTGTAATAAATCCATTTAGGATTTTTGTAATAAACATTGCAATTCCAAATAAGGTTTAGAGTTTACAAATCCAATGTGTATTCCTTTTAATCTCCAGCTACTATCCACTATTTCTCTCTTAAAAGCAGCTGAAACAAGGGAGCGGATTGGCATCCGCTAAGAGTGGGGGTGCCTTCCCTCTGCCCAGAATGTGAGGCCTTTCCTCCAGCTGTCCTTTTGGATGGCTGCTGCAGAGAGCCTTCAGCCCATCCAGCGTAGTGTAGAAGTGCAACACACAAACCTCCAAACAAGCAAGGAAGAGGGGCTGGGCACGCTGTGAGCTTAGCAGGTGCCCTTTTAGCAGAGGCCCCGTGCTGCACTCGGCCCCCCTTCTCTCTGGTGAGGCTGAGCCCCACCATGTTCTGCCCCCGTGCTGAGTCACAGGCTTTTGCAAACAGTGCTTCAGGGCTGCCACGGCCTCACCTCCACTGGACCCCGTGGAAGGCTTCTCTGGCAAAGGGATTCATTGCAGAGGATATGGGGTGTATGGATTCGTTCGGCTGGCACCAGTCTTGTAACAGATGTGCCTGTTTGGTACCCCACCTGGTGACATTCTTGGGTTTTAGGCTGTCCAGGAAGACTCTCAGCTGTGAAGGAGCAAACCTGGGCACACGTGGCACTCATTTCATGCTCTCTTGCAGTCATTTGGGATACATTTTTGCAGGAAGAGAGGGAGTATCTTGGGGGAGGGGCAGGTCAAAGGTTCCAAAGACCCTGCCACTTTTGGAAGTGAAATAATCCCAACTCCTGGGAGATGGGTGACTCGCAAAGGCTATGAGCCAAGCAAGCAAACATAGTGATCCTATGAGTGAGAGGCAATGAGAGCCAGTGTGGCGTAGTGGTTAAGAGCCTGGGACTGGGACTCAGGTGATCTGGGTTCGAGTCCCTGCTCAGCCATGGAGCCAACTGGGTGACTCTGGGCCAGTCGCAGACTCTCAGCCCAACCTACCTCACAGGGTTGTTGTTGTGGGAATAAGATGGAGGAGGAGATGTAAGCTGCCTTGAGCCCTTTGTAGGAAAAAGGCAGGATATAAATGGGGGGGGGGGGAATCCTGGCACCAAAGAGAGCCTACCCCAAATTTTTGTGATATCCCAGTGCGTGTATGTAAAGATCCTGCTCCCCACATGTACTGCTCCTTCACCTTGGAGGTGGGGAGTAAATAGTAGAACTGGAGTATTCAGGGTGGTACTTGTGACTCACCTGTCTTGAGGGCAGCAGGAATTTGGCATTTGTGGTGTACTTTTGTGGCAGCTTAATGTGCTTTTGGGTACCTGAAAGCACAGAAGTGGCATCAACAAAAAGGATGCCATGTGGAGCAAACAAAGGTCTGTCTACCCCAAAATGCACCTAAGCCTAGTGATTCCTGCAAGGATTGGGGGGTGGGGTCATTTGGGAGCACTGGATTCCCAGAATCCATGCCTCCAGGTCCCCTATCGCATGCCGCTGGCGCAGCTGCTGGCTCTGTCCTTCATCTGTGCAAAGATGTGCATTGCTGCTGCTTATCACGTCGCCAGATTTGTTTCCCAAAGAAAGACATCGGGCATCTCCAAACCCAAATTCAGGATTCCTACCAATAGTGGCTGGAACAGTTATTTTCATGAGGTTTAGGCACTTGATTGATTGATTGATCGATCGATCGATCGATCGATTAAAAGCTTTTCTAATCTGTCCACTACTAGCATCTTGGGACAACTTACAAAAAAATTCTGCCCACTTGCACTTTAATGGGACAAGTTTGAGTCTTCCCGATGCCCACTTCTGAAACGCAGGACCGAAATGGGGGCGTGTTTTGCCCTGACTGATCCTCCTGCCTGCCACCCTCGTGCTCTGCAAGAAGGTACTGGAGGAGGACGTGTGTGCTGTGGAGCTGCCCTACTGCAAAGAGCTGCAGCCTGAGCCTGCCTCCTGTCCTTTAGGATCTGGCAGGTGGCCAGAGGAGCTGAGCCGTTCTCTGTATCAGAGGCAGGTTTGACGGTGCAAACTAAGATTTTCCTTCTGTGGCTGTTGAAACGGTCAACCAAAGCAAACATGAACTAGTCAACACAGGGTAATGACTGCAGGAGAATGGCTGCGGGGCCTGTGCAGCAGGATACGGCCAGGGAGGGCACCTGGGCCATGACTGTTGCTCATGCTGCTTCCCCAGGAAGCACCCCAGACTGTGTGCTCCCTCTCTTTCGACCGGATGGCTCAGGCCCAGGCCTGTGCGGAGAGCCAGGGCCCAGCCTGCAAAGTGCTGTGCTCTCGAGGGAAGGAAACTGGATTCTCAAAGCAGACAGGCAGGTTCCGCCGTCAGCCCCTGCCCACTGCGAGCCAGGGGCCATGGCCTGTGGCGCTTCTTGGGCAGCCCCATGGTGGCTTCCGTCTGCCCATGTGTGTCTCTTGCCTGCCTGAAGACGCTGCTGGCCCCAGCGCCTGGAGCTTCTGGAGCCCCCGGCTCCTCCACCCAAAGGCACTGAGCCACAGCACAAGACCCCGGTTGACTCCCTGGAAGCTCCCCTGGCCTGGGCGGGACCCAGCAGGCAACACGCCTCTGTCTGTGCTGCTCAGGCACAGCAGTGCCATTTGCTTCAGAAGGGGCCCCCTGCACGGCAGAGCGGCCGAGCAGCCCCAGCAAGGGGCCCGTGGCTCTGGGAGGTCATCCAAGGCCACCTGTGCACTGCTGCCCAGCCTGCTACTGCCTGCGGGGGCACCGCATCCAGCCGTGCCTCGAAGGCCAGTGCAGAGGCGAAGGCCAGTGCAGAGATGGGGGAGAGGCCCTGCCCGGCAGGGGGCAAGCCTGGTGACCCCCCTGTGGAGCTGCTAGGCAGTGCGCGCACACAGCCCCGAGCAGGAAGGGCCCCTTGCATGCTTCCCGCAGTGCCTTCCCTGCTGCTCTTGGACAGCAGCTCCTTCGGAGACCAGGTGGAGGTCTCCCCAAGAGACTCCCAGGCCTCTTGAACCACCTCCCCTGCTCACTTCCCTCACCATTGCCCGTGGTGGTCATGGCTGATGGAAACAGATATCTGGAATAGCCTGCAGTGTGCTCTGCATTTCAGACTCGGGGTGGCTTCTCAGAGTGGTCCGGCATTTTCCCCACATCCCCCAAGACCGCTGTTCCGTGAAGGGACATGTCCCTCGTGGCTCCATCCTGTGCAGTGCCCAGCCCTGCCCTGAGCCTTCTAGGGCTGACTTCCGCCAAAATCTCTTCCCACAGTTGTGGAAACCACAGCACCGCTCCTTTCCTGGGTCAGACTGACTCAGCCCGCTGGAATGTTCCCTCTGCAGGCCTCAGCCCTTGTCTGCTCTTCCTGGGAATAGCAGGGGAGATGGCTCAAGAGGCCGGGCTGTCTCATGGTGGAATCGCCACCTGGCCTCCCAAGATTTTCTGGCACTGGCGGTGTCATTGTTTCCCCCACCTGAAAAGTGGGAGGGGAGCACTTGATGTGGGCCTGGAGGGTAGCTTCAGGCCAAGCCTGCCCAGTGGCCACTTGGTCGGCTGGAGAAGGGGTCATTAGTCCTGCAGTGTCCCCGAGCCACACTTTTCTGCTCACTGCCCTTTTGCCAGAGGCATTTCCAGCCCTCCTTTTCACAGCCGCAGGAATCGGGACTCTAGAAAGCCGCCTCCTGGGAGAGGAGAATCTCACCAGTAGCAGAAGCCCAGCATTTCTCCCTGGACTGTTCCCAGCAGCTCCAGGCCATTCTGCTGCCCTGTCCCCTGAGAGCAGCTTGTGTGGCTCCCTGAGTGGACCAGGGGCCTGCGCAGGAATGTTCCTTGCCTTTCCCCAAGGGAGCTGTGCTCTCTTGCTAACTCTGGGCACTCCCTTTGTGCTCACATCTGCGCTGCTGAGCCGGACTAAGAACACTGACGTCCCACTGCTGCCCAGCAGATCCCTGGGAATGGCAGCTTCGTGAAGGAATGGTGGCTGCGAATGCTTCCTCCTGGATCTTTTGCAGTACCCCAGGAAAAGGAAAGTCTCCATGAGCTGCGCAGAGCCATCCTTGACGATGCCACAGCACATGTCCTGCGGCGGAGGAGCGGGCAGGGCCACCTTCTTGCACGTGACCCGCTCGGCTCTCCTGCAGCCCCCTTCTAAGCCTGTTGCAGAGGAGGGCATGGCAGAGGGCAGCCTGCTCCTTGCAGAACAGCCCCCTGCATGGAGAAGCATCCTTGGTGTGGCTCGAATGGAAAGAGCTCCCCTGCAGGTGCTGAATTCTCATCAGCAGCCTCAAAAGGCTGCCCCAGGAGAGCCTTTCTCCCAGCTGGGGAGGCTTCAGTGCCTTCTGTGGATGCCCCAGTCCCGTGTGAGCGCTTGGTCCCTTTCCAGGGAGCACAACCAGCCCTGACGGGCCCTGCAGGCTACATCCTTCTGTCAAGAGCAGCTGTTCAATTGAGGCCAGTTCTTCTTGCTTTTATTGAATGTTTGGCATCTCCCAGACTAAAAATACCAGCTCCAGATTAGGCGCTCTTCAGCGGGGTCCCCTGTGTCCCGTCACGTGGGCACAGCATAGGCTCCAGGCAGCTGGACTTTGTCCTGGTGCCTTGCCCATAGTATGGGCTGCCCTTTTCCACCTGCTGCTTTCAGGCCTTCGGCCGAGGCCTCCTCGTGCTTTTTCCAGCCTAGCTTGTGCATTGGCAAGCAAGAGACGTTCCTGTCCACCTTGCCTGCCGCCCTCTATCCCTGTGCTGCCCCGGGGGCTCTGCATGGTGCCCGTGCTCGGGAAAGGAGGATGCCTGATGGTGTCCCCACAGGGCACTGGACAGACCTTTGGGGTCATGTGTAGGAAGTGGGTGCTGTGGTGGAGGCCAGGAGCATGGGCAGGGGACTGGGTGGGCTTCCCAGTTGATCACTTTACCTCCCCACAAGGAGCTGCTGCATCTCCCCTCCCCCTCTGTCTTGCTGGGCTGCCAATGCCTGGCTGGATCCCCTTCCAAACATTACCAGGATCTTTTTCTTTGGGATTCCACTGGATTTTATCCCTTGTAGAGGCTGAAGCATAGGAAGGGCGCGGCAGACAATGTGTGTGTTGCAAGCTGAAGTGCACATGGGCCTATTTTTCACCATTTGAGTATTACACAATTGTTACCAAATACTGTACTTTCCCAGTGCATGTATTTGAAAGAGGTAGATTAGGCAAAGATAGTCATGCTTGTACTTTACAGACAAGAACACATGCAACACAGAGACCTCCAGTGATACATGCATGAAACATGTATAACAATGACTTGTAGTTGGTTGGTTTGCCTTCCTTTTGGGCCTTCCTATTATTCGTGGGAAGGGGAAAATCCAGTGGGCTGCAAGGTTCCCGCACAGCTGCTGGATGGGGAGCAGCTGAGGTGAGTGAGGCAGTGCTGCCAAGGTTGTGTATGTTGTGTGTCGCAGGCTTGCACCACAGGCAGTCCTGGTGGGGAGGAGGCAGCTGTGGGTCTCCTTCAGCCGGCAGAAGCTGAGGAGAAGAAAGCTTCCTCCTTGCTTAGGAAGGAAAGATTCTCCGTACTTTCTAGGCTGAAAGAAGTTGCTGGTGCCTTCGCCAGCCGAGGCATCATGGGGAATGGCGGGCCTTCCTGCGGCAAATAGACAATTCCATAATAGTTGGAGTGTTGCGGAAACTGAGCAAAAATGGCTTGGTGGCCGAGGATCACAGACCACAGACAGAGCTGGGGCCCAAAGTACCCCACTGCCAGCAGCACTGTGCCCCAAGAGTCACTAGAGAAAACGAAGAGGGTGACTCATCAAAGGACAGGAACAGGATTAATCTGGATTTGACTTCAGATGAATCCCAAACATGCTTGCACTTTCTAGTTGGAAAGAAGCCTCTTCTGATTCCTGTGGGGATAAAGGGGTTGTTGAAGGTCAGGGGCTTTGACTGAGATGCAGGTGCTAAAATATCACGAACTTGACTGCCATTCAGAGACTGCCTGGGGCTAGATTGTCACTGAGCTCTCTGTGAAGCCCAGCCTTGAACGTCCTGCAAAGCACCATCCTCGCTGAAAAGGGGTCCCACAGACTGAGCTCAAGCCAGGAAGGTTCCTTTTCATGCTTCCCTCTGGCCAAGGCAGGCATCAGTGTTCGCAGAACATGGCTTGAGACCAAAAATGGTGACATGGAGGCAGTTGCCAGGGCTAGCCAGACCCTCTCTGAACTGAATGTTCCCTTCTGTTGCAGTCTCATAATGGCTTCTGATCTGCTCTGCCCTCATAAGCCAGGGGAAGTTTTTCTGTTTGCAGGAAAAGGAAGGTGTGACTGTGCAGGTTAGCATGTAGGGAAGGGAACTGGGGCCATTGGATGTTGTGCTTGTGTGAGTGACTGGGAGCAGTCTTTCAGTTGAGCAAACAGGCACTCGTCTAGCTGTTGGCAGGAATTCCAGGGCAGCAAGGAAGTAAGGGCACAACAGCACACAAGACTTTGATAGATTCTTGTTGGACCATGTCCAGCTCCAAGTTCATTGCTCGTCACTCTTGAGCTCTGTGGCATGTCTATTGACTGTCCTGCCAGCTGCCCACTGCTGTGTCCCTGCACTTTTCATGAAAGTAGCCACCTTGATGAGCATCAGTCTCCATGGCCATAAGCAGCAGAAACCCACCATGTGGCTCCGTGGAGCCTTCCTTGACATCCAAGGTCTGAGTAGCAACTCTGTGATGAGACATGTGCAAGAGAATCTTCCCTGGAGTCGCTTTCAAGGGGGATCCCCTCCGAATAAATCGCTGCTCATTAGGCAAGGATCCTGTCTCGCCCAGCGGCAGGGCGGGCAGTCGGGCATCGAATTTTAGCAGGGTTTTGAAAACCCCAGAACAGAAGGGCAACTTGGGTGCCAGTGTAATTAAGAAATCCAGAAAGGGCCCAACCAGATGACATGCAGGTTGGCGGTAATTGATACTTGGGATCATAAGGAGAGCCGTTGGTCGCCTGCTGCGTCCAGGAGGAGATGCGTCCTGGATCTCCTTGTGGTGCCACCCTGATGGGCAGCTGATGCTGCCCTGCTGTGCTCCCTTCGAGGTAAGGAAGGCTCTTGCTGCCCGCGCAGGCCTGCCCGGGCTTCCCAGGTTATTTCTATTGGTTCCTGAAGGCTCTGCGTGGGCCTGGCCTCTGACGAGCACAGGGCATTGCCTTGCAGCTTGAGTGCAAAGCGCCACTTCCCTCTCCTGCTCTGCCTCGCTGGCTGTGAGAAGCCAGGCCTTGCTGTGCGCTGCTCTGAGCCTGCTTTTGGCATGTCTTGTAGCCAGGGCTCTCCTCATACTGGCTAAAAGGGCCTGAGCGGATCGAACATTTCAAGAAGGCCCCAGCCATTTCCCAAAGGAATAGAAGGCTTGCTACAAATTCATTTCTTGGCCAAGCAGCAATGCACTGCTCGGTCAAAAAGTCAAGAGGTAGCATTTTTAAAGGAGTGGTCTGATGCCTGCACAACCGTCAGTCAACGCCGCCTAGTGCGCTGAACGGGGCCTGGAATTCCGAGTTGCACTCTGTCTTCCGTGGGGCTCTTTGAAAGAGAATCTGGCAAGATGGGCTCTCTAGTCCCCACAGGGATGTGACACAGTTGGTGGGGACAGATCTGCAGTCAGCTCTGGTGTACTGGGATTGCAGCTGAGGCCAGATGGTGCGTGCGCGGCTCTCACCAGCTCTGGAAAATTTCAGCTGTGCGATGGAAATTTGGCCTCCTCTCGGGGAGTGGGGAGGTGCTTGGTGCTTCCTCCTGGCCACAGCAGCCCATTGAAGCTGCGCAGCTGGTGTCCTTTTCCTTTAAAAGAAAGGCAGGCGTGCGCCCACACCCGCGAGTGTGCGTGCATGTGCAGAGGTGCAGAACAGATGGCCTGAATTTTTCAGCTAGCTCTATGGAAAGTCACTGAAGTAACTTCCTGCCCAGTTGGTGTTCTATATTTTGAAGAAGGGGTGGGAGCTAGAGGCCTTGCCTGGAAAATGCATCACGGTTGCCTCGTTCCCCTGCCCATGTAGCCCCAAAGCTGAAGGCACTGCAGAGAGTGGCTTTGGACGTGGACTCCCCACAGGTTGGTTTGTTTAAAACATTTCTATGCCATCCTTTGCATAGTCTCAGGACGGCTCACAACAACGGATTGGATTTCTCCCCACTCTCGCTTTCACCAGATCTAGAGGGATGGGCCCTTTAGGCTCTGGGCAAGACCGGGGTGCCGAAGATGGCGCTTGGTGGCAGCCATTTGCAGCTGGACCTGAGCAGTGGCCTGCCTGAGGTCATGGTCACACTGCAGCTCAGGCCTCCCCCTCCATTCCCCACCTGGGGGTCTGGGAAAGAGTCCCCGTGGTGGGAGCCACCAAGAGGGCTCCAGTTCTCCCAGGGGATCCCCCCGGGGCAGTGCCGGCAAACCACAGCGCTGAGCAAGGAGAGTGGTGGCTGAGAGCTCCCCTGGCCCAAGGGCCCCTGTGGGCCGAATGGCACCTGACGGGCAGGCCCACAGCCTGGCAGGCACATCACCTGGTGCATCTGCTGGGGAGCCCCAAGTGCAGCAGAGCCAAGCCGCCTGCCCTCTCCTTCCCTGGGGAAGGGGCACCGGGCAGGCAGAGCTGTGCCAGCTGGGCTGCCCTCAACTTTCACGCCACCTGTTCAGACCTGCGAAGGGAGGCTAATTCTGCAGGCGCCTGCCAGCCCGCAAAGTGACTGCCCCTTGCCCCATTTTCACGTGCACCCTGGCTGATAGACACAGTACTTTGAGGCACATTAAATGCCAGGGTGGATAAAAAATCAATTATTTTTAAAAGATAAAAATTTGATTTTTTAATTTAAATTGGATTTTTAATACAATGCTTTTGAGGAACTATCTAAAATAGTTTTCTGATTGATGCATCATAATCCAAAGATTATTCATCATGAAATAAGGATTAGTTTTTAATTATGTAACATGAGGCTGTATATTCATGCAATGTTTAAATTTTTTGGTAAATGAATTCCATCCATCCATTCACAATGTCGTGTTCTCGCAGAGGTTTCTGTATGATTATTGGGTATTTTTTCTATCTAGAGGATATCACAGATGCTTGGTTTTATTAATATTTTGATGATGCAGCTATGTGGGCAGGTAAATTATATAAAATTATATAAAAACCATGAATGAATCTGGTCTTACTGACTACTGATTTAAATCATGATTTGAATTGATATGGTTTAAATCAAATCCACCCTGTTAAATGCATAACGATTTCAGATTAGAAAGCAGCACCCAAGCCAGCCCTCCTACTCGCTGGCGCAGCACTTTTTGCACAAGGCATTCCTTGCCAGCAGAGGAGCAGCGTGGGAGCAAAACTCGCTGTCCTTGGAAAGGGTTTCTGCCGCATGGGGCTCCCCACCGAAATGGCCCTCTCTCAGGTGGCCACCAAGCGCTCCTCTGAAGGTGGCACTTGCACAGGAAGGGCCTTTCTAGAAGACCGCCTTGTCTTCTCTGATCCTGTCCTCCCATCCCTTCTCCCTGAAGCCCTAGCAGCCTCCAGGCAAGGGGGCAGGACTTGAGGGGTGAGTGGGGACTGCAGAAAGAACCCTGTGTAGTGGGCGAGATGGACAGCCTCTGGAGGCCGGTGAGGAGGTGTCCTTCCCTGCTTCCTTGCCATCATGAACACGTGAGGTCAGCACCAGCTTTGAGTCAGGCCTGAGAATGATCTGCTGATGATGCACTGCCACCCCACAATCACAGCAGGCAGTTTCTGGCTGGTTTTAAGGGATATATACACAACACACTGAAACAATCCAACCAGGAGGCTTCCAGAGTGTAGATAACTACTTTCAGAATGGCTCGCTCTCGGTCACTCCAGGTCTCCTCTGCTGGATCCACCTAAGCTGGTTGGAAGCCTCTGGAAGCCACTGGAGACACCTCCAGTGGCAATGACAGATCTGGAGGCCTTGCACAGGTGGAGAGCCTAAACCTCAACCATTCCCGGGCCTATCCAGGCCAAAACAGTAGATGTGATTTGCTCCATCTTCTTGCGCAGCCAAGAAAACCAAATTCATGGCATGGCCACGTCTTCTGTGCCAGTGATGCAAAGGGAGCACTCTGGGGTTGCCTTGTCCAAAAGGTCCTGAGCTTGTCAGGCTGGACAGCATTGGGGTGGATGCTGAGCTCCCCCAGAAAAGGAACCCTGGCGGTTCCTCAGCAAAAGGCCATGACTGTCTGTCAGCAAAATCTGCCATTCACTGTGAACCAGTGAAATCCGTCACAGGCTCTGAATACCCGACACCAGAGACTGGCACTCAGAATGGACGCATGGGGAGCATGTGGACTTCTGCCATTCTCCCTGTGCTGACACAGGGCTGTGTGTGGCTGAGGTCAGCCAGTTGTGTCCCGCTTGCCCAGGTCGTAGGTGCTTGGGCTCAGCCAGTTCCTCGTCCATTTCTGATTGTGGTGGCGGCTGTTGCCCAGCCCAGTAGACAGCATAAAACAGGAAATTGGGGTGGCATGATCCCCCACCCTGCAGATCTTGGGGGCGTGGTATGATTCTTCTGCCTGCTCTGGGAGGTCCTTACTCCAAGTAGCTAGTCCCTGTGCTACAAGGTGGACCAGGCACAGTCGCTCCCATGATGGGTATGGTTGCCTGGTTCCCTCCCTCCCTCTCTCCTTTTGGTTTGTTTGAAAAAGGGTTGAAAGGTTGGAATTTTCCTGGAGGCCACGACTGCAGCTGATGCTGCCTGGTTTCAGCTAGTCGGAGCATGCAGCAGCAAGAGCGCCGGGCCACAGCACAGCCAGAAGCGGCAGGAGGTGCCTCGGCCTCCCTGCGGGGGCAATAAATGAGAAAGTGCTGGAGGCCGGGGTGGCGAGGCTGGCAGGAGGAGGGGCGCCCTGAGCCCTGCTCTGCCCTCTGCTCTGCTTAACCAAAGGCAGTGCCCTTCCTTGCAGGCAGCTGGCTGAGCCCTGTCCCTTCACACAGAAGCTTTGCCAAGCACCCTCTTTCTGAGCACCACCCTGCTTAGCAGCAAGAGGTGGGAGGGCAGGAGGGGAGGGCGCCTCGTGTCCCTCCCCACACACTGCCTCGCTTTTGTTCTCTGGAAGAGCCGCACTGGTCCAGGAGTGGGTGGTCCTACAGCACCCAGCAGAGCTCCTGGCCTTTTGTGTGATTCGCCTTCCACCTTTGACACATCCCTGGCTCACTCTGCCCTGCCGGGCAGGTGTGTCTTGGAGCAGCCCTGACTGGGCTCCTGACGCAGCTGGTGGAGACGGTAAGCCAGGACGAGACCAAAAGCTGAAGGAGAGGCCATGTGGAAATGGAAATTGGACAGAAAATTGTGCTGATGTCCTCTTTCCAGATTGCCATTTGGTCGCTTGCTGTGTCATCGCCCTCTGCCCCACATTCCCCACAGTGGCACAGGCTGCGCAGCAGCAGCAGGAGCCTTGCCTGGCCATGGCAAAGCAACCCATCTGCCCGCCACCGCCCTGTCAGGGTACCACCACCACCCCAATCCTGCCCAGCTGCCTGCTCAGCGCCAACTGGTGCCTTTTCTTTTCTGCAGGGGGGGCGTGGGCCCTGATCAGGCAGCATGACGGAGGGCTTTGACTGTGCGGGCTGCAAGGAGTCCCTGTACGGGCGCAAGTACATTCAGGTGGACGAAGGGCCCTTCTGCATCCCCTGCTACGACGCCCAGTTCGCCAACACCTGCGATGAGTGCAAGGAGCTCATTGGGCACGACTGCAGGGTGAGTCCCCGAGAGCCTCCGCCACATCCCGGGGGTGATTCAGGCACGAGGTGGGGCTCTTCCTCTTCCCTCAAGGTGCACGTTAGGCATCTTTGTGGAGGACAAGTGGCCACGATCCTTGGAAGGACCGGTTGCTCTTCCCTTGAACACACATGTGCACACACCCCATCCCCTTCCCCAAGAATGTGCTCGCTGGACCCAGAGGTGCCCCACATGATGGGCTCACCAGCCCATCTGCAGGGCGCCCCATGTGGCCTGTGTAGGTGGCGCTGTCCAGCAAGATGGAAATGCAGGGAGGGCCAAAGCTGATTCCAGGGTGAAGAGCATGGGCAGATGTTTGCCCTCAAAGAAGGGGAAATAAGTCGGGGAGGGGGGGCAGGTTCGGGCAGCTCAGAAGCAAAAGATACAGACACCTGCAGCTCTGGCCAGCTCCACTCCTCTCATGCCCGCCATGCGTGCTGCCACTGCCCAAGGGGCTCTGGGAGCAGACAGCAGCAAAACACGGCCATCACTGGCTTCCCCCAGCTCTGATTCCCGAGGACACGCAACCAAGCCTGCCCCTGCTGTGTGGCCATCTGTGGGGCACTGAGCACACACCCCACAGCAGACTCAGGGGAGTATGCGGAGCCCTGGGAAGAGCCCTCGTGGCTGGCTTCCATGCAGAGCCGCTCTCTCAGAAGGCTCCTGCACTCGGTGGCTCTCCAGCGGAGGGAGCAGTCCATGGCTCATGGACTGGCCACAATGGCCGGGTGGAGTGCCCCACATGCAAGGGGAGGCATCCACGGAGAGGCCCGAGAGGAGGGGAGGCCCCTCATGACTGCTTGCGTGGGAGCTCACTGGGGCACCTCCATGGACCCCTTCTGGAGAAAGAGGGCTGGGCAGCATGGGCCCTCCTCGGAAAGGCCCTGTCTCCCGGCTCCACTTTCAGCCCTGCTGGTTTCAGGTGCAGAAGTGGTGCTGGGGATCATGTCATGGTCTGTGTATGTGACCGCCAACAAAGCCGCGCCTTCTTTCACTGCTGTGTCTGACTTGGCCCCCAATATCTCTGTGCCCCCCCATGCTCCAAGCTCTGGCCCCTTCCGCTGGCAAGCAGTCCCCTCCACCACCTCCAGAAGCCTAGCGGTGCGGCTGGCTGCAGGCGGGAAGGCCCTTGCCCCGACACCCACTTTTCCCCCGCAGGAGCTCTACTATGAGGACCGCCACTACCACGAGGGCTGCTTCCGGTGCTTCCGCTGCGACCGCTCGCTGGCTGATGAGCCCTTCACCTGCCAGGGGGAGGCGCTGCTGTGCAACGACTGCTACTGCCGGGAGTTCTCCTCGCAGTGTGTGGCCTGCAAGCAGGTGGTCATGCCAGGTGTGTGCCGCCCAGCGAGGGCCACCTTCCCTCCCCTCCCACGCCGCGGAGGGAGGGGCTGGTGCATCCGCTCCTGCCCACCTGCTCACAGCCCGCTGCCCTCTCCGCAGGCTCCCGGAAGCTGGAGTACGGCGGGCAGACGTGGCACGAGCACTGCTTCCTCTGCAGCGGCTGCCAGCAGCCCATCGGCTCGCGCTCCTTCATCCCGGACCAGCAGGACTACTACTGCGTCCCCTGCTATGAGAGCAAGTTCGCCCCCCGCTGCACCCACTGCAAGAAGGTTGGTCCTGGGGGGCGGGGGGCCTCTCGCCCGTGTGAACCTGCCATGAAGGCAGTGGGTCATAGGAGGGGAGCAGCTGTAACCTGCCAGTGCAAACCCTGCTGCTGTGCCTGCAGTCGCTGACGAAGGGTGGCGTGACTTACCGGGATGAGCCGTGGCACAAGGAGTGCTTTGTCTGCGTGGGCTGCCAGACGCCCCTGGCCGGGCAGCAGTTCACCTCTCAGGAAGACCAGCCGTACTGCATCAAGTGCTTCGGGAGCCTCTATGCCAAGAAGTGCAATGCTTGCCAGAAGCCCATCACCGGTGAGCAGGATGCACCCTGAGCAGAGCGAGCCGGGGCCCCCGCCCCCTCTGCCAGGGGCCCTTTCTGAGATGAAGGTTGCCAGCTGGAGGCAGGGCGACGGGGGCAGTGTGGGTTGCTCCGGCCCCACTGCTGCTGGGTTGTGTGTTTTGCGTCCCATCCCAGTGCATTCTCTCTCTTCCAGGCTTTGGAGGGGGCAAGTACATCTCCTTTGAGGATCGCCACTGGCACCACAATTGCTTCAGCTGTTCCCGCTGCACAACCTCGCTTGTGGGGAAGGGGTTCATTCCTGAAAACGAGGAGATCTTGTGCCGCGAGTGCGCCGGCGACCTCTGAACAGCTCCTGGCAGCTGCTGCCCTCCAAGCTTTCTGTGTGCCAAAGTCCCCTCCTGGAGCAACAGTGCCTGCCCTCAAGGGAGCCTCCCCTTCTTGCCAGCCTGGCACTTTCATGCCCTCTGTGGCTGGGCTGGCCTGCAGCTTGAGCAGCTGTCCAGATTCCTCAGGGTGGCCTCTGCCCAGCAGTTCTGCGAGGTGGAGGGCCACTGGCTCCCCTTCCCTGGCCCGGGCTACTTGCAGAGCTGTGGCTGGGCACCGCCCGTTCCTTGAAGCAGGGTGCCGTTACTGACAGTCTCACCTTGCAGAGAGGTGTGTGCGCATGTGCACATGCTTGCAGCATCCCAACACATGCATGCATGCACACATGCACACAGAGTGTGCATTTCCCCATGAATGCCCCATCTTGGGCCTGGAGAATGGACCTGCTTCCTAGAACAAGGCACATTCACCCTCCCCTTTTCCTAGAGAGATCCAGCTTGCTCCCTGGTAGCCCCTTTTCTCTTCCCTGCCTTTGTAATAAGAGAGGTGAAGAATGGCACAAACCCCACCACCACCACTGCTGTGCTCCATGCGGCCCAGCCCTGCCCTGCACAGCCACTGATGCCAGGAGTGGCTCCCCCCCCCCCCGGCTTCACTTCCCAAGGCCACAGTGAGTGTGCAACCCCAGTGAACGTGGATCTTCCTGCCTGGGACTGAAGCTGCCTCTTCCTTGGCAGTAGACAAGAGTAGGCACTTGGGACCCAACAAGCCTTCCCCGGGGAGGATGTGGAGGGGCGCCTGGGCCACCTCTTGCCACCCACAGGGACGAGGCAGCCCCCCAGGCCCACAGCAGTGGGGCCTCCCTAGCCATGCAAAACTGATCTACAAGGAAGCCTGTTCTCCAGGCGTTCTGCCAACATCCCCTCCAGGCCCTGTTGCTCTCCCCCAAATCTCCTGTCCTCCTCCAGAGGCTGCTGGTACATGTGGGCGGTCCTTCCGAGGTGTTGCTGCCTGGAGGCCAGGTGTGTGCCCACCTTTTGGCCCATGCTTGGCCAGAGTGTGTCCCTTTCTGGCTTTTTCTAATAAATCATGTTACTGGACTGCTGGAATTATTCTCTTTAACAGGATTTTGAGGTGTGTGTGGGGGGGGGTCACTCTGCCTTTGCTCCAGCCAAACTTTTAAAATTAAAACAGTCCTCCAACCCACCCATCCACTTGTAGATCTCTCCCCCCATCAGTAATTATTTTCCTGTCATGGTTGGGGGTACCTTTTGTGCAAGTCTAGCATTTCTGTTCAGAGGCCCTCCAAGGAGTATTTGTAGGCACTGCTGGAATTGGCTTCTTCCAAAACAGCTTTAGGAGGGAGGGAGGGGCTGGCACTCAGCCCAGCTGGGAATGGGGCCTCCTCTTTCCCCACCCCCCAGATCAGTTCCCTGGCTTTTGTTACCTCTGGGCCATTAGGATCCCATTACTGATGTTCTTCTCCAAAAAAGGAAATAGCCCAGATGCCGGTGGCCGGAGAGATCTGGATTCGCTCCCAACACGAATGGGTCATGACTTGCTTTGCCTGCCTGATTTATTTGTGGGAGGGAGTGGTGTGAGGCAATGTGGTGATGTGGGAAGGCGTGGTTTTGTGGAGGCTGGAAATAGCCTCAGAGCTGTAAGTGAAGTCGCTGTGGCTAGAAACTAGATGTGAGGGGACTGGCCCCATGATGCCGGGGGTGCTGGGGAAGGTGGCCTGGCAGCCAAGGGCCCTGCAGCGGTGCCAGCCTGGCCCTGGCCCTGGCCAAGCAGCCCTGTGCAGGGCTAGTCCAGGCTGTGTGGTCACGCTCTCCGTCCCTTGCACATCAAGGAGTTTCACCCAGACACACGACCACATCTGCCCCATCCGGTTTGTGCAGGCAGGGTAAGTGCTACCTGGAAGCCTTGCAGTCCTCAGCCCTTGGGCCTGATCTTCATGCCCACCTCTGCAGGCGACAGTACCTGAGAGCATAGGAACAGCCCTGCTGCTCTGCAGGCCCACTCTCATCTCTTCCAGCGTTCTGCTCATGGTGGCCAGCCAGATGCCCACAGGCAGCACAGGCGTGCTCAGCCTGCGTGCCGTGTGTTGTCGGTTATTTCAAACGGCCGGGCTTACATGGGCTGTGGCTCTCCCCCAAACTCTGCTTGCAACGTATGTACATGCGTTTATTTTAGGATGCTCCTGCACTGCCTCTGGAGCAAGAAAGCCTTGCTTCTCACAACATGTTACTAAATTAGTAAAACGAATAATAATTTCAAAATGCAAATGGTAAGAGATAAAAGCCAAATAGGGCAAGAACCAAACAAGTATAAATAGTTGTAGCACAAACGAGTAATGAACATCCAAGTGCTCTGGGAGGCATACTCTGCTTAAGACATAATGAGGAAAGCCATTGCAAATAAAGCTGCCAAGATCAGACTGCCCTCGTATGAATCCATGCTGCAATGGCACTCGGAGTATCAATGCAATTAAATAACTACTGAGTCTTGATCACCAGACCTTAAAAAAAAAAGATATAGCACTGGAAAGCGTGCAAAAAAAAAAAAATGCAACTGGGGGTGGGGGGAGCAACTTCCATATGAAGAAAGTTTACAGCAGCTTAGATTAGAAACAGCGAGTCAGAAGGGGCCTAAGATTGTTTAACAGGGGAAAAAAGGGAGGGGACACATGAGGGAGGTGTACAAAGTGATACATGGTGTGGAGAAGGTGAGGGAGGGAAATACTCTGCATGGTGTGAAGGAGGAGGAGATTTTCCCCCCATCATAAAGTAGGGTCATTCCGTGAAGCCAAGGGTAGGAGATCCAGAGCAAATCGTAGGCAGCACTTCATGCAGCACATTGTGAAACCATGGAGTTCATTTTCACAAGGTGTGAGGTTGGCCACCGATCTGGAAAGCTTTCAGACGGAATTGGACAGATGCATGGAGAGGGCCACCTGTGCCTGCTAGTCCTGATGGATGTGTATCCACCTTCAGTATCAGGCAGAAGTCCACATACAGCAGTTGCTGAGGATCATGGGCTGCCACACTTGGTCTGCTTGTGAACAGCCAGGCAGCGTCATGTGAACATGAATGGGCTTCATTCCCTCTCTCTCACACACACACTGGTACTCCTGTGTCTGTAGGAAGAGGGGGAGAGGAAAGGCAGCCATAGAGCTTTGCTTTTCCTTGGCTAGTGGGAGCTTCCCAGCTCTGCCTATTCTACCAGCTGGCCCTGAAGCCACTCAATTTCTCCCCCTTCCCCACCTTTGGGCAACTCAGAGATTCTGAGCTGACCTGCATGTTTAGCAGAGCAAAAATATTCAGTGGGGTGCTGTTGGCATGGGGGGGGGTTCCTACTTTGTTTTTCGTTTGCATGTTTGTTTCAGCTATCCAGCTCCCTACATGTAGATATTTATGTTCATGAGCTGCTTTGCCACCATTCCTAGAATAGGAACATGAGCACGTGTCAGATAGTAAGGTAAAGGTAAAGGTTTCCCCTTGACATTAAGTCCAGTCATGCCTGACTCTAGGGGGCGGTGCTCATCTCCGTTTCCTGGCCGAGAGAGCCAGCGTTTGTCCGCAGACAGTCTCCGTGGTCATGTGGCCGGCATGACTAAACACCAAAGTGCACGGAACGCTGTTACCTGCCCACCGGAGTGGTACCTTTTCATCTACTTGCATTTGCATGCTTTCGAACTGCAAGGTTGGCAGGAGCTGGGACGGAGCACGGGAGCTCACCCCATGTGCAGATTTGAACCGGTGACCTTTCGATCAACCAGCCCAGCAGCACAGCGGTTTAAACCACTGCGCCACCTGCAGTACAAATATCCTAATTAAAAATAAAACGGCATCCGCGATTTGAAAAGCATGCACACGACCAGCAGGCAGGAAAGATTAGAATCCCCCCTCCAACCCCGCTTCCGGCTGTGCTCCTTCAACTAGACTTTACTTGTCCACTTTTTCCAGGGGGGGACTCAAAATAATGCTCCTCCCCACCCCACCTTGTGTGAAGCAACTGCCCACACCTGCTTCCCACCTTAAGGGCTTCTAGGCACCCTGATGAGCACAGGCAGGAGAAAGAGCAGTCCAGAGGAGCCAGACTGTAGGAGCAACTGTATTTGCAACATTCCCTCATGTGAAAAGTTCTGGGGGCAGCTGCTTGGCAAATGGGGGCTACCAGAAGACGCCCCAGCCATCTAGTTGCAAGGAGCATTTTCTGACGCAGTCCCCCATGCCAAAGGCGCGCCTGCCCACGCCATCCGCCCCGCTCCACCGCCTAGAGCGCAGCCCCGACGGCGTCCTGGCGAGCAGCGCGGCCACGCACCGCTTGCCCCACGCGGGCAGCCTGGCGCCGGTCACTGTGCTCCCGCTCCGAGGATCGCTTCCCCAGGGATCAGGCTCCCGTGGATTTTCACCGCCGCTAGCCACAGCCCGGGCCACGGGATGGCGGTGGGGCAAACGTGGCCAGAGGGGTGCGTCTCTCGGGCCACTCCCGTCCAGCGGCGCGGGCACCAGCAGCGCGCCCCGGCACGCCGTGGGCGGCCAGTGGGCTCGGCGGCACGTCCAGCCGGGGGAGCTCTCCTCCCGCCACGGGCTGCACTGGAGACGCCTCGGAGGAGCGGGCCAGCAGGCCTGCCTGCAGCGCCTTCGCCTCCGGGCTGCGGGCGATGGGGGTCCCCCGCGCGGGCAGCCCGCACGACGAGGTGCGCGTCTCTGCCGCCGAAGCCAGGGGACTGAAGGCAGAGGCAGGGGGCCCGAGCGGAAGGCCCGCTGCCTAGCCGGGCTGCGCGGCACGGGCCAGCCGCGGGGGAAGGACGCACGGCGAGTACGTCCCGCCGGCCGGCCCCCTCATTCCCGCCCGGCGGACACTGCCCGCGAAAGCCCGCGTCCCCGTGCACAGAGGGAGGGCCCTCGGGGCAGCGCCGCTGGGCCCGCTTGCTCCCTCTCCGCGCCCCAGAGTCGGCCAGCGGCCGCCCGCCTGCCCCGCTTGCGCGGCTCTCCGTGCGCGATGCTGTCCCGAAGCGGCGGCCTCCTCGCGCCGCTGCCGGAGGGGTAGGAGGACCGTGGAGAAGGCGTCGCGCCGGGGCCCCTCCCGCCGCTGCTCCGGGCGCGCCTCCGCCAGAAGCACAAGGCGAGCAGGGCCGCGCCGCGCCGCTGGGGCGGGGCCTCTTTCGGGCCGCGAGGGGGCGCGCTGACCTGGCGCGCGCGGCGCCTCGACGGCGGAAGCTCCGGGCGCGGGAGGCGGGCTGCTTCCGGCGTGGGCCCCTCTGCCGGAGCCGCGTCCGCCGCCGCCGCGATGGAGACGATCCTGGAGCAGCAGCGCCGCTATCACGAGGAGCGCGAGCGCCTGATGGACGTCATGGTGAAGGAGATGCTCACGCGCAAGTCCACGGTGAGGGCGGGCGCGGCGCGGGGCGGGTGGCTGGGGGTGGGGGGGCCGCCGCCGCCGCCCTCACCCGCTTCCCTTCCCTTCCCTTCTCGAGCAGCTGCGGGACCAGATCAACTCGGACCACCGCACGCGGGCCATGCAGGACGTGAGTATCCCCGCGCCGGCTTCCCGGGGAACGGCCCGGGCCCCGCCGCCGCCACCGCGTGCCCCTCGCCCACGCTTCGACCTCGCTTCTGTCTCCCTTGCAGAGGTACATGGAGGTGAGCAGCAACCTGCGGGACCTTTACGACGACAAGGACGGGTAAGAACGAGTCGTGCCCCCCCTTGGCCTCTTGCCGTGAATGTGCGGACGTTGCCCCGGCTGTGCAGGTCAGACAGCCGGGGGGAGCCGTCGCGTTCCTCGTGTGGCCGCACACCCGGTGGGACAGTCGTGCTGCTTTCTCTGGTCTCTCAGGTTGCGGAAGGAAGAGCTCAGCGCCATTTCAGGGCCCAACGAATTTGCCGAGTTCTACAATCGGCTCAAGCAGATCAAGGAGTTCCATCGGAAGCACCCAAATGAGGTGAGGGTGCCTTGTGTCTTTGGACCTGGAGCGGTCTTCAGTTGGGGGTGGGGGTGTCCACTGGCCAGAAGAACCTGGCCAGTTCCCTCATTGCATGCCTGTCCGCCCAGCAACTTTGGGGTTCTAAGTTTGTTTTAAGCAATTGTTGTTCATTTGTGTTTTGACTTATTGCTTTACTTACGTTGTTCCTGCTTTTGCTCCCATTTTTTGCTTTTGTTGTGCTCCTACATGCCAAGCACAATCTCCACTGCCTTTTCTCAGGCCTGAGACTTCCTTACTCATAATGGAAAGGCTCATAACAGTGCAAAGGTTCATAATAGAGAGAGAGATCTAGTGATGCTAGATAGGGAAGGGAGGCTGGCAGCCACACAACATGACTTCCGCAAAAACAGGTCCTGACAAACCTTGTGGAATTCTTTGACAAGGTTTCGAGATGCCTAGATGGAGGGGATGCAGTGGATGTGGTTTACTTGAATTTCAGCTAGGCCTTTGACAAAGTGCCCCATGATCTCCTGGTTGAGAAACTGAGGAACTTGGGGATAGACCAATGCACTGTCCAATGGATTAGGGCATGGTTGACTGACCGAAAGCAGAGGGTAGCCATTAGTGGGGAATCATCAGGATGGCGACCATTGACAAGCAGGGTCCCCCAGGGCTCTATCCTGGGGTTGATCTTGTTTAATCTTTTCATCAGTGACATGGAAGAAAGGGTGAACAGTCTTTTGATCAAATTTGCAGATGATACTAAAACTGAAGCAGTGGCCACAACTGAGGAGCAGGTACTCCAGATCCAAACGGATCTGGACAGACTATGGAAGTGAGCAGGAGACAACAGGATGGCGCTCAATGTGGAGAAGTGCAAGGTCTTGCACTTGGGGCATAGGAATAGGTGTCATAAGTACAGGTTAGGGGACAAGTGGCTGGAGTGCAGCACTTGTGAAAGGGACCTCGGGGTGCTGGTTGACCGCAGGCTAAACATGAGTCAGCAGTGTGATGCGGTGGTCAAGAGGGCTAACGCCACCCTTGGTTGCATAGCCAGAAGTGTGGTTATTACTACCACTCTATACAATTCTGGTGCACCCGCAACTGGAGTATTGTGCTCAGTTTTGGGCCCCTTGTTACAGAAAGGATATATCCAGGTTAGAGTCAGTGCAGTATAGAGCCACAGGGTTGGTGGCCGGTTTGCAGGGGATCGGGTATGAGGCAAGACTGAGCGAACTGGGTCTCTTCAGCCTGGAGAAGAGGAGACTCAGGGGATCTGTTGGCGACATACAGGTATGTGAGGGGATGTCACAAGAAGATGGATGGAGACCTGTTCTCCCCTGCAGAGGAAGGCAGGACGCACTCCAATGGAGCAAAGCTCAGGGAGCCAAGGTTCCATGTAGATGACAGGAAGCACTTCCTGACAGTTAGAACCCTGAGGGTGTGGAATGGACTTCCACAGGAGGTGGTTGAGGCCCCATCGGTGAGGGTGTTCAAGGATAGGCTGGACGTGCACATGGTGGGCATGTCATGAGCGGAGCCAGCTGGTGCCGGAGGTCAGACTAGATGGCCCGGGAGGCCCCTTCTGACTTGCTCTGTTATATGTTACTCTGTGGATCCTTTCCCAAACCTTCCTGTGTATGCTTCCAGATTTTTGTGGCCCTGTTTGCCATGTTACTCTTTTGTCCCCAGAACTTTCCTGTAAACTATTGATGGCCATTCTTGAGTTTGGTATATCCATGCTTCAGAGAACTATTCCATGGTCTCAGGATGAGTGTTTCAGGGACTATAGGATGGCTCAGAAGGGGGGCACAGGGGTCACTCACCCCCTCACAGCCAGTGTGAAGAGATCTGTAGTGGTTGCTTCTCCAAAATCAGAAAGCCAGTCTTTATTTGGTTCATTTTTAACTATATTTATATCCTGTTTTTTCCCTTTAAAGGAATTTAAAGTGGCTTGCATAATTCCCCGCTTCTGCTTGATCTTATCCGAACAAGATAAGATCTTGTTATCTTATCCTGTGGGATTGGCCTGAGAGTCAGTGAGTGGGCCAAAGTCACTCAGTGAGCTCCATGGCTGAGCGGGAACTAGAAGCTGGATCTCCTGATTCCCAGTCTCTTAACTACTACATCACACTGGCTTTCTTGGACTGCCTGGAACAGGACAGGGGGAAAGGGGACATGCCAGTGGGTGGGAAGGAGATAGGCAAGTTATCTTGAGGCTCTTTAAGCCGCCTCCTGCCCAGTTCTGAAGCACCTTAACTAGACAGGCTGAAATGCTCATCTAGAGAAAAAAACAAGCAAAGATTTTGCAACTTCTCTGAGAAGACAAAGAGGTCAAGCAGAGGTCTTCTGCTCCAGCAGGATGCCTCTCCCTATCCTAATCTCCAGCAGGCAGTATCAGCATGGATATGATTATATAGTCATCCAATTATGTATTTAGCATACTTTCTTTGACCTGGGACTTTTTCATAGTGTTGGAGGGAGTAAACCTGTGGTCTGTAAACACCATTTGCAGGATCATCGCATGCCAGAGATCAACTTCATGGTTTCTTCCATATGGTATTTGGTGATCAGAAGCTTCCATGTTTTAGGACTTCTGATCACTTAAGACACAATCAGTAGGAATGTACACAACTTAAGAGAAATGCCACTTCTTGATAATGTGAAAAGATGTTTTTCTTCTGTAATAATTTCATAAAAATGGGAGAATGGTCTACATAGGTTATGAACCTGTGAACATGGAAAAGCTGCAAATAGATCAATTCAAGAATATCATCCATCCCTTTCAGATGGTGGACATGTGGCATTGTCATCCAATAGTTTCTGCTGTGTTTAAAGTATTTAGAGTACCCTGTCAAGCAACTGAGCAGCAGATTGGAGCCATGGCCAGCCTTATCAGCTTCCTCTGGCTCTGCTACTCTGTGGTTCTAAGCTATCTTTCCCTTCTTGCCTGTCTAATGTGGATTATAACTTGTTCTTGATTGGATACTGTTATTTATTCATTTAGATCCTACATTTTTTCCTACAAGGAATTTAAGGCACCTCACATCATCTTCATTCACTAGGTTAGACTGATAGTAAGTGACTGACCCTAAGCCACCTCTTGGGACTCATTCTTGAATGGGGAACTAGGACCCAAATCTCAGATTCCAGTCTAACACTCAGAGCCTACTGTGCCCTGGCAGTACACTAGACTATCACTGCCATGATTTGTACAGTGCCTGTCACATTAGTTGTCAGGAGCCACAGCAATGTCTTCTTTCTTTAGATTTGTGTGCCCATGTCAGTGGAGTTTGAAGAACTCTTGAAGGCTCGGGAAAACCCCAGTGAAGAAGCTCAGAGTAAGTCTACAGTCCCAATTTGCTTGGCATGGCTACTTGCTTAAGAGTCCTTTCCTTTAAACTCCTCCTAGGGATTGTTCTCTTTTTCTTGCTAGAGAATTTCTGGACTGTATCTCATTCTTTGCTCCTTGTAGACCTTGTAGAGTTCACTGATGAAGAAGGATATGGTCGTTATTTGGACCTACACGACTGTTACCTCAAATACATTAATCTCAAGTCCTCCGAGGTGAGGTTCCTGTACTCTGGGTTTTGAAGATACTTGATTGACTCTGTTCGTCGTCGTTTTTTGCTCCCATCTTCTGCTCAATTCCTGCTGCCCACGAGGTTCTGGTCTAACATACTGGGGTGGGAAGCCTCTGGCCCTGGGGCCACAGCTCGTCCTCCTGGGAGCCACTTCTGCCCTTTCAGCTTCCCCAGATGCACACGTTCCCTTCCTCTAACAGTCAAGTGGCGTCCTGGCTGTATCTTCCCCATGGTAGAAAGTTGAAATGCCTCTCCTGAGTTATAGATACTGGCAGCAAGAGCTCAGGCATTTCTGACTCCACTCCTGTTGCCATTTGCCCCACCCACCCTGTAATGTGCCTCCCCTGCATAAGTCCTCTGGAATAAAATTTTGGGGTGAAGGAGGTTCCTTGCTTGCACTATAGATATACAACAGGGGAAAGAGAGGGGAGGAAATGGGAAATAAGCATATTTGTTTGCTAATTCTGCAAGGTTCACTAGCAGTTAACAAATAGGTGGAACAAAGGTAGCTCTGGGAGGGAATGAGAGAAACCGCAGTTAGTGCCTACGGAGTTGATGGGCTGGGTTCCCCCATCTCTCCTCCACAGCAACGAGAGGAAGGTTTGCTTGAGAAAGTGGTTAGGTGGCAGCCACAATGCCCCGCAAGGAATCCTGTTCATGATTTTTCCTCTTTTCCTGTCCCTCTCAGAAATTGGACTACATCACATACCTCTCAACTTTTGACCAGCTCTTTGACATTCCTAAGGAAAGGAAAAATGCCGAGTACAGGAGGTGAACATTTACATCCAGTACTGGGAGGGAAAAAATGGACCCTGAAGTCTTCTGTGATCTTGGCTTGCACAACCTCCAGTGTGTCATTATCAGTCTGCCCTGTTTTTCTGTCATTATGGCAGGACCCTTAAGACTGTTTAAGTGCAGCTGTTTTATGACAATGAAGTGCCAGTGTAGGTAAACTTCCTGTCCCCTGCAGAGACAGATTTTGTTTGTAGGGTTGATCTCTGGTAGAAGAATCCTTGTGGGGAGGGGGGCATTGCTTGGGCTCTCTCTTCCTGCACTTGGTGTCTGTCGCTATTGCAGGTACCTGGAGATGCTTCTGGAATACCTTCAGGACTACACAGACCGGGTCAAGCCCCTGCTAGACCAGAATGAGCTGTTTGGGAAAATCCAGGCAGAGTTTGAGAAAAAGTGGGAGAACGGCACATTCCCTGGCTGGCCGGTGAGCAGTGAGCCTTGCTGGGAACTGGTGGTGGGGTTGGGCGAGTTGCCACACGGAAGAGAGCAGGACAGATTGCAGAACATCTGATCCACGGGGCTTCTGGGGCCTGAGGACAAGACTCCCTGTCATCCCACAGCAGCACCTCGTGTTTCTGCCTAAGGAAGTCGTCAGATCTGGCAGGGGCCTGCAGCTGCTAACTGTCTTGTCCTGTTGTTGTATTGGCAGAAAGAGACCAGCAGCGCCCTCACCCATGCTGGTGCCCACCTGGACCTCTCTGCATTCTCATCCTGGGAGGTTAGTTTGCCTTCTTCGACCTCTCTTGGTGTGGCTGGACTGGGGGGCAGGCCCATTGCTACCGCAACATGGGCTTTGGCCAAGTGTCTGTTCACTCTGCTGTGCTGTGTTGTCCTACGGGGGGCAGGGGGGGGAGGGTCAGTTGCTTCACCTAATGAAAGCCAAAAGGGGAGGAATCGGCAGTCCTTGCGGAATATCATGGAGCACCTTAACAACTGCAAGTACATTTAAGGGCCGGCACATTTCGATAGAGTCGACCCATGGCAAGTGTGTGAATGAATGTCCTCCACAGTGGCCTGTCCTGAACAGCCCTGCTCAGCTCTGGTAAACAATGTGGATGTGGGGTGCGGCAAAAGACGTGAACAAGGGACCCTAAAGTTTTAGGGAAATTAAAATGCAAAATTGGCATGCAATTGCAGTCATTCATGTGACAATGCAAGGGAGACTTACTTAAGGGTTATTTTTTGCCAATTTTTAAAAAAGTGATAATGGTTATTTTTGCCATAGGGTTTTTAAATGTCATGTTTTGATAACATCAATAATTCATAATCAAGCTCATGCAGTTTGGATTGTATCTTGATTCAGATTTTATTATAAACTGAACATGCTATGTAATGGTGGGTAGCTACTTTTAAATGTGCTTTATTGGATTGTTTTTAATGCATTATCTTTCACCTATTATATAATCTTACTACAAACTAATAATTTGCCCTATTAATCTAATGGTTGAATGAGTGGTGATTTTGTATAAGTAACGGCAATGTGAGCTGATTATATTATCTTTTTCTTTATATTTCTCTGATCTCTCTCACTCTCTCATGTGGTAATATAAAAACTTTGAAAAGTAATTTTACTAATGTATTCGCTGAAACACTGTCATGGAATTTATATGAACACTGAGCATTTTTCAATTCTCAGTTGTTTCCACATGCTTTAGAGCAACTTAAGTAAAATGTTGCATATTAACATTTATATTTTGGTAGTTATGATTAGTTTTGCTCCTTTATAGCCCTGAAGAAGATTTCTGAAATGTGTAGGGCAACAGTAAAACTTGTCTCACTGGCATCTGAGACTTGTCACAATTATTCCCCTCTTTGCTTTCTTTTTTACACTTGTGACTTCCCCTCTTGTTTGAGTAAAGGCTCATTGACATGTGTTCTACTTCCACCGTAGGAATTGGCCTCCCTTGGACTAGATAGGCTGAAATCTGCACTGCTGGCCCTGGGTCTGAAGTGTGGAGGGTAAGTCGGGAGCTGCCTGCCCACCAGAGAGCGCTGCTTTGGGCTTGGCCACAGGCTGCTCATTGGGGCTCACAAGGAAGCCAGAACCAGGCAGTCCGAGGGAACTCTGGCCCATCTCACATTTATTTTTTTACTTATTTTTATTTTCAAATGCATGTGTTGCTGAATAGCCCTCTAAGCAGCTAAAATTATTTGTTTTTCTATAAAAATGAAGGACAACGAGGAGGGCGTGTGCCCCTACTTCCAGGTTACTGGTTCTCTCTCTTCCTCCTGCTTAGGACCCTTGAGGAGCGTGCACAGAGGCTGTTCAGCACCAAGGGCAAGTCCCTGGAGGCCCTGGACCCCTCCTTGTTTGCTAAGAACCCCAAGACAAAGGGAAGCAAACGGTGAGCCCCTGCACTCTCGGCACGTTTGAGTGCGGCCTTGTCTGCGCCAAAGTCATACAGATTCTCTGGGGTGGGGGCAGCTGCCCTTTTTCTGTGGTTTCCCAGAGGGTAGCAGCAGCATCTGATCCTGAACAGGCTGCTGGGCTCATGTGGGGCATCCCAGCACAGTCTTCACACTGCTGTTGCTTTGACAGGGATACGGAGAGGAACAAGGATTTAGCCTTCTTGGAGGCTCAGATCTACGAGTACGTGGAGATCCTTGGGGTAAGTTTCCCCTGATGTGGTGCCCTGAGGCAGACCGGGAGTGCAAGCACCATGCTAATGGCTCACTGTCTGGTTGCAGGAGCAGCGGCAGCTGACACATGAGAACGTACAGCGGAAACAGGCACGGACTGGGGAGGAGCGCGAGGAGGAGGAGGAGGAACAGATCAGCGAGAGTGAGAGTGAGGATGAGGAGAACGAAATCATCTACAACCCCAAGAACTTGCCACTGGGCTGGGATGGCAAGGTGAGCCCCACTTCTGTAGCCGAATGGAGGCCACGTCCTTCCGCTCCCCCTGCCGGGGCCGGTGTGCTCTGCCTGGGAAGCTCATGCCTTGCCTTGCCTTGCCTTGCCTTGCAGCCCATCCCCTACTGGCTCTACAAACTGCACGGCCTGAATATCAACTACAACTGCGAGATCTGTGGGAATTATACATACCGGGGGCCCAAAGCTTTTCAGCGGCACTTTGCGGTAGGAGGACGGCAGGATGCTGGCAGCGTACTTGGGGGAAGGTGGGAAGGCTCTCCAGCAGAGCTTCCATGGAGCTTATGCTCTGCATTCGCCCCAAGAAAGAACATTGCCATGGGTAGGCCTAGAGGAGGACCTCTCTCCATCAGCACTTTGGTCTCCGAGGAGCTACCCTGGCAGGCCACTTGACCACGGCCACACAGTCCAGGTGCTGTGTCCACCTTGGGGGCAGTGAGGCAGCATGTGGAGAGGGCTGGCTTCTCTTGCTGCTTGTGCCAGACTCTTCCGGGGCATTTGGCAGAGTCCTGTGCCTAGTTCTAGTTGGTGCTCTCCCTGATGGCTGTCTCTGCTCTGCAGGAATGGCGCCATGCCCACGGAATGCGATGCCTGGGCATCCCCAACACAGCTCACTTTGCAAACGTCACGCAGATCGAGGATGCTGTTTCACGTAGGTGGTGTCGGGTACTTCTCCGGCTCGTGGGCGCTGCAGCTTCTGCATTCGCCTGGAGCCATTGTGAGGAGGGGAGTCCTTGCTGGCATAGTAGCTCTTAATGGGGGAGTGCTGGCCCTTTTTCCCAGGCTGGACAGCAGTGGCTGTGTGAACTCACCTTGCTCCGGGGTAGCAGGAGCGTTAACATGTAGAAGCTCCAAGGGAGTGTCAGCTCTGCAAAGAGGGCGGTCATTTCCTCTACTCTACTTTTCTCCGGGAGGCCAGGAGCCATTTTGGGGTGGCGATGCATTGACTGGGTGTGTCTGTCTTGCAGTGTGGGCAAAGCTGAAGCAGCAGAAGGCTTCGGAGAGGTGGCAGCCTGACACTGAAGTAAGCTGGGACAGGAACAATGTCCATGGCCCTTTTTCAGGAAACTGGAGGGCTTAATGGCGTGTGCCCTTTAGGTCCCAAGGGTAGCATAGGATGGGGAAATCTCATGAGCCTTCAGTTACCATAGGATCTGTATTGTTGACTAAATGGAACCTCTATGCTAAAGGACCATCTGGATGTCCCAGAATATATGGGCAGCCACCACAAGCAAGATGGGGGACTGTAGCTTTGGGGCCACGGGATGCTGGCCTTGCTGATCCATGGCCGGATCCAGCAGGGCACCTCCCCTGCTTGAAGTGCTCACCTCTCCATGCTGCTCCCCCAAGAGAGGATTTGGGGGAGACCCAGAGGCCACTCTGAGCCTCAGCATGATGCCTGCTCTGCTTTGCGCTTGGGACCTCACAGGCTTCTTCCTTTTCTCACCCCAGGAGGAATATGAGGATTCCAGCGGGAACGTGGTCAACAAGAAGACCTATGAGGATCTGAAACGTCAAGGCCTGCTCTGAGGGGAATGACTGGCAGGAGCCTCCTCCTCCTCCTCCTGGTGCCCACATTTCCCCCTTTCGTGTGACCAGGCACTGTGAGGATGCTTATAACTGGCAGGATGGATCCTGCATGAAGTTTTCTTTGTAAGAACTGATACATGAAAATAAACCCTGGCTTTAGATGCAGAAGTCGCAAGCACCCGGTGTGGTTTGTAGCCTTGCTGAGCGGATGCTTCAGACCTTCCCAGCTTCTTGTTTTAACCCATCCTTGTTGACTATGATCCAGAACAGTGCAGACCACGCTGAGACATGCTCCCCTCAGCGGAGTGCAGCTGCAGTTTGGCCCTGAAGCTTCTTTGCTCGGTTGTCACACTTTTATGCCACTCTGTAGTGGAAGGTTCCCCCCCACCAAAGATGCAAAGGGCATTCGTGCCTCCCTTCTCCCCCCACTGCAGTCCTCAGTGCATGCTGGGAAAGCCCACATCTTGGACAGGGGCCTGTCCCCACCTGGCCTGGCTGCAGCTGGCCACCAAGCTCAGTTCCACTTTGCGGAGATTTGTGAATCTCCTGCCACTGCTCCCTTGATGGGGAGGCTGCACTGCTGGCGCCAGTGCCCAGGGAGGCGAGCACTTGCTTAGGGGGCCATCCTCTGGGGAAGAGCTTGTGTGGCCTCAGCGGAAGGAGCCTGCTGTGGTTTCATTTCTCCAGGTACAGGCCATGCATGCATGGAAAGGCTCGCATGCTGGTTGGCAAGGGAGAGAGGTTAGCCACAGCCGCCAGCCTGCGAAGCCGAGTGGGAGGCCTTGCAACGAGCTGCAGGGCCTGTGTCATGCCTCCTCCTCATTGTGGTTTCTGTGCTGCTTGCCTGGGTTCCCTGAGGTGCCCCAGGTGTGGGCAGTGTGGATAATTAAGCTAATTGGAGGAGGCTTGTTGCTGTGATTACATGAGGAAGCCAAGGCTGTGCTCAGGCCAGGTGGTGTCTCAGACGCTCTGCAGCAGCAAAGCCAGTGCTCAGAACAGAGTGGCGTGGCTTGCAGCATGCAGGGCATGTTCCCTTTTGCTGCTGTGTGCATCTTCTCTTAATGATGTGCCCCAGTCCTGTTCTTTCTGCTGGCCACAGCCTGTAGACAAAAGGAAGGGCACACAGAAGGTTCTCTTGGTGTCCAAAGGTCTTGCAATGGGACAAAAGTTTGGAGGCTCTGGGAAAGTCAGGAGGGGACAAACCTTTGGCTTTTCTTTTGATTTTTGATTCTCTTGGGTAATAACTATGCCTGTTGAGGCTTTGTGTGGGAGGGAGCTCTTCCTTTTTTGCTTCTTTCTATGAGGATTACTTAAGTGATTTTAGGTACAGGAAGGGGACAAGTCCCCATGAAGTCTGGCTTGGGAATGGTGTGTCTTGCCCACCAGCCATCATCCGGGATCGGCAGCACCACAGGTGGGGAGAGTGATTGTTCCCTTGAGCATCAGGTAAGCAATTCCCTCCGTGCCCCCACCCCCTGCCACTGCTGGTTGGTTGGTGCTACCTCTGGCTGGGCAGGGAGGAGGACTCCCCAAAGAGCATATCTTACCAGCGCTGGAGGTGGAAATTGTTCAGACAGGTATCACAGGTTCTCTGCAGGTGACAGACAAGCAAGGTACGTGACCACAGATACTGGGTTCCTTTAGGGAACAGGGTGGGCTGCATGTCGGTGAAGAAGACCTGCTTGCTACAGAAGGGCTGCTAGGCTAAATGTTGAAGCTGAAGTCCTGGCAAGGAACTCTGTCTGTAGCTGAGGCAAAAGCCATTTCTCAAATGGCATCTTTCGTAGGATGAGATCCTGAACAACTGGGGATTGTAGGAGAGGTTTGGAGGTTCAGTCTCTGGTTCTTTGGCTGATAACTTCAGTTCAAAACATTTTGTCTGCATGTCTGAGGGTGTTTTTTCTAATAGACAAAGGAACAGACTACCACTGTTTTAACCTGGTACCGCTCTTTTTGTGCCACCCTTTTCTTTACTCTGACAGGCCTTCATTTTAGTGAAGAGTGTGCTGGCTGTGTCATAATTTGGATGCAGCTTTCTCTCTCGCCCAGTTTTGGCCAGCATCTTTAGGGAACAAGTCTGGATGAGCCAGGAAAGCATTTGATGCCTCTCATCAGCCAGGGGACCCAGCCTCTCCTGAAGTTTCAGAGTGGCTGCTGTGAGAGAATTTAGAGATTAATATTGAGCAGCAGCAGATCCAGCTGAGGTTTTGTTGACAGTTGAACAGTGGTGGGTACGAAATGGTAGTGGTTACGCTGCTGTCCTTGATGGCTGTTTCTGGCTTCCCCATTTCCCCCCTGAGGCTCAGCCAAACATACCGTTGCCAGGCCAACTGCATGTGCGAGGAGCAAACAGCATGGGACCTTTGGGCTTGTCATTTTCCAGTCTCCATGGCAGTCACCAGTCTCTTGGGGACCCTGGAAAGGAGCCGGCAATCTTCCTAGATTTTGTATATTCCTATGTGAGCTTTCTTCTAGTGTGTGGTTCTTGGCCCACCTCCAGTGTCTGAAAGAGCAATTTAATTCATAGACTTTAAAGGGTTGGGGTAAGTGTCTTCAGGGACTGAAAATTCTCCGGGTTGATCTGCTCTGGCAACCAGGTCCAAAGCAGCCAGATGATTTAAGGAACAGCTTAACTAGCAAATGTCTGGTGCACCATCTTTAGTTGGTAGGAATATAACCAGTTCTGAAGCAACTGGTTCTGAAGCAACTAGATCGAGAGAGGTATTACTATATACGACTCTGGTGCGCCCGCAACTGGAGTATTGTGCTCAGTTTTGGGCCCCTCATTACAGAAAGGATATAGCCAGGCTAGAGTCAGTGCAGCGTAGGGCCACAAGGTTGGTGGCCGGTTTGCAGGGGATGCCGGATGAGGCGAGACTGAGGGAACTGGGTCTCTGCAGCCTGGAGGAGACTCAGAGGGGATCTGTTGGTGACAAACAGGTATATGAGGGGATGTCACATGGACAGAGACTGTTCTTCCTACAGAGGAAGGCAGGACGCACACCAACGGAGCAAAGCTCAGGGAACCAGGCTTCCATTTAGATGCCAGGAAGTACTTCCTGACAGTTAGGACCCCGAGGGTGTGGAATGGGCTTCCACGGGAGGTCGTTGAAGCCCCATCGGTGAGGGTGTTCAAAGATAGGCTGGACATGCACATGGCGGGCATGTCCTGAGTGGAGCTGGAGGTCAGACTAGATGGCCCGGGAGGCCCCTTCTGACTCGCTCTGTTTCTATGTTTCTAACTTTAAATGGTTGTTGGTCTGCTTCTAAGCATAACTTAAAGTTATGAAACTTGCAAGAAAGTCCTGTATAGTTTGCATCCTTGATACCAGAAGAAGTGCATTCTTCCACACAAAATGTCCTCAGAAGTCCTCCTCCAACTGACCCTGCCACCTGAGGATAAGCAGGTAGTGACGTGAAGCAAGGCCTTCTCTGGTTCTTCAGCTGGAAACTGCAGTCAAAAACAATAATATTTTAGCTGCATGTGAGGGTGAGTCACCGAGAATAAGTGTTTTGACTGATTAGAAAAACAGATAACAATAGATTGCCACAGTTTGTGGCCAGGGATCAGTTTTGTTTGCACCTGCCTTTTCTTTACTCTGACAGGTCTCCATTTTGGCATCAAAAGTGCTCTCTGTGTCATTTGGATGCAGATTTTTCTCTTACCCAGTTGGGACAACCCCCGTCAAGGAACACTCTCCCCGGGAGGCCTGAGTGGTGCCCACGCTGGTATTTTTTTGTATTACTGCTTTGATTAGCACTATTTTCTGTAGCTGCTCTTGGTGATTTGAAATGGGGAATTAATTTGATAGTTAAATTTGTTTCCTTCTGTTAGTCCTTGGTGACCTTTGAAACAAAATAATGAAAAGAATTGCTCTAGCAACTCATGTTCACAAGAATACCTTGCAAGATTTCCCAAACTGGAGGGCCTTTCATCCCTTCTGGAAGATAATAGCACTGCTACTGGAAAATGCCTATTCATTTGCTCTCAGAGCATGATCTAATCTAACAAGGCCAGTCATGGGAGACAAATTCTGCCAAGCATGGCCCCTCCAAGAGATTCCTGACATGTGTTGCCAACATCTTTCTCCAGCCAAAAGTAGAGGAAGGTACGAGAGGATCAGCTATCCTCTGTTTAATACTAATGAGCAGGGATAGTCTGGTGGACAAAGTAACAATGGGAACTCTGGGGGAAAGTGACCATGTGATACTTGAATTCTCATTTATAAAGGAGACAAAGGGTAACTGGAGCCAAACAAGCATCCTGGACTTCAAGAAAGCCTAGTTTAACGAACTCACAAAAATGATAGGCAAGGTGCCATGGCAACACACCCTTAAAGGGAGACCAAGAGGGGTGGGAAATCTTGAAAAAGAAGATTCTCCAAGCAAAACTACAAACAATTCCATCAAGAAAAAAGTGTAGAAGTCAGCCGAGGAAGCCCATGTGGCTCCACAAAAAGTTAAGAAACGGCCTGAAAGAAAAAAACATACAGGAAGTGGAAGCAGGGCCAGGCCACGAAAGAAGAATATAAACAAATAGCAAGGAATTGCAGGAATAGCATCAGGAAGGCTAAGCAGGAAATGAGCTGAAAATAGCAAGGAATGCCAAGCACAACAAGGAAGCTTCAGATAATTCCAGAACAGAAGACATGAGAAGGAGAAGGGTGTCCAGCTACTTAAAAGTGGATGGCAGAGTGGTAACAGATGACAAGGAAAAGGCAGAAGCACTCAATTCCTACTTCGCCTCAGTCTTCTCCCACAAGGAAATTGCAATCAAGAGGAAGTTCAAGCTGGAAGTGTGACAAACGGTCAAGAAATACCTAGATGGAATAAACACTTTCAAATCTCCAGGACCTGATGAACTCCATCTCAGTGTCATAAAAGAGCTAGTGGAGGAACTCTCAAAGCCACTGGCTATTATCTTTGATAATGTCCCTATCTTCAAAAAGAAGAGAAAGGATGAACCTGGGAACTACAGACCAGTTAGTCTGTCATCAATCCCTGGTAAAATTCTGAAGCAAATTATTAAAAAATCTTATCTGCAAGAATCTTGAAGGAAACACAGTGATTAATAGAAGCCAGCATGCATTTATCAAAAATAAATCCTGTCAAGATTAATTTAATCACATTTTTTGATTGGGTAACCTCCCAGAAGGACAAAGGGAACACTATGGACATGATCTACCTAGACCTTAGCAAAGCTTTCGACATAGCACCACATGACATTCCTATAAGAAAATTAGCAAAAACTGGACAAGATGGAAAAACTATTAGGTGGCTCCAAAATTGGCTGCTTAATCAGACACAAAGAGTGCTCATCAATGGCACCTTCTCAAATTGGATGCTGGTAACTAGTTGGAATGCCACAGGGCTCAGTCCTGGGCCCAGTGCTCTTCAGTATCTTCATTAATGCTTTAGAAGAGGAAGTACAAGGAAAGAGAATCACATTTGCAGATGATACAAAACTAGGTGGAATAGCAAACACTCTAGAAGAGAGAATGAAGATCTAGGGCACTTTTGATGAACACTGGGCTGAAAGCAACCAAATGAGATTCAATACGGACAAGTGCCAAGTCCTCCACCTAAGAAAGAGAAACCAAATGCATCAATACAGGATGGGGAATATTTGACTCAAAAGAACTGGAAAAGAAAAAGAACTTGGAGTAATTTTAGACAATAGGCTAAACATGAGCCAACAATGCGATGCAGCCACCAAAGGGGCAAATGCTATGTATTTTGGGATGCACTAACAGAAGTACTCCAAATCACAAGAAGTAGTAGTTCCCCTATACTCCTCACTAGTCAGACCTCATCTGGAATACTGTGTCCAGTTCTGGGCACCAAGATTTAAGAAAAGTGATGCAGAAAAATCAGAAAGGGTCCAGAGGAGGGCAACAAAATGATCCAGAGTTTGGAAACCCTGCCCTAGGAAGAGAGACTAGGAGAACTGGGTATGCTTGGCCTTGAGAAGAGAAGACTGAGCGGGAGACATGATATCCCTCTATAAGTACCTCAGAGGCTGTCACAAAGAGGACGATCAAGATCTCTTCTTGCTGATACGAGAATGTAGGACACAGAATAATCATTTCAAATTGCGGCAACCCAGATTCAGACTGGACATCAGGAAAAGTTTCCTCACTGTCAGAATAACATAGCAGTGGAACCAGCTGCCCAGAGAGGTTGTGGGCTCTCCCACACTAGAGACATTCAAAAAGAAACTGGACAGCCATCTGAGTGGGATGGTGTGACTTGGTGTCCTGCAACAACAGGGTGTTGGACCAGATGGCCTTCAGGGCCCCTTCAAACTCTACTATTCTGTAATTCTATGGAGGGGTGGGGGGTGCAAATAGAAACAGTGAGTCAGAAGGAGCCTCCCAGGCCATCTAGTCTGACCCCCAACTCTAGCCAGCTCCACTCACGACATGCCTGCCACGTACATGTCTAGCCTTTCTTTGAACACCCTCACCAACGGGGCCTCAGCCACCTCCCGTGGAAACCCATTCCATACCCTTGGAGTCCTAAGTGTCTGGAAATACTCCCTGGCATCCAGATTGAACCTTGGTTCCCTGAGCTTTGCTCCATTGGAATGTGTTCTGCCCTCCTCCACAGGGGAGAACAGGTCTTTACGCATCTCCGCATGACACCCCCTCACATACCTATATGTCACCAACAGATCCCCTGGGAGTTTCCTCTTCTCCGGGGGAAAAGACCCAGTTCCCTCAGTCTTGCCTCATATGGCTTTCCCTGCAAACCAGCTGCACCAATTCCAACCCTGCTATATCCTTCCTGTAATTTGGAGCCCAGAACTGAACACAATATTCCAGTTGCGGGCGCACCAGAGTCCTATAGTAATGCCTCTCTCTTGTCAGTAATGCCTCTCTTGATCTACTCCTGACTCATGTTTAGCCTGCAGTCAACCAGTACCCCGAGGTCCCTTTCACAAGTGCTGCTCTCCAGCCACTTGTCTCCTAACCTGTACTTATGACACCCATTCCTATGCCCCAACTGCACTTATCCACATTGAGCGCCATCCTGTTGTCTCCTGCCCACTTCCATAGTCTGTCCAGATCCTTCTGGATTCGGAGTTCCTGCTCCGCAGTTGCATCACAGCCCCCATTTTAGTATTGTCTGCAATACTAAATAGAATACAAAGCAAATTAGCTTTTGTGAAGGATAACTAATTGGATAATGAAAATCAGCCCACTCATCAGCTTGTGACCAAAATCTGACAGATCTGCAAATGTTTTGTTTTGTTTTCTGAGTCCCCAGATGAAGGAAGGCTGTGGGAAGCAACCATCAACAATGTGGCTCTAGGCATGTGATGTCATTTGGGTATCACCTGAAGAGCAGATCGGGTTGATTCCACCTGAATCAACAGATCCGGTTGATTCCAGCTGCTGCTACTTTGCCCTTTGCTTCAGGATCTTTTTTTCCACAAAGGCCACTTGGTAGACCTTGTGGAAAGCCAGCTGGGACATGGAGGAGCTCCTGGGCAGAGAAAGAGCCTGGAAATAGCTGGATGTTCAGCATTACACAGTGCCAGGTTCACTGCCCACACGCAATGAGCTTGCAAGCCACCAGCTCTTGACAGCAGTTGCTATAACTTTGCAAAAAATATAGCCCTCTGGACTGAAGCAGGGTCACCTAGGTGGCTGCGATCTTGCTTTTTATTTATTTCCTTTCCATATAATCACACTGCCAAAGCCCTTTTATATATCCTACCTTGCACCAAAGATGGTGCTCCAGGTGGCTAGCAGTGACAGAGTGGAGAATTTTTAAGAGCATAATTAAAAATAACAAAACAGCTAAATAGCACTCGTGCCGCTAAAACCCAGCTCGGCAACGAATCTTCTTCCCTACTAAAGGCCTCAACATTTGTTCCTTCATGCTGATCTAGACCGCAACGAGAATCATGCCCCCTTCCCCTCGCTCTGACCACGTAACTCCTTGCCTGGCTTCCTGGCCATGCCTGGGATCATTGCACCTGCCTTGCCCTCAGAGAGCCCATGTGAATTCCCCCATGGATTTCCCTCATGGGTTTTCACAAATAAGATTCAGTAGGCGTCTGGTGAACTCCAGTTCCCTATGTCACTGATTCAAAGGTCTCAAAAGTTCTTTTATGTTGGTCTTCCCCATTCTGTCTGCCCCTCCTGCCTAGAACATGTGAGTGCTGCAGCTTCCCATCTCACTTCTGGTGCCTTGTTTTCTGCACCACATCGTGCACCCAGTGGGGCTTCAAGGACATGCTGCGGGGACCTGGTGGGATTTCTGATTCAGGGCCCCGGGGGCTTGGTGCTTGGAAGCTGCACCTGCGGGTTGGAGTTGGCAGCAGCCTAATGCGGGGTAGCAGGGCTAGCACTGTCGAAGTGGCTTTCCTGGTTCGTGGCCCAGACCCTGAGATAACGGGGTGAGTGCTCGGCCTGTGTGCCTTCCAAGCCCAGCCTTCCTGGGGACATGAGTGTAACCCAGAATCTGCCTCCAGGCTCGGGGGGGAGCCATCGATTCATCCGGGGAGGCAGGCAGTCCAGCGGTCTGCTCTGGCCCAGCCAGGCCCACTGGCTTCCACCGGTCTTGCGTCGGCAGTCTGCAACAGCCCGAGGGTGCAAGGCAGTCCATTAGCCGTTGCCCAGGGAGGGGGAGCCGCTTGGAGGTACCAGGCGGAAAGATGCCTGCGAGCGTGGCCAGGGCACCAGACCTGCCTGCTTTCTCTTCTTGGAGAAAGGGATAGATGGCACAGGGAGGAGCTGCCCCTGCCAGCACCACTAGGCCTCCGTGCCCATTCCCCATGGGGAGTGGAGAGTGCTGTGCTGAGGTGGGCCAGCCAGTGGCGCATGGCCCCACACCAGCCTTCAAGCGCTCCCGCTCCCACGAGTGTCTCTAGCCACGGGAGCAGCACATCGCCCACCCTCCCTGGCAGGGTGAGCCCCACCAGTTTTCTTGGACTACAGACCTGGGGAGCCTGGAGGCTGCATGGGGACTGTCTGGGAGGCCAGGCCAGGCCAGGCTGGAGGCTGCCCCCACTGCCTCTGTTGCTGAGGTGCAGACAGATCTCTGGCTGCACTGCATTCGAGCGAAGGCACGCCCACTGAAGTGACTGGGCAAGGCGCACGGGGATGACTCCACCTGGTGGCAGATCCCTTCTACTCACTGCCTGGTGCCTGGGTGTTGCCTCTGGTGCCATCTTCTGTTTGTGGTGAAGCTGTGGACAGTGGAGAATGCATGCATGGTCCATCCCCCAGCAGGTCCAAGTGGTGAAAGCAGTCTTGGTCCAGGATGACAGTTTCCAGCTCCTGGCTCTTCTCAGCTCAAGGTAAGAGATTTGATTTCTACACAGCTGGGGCTCTTCTGGGGGTCACTGACTGAAGGGGACATTCTGGCACAATGGCTCCTGGCAAGTATGAGCTGCAGGAGGCACCCGAGCACCATTGCAGCCCTTGGAAGAACCTAGGAGTAAAGGAGGAAGCATCACTAGTTGAGTATCTGCCTGCCGATGCCTGTGGAAAGCCCAAGGAAAAGTGGTTGTAACTGACTACAGACATGCTGGGTGGGGCCTGGACAGACACCCCTCCACCTACCCCCCAATTCCATAGGCAGACACTGGCTTTTTCTCTCCCAGAGACCCCCTAAAGCACACCTGGCCTCTGTCTGTCCACAGGCCTCCTCCCACTCTGGGTGGTTCTGCAGATCATCAGTTGGAGCTCTTGTGCCTTCGCAGGTGAGGCAGAAGACATGAAGGGATGAGGGCAGATGAGGGGAGGAAGCAAGGCTCAGCAGGAAGGCTGGGGAAGATGGGCCTCCTTCAGAGGGACCCCACCCCTGCCCCTCTGCACTCTCCTGTGAAGCACCCTGCACAGCTGCAGCCCTGCTCCTCCAGTGCAAGCACGGGGGGCCTGCTGCTGAGGGCTGCTCACTGCTCCCTTCTTCCCCCTTCCCTTTTCTTCCAGAGCCTGGATCCACCCAGGGAACACCTCTTTCTTCCAGCACCTCAGGGAACAGTACAGGCACAGTGTCTGTAAGGAAGCTCAACCCCCAGCATGGAGGGAAGGCCTGGGTGTCAAGCAGTTCTTGGGTGGGATGAGCAGGAGGGTTGGCTGGGGTGGGAAGCAGAACTGCCTGCATCTGGGAGACCGACACCCCCGTGGAGGAAGACGCAGGTGAGGGCACGTGCCAGAGGCCGCCAGCAGAAGGGGCTGCTGGCACCCCCAGGCTTGGCGGTGGCACCAAGAGGGGCTGGGCAGGGTGCAAGGAGTGTAAAGGATGGTGGGCTTGGGGAGTCCAGATTTCTTGCCGTGCAGATTTTGCTGTTTCCTTGCTGCAGGTCACTTGCCAGAGCTTCCAGTGTTCCGGGGTAAGATGCTACCAGGAGGAAGTGCACAGAAACAGCATGGCGTTCTGCCACAATGCCTCATACTGTAAGGTAGGCAAGTTCTGCCAAGGGTCTGAAGCCGCCTGGAGCTACAGGGGTCTTGGCATGTCCTTGAACTCAGTCTGGACTTCAGAGTGGATGATTCAGTGGGAGTGGGGGAATGGAATGCCCCCCCTGAATTAGAACACAGCAGCCGTGCGTGACACACCAGCTGTGCTAACACCTCTGTGACCACTGCAGCTTTCCCAGCTCAACAGCACCAGCTACACAGCAGGATGCAGCAATGACTGTGGAAACAGCAGCACCACCGAGATGTGCACAGCACGCTACAGCCGGGCTCTGGACATGGGCCCGTGCACCATGGAGTGCTGCAGTGCGCCAGACTGCCTGGGCCTCAATGCCAGCGCCTACGGTGAGGCCTCCAACTGGAGCAGTGCCGCTGCAGCGAGCGGCCACACCACCGCCCCTCCACAGGGCTCTGGCACTGGGCCTTGCTGGGGGGGAGAATGGGCAGCTGCATTTGGGGCCATTGAAGGCTTTGGTGAAGTGCTTCTCCTGCCTTGTCTGTTTCAGGTGACCTGCCTCTTGCCACCACCCCACTTCCTACCACCACCCCCTCTACCCCCCGCTCCACCACCACCAGAGCACCTCCCAAGAATGTAAGTGCAGCTTCACATTCTGGCGGGCAGCATCTTGTGGGGTGGGGAGCCAGAGGCCATAACTCTTCAGCAACAAAACCAATGTTCTCTGATTCTGCCCTCCTCCTCCTCCCAACCTCAGGCTGGCCATTTGCAGTGCTAGCCTACAAAATGCCCACCCGATGCCTCCTTTGCCTCCTAGGGGAAGGTGTGCTCAAGTTTCACCTGCCATGGAGAAGGATGCTACCAAGGCCGGAAGTCCTCCATCAGCTGCATCGTAGGCTATGATTTCTGTGAGGTACCCTTTCCAGGTTGACCCCCACTACCTTCTGAGTCCCATTTGTGAGAGCCTCAGCTCAGGTCCATCCACCCCGTGAAGCCCCCACTGTCCACCAGACAGATGCTAAAGAGTTGCAGGATTGTTCTGGAGCATCAAAGAGCCTTAGAAGGCTGTTGGCTCTTTGAGGAGGGAGCCTTTGTGGGCTGAACTTGCCCAGCAGCCTCCAAAACCTATGCGGCTTGAGATGTCAGGAAGTCTTGTGAACCAACGCAAGTGCATCTCATGAGAGTGTGCATTCTCAGGTGAGAATGGGTGGGGGCTGGTGGAAGCTGAACAGATGGCAGGACATCCCAAATAGGTCTTTTCTTTTAAAGGCTGTAAAAGAGAGCAAGGACCACCAGTTCCACTCTGAAGCCTGTTTTCTGTTGCTCTTTGAGTGGGGCCAGTCATTTCCATCCCCTTTGCTTGAAACAGCAACCCCTCTGGGTGCCGGTGCATGAAGCAACAGGTGCCAAGCTGCTTGCAGCTCCTGCCTCACAGAGCACCTCTTCCTTTTCTCCTTCCAGATGAAGAAAACAGGACCCCACTTTGTGGCAGGCTGCAGCAAAGTCTGCCAAACAACTGGCCCGGCCTGTGCTGCGAGATCCACTGCTCCTTGCTATCAGGAGTGCTGCCCGGCTGTGCCCAAAACCAGCTGCCTCAAACTGGATGGGAAAGTTCACTTCAACAGGGCCACACGTGTGCCTTTAGCACCACCCGCGTCCCAAGTTCTGGCCTGGGCAGCAGTCGTTGGCCTGACCTATTACGCCCTCTCCTCCACAGGGCTCCACTGAAGGAGGCAGCTCACGCTTGGTAGCAAGATTCTGGCAGTAGCTAGAGAAGAGCACCCCCCCCCCAGCACCCCTTTCCTCTCCTTTCTCCTGGCTCCTTGCACAATAGGAGAGGCGCCCAGAAGATGCCGCCTCCTCCGTTTGGTCTTCCTGTGCTGCTGGATGGTACATGTGCCATGGCGTTCTCTCTGGTCTTCTCTCTGGGCTGCAGCAGATGCCTGGGAGCAGTTAGCAGATTTAAACCTGGCCTTGGCCCCGCAGCGAGGGCGCTCCCATTCCAGGAAGGCAGCTGAGCTGGGCTGCTTTTCCCTTGCTTTTCCCAGCCCCACATGGCAACACCGGGACCAGCGCAAGGGGCTGCCTTGGTCTACACATGGCAGGAGCGCCTCCTCCTCCTTTTTCCTTGTCCCATCACATTCTCAGCGCTGCTTGGGCCTCGGTCGGTCGTTTTCTCTCCTTGGACACTGCCAGCAGCCAGAAGGTTTTGAGGGGAGGGAAAGCAAAGGTGGGAGGGGGGTTGCTGGACCCTCTACCTGCATGGAAAGGCCAGCGCCTGCTGCGTGGGGGGTGCGCGCTGCGTGACACCAGTCTCTCCAATAAAAGTGGGAAAGCTGTTCACCCAGGTGCTTGATGATCCCGTGACTTTTATTTGCATGATTCCTGCCCTGTTGGAGGAAAACTCCCGATGGGGGCAGAGGTGGCCTGCAAAAGCATTCCGGGGGCGGGGGCGGGGTCATTTCCCTGCGCGGCCTCCGGGTGCGGGGAGTTAGTCTGGCGAGGTGACCAACTTTCCATTCTGGGTGGCGAATGTGGCTGCAAAATGAGGCGGAGCCTCTCCGGCCACCGCGGGGACGAGAGCAGTTGAGCGGCGGCGAGCGCAGGCCGGCCCCCACCGGGCGTTGCGGGGCGTACGGACGGCGCCCGGCGTCGCAGCGGTGGCCGGAGAGCTGGAGCGACGGCCTCCCCGCGGCGGAACGCGGGCGAAGCGCGTGGCGACCGCGCCGCTCTGGCCGGCAGGGGACGGGCGCCCCCCTTCGGGCGCTTGGACGGGCCTGCGGCACGGTGGGCGGTGCGCTTCTCCGACGTGCGTCAGCTGCCCCGCCCGCCCTTGCAGCGGGAAGAGCGAGGCTCCCCGTCCGGGCTCGGTCGGCCCCCGCGTGGGTCGCCACGTCCTCCAAGCGCCGCCGCCGCCAGTACCAGCGCCTTCGCCGGGCCGACCCGGCAGAGCGCCCCTCCGGAAGCCGGCGCATTGGCGCTGCGGATCACGGACACAGCCGCCCTGCGCCGCTGCCCTGCGCGCCTCGAGGGAAAGCCCGCATCCCCCCCCCTCCGTGCGCGATGGACCAGTCGGTCGCCATCCAGGACTCGCTCGCGGCGGGGGAGACCTGCCTTGCCGTATCCTTCGCGAAGGGCGCTCGGGAGAGCGGGGCGGGTTGTCCCGCCGAGCGGGCGGCAAGCCGGCGGTGCCTGCTCGGGTCGCTGTCGTGGGCGGGCCGCAGCTTCGCGGAGCCTTCCTTGACTGCCCGCGGCAGGCCGTGCAGGGAATCGTGGAAGCAGGCGGGCAGAGCGTGGGAAGCCGCCTCCTGGGCCTGGTGCAGAGTCACGGGAAGATTGTGTGAGTGCCACGCTGCGCCCGCGAGCGGCCTCCGGGCATGGGACGGGGTGCGCCCCGGGGGCGGCAGCGGAGGGGCCGGGGCAGCGCCGCGAGCTGGCCCGTCGGAGCAGGAGCCGAGGCAGCGCAGCCTCCAGGGCCGCCTCTGCCCCACTGCCGGCGCCTTCTCCCGGGGCACCACTTTTGCGGGCGCCTCAGCTGGGGTGGCGGGAGGCTGGCCAGGCCGCCCATGGCTCGCCTGCCTCGTGTTGCCATCGTGGGGCAGTGCATCTCTGCCCCAGAAGGGATCGGGTGCGCCGCCCTCCAGCAGGGGTCTCCAGGTGCTGTCCACTGCTGCGCTCACCACCAGCCATGTTTTGCCCAGGAAGCAAGCCTTGCTCAGAGCTCGAGAGGTGGGAGTCTGCCAGCCCTGCCTTTGGGCATCCTTCCTGCAGGCAGAGTGCTGGGAGGGGTTTGGGTGCTAACGGGGGGGGGGGGGCGCCCTCTTCTCTGTTCTGCGTTGCAGCATCTGCCTGTACACCCACCGGCGCATGGCCATCAGCGCAGAGGATGTGTGCCTGGACAGGGTGCTGCTCGTGCACGAAGGAGTCACTGTGGAAGAAGGTCTGCGCCCCCCCTGCATGCTTCCCCCCTGCCCTGGCTCCAGGGCATTCTGCCCAGTGCCCCAGGCCTTGCCACCTCCCCAGCCCTCCTCCCTGCAGAGGATGGGGGGCACCCCAGAGCTTTGGGAGCTGAGCGTCAGGCAGGGGAGCCTTTCTTTCGCAGCTTACGTTTCCTGGTCCTGCCCATGGGTAATTGCTGGTGGCCAAAGGGGCCCTTGGCTCCTCGCCAGCTGGGGCCACTAATCCTGCTCCTTTCCTCCCTGCAGTTGTGCTGGAGAGTGACATGCCTGTTCTGGGTAAGCAGCTTTCCTCTACTCGAGTGTGGATCCTAAAAACCGCAGTGCCCCACTCCTGGAGTCCAGACTGGCCTCCCCTGACGAGAGGGGTTGTCGGCATGTTCAACAAGAGCGCTCAGGGTATAAGCAGGCAAATAAGCAAACGACCAGACCTGAAGCAAGCTGCACTCACGGGGCCTCTCATCCTCATGGCCATTCTCTGCTTTATGCCCAAAGGCAGGCCAAAGCTAGCCCTTGTGTATCCTGACTCTGCTAATCTTGAGGAAAGAGGACTGAGGTACTCCGTGTATGAGACTTGGAAGCCCCAGGTAGCCACCCTGAATTCAGATAGCTTGCCAGCCATGCACTTCTAAACTGATCTCTGCTGTCCATGAGAGCTAGAAGCATTTTGCTGCTTTTTGAACTGACGCATGCACAGTTGTGTACAAGGCACAGAGGCTGAGCTGTCTCTGATCCTCACCACATGCTGCTGTTCAGCCCTTTGCCTTGCCCATTTTTATGAGAATATCTGTTTTATAAATGCATCAACAGCAGCATTTCTACTGCAGTGCACAAAAGAAAGACTGGAAACAATACGACCACTTGCCTCCTGGTGGCTCTGCGCGGCCCAGTCTTGCTCACAGGGAGTGCCGCTGCCTGAACAGCCTTCTGGCAAAGTCAGTCTCCAGCGTCAGTGCTGCTCCCTTTTTGTGTCTTCTGTACACAGGCTCTGATGTGACTGTTCGGATCATCTCAAGTGACACCGACTTGCTGGTGCAGATGCCTTTTGGCTCACAGACACAAATTTTCCTGAAAGAGGTCAGGAAATGCCTCCACTCAGGTATGAGGCCAGCTGTGGCCGCTGATGGCCAGGCTGTGAGGCTCAGCTGGGGTTCCATTCTGCACAGATCAGCCTCAAGGTGTGGGAGCTGGGCTGCAGATTCTGGCTGCCAGGATGAAGGGGCTCCGGGCATGTTTCTTTAGGAGCCCCGTGGCTGTTACTGATAATGCAAATCCCACTGAGTCTCAGGATCTGGCCCTTGTCCAGAGAGGGAAATGCCCTGTGGTGGACTTTCTCATGGCCAGCAAAGCCAGGAGGGGGCACTGACTGTACTGGTCCCAGGCCTTTCCCAGCACTCTTTTGAGCCTTGTTTGTGCCAGGACCGAGGCAGAGCGTTGTCCCAACTTCATTCAGGGGCATTTGCAAGCGGGCAGGAAAATGTGGTCCCAGCCATTCAGGGCCCCTTCTCTGCAAACGGTGCCTTGTTCATTGGTCCCCTTCCCAAAAATAGGTGGGAGGTGTTTGGGAGCAAATAGGTGATTGCTAGCATCTTTAATGGCAGCTCTTCTTCGTAGAGGTGCCTGTCAGGTAAGGTCCAGTTAGCCTGTCTTAAGCTTTCTGTTTCTGCATGTGTTTGCCCCTGGCCTCTTTGCTTCTGTGATTTGATTAGTACTGTGGCATCCTAGTTGCTTTATTATGACTTCATTGCTTCATTGGTGTTTGGGTTAGTAATATTCATAAGCTGCTATTCATTCCTTCTTTGAAGAAAGACTGGGGCATAGGAACTGTGAATTAATATGTAAATTTGTATCCCACCTTTCCCCCATGAAATTCAATTGACATTGGTCTGTCCCCCACCAATTTCAGTCCCACAACTACTTGGTTGCACTGGGAAATAGGGTTCCCCTTCATAGAGGAGTGGAAACCCCAAGTCAAAGCACAACCCACCTTGCCACACACGTGCCCTGGCTGGATTTCTAAGCCTGAAAGGGATGCGCCTGCAGGTGGGGATTTTTCTCCATTTCCTTCACTTTTAAAGCTTTGCATTCTCCCATCCATGCAGCGGGTTCTACTTCAGGTTTAATTATATGCTGCTGATTATTTTACCTGGCTCATTTTCTGTCCTTTGCATTTTCTCTGGGTGTTTCGCAGCTGTGTTGTGTGCAGTATGCTTTGAGCTGAACTTTGCTTTCTGGGTAGTTCACAAGTGTAACGAGTGCAGGAGGAAGAGCTGTGCCCTGAAGGTGGGGTGGGGCATGGAGCCCCCCTTCGGTCTGGCTCTCCTCCTTGCCTTTGTGGCCACAGAGCACTTTGAGGGGGCTTTCCTGAGGGGGAGGTGGCCGGAGCCGCCACAGCCTCAGCACTTGCCCTTGACAGAGCTGCCTCCACAGGGCAAGTGGGCACTTCAGTATTTCCCCCTTCATGGCATGGAGCAGGATACAAAGCCTGGGGAGGCAGCAGATTTCAGGCAATACTGTCTTTTCACCTTGAGTGTGTGCACATGGATTAAGGTCATTCTGATAGACAGAAAATCAAACATGAGCTATGGCAGTCCAGGCAATTAGTTTTTCTAATCAACACAAGATCTCAGGCAGCCAAATAGCCAGCAGTTACGATTCCCCAAACTCCTGTGCAGAAAATGATGAAATGGCGGTTCTTTCAGCTCATCATTGGGTTACATTAAAAGCATTTATTTTTGATGCTGGATCCATTCTCACCCCACACCCAGCCCGATGCAGGCACCGCTTCAGATGATGCGCAGGCGCCGCTGCTGCCAATGGGGCACTGAAGAGAAGCTGCTTGTCCCCTCTGGATGGGGACACGAGCCAACTGGCAGCCGTGCTTCAGAAAGTTTCCTCTGCACTTTTTTGAAGGAGCAAAGGAGCAGAACCATCCATCCACGTTTAGCTGCTCCATCCTTCTCCCTCCCGCATCCATGCTGGGCTCTGGCCCCCACCAAGCTGCTCCTTGCTGGGTCATGGGCTGCTCCGTGCTGGCTGGCAGAGTAACAGAGCAGCCCTCACCCTGGCCATGGGCAGGCCACCGCTGTGCTGGCACAACTTCTGCCCCATGGGCGGGGGGAGCTCAGGTTGCCCAGCACTGGAAGGTTGAAATGCTGAGCAAGTCAGGGGCAGCGCAGCCTGGGCCTTGCAGGGCCCACTGCGGCCTTTGGCCCTTTCGTGTGGCAACTAGGGTACCCCCCCCCCCGTGCAAGCACCCTTTCCCCTATTCCATGGGGGAGGGCAAGACAGGAAGCATCTGCCCCTTTTGTAACGCAAAGCTGGAGGAGATGCCTTCTCGCAGCAGCCTCGGCAGGGGCCATCGGAGCCCCATCCCAAGCCAGTCCCAGAGAAAAAGAGGCGAGGGGGAGGGCAGAACGAGCAGGGCCAGGCACCGGTGCTGCAGCAGCCCCTCTTCTGAGGACGGCTCCCTGCAAGCCGCTCAGGGCACGGAGTGCGTCGGCCTTTCAGCGGAGCCGATGGAGGGGCCCGGGCGGAACGGGCTCTGCCGACCCGGGCCTGCTCGGCCCCGCGCCCTTCCAGCGCCCCGTGCTCTCCGCAAAGCAGGCGAGGCTTGCGCTCCGCCCTGGCGGGTCCACGGAGTGCCCACAACGCGCCGGGCCGGGCCATGGGCACAGCGCGGGCGGAGCGCCGCGGGTTCGCCGGGAAGGGGCGGGGCCTGCGGAGGGCGAGCCTCCGAGAATTGGGGAAGCCGGGCGAGGCGTGGCCGGTGGCGGCTGCCCGGCTCGGAGCGAGCGGTGTGCGCTTCGCGGTGGATCCGCGTAGGTAGGAAGCGGGGCGCGCCGAGGACCAGCCATGTGCCGCCCAGCTGAGCCCACCCCAGCCTCCCTGCGTTGCTGGGCTGCCGGCGGGAGGCTCGCCCTCGGACGGGGGCGCTGGGGGCCGCTGCCGGCCCGCGCAGTGCCCGTCCGCGCCAGCTGCGCTCGCTCTGTCGCTTCCGCCGCGTTGCCCGTGAGGCCGGCGGCGCCTTCGTGTCCTCGGCTTCCGCGGCGCTTCTGAGCGAGGGCAGCGGGTGCTGCCGGCCGTGTTTTCCCAGCCCTCCGTCCCCGCGGGGGCTCCCCTGCTGCGGCTCGTGGAGCCCAACTCTTGGCCGGGGCTGATGGGAGCTGTGGTCCAGAGCCGGGGTCCCCTTGGGGATGATGCCTGAGGCCGCGCAGGTGCGCCTCCTCGGGGCGGGGGCGCGTCTGTCCTTCCAGGGGGGCGCTTTGCCCCTCCTGGCAGTGTCACAGCAACGAAGCGGGCAAGGGGCTGCTGCAAAGCCTTAGGTGTCGCTTCTTCTGCAGGCTGCGTGTCCCCCTGCCCCCCGTTCTGCAGGGACCCTGCTGCTACCATCCGGAGAGGCACAGCTGATGCCTGGACTGGGGTGGCCAGGCCAGAGTGGAAATTTCCTGTAAAATTTTTACTTAAATCCTTACAAAAGAAAAATCTTCCGATTTGCCTAAATAACAGAACATTTGGATGTGGGGTTTTATGAGGGGAAGCATTCAATCAAGTATAACATTGTTTTCCAAGTGGATATTCAGCACAGTCACTTAAAGTTTCTCAATGGATCTCTCAACATTAAATTGCAAAGTTGAACAATTTGTACTTCAAAATCTTGACCACAGAAATTGGAAGTCCTGCAGGACTGTGATTATGCATGTCGTTTTCCTTCAGTTCTTTTGCATCTTGACTTCAAACTCACCCTAAGAACATGCGAATGGCCGTCAGCCCTGACAGGGGCCTTTCAGCCACCTGCTCATGGCAGCCCTGGCAGGTGTCCCTTAAGCCTCTGCTTAGCATCTTTGGGGAAGGAGGGCCTCCACCTCTGACCACAGCCTGCGCCAGCTGCTGAACGGCTTGGACCGTGAGGAGTTACCGCCTTGTGTAGTCAGACCTGCTTTCCTGCAGCTTCCACACATGGACTGGGTTCACACGATGCATATTGCCCTATTGTAGCTTCTTGCATTGTCTGGACCAGTTGCGAGTGGCTTGTTGGGGTGGCTGACAAGCTGCTGTGTTCCCCACAGCAGGCTGTGGGATCTGGCCGCTTTGCTGCCGGCTTCAGCTGGCATGTTACCCATGTGGCTAAGGCAGCATCCACATTTACCCCCTGGCTGCCTTGCAGGTTGGCTCTGGAGGCTGCACAAGGGCAACTTGGCCAGAGCCAGCCCGAACCAATCTGTGCATGAGTCCAGGGGGGGTTGTGGCCCTTGGCGGCCCTCTGTGTCTCCCCTGTCGCCCAGGAGCAGTTCTGCAGCAGCCCTGGGACAATTTGTTCGCATGACTCTTGTGTCTATGCCAAAAGGCAGCATCCGCTGAGCTCCTTGAGCAAGCTGCTGTGGCTGGGCTCTGCGGATGCTGCATGTGGCCCTCCCCTCAGGAATGGAGCAGGCCGAGATGGCGAGCCGGAGACTTGCAAGGCGCTGGCAGGGAAGGGGCAGCTCTCACAGGCTTCCTTCCCTTGCAGCAGCTGCCAGCGGTGACAGAGTCGAGCAGAGAGGGGAGACGGTGCCAGCCATGAATCAGCGGTACAGTGCAGGGGGGCCCGGCACAGCTGCTTCCCCCAGGTAGGCACAGCTCCAGGCACCGGCGATGTCCCAGGGCAGGAGTCTCGCTTCCTCGGTAGTAACAAGCTGCATTTGCTTGCTTCTGGATTGTGGGTTCGCTTTCCAGTGCAGAGAACCTCTTTTTCCAGGCAGGTTTTGGTCCTTGTTTCCAAAAGTAAGGGTTGGGTGGAACAGATGGCCCCCTCCCCAGCACAGCAGTGGAGTATCCTGTATAAGTCCAGAGAAATGCAGGCTACATAAGAGCACACTCTTTCCTGGCAAAATTTGCAGAGTCCTTTACAAAAAGTAAAAAACCTTCCCCCCCCCCCCCCCCATTCTTGGAGCCCATCAGTACTGTTTGTGCTGCATTGGATACACTGCAGATGAAAGCATGGAGGAGTGGAGAATATGGCTGTATTCACACGGAATAACTAGTGGGCAGGAATGGCTTGCCGTTGGGTCTCAACCCCAGAAGTATGGTGAAACACGGCACGATTGGTTACTGAGAACCACTCTAAGGTTTCCAAGTGTCAGCGCTGCGTGTTGTTGCATGTGACGCTAGTTATGGGCTTTCCCACAGCTTCCCTGTTCAGCCCGTGAGCTCAGTCACAAGAGCATTGCTCTGGCCGCCATTTCCCACCCCCCTGTTTGCTGGCGGTGGCCGAGGTCTTTGGGCTTCCTGCCCTCCCTCCCAGCAGGCGCCTGGGCAGCCTGGGCAGGCGGTGTGCCTCGCAGACTGGGCTGGCAGCACATGAGGCAGGCACTCTGACCATGCAGAGGTGGCAGCAGTGGCTGGCACTGTGGGGTGGGGTGGCCAAGCGCTGGACGGAGCCTCCAAGAGTGGGGGCAGGAGCCCCTCCCGCAGGGCAGGCACTTCTGATTGCTCTCCCTTGGGCCAGAGAGGGGGCGGCGGTGGCCTCCAGGGCCAGCAGCCAGGGTGTGTGCCAGGCCTGTTCTGTGCCAGGGTCAGCCAGGCCCCCCGAGTGTGTGGCCTCCCCACCTCCTTCATGTCCAGGCCAGGTAAGCGCAGAAATGAGGTGACTGGCGAGATGGTCTGCTCCTCGAGTGTGCTGGTGCCAGACGAGACGCGGAGCCTGTGCGTGCACATGTCTGGGCTGAGGGAGAGCATCATCCGGTCCCAGCTGCTGCAGAAGGAGGACTTGTACACACACCTGCAGAACTTCAGGTAACAGTGGGCTGGAGAGGGCGAGGAGTGGGCCAGCCAGTCTGTCTGAGCACGGGAGTGGGGCTGCTCCTGCCCAGCACACATGCCTCCTGCTGGAGTAGGGTGAGGAGCTCCTCACATTGGGGTGGAGGGGCTTACAGGGTTTGCAGCAATGTCTCTGTTTCCTGGCAGGTTTTTTGTTGGGACATACAATGTGAACGGCCAGTCGCCCAGAGAGAGCCTCCACCCCTGGCTCAGCCAGGGTCCGGTGCCCCCAGACGTCTACTGCGTGGGGTATGCCAGGCTCCTCTTGCTCGCCGCCCCTGGAGTGGTCTCCCACACACTGTGGGGAGATTCGGCTGCCAGGCGCTCGTGGGGCACTTTCGCACACATCTAGCCTGGGCTGGTTGCGACCAGGTGGCTGCCACACTGTGCTGGGCTGGCAGTGTCTTATTTTCCCCACGTCACCAAGTGGACTGAGTGGCTTGCCCCCTGCCCTGAGCACTGTGCCTTCGGTGGCCCCGATTCATGATTGCTTGATGGGTGCAGTTTTCAGGAGCTTGACCTGAGCAAGGAGGCCTTTTTCTTCAATGACACATCCAAAGAAGAGGAGTGGTTTAGAGCTGTGACGGACAGCCTCCATCCAGGGGCCAAGTACGCCAAGGTAAACTGGGCCAATGAACAGGCACACTCACTTGTCTCTTCCCAGGACTTTCCTCTTCCTGTTGCTGATTCAACTTGTATGTCTGCGTGTTACAAGGGGAGCTTGTAACGGGGCCAAAGCAGGGGCCAGTCTGTTTCTCTCTCTGGATCTGCAAAGGAGCTTCGTGTTACTTCCAAGTTAGATGAGGGGCTTTCTGGCGTGACTCTGAAGGACACAGGCACCTTCCTCCTGCTTCACCTCCACCTTCATGTTTGGCGGCAGGAGGCAGTGAGAAGGACTTCTTTTGCAGATGGAGAAATTGCAAGCTTGCCTCAAATGTGGTGTTCTTGGCCAGGGTGCTAAGAGGAAGTGTTTCTGGTAGCTGCAGGTTGCCTGGCCCAGTCTCAGGCAGGCTTTCCACCTTTGACCTGGGCCTGGGCCCCAAGCCATGCTGGCTGCCCATGCAACAAGTGCTCTTTGCCTGGCGAGCCAGCATCCTTCGCTCTTCCACAGGTAAAGCTTGTCCGGCTTGTCGGGATCCTGCTGCTCCTGTATGTGAGGACCGAGCTGGCTGGGAACGTCACTGAGGTGGAGGCCGAGACAGTTGGCACGGGCATCATGGGGAGGATGGTGCGTGTCCCCTGCCAGGAAGTACCTGGGGCCCAGACTGCCTCAGGGGCTGGGCAGGCTCAGGCTCCCCTCCCCCTTGCTGAGCCGCCTGGCCTGACCCCTTGCCGGTGGGGGGAACAGATGGTGCTCTGGGCCTGCCCTGGCCTCCCCTCACACCTGCATAGGTTGCTTCAGCCATGCCCAAAGGGCCTGTCCTGCCCCCCACCCCTTCCCCCCCCGTGCAGTGGGCAGGGAAAGAAGGCCTCTCTCCCCTCACTCAGGGCAACAAGGGAGGAGTGGCCATCCGCTTCAGGCTCCACAGCACCACCATCTGCCTGGTGAACGCGCACCTGGCTGCCCACACAGAGGAGCATGAGCGGCGCAACCAGGACTTCCACGACATCTGTGCCCGGATGCAGTTCCGCCAGCTGGAGTCGAGTCTGCCGCCCCTCACCATCTGCAAGCATGAGTGAGTGGGGCGGGCCAGCCTCGCTGTGCAGCCCAGGAAGGGGCTGCTCCCTACAGTGGGCCTGAGAGCGGGGCCCACCCCTGCCTTTCCGGTGGTGTCGCCTCAACCGCCATCCGCTCCATCCATTTTCATTTGGCTCTTGCAAGCAGCGGCTCACGCGGCCACTTCTGGTCATGCTCCCCCACCGTGTTTGTGGCGGCTGCTTCAGCTGAGGAGCGACCGCAGGAGCGGAGGGGCAGTGGGGCGGCTGCAGCGGTGGCTCTGATCAGGAAATGGTCCTTCCGCTGTGCTTCTGATCAGGAAATGGGACCCCAGAGGCAGCCAGGCAACGGAGGAAGTGCGTTGCGCAGGGACTCTGCCCGAGGGGAGGGCCAGGCAGCTCCTGCCATGGTTGCTGCTGAGGCTGCAGTCCGTGGCCGCCTCCGACGGCCACCTTGGTTCAGGCCCTTCTCCTCAGGCTGTGGCCGGGCTTCAACAGGGGCTCCCCTGCCCCTGAGGGGGGCCTGTGTCCTCACCGCACTGCGCCGGCCTGGGCTGTGCTTGCCATGGCTGGAGCCCTGGGCCCTCCAGGCTGGGGGATCTCTCATGGACTGCAGGGAGCCAGAATGGGCAGTGTGGGGCGGACCCCCTGACCTGCCACCTGCACACCCGGAGTGGCAGCCCAGTGTGCCCAGAGAGCACCTGGCTGGGGAAGGCCAAGGCCGGGCACCAGTGTGGGCTGCTTGCATCTTTCTTGGCCTGGGGTTAGTGCGATGCAAGTCCAGACTGTTGACTTTGCACTCTTACAAGCATCCCAGTAAAATGATCTTGATAATATGATATTTAGATCACATCAAGTGTACTTCACTTTGTCCTTTGGGTCAAATATAGGTGGCATATTGTGGCCAAAAATCAATATGGGCTTTTTATGAGTTTGCTTCTTTTGCTTGTATTCAGCAAGCATGATAGATTAGAGCATTAAAGAGTGATGCAAACAGGAAATTTTCCAGGGCAAAAGAACCCTATTTGAATGAACCCAGTTCAGATTTTTCAGGGAAACCCACATCCTTGGATTCACATGCTCTGTTCTAGTGTTGTCCTGTGGCTGGGGGACTTGAACTACAGGCTGGAGGAGAAGGACCTGGTGCTGGTGAAGAAGCTGATTGAGGCTCGGGACTTCCATGCTCTTTATCAGCACGACCAGGTAGGAGTGTGGCAGAGCGTTCCCCGTTCCTTCTTTGAAGGCTGGTTCCTTGCAGCAGCTGCGCGGAAGCAAATGGCTGCCACCCCCTGAGGGAGTTTCAGCAGTTTCAGGGTGTGCTGCCTGCCTCTGCTTCCTCTAACCAGCTTCCTCCCTTGCCCAAAAAGAGCATGAGGTGTCCCTCCAGGTTGGGTCTGCACAGACTGCTTTCTGCTCACTTTTTGCAGGAAGGGTATTGGAGCAGCTGTACTGAGCTGCAGGACTGTTCTGCCCCAGCCAAGGACAGGCCGGGAGAAGCTGTGTGGGCCCCCACCAGGCAGGGGCGGGGGAGGAGGATTCCCCACCCTCATTGGCTTCCTGGGACAAGCATTTCTGAGGCAGGAAGTAAGAACTGCAAGGTTCCTTTTTCAGGCAGGATTAACCCTGGGTGAAGCTTGCTTGATTTTTTGCTTGGTGGGGTGTTCAGCAGCATGTGCAGAAAATGGGACCATCTTGCTCACTTCCAGGGAAACAAGCCCCCTGGACTGGGAGGAGGCAGGACAGGAGGGGCATCATGCCAAGCAATTTCGTCTCCTTGCCACTGGGCACAGCTGTGATGTTCTCCCGGTTGGCTTGGGGTACAGACCCCCTTTGCATCCTGCCCATCCTCCAAGCAGCGCTGGGCAGTGCACAGGCTGGTCCCAGACCACCCTCAGTTTTCCAGCAAGTGTGCAAGAAGTGTGAGGCAAGCACGCTCAAGGTCGCCATGGGAGCTCCATGGCTACGTGGAGATCTCAACAGTGTTGTGCTCAAGTCATTGGTCCAAGTCTTGAGCCGAGTCTCAAGTCTCAAGAGCAACATTACCAGAGAAAAGGGAGGTGGTGCTGCAGTGTGGAGAATTCCCTTCCCCCCGCATGTTCCCATCTGGACTTCTCTGTGATGCATTGAAGTCCTTTATTTCAACCATAATTTATTGAAACAAAACTGTGCTGTTATTCAAATTGATCAAGAGCACTATGCAGAAAAATGTGGGGAAGGAGAGACACGTTTCTGAGCTGGGGGGCAGATTGGGAGGGAGTTCCTGGCCTCAGCCAGGAGGTGCTTCCCCCTCGCCCACGAGCAGCGGGGGCCACCCTGGGGAGGAGCCAGAAGCTTCCAGGGGAGGCGGGGATGTTTCCACTGGGATCCGGCCCCTGCTCTCCAAGAGAATGTGACTTTGATTTGCACGGGCTTTGCGCCCTGCTGGGCTCCGGTAAAAGGCTGCGCTCAGGAGGGTTCTGCTTAAGTCTCTGGAGAGGAGAAGCAGGTGGGGGAGGCACTGAGTGGGGCTTGTTTCTGAGGAAACTTGCACATTTGCTTCAGGATGCCAGGCATACAAAGGCTCTTTTGTGTGGAGGGAGCGTAGGTACGAGTGCGCGGATGCAATCATGTTTCTTTTTCTTCCCCTCTGGGCGGGGCAGATCCTGGTGGGATCGCCATGCTCCCCATCTTCGCTTTTCATGGAATGAGAGGAGAGGCCCTTCCCCCATTCTGCCAGCCTGCCTCTTCCCTGAGAGTAGAGAGGACAGGCACATCCATGCCCCCAGCTTACTTGAGCAACAGGAGGAGACAGGCTGCACCCCCAGACGCCACAAGCTGTGCCAAGCCCTGGCAGCTCCTCCAGAGACCTGCCAGAGGCCTCGCCTGCCACCCAGCTGGGCAGGCACCTGCAGCGGGGCCTCGGCCCAGCTGTTGGAGCAGCATCCAAGTGAGGCGTCTGTGCATGCGAGCAGAGCTTTGCCTGCCTGGGTGTCTCGTGACAAAAATGCAGCACACCTGAGAGGACACAATGCATATTGAGCATCATTTCGTGCCTGCTTGAGCACGTTTATTTTGCCACTGGCATTAAAGGAAATCTGACCACTCAGTGTCTGGGTTCTTTTTAAAGCAGGAATGTTGGTTAGCTGATCTGACTACCTATGTACAGGTTTTCCCTGAACGGTCAGTTATAAAGTCCATTCCCTCCTTGATACCAGCCAGCGTGCGCACAGTTCCAGCATAAGCGTGTGTGCTTTGGAGGAAGATCCACTGAAACAGTGCTCTGTTTTGGAGTGGGGTGCTAGGAGCAAAATAAATGCACCATTTGCATTGCTTTTATGAAAACCTGGGATTGCTGGCACATGCGTCATGAGAGACAATGAGTAATGTTTTGCAAGCAATTTTGAGCCGCAATAACTCTTTTAATTCTGCCATTGCACAGAGTTCAGGGTCGTGTCTGACCTTTGGAAGGGCACAGGAAGGAAAAAGCCCATGCTCAGCAGGAGTCTGGAGCCCGCTGGCCCTTCTTAGGTGGTGGAGGGGGATATATAACCCCACAGTCTTAGGGGAAATGAGAGGCTCAAGCATGTTGCCATTTGTCTTCACCTCTGCTCACTTCTGTTCCAGCTGAAGAGCCAGATGGAGGCAAGGCGGGCCTTTCAAGGCTTTGCAGAGGGAGAGATTTCCTTCCCGCCGACCTACAAATACAACATGGGCTCAGACGACTGGGATACCAGGTGGGCTGGCCCCGCATGTGTGGCAGCTGCCGGTAGGCTCTTGCTATGCTCCCTTTGGCAAGCGTCTTTGTCTGGGCATGTGCCGTGTGTGGGCCTGCCAGGCCTCCACTGGGTCCGGAGGGGACTGCTCCCTGCAGGAACCAAGACTGAGGAGGCAGCCCTGGGATCGTCTCCAAAGCACCTGTAGGAACCCCTCTGCTGTCCTCAGCCCAGACAAGGGGCACAGATCCAGCCTGAGCAGACAAGCGAAGGCGCTAGCCAAGGGCAACCTTGCCCTCTTCCGCCTGTGCCCAGAACAGCCCTCCAAGTGGTTGCAGCCCTCCAACATGGGCTGAATCCAACCTGGTCACTGGTCTCCACAGCAGCAGGGGGCTTGGGGTGCGCCCCCTCTGCTTCTGCAGCTGAGTTCCAGGGAGGTCTCCCTCCTGCCCCTCCCCAGCTCAGGAGTGCAAGACAGCAGAAACGGTGGCCGGGGGAAACAGAAAAGACCTGCAACCGCCAGTAGTTTTTTCCCTCTGTACACATGCATGAGATTGCACCCTTATTTGTTTAAATATTTTTGTATTTCTTCTTCCACGGCACTGTATAAAATCTGTTAACCAAATGCAACACAGTAACGAATAACCGTAATCAAAGACAGCAAAGAACAATGCTGCAGATAGAGTGGGGATTCCAGGGTGCCCAGCTTTGGGGATCAGATCTCTTCCCTACTCATAAAAAGCCTGCCCTGGTGGACACAGTCGTTCGCTCAAGCCTCCTAATTTCCCAAGAGGCAAACTGGCGACCCTAAAAGCAACCTGCCCAGAGATGGAATCTGAGCTCTGAAGCGCCAGTGAGACACTGCCAGGATGCCACCCTTCAGCCCACAGCATGCTAAGTCCCCACTCAAAAATGGTCATAGGGAATAAGAGGAGAACTGGAAGGCCGGCAGGTGCCATAGGAGATGCCCATGGCACTCCAGGAGCCCCTGGGATGATACAGATTGAAGTGGAAAGATAGCAGTGCAGACGCCGGGAGTCTGCTCAAGGTGAGCATGCTGAAGTGGGGCACCCATGGCAGGAGCACTGCCCATGTTGCGACTGCTGCTTCCTGTCCAGCGAGGAAGGGGCTTGGCGGAGGCCTTCGGTGGAAGAGGCAGGCAGGGCGGGGCACGGATGGGCATGGGCAGTGTTGGTGCGAGGCCTGTGCCTGGGCTGTGCCACATCCAGTGCACCTGTGGGCTTCCGTGACTCCCCGGCCCCCATGCCAGAACATCCCTGCCCCAGAAAGCCAGCACACGCCCCGGGGCCTGACATGCGAGGGCTTTGCATACATGGCTCTAGGGCGAGTTCCATATGCAGGAGCGCCCGATGAGGCGAACGCTGCTCCCAGTTGAGGATGGGGCCCGTTGCTCCAGACAGGCCTCCTTGCTGTGCCTTGTCTCTGTGGGGACACTCGTGGACTCGCGATGAGTGGAGGCCCTGCCCACCCGCATGGCATCCATGGCCAGCCTTCTGCTTTCCTGCCTCCCTTGCAGTGAGAAGTGCCGCACCCCAGCCTGGTGTGACCGGATCCTGTTCAAAGGGAATAACATCTCTCAGTTGAGCTACCGAAGCCACATGTCCCTGAGGAACAGCGATCACAAGCCAGTCAGTGCCGTGTTCGAGGTCGGGGTAGGTGGCTGTCACGCTGCTGCGCTGCGCTGGGCCGGGGGGGGCTGCCAGAGGGCCCTCCCCCCTCCCCTGCTTTCCTCTGAGGTGGGCCAGCTGCTGCAGGAAGGACCAGTGTGGCTTCCTCTCCACATGCCACTTGGTCCCAGTCCCGTGTGACACTTCTCTGCTTTGGTGTCTGTGCCTTAGTGGCAGGGGTTGATTCCTTGGTTGTGTCACCAGGCCCTGGGGCAGTATGGCAGGACAGCTCCTGAGGTGGGAAGCAGGCAGGGTGGCTCTGGGCCCCACAGCCTTCCTGCGTGGGCTTGATGACAGCCATGTGCTCCGGCAGGGCGCCCTTCTGGCTAAAATGCCCCTGTGCCAGCTGCCATCCAGGGAGGAGCTGCACAGGCATTCAGAGCCTTGGGCAAGCTCCCCCAGGGTGAGGGGCAGGCTGGTGCAGTGGGGCTGGGGAGCAGGGAGGCCTCCGGTGCCAGGCCTGCCCCTTGTGCTTCCCAGGTGAAGGTGGTGGAGGAGCAGCTCTACCGCCGCGTCTTTGAGGACATCGTGCGCTCACTGGACAAGATGGAGAATGCCAGCATCCCGTCTGTGTCTCTCTCCAAGCGGGAGGTAAGAGCAGGCTGGCGGGCCAGGGCCTCCCTCTGCAGGACAAACCCCCGCAAGTGCCGCACAGGCAGTCATTGCAGGGAGGGGCCACCCAGAAGGACCCCCTATCAAGTGCCAAGCTGGGGAAGCTCAGCCCGGCACCTGCTTGTAGCCAGGCGGTTTCCTTGCAGGAAAGGACTGCATGGACTGCGGAGGAGAGCAGCTGTCTCTCTTTCTTCCCTCCTTCCCTGCAGTTCCTGTTCAAGGATGTGAAGTACATGCAGCTTCGAGCGCAGTCTTTCACCATCCATAACGGTCCGGTCCCCTGCCAGTTTGAGCTTATCAGTAAGCCAGATGAAGATTCCTACTGCAAGCCATGGTTGACAGCCCACCCCAGCAAGGGCTTCCTGCTGCCAGGTGACTGGGCCACCCTCTGCTGCTGCCAGCACCCTGCTGCTCTGTGCCTCAGCCGCTCCCACTGACCTTGGGGCCCGGGACGGGGCTGGCCTGCGGGGCTCGGGGTGGGCACCGCTCCTGCTTATGCATCCGTCATTCCAAAAAGCCAGTTTGTCCTGTTTTACACACAAATTGCTGGCATGGTCTAGAATCCCTCCTTTGCCAAGTAGAAGGATGGTTGCAGCAGGGCAGCTGCATGGATCAGAAATCTGCACCACCCTCGTGACAGGGGCCCTTTCACTGGCTCAGCTGCTAGGCCTGCGTATTGGAAGGCCCTGCATCAGACGGATGGGCAGGGAGGATCTTCTGACTGCAGCGATTTGGCCTGCACAGGAAATCCTCCCCAACCCAGTTATAGATTCTCAGGAAAGTTGCCTGAGCCATGTTCCTCATCCTTAGACCCAGTGGGTCATTCCAGCCGTTCTGGGTCCTGGTGGCTCAGGGGCTGATCTACATTATTATGGCCCTGGCCAGCAGTGTTTGCCTCCGCAGTAGTGGGACCTCCTTGGCTCCTGTTGGGTCTCTGAGACATCAGCACCGTTGATCCCATCAGTTGAGAACAAGTGGGCGTGACTCAGTTCCTCTGAGATAACCCATCTGCCCCAGAAGATTTCGGCAGGGGCTGCTGGACAATTGCTCATCTTGTGCCTGGGGCAGGTCGTGCTGAGTCCCACTGTATCCCACCCCCCACCCACATGGGACAGTCTGAGGTTTGGAATGTAGCGTTGTGCTGATGTTTGTCTTCTCCCTGAAGAGGCTGAGGTGACTGTTGAGCTGGAACTGTTTGTGACTAAGGCAACTGCAACAAACCTCAACTCTGGAGAAGACACCCTGGAGGATATCTTGGTGCTGCATCTTGACAGGGGCAAGGATTACTTCTTGTCAGTATCAGGGAACTACCTGCCCAGCTGCTTTGGGTCCCCCATTCAGGCACTCAGGTACATGAGGGGGCCCATCCAAGAGATGCCACCAGAAACCATCAAAGACCTGGTGAGTTGTCCTGCCTGCAAGGTCGCTGCCCCTGGAGCCCTGCCGCCGCCTTGCAATTAAGCAGCATCCTGCTTCCATGCAGACCCTGATGCCACTGTGGCCAGAAGAGGAGGCCTCCTGGGGTGAAGAGCCACTGGACGTCCCCAAGGAACTGTGCATGATGGTAGATCACCTCTACCACAATGCATGCCAGCAGGTTGGGATACGTCTGGAGCTAGGGGTCAGACTAGATGGCTCAGGAGGCCCTGTCTGACTTGCTCTGTCTCTGTGTTTGTAATCTGGGTCTGTGCTCCACACCTTCTGCTTGGCCCAGTCATAGAAGTGGGGCACTTTTCCCAGTAACTCTGCAGCCCAGTAGAAGAGAGCTAATACGTGGTGGGAGCTGCTGTGGTGCTAAGCATTGACAGACATTATGGCAAATGTACCTTCAAGCTAGGAACATTGTCGGGCAGCCAAAAGCCCCAGTGCCTTAGCAGGGCCCTGGCCTCTCCTCTCCGACTGTAACCCCTTGCAAATCCCCCTTGCAGAGCAACTGAGTTTACAGCAAGCACTCCATGGCAGCAGGAAGCGTGTTTCCTACAGGGTGGCCTTGGAGTGGGTACCTCACATGGGAGGAGGGGTGTTACTCTTTCCCTCCACAGCAGGGATTCCTCCCAGCAACCACCGCTGCCAGTTTTGCGTAAAAAGAGTTTCTGTTGGTGCTAATTGGATGCTCAGAATTCCTGGCAATGAAGCTGCCCCTGCCTCAACACCCCCCTCAGGAACGACCATGCGGATGCGTATGTGTGGGAGGGAGGGAGGGAGGGAGGGTGGGGAGAACGCTCATCTTTAGCTCAGTGTTCCTCCTTGCTTCTCACTTTTCCACTGCTGCTGTCCCTGTTTGCAGGAAGACCTTTTTCAGCAGCCAGGCCTGAGGACTGAGTTTGAACGGATTCGGGACTGCCTAGACTCAGGGATGCTGGACACACTTGGTATCCTTTTACGTGCAGCCTTTGGGAGGAATGCAGCTCTTTGGTATTTTTTGGAAAGATACCACTCCTTTCTCCCTGTGCCCTGATCCTCCCTACAAGGGATGCTTCCCACCCTGCTGCCTGTGGGAGCAGCCGGCCGCTGTGGGGTGGGCCACGCCATGTAGCTCTCCTTCTTCTGTGAGAGGCAGAGGGCTCACAGTTCCCTTTATAAGCAGCAACGTCAGTGGAGAACAAGACAGCATTGGCGATGCATGGGATGGTTGGCTCCAGAAGTCGCTTCCTGGGGGATATCACTCAGCCCTGCCGATCCTCTAGCGTGGGGTTCCTCAGGGGCAGGCTGTGTCTCCCAGGCCATTCGGCATCTCCAGGAGACCACTGTGTGCAGTTATGCGGTGCTTCAGTAGTGATGATGCAGAGCATGGCCTGGCCTCTCTGTTGCCCTCAGGTGGGGCTGTGGATGCTTGGCTATGACCACGGGCTGGATGAGGACTAAAAGCCACAGTCCAGGCTGAGCAAGGCCGAGTTGCTGTGAGTGGGTGTTCTTCTGTCTGAGTGGGGCTGCACATGGGCGTCACCTTTGAACCAAGCTGGTCACATGAAGCCCAGGTCCCCTCATTGGCAAAGTGCCTCCTGCCAGCTGTCTGGGGGCCCAGCTACTCCCATTTGGACAGGGATAGCTGGGTTCCCATAATCTGTGCTCTTGCAAACTCTTTAGGTTACTGCATTGCATGCTATTTGGGGCTGCCTTTGAAGAATATCCTGAAGCTGCATTGTGCAAAATGTGTCAGCCAGGAATGGGAAGTCTTGGGATATATACCAATTCTGGCATTAATAACAAGCATGAGAAGCTCTTGGGATGTATATCAATTTTGGCCCACTTTCACTGACTGCCTGCGTATTTCCAAGGGGCTGCTTTTGACCTACACAGCCTTCCATGGGTTTGGATAATCAATCAATCAATCAATCAATGAGTCTCTCTCCTATCATCTGGACACCATATCAGTATCTGAGGCCTTTTTTTGAATGCCATCTCCAAGGGAACTGTGGAAGATAGAATAAGTGACAAGACCTCCTTCAAGGTGGCCTGCAGTTAGGGAATGCTCTCCACACAGGTCTGTCTGGTCCTGGTACCTTAACTGGTGATCCAGAATGAGTGCAGGGCTTTCTTGGTGGCTCAGCATTTGCTGGATGTGGCTGGAGCTGGCAGTCCGTTTCAGCCCATGCATTTTCTTTAACTGCCCCGGCCAGTTGCCAGCAATCATTCTGTTGCTGAAGCCCTTCTCCTGTTTTTGGAGAGCCTTCCTGAGCCAGTCATCTGCTACCAGCTGTATGACAACAGTTTGGAGTGTGCTGATAGCTTTGTGCTGAGCCATCAGGTAAGGCAGCAGTGGAGGGAGTCTGGCTCCCTGAACTGGGTCATGTGCTCCCACATGGGAGGAAGTGCATGTCCTCCCCACTCCTCTCCTAGTGACTCTCTGGCTACAGACACCCTCTCTCACTCCTTCCAGGTGGCCTCCATGCTTCCCTCGAGCCATAAGAATGTCTTCCACTACCTAATAGCTTTTCTGCGGGAACTGCTGCAGCATTCTGGGAAAAACCTCTTGGACGTGAAAACACTCGGTAAGGGGTGGTACCATCTGGGCTTGAGGCGAGGCGAAAGGATCGGGATATGCTTGAGGTGGACCTTGTGGTGCGATGACCACCCTGGTATGCACCACCAGCTGAGCAGTAGATGTGCCGCTTATGCAGCAGGTCTCTGCCCAGAGAGGTAGTGAGCTGCATCACTGCTTTGGCGCACTGAAGCTTGTCTCAAAAAATGTAACTGGAGGGGAGTAGCCCCTCTGCCCCAGGAGAACCCCAACCCCCAAGAGAAAACTTCCAGCAGGGAAATTGGAGGCCCCTTTCTGGGTCAGAAATACTAAACCATGTTTCCTCCTCAGCTAGTATATTTGGGGGCATACTGCTGCGTCCCCCTCCTGGCCATCCCAAGACAGGCATTTCTGAGAAGCAGAAAGCTCAGCAGTTCATCCAGCAATTCCTCTTGGGAGAAGGGAGCACACCGTGAGGATGGTGATTGTATAGACATGATGTCTGTAAAGATTATTTTGTACATTCGCAGTATTATACATGGTCACAGTTTTAAAAGTGTTTTTATGTAAAGACAAGCTCAAGTGTTTAGTTCTGCAACACAGGACAAAGAACTATCTGTCACAGCCATAACAGTATTATAAAGCCCAATCTTCTGATGAGTTTTTATACTGAACTGGGGCAAATCTTCAAGCTTTTGATTCTTGACTTTGGTATGCCATCTCTTTTGATAAAACATGCACTATTTTCTGTTGTTGCCTTTATACACTGAACACCTTGATCATTCACTCTTAATTAATGTCATGGAGCACTGCAAGGCCACCAAGCCACACCTCGCCTGCTGCGCCTGCAGACCCCGCGCTGGGGCTCCCGGCACGTCTGTTGTGGGTCAGCTGAAGGCCCTTCTAAGCACCGGCAGATGCCATGCCGGAGCAGTTGGAAAGGGACAGATGGCCCCAGAATCTGCATGAAATACCAGCATATGAACCAGGCCCTGCTGTACGTATCTGTCAGTGTGTCTCCCAAGCCCTGCACACTGGTGTGCCTTCTTGCTCATTCCCCTGGAGGATGCAGAATCAGAGGAGCAGTGAGCCCATGGTCAGAAAACTATTCCCTTTGCCTCGTCCTCCAGCTGAGGCCAGTTGGGGGCTGAATTCCATGCTGAGTGGCCCCCTGGAAGCAGGCCGAGCTTCTCCCTCCCGGGGCTTCTGTGGGGACTTTGGGGGGGCTGAGGCCATGCGCCTGTCGCAAACCTGAAGCACCTGTCCAAGACTGTTCAGTGGCTTGCTGCGTCCAGTGGCATGTGACTGGCCAGAGCTCAGTGCCACAGTACTGCTCAATCCGTGACGAAGAAGATTTGGGCAGGAAGTAATGACTGGAGCCAGAGCCTCTCCAACTAGTTCAGTTGTGTGACAATCTGCACATCTAAACTTGTGTCCTGGCTACACCGGGGCCCAGTCAAGCCATCTGCTGTCTTAACGACGGGGGCCCAGCAGCAGGGATGGCCACTGTTGGAGGGTGAGAGGCCAAGGCTGGTTGGAATAAGCCTGGGGCCTCTTCAGCTGGGCTCCACACAAGACTTGAGCAAGGCCTGTACATTCTCTGCTCTGGCTGATACTCTGTGGGAAGCCTGCTTTCCCCCGGCTGGGGATGGAGGCAGTGCGGCTTCTGTGATGCACTGCCCTTGGGGTGAACTTCCTCTGCAACGGGCTCTCCTCTGAGGTGGGTTCCTCCTCTTGCTCCTGTGATGGCTCAACACATCAACTCTCTCTCACACATTTTTTTAATTGCTTTGTTTTTCTCTGTTTTTGTTTTGTTTTGTGCTATTCTGTGCTTTGCTTTGCTTTCCTTTGTTTTTCCTCCAATTTAAAATTTATTTTATCCTTGTGTGTGTGTGTGTGGGGGGGGGGTTTGTCTGGGAGAACTGGGCGAGTGGCGGGTACTGCAGGACAGACAAGGCGGGGGACCAAGGAATGGTCTCGGAAGAGTTCCCAATGGCAGACCAGGAGATGGCGGGAGTCACGGGTGTTGCTGCCGCTGCGACAGCTGTGACATGTTCGCCCCTCTCCCCCAGGAGAGGTGGGGTTACACTTGCCCTCGGTGCAAGCGGGTGGTCCTGCTAGAGGAGGAGCTGAGGTGCCTGAGGGCCGAGAGAGCTCTCCAGGCCCCCCGGGAGCAACCCCCCTCCGGACAGAGGGTTGAGGGAAAAGCCATGGGAGGAGCAGCCAGGGAGACATGGAGGTATGTCATCCACAGGAGGGGGAGGCCAGCACGGCCTCCTCCTCCTCCTGGCGCTGATCTGGAGCTGGGAAGCCTGGGACCACAAGCGGCAAGAGGGCTGCTGCAGGAGAGGCGAGGGCAAGGGCACAGCCACCCACCACCACCAGGAAGACACAGCGGCGGATGATTGTTGTTGGGGACTCCCTGCTGAGGGGCACTGAGGCGGTGGTGTGCCACCCCGACCTGGAAACAAATGAGGTTTGCTGCCTGCCGGGCGCACGCATCCGGCATGTGAAGGACAGAGTGGAGCATCTTGTTCGCTCTGGCGATCACCAGTTGCTTCTCCGTGATCCATGTGGGCACAAATGACATGGCCAGGCAGGGTGTGTCAGGATCACCAGGGACTTCAAGGCCTTGGGGAAGAAACTCAGGGAGCTAAAGGCCCAAGTGACCTTCTCGTTGATCTTACCGGAAGACTTTAAACTGAGCCAGGGGGTGGGGTTCAGGCCCCGCAGAAACGTGTCTGCACTGCACTAGTGTGGGGAGAGGATCGGGGCTCTGGGACCAGGGTTTTAGAGGTCCTGCAGGGACTGACAGGACTCCTACGAAGAGGGGCCAGGTATCAGGGAGGATGGGGGGAAGGAGGAGGCTGGGAACTCCAAGGAAAGGAAGTGGTGGGAAGGAGTTGAAGTGCATATACACCAATGCTAGGAGCATGGGTAATAAGCAGGAAGAGCTTCAAGCTCTCCTGGGAATAGGAGGGTATGACCTGGTGGGAATCACAGAAACTTGGTGAGATGAAAGGCAAGTCTGGAATGTGAACATAGAAGGGTATCACTTTTTTTAGAAAAGACAGGAAGGGAAAGAGAGGTGGGGGCGTAGCTTTATACGTCAGGGAAGGGATAGGATGCAGTGAGAGAGAATGCAGCACAGATGCGGACTCAGTAGAGGCAGTCTGGGTGAAACTTAGGGGTTTTGACAGGGAAAGAGACCTGACAGTGGGAGTATATTATCGCCGTCCAGGTCAACTTGAGCCCCTGGATGATGTCCTGACAGGCCAGATTCTAAGGATATCTCAGGGGAGAGACACAGTAATTATGGGAGATTTCAATCTCCTGAATATTAGTTGGGAGACGCACTTGGTGGTGACAACCAGGTCATGTCGCTTCCTAGAAGCTATAGAGGGAGGGTTTTTCACACAGAGGGTCCGAGAGGCAACAAGGGGGGGGGGAGACATCCTTGACTCGGTCTTGACCAACGGGTAGGAGCTGATAGATGAAGTACAGATTAGGGGAGCTCTGGATGCGAGTGATCACTCCATCCTTCACTTTGAGATCAGGGGACTGGGGATGTGCAGCAGGTCGAGCACTAGAAGCTGGGACTTCAAGAGGGCCAACTTTGGCCAACTGAAAGCCATACTGGGGAAGGTCTCCTGGGATGGGTTACTGGAAGGCAAGCGAGTTGAGGAGGGGTGGATGGCACTCAAAAGGGAGGTTTTGGAGGTGCAAGCCTTGACGATACCTCTAGTTAGTAAGGTGGGAAGGCGGAGGAGAGTGCCGCCATGGATGCAAAAGAAGGTGGTTAGAGGGATTAGTCGAAAGAGGAACCTCCATAGGAAATGGGAACTGGGGCAAATAGACAAAAGGGTATACTGGGAGGAGGAGGCCCGTTGCAGAAGGATTCTTCGCAAGGCTAAGTCTGATTACAAGCTGAGACTTGCCAAGAATATCAAGAGCAACAAAAAGGGCTTCTTTCAGCATGTAAATAGGAAGAGGAAGGGGAGACAAGTGGTGGGACCACTAAATAAGGAGGAAGGAGATCCAGTGTCTGAGATGAGGGAACAGGCACAGATGCTAAATGACTATTTTGCATCTGTATTCTCTCCAAAGCAGGACGGGGGGTATCCGCCTAGGAGATTAGATGAGGCTGGGGATTTAGGGGCACAGATTAGAGTCACCCCCCTTGAAGTCGAGGGGCTCCTCAGGGCATTGGACATTACAAAGGAGCCAGGCCCTGACGGGTTACACCCGAGAGTACTTAGAGAGTTGGCAGGGGTTCTCTCACACCCGCTGGCCTCCATTTTTGAGGCCTCGTGGAGAACAGGTGAAGTTCCAGAGGACTGGAGGGTGGCATCAGTGGTCCCAATGTTCAAAAAGGGTAGTAGAAGGGACATGGGGAATTACAGACCTGTTAGCCTTACGTCCATTGTAGGAAAAACAATGGAAAGGCTCATAATAGAGATCTAGTGATGCTAGATGGGGAAGGGAGGCTGACAGCCACACAACATGGTTTCCACAAAAACAGGTCCTGCCAGACAAACCTTGTGGAATTCTATGACAAGGTTTTGAGATGGCTAGATGGAAGGTATGCAGTGGATGTGGTATACCTCGATTTCAGCAAGGCCTTTGACAAAGTGCCTCATGATATCCTGGTGGAGAAACAGAGAAGTTTTGGGATAGACCAAAGCACTGTCCGGTGGATTAGATCGTGTCTGACTGACCGAAAGCAGAAGGTAACCATTAGTGGGGAATCATCAGGATGGTGGCCAGAGACAAACAGGGTCCCCCAGGGCTCTGTCTTGGGGCCGATCCTGTTTAATGACATGGAAGAAGGGCTGACCAGTCTGCTGATCAAATTCGCAGATGATACTAAAACTGGAGCAGTGGCCACAACTGAGGAGAAGGTACTCCATATCCAAAAGGATCTGGACAGACTATGGAAGTGGGCAGGAGACAACAGGATGGCGTTCAATGTGAATAAGTGCAAGGTCTTGCACTTGGGGCATAGGAATGGGTGTCATAAGTACAAGTTAGGGGACAAGTGGCTGAAGAGCAGCACTTGTGAAAGGGACCTTGGGGTGCTGGTTGACTGCAGGCTGAACATGAGCCGGCAGTGTGATGCGGTAGTCAAGAGGGCGAACACCACCCTTGGCTGCATAGCCAGAAGTGTGGCTTCTAGATTGAGAGAGGTATTACTGCCACTCTATACGACTCTGGTGCGCCCACAACTGGAGTATTGTGCTCATTTTTGGGCCCCTCATTACAGAAAGGATAGAGCCAGGTTAGAGTCAGCGCAGCATAGAGCCACAGGGTTGGTGGCTGGTTTGCAGGGGATGCCATATGAGGTGAGACTGAGGGAACTGGGTCTCTTCAGCCTGGAGAAGAGGAGACTCAGAAGGGATCTGTTGGTGACATACAGGTATGTGAGGGGGTGTCCCACGGAGGTGGGTAGAGACCTGTTCTCCCCTGCAGAGGAAGGCAGGACATGCTCCAACAGAGCAAAGCTCAGGGAACCAAGCAAAGCTCAGGGAACCTGGCATCCAATTCCATTTGGATGCCAGGAAGCACTTCCTGACAGTCAGGACCCCGAGGGTGTGGAATGGGCTTCCACGGGAGGTGGCTGAGGCCCCATCGGTGAGGGTGTTCAAAGATAGGCGGGACATGCCCATGGTGGGCATGTCGTGAGTGCAGCCGGCTGGAGCCGGGGGTCAGACTAGATGGCCTGGGAGGCCCCTTCTGACTTGCTCTGTTTCTATGTTTCCTGGAGGCAGTTTCCCTTGGGGCTCTTTCTCTGAATACCTTGTTTCTTTGCTTCAAGTCCATCCACTGAACAAAGTGAGAGCAAGTTCACAGTGCATCAGATTAAAGGCACATTCACATTGGCTGTGAGAGATCAACTCGTCTTCATATTGAAAAGCACCGTCCTGAGTGCTTAATTGTGCAGTACCTTTCTCCAAGTGTGTTTTCTGCACAACACATCCAGTCCCATGACTTAATCAGGGTTTACTACTTTGGTCATGGCCGTTCCAGACAATCAGTATCGTCACCATGCTTTGAACTCTCTAAAGCAATAGAGAAATGGGGTGCTGTTCTCATGCTGGTCCTGACATCTGCTGGCAAGGTAGGCACTGGGGTCACAGGAACCCATCTCCTTCCAACACTGCAAAAACAACACAGGGCTAGAAGAAACTACTGCAGCCTCCTCTGCTAACACCACGCAAGAGAATGCCGTCGAGCAGGCCAGCCGTTTTCAGAGCACTCTGCAGAAAAACAGCCCCTCCCTTCAGGCAGCACGTACAATATTTAGAGGCGTTTGTCCAGCTGGAGAAGTCAGTGCAGGAAGTGTTCAAAACAGGTCATTTTGCCTTTGGGCATTGTACCCGATGGTGCGTGATGTGCCCGCAGTAATAGATGGCTTCCAGCCCCCTTCTGCCAGGGCTCCATCTTTCATAAACACACAAAAGAACAAAAAGCTGTAAATTTTGAAACAGATTCAGGTACTGATGCCAGTTATTTCAGAAGATTCTTGGACACCTCTGCCAGATAGACCTGCGTGAGGCGGAGACTATTTGGTACAGTCCAAGGGGTATTCTGTGCTCTGCCCTACACTGTCCTAGGCAAACAAATGCCAGAGCAAACAGTTTGTGTTTGCTGTGGATGTGATATGAGCTCACAGAGCAGCTGCCAGTAGGGGACTACTGAAAATCAGCTGAAGAAATAAAGGTTCAGATGCATTGGTCCATTATGAAAATGCGCAACAGCCCAAATTCTTGAGCAGTTGACAAGCTATGACTCAAGACCATATGCTACAAATTCATAATGAAACTGTCTAAAAATATGGGAGGACCAATCCCATGGCCCCTGGACTATGCTCTGACCTTGGAGCTGGAGTGAGCTCTGCCCCACTGCTTCCCCACAGTCACATGGAGATGGCACCCACTGCTCTCTGGAGTGATCCTGAAGAACTGCAAGATGGGGAGGGGGGCAAGGGAGGCCAGCAGGCAAAATGCTCACATAGCAGCACTGCAAAGCAGGCCAGGGAAGTGAAGATGCCTCCTTCACTCCCTGTGGGGTGCCCAGAAGCCTCCAGCTTTGTGGCTTGTAGATATCCTGATGGAACTGCACCATAACCCTTTTAAACAGCATTCTTTGATCAGCTTGAAGGTCCAGGCTGTCTCCTTGTTCAGTAAGATGCCCAGCTGAGCCTGCCAGAGAATCTCCAAGAGACCTTGTGTAAAGAAATGAAATGGTCCAAGGCATGTGGAGGTTGAGAAGGCAAGTCTATGGTTGTGCCCCACAATGCAGCAGCAGCTGTTGTGACTCATTGGACAGAGACACACAGACCAACAAAGTGAAACTGGAGTCCAGGAATAATCTACAAGACAGTCCAAGGAGAGAAGCAGCAGAACAGTGCTTCATGTTTTAAGGTCCTTAAGAATAGGCTGGACATGCACGTGGTGGGCATTTCATGAGCGGATCCAGCTGGAGCCAGGGGTCAGACTAAATGGCCTGGGAGACCCTTTCTGTCTTGCTCTGTGTTTCTAAACCACAGCTGATGAACCATCAGTGCTTTGTCATCTCTTCTGGAATAAATGGGGATGCAGGATTTGTACAGTTTTTGGTTTGGGATCAAGTTTTTAAAATAATGCCCAGATGAAGATCTCCTTTTAATAAGATATTTCTGACACCAGATTGAGTTTTTATTCTCCTGGGCTTTTTAGTCCTTTAGGAGTTTCTTTTTTAATGGTCCTGTATCTTAAGAACTTTGCATGGTAATTGGCTTTTATTTAATTCTGTTTTTAAAAAATATAGTACAGTTTATGTCAGGCAAGCCCCAAACATGGAGGCTTATGGGCATCCCATGTGACATGACGGAGGCATTCTTTACTTCCCTCTGCACTGCTCCTAGGTGGGCACTTTGCCCACCTAACTGGATCATCTCTGAGGGAGAGGGAAGGAAGCGCTTCTCAACCCAGTCGAAAACTCTGCAACTGCCTTGGTACTCCGAGGACTGAGAGTAATGAGACAACACCATTAGTGCTTAGAGCCCCCGTGATGGAAGATCTGTAACCAATGCAATCTCACACAGCATCCACCTGTGGTCTTAATTGGCAGCAGTGATGATGGTACACAAATCTTTCTTCTTTGTCAGTGTTGGAACTGCTCAGTGTCACCAGCACAACTTTTCCAGGTGACATGGAGCACACAACTTTTCCAGGTGACATGGAGCACCCAAAAGGCCTCTTGGGCCTGGCTCTGCAGTGCTTGAACCCTCAAAGGCCGCTACAAGGCATTTGCTAGCTCTGCTGGTAAAATCACTTGTGTAGACTTGAGCATCTATTTTAGCATCTAGCTGAGTTAAAAGCATATTGTTTTTCACCAGAGCTTTTTTTGTCATAGAACACACCGGAACAGCATTCCAGCACTTTTTGACAGATTTTTCCAAGTGATTGTGAATCGCCCTGTTGGGCGTAGCAGATGGGCTGCAAAAATCATTAACATAGTGCCTGTGGGTTGCTTGTGTGTCGGCGCTGATTGTGAGGGTGCTGCTCTGCTGGGGATGCTGCTTGGCTTGGGATTGGTCGTGTGGTTACACACTGAGTGCTTACTGCAGGTGGCAACCATTGTGTAAAAGTGTGACCCCAAGACATGAGTTCTGGCACTTTTTTTTTTTTTTTTTTACAAAAAAAGCACTGTTTTTCACGGAGTCCAGGCATGATCTAGTCATGCTAGGGACGCCTTTCAGCTTGGGCAGCCTGAGGGATGGGCAAACCGCTTGCAGGGCCAAGGCCCACTCCCTCAGCTCTCGCTCCTCGCTTGCTCATCTGGCCTGGTGAAACCTGCCAGATCATGACCTCTGAGGTGGCCAGTGGCTCCTTGAGGTGCCAGCAGCTTTGGAGAAAGCAGCACAGTGATCCGACCATCATTTGGGGTATCCACAGCCCCGAGTCAAATCTGTCTGGTGCTGCCGGACCAGTGTCCCTCCAGACTGGGTCTCCGGGTGGGGCTTCGGGGTGCACCGTGAAGGCGGGTCCGGTCCTTCCTGGAGAAGCAGCCTCGGGAGGTGGCGCTGGGGGAACTTTGGTGACACTCCGTGGCTGTTGGCTGGGGGCAGGTGGCGGGCAAAAGGCTTCATCCGGCCTGGGGGAAGCCAGAGAGGCCTGGGCTGGGGGGCCACCAGTTGCAGCTCTCCCCACATTTCCACTGACACGAGGATGTGAACGCTCCAGGCAGCCCCTGAAGGCTGTTCTCAGGGCGGGCGGGCGGGCGCGCTGAAAGGCCCGGTGCGACGGCGCACGTCGGAACCGGCCGCCAGGGCGAGGCTTTCAGCGGCAGGGCTCCCTGGCGTCGGCGGCGTTACGGTGCCCGCGTCGCCGCGCTCGTCCGTCCGTCCGTCCGCCCGCCCGCCCGGGAGTGGCCCCTGCGCCCCGCGAGGGCGGGAGAGCTCCACGAGGGGGCGCGCAGGCCCGGCCTGGCTCCGCCTCCAGGGCGGAAGGGGCGGCCTCCCGGCGCCCAGAGCGCCAGGCGGAAGCGGAAGCGCGAGCCAGATGTCTGCGGGAGCCCGCGGAGGGAGCGGAGGGACGGAGGCCGGATGACCGCGGGCGCCCGGGCTGCGTGTCGCGGCCGGCCGGCCGGGCGCCATGGCGCCGATGCGGGCCGGGTTCGGCGCGCCGCTGGGAGCAGCCGGTGAGGCGGGGCGGAGGCGCCGCGGGGGCGCGTCTCGCCGCCCTTGCTGCGGCGGCCGGGGCTGGCCCTGCGCTCGGCCCCCGCCGGTCGGGCCCCGGGAGCGCGGCCCCGCGTGGCCGGGGGAGGGCCAGTCCCGCGGGAGGCTGGCAGGGGACGGCGGGGCAGCAAGCCGCCAGCCCTTCCTCTGGCGGAGGCCGCGTCCAACTTCCCCAGCGGGGGAAGGCCGGTCTACTTGTCCCTCGCTAGGTGTTTCGGCCTTGAACTTCCATCAACCCAGCACGCATATCCATGGTGAGGGGTTTGGGAGGCCAGAATTTATGAAGTAGTTGCCTCCTCCTGCGGGGTGGTGGTGATGGTGCCCAGTCTTCCTGTCAAGCAGGGCCCTGCCCTGCCCACTGCACTCCTGTTTGACTCAGGTGATCTGCAGATGGTGACAAAACGGCGACAAAATTGAGATGTGCGTATTGATGCTATCCATGATTTATGTTGCACGTGGGCCTTAGATACGAGATGCCCCATGGCTCTAATGTTTAATGCGGATTTGGAAGGCTTCTGTCACCTAGATGTGCACTGCTTGAAATTTTGGGGTTGCAAAATCCCTGTGTGTTGTCATTACCTGAGCTGTCTTCTGTGTATCTGGATTAAGCTTTGAAGAAGAAAAAAACTTTCAATGTCAAGTGGCCCAGGGTAAAGGGGTAAACTTACAAACTTGAATACAATAGCAGGTGAAATTTGGCATGACTATTTTTGTTTTGTTTTCATTATTTTTTTAAATGAATTTTGTATTATTCAGCAAGGTGTCCAAAGTAAATGTACAACAAGTAGAATAAAAGAAAATAACTTGAATCAAGTGAAGATTCAAAAATTAGAAAAATACAAGTAGAAGTTCCTAGGACAGTAATGTGGAGCATCAACTGGAAAATAACAGTGCTTATTGAATGATCAGGGTTTCTGCTTCACTTTGCCCTGACTATCATAACTGTATGTTCTGTATTATTCTCTTGCAGATGAGATGTCATGTGTTAATTCTGTGAGTCTACCTGAAATTTACTAAGCCATGGGGGAAAACAGTCCTGAGAATGTCATCTATTATGAAGTAGAGGAAGATGACTTGGCCCAGGATAATAAACTGTTGAGGTTTATTGACAAGAATGGCCTTGTCCCATCCTCACCCCGGACAGTATATGACAGGACAACCGTTCTTATTGAACAAGACCAAGGGCCGCTGGAGGATGAGGATGAAGATGGGCAGTGTGGGGATCACCTGCCTTTTCTCCCTGATAATCATGAGGACAGGTTTCATTTGATAGCTGACCATGAAGGAATGTCCCAGGGTTATGTGCAGCACATCATTTCTCCAGATCAGATTCATTTGACTATCAATCCTGGCTCAACTCCGATGCCTCGAAACATTGAAGGAGCCACTCTCACTCTGCAGTCAGAGTGCCCAGAGACAAAGCTCAAGGAAGTAAGTAAAGACTCTATGATTCCCTTTTTGGAGGACTCCTGTCTAGCTGTCTGAACCCCTTTGTGCAATGGGTTGCTTTTTTATGCCTATGAGGTTTTTATAGCTATGAGGTCACTCTTGGATTTTGTCTTTATACTTAAGATGCATGAAAAAGTGAATGCATTCTTTGCTTGGTTTGAATGGATATTCTTTGGGGCAGTAACTGCCTTCCCCTAAACTTGCATTTGCACCAAGAGAGGTGGTGCCTGAGCTGATCCTAGACGTTTCCATATGTTCTTCCGCAAGACGGACTTATGAAATGCAAATTCAATTTTAGATTCTATACATTTTCAGGTAAAAGATGATTCCAAAGATGCATGATTAAGTAATTTCAAAATGAAATGCAGAGCAGGCTTAAGATTTCCAATAATTCTGGGCAAAGGCCCTTATATTTTGGGGTTGGTGTGAAACATTGCATTTTATTGTATAGCAGACCAGATAGTAATGTCTGTTTCCTCCCCTCCTTTGTCTGGGAAATCAGAAGTTTCCTCCCTTTCACCCAGTAGAAGTGTATTGATTTGAATCAGATGATTCCCAGCTTCTCTTGGCTTGCCCCAGGGCTCAGCTGAAAAGCTGCTCTGCCACCTTTTTAATGTTATGGACTAGCAAACTGGTTCCATTGGGTTCAAGTGGAGTCCATCCCTCCTGTACAGGCATGGTTTGTCCCACAATGTGCTCCAGTGCCCATCAAATCTCAAGCCTTCCTCTCTAGACCACCATCTCATCCATGCCTTGAGACTCCTTGGCTGTGCCCCACCTTGTTGGCTGTGTGCATGGAAATGGTGTCATTTTGCAGAAAGCTGCTATGCAAAGTTTTGAGCAACATGCTGGAGAAAGGGAGCCAGAGCAGTTGGAGATTCGTCGTGAACAGTTTGCCTCATTCTTTGCAGATGAAGTTGGTCAGATGCACCTTGACTTGAACTCCAGCTTTGGGGCAGATAAGGTGGATGGAACCATGGCAGTGTCTTGCCCAGTGGTTTGGTGCTTTTCAGTATCTTGTAGGAGGGGGCAGGATATCTGGAGTGCTGAGGGCCAACATTTGTCATGCTTGAGCTTTGCCCATCCTGGCAAATTAAAACAGCCTGACTGTGCTGGGTCCTTTGGTAAAGGAAATGTTTGATGCTACCTTGTGAGAGTGGCATGGTCTGCCTTACTTGAAACAGTGGTAATACTAAGAAATCTTACCTTGGCTCATCAGTTCTGGTAAGTTACAGGGCAGTCTCAGGTATGTTTTTCTTGGTCAAGGTGGCAGTTTTACAGCTGCAAAACCTTTTGAATAATACTGCTTATTTTAGTTGAGTTTAGTCCAGATATGGGAGTGAGAGTGCTTTCATTGCCTTAGTGAATGTCTTTGCTAGAAATGCCTATTCTAGATATTCAGAGTGCAGCCCTACTAGTTCTTCCAAACTTCTTGGAGGCTTTTTGATATCATTGACCATAATATCTTCCTGAACCAGCTGGTCTGGCTGGGTGCTCAATTGCAGTGGTTCCAGTTCTTCCTGTTAGGTCATGCCCAGAACTGGGGGCTGCTGTTCAGCTATGTGTCTGTCAATTCCACAGAGTTTTTTCCCCCAGTTCCTTGTGTTTTTTAACATCTACATTAATCTGTTGGAAGAGGTTATCAGAGCCATGGAATGAGGTACTTATGAACGCTACCTAAGTTTAATAATGATTTGGATCAGGCTGAAAAGAGCTGAAATTGAACACTGGTTGGTGGATTGGGGCTGAGTGAAATGTAAAGGATGCTGTATCAGAAGGCACTGGCAAAGGAGCACTGTGGCCAGGTGGGCATTCTTGTTTGGGAGGTCCAGCCAATGAGCCCCTCCCTGTTTGGTCACCTTCATTGTGCCTAATGGAGCAAAATTCTTAAGCAGAACTTTGTGATATGAATGAGCATCCTGGCCAGGGTAGATTTTACCTCTGTGTAAAAATTTGTTTGAGCAAAGATTACTTGAGACTCCTGTGAAAATGTCTCAAATGCTGTGCCTGAGGAAGTATCAATACTTGGGATATGTTTTAGTTACTAGACCCAGACTTCCTCTGTGCTTCTGAGGGGCAGGGCAGAAATGTCATACAGTTTACTTTTATGAATAAGAGTAAATATTGTGTTATTTGACAGCACAATAACACACTAACATGTGTGATATGTGTGGTGGGGTGGCATATTGTGGGTAGTGTACCTGTAATGGCATCTGATTACTCTCCAGACCCTTCCTAAACATGCCAGTTAATGGTAGCAGTTTAACCTCAAGTGAAGGTTAAATTGCTTAGAAAAAGAAGCAGGATTGTTTTGTTAGCATTCTCAGGTGATAAAGCTTTGTCCAACTCAGAGTATTCTTGAGTTGGGTGGGGGGTCCTTGCTGTCTAAGCACTTAGCAGGATGATACCCTTTGAATTCAAGCAGTAGAGTCAGTAGCTTTGAAATCCTAGAGACTAGGCAGCCACCCTCTCACTTATGGCAGTGGGCCTGGGGCTCTTCCAGAAGCTGGTCACTTGGGCCTGGGGCATCCTGTCTGCATGGCTGATGTAGATACATGCAAGATGCAAGTGTGGAACCTCCAGAACTGTAGTAGTTCTGATTCAGTCAGTTTTCCTGTTTGAGAAACATGTCAAATGCTAAGTAATTATGTGGATGGGAAGGTTCTTCCAAATGAAAGATTTCCTTGTGCTTTATTTTCCCCAGAAAATTGTCCATTTCATAGCTTCATTCATACAATGAATAGATGACAATTCCAAATTAGGCCAGCTTGGTGATTTCGGAGTCACAATTAATGTGTTTCAGATCATTATTCTTAGCAAGTATATGGGACAGAACATACGGGCCACTGAAATACATATCTATCTCATGGCTTTCCTTGATGTGGCAACCTTTCAAGGACTTGAAGAGTGCTATCATCTCTTCCCTTGGTAATTCTCTTCTCCAAGCTAAATATGCCCAGTTCTTTCAGTCTTTCCCCTTAAGACTAAATGCTGACTAAATTTGCAGACAATACCAAAGTGGGGACAGTGGCCACAACTGAGGAGCAGGTGATCCAGATCCAGAAGGATCTGGACAGACTATGGAAGTGGGCAGGAGACAACAGGATGGTGTTCAGTGTGGATAAATGCAAGGTCTTGCACTTGGGGCATAGGAATGGGTGTCATGAGTACAGGTTAGGGGACAAGTGGCTGGAGAGCAGCACTTGTGAAAGGGACCTCGGGGTACTTGTTGAAAGCAGGCTGAACAGTTATTTATTATTTAATTTATTTAGAATATTTATATGTCATCCTTTCTCAGAGCCTCAAGATGGCTTACATAAATAAATAAGAATAGTAGTCTTAAAACATAATACAAATAAATTCCAGATCCACCCTGGCTGCAGATTAAAACATATATAGCTAATATTAAAAGTTATTAAAATATTGTTGAAATAAAAAGGTCTTAGCCTGGCGCCAAAAAACAAATAACAACGAATAACATGAGCCAGCAGTGTGACGTGGCAGTTAAGAAGGCAAACACCACCCTTGGATGAATAGTCAGAAGCGTGGCTCGCAGATCTAGGGTGATGGTGTTAGTTCTGCATAGCCCTGGTGCGCCCACAACTGGAGCACTGCATCCAGTCATGGGCTCCACATTACAGGTGAGACATATTTAGGTTAGAATGGGTTCAGCGCAGGGTCACAAGAATGGTAGGCGGGTTGGGAGGGATGACATATAAAGAGAGATTGAGGGAACTGGGTCTTTTCAGCCTGGAGAAGAGACTGTGAGGGGATCTTTATAGGTAAGTGAGGGGATGTGAGAAGGCTGAATATGAGCACTGGGCTGAGCTTTCCCGTAGTTTGGCACAAACTGTTGCAAGACTGTTAATGTATAGGGAAGCGACTGGTGAGGGTTGCAGCATGTGCGGGGCCTCCAGTATTTTTTCTTGCAGTAGCCTTGTGAAGTAGGTTGGGCTGATAGGTTGGCTTGCCAGCATTCTGCTGATTGGATAACTGCATCATGTTCTCCTGTCTAACAGGTCAAGCGCTACCAGTGCACATTTGAGGGCTGCCCTCGTACCTACAGCACTGCAGGCAACCTGCGCACCCATCAGAAGACACATCGGGGGGAATACACCTTTGTGTGCAACCAGGAGGGGTGTGGGAAAGCCTTCCTAACATCCTATAGCCTCAAAATCCATGTTCGAGTTCACACCAAGGAGAAACCTTTTGAGTGTGATGTTCAGGGCTGTGAAAAGGCCTTTAATACACTGTACAGGTAAGAGTGGAGCATTCCATTCTTCCAGACTAGAAAGTTCTGTGCACCTCCCCCTTCCCCCCCCCGCCACCCCAGACAAAAAAATTTAGTGAGAATAGATTGTCCTGGCTAGAAACATCAAAGTATAATCTTAAACTTAACAAACATTATTTTCAGGGGGGAAATTCATTCCTTTCCCTGTAAAAATTCCTCCACACACGTCTGTGTTTCTTAGCTGTTCTGAAATTAATTGTCTGAGGTGCAGCTTCCCCACCTCCCCTTCTGGGCTGCGGCTGTATTACAAACTGCTGCAAAGGAGAGCCCATTTCATTGCCCGAAATCTGGGCCATTCTTCCCTGAAGTTCCTGTCGTGCATGCCGACTCAGAGGTGTTGTTGGTGTGCATGAGAGAGCGGGGTGCTCCCTGTGAGAATCAAGCCCCAGAGCAGGAAGATTTCTACCTGGTGCCCATTGTACAAACACACCCCCACTCTCTGACTCTGACAAAGTTTTTCAGGCAGAGGAGACAGGCAGCTTTTCAGCAGAAGCTGATAAGGGAATGAGGGCAGAGGGGGGTGAGCCGGTTACCATGGAAACGGCAGGAGAAGACCTGGGAATGGGAAGGAGGAGGGAGAGAAGCTTGTCTGACCCGCCCAGGGAGGGGCGTCCTAGACGGGTCAAGAGTGTTTCGTAATCTGATCCCCCTCAGAAAGAGGGGACAAGTCCCATTAACTTCATTGTCCCATTAACTTCATCATTACAAGCTCCTTTGTTGTTTCTTGTCTGCGTAGCTTTGAAGTTCCTTAGAATAAAAGATTTAAAGCTCTAACTGCCTGCTCCTGCGTGAGTGTGTGGGAAGAGTGCTCCAGCCACAGGACAGTTCCTTAGCTTGGACTCTGATCCCAGATGGAGCCAGCCACTGCAGATGCCCTGAGGAGGTCACGCTATCTCCCTCCCAGGTGGGTCTTGGTCAGGAGGAGGCTGGCAGTAATGGAAACTCCGCGTTTCCACTTGCAGGTTGAAAGCCCACCAGAGGCTTCACACAGGGAAGACGTTTAACTGTGAATCAGAGGGTTGCAGCAAGTACTTCACCACACTCAGTGATCTGCGGAAACACATTCGGACCCACACAGGAGAGAAGCCATTCAGGTGAGTCTCCAGTGGGCAGGGCCTTGGGCCACTGGCCACATGCTGCGGTGCTGGACAGCACCCAGGCTGCACTATCCTTTGGACTGGAGCTCCTCTCAGGCACTTCTGGGAGCATAAACTGTGGCTCGTTTTGAGACCCAGGCCCCTCTGTGGTCTTCCATAGCAAGGCCATGTGCTGAACTCACCCTAGCTTTTGACCCACCTAATTCCAAATCTTCTCATGCTGATTCCACAGTATATCCACCTTTGAAAAAAGTTCTGGCTTGGCAGGTGTTATGTGACCTTAAAAACCCATAACCTTGCAATGTTTTCCATTGCTCATGACTAGAAATTCTACTGCTGGTAGCTTTTGCTAGTTTTTTGGGAGTCAACACTTCAACAGCACGGACAGGATTTCCCCTTCCTTCAAAACCTGAAAGGCATGGAGCCCCATCATGGATCAAAGCTAGGCGCAGAGGTGTTGCCTTGGTCAGCCCCAAACTTTCTTAGCAAGCTGCATTGAGACTGTACTGATCTCTTTGTTTCCTCGATTTCCTTTCTGATAACACTGCCTTTTCAGCAGAGATTTCTTCCATCCCATGTCCAGATTGAGACCTGTTAGAGTCCTGCTGCAGGAGGAAGCAAGAGGCATGATTTGAACAGTTTCTGCAACTGTCCTGCTGACCTCTTCTTTTCCTCGTAGGTGTGATCATGATGGCTGTGGGAAAGCTTTTGCTGCAAGCCATCACCTGAAGACACATGTCCGGACGCATACTGGTAAGGCACTGGGGACAGGTGATTCTTGAAATTCTTTTGTGACAGATCTATGGCTACAGGCATCTTGAGCATTGGTAGATCTTGGGCCACGTTGGCTGGGAATGATGGGAGATGTAGACCAACACATCTGCGGGGTGCCCAGTTGGGGAAGGCAGATGCAGCCATATGACAATGATGCAGAATTAAGGGCAAGTTAATGCTAAAAGTGGTTAAAAACAAGGCCACGGCTCCTCATGTTGTGGCAGTCAGCTCAAGTGCGTGAATGCAAGAGTGATGGAATCTGCTACACCAGGATCGCGTGAGTGAAGGGCCCAATTTCAGTTCGGTGCAGTGGGAACACAACTTGGCTACCACTGAAGCATCAGCTGAGCAATAAGGTATTCAGAAGCCGACAGACTAGTACAATACATGGACTTTTTCTGTTGCAGGTGAGAGACCCTTCTTCTGTCCCAGTAATGGTTGTGAGAAGGCCTTCAGCACACAATATAGCCTCAAGAGCCACATGAAGGGACATGAGAAGGTGCCCTCCTTTACTTTGCTCTCTAACAGCAGCCTCTCTGAGGTGGGTGCCTTCCTCTCCAGTGGAAAAGCAAGCAGCTTGGTCTGCACACTAGATCGCATGGGGTGCTCTGCTTTGTGTAGATCCATCAATATCTCCAATATTGGGGGACACTTTTTAGATCTCCGCTCCTTTCCGTCCGTCCGTCCTTCCTTCCTTCCTTCCTTCCTTCCTTCCTTCCTTCCTTCCTTCCTTGTTCGTTCGTTCGTTCGTTCGTTCGTTCGTTCGTTCGTTCGTTCGTTCAAAGTAAGTATATTCTACCATTCTGCCCAAAAGCAGGCTGCTCTGGCAGATGACAGAAGCAGGAGCTCCTCAGGCATTTTACAGGTGAAATTGGACGATGCAGAATGAGTATCCAGCACTGAGTAACTCTGCCACTGAAACAGAATAGGCCCAAACAATGCTTGCCAAATATTTGTATGTAGTAATGAAGTAACTTTGTCATGCTGGGATTTGTGATACTACAGAAAGTTGAAGATAACACTTTGGATTTTAGGAAAGCTGGGTTTACTAAGCTCACAGAAATGCTTTCTAGGATTCTGTAGCTTGATAGGAGAAAGACTGAAGTTCCTGAAGGAGGACTTACTAAAGATAACAAGTAGTTCAAGGAGAAAGAAAAAAAATGGGAGGCCTCTAAAAAGCCCTTGGTTGCAAAAAAAAAAAAAAAAAGGCAAAACAAAACTCGCACAAATAGTGATGAGATAAAAATAAGAGAGGGTATTTATAGGAAGTCGAATGGAAGATCAGGTCAGCAAGGAAGGGTAAAGGTGCATAGCTCAGGCTGGTAGACTCAGTGTTAAAAGAGCTAAAGCTCAAAACATGCAGAGTCTGTTGAAAAGGCTTTTCAGAAAGAAAGCGAAAGGAAACAAAAGGGTTAATGGGTGACAAAGAGAAGGCAGAGTAGCACAACTTCTGTCTTGCCTGCTGCCCAAAGGAGGACCATGTGCAATCCCAGAAAAGTATTTCAGGGAGGATTGCAGCGCTATGTGGATTTATAAGAATTAGTCAGGAAATGCCAAGCTCCCATAAATGAGCTCAAGTCTTTGGAGTAAGATGAGTTGCAGTACTGTGAGGAGGGGTGGCTGGCTAAAGAAATTTAGTGATGCGTCCTTTGGAACACTCTCTCAGCTTGGAGAACTCCTGGAGAATGTGTAAGGTACAACAAGGCTGGAACTGGCCACACACCTTCACAATGGGGGGATAGGATGATCCTGGAAACTGACTTCTTATCAGTCCATCTGGCTTCTATACCAGAGCAGGTCCTAGAATAGATTATAAAGCATGTTAACAACCATGTCTTGATTAGTAGGACCTAGCACAGATTTTCCAGGAATAGATTCTAACTTCTTTAAAAAAAGAAAAAAAACCCAAGTTGCTCACATTTTCTTATTTGCTGTGCTTTTGTGGAGGGAAATTCAGTCCCTTACTAGGCTAGCAGTTTGGTTTGAACCTTTAGAATGGAAAGTGTTTGCTCACCTGTGAACTGTGGCTGGCAGGACCTTTATACTCCGAGTGGGGGGGGGGTGTCAGGAAAGGCTGTAGTTGAGTGGCAGAACCTCTGCCTTACACACAGGAAGTCCCCCCTCATTCCCAGTAGGATGGGGTAACCTCTGCCTGCAGCCTGGAGAGTCTCTGCTGTCTGTCTGTGTTGACCATTCTAGGCTAGATGGAGCAAGGCAGGCCTGATTCTGAATGAGGCCATGCCCTGTATTCACAGCAAAGGCAAAGTAAGCCTGGTAGGTTCTCCTTTCCCTCCTGCTTAGCTTTTGGTCTGGAATTCCTGCCAGTGTCAATTAGCAATGATGAGAAAACAGACGCAGACCCTCTTCCTGTATTGGCATGCCTTTTGAATTTCAGTTAATTGTTTGAACAATAGTAGTTAAACTTTAAGACTTCCTAGGCAGTCATTAGAGTTGGTAACAAGGGTGGATGCTGCCCAAAGTAGGGAGGATCGGTATGATGGTAACTGATGCCAACCATTGTGCGTTCTTTTGGAAATTAGTAACTGACTTCTGTCATGCTGTTTTGGAGTTTCTTTCTGCTGCTGATTCCCATGTGTGGTGTTTCTTAATTCATTATTTTTAAAGTACCAGAAGAGGGATTTTGGCCTGAGTCTCTGATCACTCTCACTAACTGTTCCTAAATCATTCTGGGTCTCATCCTGCTTGTAATTCTGAGTTGAGCATAGGGACCTGTGACCTTCCCAGTACAGTTGGACTGCAGCTCACGATCTCTGACTGTCGTATATGTTGACTGAGGCTGATGGAAGTTGGAATCCAGCAGCATCTGGAACCCCACTTCTGTCCTTGTGGTCCACTATTTAATATATGGCCTCTCTCTGCAGGACACAAATCACTCGCTCTGCCTGAGTGACTTGAGCCTCATGTCCACAGATTCAGAACTGCGGGATAACTCGAATCCAGTAAGTATCTCTTACATTTGATTGCGGTGGCACCATCGGCAGTGTGGAGCATCGAGCTCATGATCACAGTTTCTTTGGATAGTTACTTATTTCATTTTTATACTGCCCAATAGCTGAGGCTCTCTGGACTGTTAAAAATAGTTTAAAAATACACACGCACAAAACAAAATTAATTTAAAACAAAACCATAATTGCAATTGCATCAGCATAGAAGCATAGCAGCAGTACAGAATAAAATGAAATATATAAAAACAGAGTAAAGAAGTTGAACTATGACAAAATGCTGGGAAAATATAAAGGTTTTCACCTGGCATCAAAAAAAAACACAAAGTAGGTGCCAGACACACCTCTTTGAGGAGCCCACGCTACAACCAAAATGGCCCTTCTGGTAGCCACCTCGCTTCACTTCCTTTGGAAACCTCTTGGAGAAGGACCCCAAAGATGACCTCAGGGCCTGGGCAGGCACACAGGGGGTGAGGCAATCCTTCAGCTAACCTGCCTCCAAGCCGTTTAAGGCTTTAAATGTCAGTACTTGTGCCTTGAATCAGACTCAGACTTCAAATGGCAGCTGGTGCAGCTGGAACAAGAGGGTTCTCACGACTCACTTCCCCTTAACAGTCTTGCTGCCTTGTTTTAGATCAGGTGAAGTATCCAGATCATTCTCAAGGCAGCCCCACATACAGAGCATTGCAATGAGAGGCTGCTAGAGCACGGATAACTGCTCAGGTAGGGTTGTGGTTGGTGTATCAGCTTAAGCTGATAAAAGGTACTTCTTGCTGCTGAGTCCACTTGTGGCTCAAGTGACAACTCTGGGTGCAGGAGACCCCCAAAATCATGAACCTTGTTCTTTAGTGGGAGTGCGACCCCATCCAGAACAGGTTGAATGTCACTCAGCTGGACACCCACTGTCAGCATCTCCATCTTGCCTGGAGTGAGTCCTCATCCAGTGATGCTCCCCATCTCAGCAGTAAATTTCTGATGAAGGCAAGCCAGCTTCTTCCATCTCTATGCGCTCCAGAAGGAAAGCCTGCTGTTGGCGGGCCTGTCTGAGTCCTCGTGGTGCTGGCACTGGCACTGAGTGAAGGCACCAGCAGCTGACTGTGTTCCTCACTGCTTCTCTTCCCAGATGCATGGACAAGACCTGAGCACGATCTCACCAGCCAGCATCTTTGAGTCGATGTTCCAGAGCCCAGAAGCCACAAATCAGGAGGACCCACAGCACACAGGTATAAGACTGCTGTTCATCTTTGGTCTGCTGATCATCATTCATCCTGGAAACAGCAGTGACCCTGAGGACTTGGCAAGCCATCCCAGAGCTTAAGAATGGGGGTCCTGCGGGCTCTTGCTGCCATTTGTGCAGGGTTGTATGGCTGGAGGAAGCCATGTCCAGAAGCTAAAGAAGAAAGGGCATGGTGGCTTCAGTTCAGTCTGTGCCCAAAATCCCTGCTACCCCTCTGGGGGTGCATGCACCATCGTGCTGTGACTTGCTGGCCTGTGGTTGTGAAGTGAGGCGTTCTGTGGTAGCACCGAGCAGGAGGGGAGAGCCTGCAGGGTTACGAGAGAGAGGCCCACTGGGTATTTCCCAGGGTGTTTGTCTGGGAGAGCTGCTTCTTGTCTGTTTGGCCTCCTTGAGAAAGCCTGCTTCAGAGAAAAGCACCGGCTGTGCGACTCATTCTGCCTGGTGCTGTGCCCTGCCCCATCAGAGCCCAGAAGGTGAGAGTGGTGTATGGCAAGACAGGCAGGGTCTGTGCCGCAGAGCCCTTTCCTTCTCATACAGCGCAGACCTGCTTGGAATTGCTGTCCAGGGCAGCACTGGGACAGGCACTGGACCACAGCTGAACCCAGGAGCCCGGTCCTGGTCTGGTTCCTCACTGAGCTTCTTGTTTGGCAGATGCCTTGATGGATGACTTTGGTGGCGATGTGGACCCAGCTCCTGCCGTCCAGCCCCCCGCAGCAGAAGCAGCCGCTCTGCCCTTGCCGCTCGTTCTGCAGCTCGGCATCTCTGAGCCGCCTCCCCCAGCACCACCCACTGCGTCTGCTGGGACTCAGCCAGCAGCATACGGGGCCTCTGCCGCTGTTCTGCAGCCCCCAGAAGCGTCTGCTTCCAGCAGCACGCTCTTTGCAGCCAGTTCCCAGGGCTTTCTGCAGCCCGTGCAGGCCACCCCACAGCCTGCTGGAGCGGGGCACTCTGTGGCAGCGGGCACCAGCCCTGGGCGGGCAGCAGGGGGCGCTGCTGAGGTCCTGCCCAGCGGGGCTCAGCCTGGGCCTGCCCGAAGGAGCTCAGTGCTTGCCAGCAGCCCGGCCATCACCATTGCCCCATCGCAGGGCACAGCCATTCTCCAGTCTGGCATTGTGATGGGAGAGCAGAACCTGCAGTGGCTCCTGAACGGGGCCGCCGGGACAGCCCAGAGCCCAGAGCAGAGGGTGAGCAGTGCCCCCTGCCCTTTTCGGTGCCAGCGTGCATGCAGGGGGCCAGGTGATCTGCCGGGGGAGCTGGCTGTGCTCCTGGCAAAGTCTATGGGGCAAGCTGTGGGACAGTTACCCGGGGGGGGGGGGTGGGCTCTGCCTTGCTTTCTGGAGGGCTGATGTGCTGATTTCTTTTCCTCTTCTTGAAGCCACCAGCTCCAGTGGTGGAGAAAGTCTTCTTTACAACCGCCCTCCCTGTTGCTGGTAATGCAGGTAGGTAATAAAACTTGGGATCATTTCCTGCCCTCCCCTCGTGAGGCACTGGATGGGATGGCACTCTCACTGGCCTGGCCTGATGCTTGCCCTGGACAGGGGTTGCAAGATCCGTTGTGAGCTGGGGAAACTTGCCCTTAGCTCACTTTTCATCATGTGTTGCTGCTTAACACAGGAGTAGTAGAAACTCTCCTCCCCACAGCTGCTCTCTGAGTGAAATCAGGTGAAATCCATCACCTTCCAATGCTCTTGATCAGTGTGTGCCTTCCTTTCTACAAGTGCCTAGCAGATGCGGTCAGCTAGAGGCTAGTGAAGAAAAGCTGAGAACACCCTTTTAGGGTGAGCCTTTATGAAGAGCAAGGGCACAGAGAGTTTTGCTTGCCTCTACCTGTTAAATCGATACTCAGCAAAGCATCCCACAGCATGGCTGTGGCAGCAGGGATTCCACAGCCTGGGTGGCTTTCATGCCTCTGAATAAGGGAGGCATGTGGCGCTCACCTGGCTGTTTCGTAGCAGGAACCCCCGCTGCTGCCTTGGCTAGGTCCGGGTGGGCTGCTTCTGCAGGGAGTGAGGGAACTTTCTCCCTCTGCAAACAGGCCAGCAGCTCTTTCTGCTGCTGAGCCCTCCCCAACGGTTGCTGATGTGGTGGAGCAGAGAGGCGGCTGGGGACTGATGGGGGCTATTTGTCTGCAGGGAGCTCCGTGCAGCAGATTGGCCTGAGTGTGCCTGTGATCATCATCAAGCAGGAAGAGGCTTGCCAGTGCCAGTGTGCCTGCCGGGACTTGAGCAAGGACAAAGCAGGCAGCGGCAGCAACTGTTCCTCACGTGGCCCCAAGACTCTGCCAGGAGCGCCTGGGCCTCAGCCACAAGCCTTCCCTGTTGTTGTGGCCACCAGCACCTCTTCTGCTGCTGCCCTTTCATCAGCACTGCCTGCTCCTTGCAAGCAGAGCGCTCTGGCAGGGAACCCGTCAGACTTGCAGAGCCAGTCCCTAAGTGCCATGGATGTCTCAGACTTTCTCTCCCTTCAGCGCCCTGGGACCACCTCCCCTCTGACTCCCATTGAAGCCCTCCTGCAAGGGGAGGAAGAGCTTGCCCTGGGCAGCAGCTTCCCCAAGTGAAGCCCTCCTCGCTGGCCCAAGGGGATGGACAAGCAAGAGCCTGATGCTCCCTGGAAGCTGGGTCCTCTTCCTAGCAGGTGAGGCCAGTCCGTAGGGGGAAGGACAAGTGCCGTCCAGATGGCTGGGCTGCACTCCCAGGTCACTTCTGCCCTTTACGGCTTGAGCACAGGGATCGGAGTCACCTAGAGCAGCTTCTGAGGGCTGGCTGCTCACCTGTTTGCTGCACCTTGCTTGGTGGTAGTGGAGGTGGACGGCAGTGCTAGCGGTGTGTTCCCACTCCCGCGGATGTCTTCACTTCTAAGTGTGCACTATTTGTATTCTTGCGATGGAGGGAGGGGAGCTGCTTAAGTGCTAAGAACAAAGCGGCCAGGTGCCTTTCCTTGTAAAGGCAGCTGCACTTTGCAGTGAGGGGAGGGGGTCCCCTCCAGGGCCAGAGAGAGGTGGACAGCAGGCCCCGCCAGGATTCGTCTTCCTGCTTGTGCTTCCTGTGCTGGGAAGGAAAGTTAGGCGCACCCGTTCTTCAGAGTTTGCACATGCAGAGGTGGAGTTGCTCTGTCACCGCTGCTTTTGTAGTGCCCTGCTTGGTAGAAGACTCCCTCTGTCTCAGCAGAGCAGCGCTGTGGGTGCTTACACAAGTTCAAGGGCTCAGAATTTGCACTGTTTCGGCCTTCCCAGAACTACATGCCCAGCGCAGCCGCTGGTGGCACGAAAAGGCACCCATGCAATCTCCATGCTGGTCAGGTGGGGCTTCTCTTGCCACATAAGCAATCCTGCCCGCTCTGGCAAAGTGCACACATCATACTTGCTAAGTCCTGTGGTTGCTTCATCCTGGCCATGCCTGCAGGACCACTTCTCTCCTTTGCAAAGAGCTTGCGCTTGGCCCACCAGGCCTCCCACATGTTCCAAAGCCTTCCTCTTTTTTCTGCCCTCAGCGTGCTGCAGTGGAAAATGCATCTTTTTGTATCTTCTAACTTACTCAGGGTGAAATCCTAACACAGACTCTCCTCCATCTTGTAAGGATTCGATAAAGCTCCTTTGTAATGTTTTAGTGATCTACTATTGTTACTTTTAAGGAAGAGATGCCGCACATCTGCTGTCCAGAGTTGTTGGACTCCAGCTTCTGAAAAACACAACCAAAATTGCCAATGGCTTGGGATTGTGGGAGTTGCAACTCCACCCACCCCTCCAAAGGACACCAGGTTGGGAAGGATTTGCTGCATGGTGGCCTTCCACCCGGCTGGGATTCGCCCTGTCCCTTGTTCTAAGGCAGCTACTGGAGAGTCTTTGTTCATGGTTGGGCTTGGTGCTTGTCTATAGGCAGTGGCTTTGAGGAGCACAGGCGAGCTGGGTGGCAGAGGTGGTGCGCTCAGGTGTCAGCCAGGGCAGGAACAGGAGAGGGCAGAGCTTGGGCTGGGAACTCCTGGCTGGCCTGCCTGACACACTCGGAACACAAGGCCAAGACGGGGTGTTTCCCGGCACTGCTGCAAGCCGACTCCCGTGCTCCCTGGGTGCGCCTCTCTGTAGCCGCTCTGTTACCTTGGCTGAGAGTCAGAGGCTCTGCCTGGACAGGAACTGAAGTGGAGCCACTGAAAGTGCCTGCCCTGTGGTGCAGCAGCTGCTGCGCGTGAACGAGCTCTCACCTGGTTCTCTCCCGGAGGGCTGCGTGCCTTGGCAGAGAGCAGGACAGGCCACGAGGAAGGTGTTTCAAGGCCCATTTGGTAATTTTCATTTCTGCTTCTGATGTTATTCACTGAGTGGGACACAACCAGGACATCATGAGGCTTCTTCTCGTGTGCAGAAGGCAGTGGCATAGCCGGAGGTGGTCCTTGGTTGGGCATGGAGATGCTTCATGCAGGATAGCTGGGAAAGGGTGCCTGTCGCCGAGGCAATTGTTCCTGGAGTGCAGGAGCTTGGCAGAACAGGGCCTCTGAGTGCCCCCACCCTGCTGTGCTTGGGCTCAGGTTGCGGGATGGGGCTGTGCTCGGCAGCCACAATGTGGAGAGCAGCTGACGACTTCATTATAGCCCAGATGGAGACACACCGAGGTGGATGTTTGCGACATTTTCCGGGAGTTGCTGCTGCTGGAATCAGGAAGGGAAGTATTTTGCGAGGGCTGCTCCATTGACACTAACATGCTGGGCTTTAAATGCACTTTAGTTCTCTTTAAGCCAACTGCTGCAATTTCATTTGTAAATAACGTTTCACAAAGTTTGTTAGGGTGTTATTGCTGCCCACCTCCTTTTTGCTCTGAGTAAAAGTTAAAGTGGGTGTGTAAAAAGAAGAGCACTTAACCTCAGTGCAATATGTGTAGCTACAAATGGTGTCCACATGTGCTCTGTGTGTGTGTGTGTGTGTGTGTGTGTGTGTGAGAGAGAGAGAGAGAGAGAGAGAGAGACTGACTGACTGACTGACTGACTGACTGAGTGGATAGTAGAACCACCTCAGTTGTGTACTCTGCCCCTTCCAACTTGCACATCTTTAAACAAATATCCAGTCTATGCAAAAGATCATTAGGAGCCTGAGCTGCATGAAATCAGGTTAGTCACTCATTTTTGCAACACTGTCAGTCACGGCTCAGAGCCAGTAGTTGCTTGTCCCAACTGGCTTCCTCTTCTGAACACCCTGCCAAAGGAAAGGCAGGCTGGGGCGTTTGTGTGGGGAGGCACAGGGTAGACAGGTTGCCCTTAGACTATATGCAGCACCTTCTAAAATGTATCTTTCTGGGCTTCTGGATATCACATTCCAGCCTTATTCTGCATTTCAGATGGACTCCCTTTTCTTTTTTCTCTTCCTGCTAGAACATGCTAATAATTAATTTGTGGGTGCAAATAATTGGACAAAGGTAGCTACTCTTCAGGAAATGAGACATGGGAGATAGCAACTCAACAAGTGCTTCCATTTGCAAAGGGCATTCTGCCAGGAGTCAGATGTCACATGGGGTAACTTTTTCGACTGGGGCATCCTTCTCAAAATAGTGTCTCTAGTTCTGTTTTGAATATGCATCCCAAGCAGTTGGGAAGAGGGCTGGCCTTTTCGCTTCTGCAGTGTTTCTTGTTTCTTGAATTTTGAACTCTGGTTCTGCACTGAGAAATGCCAAGGAAACTGGATATTTATGTAGGGCACGTGTGTCTGGGTACGTTTGCAGAAATGAGTGGAAATGGTGTGTAACCCACATGATGCTTTTCGTGGTATGTACGCCCGCCAAAAATGGTTTCTATGCAGTGGACACTTTTAAGAAAATGCAGTTTGTACTTTCATTGTTGTTAACACATAGACGTTTTAGGTTTTTGTCACCCCCCGCCACCCCGGTTAAAGCCCAGGGAGATGTTGTTTTGTTTTGCAGGTTTCTAATTGAACATGTTTCTTCCTGTGCTCTGCAGTCTTCTCTTTCCAAATTCTAAGACATTGAAGCTGTATTCTTGGGGAGCAACAAGCGCTGCTGTTGCCCCAGTAATGGTCTGGACTGATAGGTAGAGTCAGATGTTAAGGTTCCACTGGGTATCTGATAAAGGATTGAACCCACCCCTTTCCTACTTTGGACTAGTTTGAGGAATACCAGGAGATGGGTATCATGCATTACCCTCGACAGGAAGCAGAATGGGCTTGTGGATATATCTGCTCTCACTGGGCAGAGAGGTGTTACCAACTATTGAAAACACAGCATGGAATGGAGGACTGCAGGGGAAGATCTCTGGGGTGAGAGAGGTATTTTCAAACGCCTCCATCACCACCATCACCTTCTCATAGAGGTATATGGTTAGCCCCTGTCATAGGGAGGTGGAGACCCCCAAAGGCTTTCAGATAATTTTGCCAAGTGCCTTTCTGGCTCCCTCCTGCAGCCTGGACCATGAGCTTGAGCACCTGCTGTCCTCTGTGACAACACATGACTTGCCATGGCAGAGCTCCAAGAGGCCTGGTGCCCAGCCTCCTGTCGCTGCCTGGGTCTCCAGAGGCACACTAGGAGCAACCGAGAGACAATTCGAAGTTGCCAGTTTCTCAGGAGTACGTGTGTTGTGTTTAAGCAAATCTAATTTAATTTTGAACGATGGGAACAAATGTCCTTGCATTGAGTGATGTGAAGATGTTAGTTACAGGTACAGTACTTCCAAAGGAAGAGCCTCTCCAAACCCCAGAAGCATAAACAGGAATTTGTATTTTTGAAGAATGTAAAATGTGAAATAACAGTGTTTGCTTAACTGCTCCATTTTGTATAAAATATTGTACTTTGAAAATACCTGCAAGGAAGTGGAAATTAATTTTTTAATTGAAAGCAATATAATGCCAATGTGTTCTAATTAAATGCTTATTTAAATCTGGTGCCTTTGGGTGGAATAATTTCCGAGACAACAGGAACTATGATGGGAAGGCTGCAGCTTAGTGGCAGAACATCTGCTTTGCATACAGAGGGTCCCAGGGTTAGGGAAACTGCTCTGTGAAACCCTGCAGAGCCTTCAGTGCAGGCACTGCTCAGGCTCATGATCCAACACTCTGCTTCCTGGTGCAGGTGATTCCTGGTGCTGGCGAACCTCCAGATGATTTCTCAGTGCTGGGAGAACGGGGAGCAAATGGGAAATACAGTTCAAGGTAACCAAGAGGGGGTGCACCATGTGGGTCCATCGCGCAGCTGCTAAGACGGCAGAAAACAGAAGTTTTGTCCAAATGAGAAAATCACTGGATGACCCTGAACAGATGCCTGTGCCTTGTCTTATATTTTCAGGAAGTCTGAGGAACAAGGGCAGAGTGGTGGTGAAGGATGTAGTTCTTGATCTTAGTGACAATTCATCACTGGGCCCAGACAGTCTGTCCCAGAGTCCTTAAAGATTCAATAGTGAAATTGTTGAACTCAAGTCCCAAAAATCGGCTTCTGTATCACAAGCCTGGAGAATGGACAGTGTGACACCATTTTTAAGGGGTGAGGAGCAGGGTCCAGGCCATTTAGCATACCAATAATTTCAAATAAATTGGTGGGAAGCATTACTAGAGCTGAAATTAGTGTGTAGAAAGGCAAGCCCTGCTAGAAAAGAATCAACATGGCTTCTGTAAAGGAAAAGTCCTGCCTTGTTAACCTTTTAGAGTTCCTGGAGAGTTGATAGTGATGGGAAGAGATCAGATACTACAAGGTCCAACTGCCTTTGGCAAAGCCTGGCACCAAAGACTCCGAGCAACTTTAGCAGTCATGGATCTTGATAGGAAGCAGAATGGTAACTTCTCTCCGGAGCAGAGAGAGAGATTTGTATTGGGAATATGCTTTTGTCATCTGGAGACGGAAGGGAAGAGTGGTCAAGTGTACGGGTGACACCAAAGCGGCCAGAGTGCTTCAAACGACGGCGACCTCTCGATGCTGGGACAACGGGGAGCAAATGGGAAATACGGTTCCAGGTAACCGGGAGCGGGTGCGCCGTGCAGGCCCATCACGCAGCTTGCCCCGAAAGGGGGAGGCTCCCGGAGGCGCAGAGCGCGCCTGGCCTCGAGGCCGCTGCGGGGCTGGGCAGGGGGGCGTGGGAAAGGCGCGCGCCGCTGAGGCAGCCGCTGCGCCTGCGCCGCGCGAACTTCCGGCTGACAGGACGGGGCCGGCGCGCGCGCCTGCGCGGGGCCCGGGCCGGGGCGTCGCGCTGTGCGCGCTGAGCGTCACGTTACGTCACGTCCTCACGCAGGTAGCGGCGGCGCATGCTGGGCCGCGCGGGCTGGCGGGTGACGCTGGCGCTGGCAGGAGCCGTGGGCAGCGAGGGGGCCGCCCGGGGGTCGGGCTGGCGCCCGCAGGATGGAGACGCGGCTTCCCCCGACGCCTGTGCGCCGCTCCTCTCTGCGGCGCCCGCTCGGGAGCCGCCGCCCCACCTTCCGCGTGTGCGGGATGGCCGCCCGGGGCCACCTCCGCCGGCCCTGCCCTGGCCCTTGCCCGCGCGCCCCGCAGGCCGCGCGGTGGCGGCGGCGGCGGCGGCCCTGCGCGCGGGCGGCCTCGTGGCCGTGCCCACCGACACGGTCTACGGCGTGGCCTGCCTGGCGCAGGACTCGCGGGCGCTCGCGGCGCTCTACCGGCTGAAGGGGCGTCCTGGAAGCAAGCCACTGGCTGTCTGCCTGCCGGACCTCGACCACATCTACAGGTGCGCGCCAGCTGCGGGGGGCTTCCCGGGGTTGGCATCGCTCGGCTTCCAGCCCGCCGGACGTATCGACGTTGCTTTACGTTAGGGCTCCCGGGCCGAGAGCAGCCGGCCTGGCCCATGAGCAAGGCCGTGGTGTTATCTTTTGCCAGATGCCTCCGAGCTGTTCAAAACAGCCCCGGAGTGAAAAGCAGCACGAGGCCTCTTGCCCTTGCAGCACCTGTACAACCCCAAGCCCTCCATTTTTTTCTGGCAGATTTCTACCCCCCTTCCTGGGATGCACAAAATGTTAAGCTCATCTTTATCACAGCCTGACTGGCACCCGTTTCCTTAGCTTTGTTCAAAAGAATGCCTATCCTTGCTTTGGGTGGCCTTATTTAGTTGCTATCACTGTGACCACAGTCGCTACTACTTGTATATGCCTTGGCAACACAGGAGCATGGAAATGCAAAGGAGAACAGTGTTTATGCAGTGTTTCTCCAGGGCAGCTATTCTTTCCCCATCCCCCCTTCTGATTTTGAGGGTGTGTTTGCTTATTTTACAGATACTGCAAAGTCAGTGTGTCTGATACTCTTCTGCAAGAACTTCTCCCTGGCCCTGTGACAGTGGTCCTGGAACGATCAGAGGCTCTCAACAAAGACCTTAACCCCTTCACCCCAGTGAGTTTTGAATTCATGGCTTCTCTGCTCCCCTGCCCCTTAAGTTCACCTTATATATCAATCTTCTAAGAAATTTAGTATGAAGACTATTCCACGTTTAGTCCTCTACTTTTCATCTCCAGGTTCTATGCAGATTTTCTATGAGTTAGAAGAGGAGGGTTGTGTTTGAACACCCAAATCTAAGGTAGCACATCACAGTAACTGCTCCTTCACTGTGGTAAATCAGATTGATTAGGAATGTTACTGGAAATTTAAAAAAAATTCTTCACTTTGCACTTTTCAAACAAGATGGCTGTTCCTTTTATTTCCCCTGACCAGTTTAGCTTAGAGCAAGCAATATTTTCCACCTGTAAGATGTTTGGGGAGCCAAGGGAGAAAAGCAATCTCCCTGCAGTAATTCTCTGAACTGTGAGTATGCCAAACTTATAGAACCATAGCCCTAAGTGGCTCGGGCCACAGATTCTTAAGGGAGCAAGCATCTTTCCCAAAGCTGGCTTGCCTGCTGCCAGACATCTGGGGAGTAGGAACTTTTTCTTCTGATGATAGCTGAGGCATTACTGGCAGGAGCAAGGGAGGCTCTTTCTCACTTTATCTATGCTATGGAACTCCTTGTTGCAGGCCATCTGTCTAGCATTCCTTTTTGTTAAGACATCTTCATTCTAGCAGACATTTGACTTGGCTGAGGGAGTTTTGACAGCAAGGGTGGGGGATCATTTTGTGCCAAGATGAGAAGAAAGACCAGTACGTTAGCTGCATTGCAGACTTATCTTCCTCCGCAGTGCAAGCCATGTTCAAAGTGTAAGGGAGTGTAAAGGAAAAGGAAATGGAGATGGATTTGGACCTCAGGGTTCTTCATGGCTGTTTTCCCAAGATAACCCTTTCAGTCTCATTTGCAGTCTCATATTAGCTTTACTTATGTGTGTTAGACTACTTTGTTTTACCACTGTTAAGCTGCTCAAAGTGCTAATATACAGGAGCAAGGCAGGGTGTGTGTGTGTGTGTGTGTGTGTGTGTGTGTGTGTGTGTGTGAAAAAGCCCAGTATTAATTGAACTCCACTTTTGCCACAGCTAGTCGGTGTTCGCATCCCCAGTCACTGGTTCACCAGACAGCTGGCCAGAGTATGTGCTGCCCCTCTGGCCTTAACAAGTGCAAATATCACTAATGAAGCAAGTACACTCACAGTCATGGTAAGAGTTGCTTTAAATCCTTGGCGGGGGTGGTGGGAGAGATGTGTGAGAAGGAAAAGTTGAGACATGTAGCATATCTGCTTTTTACCCTGTAGTCACAGGGCAGCAGCATCTGTCCAAATAGGACCTTTTGCAAAGGCCAGTCTTTGGAAGCTGTCACCAGAAAAGCTTTTTGTGCCTTGTGCTCCTGCCTTGTTCCAGTCTTGCTCAGTGGTGTCTTCTCATGCGGATGCTCTGGGTGCTGATCATCCACTTCCTCTCTTTAGGAATTCCAGGATCTCTGGCCTCACCTGTCATTGGTCATTGATGGGGGACCAGTTGGAGATACCCATCGTCCAGACTGCCGTCTGGGTTCTACAGTAGTTGATCTCTCTAAACCTGGCAAGTTCAAGGTTATTCGGCCAGGATGGTAAGCCTTCTACCACCTTGTGCTTAGACAAGAGGCTTTTGAGGGATATTCCATTCTCTTCCTCTGAAGAGAGGGAGATATGGTCATGTGCCCCCCCCCGCCGCCAGGAATTACCATGTGCATATCTGTTTATTTCTCCACATTTCACATGAACTGGGCCACAGTTACGGCTAACGCAGTGTGATTAAGATAGGAAGAATGCAGCTTCTTTCTTCAACCCTGCCTCCTATGAATTTTCTGTTCTTTTTCTTTTCTTCCCACAGCGCACTTACTCAAACTATTGAAATCTTGGTAACCAAACATGGCCTGTCATCTGAGCTGCCTGGTCTATGAAACTGGCACAGCTTTGGGCAGCAAAGTGCTGTTGGGCTCTCCAGAAAGTTCTTCCAAGCAGATTTGTATAAGAATGATAAAGGTTTAATGCTTTAATCCTTGACTCCAAAGGAAGCCTCTGGTCCCTTACAGCCTGAAAACCTGTCCTGCTTGTAACTCAAAGGGCATTTCCCCACTTTAGGATTTCAAGGAGGACTCAAGCATTTTCTTTGTCTAAAGCATTCACTCCATCTGAATAGCTTGTACATTCCAGCAGCAAGTCAGTTCTCGCTTTGTTGTTGGAGCAGCTGGACTGCATGGACTGAGCACTGACAAATCCTGCTGATGGGATTGGATTTGGACGAGACAGCAAATTTAGCTGAGAAAGCGGGCAGTTAACCTGCCTGTTTGTGTATACCAGGCTCTCTTATGTCCTGAGATTCTGCTGAAAAAGGGGAGCGAAGTCCAGTTTGGCCCTGACAGATCACACAGGCTGCTTCTGGACCAGGATCATTAAGTAAAAACCTGTGTGGTCAGTGTTCTTCTACCTGACTTCCTATATAGAGATGGGAAAGGGTACAGTTTTTTCTCCCCTGGAAAATGGGTGGGATTGGTCCTGAACATAAGGGGACTGTGATGAAAAGATAATTAATGCAGACTGCTCTCCAAACATTGGAGGATGGCACACAATTTAATAATAAAGCCAGTGGTGTACCCAGCAGAAAGACACTGCCGTTTCCTCCTCCCCATGAATCAGCAAGTAACTCAAGCAATCACTGTTGAGCTCCAGTAGAAATTTCATCTGACTGTGAGAATCAGGCCCTGCAATGTTCTTGCTCACCTTTCGAGCCCTTATGCCCAAGTAAGAGCTGTGAATTATTCCTGCAGACAAGGACAAACTGCTGCACAAAATCTGTAGGACATGATGAAAGAGGTTCAGAGCTCAAGGCCCAAGCTGCGGCTCACATAAGACAAGCCGCCTCCACCTGCATTCCTGAGTTGTTCGCCTTTTCTGTTAGGTTGCTGCCTGGATTGAAGGAACATATGCTTTTAATTTTATTGCAAGATTGGGTGCACTTTTGATCATGGGGTTCCCAAACAATACATTAAACACTCTGTGGATTGTTTACCATACATAGCATGTTCTGTCTTTCAAAAAGGTGGGTAAAATAGGCTTAACATCGGTCTGCACAATCGGTAGCTCTTAAGTAGCAGTGGCACGCTAAGAATACATATCCCTGGGTGAAGCAACAGCTGGTTTTAGAACACGGAGTGGTACAGTTGAGTTTGACACACTCTGCAGAGGCTGAATATGATGCTGTCCTTCTGCTTGCTGGGAAAGGAGAGATACTCAAGAGCAAAGATGGCTATGAAAGCAGCAGCCTGATTTCCTTTGCCTGTTGCTTTCTGCAGTGAGCAGAATGCTCTTTTCACAAGACTTCTGAACTCCCAGGCAGTGGGCCCATTCTTCCCCAACTGGTTGGGAGTCTGCAGCCCAGAGAGCAGGTTCTGCCACTCATTTTTAGCAGATTCTTCTGGGGCCGCCTCTTGCCCTTGAGACTGTTCACATGAGCCACTGCTCCTTCTCCTTCTTGTAGTGCTCTGCCCACCTGCGGGTCAGTTCCAGGTACATGTCTGGCTGGTGCGGTGTGTAGTCCAGGTAAAGCCGAGTCAGGGTTTTCTTGGGCACTGCTTTTTCAATCTGAGTGCCCTCGTGCCACTCGTTAAAGGAGGTGATGGAGACAATCTCTGGACGCACTGCAAGGGCTGCTTGCAGGGCCGTTTCATAGTATTTGCCATTCACCCGGTTGCGTGTGTTGTGGTTATTCCATGGGCGGATGCTCGTATCGATGTAGCCTGGCCCCACGCTGGGGATGAAGAGCAGGTTGCTGGCATCACAGAATGCTTTGATTGCTTTCCAGTTCTGGTGAGAGGAACCATATGAGAAGCCATTGGAAGCAAAGTACGTATAGATGCCGTCGTAGCCAGCAGTGAGGATGTCGTGCTTGTGGCTCTCCTCCACCAACAGTGCAATGAAAACTGCATCATAGGGAGTGTTGCGCACTGAGTGGGAGCCGGATGGCGTGAGCAGATTGGCCCATGCTTCAGGAGGCGTTAGGTAGGAGTCGTAAATATAGAACAAAGGCAGGCTCCGACCTGTACTGGTCTTATATCTGTAAAAAGCTTCATGTCTGCCATACCTGCAAAGAGAACATCTGGTTAGGGTCAGATTTCAGCCGTGAAACAGCACCAGCTAAAGCATTTATTCTAAGCCCGTGTAAAGCAACTGAGTTATGCTTAGTTTGCATAACTTGGTTATGGTACACATTGCTGGATCTGCCTGACCAGAACTGTACATTGATACCACCTTGCGATTTTCTGTGTGCGAACAGAAGCCCAGAAAAGGCTATCGGCTGGGTCTGTACTCCATCAGAATGGAAACTTTCTGCTTCTTAGGATTGAACTGCACGCTGTGCCTTTCACTTCAGGCAGTATGAGCTCAGTGGAAGCTTTTCCCAGCCAAAGGACTGTCTGTGGCATCAAGTGTACAGCTACCAGCTGTCTAAGAAGCACTGAAACACTCTTAAAAAAAGGTCAGTTGAGAAATAGAGTCTCTCCAGCACCACACTTGAGGATTTCACAAAGGCTGTAGTATCGTCTTTGTGCAAGAATCAGCAAGGCTTAAATCTGCAGTTCCTGCTCCAATCTATGCCATTGTACCTTTTAACCCTCAAACAAAAGAATTGGTGCTGTCATCCAAGGCAAGATGACAAAAGACAAGACACGACCCTGTATTGTTCTGGCACTTAGACCCGGGGTTGTCTTTGGGGCATTTGTGCACTTACTTGTCCAGGATATATCTCACATTCTTGTGCAGTGTGTGGTCATCGCGTCCTTTGTATGGCTGTATATGGAATGTGACCTGCAGAAGAGGAATATGTGACTCCCAAGTGGAGACATAAAGAATGATATGGGCACCTGTGGAGTATCCCTAGCCATATTACGTAGTGGGGAGCAACTTAAGCAGTAATTCATTCCCATTCATCTGCATCTCATTCTGAGTTGCTCTGATTTGGCAATAGTTATGCATGCCTTGGTCACATCAAGACAGTTGCCATGTGCTCCCTCTGAAGAGCACCTGGAAACTTCAGTTGGTGCCAAATGTGGCACAGCTAGGTTGCTGACTGGTGCAGAACATCACAGTCAAACGGCTCATACAGAAAGCCCTGCTCTGGTTACTGATTATTTCCTGGGCTCAGTTCAACATATTTTAAAGTCCTGCATGGCTTGGGTCCATTATGATGCTCTAAAGGACCACTGTTGCACTATAAAAGCTTTCTGGTTGCTGAGATCTGTAGATGTTATTTTGAAGCCTCCATCACTCACGGAGGCCAGGTTGGTAGGCACATCCAATGGCTTGTGCTTCTGTCACTCCTCAATTGTGGAAAAGCCTTCCATTGGGAATTAGAATTGCCCTTTCTTAGGGCAAGATAGCAAGATAACATCTTTGTAATGTGCCCTTCAAAATGATTATTTATTACATTTATATGTCACCTTCTGTCTTGTAAGGATACCATGGTAGCTCACATGGTCCTGAGCCCCTCTTCTCTCCCCATCAAAAACCTGTTTGACCAGGACAAAGTCTACTAGTGTCAGTGACTGGCCCAAAATCACCCCATGAGCTTCATGGCCAAGTAGAGACTTGAATCAGAATCTCCCCAGGTCCAGTATAATTCATTGAGGGAAGCACACTGGCCATTTTATTGCTATTTTAATGCTTTGACTTTAATGTAGGGGTTTGTCTTCATGTTGACTTTAATGTAGGAGTTTTTTGTTTTTTGTATGCAACTTTTGTATGCTTTTTTTTTTGTATAAAAGCAGTATTAAAATCCTTCAAGTGGTCAACTTTGACCTCCAGCCCTCAGCTCTAGCCAGCATTGCCAGTGGTGGCAAACCATGAGATTTGGAGGCAAAAAGAACCAGAGAGCTATGAGTTGCCCATAGCTTAAACTATTCTGTCGCCCAGCTTTAGTCTTTCCTTACCAAATACTTATTTTAAGATTATGAAAAGAATCCATTCACCCACTCCGATCCCAAAGTCACCTAGAAGGCTTTCTGATCTGCAAATGACACAACTCACCTGGCGCCGTCGTTATTTGCTTTTTGGCGCCAGGCGAAGACCTTTTTATTTAGACAATATTTTAATAGTTAATGTTAGGTTTAATTTATGTTTAATTTATGTTTTAGGTTTATCTTTATGTATTAATTTAAATTTCTTATTTATATTTTGTTGTATGTTTTTATATGATAACCTGAGATGGGCCAGTTTTTAAATATGGTATATGTTTTTAATAATATATTTGTTTAATATTGTGAGCCGCCCCGAGGCTGCTGCAAGGGGCGGCATATAAATATTTAAATAAATAAAATAAATAAAAACTCAAAATTTTATAACCCCACCATTGCCCTGACATGTTTCTCCTTCCACCCATGCCAAGGTGGTTCAGATGTAACTGGTGAAACTGGTGCCCACTGCCTGAAGCCAGTGTGGCTGCTTCCTCCAGCTACATCTCTCCTTCACATTTTGTGTGTTTACTGGGAGTCGCAGCCTAACTGAGTGCCATGAAATAGGATACAGCTCTGATAAAACTTGCCTAAAATCTCCAAGCAGTGGAAACAGTGGTCGCACCTTGATAGTATGCCTATGGGCAGCGTCCAAGAGGAAGGGCACCAGGCTCTCCGAGGGTTCCCCGTTATCATCTGCAAGGCCAGGTGGATACCAGGATAGAGCCATGACTCCTGAAATAATAAGGGTTCCGGTAACGCACCATCTCCCCTAAAATCGGGCAGCTGAAAACCCACTAACCAAAGGCATCTAAAAAATGTAAAGCCTCTGCTGGTGCCAGAAGCTACCACTTAGCGGTACAGAGAAAACGGAACTCTTCTGTCTTTGGGAAGGTAGATCAAGGTTAATGCAGCGTTCCTTGAAGCCTTTCCTGGTAAGAGGGCAGATCCGTCGTGTTTCGAGGCCGCCCGCCCGCGCTGAGGGGGCGACCTGGCCCGGGCCGCGGGGGTCCGGCCTCAAGGGCGCGGGAGGCGCTGTCCAGGCCGGCGTGGTGCTGAAGGCGCGGCCACGGCCGGAGGGTCCGCCCCAGCCCTTCGGGCAGCTCTGCGCGCCGCCAGCCCTGCGCGGAGGGGACGGCGCCCGGCTAGGCTGCCCGCCTCACGGCACCTCGGGGCCGGAAGCGTCTCGCCGGTGGGCAGCAGGCAGAGCCGCCCGCCCGCCCGCCCCTCCCCTCGTCGCACTGACGGTTGTCTGGGGCAGCGGCTCGCCCCCACAGCCTCTTGCTCCGAGCCGGGCGCAGCTCCGCGCAGCGGGCCCTGGCCGGCCGCACGCCGCGCCTTCCCGAGCGCAGGGCAGGCAGGCAGCGAGCGCCGCGCCCCCATCCCATCAGGCCCACGCGGTTACCGATGGCGGCGGCGCGTAGTTGGTGCATGTGCTCCTCCAGGACGGCCGGGTCGCGGGAGCTGTAGGGCCCGAGCGCCGGGTAAAAGCTGGCGCCGATGTCGTCGGGAGGGCTGTGGCGGCCCTTGGGGTAGCTGGCCGAGATCTTGGGGTCCCAGTGCGGCACCATCACGTGGTCCCAGTGCACGTAGCGGCTGTCGAAGCGCGGCGTCCCGTACCACGTGTAGTAGAAGGCGTGCAGCGCCGAGGAGGCCGGCGTCGCGGTGGGGGCGCCCCTTGCCTCGCTGCTCTGCGGGGCCGGCGGCGAGGAGGGGCTACCGGCCGCCTCGGCGGCGCCCTGCAGCCAGGCGGGGGCCGGTGCGGCTCGGTTGTCCGCCGCCCGCGCCAGCGCCGGCTCCGGCCGGCGGCGGCGGCGGCGGCGGCGGCGGCGAAGCCGTCGGGGGGCTTGAGGGTGCGCAGAGCCATGAGGGTCCCGAAGACGAAGAGCGCGCAGAGGAAGAGCGCCAGGCAGGCGCGGCGGCGCAGGCGCAGCATCCTGGCGAGCGCGGCGGGCCCAGGCCGGCCGGCTGGGCTAGCGCGGCGCGTCCCCGGCCCCGTCCGCGCCCCTCTGCTCGGCGGCGGCAGGAGCCGGAGCGGCGGCCGCGCTCGCCCCGCCCCCGCCCCGCCCCCTCGGCGGAGGGATCCGTCGGAGCAGTGGGAGGCGCTCCACCCCCGCGCGAGGTCCGGTCCGCCCGCCCTGGAGGCGGGGCGCTACTCCCCCCCCCCGTGACGGCGCGGGAGGGGATTGCCGGGGTGCACCGCCTTCGGCCCAGGATCGGGCCGGCAGCTGCCGGGCGCAGAGCCCTTGGGAGGGACGGAGGGGCGCCCCTGGGGCCGACGGAGCCTCTGCGGGTTGCCACCCCCGGCGGGGAAGGAAGGCCTTCTCATGAGCGGGGGTGAGGGGTGCTCCTTTCCCTGCCTGCACAAGTGCTGCCGGATTCGAGGGACGTGCACCCAAGTCCGCGTCTGCAGCCGCCGGTTTGGTCCCGAAAGGCCGGAGGGCTCCCGGCGCCCCGCACGGAACCACCTCCTGCCGCTCAGGTGCACCCGCGACCGATCGGGCGAGCGGGAGGCCCGGGCGCCCTCGCGGAACTCCAACGGAGCTCAGCCGCCCCCGCGCCGGTGTCCGTCCCGCTGTGCTCTCGAGCCCGCAACTCCCCTCCCTCCCGCCAGGGTTCGTCGTGCCGCCAGCTCTGCCTCCCAGGATCAGGACACTGGGTCGGCTCCCCTGCACCTCCGTGCCTGCTGCCATTCGGCCTCAACCCGCATTTATCCCCAGGCCGGGCCTCCCCAGGCGCGATGCAGCCGCTTCGAATTCCTGCCCGGCCGCCCCTTTCCGGCTCTGCCGCTGGAGACGCTGCCCAAGTTCCTCGGGAGCCGCATCGGGGTGTCCTTGACCTGCATCGGTGCTTTAAGCATTGCTTTTATTCATTTATTTAACCTTATACTGATCATTGTTCTAGAATCCGTTTGGATGTGGTGGCGGTGGTGGTTGCATGTGATCTTCTCTCCAATTTAGGGCAGCCCTATGAATGGAGGCAACCCCCAAAATGTCCTTGGATGTCCTTTTTGGAATATTTTCTTATTTCAAGGGTGTGGCTTCTTCTAGTGACTCAACCCATCTCATATGTGACTTTCATCTTCTTCTGTCTTTGGTTTTGGTCTAATCCAGTCTGTTTTGCTTTCTCATGATGTGGCCAGAGCATGACAGCTTCAGATAATCATTTTTGCTTCCAAAGAAAGTTCTGGCTTGTTTTGATTAAGGGCCTACTTCAGCATCTTTCTGTTGCTCCAGGGTATTCACAAAACTCCTCCAGCACCATGTTTCTAATGCATTCATTTTCTTCACTGTCAGCTTTCACATGCATAGATAGTGATAGGGAATATAACGTGTGGATGATCCTGTCCTTGATCTCCTTACCAGATGATGCACGCTTGTTGTTTGCAAAAGTGGGATTTGGTCCTGGGGGGGCACAATGCCCAGTCAAGCAACCACTGGAAAAATTCTGGAGCAAATTATTAAACATTCTGGCTGCAAGCATCTTGAAGAAAATGCAGTGCTTAATAGAAGTCAACATGGATTTATCAAAAATAAATCTTGTCAGGCTAATTTAATCACATTTTTGACTGGGTTACCTCCTAAATGGCTGAGGGAACACTTTGTACATAATCTACCTAGACTTTGGCAAAGCTTTTGACATAGTGCCCCACGATAAGCAAATTAGCAAAACTGGACTAGATAGAAAAAACTATTGGGTGGGTCCAAAATTGATTGCTAAATTTATTTATTTATTTATTTATTAACTAACAGATTTATAGGCCGCCCCTTGCCACAAGCCTCGGGGCGGCTCACAACCCGGGGCGGCACAAATTGCACACACAGAGTGCTCATCAATGGCACCTTCTCAAATTGGATGCTGGTAACTAGTTGGGGTGCCACAGGGCTCAGTCCTGGGGCCATTGCTCTTCAACATCTTAATTAATCATTTAGATGAGGAAGTACAAGGAAAGAGAAACACATTTGCAGATATTACAAAACTAGGTGGAACAGCAAACACCCTAGAAGACAGAATAAATCTTGATAAACTTGAACACTCGCCTGAAAGCAACAGAATGAGATTCAAAACAGACAAGTGTCAGGTCAGGTCCTAGGGAAAAGAAACAAAATGCATCAGTACAGGGTGGGGAATACGTGGCTCAACAGAACTGAAAAAGTAAAAAGACTTTGTAGTTGTTATGGACAGCAAGGTAAATATGACCCAACAATGTGATGCAGCTGCAAAACGGGCAAATGCTATTTTGGGATGCATTAACAGAAGTATTACTTCCAAATCACAAGGTGTAGTAGTTCTCCTATGCTCCTCACTAGTCAGACCTCATCTGGAATACTGTGTCCAGTTCTGGGCACCAAGATTTAAACCTTGGCTCACAAACACCTCTGTTCACGACCAAATCGGGTTGCGACAAAAATTTCATAAAGATTTTGAGTCTGGTCGTGAACTCCGCATTGGGTGGCAACTGCGATCATGGCCATCTCTCCACCCTCCAAGTGGGGAGATGGCCACAATCGTGCTGGGGGTGGGGAGGAAATGGCTGAGATTGCACCCATCTTTCCTGCACGAGCGCAAATGCGATCTTGGCCATCTGGGGATGACGGCGCGATCACGGTTGTGCTGGGGGTGGGGCGGGGGAGAAGTCTGCAATCTTTGTTCTTTGTCACTTTGCTTTACATTTTTCTGATTAAAAAAATAGTTACAGAACAAATTAACCTTATTTACATTGAACCTTATGGGGAAATTGAAGTTGGTTCACAACCAATTTGAGCCACGACCAGAGTACTGGAATGGATTAAGTTTGTGAGCCAAGGTACTGCTGTACTGTGTCCAGTTCTGGGCACCAAGATTTTAAAAAGATGATGCAGAAAAATTAGAAGGGTCCAGAGGAAGGCAACAAAAATGATCCAGGGTTTGGAAACACTTCCCTATGAGGAGAGACTGGGAGAACTGGGAATATTCAGCCTTCAGAAGAGAAGATTGCAAGAGGACATGATATCCCTCTATAAGTACCTCAAAGGCTGTCACAAAGAGGAAGAGTCAAGATCTCACTGATGCCAGAGGGTAGAACATGGAATAATCAAGTCAAGTTGTGGCAACCCAGGTTCAGGCTAGACATCAGGAAAAGCTTCCTCACTGTCAGAGCAATACGACAGTGGAACCACCTGCAGAGGGAGGTGATGGCTTCTCCCACACTGGAGACATTCAAGGTGAAACTGGATAGTCATCTGAATAGATGCTTCTCACCTGTCTTTAGAAATTGTGTTTCTTCTGCCATCCATCTAGGCTTTCTCTTTTTGCTACGGGAAAAGAGAATTGTCTTTTGGCATCCTTCCTTAATAATGTCTCTTGTTTCAATCCAGAGTTGTTCTGGCTCATCGTCAGTTAAGCCGAGTAATGCAAATCTGTTCTTTATGTGGACTTCAAATTCTTCAGATATGTTACTTAAGTTGTACTTTGGCACTATGTTTCTGTTAGTGATCTTCAGCTTGACTCTGATTTTTGATAGTTCATGGTCACTATGGCAGTCTGCTCCTGGTCTTGCTTGGCAGCAATAGTATAGCTTCTCCACTTCCTACTTCCAATTATACAGTATGTTTGATGTCTGCATTGGAGCTCTGGTGATGTCCATGCATTCAGTTGTCTGAATAGTTGCGTGGAAGAGGGTTTTGAGGGGTTAGGGACGGGGCTGGGCAGGGACATGGCGAAGACCCTTTTCAATTAATGAACTGCTTCTTCAGAAGCACGCAGAGAGGTGAACACCTGCCCATTTGCCTCTCCACCGCTTACTTTGCTCAGCAGCGCAGGTCGCCCAGCGGCCCCGGGGCACCATTCGCTGCTGGGGGCTGGTCGGCCACACAGGGCTCCTTGGAGCTCGGGCTGCACTGGCTGGGAGCCTCTTTCGGCCCCGCGGAGGCTCGCTCGCTCGCTCGCTCGGCGGCTGCTGCTTCGGACCCAGCGGGACGTCCCGCTTGCTTGAGGGCGGGGAAGCCGTGCCAGGAGGGCGCGGGGCCACGAGCGCGCGCGAGGCACGCCAGGCCCCGGCGGAGTCGGCGGTGCTGGGCTGGGGCAGCGAGGGCTGCCCGCGCCGAAGGCGGCCCCGGAGGCTGCCAGGCAGCGGGAGGGGCCTGCCAGCGCCGCCACGGCCGGGGCCGACTAACTCGCCGGCCCACTGGGCGCGGGCGCGCCGGGGCGAGCGACGCGAGGGAGCCGCGGAAGGCGCCGCACGGCCCGGGCGGGACTTGCCGCTGCTTCCCGCCGGGCCCGCGGCCAATGCGCGGCAGGCAAGCGCAGGCTCCGCCCCGGAGAGGCCCCTCGCGGCCGGCGCGGCTCCCAGAAGGTTTCCCGCGGAAGGGCCGGCGCGGGGCCGCCTTCGCTGCTGGGCGCGTGCCCGGAAGGAGGCGCCTGGGAGGCAGCGGCAGCCCGCGCGGACGCTCGGCGCCGGCCCTGGCGCGCAGCAGAAGCGCTCCGCCGCGCAAGGTAAGGCCGCCGCCGGGCGCCCGGCGCTTCCGCTTCCTGCAGGAGGAAGAGGCGCTGGCTTCGCTTGCTCGGCCTTCGCGGAAGGCCCCGCGGAAACCCTCCCGGAAGGAGGGGCCGGCGCCCTGCGTGCGCCTCGCTGGGAAAGCGGCCTCTCGCGGCGCAGTCGCTTCAGCGTGTGTGAAGCGCAGCGCAGCGACTTGCACGGATTTGAAGGTGTTGGTGAGGAAAGGTAGGTGGCCTATGACACAAGTCACCACCACCCGCACCAGTGGTGACTTGTGTCTTAGACTCCAGGCTCAGTGGAAGGACAGTCCCAGTAACAGACACAAGCCGTGATTATCAGAAAAAATCATATGATCACGCAAGTCACCCTGGATTATTTTAATCTGTGGATGCAGAAGCCTGAGCAAAACAAGGAGTTCCCTCTTCATCCAGGCTGCACCACTCATATTCTTTTCATATTGTTTAAGCTACAGTGGATTGTTTTGATTGTGTGAATCAGGTCATTAAGTTGCTCAAAATGTATGCTGCTCAGTTCTGTCTTGTGGAAATCTGTGACACTTAATAGAAACAGAGCAAGTCAGAAGGGGGTCTCCCAGGCCATCTAGTCTGACCCCCTGCTCCAGCCGGCTCTGCTCACAACATGCCTGCCATGTGCATGTCCAGCCTATCCTTAAACACCCTCACCAATGGGGCTTCAACCACCTCCCGGGGAAGCCCATTGGGGTCCTAACTGTCCAGAAATACTTCCTGGCATCCACCTTGAACCCTGGTTCCTTCAACTTGGCTCCATTGGAGCACGTCCTGCCTTCCTCTGCAGGGGAGAACAGGTCTCTACCCTCTCTGCATGGCATCTCCTCATGTACTATATGTTGCCAACAGATCCCCTCAGAATCTCCTCTTCTTCAGGCTGAAAAGACCCAATTCCTTCAGTCTCACCTCATATGGCATCCCCTGCAATCTGGCCACCATCCTTGTGGCCCTGTGCTGCACTGACTAATCCCAAGTATGTGTAGAATTGCAGAATGGAGTTGTAATCCTACACCCACCTACCTGGTGGACTGATCATCTCTGAAACTGGATATTGCCTATTTTCCTTTCTTCTTCTGACTTACCTCATTTCTGTACTACTCAATGGCCAGAACTCTCTGGACAGTTACAGACTTTGTAGATAAGTACACCTTGACACAGGGGCATGGTAACACTTTAAGAACTTACAAGTAGAGATTTCAACTTGTTTGCATTAAACTAGCAGTTCATTTTAACCCAGATCATATTTAAAGCCCGGTCTGATCTGCTCATTTGGTGTTGTTTTAATCATAAATTCCAGTTCATAGAGCTATTGTTCAAGCATTGTCAGAGTTGGCAAGCAAATGTTTAAAACAAGGCTGGGCTTCAGGTGCATGTGCATGAGAATCCAGATGAAGACTGTCAGGATGCAGGCAGAGAGGCAGGCCTAACATACCTGTCATGCAGGGGAGCAGCTGCTTCTCCTTTATCTGGAAGAGTGAAACCTGGCACAGTTGGAATGTTGCTGCTTTTTGATTCTCAGAATGGCTTCCGAAGGCCCAGTTCTCCTGCACAGCTTGGGCGGCTTGCTGCAGAAATGTTTTTGCATCCTCCAAGAGCAGCATGAGGCCTGGAAGAGGGTGACGACTGCCTGCACACCTCTCCTCGATTCTCTGGCCAACCTGGCAGAGCAGATGCGAGCCTTCCAAAGGGTGGCCTTTGCAAGGACCCCACTGGGGGACTTCATTCACCTGCCAGAGAGGCTGCGGCGGAAGCAGCAGTGCGCCGTGGAGGCTTTGCTGAGGGAGCTGCAGCAGGACAAGCTGTACGTTGAGCGGCTTCTTGTGGAGTGGTGACGAGGGTGGTCCTGGGCGAGGGGCGTGCAGTGCTGGGGGCACAGCGTTTTCCTCAGCAAATTGAGTTTTAGATTGCAACGTTTTCTACCCCGGTGATTTATTATTTATTGCTTCTCTGTTATTGTGGTCCATGGATGTGCATCTCATAGGTAAGTTAGATTTCTTGTCTGGACAATGCTGTCTATTAGAAAAATGGGTTTCTGTTCTTATTCCATGTTTTTATAACAGCCCAGGATGGTGGTTTAGACTGAGCTTCCCAGTGAGCAGTGAGGCAGTTCAGAAGTAGCTCAGCTCGCTTTGCATGGCAGTTTATCAAGCTGCCCTGCATTTCAGTAAGACCTTTGCTTTGTGTCCATCTTTGGAGACACAACGAATTGCCCATGTTTGAAAGTGCTCCTGCTATAGTGTCTGCAAAAGAAAGCACTGCTCTCCAGGTGGGAACTTGTGCTCTTAAATCTGTATGAGCCCCCTTTCCCTTTCAGGCAGGATAGCAGAAGTGTGATGGTCTTTGGATAAATAATTTGCATGACTGCTCGTTGCAGAAACACTTGGAGGTGATTGTGAAAATGCTTACCCCAGTGGATCTGGGTGCACAACATTTGTGTGACACTGCCTTTTTCTTACACAGCCTGGAACTGCAGAAAGTGAGGGATGCTGTTGGCCTCGGTGTGGCTGGCGTTTTCCTGTTCTATGGACAGCACAGCAGCGACGGGCACCTGGAGCAACTCCTCCAGCGTTCTGCCCTCTGCCCCTCCTTGGCAGACATGTTGGAGTGGCTGCTGGACATTGAGGGGTTGTACCACCGCACGTATCCTTTGTAAGACCTTTGCATCTGCAAGATCCCATTTGTTTCAGAGTCAGCCTTTACTGAAATATTTCTATACAGCTGTTCTGCCTCAGAAAGTTCCCCAAGGTCCGGTTTAAACTAATGAGCAATTTGCATGGACTTCTGCTCTGAGAGACAACAACCAGCATTGTACTCAGAGTTAGGGCTGGTATTTCGTTTGTGGGTTATTAATTTAAAAGGACATAGGAGCCCACAGAATTTGTGCCCTGTACAGCTCTAGGTAAGAGGCCTCCATTGTGTACCTTGCAGTGTGGGGCGATGGATTCTTTTGCCCTCTTGCAAGAGTTACAGAGCCGCGGCTGCAAGACCTTCCTGGCCAGCGCATACACGTGCAAGTGGCACTCTTCCTTGCTTGAGAATCTTGAGTTCCCTGGCCCCCAAACAGCCTCCTGCAGAAACGTGGAGCTGCCGCTCCTTTGTTGCATGCAGTGTGGAATTATCGGACCACCCCTTCTATGGCCTCCCGCTTTCATGGGGCAGAGAGGCAGGGGTGACTTGCTGCCATGCTTGGCCAGGCAGTCCTTAACAGCCGGCAAGATTCCTGGAAGCCAAGTTACTCCTGCTTCAGGTTGGGCACGCAGACCTCGCAGAGGTGCAAGCTCTTCCCAAGGCCTGGGCACAGGTGCTGCGCGGTGGCCTGCAGGACACTGTAGAAGGTAATCACAACCGTGGGGATCTCGGCAGTGGAATGGCCACCTGGCAGCCTGGTGCCGCAGCCCAGGCAGATGCTCCCCATCAGTACAGATGGGCACGGGAGTTCTTAGAGAGTGTGCAAAGTGCCTTCACTGTTGTGACTGCAGCAGTTGTAGTGGGGGAGGGAAGGATTCGGAGGCAGGGAGGCCCCAGTGAGTGGGAACCGCCTCTGAGCAGGCACACTCCCGGCCCAGCCTTGACCTGCGGAGGGCGGCACTGCTGGAGGCGCTTGAGAAGGGTCTGCTGGAGCCACCCACGCCCCACAAAGAGCCCTCTTTTCTTTGCCAGATGTGTTGCTGAAGGTCTCTTTCTTCCGAGGAGCTGTGTGAGGATGTGCAGGAACAGGCCACTCGGCGGCCTGCAGGAATCACTCTTGCTTTGCAGCCGGAAGGTGTGCGCGTCTGAGTTCTGCCCTCTGCAGGTACTTGGGCCAGTGGTGGCCCGTGGACTCAGTGGCCAGGTACCACCAGTGACCATGGATCATTTCCGCTTGTGCCAGTCCACTTCTGCAAAAATGAGCACTGCTTATGCCCTCGGAGTTCTGCCCAAGCTTCATAGCAGCGTGTGGTGGAAGTGCTGTGAACGCCTGCCAAAGGTCTGCGGCAGAGACCCACACATTGCGCCAGTGGCGGCCAGGGCGCACCAGGCTTTGGGGCTGGCTCCTCCTGCAGCTGCGCAGTGCCCTGAAGATCAGACAGACGGTGCTGCGGTCTGTGCCATTGCGCTGCCCCTGACAAGAGTCCTACGAAGAGACCTCCAGCTGCCTGCCTGAACTACTCCTGGACTCGTTCGGGGCCAGCAGTACACGTCAAGGTGCAGTGAATGTTCTCTGTTCTCACCGCACAGCATTTGTTGCCCGTGTACAGTAAATAAAGGTTGCAAGGACTGTGCATAACTCCTGTCCCTTTGATGGCACTGGGCTTCCCTGTCCCTCAGTGCTCCAGCTGCTCTCCTGGCCCCATTGTTTGAGCCTGTAGGGCAGAGCAATTGCCTGCGCCCCACTGCCTCTCCAGAGGTGCTGCTTGCTTCCAGGCCTGCACTTTTAGGGAGGGCCCTGCAGCCAGGGCAGCCGTTCTCCACGGGAGGGCACTGGGAGGACACCTTGGCGAGAGCCAGGCAGGAGCAGAGCAGCTGTGCTGCTCTCACACCAGCCTGCTTGCCCGGCTGCACAGAGGTCCGGGGCACAGCCATTCACAGGACAACAGCGCCGCTGCCCAGAAATGGCTTCCTTCTGATCAGCTGGTTCTCTGGGTGGCTGCCGGGTGCGAGGTGCCTTGAGCATGCCTCGGGTTAGAATGGCAGGGCATGCCTTACTTAAACAACAAAATTATGCTGGCTCTGGTATGAATGCATTGCCAGAAGGCAGGATAGCTGCTTTAAATCAAGCATCCACTTTCTTGAAAATCAATCTTTAAATCGATTAACTGAGTTCCAAAGTTTTTAAAGTGGTTGTCAACTTGATAGACAGCAGATTAATTTTTGCCTCTCAAATTGCCTCTCATTGTATCTGTCAGAGGGATTGTCAGAGTCAAGGGTTCTTCCAGATACATGTAGGTTTCATTTAGGTTCCATTTAGATGCCAGGAAGCACTTCCTGACAGTTAGGAACCCGAGGGTATGAAATGGGCTTCGACGGGAGGTGGTTGAGGCCCCATCAGTGAAGGTGTTCAAAGATAGGCTGGACATGCACATGGTGGGCATGTTATGAGTGGAGCCGGCTGGAGCCAGGGGTCAGACTAGATGGCCCAGGAGAACCCTTCTAACTTGCTCTGTTTCTTTGTTTCAGAAGAGGAGTAGCAGTGTCAGCTCATTATGAGCAAAACAGAAAATCCATTGGTAGCACCTTTGATTAACAAATGTCTTTTGGACAGTGCTTTAATTTTCTGGTGAAATTTTGCCAAATTAATGAATGCCAATTGCAAATAAACTAATAAACAAGTTTGGGAGGTCCAGAAGTATGATTTATATTTTTAGGTGACTGCCCTTAGCAGGAGACAGTAGTGTGGTGTAGTGGTTATGAGCATGGGTGGGGGACTCTGGTGATCCGGGTTCTAGTCCCTGCTCAGCCATGGAGCCAACTAGGCGACTTTGAGCCAGTCACAGACTCTCTGCCCAGCCTACCGCTCTGGGTTGTTATGGAGATAAGTTTGAGAGCGGTAGAAGAATGATGCCAGCCACTTTGAGTTTGTTATAAGAAAATCGGGATATAAATTTAATAAGTATTTGAGATACTATGCCATGGAAATACATGTTTTGGAGCAAACTTAAACTAATTATTTAATTACTATCATTAATTTAATTTCTATACTCCCTCAGGCTTATTATAACCCAGGAGGGAGGAGAAAGGGGCAAGCTGGGAAATAGGAGTGGGAATCAGCTCCTTCTAATCGCTTTGAAGGACCAGCCTAAGCCACAACCAGTATCAGTTTCTAAAAAGGGAATTCTTGAAGAATGGAGGGAAGGATCAAAGGAGTTATTATTTATTTATTTAGAAGGCGTCTATGCCGCCCCATTCACCGAAGCCTCGGGGCGGCTCACAATAATAAGGTCTAACTGCTTTCCACACTGATATTTGGATTAGGTTGTGAATATGTTTTGGATATGTTGATTTAGTATTATTGATTTTAAAATATGGTGTTGTTTTTCTATTGTGAGCTGCACAGAAAGCCGAGATATGGGCTATTGTAGCAGCATATAAATCCATTAAAGAAATAAATGAGAGGGAGTGGAAGATACAGATGGACCAACTGACAGGCAGACAAACAACTAGGGCAGTGCAACATACTGGTGCCTGGTGCCTGGTGCCTGTCAGATATTTTTGGATTTAAGTTACCAGCAACCTTGGGCAGCTTGGCAAATGGTGAGGATGCAAGTTGAAGGCCAAAACTTCCAGAGGGTACTAGCTGAGGGAGGTCTTATATGGACTGCTGGATTTGGGCCAAGAAGGTGTTTGGTCACTGGGTGAACTTTGGCCACTAGCTAGCCTATCGAACAGGGTTGTTGAGCTTAATATGGCATGTTTATTCCAGGATTTCTTCCCCTGAACAGTTGATTCAAGATGAGCTAATGGGGAGATAGGATGGTGACTTATGCAGTGATGGCAAGTCTTGAGACGCTAGGAATGGGACAGTCTATAAAAACTTCAAACAAACAAACAAATGTAAAGTATAAAAGCTTTAAATAAATAAATGGCAAGTAGTGGAAAGTGCCAAGAAGTGAGGATAAGGAAAAAGTGCCTCCGGCAGACCTCTTGGTAGCAGCTGGGCAGATGTTGAACTAGGATCAAAGAGTCACAGATCATAGAATAATAGAATTGGAAGAGGCCATGAAGGGCATCAGGTCCAACCTCCTGTTGTAGCAGGACACCATGTTACCCCATCCCACCCAGACGGCTGTCCAGTTTCTTTTGAATGTCCCCAGTGTGGGAGAGCCCCCCCACCTCTCTAGGCAGCTGGTCCCACTGTCCTATTGCTCTGACTGTGAGGAAGCTTTTCCTGATGTCCTGCCTGAACCTGGATTGTTGCAACTTGAACTGATTATTCCGTGTCCTGCACTCTGGCATCAGCAAGAAGAGATCTTGACCTTCCCCTTTGGGACAACCTTTGAGGTACTTATAGAGGGATATCATGTCCCCCCTCAGTCTTCTCTTCTGAAGGCTGAACATGTCCAGTTCTCCCAGTCTCTCCTCACAGGGCAGCGTTTCCAACCCCTGGATCATTTTTGTTGCCCTCCTCTGGACCCTTTCTAATTTTTCTGCATCATCTTTCTTAAATCTTGGTGCCCAGAACTGGACACAGTATTCCAGGTGAGGTCTGACTAGTGAGGAGTATAGGGGAACTACTACTTCTCATAATTTGGAAGTGATACTTCTGTTAATGCATCCCAAAGCAACATTTGAGCTTTTGGAGGCTGCATCACATTGTTGGCTCATGTTTAGCCTATTGTCTACTTACTCTGAGTACTTTTTCTTTTCCAGTTCTGTTGAGCCATGTATTCCCCATCTTGTATTGATGCACTTGGTTGCCTTTTCCTAGGTGCAGGACTTGGCGCTTGTCTCTTCTCTTGGTTGGGCTGCCCTGTCCACTGGAATTCTTGAAGCACCATCTGGATGATCCCTGCACTGAGCAGAGCTAGCCTAGAGGGCCCCCACGCACCTTTCCATTACTGAAACCTCAGGCTAGTGTGCTTGTCGTAGACTCATAGAAGAATAGAGTTGGAAGAGGCCAAGAAGGGCATTGGGTCAAACCTCCTGCTCAGTGCAGGCCTTATTATTATATTTTATTTTTTGATTTTTTGATTTATATCCTGCCTTTTTCCAACAAAGGGCTCAAGGCAGCTTACATCATTCTCCTCCATCTTATCCCCACAACAACAACCCTATGAGGTAGGTTGGGCTGAGAGTCTGTGACTGGCCCAAAGTCACCCAGTTGGCTCCATGGCTGAGCGGGGACTAGAACCCAGATCGTCTGAGTCCCAGTCCCAGGCTCTTAACCACTACACCACACTGGCTCTCAGTTAAACCTCCCCTCAGATGTCTGACCAGCTGCCTCTTGAATGCGTCCAGCATGGGAGAGACCAGTCTCCCTGAATCCCTTTCTATTGCCATACTGCTCCAACAGTCAGGACTTTTTCCTTATACCTAGCTGGAATCTGGCTTCCCGTACCTTGAGCCCATTAGTCTGTGTCCTGTCCTCGCAGACTGCTATCATATCTCCCCTCGGTCTTCCCTTCTAGTTCTCTGATTATTTTTCATGCCCTGCTCTGCACCCTTTCCAGCTTGTCTGCATCTTTCTTAAACTGTGGAGCTTAGAAGTGGGCACAGGACGCCGGATGAGGGCTCATGAGTGCAAGTTGTAGTACGCACCTGGCTGGCCAGGATTACACCCAGGGGGCTGGCTGTGTCCTCAGTGATGCCAGCGAAACCGGAGCCTAGCCCTGCCGGCGGGGATTGAGCAGTCCCCCACCGGGGCTCCGAGCCCTGCCTCCCTGGTGAGAGTGGGAGCCACCAGGATTCAGATGGGCCGATAGACATCTGTGGTGAGGATTTCAAACTAACGGACCTGGTCAGCAAGGGTATAAAAGGGAGATTGTGCCACGTATCCTGGGCTGACTGCCCTTTTGCTTGTGATCGAACAATTCTCCAAAACAAAACCCACATTTCCTCCTCTCGTTCTTGACGTGCTTGATTGGGCTAGCACCAAGACTGACCCCCTTCTGTCCTTCAAGGGGAATGAGTACTTGACTGGAAAGCAATGCTTCTCTTAATGCAGCCCATAAAAGCATTTGCCATTTTTGCAGCCACATCACATTGTCACTTGTGGTCTACAACAACACCTTCTTGCTCTTAGTATTGCTGAGCCAAGTGTCTCCCATCTCGTACCGCTGCATTTGCTTCTCTTTTCCTAGGTGCAGAAATTGGCAGTTGTCCCTATTGAATTTCATTCTGCTGCTTCCAGCCCAGCTCTCCAGCTTATTAAGACCACCTTGAATTTTGCTTGTCCTTCAGGGCACTAGCCATCCCACCCAGTTTTATGTCATCTGCAAATCCGGTAAGTGCTCCCTGTACTTCCTCATCCAACTCTCTTAGGGGCCTTAGCCAGGCAACACACCAAAGCAGCACATGGGCTAAGCACGGAAAAGTCGAATAGCACCACTGGGAAAACGTGATTCGCCCAGGAGCCGGGAGGGCTCGGCCGCTCTGTGCAAGAGCAAAGCGGCTGAAGAGGGCCTTTCACCACAAGCAGTTCCGCTGCGGTTGCAAGCTTGGTGCCTTCTGCATGCCTTCTGTTGCACATCCCTCCTGCAAGTCGCAGCTGCAGCTGGGAAGCTGGGTGGGGAATGTGTGGCGCCAAAACAGTTTTGCAGTTGCTTGCTTCAGAATGTTTCCTCTTCATTTCTCACTCCCTCCCTCTCTCTCAGTCTCTCTCTCTTTCTCTTTTTTGGAACAATGTGGTTTGCATTAAAGCTGTAATATTTTGTTAGGGGAAAGAAGTATGTGCATGCATTCCCACAAATCAGTTTGGAAGACTTAAGTTTATAAATAATCCAATAATTTGGGGACACTGAAAGGAGATTTCATGAGGAGGAGATAAATCAGCCCTTCATTTGCATGCTTAAATTATTCCATCTTGCCTTTGCCAGTCTCCTTGGAGAGAACTCAGAAGGGTTTCTCTGAGGGATCCTCCCGTGGAAGCGTCTCCCATGGCTGCTCGGAGCAGAGGCAGAAACGGAAGCACTCGGGCAGGAGCCGAGCACAGCGCCAGGCGCCGTGGCTGAAACCCTTTCCCACAAGTCCCCTGTCGTCCCCACCAAGCAGGGAGAGGTGGGGACGGGATCCTTGGCCAGCGGGAAGGGGGGAGGCTTCAGAAATGGGTCCCACAGAAAAGCCAAAGCAACGCTGGGAGGTACCAGAAGGATGCGACACCAGTACTTTAGAGTCAAATCTGCACACTTCCTTCTCTTTCCCATTTGATTTTTTAAAAATAATCTCAACTGCTTTCTGTCTTGTTTCTCTGAACATGTTGGCAAGTTTTTATCCAACACTGGACTGAGCAGAATTCTCACCCATCTGCCCTGACCAGCTCCAGCAGGTGCAGCTATGCCCTTCCCAGCAGGGACAGCGCCACAATGTACCTGCTGCCACACTGCCGTGGAAGAGGAACGTGTGTCTGGAAAAGCAGTGTGGGAACCCTCATTCAGCTCCACAACAGATGGCTGAACATGCAGGATTCAGAGCCTGCTTGGTTCTATCCGTTTTGCCTTCTCCCTCCCTCAATTTTTTGCAACTCTCAAGTTTTTCCATCTCCTTGACAGAGAAAAATGTGTGAATTTTGGATAGGTTCTTATCCAAATCCAAAGATGGTTCTTCTCCACTCCAAAGTCTGCAGTGGCTGCTTCAGATTTTACAGGACCTCCAAGTGCAAGTTCCGCGCTGTGGGCCTGCAGAGCCGGGTTAGGCAAGAAGGGGCCCGAATCCACCCGAAGGCATGACTGGGCTTGGGCCTCTCAGTCTCATTCACCAGGATAAATGGGGCAGCCACGTGTGATTGGCTGGACTTTGTTGCTTGCTGGTTGCCCCGGAAATCGCTCGGCATCTTTGATGACCACAGGGAGGTCCTTTTTCGCAGAGGATGATGCACCAGCTGAAAGGCTGCTGGAGCTTTACCTTCTCTTTTGAAGGCATCCCTGGTATGAAGGGCTGCCTGGTTCAAGTCTGGCTCAAAATCTAAGAACCATCAAAAGAAAGCCCAGGCTTGGTCAGTGCACCTGAAGCCAGAGAGGCTGTTGCAATGCATGCACCTTCCTGCAACAAGACTAGACCTTGACGAGAGAGACAATGGGGTTAGGGGCAGCCAAGGCTGGTTCCGCGTGGCAGTATCCCCTTCCTCTCAGCCTCAGCTCCGCCTCCTTGGGATGCATTTCCAACAGGGCCAGTTGCACAGATCTGCCTGAGGGAAGTGGGGAAGACTGGGGGGCTCGGCATCTGCAGGTACGCCCAGCCCCCAGGGGAGCGCTAGCGGAGGTGTGGGGAGGACGGTGGGAGCCAGCTCCTGGCAGCTGCCTCTGCCGTGCCTCATGTGTGGGGAGCCACGCTGCCTGAGGTGGCTCGGCCAGCCTCGAGATTTCTTGCTGCCCTCTCGTCTTCCTCCGTTGCTGATTGGAGTGGGGACATGTTTGCTCTTCATCCAGGGGGTGGAAAGGAAGATCCAGCAGCAGGGCTGGCTCCTGCCACTGCCTGCAGAGCAGCATGACCGGCGCTGCCAGCTGGCCGCCTCCGAGTGTCCCCGTGGGGCCAGGGGTTGGCTCCGCAAACTGCAGTGGCCTCTGGTGAGGGTGAAGGAGCTGCTGCCACTGCATCTGGCTCTGCCTGGCCGGGAATGCTCCTCATTGTGATGTGCTGGTGGATAAGGGAAGGAGGACGGGGCTTCAGCCACTGAGGTCCCCTGGAGCGTGGCGCTCTCCTCGCTTCCCAGGCAGGGCCTGTGCCCGCTCCTGCTGGCCCCCTTCCCCAAGGGCCATTGGAGGAAGCGCAGGCGGCTGCGAGGAGCCGCGCAGAGGGTGATGGGCATTGGGGAGGCCCAGGGCTTGTCTGGGGCAGCCCTTGTCGCCCCCACTCCTGCCCTGCCCCGCTGAGGATGGTGGCGGGGGGGACAGCACTGGACTTCAGGACATGCTCCAACAGCTCCTCCCCGCTTTTAAGTGTAACCCACTTTCCAAGCCAGGAGAGTCTCGAGGAGGGTTTATACAGCTGGGACCTTTCCTCAGTGCCCCCCCCCCACACACACACACACTCTGAACAAACCTCAGCAATCCTGAATGGAAACAAATGGAAAATACGGGGACATTTGCCATCTATTACTGCTCAGACTTTATGAAACCGTAACTGGGCAGGCAGGCAGGGTGACGGGGGAGGGGGGGCTCCATTGCACATCCCCTGCAGGGGGAGTAGCGACCCCGCTGGCGCCTGGGGCAGCTGCTGCCCTGGAAGAGGCTCTGCCCCGCCACAGGAGCTGAAGAGGCCTGGGGAAGGGGCAGAGCGCCTCGCCCTGCTGGGGGCCCTGCCCGCATCACCAACACAGCCTGCCTGCTGCAGCCCTGCGAAGCACAGCCCGACCCTCAGGGCTGCCTGGCCAGCCGGCTTCCCCATGGGCCGGCCGGATCGCGTGCCCCGGCTCACGCGGAGGCTCCGCGGTTGCGGGCTCCCCCAGAAAGCAAGGGGGGAGCAGGTGGGAAGGCGCCAGGCACATCCCGCTTCAGTGTGCACATGGACTTTGGTGTGCGCATGGGCCTTTGCTGGCTTGGCTTGGCTTGGCTTTTCAGATACAATTCATTTAATTGCAGTATCAAACAGAACGGGCAGCTGCATCACATGGGAAGCTGAGAGACCCTGCGCTCGTACCCCAGTCGCTGCAGGTTATGGGAGGCCTGCCAGCGACACAACACATGTAGGGATCTGTCCCTGCACCTGCTGCAGAGTGACCCGCCAGCAAAAGGTGGCCAAAGCACAGCAGCCAGCCTCCCCTACGCCAAGCAGTGGGCTCCTCTGCAGGTCCTGGAGCACACAGGGAAGGTCCCACCTGTGGGGTGGGACTGCCCCCGCCCCCTGGCCCCCCAGCCTCAAAGATGCTGCGCTCTCCTCCACACCATCTGTCTCCACGCTGTAGTAGCCAGAGATGGGACGCCCCAGGGCCCCATGGGGTGCAGAGCACGAGCCGAATGGGCCTGTGGGGCAGGGCAGGGGGGACGGCACAGCTGACTGCAGGCTTCAGAGGTAGATCTGAGGCTTCCTCCCGAGGCTTGTGGCAAGGGGCGGCCTATAAATTTCCAAATAAATAAAAATAAAAAAATCTGCTACCCCCGTGTGATGAATAGTTCTCAGCCTGGGTACACACAGAGCTTCTGAACCACTCTTTTGACTGACTGGTACACGGGAGGGGCCACAGCACAAGCTGTTGCCTTCGCCCCATCTCCAGGTGGGCCTAGGAAAGGAGCCCTGCCTGGCACCCTGGAGTATCCTTGTGCCCATCCAGATGGCAGTGCAGGGCTTGAGGGACGAGGTCCTGCCATGGCCTCTGGTGGCTTCCTGGGCCTACCTCTAGGTTCAACAGGCACAGCTCATGACCAGCAGGGAGCTGCACCTCTCCCAGGCAGGAGGGAAGGAAATGAGGCACCTACGCAGCTTGCTGGAGACGGGAGGCTTTGTCTTCGGCAGCATTCCCAGGCAGGAGAGAAAAGTCCTGTTTCTGTGTGGAGAGCAGCCACCACCAAGTCAGCCAGGAGCAGGCAGGGCAGGCCCAGCTGGCCTGTGGACCTCACTTGTCAGGGGCAGCCTCCTGGCAACTTTCATCACTCCCAGCCACCCTCCCAAAGCCCCAGCCCCAGGCACCAAGACCAGGCAAAATCCAGGAGGAGTCTTGGCCTGCATAGGCTTCAAATCCAGGAAGTTCCAGGAAGCAGCTGCACAAGAGAAAAGACAGGGAGAAGCCAGTGGTAGGAGTGCAGTGAAGGAGCCTTCCAGTCAGGGTGGTGTGGGGCCCTTGCCGGGCTCTCTCAGGCCATACCTTCCTGCCCTCCTCCCCAACTCCAGCAGTCATTCCTGCTGCCCCAAGGCTTGGCGGGGGCGGGGGGAGGGTGTTCCTCTAATTTGCAGTAGTACAGTCTATGCCATGATCTTAGTTTTCTTAATGTTGAGTTTCAGGCCAACTTTTGCACTCTCCTTCTTCACCTGCATCAAGAGGCTCTTTAGTTCCTCTTCACTTTCTGTCACATCCAGTCCTCTCACTTCCTGGCAAATAGATGGGAAAGAAATGGAGGTAGTGACAGATTTTATTTTCCTGGGCTCCAAGATCACTGCAGATGGGGACTGCAGCCAAGAAATTAAAAGACGCTTGCTCCTGGGGAGAAGAGCTATGGCAAATCTAGACAGCATACTAAAAAGCAGAAACATCACTCTGCCAACAAAAGTGCGTATAGTGGGTTTCCCAGTTGCAATGTATGGCTATGAAAGTTGGACCATAAGGAAGGCTGAGTGCTGAAGAATTGAGGCCCTTGAATTGTGGTGCTGGAGGAGACTCCTGCGAGTCCCCTGGACTACAAGGTGATCAAACTGGTCAGTCCTAGAGGAGATCAATGCTGACTGCTCTTTAGAAGGCCAGATCCTGAAGATGAAACTCAAATACTTTGGCCACCTAATGAGAAGGAAGGACTCCCTGGAGAAGAGCCTAATGCTGGGAACAATTGATGGCAAAAGAAGAAGGGAATGGCAGAGGATGAGGTGACTGGATGGAGTCACTGAAACAGTTGGTGTGAGCTTGAGTGGACTCCGGGGGACGGTGGAGGACGGGAAGGCCTGGAGGAGTGTTGTCCATGGGGTCGCGATGGGTTGGACACGACTTTGTGACTAACAACAACAACAGTCTACGCATTTCTTTGTTTTGTTTGCATTCCTTCCCTTCTTTTCTTTTTCCATTTTTGCATGTCTCATGTTTTTCCTCCTGCAAGGAGTGCCAGGTGACTTGCGGCATCCTCCCCTTCCCTGTTTTACCCTCAGCACAGCCCCGTGTGAGCAGCCCTGCGACTGGCCCAAGCCACTCCATGGGTGTCATGCCGCACTTTCCTCCGAAAGTCTCACTGTTCACACGACCAGTCGGTCAGCCTGCCAAGGTGCGCCCTGCTGCGCTGCAGGGCTCACTGAGGCGCTGGTCTGTGCAGGGCCGCACCACCCCCTTCCCATTGGTTCGGACACGTGAGAGAATTCATACCTCAGGTATTGTAGGAGTGGGCATTCCCAGAATGACCACCCCGCATCCTTTGTGTCAGAGAAGGCCAACTTGTGGGAAATACTGGCATAACGATTCTTGCCACGCCGGCATCATTTGGTGTCCCTGAGAGGTGGAACCTCAACCTCCTTCCATGGAAGCCCATTCCATACCCCAGGGGTCCTGACTGTCAGGAGGTACTTCCTGCTGTCCAAATTGAACCTTGGTTCCCTGAGCTTTGCTCCACTGGAACGTGTCCTGCCCTCCTCCACAGGGGAAAACAGGTCCTCCATGTAACACCCCTCACCCACCTGCATGTTGCCAACAGATCCCCTCGGAGTCTCCTCTTGTCCAGGCGGAAAAGACCCAGTGTGAGGTTCTGAGGCAGCACCAGGGCTCCCTCTTCTGGCCAGAGACCAGAATAGCAGCCCTGGTGGTTGCAGGACTGGGCCCACCGTCAATCGCAGCCACCTGGGATGTTATGAGCACCACCTGGGAGACCTGAGAGAAGAGCTGTATCAGCACCGGCTCTTCCCTTCAGATGTGGCCTCAGCAGCAAAGGGTCTTGATGTTGTTGGAGCTCCCTGTGCCTTTGGCAACCCACTTCTGGAAACTGCCCGTTGCCTTGCTCCTGTCTCTGCTTCTTTACCCGCTCCAGCTTCCACTCCAGTCCCAGGTATCCGTTTCTCCTCAGCTTGTCTCTCTGGCCTTCGACTCCTGACTGGCACTGACTGCTCTGCTCTATTCGGATTGCCTCCCTTGTACTTCTGTTGCCCCCCTTGACCTCTGGGCCTCCTGACTATGATTTGGAATGGGCCTGTATATTGTACTGGTTGTCTGGGTCCTGGTGGCCTTACCTGATACCCAGCTGCCCACGCCCTGGATGCTGAAACCCAGCTCCCTCAGTCTTGCCTCAAACAGCTTTCCCTGCAATCTGGTCACCATCCTAGTGGCCCTTCACTGCAGTGATTCCATCCTTGCTATATCCCTCTTGTAATGTTGGACCCAGAAATGAACACAGCACTCCAGTTGTGGGTGAACCAGAGTCGTATAGAGTGGCAGTAATACCTCCTTCGATCTAGAAGCCACACTTCTGGCTATGCAGCCAAGGGTGGCATTCACCCTCTTGACTACCGCATCACACTGCCGGCTCATGTTCAGCCTGCAGTCAACCAGCACCCAAAGTCCCTTTCACAAGTGCTGCTCTTCAGCCACTTGTCTCCTAACCTGTACTTATGACAGCTATTCCTATGCCCCAAGTGCAAGACCTTGCACTTATCCACATTGAACACCATCCTGTTGTCCCTGCCCACTTTCATAGTCTATCCAAATCCTTCTGGACAGACTGTGGAAGTGGGCAGGGGGCATGTTCTCCAGGCGAGATGAGAGGTGTAGCAGCTGCAAAGCACCAGCAATTATCCAGGGCTTGTGGTTACAGAATATTTTCCCTGGGTGGATCGTGGGGGAAGATGAGTGGTCCATGCAAAAGGATTTCATCTGTCCCTGGTCGCTCAAGAGCTCAGCACTTCAGTCTCGGCGCAGGCAAACAACTGCACAGGGTTCTGTGCTTGCACACCCGGTCACCCCCAGACCTATTTGACATGGAAGCACAGACAGAATTCGGGGATCACTGAGGCCTGGGGAGCAGCAGCACACGATCTTGTGCCTGGCTGGATGTGAAGGGGAGCTGCCTAGATTCAAACCTTAGATGGGCATTTCTGGTTCTGCCAAAATTTTTAATGAAGTTAAACATCCTCGCTGCTGTTATTGTTGCCTCTTGTTCTTCTTGAGGTCTTTCTGGCATTATTTTCTTGATAAGTGCAATTTACTAAAAGAAAAACCTAAGAAAGTTGGGAGACATAAAGGGTGTTTGTGCCATTGCATTCCACAAAACAGTGTGCCCAGGCAGGAGCCCTTGAAGGATCTGCAGCTCATGCTCACCTGGGCAGCTTGGGGCACAACTGGCCTGTTTGCTGGGGAGAAGCAGCGCACTTGGAGCCTTGGCTTGGCAAGCGCTCTGGCTTCACCCGCGTCTGCCGCAGCACGAGGCACGGATGCTGGGCAACACCTTGGGGCCTTCCACAGTTCGGCTCCCAATCCCTGTCTCAGGTCACGCAGGCTGAAGTGAGCCCAGTCTGTGAAGGGCAGCTCAAGGCCCTTGGCTGGGTGTGGCCCAGCCAGTCAAGGGTTAAGGTTAATTGGAGTGGCTTCCCTTGTTTAGATTCTTTTGGGGTTTCGTGATTCCAGTTATTGCCACATGAAATCACTTGCAGGCAGCTCAGCTCTCTGCTGGGGGAGTGCAGCGGGGGAGGGTGGCGGCGAAGCTGTAACAGATGTGGGCTAATTGGAAGCAAGGCAGCAGCTGCAGCAAGTGCTGGGCAGAGGGGCAGGCACAGGGAGGCAGCCACTCCTGACTGCCCAGCAGGACGACAGGTGGGGAACAGCAAGCGCCCCCTGTGAAGGGACAACCCGCAGCATCCTGCCAGAGGAAGCCCAGAGAGTCTGGCTGAGCCGAGTGGGAAAGAGTCGCTGCATGGACCACCTTCTCATGGCCCATTTTTGTGCTGCCGCTTGGGTAAGGCTGCAGCCGCTCAGCAGTGGCCTTTCCTGCACCAGCCCCAGCCCTGTGCTGAGCTTAACAACACTGTGGCTGGTGGAGAAAACGGGCTGGATCTGCTCCAGAGGGGAGGCAGGCAGCCCTCTGCCCGGCTGATTCCCAGTACTGCTCCAGCCTCCTTTGCCTGGCTCTGGGTGACAACGCCTCTGCCTCGCGTTGGTACAACCAGTGGCACACCGCTGATCCCAAAGGTTTAGGATGTGCAAGCCAGAGGAGGGATAACTCCCCCTGCAAGCCTGAGGCCTCCTGCTCTGTGCCACAGCCAGCCTCAGGGTGAAGCTGCAGCTCCCTTGGGAGCGAGCGGATGGCAGCCCTGCAGAAATCTCTTGCTGGTAGGTGGGAGCAAGGAAGGAAGGAAGGGCCAGGAGGTGCAGCTCCCAGGCCAGCCTTCCACATTTCCAGCTGGCCTGCTTAACCCGTCCAGGCTGATGTCCACTGATCCTGGCTGTAACATCTCTGTCCCACCTGTCCATTAGCAATAAGGGAGAACTTACTGGGATTAGAGAGAATGTCATAAATGTCTCCAAATAAACCCCTTTCCTGCAAGTTAAGCCCTTTTTGATCCAATGAGGAACAGATGTGTGAACCAGCCCATGAATTGGAAACATCTGAAACAACTTGCTTCAATGAAGTACAATAAATATGCCTTTCATCACCATTGGTGCAAGATTTTTAGTGGAGTCTCTTGAGTGTGGCCCTGGTGACCAGACCAGGGGAGGGGAGCTCAGTTGGCAAAGTAATCTCCAATGCCGTCTTTGCCATGAAGGCTGTTGGGCCTCTTGCACCCCCACCGGCACTATAACCCAAAGCTTTTTGGCACTCGGAGAAACCTCGGAAGTCCAAGAACCCAAGGGTGGGGGGGACTTCCAGCTCAGCCTCTGCTGCCAACAGCAGGGACACCCCAGCCAGGTGCTTTGGAGATGCTCATGAGCACATGCAGAAGGCAGCTGGTGGGCTCGGTGGCTACCACTGCGGATCTCGGCACCTGCACAGAGACACATGATCTCCAAATAGAAGCACTTCATGGAGTACACAGGACCAAGACCTGTTGACAGACCTCCCCTCCTGGAAGGGAAATTGTGGGGCAGGGGAGCATAGTGTTTTATATCAGAGAAGGGAGAGGATGCAATGAGATAGTAGGTGGCACAGACAGCGAGAGGGACAGGGCATGTTCCAACGGAGCAAAGCTCAGGGAACCAAGATTCAAGGTAGATGCCAGGAAGTACTTCCTGATGTTAGGACCCCCAGGGCATGAGATGAGCTTCCACGGGAGGTGGTTGAGGCCCCATCGGCAAGGATGTTCAAGGACAGGCTGGACATGCACATGGTAGGCGTGGCATGAGTGGAGCTGGCTGGAGCCTGGGGTCAGACTAGATGGCCCGGGAGATGTGTCTTGCCCTCCACCACAGGGGAAAAACGGTTGTGACCCACCTCCACATGACACCCCCTCACATACCTTTATGTTGCCAACAGGTCCCTCCTTTGAGCCTCCTCAAGGTTAAAGTCCCAGTTCTTGGCTCTTAGAAGAGCAGCAGAGGCTGGGAGAGTGTGCAGAGGGCAGCCAGGGAACTGGCAAAGGCAAGAATTGGGTGAGCAAAGTCAGAGAAGGCTAGTGCAGGATAGACAAGGTGGGGGAAGAAGGCAGGGCCTGTGAGGGGTTTGTTTATTTATTTATTTATATTGCGATTTATATCCTGCCTTTTTCCGACAAAGGGCTCAAGGCAGCTTACACCATTCTCCTCCTCCATCTTATCCCCACAACAGCAACCCTGTGAGGTAGGTTGGGCTGAGAGTCTGTGACTGGCCCAAAGTCACCCAGTTAGCTCCATGGCCGAGCGCGGACTAGAACCCAGGTCTTCTGAGTCCCAGTCCCACGCTCTTAACCACTACACCACACTGGGTTCCCAATGTCAGGCCAGGAAATGGCCTTGGTAGGCATCATAGGTGTGGCTGTTTGCAACAGCACCTGTGACATGTTTGCCCTTCTCCCTCAGGAAAGGCATGGTGGACTGTCCGAAAGCAAAGGGTAACCATTAGTGGGGAGTCATCGGGATGGCAGCCAGTGACAAGCGGGGTCCCCCAGGGCTCTGTCCTGGGGCCGATCCTGTTTAATCTTTTCATCAATGACATGGAAGGAGGGGTGAACAGTCTGCTGATCAAATTCGCAGACGACACTAAAACTGGAGCAGTGGCCACAACTGAGGAGCAGGTACTCCAGATCCAAAATGATCCGGACAGACTATGGAAGTGGGCAGGAGACAACAGGATGGCGTTCAATATGGCTAAGTGCAAGGTCTTGCACTTGGGGCACAGGAATGGGTGTCATACGTGCAGGTTAGGGGAGAAGTGGCTGGAGAGCAGCACTTGTGAAACGGACCTCAGGGTGCTGGTTGACTTCAGACAGAACATGAGCCAACTGTGTGACGCAGCAGTCAAGAGGGCGAACGCCATCCTTGGTTGCATAGCCAGAAGTGTGGCTTCTAGATCTAGAGAGGTATTACTACCACTCTGTATGAACTCTGGTGTGCCCACAACTGGAATATTGTGTTCAGTTCTGGGCCCCTCATTACAGAAAGGATATAGCCAGGATGGAATTGGTGCAGTGTAGGGCCACAAGGATGGTGGATGGATCACAGGAGAAGCTGTATGAAACAAGACAGAGGGACCTGAGTCTTTACAGCCTGAAGAAGAGGAGACTCAGAGGGGATCTGCTGGCAACATACAGGTATGTGAGCGGGTGTCACATGGAGGTGGGTAGAGACCTGTTCTCCCCTGCAGAGGAAGGCAGGACGTGCTCCAATGGAGTGAAGCTCAGGGAACCAAGGTTCAATTTGGATGCCAGGAAGTCTTTCCTGGTATTAAGGACCCCGGGAGTATGGAATGGGCTTCCATAGGAGGTGGTTGAAGCCCCATCGGTGAGGGTGTTTAAGGATAGGCTGGACATGCACATGGTAGGCATGTCATGAGCAGAGCCGACTAGCGTTAGGGGTCAGACTAGATGGCCCAGAAGGTCCCACTCTGTTTCTGTGTTCCCTAAGTCTCTCCTTATAGGGCTTACCCTGTAAACCACCCACCACCTTCACTGCACAATTGTGTGGTGGGTGCTTGCTTACTCTTGAGGACCCCACCCTCTTAATGGCCATGTCTGTTTTCTATAAGTAAAGAGTGTGTTCTGTGTTTGTTGGCTGCAGCCAATGAGTAATTTACCGGGGTCTGGTGATCTACTCTTCTCGGGACCATGGAAGCCACTCCTTGCATTTCCGTTCAGCCTGATTTCTTTAAGGGGAAATCCTGTCAGCCTTTCTATGGAGGACTGCCATCCTTCACTGTCTGTTCATTATGCCACACACTGGCCAGCCCAGGTCATCTGGTCACTTACCTGACACACCATGGCCTGTGAGAGCTGTTCTTGTGATGCTAGGCATACAACCGATATTGTGATCACATATTTGCAAATGCTGTAGCAGCTTCTCGGACTTCCTAAAGAAGGTCTCCTTTTTACTCCCTGCACACACAAAGACAAACCAGGGCACCAGCATCTCACAGGCCAAAGGCTTGTCAGCAGACTGCAGAATGCCACCACTGGAGACTGTGCCCTATTTCTGTGTGCTTCATGCCCACATCTGTGTCTGAATGGTGCACTCTGGGGCCACCTGCTTTGGGGTGTCTTCAGCCTGCCCTGGAACTGGAGCCCCCAAGGTGGAGACAGAATCATGCTGCTGGATGGACTATTTTGCCTGCTCTGTTTAAGCCTTTGGCTGAGCTGCTAATTCAGCAGAAGCATCTGGAAGGAGGGAGGTGAGCCAGAGGGACTTCTGTGCTCTCTGAGGCCTTCCGAGCTACATTTTCCCCAGGAACTGCTACTGAACCCTGGAGGAGGGCGAGGAGGGGGGTGGAATTCCCCCAGTTCAGTCCAAGCCAAGTTCACTAAGGCCAGAGCCACTGAGGAGCAGACCCTGCTGAACATTCATGGAATTTCACTGAAAAGGAAAGAATAAGAGAGACGAAATGGGTGACAGACACTTAGCTGCTTCTGGAATTAACTTTTAGCCAACCAACTATATTTTAGACAAAGACTCCATTAAATGTTTCTTTGTCACTCTTTTTGAAACTATATTTGGAATTCAGGTTTCCCCCCTCTTCAAAGGAGTATTTTACATAGGTCAGTGGGGACGGATGCCATCTCCATTGCAGCAGAATGTGGGCGGAACATGCGCTGTATGTGCACAAGAGAGAAGCTCAGGAAAGGTGTGCAAGACCAAGCGCAACTCCTGGGGGCCACAATCGTGCCCCCAGCTGGGCTCCATGCCAGCAAGTGCACCCACATGCTGCCCCACACGCGCAGCGAGTTCATGGTCTCACAGCCCTGAGAACGGCCTGCAGCACAAGCCATGGCACAGGGATGGTGCTCCGGCCACCGGGCCACCTCCCTTCGCCTACAGCGTGGAAAAGGGGATCTTGCCTGAGCAGCCCTTGCTGCTTCAGGAGCGAGGAGCACCATCTAGTCCAGGGTCCCCCACGATTTCCAGGTGCCAAAACAGATGGGACCAGCAGCTGAATCCGGCCAGGCCCGCCACCACCTTTGCAGTGCGGGACAGACCTGGCACACTCAGCTTGACCTTTTCTCTGGTGCTACATGGCCATGCTTGGGAGGACTGCTGGCGGCCGAAGGGCTGTCAGCCACGGTCTGTTCCCATGGGGGTCACCGGGGGCTTGGCTCTCGCGCTGCCCTCATGCTGTGGGCTCAGCAGGGTGGGAAGGGCTGGTGGGGGCCTTGCAGCTGCATTGCACCACTCACTCCACCCATCTCAAGCACGGCCCCCCTTTCAAGAGGAGGTGCTCTCCAGAGAGGGTGCTCACTCCTCCATCGCTGGAGCTCCTGTCATCACAGCCTCAACCGAGTTTGGTCAACCGAGGCTCATACAAACTGACTCAATCAACCTCCTTCCGAGAATATCAGCTGGAACCTGTATCTGCTATGAGCACATGATCCCCTTTCAAAGTGTGTATGTGGTGGCTATAAATGTACAGTGGCACCTCGGCTCATGAACACGCCAATTCACAACCAAATCGGGTTGCAAACAGAAATTCAGGAACATTCTTGCCTCGGTGTGCGGACTCCGCATTGGGTGGCGACCATGATTGCGCTCAGTTTCCCTGCACGATTATCGTTTGGACTCTCCCTCCAAACAGTAACCTCCCCATCACCTAGGTGAGTGTTCTCTATTGTACTGTACTTTGCCACTTTGTTTCAATTTTTTGCGTTTAAAAACAATATTTACAGAACAGATTAACCTTATTTACATTGAACCTTATGGGGGAATTTGACTTGGCTCGCAACCAATTCGGGTTGCGACCAGAGTTCTGGAACAGATTACGTTCGTGAGCCGAGGTACCGCTGTGTTACAAGAGGAAAGGAGTTGGGGTGGCAACAGCACATTATGCCTAGTTTGGCATGCCCAACTGTATCTGTGGTGACCAGGGAAAAGACTTTGGTTCATGGATCCTTCAAGAAGTGTGCCAGCAACTCCAGAGAAGATGCCCGTTCTGAAAGCAATGGGGAAGTAGAGAACATAGACACCGCAACTGGTCATGCCTAGAGTCCTAAGGAGTGAAGGCCATAAGAACTGGGATCGATGTCATTTTTTATATAATGCTAATATTTTCAACTGTTCAGCACTCTCCTTATTCAATTATTCTTGGACTTTGCAAGTCCTCACTCTTACAAGACTTGAATTCCAGGCAGGAAAAAGAGGCAAAGCTTGTATCAACAACACAATAGGCTAACTTAGTGCAGGCCTGTGTTAGTAACCTGAGTTTGGGTTGGAAAGGAGATGGTAGATCCCAGGGGCACAATGGGAACCTAACAGAACCAAGAGAACTGGCGGGATGTGGCCACCTCTGGCCATAAAGACCACAGGCAGGGCAGAGAAGGGTACACATGAGTTGGTGTATGTGTCTCTCTCGCCATCAAAGAGGGTGTGATGTCAAACGAGTGAGAAAGCTTAAAAGGGACTTGGTTCTTTTTTTGTTTTACTGTTCAGCACTCAGGAACCTTTTGGTTCAATTCCATAAATTTAAATTTTCTAAATGGCCCATCCCATTGAAGCCAACCTGGAGAAGAACTTTCGGTGTGCTGGAAGTGGCATTTCTCTGGAAATCAGGCAGGTCTCCTGAAAACATCCTTTATTTCCTGCAGCTCTCTGGTTGAATTCCTGCTGTTTTACTGATACTCTGTTTCACTATAGTGTGCTATTATTCTTTTTGTCTTTTCACTGTTCACTGCTCTGCTCACTTTTTAGGTGCAAAGCAGTCTGTAAATGTTGCAATAAAGCAAACCATTCTGCAAGTGAAAGGACTGCCGCACCTGTAGGTGACCCAGGACGACGCACTCACATCGAGTGCCTGGCACAGGGCAGAGTTCCAGAAACAAATGCATCATGGCTTCCCTGCTCCACCCTTCTTTGATGTCAGCATCTCACCCTATGTGGGCTGTTGTCTTTTGAAGCAGAATGGCATAAACACTCTTGCTATTGATTACTTTGTCAGCCTGCCTAATAGTTGAAAGCATCAGCAGATGTCTCCTGTACACAGCACCCATGCATGGGGGAAATCCTAACGTTCCAAAGCTGTCCATGATCTGTTGTGAATTAAGAAGAGGAAGTTAATTAAATACACCATTCTAGCATTTATGTAAACATTCAGAATGTGGCTGCAGCTGACCTAGGCTGAAATGGCAGTTCATATATGTGTGATTCTACATACCCTCACACGGAAGCCAAACATCAAATAAACAACTAAATTAACCATCCTGGATAAAGCTATAGGTTCTAACCAAACTGCATATAGAAATGTTGGCATAAGGTTTTGCACAAGAGCTGCATGTATTTATATCCATATAGTTACATCTGGATTATAAAGGAAGCATGTTCAAAGGTGGTTGACATGGGGCCACGCATGGCAAGCCAGAGGAAAACAAGAGCAGGTGGGGAGACCGGCCAGCCCTGGCGGCACTGGAAAAAGGAAGGGTCTGAAGACAGCCAGCTGCTGGTGGCCACCCAGAGCCACAGCTCAGGGCCTCCCCCTCCACGCCCTCCAATCTGCATGTGTCAGACTGGCACTCCAGAGTGGAAGGCCTTCAAAAGACCCCTCAGCCTGTGTCTCAGTGGAGATGGTCTCCCACAGCACTGTCCCTGCCTTGGGAATCAGGGCGAAGCCATTTCTGCACAGGTGGCCCAGCTCACACAGGGAGAGTCTGTCTCTTTCTACCATCCCAAGGAGGCCTGAGTGCAATGATGTCACAGTAAATTTAGGACAAGGACAGGTGGGTGAGGCTTTAGGGCGCTGCTTCCAGCACCACTGAAGGATCACATGCCCATCCTCAAAGGAGAGGAGCACAGGGATGTTCAACCCATGGTGGAATGGTCACTTCAGCTCTGACAGATCCAGGGACTGGTTGTGTTCACACATCGCGACAAGCAATCCTGTGTAGCTTCTACCGTGCGTGGCCTTCGGTGTGGATGTGCCTGGAAACAATCGGGCTCAGCTCAGTAACTCTCCCTGCAGCCCCCATTCGGAAAGCTGAGGGGGTGGCTGGTGGTATTCCGTGTGGTGGCAGCAGAGGGGGAGACCCCCTTCATGGCCAAGAGGGCAAGGCCCTCCTGCTTTGGCCAGCACTGCCTGGGGCGCTGGGGCCCCTTTCCGTGCATGCGGCAGTCCAAGCGTGTCTCCCCCACCTCACTTGAAGGCATTTGGTACGCTTTGACCTGGTTCCTTCAGCCCGGTTTTTCACTCTGAACTTTGCCTGTCAAGGTGCTATCCGCCCCCACAGAGCTAAGAAGCTCCTTCAGGAGGGTTTCCCCCACCTCCACTTGGCCACAGGCTCCAAGCAGCCACAGAGGCTCCTAAGGATCCGGGGCCTTCCAGCAAGGCAGTGGCTATGCTCATGCCTCTGTCTTCTGAGGGGGAGGCTGTGGCAGTACCAGGGCTCCTTGCCTCTCTCCCACACCACTGGGGGAGCCTGGCTGCTTTGGCGTGACTGGACGGTGCTGCTCCAGCCGTTCTGCCTAGCAGTTTGCTTTCCGTGGAAGTGTGGAGGCCAAGCAGACCCACCCCGTCTTGTTGGACGGGCTTGTTGGGAAATGGCTCTCTGGGGCCATTTTGTGCAGCAGGGTGCTGCTGGAAAGGCTTCAAGATGTGGTTCCTGTGGGAGAAGCGTGCCAGCTGCACCCCTGGAGCAGTGATGCATGGCAGGTGCGCTTGGTTGGCTTGGCTTACAGGGTACGGCCGGGCTGGGCTGCTTGCTTGGCGTGAATTCTGGACATTGTGTGGTAGGTCTGCAGGGTTCAGAGCCATGGGTCACAATGCCAAATACACATGCATGAAAACACAACACTGATGCAAACCATTTAACAAACAACAGAAACCATGATACAACTACCGCTCCGTTTAAAGAGAAGAGAAAAGGTGCCACTATCTGAACGGCGGGTGCCCTCCTTCCCCTTCTCCCTGTCCCCCCCCCCCAGCCTCCAAGGGGGCACCGCGTTGGCGGAGGATGCCCCTGCCCGTCGCTCGCCATCTTCGCGCACAGCCTCGCCGCGGGGCAGCCCAGAGCGGCTCAGCGGCGCCGCCGGGCGCAGCCTGGCTCGGGCGGGCACGCCTCGGCTCGGCCCACAGCGCAGCCCCGGGGCCGCCGCGCTCGCCGCGCTGCGCCGCGCCGCGCCGCTCGCCCGGCCCCGGTCCCGGCCGAGGCGGGGCGCGCTGCTCGTCGAGCCCCTCTGGCCGCGTCCCCAGGAGCCGGCCCGTGGCCGGAGAAAGGCGGGGGCCGCAGGCGGCGTTTCGGGGCTCGAGGCTCCCTCCGCGAGGAAGCGACTTCCTAGCGCCGCTTTCTCTTGTGCGACTGAGGAAGGGACGTCGAGCAAAGGATCCTGGCCGCTGGGATCCGAGCCAGGGCGGACGCTGGCCGCGTGAGGAACGGGCGGCAGGCGCGGAGCTTCGTGCAGAGCGCGCACTCGGTGCCGGGCGAAACAGGGATGGAGCGGAATGGAAAACAAAGCTGCCGGGATCGCGTTCCTTTTGTGCCACCTCGCCTAGAGCATCGCGTCCCGTCCGGTCCCCTTGCCTGAAGGGCGAAAAAACGATGGGGCCGGAGCAGCTCGGCTGTGAAGGAGCGGCTGCGACAAGCAGGACCGCTCCGCTCGGCCAAAAGGGGAAGAAGGGGGGGGGGGCACGCAGAGGCGTGCCAGGGAATGCATGGGGCGGAGAAGTGGAGAGGGGGATGCAGGACCCTCGGGCACCCTCTGAAGCTGGCTGCTGGAGCCTGGAGACCGATCGAAGGAGCGACGTGCCTCCTCTCGTCAGAGGCAGCCCAACTCTTTGGGCACGTCGCTTGAGTGGTCCTGTGGGCAGCTGGCTTGCCACCGTGGGTTAGATGGACCCAGGGTCTGATCCAGAAGGGCTTTTCTGACATTTCTCACGTTCCTCTCATCTTATCACCATTAATTAGATATTGCAGGGAAAAAAATCTTTGCTGTTGCTGCCTTAGCTGCACACTTCAAATGCAATCCTGGCTTCCGGCCCAGGCAGCGCAGGCCGGCACACACTCTTTGGCATGGGCAATGGCGGCCGAAGCAGAACCTCTCCTCAAAGGGGAGCCCTGAGCCTCTCCGGGCCCCTCCACTTCATTCCCCCCTGGTCCAAGTCAGCTGACCCATGTGGTGACGGCCAGTCCTTCGCCCCTCACTGCCACCAGCACTTGTGTCCTGGGGGCAGCCATCCTTTGCCCCCGGGACCTTGTGGGCATCAGCTTCCCCCAGTGCTGGCACCTGGTTTTTTCCCAGCATTTACTCTTCCTGTCAGTTAACCCTTTGCTGCCTCCCAGAGTTGCCAACTGGGTCACATTACAGGTGGGGCTCCCAATTAGCATAGTGACAGGTAGCGGGAGAGATGGTGCTGGGAGGAGGACCGGCCAGGCAAGGAGAACCTGGCCCATGCAGCCAACGACTGTGCCAGGTTCCGACCCTCCCCCCACCCCTCAGTGTGACGGTTGTTAAGTCAATCTGCCCATGGCTCTCCAGGTGCTGCTTTGAAATGCCAGATTGGCACAGAATCCATGAGATAATAGTGGTCAAATGTGTGGACAGCACCACTTTATTTAGGGCAGTTAAAATCAAAAGGAGTCATGATGAGTTTTAAAAGGGAGAATGAGGATCAAGATAGATGAATGATGTAAGCTGCCTTGAGCCCTTTGTAGGAAAAAGGCAGGATATAAATTGCAATATAAATAGCAAACACAATTCAGCGGAAACTGAAATGCAGAAAATGGCAATTGAAATGAATGGCTCCCCCACAAGAAAAACTTGCAGCATCTGGAACTGTGCAACTAAGAAACAAGAAAAGGGACTTATGAAATAGAAGTGTATATAATTATGCATGATATGGAGAAAGTGGATGGACAGACATCTCACTCCTGTCTTATATTATACTTGAACCCAAAGGGAACCCAAAGACAAAAGGAAAAATCCTTCTTTACTTTCCAAAATACAAACTATGGGACTAAACTAACAAGATGTGGCAATGGCTACTAATTTGGAGGGCCTTAAAAGGGAACTGGGCCATCCTGGAGAATGCAGCCATTAGTGGCTACCAGCCCCGATGGCTTTATGCCCATGCACAAAGGCCACAGGAAACATGGGCGGGAGGGCGTTGTGTCAGTCACGACCAGCTTTTCAATGGGGCACTGGGACAGGAAGCCCTGTAGAGACTTCCCTGTCCAGGAGGACCTGGGACCAGCCAGGCTGGCTGGGGTCCGGCCAGGGCCAGACGGTTCCTCCTGGAGGGCTGGCAGCTGCAATTCAGGTGTTCCTCATGTGGGAGCGATGCTGCGCACGGATCCACCAGCTGCCAGCCCTGCGCTGCAAGCCAGAGAGAGAGAGACTCCTCAGCAGCAGTTTCAGTTTAAAATGGCAATTACGGTTCGTGGCTCCAGTAGACCTTTTAAAGACTTTGCCTTCAGTTCTGCTGTTAAGAAAAACCAGAGAAGTGTGCAGCTCACCAACAATGTTCACTTCTTGGGCAGCAGCTGCCATTACCCAGTCAGACCCTTCAAAATGTGCAGCTAGAAATACCCCTCATGTTCCCAAAGGAAGTCATGCTCCGGGTGAGTGTCTGAGTGTATGCTAGTGCATGTGCTGGAATCCAGCGGGGGAGAATGAGTGTGCCCTGGGAAGGGAGCCTTCAAGGCCTCGCCAGAGAACGTGCCTCCGTTTCCCTCAGCTTGCAGGCTTGCTGCAGCAATGCCTGCTAATGCTTCGAAGTAGACCTAAATGCAGCGGCAAGGGAAGATGCGATGGCCGCCTGTGTAAAATGATGTACTTGAAGAGCCAAGACAGTTGAGACATCAACAAAGCAGAAAGATTCCCCTGCTGCTTGTGGAAGGGAAGCAGGAATTTTTGTGGAACTTGCTGGGAGATGGGAGAGGCAAAGGCCTCTAGATCTCCATGGGAGGGAAGTTTTAAAACTCTCCGGCCTGGAGGACTCCAGTGTGCATGTGCACAAGACAGTCTGTGCATGCACATACCCATGGGCAGCCCTCCAGCCTGTTGGCTGGAAGGCTGGGACGTTTGCACACCCATCACAGAGCACAATGCTATGCTTAGTGGCACTGTTGGCACGAGAGGGCCTCCCATGCCAGGGCAGCAAGCTCCTGAGGGCCAGGCGAAGCGGGGGGGGGGGGGTCATCTCTGTATCTTGCCTCTGGAAACAGAGCCCTGGCCGCCATCGCCAGTACAGTTGCTTCTCCTCAGGGCTCCCGTGTTTCTACTTTCCCTTTTCTTTTAGGGCTTAAGAAAATAAGCAAGGCCAAAACAGAGGGCAGATGTCCACCTGGTATGGTCCAGCATGGACTGGCCTGCAACCGAATTTGGATCCTGGCACGCCATGTGAAAGAACCGGCCATTGGAGCGGCCTCAGAAGATACTCCCTGGGACAGCAGCCCTCCTGCCGAGAGCTGGGCGGGTTCCCTTCACTCACTGCCTTCCAGGCCACGCGGGTCCTCATACCCTCTCTGCTGGACACAAGTGCTGCGGGCCTGGCACGCTCGGCCTGACGAAGCACCACTGGGGGAGCGGCAGAAAAATGGCGTTTTATCCCCAAGGGTACAGCTTGATCGCAGAGACGTGGCGATCGGCCCAGAAAGCAGGCGGAGCCCCTCTGATACCCTGCTGACCAGGTGGTGGTGACAGCCGCCTCCCCGCTTGCGTTGATTGGCACGTTTGGCTTCAGGCGGTCCGGCGATTACCTGGGCGGCTGGCTGCCTGGCGGTGGGGCAGGGGGCTCTGGAGAGGGGTCCTCTAAACCCCTGACCACGCGGAGGCTTCAGTGGCGCTGATAAGACCTGAGGACGCGGCCGACTTCCCCTGCCTAATGCTGGCCTGCCAGTATGTACTATACTCTCATTCACTTCCTGTCAGGCACAGATTCTCCCTTCATGCAAGAGCAGCGATGACACCCTCACTGCCATCTCAGTGCAGCCACCCCTCCTCCAGCTCAGCCCACGCCAGCTGAGGCCACGCTTGCCGTGGCCATCAGGCCCCTCTTCCACACCGCCTTGTTCTCTTGCAGCCTGTTGCAGCATCACCTATAGGACTATCTTCTGGTATTGCACCCTGGAAGCAGGGCCCCCTCAGGATCTTCCCTGCAGAACTTGTTTGCTTTTCCTGAACTGTTATTGTTGTAGTTGCAATTTATATTTGTACTTTCACACAGGAAGACCAAATGTCCCGTGTGGAAGTGCAAAATCGGACTGGGGCAGGGCAGGAGCAAGGGGGGAGTGCAGCAACTGCCTCGATTTCTCCAAGTTCAAAACAATAAGCCAAGATAAACCAAGAAACATCAGAGCTCCCTAACATGCAACTTAGGAGAGGCTGGGCAGGCCTGTCAATTCCTGGAACTCTGGCAAGGAATTCTGACTCGAGGACCTTGGCCTGGCCCAGCTGGATCTTTCTTGCAAGCTCCTGGCCAAGGTGGCGCATGCAGGCGGCACATTTGCAGAGCTGTCCAGAGGGCCGGGCGTGCACCGGTGGTCTGCTGCAAGCCCCTCGGGGGGGGGGGGCATGTACTGCACTACTCAGGACTGAGCCAGCCCCTCAGGAGCAGAGTCTGACTCTGGGTATGTCTTCTGGGGCTGATGGCAGTTGTGGTTCAACACACTGGGAGGGTGTCTGCTGGGGAAGATGGCCGTAGGGCCACACTGTTTCCAGCACAGTCCTGAAGGCTGGGAGAGTGGGCAGGGCAGGCTCTCTGCAGAGGTAAGACTCCTGCACCTGGCAGCCCGCAGGCTCAGGCCCAGGGCCCCAAGCCCTTGGGCCGTGCGCAGCAGCACTGAGGGCCCCTTCGCGGGGGCCCATTGCACACCGGTCCAGGCCCCGGTCCATGCGCATTTCCTGGGGCTCCCTCCAGCCCCCCGACATCCAGCCAGCCCAATCCCTTCTCCAGCTGATGCCTCCTTGCACCTCCTGCCCAGCCAGGCCAACAGCAGCTGGGAAATGTGGCAGCCACATGTTGGCCAGAGCTGAAGGCTGGGCACATTTTTCTCCGCACAGCCTTTAAGCTGTGGGAAGCATTTCAAAGGAAACTGTTCCCCCATGACATGCTTGTGATCTGAAGATGGCTATTTAGAAGCAGCCCGGCATTAATTTAGCAATTCACTATAGAGTTTGGCGTGAGGTTGAAAGCACTAAAATAAATTGTGGCAAAGTCGTTTCCCTCAAACCAGATTGTGTGGTTTACATTATTTGTCAAAGTTAAGTACAACTGGCAGGTTTGTATCATTCATGCGCAGCCCAGCAGCAAGAGCAGCCCGGGGCCAGGCACTCTGCAGGGTCCTGGAGTCGTCCCTGCTTCCCTGAGATGCTGCTTTATGAAATGCCACACAAAGCCAAGCCGACTGCTCCCTGCCTTTGAAGCACATGCTGCAAACTATGGACCTTGGGACACAAATGGTCCCTCTCCCACCAGTTGATTTTCAAAAATCAAATACATGACCCGGCTGAATCAGGAGATTTGAGAGGTTATAAGATGGACTGGTGACTGCAGGTGGCGCAGTGGCTTAAACCGCTGTGCTGCTGGTCTGGTAGATCGAAAGGTCACCGGTTCGAATCTGCACAACAGGGTGAGTTCCTGTTGCTCTGTCCCAGCTCCTGCCAACCTTGCAGTTTGAAAGCATGCAAATGCAAGTAGATAAAAAGGTACCACTTCCATGGGCAAGTAACAGCGTTCTGTGCACTTCGGTGTTTAGTCATGCCGGCCACATGACCATGGAGACTGTCTGCGGACAAACGCTGGCTCCCTCGGCTAGTAAACGGAGATGAGCACCGCCCCCTAGAGTCAGGCATGCCTGGACGTAATGTCAAGGGGAAACCTTCACCTTTACCTTTAAGATGGACTGATGCAAAAACCAGGCGAACACCAAAGGATGTAGAGCATGTTCCTTGTAGCCTGCCTTCACTGACGAGGACCGTGATGAAAGGGAAGAAGTGTTGCATATGGGAGCCAAGGGTGCATTCACACAACACTGCAAACCATGGTGCAAAGGGCCACAGAGCAGCCTGCCGAGGAGGTGGCTGGGCTTCCCGGCTTGCTCCTCGCTCCTTCCCGCTTGGCCACCTTCTGGCATCCTGGGGGCCAAAGCTGGCGATGCAGCTGGGGTGCTGCCACTTTTGCTGAGTGGCTTGCTCACCGGCCTCCAGGACCCATGGTGGGGTCTGTCACCCGGGCTCAGAGGACACAAGAGCCTTTCTGGTATAGCATGGCCCCAAAAGCAAGCCCTGGGTTCCCAGGTGCCTTGTTGCCCGCAAACACACCACCTATGGGAGACAGTCTGGGTTCGTGTGACACGAGACCCCTCCAGGACTAGTCACCCACAGCCACGCAAATCTGCTCACTCTGTTTTACAGGAAAGAGCAACACTTATCAGGAGGTGCCAGGAACAAGGGGATTATGCCAGGCTTGTTCTGGTCATTTTGCTGGGTGGCCTATGCTGGGAGCTGGACAGAGGTGGGTGCTGCTGTTGCTTCTCCTGGGCCTCTCGGTGGTTCTTTGGGCAACCGCAACACATGCCCAACCCAAGGATGGGGCTGCCTTCCTGAACTGCCTGGCTGAGCTGGGACGTCGAGTCGCGGTTGTATAATAACTCCAGTCCTTTTTAGAAGGTGGTGCCAGGGGGCCACAGTCTGATGCCATGGTGTCCCTTGGGTTCCATTTCGTCCCCCAAGCTATTTCTCTCAGGCATGAGCCACCGGAAGAGATTGCCCAGTGTTGGGTTCAGTGCTGTCACTATGTTGATGGCACCAAACCACGTCCCTCTGCATCCAAGCCTGAAGAAGCTGTTCTGGCTCTGAATCAGTGTCTGATGTCAGTGAGGAGCTGCATGAGAGCACAAAACCTGTTTCCTGGAAAGGCAAATCATAGAATAAGGACTCAGTTTTGCTCCGACCATGGTGACGCATGTCAGCTTCATCCCACTTGGACGACCACAACACACGCCGCAAGGTGCTCAGAGACTTCAGAGGGCTCTCAGTATTGAGGCGAGACTACTGAGCCGTGGTGGCTGCAGCGAATAAGTGGCCCCCCTGGCCAGAACAGCTCCCCCACTTGGCCTCTTGATTGGCTGCTGGCATTGCCCGCAGGCCAGGTCACCTGTGCGAAGCTGAAAGCATGTGGGTCTGCAGCCAAGTGGGTGAGCGCAGGCGGACGTGGGGCTGGGGTTGGACTCCCTGACCTTTGAGGCCCCTTCCAATTGGACCATGCTTCTGTTCTGCTGTGATCTGCTGCACCAGGATCAGCAGGTGCAGGAAGCCACCCACGGATGGCATGCAGCGCTCAAGGCACAGAAGAACCCAGATGCTCCCCAGGAGAAGGCACTTGCAGCCTGAGCGCATAGGCGGGTCTGAAGAAGAGCTGCTCCTCTGTTGCGCAGCCTCGCTTTTTGCTCCTGCTTCCTCAGCTGACGGAGCCCCTGTGCCTGGAACCCTTGGTCGGCTCCACTGCAGCTTTGCCCACACTGCCTTTGGACAGCTGCAGGGCCAGCCACAGACTTTAAGCCCAACCTGCCTCACAGGGTTGCCATGAGAATAAGACCAAGAGGAGGAGGAGAATTATGTTGACTGCCTTGAATTCCTTGAAAAGAGAAAGGGCAGGATATAAGCATAATAAATTGATTGATAAATAATAAGCACAATTCCACTTGTCAATGATGCTCTGGATGAAATAATAGAGGGCTAAATTTGCCTCCCTCTGAATAGATTGTAATTTCTGCTATGGTTGCAGAGTCTGCATTGTGCTTCTAACGCCACCGCGAATGCCACATAAGTGTTGAGGGATTAGTGTGTCTGGACCACAGCCGGAGCCCCTATTGTGCTATTCTGATGATGTGCAGAATCAGCTGGTGGGCCCACTACAGTGAGGAAGCTGCCTCGGAAGTTCTGTAATCCAGTTTGGAGGGGAATGAAGTGGGATTTGCTGTGTTCCTGGGCAAGCTTGGTCCTTGTGGGTGAGGAAGCTCCAGATGGGGGCACAGCAGCAACCAGGACATGCTTCCCATGGCCACTGATAGCATTTGTGCTCCAAAACTGTAGCCAGCACTTGGAGGCAACAAGGCAGGACTGTGTGGGGAAGGAAGAGAGGACTCCGTGGCCAAAATGTCAGATTTCTGGTAAGATGGTTCAGGTAAATTGGTTCACTTGTCCTTGCAGCAAATGCCCTGGAAAATCACATCTACCCCAGTTTTTGATGCGCAGATCTGAGAAGCACAATCAAGGCTCTGACATGTTCTGGGGGGCAGCCCAGTGGCACATCTCCGTCCACCAGCACCTTCTGGAAGGGGATGAACTGCACCTGCTGTTGCAGAGGTCTGCCCCAGAGGCAGTCTGTCCATGTCTGCACAGTGTCCCATGCAGTCATGGGTGCCTCACCCGCCTTATCGAGCTGTGTGGGCAGTGTCAGCGGGCCTCTGACCCCAAGGAGCTTATAATCTGCACCGCATGGTGAGGAAGCCGGAAGAGAAAGCAGAGGGAGAAGAGAGGAGCGAGGGGAACACGCCGGGGCCAAAACGACATGTCCAAAATGCCAGAGACATTGTTGGAATGCATGCACAAGCAGGGCTTGAGAGGGAAGGACGTGCATCTGGGAAAATGCCCAGCCATTCAGCCTGCTTGGGAATGAGCTATTTATGTGTATAAGAATAATGTAATGTGGTTACCACCACCCAGCGGCTGGTGGCACAGCAGCCCTGTCTCCATTTGCCTCTCCAGCACTGTGGCAGGTGGAATGCAAGAGGGGCAGCAGAAAGAAGCAGAGCAGGGCCAGGCCTGGGCCTGGGCTGGGGCCAGATGAGCTACGCGGATCAGCGCTGCATTGGAAGGCCTTTGCAAGCCCCCTCTCTCTCACCATCTGCAGGAGAGGCTCTTTTCCTGCCCCAAACGCTCATTGCTTTGGGGAGTCACTGGGCAGCTGTTGCTGCAGCACTGGACCCGGAGCGTTCGGGGCTGCCTGCCGACCCACATGCATTGGGAGCGGGGTGAGAAGAGATTTAAAAATCCGTTGATTGCTTTTTTGGTTTCAGTACATAAGCCCTTACTCTGTTTCAAACTCAGTTGATTGATTGACCAGTCAGGCCCAGGTTAGGTAAAGGTGCCCATGGCTGAAGACCAACGCGAAGCTCGGCGGAATGCAAGCGGTGTGACCCGCCCCCCTGCGGAAAGAGTGCTCCTGCCCTCAAGACTCCCGTCCGGGAAGCAACCCATTTCTGGCCACTTCTGGACAAAGGAAAGGTGCTGCCCCAACATCTGCCAAACAAATCCTATTGTTACTTTTTATATTTGTATACATTACGTAAGCTAATATCAAATCTATAGTGGGCAGTGGGCCAGCAGCTCCAGGCACTTTTGGGGGAAAACTGATGCTCTAGACCTATTCCAATGGGGTTTTAGGCCAGGGTCTGGGACGGAGCTGCCTCGTCACCTTTGCACAAGGGGAGTGCGACCAGGTTGATTCCTCAGGTTCTCTTGGCATCTTTCCGTTCCATGGACCCTGGTATCCTTCTGGAACAGCAGGCTGAGCTGGGAGTGGTGGGCACTGTTTTGCGGCTGTTCTGCTCCTCCTCAGCTGACTGGTTCCAGAGGATGGTGCTCGGGGCTGCCGCTCGCTGCCGTGGCATCTGTGTCAGGGAGTTCGCAGGGCTCAGTTCTGTCCTCCAAGCTTTGTAACATCTCCGTGAAACTGCAGTAGTGCCTAGACTTTGGAATTCACTCCCCAGGGATATAAGACTGGCTCCAACTCTTCTTTCTTTTGGGAGCTAGGCAAAAACTGTTTTATTTAAACATCCTTTTGGTTAATTTAATTTAACTTCATACTTTTATATCTTGCCCTGGATTACTTATTTTAATTTTTTAAGTTTTTGGGCTGTATTATTCTGTTGCATGTGGCCATATTTTATCATGAGCTGTTTATCTACTATTTATTGCTTTATCTATTTTATCTGTTTATTAATTGTTTTTATTGTATCGTATGTATTCCATACTGTTTTAGCACTTGTAAGCCACTCAGAGAAACTTTGGGTTGTGGGGTAGCATAGAAATTGAAATACATAAACAAACAAACAAACTTATTTCTCTATTCTAGATATAGTACAACTATCCTGCCTTCTGCATCACTGAGTCAGTGGCTGAGAAAAGTCAAGGACTTCTTCTTGCTAGGAGGCCTGCAATGCAATCAGCTTTCTTTTGCTGACCTTTTTCTAGAGTAGTGAAAGTCAAACCAACAGCACCACTGCTCCACAGCAGGACACAACCTGGGTGCTCTTGCTTGCCCACAGCCTTTCAAACTCACGGTGTGAGTAGCTGTCACTGGAAAAAGCGACATGACCCATTGCTCAGATGCTTGGCCTGGGTGCTGTGCCCTGAGATGTGGCAGCAGGTCAGCATGCCTGGCTTTTCGGATGAAGTAAAAGCCCCCCCTCTACAGCATCTTGAACCTCCCATGTCACCTCCCTGCACTGTGCAAGTGTTCACCTGTGGCCATCAAGAAAGCCCCACCAATGGACTGCAGCCTGACACAAGGGCAGGCATCCGAGCCCTAGCACAAGAAGCTACTCCTGGCAGTGGGTTTCCTTGAGACAGCAAAAGCTGAAATGTGCAGTTGTGCCAAACTGCACTGAAAACTGGTTTGGTCTGACGGCTGAGCCACGAAACACGCCAGCATGCCTGTATTAGTGGTTAGTCTAGCCCAGGGGCCAGCAACCTTAAACACTCAAAGAGCCATTTGGACCCGTTTCCTGCAGAAAAGAAAACACCGGGAGCCACAAAACCCTTTTGACATCAAAAATGAAGATAACACTACATATATCGTTTTTTACCTTTATGCTATGCATAAAAAAACTATAGTGTGTTGCATTTATGAAATCAATATATATATATAATCTCCATCTGTGAACAGCTTCCCATGCCTATTTCCTGAGCGGCCACAAAACTAGCATATGTAGCTGAATTTGCAGAGTTAATCCACTTCTTGAAATGATTTTTGCTCTGATCAACCTTCCGCATCAGTTTGGAAATGACTTTTTTCCTCTCATCTCCATCCGGATATTTTTCAGCAAAGGCTGTGTGTTTATTCTGGAAATGTCTTGCAACATTCGACTTTTTGTTGTTCGTCAATTTCTCACCACATATTAAGCATACTGGTAAACCAGACTCATCAGCAGTGAAAGCAAATGAATCTGCCCACGTACCATTAAATGTTCTGTTTTCTTCTGACACTTTTGTTTTCTTGGATTTATCCATGGTTGGCCTACCGGGGGTCGAAAAGCTCAATAAACCGCGTGCCGGCAGGTGTCTCACGTTGGCAGTTGTTGAGCATATTTTGAGCGACAGGTAGCCACAGCAGAGGGATGAAAGAGCCGCATGCGGCTCCGAAGCAGCGGGTTGCTGACCCCTGGCGTAGCCGGTACAGTAACCGCTGCTTTTCCTCAGACATCAGCAGCCAGCACAAGGGAGCAAAATATCTTATGCGTGCTCATAAGAAGCTAAATTTGGAAGCAGTTTCTGACACATCAGGCTTGCTTGATGCAACTGAAGCTCTTCTGTGGGGAGCAGAATAAGCAAGCAGCTTTCTCAGGCCCTGGAATACAGTGCTCTTTCCTTTACCCCATGGGTTCTCAAACTAAGGCCTGTGGGCCAAATCCGGCCTGCCCTGCCCATTTACCCAGCCCGCCTCAGAGGTTTTGGAGCCACTGCATGTGCACACAAGCGTGCAGTGAGGTACCCGCTTGCTCGCGCAGAGATCATTTTGGACTTGCTCAGAGAAAATCATCTCCATGCAAGCAAGCCGGTGCCTCGCCCCGCGCACCCCGCCCCCTCACCGCCCTGCACCCCATGCCAGCACCGCCTTGGCACCTGCACCCACTGCTGGCACCTTTCAACTGGCCCCCTGTTGAAAAAGTTTGAGGACCCCTGCCTTACCCCCTTGCCACATTTCACAAACCACACTTCCCAAGCAAGGAAATTTGAGCTGCCTCTTTGAAAATGAGCAATGAAAAGCCTCTTGCTCAGTCTGGTCAGAAAAGGTTTTTGATGAACACTTTCCAAGCTTTGGATTTTTTCATATGAAAAACATCCTGGGGAAAGGGTGAGTTGGGGTTGGTGGGGAGTCCCTGGTCTAGCAAAACAAAATACTGTAATTTTTGCCCATTCTTCGGATTGGTAAAGCTACAGTGCAAGAGTCATATTTTTAGGGCTGGAGTGTCCCTGCCCCCACTTAGACCTGTCCACTTCTCCCAGCCCTTAGAGTGAAGGAAGGGAGGGCAACCCGAGCCTTAGATGACAATATTCCGGCTTAGGCCTTTTTATTTGTGGAGGGCGGGTGGATGGAGGCTCTTTCCTGTTTCTCAGCTGCACATGACGATGACAGGGCCCACTTGGGAAGTTTGGCAGGCCAGAGCATGCCCACAGGGCGCTCCTGGTGCTGGTTGCCACGGCCTGGGTCGGCCCTCCCAGGCACGCTGCTTGAAGACATCTTCTTTCTCGGCCATGATGCACTTCCAACATTCATAGCCAAACTTTGGAGGCCCAGAAAAATTCTGGGTTTTTATTAATTGTTCATTGCTATTTATTCATGTTGCATGTCCTTCCTTTTTTGCCCTACAATGCTCAAGGCAGATTAAAAATGATCAAAATATAGAAGATGGAACCATTTGGTCTGACCCATTCAAATTTCAAAGGAAATATGACCAGGGAAAGCATACCAAAACTACACAAAGTGGTCCTAGCTTTAGCAGAAGGGTTGAGGAATCAGCCCTCCTCCTGCCACAACTGCTGTTTCCATGTGATATGAAGTGTCCCTGGTTGGAGCAGACAGCAGCTCAAAGACTTTTCAAAAGGCAGTGAAACTCAGGGCACCATGGAAGGGTGTGCATTGGACCACCAAGCGGAAGTCAGTCCTGAGTGGCACTGCAGGCTCCCTCAGGCAAAGCAGCCCGCGGGCATCTCCCGCCCCACTCCAGCGACACCCATTCCCACATGTGGTGCTCACAAATGGAGAAAGGACTCAGCCCAGTTGGCTGTGGCAACTGGTTCCCCTCCAAGGGACTCCTGGTGAGGGATGGGGTGCACGTCACTGGGAGGGGGACATTTGGGCTTCATTCAGAGGGCTTTAAGCTGATCCGGGGAATGGGGACCAGGAACCCCAGGAACCAGTTGAGACCAGTCAGGAGAAGGGGCAGGATCAGGGTCCCAAGCAGGGCGATGTAAGGACTGCAGGGGCTGGCAGGCATGGCTACTGCATTGCGGGTTCCTGCTGTGCCAGGGAGGGGGAGCCAGGCAAGGGGCTCACAGGAAAATTCTGAGGTGTGTGTATGACAATGCCAGGAGCATGGAAAACAAGCCGGAAGAGCTCAAGGCCCTCCTGGGAATAGGCGGCCACAACATGATGGGGACCATGGAAACATGGTGGGATGAAAAGCAGGATTGGAATGCAGACACAGAGGGGATGCTCTGCTTAGGAAGGAGAGAAATGGGAAGGAGTGTAGTGATGTACGGTAAGGAAGGGATAGGGTGCAAAGAGATAGGGCAGGGTAGAGGTGATCTGGGTATGATTGACAGGTCTAGGTGGGGGCAGGGACCTGATAGTTGGGGTCTGGTATGGCCCCCCAGGTCACCTTGAGACCCTGGACGATGCTCTGATAGAGCAGACTGGAAGGACTTCCCAGGGAGGGGCACAGTCACCATGGGAGAATTCAGCCACCCTGGTTTTAGTCTGGAGATGCACTTGCTGCCACTTGAGGGGTCCCATTGCTTCCCAGCAGGTGTGTGTGTGGGGGGGGGTTCTCACCCAGGTGGTCTGGGAGGTAACAAAGGGGGGCATCCTAGCCCTGGTTTTGGCCAACAGGGGGATTCTGGTGGATGATGTGTAGATGAGGGGAGCTCTGGGTGTGAGTGACCACTCCATCCTTTGCCTCGAGATCGGAAGAACAGGGATGAATGGTAGGTCAAGTCCAAGGAGTTGGGACTTCATGAGGACCAGCTTTGGTCAGTTGGATGCCAGGCTGGGAAGAGGGTGCTGGAAGGCAAGGGAGTTCAGGAGGGCTGGATGGCACTCAAAAGGGAGGTCTCAGAGGCGCAGCCTTAATGATACTGCTGATTAGCAAAATGGGGGTGTGGGGGTGCTATTGTGCACTTCCTGATGGTTAGGACCCCTTGGATATGGAATGGGATTCCAAGGGAGGTGGTGGGGGCCCCATCAGTGAGGGTGTTCAAGAAAAAAATGGACAATCACATGTTGGGGATTACATGAGCAGAGATGGCTTGTGCTGGGGTCAGACTAGATGGCCCGGGATCCCCTTCTGACTCGCTCTGTTTCTGTGTTTCTAGAGTGCCAGCAGATCTGGTGGTGCACAGTCACAAGATAGCCGCAGAGGAGCACTGCTGGCCCTGTCAGAGCCCCTGCAGCAGACCCACCTGTGGTCCCAGTGTGGGACTGAAGGGGCCTGGGCCTTGGTGTGCTTGGCCCAAGTAAGCACAACAAAGGTGAGAGATTGAAAAAAAAAAAAAAGTAATCTATTCTCGATAATAAGTTTAATCACAGCAAAGTGGCAATCACCCCTGGGAGTATGGAAGGGTCCCCTCTTATATTCTAGATGACTAGGTGACTGAGACAGTGCCCATCGGGCTGAAATGCCCTCCGTGATTTCCAGATAGCACACTGCACTCTCCACACACATTTGGCAGGCTGCATCCCCTCACGGCTGGGCTTCTGGCTTCTGGCGGGACAGCACTCGGGCCTTAGCCATTGGTGTCCTGGATACCTGTGCCCTGATGAGCCAGCTCCTGCCTAATGCTGGCCTGCCAGGCATGCCCTGCACCACTGCTCCACCCCCAGCAGGTGTGCACAGTCCCAACAGCACCAAGACACCTGTGGGTTCCATGCAGAAAAAACATGCAGAAGGAGGAGGCAGACAGTCTTGTGAATCCTATGCAGCCAGCAACCTATTCCAGCGAAAGTGGGAACTGAGGCGCTTTACTGTGAACCCAAGAGCAGAATGTGGGGAGGTCACACAGGTGCAACGACACTCTTTTGGATTCCCCCCACCCCCGTTTCCTCCTTCCAGCGACACCTGCCACTCCACAGAAACAGCTGACAGTAAGATTGTGGTTGCAAAACCACAGGAGAGAATCCACACAAGTGCATGATGGTGAGGAGGATCATCCTCAAAGACACATGGAAAAGTGGTCTTGGGAGCATCGTAGCAAATTCTGAGTGCATCTGAAATCTCCCCACTGGCATGTTGAAGTAACAGGAACAAGCACACAGAAAATTATGCAAAATCTCTCTCTTCTACTGAGCATCCCCAAAGCCACTCCCAGAAGCCAGAGTAACATGAAGCAAGGCTCAGCATCCAGGTTAGAATGTCTGCATTACTAGAAGCAAGCAAGGCCATCAAGTTCTGAGCATCCAAGATCCATCCCTTTCCACATTTGCAGAGTATCTCCTAAAGGGAAGAAATGATTTTAAATATTTTTATCATTTGAGATCAAAACAAAGGGCCAGAGATGCAAAGTGTTTTGTGGTCTAAACAGCAAGATTCAGTCAGTGGAACTCACCTCTGAGTAGCCGTGTACAGAGCTGCACAGCAAGATGTCATGTTTTTGAAGCGGCTTGGCTTCGGAAGTCTCTTTGCAGATGCTGAGAGACACGTTTCTATTCTGCATTGGTAGCTAGTAAACAAAGACCTTTAAGGCCACTAATTTGCTCCATATGGGAAAGTTCAGCATCAAGCTGAGAAGCAGCTTTATAGCAGGACCCGAAAGCTTTCCAAACTGGCGGCTCAGCCAAAGTTGCCTTCTGGAGCAAAGACACTGTGATGCTTCCAGGCAGCAGACTGCCAGAGTTACCAGTCAAAAGGTCTAGTGCAGCTGTTCTGCCTTACCTCCTTCATATGCTTTGTGGAAAAAGACAAGACCGAAGAAGGAAAGACATCATACCTACTAAACGATGAAAGACAACATGGTGAACTCCTCTACACAAGGCAGTTATCTTTCATTCGTGATACTTCATGGGAGTTTGTGGCGCTTTACCCCATTCCCCAGGTCATCTGCTGTGCTGTCTAAACATCTCTGCACCATTTGCACTGAGGAGAGCACAATATTGTCTGGAGATGGAGGAACAACCTGCAGTGAGAAGCTCCTGGGTTTTTGGAGCACCTCTTCTGCTTGTGTGATGGGATCAAAAAGAAAAGAATCCAGAGCAGAAACCTCGGTAAAGTGGCAGGTGAAGAGCCTCACAGAGACAAGCCCTGTCTGGGCCCCCATCAAATGTTGTGAATGAGACAAGCTGAGGGCACAAAGTAGCTTCACCTGGGAGACACAGGCAGCAGACTGGGGCCATTTTGGAATCTTAGCTATAGGCACAGCTTGGCTGTAAGGGCTTTAGAAAAGCAGCTGATGATAAAGAAGGGCTTTGAGGCACATGGGCAGCCCACTGGAAACAACAATCTCCCAAATGCCAATAAAACTCCTGCCAGTGATGTGGGGATACTGTTTGATAGCAGACAATAATAAAAATATTTACAATAATCCAATAGATCGTTAGAAGGTTTTAAAAAGCATTTCCTTTTGCCAGTGCAGATCAAGAAATAACTCTGCACAACTCTATAAGGTCTACTCAGAAAGGCCCACTGAGTTAAATGGAATTTACAAAACATTAACTGATTTATTGCTGTGTTTGCTTCTTTGCATTTGCAAAAAGGTTGATTGCGTGAAGCATCTTGTGTGACAGATGCACTATTTTAAAGTTCCCCTTTCTACATGGATCCACCAAATGAGCCCAAAATGACCTCTTTGAAAAGACAACTCTGACAGTGCATCAAAGGAGATACAATTTATTGGAGGAATCATAGAATAGTTGAGCTGGAAGGGGCCTATAAAGCCATTGAGGCCAACCCCTGCTCAATGCACAACTCCAGGTCAAACCAGTTCTCTCCAATGGCTGACCAGTTTCACCTTGAATGTCTTCATTGTGGCAAATCCAACAGCCTCCTGTGGAAAACCCAATTGCTTTCCTCACTGTACTGCAATGGACCAGCAAGGAAATGATATCTAACTGGAATCTGGATCTCTCTAACTTGACTCAACTATTCTGTGTCCTGCACTCTGGGATGATTGTGAAGAGATCCCACCCTTCCTCTTTCTTATTTCAGGTACTCAAAGAGTGCTATTGTATCTCCTCTCCATCTTCTCTTCTTGAGGCTGAACATGCCCAGTTCTTTCAATCTCTCCTCACAGGACTTGGTCTCCAGTCCCAGAGTCATTCTTGTTGCCCTCCTCTGAACCCCTTCCAGCTTGTCTGCATCTCTCTTAAACTGTGGTGCCCAGTACTAGACACAGGACTCCAGATGAGGCCCAATCAGTGCGAAGTAAAAGGGAACTAGCATCTCATGTGATTCGTAAGTGATACTTTATTAATGCAGTCTAAATAGCATTTGCCATTTTCGTAGTCATATCATACTGTTGACTCATATTTAATTTGTGATCTGCAACAATTCCAAGAACCTTCTCACTAGCAGTATTATTGAGCCAAGTATTCCCCGTCGTGTAATGATGCATTCGGTGTGCATCCCTAGGTGTGGAACTTGGTGAAGGACACAAGGGCTCTGGGCATGGTGTGCTCTGCCCAATTAGGCATGGCAAGAGTGAGAGGAGCAAATCCATGTTTTATTCTCATGAATAAGTTTGATCACAGCAAAAGAATAATCAACCCAGAATGCCTGGCGGAGTTCCTTTGCTGACCAGGGAGCAGTGGCAGATGTCTGCTGGATCAGAATCCCCTCTGTGAGCACTGATTGGCACTTTTGAATAGACGAGGTTTTGCTTCCATTGGAACCAGGAATTCCAGCTTGGCACGGTTCATTTCCCTCTGAGCTCCCATAGCTGCCACTTTGGTTTTACTTGTTCTGAACTGTCCAGACAACTTTGGCTTTGGGTTGGTATAGAAATGTAAGAAAAATCATTACCTTAGTATGGCTGTAAAACTTTCTGGATCACACTGGAGCATACTCTGGGCTGTAGTCAGCCTCTGGCCCAGCCTGCCTGGATCCTTGTCCTGGCTGTGGGGCAGATGACGGCTTCCCTCTGCCTGCTGGATCACCCTCCAGTCCTGTCCCTCACATTCCCTCACCGAAGGCTTTTGGAGCTGCCTGGGGTCCACCTCCTGGCAGTGATGGCAGCCCGGCTCCAAGTCAGGTCATGATGGGCTGGAGGAGCAAGGACCTCTGCAACACGCAAGCACAAGAACTGCCTGACACCCGCCCCACCAGCTCCTGAAAACGGAACAGCATTTTCCTTGTCTTCCAGCCTCACTCCTCCTTCTTCTTGGTGGGAATGAGTCACCAAGCCTAGCCTGGGCAATGTACAGCGAGCCTTCAAGCCATGCTTCAAAGAAACAAAAATGGACTGGTGCTCATTAACAAAAAGTTCAGCTTCTGCTTAAGTGGTTGTTCCACCAAAAATAAGTATCAAACTGTCCAGATGACTTCAAATGCCAACATGGTCAAAGTCATCTGGAGCTGATCATGGCAAAGATAGAAGGAAGGAAGGAAGGAAGGAAGGAAGGAAGGAAGGAAGGAAGGAAGGAAGGAAGGATCAGGCCCCAGCAACAAGGAAGAGCTTGAAAATGGAGCTGCTTACCTATGACTCTTGTTCTCTTGTTCTTCAACATATGCTGTTTGATCTTATGTCTGGGACTCAGAAAACAAGGGAAAGCTCTGACAGAAGCTGGGCACTGCAGCAGTGATGCTTCCCACTAGTGTCCTAAAATCTCACAGTCCACAATAAGCACCCCATTTGAACTGGTCATGTTCGGGGTGCAGAGCATCCTGTGAAAAGACTAACTCGATAGGGAAAGACTAGGAGCCTCCAAGCAACAAAGACACCTAGGTCCTGCTCTGGTGCTGACTAGCAAGTGGGAAGACTGATTTCTACTCAAGCTCTAGGGCCATCCTCCATGGAGACCTGAAGATGGACTCAGGTCCATTTCTCTCTTGCCAAACCATAGTTTAGCTTAAACCAGAGGGCATGTCAGACATAAGGCTTGCAAGGTTTAGCTAGAGCACAATCAGGTGGATAGAACACCCTTTTGCTTTCACATTCAAACAAGTTACACACACAACAAGGCAGAAAGGTGAAGAAATTTGGAGGATCACCTCTGAAAACCAACTTATGGCCCTCCATCTCTGCCCTAGTTCTTTCAGAGAGAAGAGGGGAATAGGAAGTGACACTGGCCAGATATAATGGGTGAAAAGTGCTTCTGATGGCAATGACTTTACAAGGAATCATGGATACAAAAAAGAATGGGCAGGTTCACAGACAGCAAGCAAAGGCTGAAAGAACACCCACACTGTTGGGCTGGGGCTCCCAGCAGTGCCAGTCAGGAGACATTGTGAAGCTCGTCAGTCTTAGAAACATGGAAACAAAGCGAGTCAGAAAGGGCTGTACGGGCCATCTAGTCCAACCCCGGATCCAGCCAGCTCCACTCATGCAACATGTGGTTGTCCAATCTTTCCTTGAATACCCTCACTGATGGGGTCTCCACCACTTCCCTTGAAAGCCCCTTCCAGGTGCTTCTTTGGTATTAAGAAGCACTTCCTGACATCCAACCTGCAGCCTCCTTGAGCTCAGCCCCATTGGGTTGCACCCTCCACCACAGGGGAGAACAGATCATGACCCTCTATGATGTGACTCCCCTCCACATACCTATAAGTTACAAAAAGATCCCCTCAGGGTCCCCTCTTTCCCAGGCTAAAGAACCCAGCTCCCTCAATCTCTCCCCATAGGTCATCCCTCCCAACTCTGATATTATTCCTGTGACCCTGAGCTGAACTGATTCTTACCTAGCTATGTCTCTCCTATAATGTGGAGTCCAGAACTGGACACAAGACTCCAGTTGTGAGTGCACCAGGGCCATGTAGAGCAGTATCAACACCTCCCTAGATCTGGAAGCCACACTTCTGGCTCTGCATCCAAGGGGGGTGTTTGACTTCTTAACTGCCACGTCACACTGCTGGCTCTTGTTCATCCTGCTGTGGACAAGTGCCTTGAGATTCCTTTTACAAGTGACGGTCTCCAGCCACTTGTCCCCCATCCTGTACCTGTGGCAGCTATTCCTGAGTCGCAAGTGCAAGGCCTTGTGCTTACCCTCATTGAATGGCATCCTGTTGCACCCCACCCCACTTCCACAGATCACCTGCTCTTCAGTTGTGGCCACTACCCCCACTTTGATATCATCCACAAATTTAGTCCGCAGACTGGCTATCCCCCACTCCAGGTCATTGATAAAAAGGCTGAACAGGATCTGTCCCAGAACTGAAGCCTGGGGGACTCTGCTCATCACCAGTTGCCATCCTAATAATTCCCTACTGACAGTCACTTTCTGCCTTTGATCTGTCAGCCATGCCCTTATCCATCGGACAATCCATCTATCCCAAAGCCCAGCAATTTCTTGACCAGGATATCATGCAGCACTTTGTCAAAGGCCCTGCTGAAATCCAGGTAAACCACATCCAGTGTGTCCCCTCTGTCTAGCCACCTAGAGACTGTATAATAGAATCCTACAAGGTTTGGCAGAATCTGTTTTTGCAGAATCCGAGCTGCGTGGCTACCAACCTCCCATCCCTATCTAGGATTTCTAGAGCTTTCCCTATTATGAGCCTTTCCATCATCTTTCCCAGAATGGACATAAGTCTAACTGGCCTGTAATTCCCTGTATTCCCTCTGCTATCCTTTTTGAAGATTGGAGCCAGTGATGCCACCCTTCAATCCTTTGGAGCTTCTCCCGTTTTCCACAAAGCCTCAAAAATGAAGGCCAATGGACATGAAAATACCCCTGCCAATTCCAGAAGTACCCTCGGGCTTAACCATCCCACCCAGTTGGCTGTCCAGTTTCTTTTTGAATGCCTCTGGTGTGGAAGCGCTCACCACCTCTCTAGGTAGCCGGTTCCATGGTCGTATTGCTCTGACAGTGAGGAAGCTTTTCCTGATGTTCAGCCTGAATCTGGGTTGTCGGAGCTTGAATTGATTATTCCTCTGGTATCAGCAAGAAGAGATCTTGGCCTTTCTGTTTGTGACAGCCCTTGAGGTGGATAGGGTGATATCATGTCCCCACTCAGTCTTCTCTTCTCAAGGCTGAACAAGCCTAGTTCTCTCTTCATAGGGCCATGTTTCCAAACCCTGGATCATTTTTGTTGCCCTCCTCTGGACACTTTCTAATTTTCCTGCATCTTTCTTGAAACTTGCTGCCCAGAACTGGACGCATGAGATGATGGAAGCAGAGCCTTTACCCACAGACCTGTCTGCCGACCAAGCAGAACTTGTAACCCTCACTCAGGCCTTCCATCTGTCAAAAGGATGGCAAGCCAACAGCTGCATGGGTTCATGCCTTTGGCACTATCTGGAAGGAGTGAGGATTCCTGCCATCCAGTGGCACAAAAATCAGGAATGGGCCCCAATTCTGGAGCTCCTGGGTGCAGTGCTGCTCCCCACAGAGGTGGCAGTCACTCACTGCAAGGGGGCATCAAGGGGGACCTGGCCTAGAAGCCCGGGGCCTGGCATCCCGAGTTGCAGTGACTAGATGGGCCATGGGACGGCCTCTTGGGCCTGGTGTTAGGGTTACTCACCGGGGAGAGCCAGACTACTCTGGTGCAGAGGAAGAGGAAGCCAGTGTGCCAGGGAAGAAGGCGATGGCTCCTGCCAGGCTGGAGGCTGTACACCCCAAAAGTCACTGCCTGGGGAGCTGCTCTGGAGTGGCATCAGAGTACCCACAAAGGAGGAAATGCCGTGGGAGATGCCCTGCTCAGATGGACCCCACCGGATGTGTGAGCAAGCAGCCTCAGCCTGTACACTGTGCCAGTGAAACCACCCCAAAAGAGGAAGGAGGCTCCAGCCAGAATGCTACCCTGAGATGCCCTTCCCCCTCTTCCTGGCAAATCAGCTGCACAGAATCCCCCAAAGCTGTACTTCACAGGTGCCTCTTCATCACAGGTGCCCCCTCCCCCATGTCTTCTCAGACTGAGCCATGGCCCACCCGCACCTGCCAGATCAGGAGGCAGCTCAGTGGCTCCTCTGTTTCCTCATCCCCAGAGCAGGACTGCCCTGCCGGGTAGGTCAGGTCAAGGGAAACTTTGCACCTCTGCAATGACCCAGCAAGTGGGCAAAGTGCTGCAAATTGATTAGCACCTGCATCCGCCTTGGAGCCCTCAGTCCAGTGGTCACTGAATGCACAGTCTGAGCCCTGGAAGCCCACCTGCCAGAAATCGGCCAAGAAGTGAAGCTGAAGGGGTCCTGTGTGCTCCCCCGGTACTTTCAAGAATGCGGGGCAGCCCTCGGAAACGCTCTAATTGTCCCCATTCAGCACTGTCCTGGGTGGCTGAAGGGTTGCCCTGAGGGGTTGTCCGATGCCATGACTGTCAGGGAAAATGCACTGAAAGACTCTCTTGTTGCACTGCAGTCCCCCCTAACATTTTCTCACAGGTACATGCAGCTCCAGAAGCCCCTGAAATTGGATGTGCGAGTACATGACTTCAGGCAGGGTCTTCCTCCAGAAGTGGTCCAAACAGCCCCTCCAGAAGACATGGACTGGACCTACCTGCTCCTCTGCTAGCATCCCCCATGGTCATGCTGGAGTAAGAAATGAACCTGACCTGGTCTCCATTGGGAATCAGGTCTCAGAAGAAGAGCTATTAGGTTGCAAATGGGCAGTGGGTGACGGCTTCATCCAGAGGCAGTCCCAGAGGTGAGGGAATGACCAATTTATAGGGAGCTCCGATGCACCTGGACCTTCCAGTCTGAGGAACAGAGCAGACCGGGATGCGGGAGGTGGGGACCCAGAAATGCAGGGAAATCTCAGGATGGATACACAGCAACATCCCTCTTACACAGCATCCTCTTGCTTTCTCAGGACAAGAATGGCAGTCATTCACTGCCCAGAAGTTAGAGGATGTCCAGTCGGTCTTAAAACTGCTGGGCAGCGAACGACCATCACTTTTGCCCTGAGAAAGCCCTTGATCCTGACATTGAGGTTGTAGAATGTACCCTTGGTAGAACTAACACCAAGCAGAGCTCGGTGGCTTCCAGCTCCTACTTTAAGGATGGACCTCATCCTTTCGACAATTTCCCCTCTTACATGGGCTGGCTCAGAGAGCAGGTGGAGGCAAAGGTGGATCACTATTTGTGTGTGGTCAGAAGAACAAGAAGCTTCCTCCACAATGCCATGGTTCCTGCTATCTGGCTATCCTGTACCAGCCTTTCTCAATGCACAACAACTCTGAAAACCTCCTAATGCCTATTCCTTCATAGGACAGGAGGCCACACTAAAAAGGAGCTCATTCAAAAGACCCAGGAGACTGGGCCTCACGCATTATCAGATCAGGCTGATCTTTAATGGTACAGGAGAAGAGCTCCTGTATGTGAGCCCAGTGCTGGACCAGATGCATGAAATGGTGCTCCAGAACAGACTGGCCCTTGACTATCTGCTGCAGGGATGGGCAGCTTGTGTGGCTTCCTCCCCCTGACACTGGCTTGCTGCTGCCAAACAGATGAAAATAGGAAGCTGCCTGCCAGATTGGGCACCAGATCCTGGAGGTCCAACACTCAGCCCCACAGAAACTGGTGGTGGAGGCTGGTGAGCTTGGTTGCGGTCTGGGTTGCCTGATTTTGGCTAACTCATGTCATCAAAGCGGTCCTGCTGGTGGCGGCACTTATGGCTGTCACCTTCTGTGGAGTATAGTGCCTACACCTGTTGGTCACATCATGTGCCTTACACACCCCCATGACACAGGGACCACCTAGTATAAACGAGGATGCAGAAGCTCAACAATGGGATCTGGCCCCAACCTGGAAAGGGAGTCTGGAAGAAGCGAAAGGAGCTTCTTAGCCTTGCGGGGGGGGGGGGGGGATGTAGTTGTAGAACATGCCTGCCTGGCTGGTTAGGGTTAGGGTCAGCTAGTCATGTCCTGAGCAAAAACATAACCTTAGAGAACCTACAGCGTGGTCATGCAACAATCTCTCATCCACAAACCTCCACCTCAGCCCTAAGATCGACCCACCTCCTAAGTGTGCATGGAGATAATATGGATTCAAATTTTTAACTTTGTTATATGTTTTTAATAATGTATTATGTTGTAAGCCGCCCCGAGGCTATTGCAAGGGGCGGCATATAAATTTTTAAATAAAATAAATAAATAAATAAATAAATAAATGCCAACCAGGTATCCCGGTGAGAATTTCAACCCAATAAGCAACTGTCCTTGATACCTGGTCATACAGGGTATGAAAGAGGGCTCTGCCATGTTCCTAGGGTTGATTGCCATTTTGCCGTGATCACACTAATGCTCAAAAAAAAGGTATGTTTCCAGTCTCTCATCCTTGTCATGCTTAGTTGGGCTGATCAGGCCTTGTGTCCAATAAAACCAGCTAGAGAGCACATCCAAACCCACATGAATTAGGCTACACTTCCTCCTTGTTGCTGCTTGTTGATCAAACCCTGTTGAAAGTGGCACCCACTTTTTGACAATTTGCTCTGAGTTAGTTAAATGGATCAGGGCCAAAGAAGAGACATTGTTCCAGGAATGAAAGGTTGAAAGATGTGAGAAGTGGTGTTTCTGTGTGTAGAGGTTCTTCTCACGTAGAGTGTGTGCAGCCCTCCCTTATAAAGAAGCTGTGAGCAACGTGGATGCATTTCCAGTTCCCCTTCAGCTCCCTTGCTTGTCGCCGGCACAGCAGCAAACTGAAGACGCTTCCTGTGGTACCCTCGCCTTCTTGCAGGGCTGCCTGGGCTGAGGCACCTTCTCCTCAGGGCCTCAACCAAGGAGCTCTGCAGGCAGCAGCAGGCAGCACTGGGGAGGAAAGGGCAGCGGAGACAGCAGCCCCTGGCACAGCGCTTCTTCTCGCGGCCTGCTTCCCTACTGCCTTCAGGGACTTGGGGAAAAAGTGCCACAAGGCTCGTGCTCCAAACCATTGGGTCATGCGCCCTGCTTTCCCTGTGAGGTGCTCCCAGGGCTCCAGCGCTCGACCAGTGTTTGGCTTCCTGTGCATGACACCACTGGAGACTTCCTGGCATCTTATGGTATTAGCATCTCTTTGCAGGCTGGCAGGTGAGGAATGAGGCTCTTGCTGCGCAGGCCCAGTCAGGCAGGGGACGGGGCTCCCGGCTCGAGGCTTCCAGGGGCGGCCTGGCTCCTTCCGCACTCCAGCGAACCCCCACTCCCTGCCTGACCTTTCCTTGGACAGACTTGGCTGGAACCATCCAGCTGCTCGCTTTGTTCCTTCGTTCGTTCGCACAGATTGAATTAGCACATTCCACAGCTGGGGGGAGGAGAGGGGAAGGCATGTTCAGCCCCGAGTCCTGAATGGCTCTCTTCTTCCAGAAGATCCTAGTTATGGCACTTGCCCTCAATAACTGCAGGAGGGTGCCTGGCCACTCCCCAGGTCCATAAGGCAACTACCAGCAGTCCCAGTGGTTAGAGCAGTTCAGAAGGCACCCCTTTAGCTCACCCCATTTAGCCTGTCCTCAGACACATAATATCCCACAGCCAAACTCATGCTAGAAGGACAGCTCAAACTGTATTCACAACATAGTGAGCTTCTTTCTGCTGACTGTTGGTCCGTTTAAAAACTCCACTAGCTATACAGAAGCAGGCTCTGTAATGACTGTCTGTCCAGTGGGTAAGGGGAGCCCTGACGCTGGATAAGACTAAAGGTCCATCCAGGATCCTGAATTTATTGGGGCCTCCAGAGGGCTTTTTAGAAAGCCCATGACAGGAGCCTGACAGCTGCAGCCCCTCCCACTGGTTGTCCGTACAGCTTAGTATCTGGTGCACCTTAGGATGCTGCCATGCCAAACCAGCCCTACAAGTGACCAGATAGGTGATTTTGCACTTTTCTGAAGATGTGCCAATTGCTTTATCCCTGAGGATGCCAGCGGAGCCCTCCTTTAGCACCCGCCAGGATCCCTGCACCTCCTTCAGGGAAAAAGGGGCAAGGGCTATTTCTAATCAGGAGGCCAACATGCAGGCAAGGACTGTCTCCAGTGCCATTTCAAGAAACTGCACTCATTAAATTCCAGAAGTGTTCCTAGGAAATAAGAATTTGAGCGGCTGCAGGCCAGTCCTTCCCCAGTTGTGCACAAGCTGCCTGGGGTAAGCTGGGGGCAGAGAGCAGGAAGCACCAGGGTGGAGGCCGCGGGGGTGCTAGGCAGAGAGGAGGGGTGCGAGGGCCGGTGCTTGCCTGTGCCATGTGGGCTTTGCCTTTGGGGCTGATTGTGCATTGCCCTGCTCATTGTGTGCCCTACGTATTGTCTCTGCGAGCTTTCTTTGTTTCCTCGTGCATCTGCATCGGGTTTGCCTGTTCTGCGTTTCAGTGCGGCTGTGAAGGCATCGTGCATGAATGTGTGAACTCAGGCCCTTCGTGAGCCTGGTCCTTCAGCTCTCGGGCAAGTTACCATTTGCTCTGCCCTGTCAGCTTGGCTTCCAGAAAATGGGTGTTTTGTGACTCACCACACCCACCTTGGCAGTCACTTCATGAATGAACTGGCCCGGGCAGCCACTTGGTGAGGATGCGCCGATGTTCTCCATATTCCAGATGCGCCACTTAACCCCAGCATTTTGGGGACTCTGTGGATTGCTCTATCACTCTAGCAAGCTTCTGAGGTACCTGCTGCTCCTTCTGTCCTTGAGAAATGATTCCCAAGAGCTCACCTTCCTGCAGAGGAGCGTAGGTGGGGTCTTGAATGGGGTGATGGCAATTCTACAGCCCTGGCCGTGTGGGTGGTGGCAGGGAAATGTGTCCCCTGGCAGTTGTCATCTGCTCCGCAGCCTGCTGCAGGCCCCAGCCGCCCCGCCTCGCCCTGCTTTTATCTATAAAGGCAAATTGGGGGCATGGGGAAGTGGGGAGGGGCGGCTGGGGCCTTGCTGTCCACCAGAGGATCTTGGGAACATTGACAGCCATGAAGGCCTGCAGTCCCCGTCTTCCAGGGGAACCCCATCAGCCACCTCCGACCAAGCGGTTTCACATAGCCTAGCAGGCTGGAGAGGGCCCGTGGCCTCCCTGTGGCAGGCGAAAGCAGTGCTGGTCCTGAGCACCTGGTCTGGTAGTACTGAGGTGTGGCAGATGCTGTCGGATGGAGCCCTTCTAGGAGGTGCCATACGTGCTGACTGTGAGGCACCACCTTCGCCCTGTTTCTGTGCAGGGTCCTCTGCTTCCCCGTGGCAAGTCAGCTGGATCTCACAGGGGTGCGCCAACAAGGGTTCCTGGCTAGCTTGTCCAAGCTGGTTGCTGCTCCGCAGAACTCGAAGAAGCTGATGGGCAGGGGACACTGGAGAGACCCTCTTGTGTGTGACCCAAGAGTGGATGGCATCCACCTGCGTCCCAGTGGTCCGTACGAAGCCCCACTTCCAAGTTGCCAACATCCAGCTCCCCGCCCATGCTGTGTGTGATGTTCCGTTCTTGAGCACTCCCCCCTCTCCTTCCAGGCGCCACCAGGCTCCAGAGTGGTCTTCCTCCCAACTTACTGAGAAGCCTGTTCACAGTCATAGCAGCAACTCTGGATGGGCCTTGTGCTTGCTGTGTCATAATAACCACTCATGACTTAGGGGGGGCTTTCTCTAACCAAGCCAACCCCAAGAGGGATTTAGGCTGGTCTCTCCCCCTGCTGCCCCCGCTTGATGATTCTCTACATTCCTGCTGGCTCTAAGCAAAACTCTGAGCTCCAGTCCAGGTTTTGCAACAGTCGCAATATTTTGGCAGGATATTGTCTTAGGAGGTGGTACGAGTGGGGTGGGATTCCCTCCTGCTGGAGTGTGCACTGGATGCCTTGGCGGGGCTGGATGCATACGTTTGGAGGAATGGGAGTAGTGAGGACGGGAAACTGTTTGGGTGAACGGGGGCTGGAATCCACTGCACCCAAAACAAAACAGGAGAGTATTCATGTGCAAACTGCTCAGATATGATCGCATTCTTCCTTTGCTCCGCATACCCAGGGAGCTGTGTGGGCTGATGGAATACAAACGAGGGCAGGCAGCTTTCCCAAGCAGTAATGAAGCTTATTGGAAAAGGGCTTGTTTTCTTCCCTCAGATTTGGGAAACTATTAGATAAAGGAGATACACATGCACCCCTGAACTGAAGGTGTAAAAGCAGGCAAAGGAGAAAACTTGTGCTGAGGAACTTTTTCTGGTGCAACGGAAGATTTGTGATGACTGTTGAATTTGGAGTCTAACCGAAGTAGCAGAGAGACTTTCTCTGGCCACAGTGAGCAGCTGACAGCTCCGAGGTAAGAGTTTCGCCATGCATGCTTTCTTAGAGGGGACTGTAGCAAGGAGGGCTGGTACATGCCAGGCTGCTTGAGGAGGGCACACCTTCTCAAAGTGTGGCTTGCACCTTGAGCAGGGCTGGGAAGCCACTGCAGAGCAATGAGAAAAGTTTCTCACTATTAGCTCAGGGCCAGGCTATTTCTGGACTGCCTCTGGCTCAAGGTTTAGGAAATGGCTTGGAAATATGGATCATGTTTACGGTTGGCAGAGCTGGACGAAGAACCTTCTATGGAAAAGTGTACACCCTGCAGGAAAGTGCATGCCTGTGTGTACTTTGCTATAGTTCTACTCACCAAGGCCGATCTCTTAGCGTTCAGCATGCAGCCCTCTGCCTGACAGTCAATGAAACCCACAGAAAAGCTTCCAAAGGGAAGGGCACCAAACGGCACTGTGGTGGTGCCTGAATCCTCTACATTAGCTCCCAGGTCCCAGGCTGACATTCCAGAAGGGCCTCTTTCCTTTCCAGAACTAATGGGAAAAGGCTAAGTCTTGGGCATAATTACCAGGGAGCTAGCCCTACTGAATATAGTAGGACTTTCTTCTGACTAAACACTCACAGGCTTGTGTGGAAAGGTCTGTCAGCAATGCCTAGAGACTCCCCATCATTTTCGAGAGAGTCTAAAATGGTGCGCAAAAGGACACGCTTGGCTTTAGCTGAGCGTAAGCAAAGGATTGTCTGGCCAGCAATCCCAGGGTGACCTTCGGCTCTGCCAGGCCACTTTCTGCTTTTGTCAGCTGGACAGAAACTTCTTTTGGAGAACTCAAACAGGCTCCAGCAATAGCAGCATTTCTCACCATGCATGCCACGCCCTCACTTCTTTTCCCGGGGTTGTCTCAGGCGGAAGAACTGTTGCAGAAGCCCAGCAGTGGGGCCACTCTGTTCACCATGAATTTCGAGGTCTCCTTGGAAATGTCAAGTCTTCTGGCATTATTTGGGTTTTTCAAGAGCCGTGTGGCTAAATAGGATAGAGGGGGATTTGCGGCCCTCCCATAGCTCACAGAGTGCAAGACTGAGGCTGTGAAGGAGGCATCTCTAGCAAGAAGATGGGTTCTGCCTGACCCCAAGGGCAGTTCCTCAAGGGCAGGCCCAGAATGGAGGGTGACAAGTGCAGACAGAATCCGGCCCTGTGGCAAGATGACCCACCCCAAAGAATTTGGGGGGCAGGAGGCAAACAGCAGCAGAGAGTATGCATGGGGATTCTCCCTCTGCCGAGCCTGACACAATCTGGCACCAGGCTGCTGACAGGCTGGGCACGTGGAATGGAGAAAGCCAAACAAAGGTTGGAGGGACTGTGGAAGGGAAAAGGGTCCCACAAGCAGGTGAGGCAAGCAGAATGACCAGTGTTGAGTGCCTCACGTCTAGCACTCATTCCTTTCAAGGCTGTGCTCTTCATCTTTCCCTGGTCTGGCACATCTCCATGAAACTGAAGTTTTCCCAAGAATACTGTGGTTCCTAAGAACCTCCAAACTGCCCTGGGGCAGCCAGACCAAAGGCTTGTTTGGTCCCGCACCCCGTTCACAGAGTGAGCGGCAAGTGGCTTCAATGGGAAGCTCACGGGCAGGGTGTGGCTGCAGCAGTTGTCCCCTCCTGCCTATGGTGGCTGGCTGGTACCCACCGCTTCTGGTACCGGAGGCTCTGCAGAGCTGTTGGCAGCCACGGGTTTATCAAACCCCCTTTCAAAGCCATCAGGGCAGATGCCCATTGCCACATCCTGTGCGAGCAAGTGGCATCATTTTGTTGGGTGTTGCATGATGTGGAGCCTCTTTTCGCTGTCCTGACTCCCCCACCCATCAGCCTCGTGGGATGACCCTGGACTTGAGGGAGAGACACTGCTTCCTGTCCTTTCTCTCCATATGTTGCATAATTGGGAAAAGCTCCCTCATGCTTGCTTTACCCTTTTCAAAGGCTAACACGTTACAAACATGGCCCCCTTTCCTCCCTGGACAGCTGCTCCAGCACTCCGATCCTTTTGCATTACCCTTTTGGCATCTTTCCTGCCTCAACAGTACCATTCATGACAAGGGTCCTTAGACCTTTTGCACTTGGGGGGTTGAGAACCTGCAGTGGACGCCACTGCCAAGTACTCAGTGCATGGTTGGCTGCTTCGGCCCCCCCGTGGAGCCAGCCCCTGTTGCATCAGTTCCCCCCCTTTTTATTTTTATTTTTAGCAGAACATAAATACAAACAGTTGAGATACAATATATATCAATAATATTAGCATCTACAACCCAACTGATAACGAAAAAACCCCCACAACAAACAAAAACACGTTGTGCACCCGCTCCCCAGGAGATCAGTTTATATCTCCATTTCACTTCCTAACCCTAACCCTAACCCTAATCTTAGGTGGAAAAACCTTTATTTCATGGTGGTTGGACTCTACAAGTATATTTGATCAGGGATTGTTTAATTCAGCTAATTGCCAGTGGTGTCCTAGAGTTCATGTGTCTTTTAAACATATGCTTTGGCAATGTGACATCATTGCTGCCCTTGGGGAGGGAATTATAATGCAAATAAATGTCATACTGGAGTAATCTTGCATATCCGCTGATGTGTATTACTTTAAGTTATTTACCTGCTTCCGGAAATTATCAAAGGGAAGTGGGAATGGATTATCTCTGCCCTTTCAACAGCTAAGGGACTGATCTTACAAAACTGGAAGGACAAACACTTCCTACAGTGCCATAAACTGAGTACTTTACGATGCTTTTGATCTATGAATGGGTGGCATAGAGATGCCCACTTCAAGGGTACTTATCTGGATCTCCGATCTCCTTTTGTTGAAACTGATATGTAATTGCTAGAAAGCTGTATGCATTTCATACAAATCCGTGCTTGCATATTGAAAGAGGGGATCAAAACATGGGTGTCCATGGGCCCCCGTGGGGGATGTACTAGTGGCTGGCATTGGAGATGCTCATGTTCTGGGGACCCCTGGTTTATAAGGGGCGGTATTAAAGGTCACAGTATAATTTGCATAAATCCATCTTAATATAACACGCTTACTTTCAATTCCTTTTGACTTCCTGCCCTGCAGTTGCACTTCAGCTTGATGCTCCAAGTTCTCCATTACAAGCCCTAGTTCAGCTCAGAGATATGGGATATCAGGGGCAGGGGCGGTGTTGCCCAAATGTACCTTACTTTAAGCTTGAATTAATTTCCATTGCTGCATAACATCTGGCCACTTTGGAATAAAGCTGCTCCCAGTCTTCCAAAGGGATGACGAAATGGGTTCTGGGAATGATTCATGTAAGGCAGGTCTGGGCCAGCTCATGATTCCACACAATCCCCCTAGCCCATAATCCCCTGTCGTCCTCCTTCCGGGGAGTTGTGATGTCTGGGGTGGATGCATTGCATGTGTCATGAGATGGGAGGCATCTGACCAACTGTGCCAGAAAGGAGAGTGCGGAACATGGAGGAAAAAAGGAGATGAAAGCAAGGAGAGAGAGAGGCGGCCAATGAGCCCGGCAGCCCAGTGAAGCAGCTGGGAGGGACGCAGCACTTGTCTAGGCTGAGGCAACCCAAACGTCGGCATTTTTCAGTGTTGCAGTGTGTGGCTTAGGACTTTCAGAGCTCCTATCAAAACCAAATGTGGGCCTTCTGGGTAGGAAACATAGCAGAGCCTGCCTTCTTTTATGGAATGGAGGATTAAGCAGAACAAAGTGCTTTCTTGGCGTCTTGCATACACAGAAGAGGCTCCCTGGCACATGCTTTTTTCTCTGCTTTCAGTGACCTTATGGAATAAGGGAGGCAGGAGAGAATGGCTGTCAAGCACGACCTGCTTGCTGGCTCTCTCCTCCCTGCGCAAAGCAGGATTTTGACCCCGGCACAGTAGGGAGGTGGTCTGCCAGAAGGATGGGAGAGATCGGTGCCAAGGGATGGCTCTGTGGAGGCTTCCCACGAAGGGAGGACGAGGGCAGCTGCTGTCGGTATCACAGATTCCTGGCAGACCCACAGCACCACTCCAGGATCAAGGGCTGGTCCTGAGGCCGTCCCTGTGCTCTGGAAAGTTTCAGATGTGGAGGAGATGGTTGCCGAGTGTTAAGAAATGCCCTCTGCATCTGCTCAAATGAACCTTCCACTTTGCAAACAGTCCATGAGCAGCAGAACTGAACAAGGATCTGGAAGCAAACTTGGCTTTGTGTGGATTCACCTGCGCAGCCCTTGCAAAGGTCGGCTCTGCCGGCCTGTCAGAGTTTTCTGCTGTGCTCACGCTAGTGCTGAGCCCCGGCGTGCTGGGACCATCAGAGGCCGCAGGGCTGGGTGGCATCTGATACCCTTGCAACACCCACCGGCACCAGTGCTGGTGGCACTGACTCACAACACGCAGCTGTGGGTGTGCCTTGAGGGCACCCTCGCCCCACAAGCCCCCCACAGCAGAGCAGGGCTCCAGATGTGCCCCTGTGTGCCATAGCAGTGCTGAGATGTCTGACTGCTTTCCTATGAGGAGAGTGGAGCAAAGTGGAAATTGCTGGATGGAAACACGGAATGAATCACCCCATAAAGTTGGATATGCTCTTGTTTAGCTTTCGGGAATTTATTAAATTCTCCATTTATGAGAACAGTTTATTTATTGATTCTTACAAGAGGGCTGTTTTGGCAGGAAAAAGTTCATCTGCCTGAGCTCCATCCCTCTCTGGGCAGGAAGCATGATCCAGGGGCCAAAGAGAGAGGGGCGCAAGGGGCAGTCAGCTCCCACGCGGTGCGGCAAGCATGGCCCCCTCACCTGGGCTGTGCCAGGAGGTGCTCTGCAGCAGCCACGCGACTGCTCCTGAACATGCTTGGGACCCCGCGAGGGTGCTCTGGTGCTCCTTGGCAAGCCATGTGGTACTGGCCCAAGCTGATGCTGGGCCAAGCCACACCAGCGTTTATCCTGGCCCAGCACAGCCCACTCACACGTGGGGCACACGACACACTCCCTAACCCTGCTGTCCTGTGACTGTCTCTCCTCAATATTTGGGTTCCCATCCAAAGTAATTTCAGGAAGGTTTATGGTTTGCAAGTGCCGCCAAAACATGTCTTCAAATTAGTGGCTTTGTAGTTCCTATTGATGGGTGTAGTGTGAAACGGTTCCCCCTCCCGGGATCCCCTCTTGGCTGTTGTGACTGCTACAGGCCTCCAGGTCATGTCCGACTACAGGCAACCCCTGAATGAGAACCCTCCAAAAAGGCCTGTCCATGGCGGCTCTGCTCAGCTCTTCCCAGCCATGGCTGGGACTCTTTTTATGGAGTTAATCCATCTCAAATCCGGTCTTCCTCCTCTTCCACCTCTGGCTCTTCCTAGCATGATTATCTTCTCCAGGGAGTCTCACCTTCTCATGCTCTGTCCAAAGTGTGACAGCCTCAGTTCTGTCATTGTTCCTTCTAGGGGGAGCTCAGGCTTGGTTTGGTCTGGGACCCATGTGCTTGTCTTTCTGTGGATCCAGGGTATTTACAAAGCTCGTGTCCAGCAGCAAGTTTCCAATGCATCATTTTTTTCCTTGTAAGCTTCCTCCACTGTCCAGCTTTCATTCCCATACACTGTGACAGGGAATACATTAGTTCGGATGATCTTGGTATTGATCTCCAGTGAAGCCATCCTTACACTTGATGATCTCGTCTAGTTCATTCATTTCTGCCCTCCCAAGTCTCAGTCTTCAAATTTCTTGACTGTTGTTGACATTCTTCTGTAATTCTTAGTCATCATTTCTGTTGTCTTAATGTTGCTTTTGGCTCTGGCCTCTTGGCTGAGCAGTGGAGCAGCGGAGGCAGAGGCTGGGAGAGGGCTGAGTGGCCAGGGGCCTGGTGAGGAGCTGGGCAGAGGAGCGGACTGGGGGTGGGGGCAGGAGCAGCGGAGGGGAAGGGGCGGGGCCAGAGAGGCCAGAGGGGGCCAGGGGGAAGCAGGGGGCGGGGCCACTGGCCTGAGAGGCAGATAAGGCTGCGCTCAGCCATTGGCAGTGCCATCAGTGACACGTTGAGGGTGACATGGCAAGGGCATTGTTCCTTGTCTGCGTCCCTGAGCTGTGGCCCAGACTGCCTGGGGACTCCCTTTTGTTTTGTTTTTTAATTTAAATTTTTATTTTATCCTTGCATGTGTGTGTGGGTTTTTGTCTGAGAGAACTGGGCAAGTGAGGGGAACGGCAGGACAGACAAGGCGGGGGACCAAGGAAGGGTCTTGGAAGGGTTCCCAATGGCAGGCCAGGAGATGGCCTTGGCGGGAGTCATGGGTGTTGCTGCCGCTGTGACAGCTGTGACATGTTTGCCCTTCTCCCCCAGGAGAGGCAGGGCTACATTTGCCCTCGGTGCAAGCGGGTGGCCCTGCTAGAGGAGGAGCTGAGGTGCCTGAGGGCCGAGAGAGCTCTCCAGGCCCCCCGGGAGCAGACCCCCTCTGGACAGAGGGTTGAGGGAGAGGCCACGGGAGGAGCAGCCGGGGAGCCAGGGAGGCATGTCACCCGCAGGAGCGGGAGGCCAGCACGGCTTCCTCCTTCTCCTGGCACCAATCTGGAGCTGGAAACATGTTCTCTCCGCTTGGGGAGGCCGGGGCTGATGAGGCCTCGGGGGACCACAAGCGGCAAGGGGGCCGCTGCAGGAGAGCGAGGGCCAGGGCACAGCCGCTCACCAGCACCAGGAAGGTATGGCAGCAGGTGATTGTTGTTGGGGACTTCCTGCTGAGGGGCACTGAGGCGGCGGTGTGCCAACCCAACCTGGAGACAAGGGAGGTTTGCTGCCTGCCGGGCGCACGCATCCGGCATGTGAAGGACAGAGTGGAGCACCTTGTTCGCTCTGGGGGATCACCAGATGCTCCTGGTGATCCATGTGGGCACAAATGACGTAGCCTGGCAGGGTGTGTTGGGATCACCAGGGACTTCGAGGCCTTGGGGAAGGAACTCAGGGAGCTAAAGGCCCAAGTGGCCTTCTCGTCGATCTTACCGGTCCGGGAATTTGGGCCAGACAGGGACAGGAGTGTCTCCGAGGTGAACGACTGGCTTAGGGTGTGGTGCCAGAAGGAACGCTTTGGGTTCCTCGATCATGGCACTCGGTTTCTTGCCAATGGACTTCTGGCAAGGGATGGGTTACACCTCACGAGGATGGGGAAAAGGTCCTTTGGAGATGCTCTAGCTTCGTCCAGAAGACTTTAAACTGAGCCAGTGAGGGTGAGTTCAGGCCCCCCAGAAACGTGTCTGCACTGGACAAGTGTGGGGGGAGGATCAGGGGTCTGGGACCAGGGTTTTAGAGGTCCTGCAGGGACTGACAGGACTCCTACAGAGAGGGGCCAGGTATCAGGGAGGATGGGAGGAAGGAGGAGGCTGGAGACTTCAAGGAAAGGAAGTGGTGGGAAGGAGTTGAGGTGCATGTACACCAATGCTAGGAGCATGGGTAATAAGCAGGAAGAGCTTGAAGCTCTCCTGGGAATAGGAGGGTATGACCTGATAGGTGGGATGAAAGGCAAGTCTGGAATGTGAACATAGAGGGGTATCACCTTTTTAGAAAGGACAGGAAGAGAAAGAGGGGTGGGGGCACAGCTTTATATGTCAGGGAAGGGATAGGATGCAGTGAGAGAGAATGCAGCACAGATGCGGACTCGGTAGAGGCAGTCTGGGTGACACTTAGGGGTTTTGACAGGGAAAGAGACCTGACAGTGGGGGTATGCTATTGCCCTCCAGGTCAACTTGAGACCCTGGACGATGTCCTGACAGATCAGATTCTAAGGATATCTCAGGAGAGGGACACAGTAATTATGGGAGATTTCAATCTCCTGGATATTAGCTGGGAGACTCACTCGGCAGTGACAGCCAGGTCATGTCGCTTCCTAGAAGCTATAGAGGGAGGGTTTTTCACACAGAGGGTCCGAGAGGTGATGGGGGGGGAGGGGAGGGGCGGGAACATCCTTGACTTGGTCTTGACCAACAGGGAGGAGCTGATAGATGAGATACAGATTAGGGTGGCTCTGGATGCCAGTGATCACTCCATCCTTTGCTTTGAGATCAGGGGACTTGGGACGTGCAGCAGGTCAAGCACTAGAAGCTGGGACTTCAAGAGGGCCAACTTTGGCCAGCTGAAGGCCAGACTGGGAAAAGTGTCCTGGGATGGGTTACTGGAAGGCAAGGGCATTGAAGGGGGTGGTTGGCACTCAAAAGGGAGGTTTTGGAGGCGCAAGCCTTGATGATACCTCTAGTCAGTAAGGTGGGGAGGCGGAGGAAAGCGCCTCCATGGGTGTGAAAGGAAGTGGTTAGAGGGATTAGACACAAGAGGAACCTCTGTAGGAAATGGGTACTGGGGCAAATAGACAAAAGGGTATACTGGGAGGAGGAGGCCCGTTGCAGAAGGATTCTTCCCAAGGCTAAAGCTGATTATGAGCTGCGATTTGCAAAGAACATCAAAATCAACAAAAAGGGCTTCTTTCAGCATGTAAATAGCAAGAGGAAGGGGAGACAAGTAGTGGGACCACTAAATAAGGAGGAAGGGGATCCAGTGACTGATGCGAGGGAACAGGCACAGATGCTAAATGACTATTTTGCCTCTGTATTCTCCTCAAAGCAGGACGGGGGAGAACTGCATGGGAAATTAGGGCCACAGATTAGAGTCACCCCCTAGAAGGTGAGGGGCTCCTAAGGGCACTGGATGTTACAAAGACACCAGGACCTGATGGGTTACACCCGAGAGTACTTAGAGAGTTGGCAGGGGTTCTCTCATGCCCGCTGGCCTCCATTTTTGAGGCCTCATGGAGAACGGGTGAAGTTCCAGAGGACTGAAGGGTGGCATCAGTGGTCCCAATTTTCAAAAAGGGTAGTAGAAGGGACATGGGGAATTATAGACCTCTTAGGCTTATGTCCATTGTAGGAAAAACAATGGAAAGGCTCGTAATAGAGAGAGATCTAGTGATGCTAAATAGGGAAGGGAGGCTGACACACAACACGGCTTCTGCAAAAAAAGGTCCTGCCAGACAAAGTTTGTGGAATTCTATGACAAGGTTTCGAGGTGGCTGGATGGAGGGGATGCAGTGGATGTGGTTTACCTGGATTTCAGCAAGGCCTTTGACAAAGTGCCCCATGGTATCCTGGTTGAGAAACTGAGGAACTTGGGGATAGACCAATGCACTGTCCAATGGATTAGGGCATGGTTGACTGACTGAAAGCAGAGGGTAGCCATTAGTGGGGAATCATCAGGATGGCGACCATTGACAAGCAGGGTCCCCCAGGGCTCTATCCTGGAGTTGATCTTGTTTAATCTTTTCATCAGTGACATGGAAGAAAGGGTGAACAGTCTTTTGATCAAATTTGCAGATGATACTAAAACTGAAGCAGTGGCCACAACTGAGGAGCAGGTACTCCAGATCCAGAAGGATCTGGACAGATTATGGAAGTGGGCAGGAGACAACAGGATGGCGTTCAATGTGGATAAGGGCAAGGTCTTGCACTTGGGGCATAGGAATGGATGTCTTAAGTACAGGTTAGGGGACAAATGGCTGGAGAGCAGCACTTGTGAAAGGGATCTCAGGATGCTGGTTGACTGCAGGCTAAACATGAGCCAGCAGTGTGATGCGGTGGTCAAGAGGGCGAACACCACCCTTAGTTGCATAGTAGAAGTGTGGCTTCTAGATAGAGAGAGGTATTACTATCACTCTATACAACTCTGGTGCACCCGCAACTGGAGTATTGTGCTCAGCTTTGGGCCCCTCATTACAGGTAGGATATAGCCAGGTTAGAGTCAGTGCAGCATAGGGCCACAAGGTTGGTGGCCAGTTTGCAGGGGAAGCCATATGAAGCAAGACTGAGGGAGCTGGATCTCTTCAGCCTGGAGAAGAGGAGACTCAGAGGGGATCTGTTGGTGACATACAGGTATGTGATGTGGTGTCACACGGAGGTGAGTCATGGCCTTTTTCCCCCTGCAGAGGAGGGCAGGACGCGCTCCAATGGAGCAAAGCTCAGGGAACCAAAGTTCAATTTACATGCCATGAAGTACTTCCTGACAGTTTGGACTCCAAGGGTGTGAAATGTACTTCCATGGGAGGTGGTTGAGGCCCCATTGGTGAGAGTGTTCAAAGATAGGCTGGATGTCCACATGGTGGGCATGTCGTGAGCGGAGCCAGCTGGAGCTCCTGGGAGGCCCCTTCTGACTCGCTCTGTTTCTATGTTTCTGCTGCAATTTGCAAGGTTTTCTCCTTTTACTTTCATCAGTTGTTTGAAGTAATTGCCGATTTCCTCCATTAATATGGTATCATGTGCAGATCTTAGATCCTTGATGTATCTTGTGCCTATTTTCACCCTTCCTCTGGTCCTAATCCAGCTTTCCTTATGATATGTTCTGTTTACAGACTGAACAGATAGGGAGATAACATACAGCCTTGTCTGATGTCTTTGCCTATGGGAAACTGTCCTGGCTCTCTGTATTCTGACCTCACAGTTCTTGTCTGTGATGCAGTTTACGTATCAGGACAATCACGTGCTGAGGCTCCCCCATTTCTTTCAGGACCATCCATCACTTTTTGTGATCCACACAGTCAAAGAGTTTGCTGTAGTCTCTGAAGCAAATGACCAATCTTTTTCTGAAATTCTTTGGTGCACTTCAGTAACTTTGCTTTCTCATGACAGTTCACCTGTTGAAAGCTGCAAAAGTGGATAGAGCCAAAATGCAATGTGCTCTGACAACTGATAATCCCCCTCCCCCAGGACACTTTCCAATTTGGACCCCTGAAAGTGTGCTCCTTTGCATTTGGGCAACACAATACCAACTATTTTTAAAAAAACAACAATACCAACAACAACAGTCTAGAGGGACTGTTACTCGACATCACAAAAGGCACTTGTGGGAAATGAAGAAAGGGAGGAGAAGCCCTGGTAGATGCGAGATGGCTTGCTGGCACCAAGCCAGCAATGCCCACTCCACAGTGCCATCAGTGGGCTTGGCTGTGGCATGGTCTGGGGGAGCTTGGCAAGAGCAGCAAGGGATTTGTGCTCGCTCCCTGGTTCCTAGGACTCATGAAGGGTTTTGTCATCTGAGTTAGGCCACACAACAACCGTGGTGGACACAAACTCCTACAACAAACCATCTTGGTAAGATAGTTTGTTGCCCACAACTAAGCCATTCTCCCCTTCATGGATCACTGCCTTGTCGTGGCGAAGGGGCTTGCGTAGCGCAATGAAGCTATGAGCTGTGCTGTGCAGGGCCACCCAAGACGGACAGGTCATAGCAGAGAGCTCTGACAAAACGTGATCCACTGGAGAAGGAAATGGCAACCCACTCCAGTTCCCTTGCCATGAAAACCCCATGGACAGTACCAACAGGCAAAAAGGCCCAGGGGGATTCCTGAAGGCCCTGGGGGAGTTTCCGGCTGACAAGATTGGTGCTCCTGTGGCTCTGGTCGAACTGTGGAATGGGGAAATGACTAGGGCTGTTGACACGATCGCTCCTAAGCGTCCTCTCCCACCAGGCAGAGCCCACTCTTCCCTTTGGTATACATCTGAATTGCGGACGATGAAGCAGGCCGGGAGATGGCTAGAGTGTAGGTGGAGGAGATCACGGGATGAATCTGACCAAACATACTTAAGAGTCCATTATCAGGCCTATGCTGTGGCGGTGAGGGCGGCAAAAAATAAATTCTTCTTTGTTTCCATTGCCTCCTCAAAATGCCGTCCAGCAGAGCTTTTTCGGGTGGTACAAGGGCTGGTCCATCCAGGCCCTAAGAAAGATCTGGTTCCACCCTCGAAGGCCCGCTGTGACGACTTTGCCAAGCATTTCAGGGAGAAAATTGCTCAGATTCGTCACGAGCTAGACTCTACTAGTGATTCAGAGGCTTCTGGGGAGATACCAATGTCGCCATCTAGTCCAAAATTAATGGATGAATTTCAGTTATTGCGGCCTGATGATGTGGACAAGGTGCTTGGATGAGTATGTCCCACCACTTGCCTATTGGACCCTTGCCCATCTTGGTTAATTAACAATGCCAAGTATGGGATTGGGACCTGGATCTTGGAAGTGGTTAACGCTTCTCTGAGGGAGGGTTGGGTACCTGCCCCTTTAAAGGAAGCGGTAGTCTGACCGGTCCTGAAGAAAGCGTCACTGGATCCAGAGATGGCCACTAATTATAGACCAGTGGTCAACATCCCGTTTCTGGGCAAGGTGTTGGAGCGGGTGGTGGCGGGACAACTCCAAGCACTCTTGGATGAAACTGATTATCTGGACCCATTTCAGTCTGGCTTCAGACCCGGGTACGGTACTGAATCTGCCTTGGTCGCCCTGTATGATGACCTGTGCAGGGAGAAGAACAGGGGGAGTGCGTCCCTGTTGGTTCTCCTGGACCTCTCAGAGGCTTTCGATACCATCGACCATGGTATCCTTCTGGATAGGCTAGCGGGATTGGGGGTTGGAGGCACTGCTTTGCAGTGGTTCCGCTCCTATCTCAATGGCTGATTCCAGAAGGTGGTGCTGGGGGACTATGGCTCTGCGCCATGGCAGCTATGCCATGGAGTTCCGCAGGGGTCCATTTTGTCCCCTTTGCTGTTTAACGTCTACATGAAACCGCTGGGAGAGGTCATCAGGAGGTGTGGGCTGTGGAATCATCAGTACGCTGATGATACCCAGCTCTACCTCTCGTTCTCCACCAATCCAGGTGAGACACTGCCTGTGCTGAACCGGTGCCTGGCCGAGGTAATGGGCTGGATGAGGGCCAATAAACTGATGCTCAATCCAAACAAGACGGAGGTCCTGTTGGTTGGCGGATCGAGTTTTGGGGAAGGGGAATTGAACGTAGTCCTGAATGGGGTAGCACTACCTCTTAGGGACAAGGTCTGCAGCTTGGGAGTGCTCCTCGACCCAGAGCTTTCACTGGAAGCTCCGGTGACAGCGGTGGCTAGGAGCACTTTCTTTCAGCTTCGGCTGATCCATCAGCTGCGCCCCTACCTGGTGACTGGTGACTTGGTGACTTCCTGACTTGACTTCTGTAGCGTGCTCTATGTGGGGCTGCCCTTGAAGACGGTCTGAATACTTCAATTGGTTCAAAATAGAGCTGCCAGGCTGCTGGGCATTATGTTCACATGACTCAAGTTCTCCGTCAGCTTCACTGGCTTCCCATTGAAGTCCGGGACCAATTCAAGGTGTTGGTTATGACCTATAAAGCCCTTAACGGCTTGGGACCTGGATACCTAAAGGAATGCCTGTGTCCATATATGCCCGCCCGCCCCTTGAGATCAGCGGGAGAGGCCCTTCTCCGGGAACCCTCTGTGAAGGAAATTAGGAGGGTAAATACTCGGAGGAGGGCTTTCTCTGCGGTGGTGCCCAATCTATGGAATGCGCTCCCCAGAGAGGTCCGCCTGGCGTCGTCGTTATTTGTTTTTCGGTGCCAGGCGAAGACCTTTTTATTCAAACGTTATTTTAATTGTTAATATTATTTATTTATTTTATTCTTGGGCCAGGATGACTTAATTTATACTGTTAAATTATATTGTTTTATATTATGTTATTTATTTATAATTGTGAGCCGCCCCAAGGCTTTGGTGAATGGGGCGGCATAGAAGTTCCCTAAAAATAAATAAATAAATAAATAAATAAATAAATAAATAAATAAAATAAAAAGATATGACGCTGGAAGATGAGCCCCTCAGGTCAGAAGGTGTCCAATGTGCTACTGGAGAAGAGCGGAGGGCTAGTACTAGTAGTGCCAGAAAGAATGAAGTGACTGGGTCAAAGCTGAAGGGACACTCAATTGTGGATGTATCCGATTGTTGTTGTTAGTCGCGAAGTCGTGTCCGACCCATCGCGACCCCATGGACAACATTCCTCCAGGCCTCCCTGTCCTCCACCATCCCCCGGAGTCCACTTAAGCTCACGTCAACTGCTTCAGTGGCTCCATCCAGCCACCTCATCCTCTGCTGTCCCCTTCTTTTGCCATCAGTTGTTTATTTTATTTTATTTTATTTTATTTTACAAATTTATATGCCGCCCCCTTGCAAACAAGCCTCGGGGCGGCTAATAACAAATCAAAACAATATAAAGCAATATAAGCATGTAAAACAAATACACCATTTAAAACAAAGTTAAAAACTGGCCCATCTCATGGTCTGAAAGATAAACTATACAATAAATAATTTAACAGTTAAAATACTTCTTAAATAAAAAGGCCTTCGCCTGGCGCCGAAAAGCAAATAATGACGGCGCCAGGCAAGCCTCTCTGGGGAGCGCATTCCACAGGTGGGGCGCCACCGCAGAGAAAGCCCTCCTCCGGGTACTCACCCTCCTCACTTCTCTCACAGAGGGTTCCCGGAGGAGAGCATCAGCTGCTGATCGTAGGGGGCGGGAGGGCATATAAGGTTGCAGGCGCTCCTTTAGGTAGCCAGGACCCAAGCTGTTTAGGGCTTTATAGGTAAGAACCAACACCTTGAATTGGGCCCGGACTTCAATGGGAAGCCAGTGTAGCTGACAGAGAACTGGGGTGATATGAGAACCACGCCCAGTCCCTGTCAGCATCCTGGCAGCTCTATTCTGCACCAATTGAAGTATCCAGACCATCTTCAAGGGTAGCCCCACGTAGAGCACGTTACAGAAATCTAACCGGGAAGTCATCAGCGTATTTGTCACTGTCGCCAGGCAGTCGAACTTCAGGAAGGGACGCAGCTGATGGATCAGCTGAAGCTGATGGAAGACGCTCCTCACCACTGCTGACACTTGGGCTACCAAGGTCAGCTCCGGGTCGAGGAGTACCCCCAGGCTGTGGACCCTGTCTTTCAGAGGGAGTGAAACCCCATTCAAGACTAGGGTCAGGTCCCCCACAGTTGTTCCCAGCATTAGGCTGTTCTCCAGGGAGTCCTTCCTTCTCATTAGGTGGTCAAAGTATTTGAGTTTCATCTGGCCTTCTAAAGAGCAGTCAGGGTTGATCTCCTCTAGGACTGACTGGTTTGATCGCCTTGCAGGCCAAGGGACTCGCAGGAGTCTCCTCCAGCACCACAATTCAAGGGTCTCAATCCTTTGGCGCTCAGCCTTCCTTATGGTCCAGCTTTCACAGCCATACATTGCAACTGGGAAAACCATAGCCTTGACTATATGCACTTTTGTTGGCAGGGTGATGTCTCTGCTTTTTAGGATGCTGTCTAGATTTGCCATAGCTTTCCTCCCCAGGAGCGTCTTTTAATTTCTTGGCTGCAGTCCCCATCTACGGTGATCTTGGAGCCCAGGAAAATAAAATCTGTCACTACTTCCATTTCTTCCCCATGTATTTGCCAGGAAGTGATAGGACCGGATGCCATGATCTTAGTTTCCTAATGTTGAATTTCAAGCCAACTTTTGCGCTTTCCTCCTTCACCTGCATCAAGAGGCCCCTTAGTTCCTCTTTACTTTCTGCCATGAGAGTGGTATCATCTGCATATCTGAGGTTGTTGATATTTCTCCTGGCAATCTGAATTCCAACTGGTGATTCATCTAGCCCAGGGGTCGGCAACCTTTAACACTCAAAGAGCCATTTGGACCCATTTCCCACAGAAAACAAAACACGGGGAGCCGCAAAACCCTTTTGACATCTAAAATGAAGATAACACTGCATATATCGTTTTTTACCTTTATGCTATGTATAAAAAAACTATAGTGTGTTGCATTTATGAAATCATTGAACTGCTACAGAGAAAACAAATTTTTATTTCTGCATGCAACAAAAACATTTTGAACTCCGAAAATCAAAAAGACTCTGGGTTGAAGGTTACTTTCAAATAAAATACTCAATGTCTATTTGAGTCCTCCTCGTATTTATGAAATAAAAAGCCATCCACCTGCAGCAAACCAAACATGCCCTCTGCTTATGTGTGCCCTCATCCTTGTATCACGTGTACTGGAGGGTGCCGTCAGCTGTCAGCCTGAATAAAAAAAAAGGACAAATTGATGCTTTCATACAGTAAGTAGAGTTTCTGCAATACAACAAATATAAATAATAGTCTGGCGAAATATTGAGCAAACTTCCCTCTCCCAATGTAATAATGTTGCTGGAATTTTTATAAGACTCTTCTTAAAACAAGGAAGTAGATCTATATCTTCATTATGATTTAGCTACAGCCCTTGTTCAGTCACTAAAAACTGTTATTTTTAATCTTACATTATAAACTAGTAGGACTCCTTTCATATATTTTGAATAGAACAGCTTCCTGCAGAGTCAAAGTCAGTGCTAAAGGGTTGCATGCATTAAACAGTAAACCCCATAAGTTTGTCAGCAGTAAAAGCAAATGAATCTACCCATGTACCATTAAATGTCGGTTTTCTTCAGAAACTTTTCTTTTCTTCAATTTATCCATGGTTGGCTTGGGGGTGGGCAGGGGTGGGGAAGCTCAGTAAATCATCAGGTCACAGATCCCCTGCTGTGCCAGAGATACAGGTGTGTTTAGTGACTGACTGATTAGCAGATAAACAGTCAAGTGCTGTGAATTGTGACAGGTCCTAAGCGCAGCTTTAACATTCAGATGAAGGAGATTACATTTGGATAAAGAGAATCTTTTCAGCAGAGTTTTGTGTAACATGAGAGCCTGCAGGAAGCTTGCTCCACTCTTTCCTTGCACAATAGCAGAGAAACGTAATGATTTAGCCACCCCGAGGCTTCTTTGCAAGGGGGTGGCATATAAATATGTAAATAAATAAATAAATAAATTTACTTAACTAGCTAGCACTGTGTTCCAGAGTGGAGCTTCCAGCAGATCAGCCAGCTGAGCGATGGAGCTGCAGCAGAGGGGTTCAAGAGCCCTCTGCGGCTCCAGAGCCGCTGGTTGCCAACCCCTGGTATAGAGCTTCTCCGTCTTTGGCTGCAGAGCACATAGTCAATCTGATTTCTGTGTTGCCCATCTGGTGATGCCCATGTATAGAGCCGTCTCTTGGGTTGTTGGAAGAGTTTGCTATGACCAACGTGTTCTCTTGACAAAATTCTACCAGCCTGTGCCCTGCTTCATTTTGTACTCCAAGGCCAAACTTGCCTGTTTTCCTGGTTATCTTGTGGCTTCCTATTTAGCATTCCAATCCCCCATGATGATAAGGACATCATTTTTTGGTGTTATTTCTAGAAGGTGTTGTAGGCCTTCATCAAACCGGTCAGCTTCGGCCTCTTCAGTACCAGTGGTTGGGGCATAGACTTGGACTATTGTGATGTTGAATGGTTTGCCTTGGATTCAAACTGAGATCATTCTGTCATTTTGGAGATTGTCTCCTAGTACTGCTTTTCCTACTCTTTTATTGACTATGAAGGCTACTCCATTTCTTCTAAGGGATTCTTGCCCACAGTAGTATACCTGTATGGTCATCACCCATTCCTATCCATTATAGTTCACTGATTCCTAAGATGTCGATGTTCAGTCTTGCCATCTCATGTTTGACCACATCCAGCTTGCCTTGATTCATGGGTCTTACATCCCAGGTTCCTATGGAGCATCGGACTTTCAAAGCCACCTGCACCTTCATGTCCTTGAGTTTCTTGCGCAGAGCCTCAAAGTCCCTAGCAATTCCACCCATCTCCTGCCTGGCTGTGTCATTCATTCCCATGTGGATCACCAAAAGCAGCTGGTGACCCTGCAAGGGAAGAAGATGCTCCAGCTCCATGTCACGTGTGGGATGCATGCGCTGACAGGTGGCAGGCCTGCCTTGCCTCAGGCCAGGGCAAGGGCCAGGGCAGCACACCGGCGGTCCCTGGAACTCTTCACCCAGCTGGCTGTGAGCACAGATGGGAGACTGGCTGGATGGTGATTGTGCAGATGTTTCAGTTGGTCCTCAAAGGCATTGCCTTGTCTGGTGATGGCTGGCCAACTGCAGACTCCCTTCATGAAACAGATGGACTGAATCTGTGGTCATCCAGCTCCGGACCTGTGTTTTGTGTAGAAACTTCCTAGATCTCTCTTGTTGGCAGATGGATGGGCAACCTTACGATTTTCTCTAACCTCTCGGCAGCCTTTGACACTGTTGCCTGTGGCGTCCTTCTGCACAGGCTCGGTGCTGGAGGCACTTCATTGCACTGGTTCTATTCCTACTTGGATGGCCAATTCCAGAAAGTGGTGCTGGTAGATTATTGTTTTGTGCCTTAGTCATGGTGTTCTGTGGGGTTCTGTTTCATCTCCCTGCTCTCATGTTGCTCAACATCCATCTGAACTGGGAAAGTTATTGGGACATGCAGCCTGTCCAGGGTGATACCCAACCCTGACTCTCCCTTTCATCAAATCCAGGCAAGGCAGCAGGTGCTGTGAATTGGTGCCTCAGAGCAGTGCTGGACTTGATGGTAGCCATCAACGGAGTCTCTTCCAAGGAAGAGGGCTGCACCTTCAGGAGTTGGGTTGTTGCCCAGCTGAGCGGTGTTCAACCTGCCCTGGAGGAGACCACATCCCCCCTTTTGAGCCATGTGACATCATTTGTTCCCTGTCTCAAGCACTGGGTAGATCTTCCAACCTGGTGCCTGGGCCATGGTCAGGTGAGCTTGCCCAGAGCATGTTGCCAGCACAGGGTCCCAGCTGGCATATCCCCACAAACTGATGAGAGCCATTCAGACTGCCAGGGCCCTGAGGGCAGAGATCGCTCCAGGAGCACCCACAAGCAACTGTGCCTGAGTGTAGCCCCCTCTAGGTCAGGTTGCACCTCCCTGACCAGGTCAATGAGCCACCTGCTATGGCATCGCCATCTTGCCTGGACCAAGCTTCAGTTTGTGGGGCTCATGGACAGGACGAGGCACCACAGGCAGCAAAACAAGGGGGAGGGGCTGCTGCTGGAGTTCACTCTGGCTTATTCTGCCCTGCATCCCTGTGGAGGGCATGGTGTGTCGTTGTGTTCTATGCTGCTTTGTCATGTGGGCACACAGCGGGGCAGCAGATCCAAGAGAGGCTCCTCGGACCTCCCCATCCAGATGCGTCAGCACATGCCTACACCCTCCTTCCGGAGGACTGTCCTTCCTTCTGCTCAGGAGGAAGCTGTGCTTCGCCAAGGAAGCTCGAAGCCTGGAGAGCAATGTGGGGATCAAATGGTTCTCCAAGCCCAAAGCTAGGCAGGATTTACACAAACAGCTAATTGTTTATTTGAAACTGACACACACGACACAGACAAGAGTAATGCTACAGTGCAAACACATGCTTGACACCAGGCCTATCTGGCAGCTGCCTGGGGAGCAACAGCAGAAGTGCCAAGAGAAGGTTCCATGGCATCTGTGTGGCTCCAGGGTGTGACCGCCGTCGCTCCGTCTCTGCCACCACCTGCATGGCCTTGGCTTCTTGGGCTGCTGTTTTGCACACCACTACCAGCCTGCCTGCAGGCCCTCACGGTGGCGCCCTGGCCTCCCGCAGGGGTTGGACTCATCACTGTGCCGACCTCCTGCCTGCTGGGGGCTTGGAGCGGTGCCTGGCTGAAAACCAGGCCCTTGCAGATCCTTTCTCAAGCTGCTTGCCACTGTGAGACAGCAGCGGTCTGGCAAGGGAGCTCCACACACCAGGATGGGAGAGCAGCTCACCCTCTGTGGAAACCCGCACTCGCCTGCCGCCAGCCACTCCGCCTCCTTGCCTCCCTTGTGTGTAGCGTGTGAGTGACAAAGCGCAGGTGTCACTGGCGCTGTCATCAGAGGAAGGGGTACAGCCATCAGCCTTGGAGACTGACCCGGACCATCTCACTGGCTTTAAGAAAAGCAAGCAGGTGCTAACAGGAGGTTGCCCAGTAGTAAAAGCGTTGAGAGGGAAGCGGGGGCGGTCAGAGCTGAAGCACAGTTAACCAGCTGGCTTTTTCTCTTCCAGTTTCTTGGTACAAGCAGAAGGGCTCCCAGCAGCTCTGTACTCGCTCTGTGTGGGCCCCCCAGATGGGACCATTACCTGCAACATCTCACACTCCTTATGGGACTGAAAACAGAAGCATGCTATCCGCAACCTAATGGTTTGTGACCATGATCTTGGTTTGTGAAGATGGTCTCTTACCAGGCATCGTGTACAGACTCATGGTTCTGATCAAGCCCCAGACCTCCTAGGAAGAGGAGTTCTACGCCACCATCCATTTGAGGACCAGAGCCTGCCGCCAGTCCCTCTGCCTTCAGGACTGTGCCGAAGGGAAGTTACTATGCAGCTTGGACTGTGTGTGGTGGTGCTTTTCCTAAGCTTGGTGGATCTCTCAAACAGCAGCAACAGCACGAAGGCACTGAAGGGCAAGCGGCAAAGACGAAGTACGTATGATGGCGAGTGTTGCTGTGAAGCCAGCCTGGCTTATGCAATTCTTGCATTGCATTTTCAGGCACCTGCAGACTTGCGGGTAACAAGAACACTCCGGCCCTCAAGGTGGGGTGGACAAGAGCAAATCGTGCCTGCCCTTCCTACAAAAAAGGCAATACAACTACTCATCCAGGGCTTGTTTGCAGCTTGCTCAGAGCTCACAAACTTGCTGAGACCAAGAGGAAAGTTTCTGAGGGCAGCATTGCATTCCTAACATGGCCTGAGGGTGACACAAGTGCTGTCTCAGTTTTGTGATGTCATATATGTATTTTCCAAAGAGGAATGCAAAGTGGGGGTGATGGTGGTGGTGGGAGGACAAGGCGGCATTTCGAAAATAACTGGATGTGCACTTCCGTGGGCAAAGGGCAAAGCCTCCAAATAGCCACGCAAACTGTGATCACCCTCCTCCCCCTTTAACCCCCTCCCCACCACAACATTATGCATGCGCCGCTGCAAAGGGAGTGGAATCTTATAGTCGGTCTGGCTTGGTGTGAGGGAAAAGAAAACCTAGCTAGATGTGCCGTCCTGCACAAAACAGACCATCTTCAGAGCAGTAAAAAATAAAACAAAGCCTGCAAAACCAAGTGAGTGTGGAAGGGGAGCAATGAGGCCTGCTTGCCCCCGATTTGCACACAGGACCTGTCATGGGTGACTAGCCATGCTGGGCGGTTGAGTTGTCCAAGCCCAACTTCTCTGCCCTTCCCAAGTGCTCAAAAGGTGGGAAAATGCTGCCTGCCTCACCCACATTTTGCTCCCCTTTGCCCTTGGCAGCTGTCAAGGCTGGGCTGTTTTTGAAAAAGGGGATTCAAACCATTTCATGCATGTGCTCCTCATCCAAGCACTCTTGTTCTGCCTCTAAGAAACCAGGGCTTTGGATTCACAGGAATGTTGAAGCACTTGCTTTGGAGAATGAAGAAATGATGCGTTTAAAGTGAAGTAAAAAAGAAAAAAGAAAAAGATGGAGTCTTGCTATAAACAAAAGTCGATGCTTGCACAATTAACCAGCATAAATAACCTGTGACAATTTGTTTAAAAATCAGGCTGAGTTGTCCATGATAATTGATACCAGAAAACAGCACAGACCTAAGAGTGAATGTTTTTGTTGGCCCAGTTTAAGGGCCCAGAAGTGAGCCTGTCCCCAGATCTGGGCTTGTGCCATGTCTTGTGCTTCCAACAAAAAGATTTTGGAGAGGGAAGCCTGCCTGGAGGCTTAATAGAGCGGAGTGGGGAGAGAGGAAGCCACTGCTTCTTTGTCTTTGCTTTTCCTCTTGGGTTTTGCAAGGGCAATACCTCATATCTTCCAGACACCCAGGGCAGTACCAGAGTGTCCCAACAAAGCTCCTCGCAGTGCTTTGCTTCCGACCATGGCTTGCCTTCCATGTACAGTCAAAATTCTGTATTACTCATGGCCACAGCTGTGGGTGAAAGTGCTGTATTCCAGCCCTAGTCCATCTCAGGCTTCCCTCCAGGCTGTTGGAGGGTGGGATCCTATGTCAAGCTGCATATTGTTGCTAAGGGGAGGGTGAAAAGCTACCCACCCAACATGACTAGCCACTAGCTTGGGCTAAAATAACTGTCCCAGAATCCGAAGCAAACCATCCTCAGATTATGGCACACAGCAGCCTGAGGTTCCTCGATTCCAGGGTTGCATGGCATCCTGACAGCAGTCAGCCAACCTTGCTCAAAGGGCAGAGCTCAGCTAGGAACGGCATCCCTTGAATGCGAGGTATTTTGCCCTCTCTTCCAGAAATCACAGCTTTGTTCCCTGCATGCTGCCACAGCATGGAATGCAGAAATCCATCTCTAATAATGCCTCGAGCCACTGGCGGCTTGCACTCTGAAGATTCTACCAGAGTGGCAGGTCTACAAGGAACGCTGCTCCATGGAATCTGCTCCAGCATGCGAGCTCAAAGCAGCCTTCCAGCTACAGGCGACCAAAGGAAACATGGAGAGCAGCATCTGTGGTTAGGCTCTCTCCACAGATCTGAATTCACTGATTCTCTTCAACAAATAAAAAGGGCCAGTCTCTAAAGAGGGAGAGCACTTTAAAATTGGTTTCTTCTGGAAACCCACCAGCCACAGAGAGGGGCATTTCATTTCCTACACATGCAACCTGGGGCTGCTTGTCATATTTGCAAGTTGACAGGGGCCTGCTCTGTCGTGTGCCTTTCTCTCTGCCTCTTCCAGTCAGCACGGAGAAGAGCCGGGGCTGTGCAAAGGGGTGTGACCTGTGCTCCGAGTTCAACGGGTGCCTCAGGTGCTCCCCCAAACTCTTCATCTTGCTGGAGCGGAGCGACATCCGCCAGATCGGCATCTGCCTACCTTCCTGTCCACTGGGCTACTTTGATGTGCGCAATCCAGACATGAACAAGTGCACGAGTGAGTTTCTGGGGTGTGGGGAAGGAGAAGACGCTCCAGAGCCCTGGGTTTGCAGCTGCCAGTCCCGTATTCTAATCAGCATTCCAGGCCCAGTCTTTTTTTGTGCTCCAGGCATGCTGCAAACACTAAATTCTAAGAAGGGACCACAGGTCATTGGCTTCCATCTCTAGCCCTCCTGTGTTTTCCCAACCCTTCTTCCAACTATTTTCCTACCATAAAGACAACAGCAAGACAGAATTGCTGAACAAGCTTTCCTGATGGATAGCACTAGAAGTCCTCCATTTGGAAGCACCTTTAATATCTGCATATTATATTAATTATAGTCTCTGCACAATTTCTGGTTTTTGGACAATTGACATTTATGCAGGTGTTAGCTATCTAAACTTCAGTTACTTTTAACTTACATAAAAGATGGATGTTGTAGCTCATTTGGAATGAAAAATATCAAAAAGATTCCCAAGAGTTCCTTCCAACAGGCTTTTCTGTAAAACAGGCAGGAAAAAAAAAGCCCCATCACCATAGCAAGACCTGGATTCCAGGGTAAAAACACTGCTTTTTAAAAGGGGCAGTTTGGTAAGCTTCCCAGTGAATAGGCCAATGCAAAAATAAGGAAGGTGCCCACTGGATCCTGGCTTGGCTGTGCAGTGCTGAGGAAACTCCTTTCCCAGGAGTTTCACATGGTAGCGACCACCAGTGGTTCAGCTTCCATGCAGATGGAGAGAAGAACCAAGGCAGGCGCAAGCAAAGGGCAGAGAGCGCACAGACATGCCTCCTCCTGAACAAGCTAGAAAGGAGCATTTTGTCTGCCTCCCCAGGGTCCCCCAGACTGGCCAAAAATGGTCCTCTAGACGTTTGTGTTGCTGTGGCAGATGATGTACCAACCCTGTTTGGGTTGTATTTTCCTCTCCACCAAAATAATTAATGCAAGGCTTTTGTGGGGTTCTCTGAGTCATCCAGCAGCTGGGAAGCAGGGTTAGAGACTGGTAGGAAAAAATGCCTTGAAAGGGGCAGTTCGAGCTGCTTATTTTAATTTTTCTCCCAATGGACACAGAATGCAAAATTGACAACTGTGAGGACTGTTTCAGCCGAAACTTTTGCACGAAGTGTAAGGAAGGCCTGTACTTGCACAAAGGACGGTGCTATGCCACCTGCCCCGAGGGCTTCTCCGCTGCCAACAGCACAATGGAGTGCAGCAGCCCTGGTGAGTACTGGCGGGAGGCGGCACGTGTGTGCGTGTGCGTGTGCCCTGGTCAGCAGCTCTGGTCTGCTTGGCCAGGGAAGTCTGGGTCCACGATGGGATGCTTTTCTCATGCTCCTCAGCACAGGGGGCTGCTGTAGCTTTCCCGTAAGACTTCCTGGACTCCTTTTATCAGGTGCACAGGCAACAGGAAAGCGTTTCAGTTCCACTCGTTGCAGCAGGCGGGTGTCTCTCCCTCTGGCTCTAGCACCTGGCCCCAGGTCAGACACATGTGAATTCTTAATGCATGTCATTCCAGAGAAGAGGAAGGTGCTGCTGGTAGGTGGAGGTGCTCATCCTGTTCTGGATGAGGTTTCACTTCCATGAAGGACAGGAATAAGCTGGCTCAGTAGTCTGCATGTAATCACTTCCAAGTGAGAATACTGCTCTGAGCTCTGTATGGGTCTGCCCTTGAAGACAGTCCAGCAGCTGCAGTTTATGCCAAATGCAGCACCAAGAATGATTCTGGGGCCCAGGTGTGAACACGTAACATCAGTCCCGCCCACTTGCGTCAACTGCCTGCATGTTTTGGAGCCCAGTCCAAAGTGGTTTTTTTTATGTGGCTGGCTCAGAGCCAAAATACCAAACGGTGTCATTCTACTGAAGCTGCTCATGTTGTTGTTATTGTTAGCCGCGAAGTCATGTCTGACCCATCACGACCCCATGGACAACATTCCTCCAGGCCTTCCTGTCCTCCACCATCCCCAGGAATCCACTTAAGCTCACGCCAACTGCTTCCGTGACTCCATCTAGCCACCTCATCCTCTGCCATTCCCTTCTTCTTTTGCCTTCAATTGTTTCCAGCATTAGACTCTTCTCCAGGGAGTCCTTCCTTCTCATTAGGCGGCCAAAGTATTTGAGTTTCATCTTCACTATCTGGCCTTCTAAAGAGCAGTCAGGGTTGATCTCCTCTAGGACTGACCGGTTTATTTATTTATTTATTTAAATATTTATATGCCGCCCCTTGCAACAGCCTCGGGGTGGCTCACAACACTAAAAACATATACAGGTTTGATCGCCTTGCGGTCCAAGGGACTCACAGGAGTTTCGTCCAGCATCACAACTCAAAGGCCTCAATTCTTCAGCGCTCAGCCTTCCTTATGGTCCAGCTTTCACAGCCATACATTGCAACTGGGAAAACCATAGCCTTGACTATACGCACTTTGTTGGCAGGGTGATGTCTCTGCTTTTTAGTACGCTCTCTAGATTTGCCATAGCTTTCTTCCCAAGGAGCAAGTGTCTTTTAATTTCTTGGCTGCAGTCCCTGTCTGCGGTGATCTTGGAGCCCAGGAAAATAAAATCTGTCACTACCTCCATTTCTTCTCCATCTATTTGCCAGGAAGCGATAGGACCGGATGCCATGATCTTAATTTTCTCAACGTTGAGTTTCCAGCCAACTTTTGTACTCCCCTCCTTCACCCACATCAAGAGGCTCTTTAGTTCCTCTTTTCTGCCATGAGAATGGTATCATCTGCATATCTGAGATTGTTGATATTTTTCCTGGCATTCTTAATTTCAACTGGTGATTCATCTAGGCCCGGCTTTCTCATGATGTGCTCTGCATTTAAGTTAAATAGGCAGGGCGACAGTATACAGCCTTGCCGAATTCCTTTCTCAATTTTGAACCAATCAGTGATCCCGTGTCCAGTTTTCAATGTTGCTTCTTGACCCGCATATAGGTTTCTCAAAAGACAAATAAGATGATCTGGTACTCCCATCACTTTAAGAGCTTGCCACAATTTGTTGTGATCCACACAATCAAAGGCTTTAGCATAGTCAATGAAGCAGATGTTTTTTTGGAACTCCCTTTCTCCATGATCCAGCATTTGTTGGCAATTTGATCTCTAGTTCCTCTCCCTCTTCGAAATCCTGCCTGTACTTCTAGTTCTCGGTCCACGTACTGCTTGTAGGATTTTGAGCATCACTTTGCTAGCATGTGAAATGAGTGCAATGGTGCGGTAGTTTGAACATTCTTTGGCATTACCCTTCTTTCGGATCGGAATGTAAACTGACCTTTTCCAATCCTGTGGCCACTGTTGAGTTTTCCAAATTTGCTGGCATATTGAGTGTAGCACTTTTACTGCATCATCTTTTAAGATTTTGAATAGCTCAGCTGGAATACTGTCACCTCCACTATCTTTGTGGTTGCTCAAGGCCCATTTGACTTCACATTCCAGGATGTCTGGCTTGTGGGCAGTGACCACCCCATCGTGGTTATCAGGGACATTACACTCTTTCCTGTATAGTTCCTCTGTGTAATCTTGCCACCTCTTCTTAATCTCTTCTGCCTCTCTTAGGTCTCTGCCACTTTGGTCCTTTAGCATTCCCATCTTTGCATGAAATGTTCCCTTCATATCTCCAATTTTCTTGAAGAGATCTCTGGTCCTCCCTATTCTATTGTTTTCTTCTATTTCTTTGCACTGTTCATTTAAGAAGTCATTCTTATCTCTTCTAGCTATTCTCTGGAATTCTGCATTCAATTGGGTGTATCTTTCTCTTTCTCCCTTGCCTTTTGCTTCCCTTCTTTCCTCAGCTATTTGTAAAGCTTCCTCAGACAGCCATTTTGCTTTCTTGCATTTCTTTTCCTTTGGGATGGTTTCAGTTGCTGCCTCTTGCACAATGTTGCAAACCACTGTCTATAGTTCAGGCACTCTATCAGATCCGATTCCTTAAATCCATTTGTCACCTCTACTGTATACTCATCAGGAATATGATTTAGGTCATGCCTGCCTGGCTTTTCCCTACTCTCTTCAATTTAAGCCTAAATTTGGCAACAGGAGCTGCTCATACACTACAATAATTGTCCGGAAGCCTCCCTGGGTCCCCCTGCAAGGGCATCTCGGAGGAGAGCAATGAGGGAGCAGCCTTCTCAGTGGGGCTCCCTGACTCTGGGAGCTCTCCCGTCAAGGTCTCCCTGGTGGCACTCCTGCTGTCCTTTGATGCCAGGTTCAGTCTCTGCTCCACCCTCTTCCAGGCATTTGACAGGACAGGACAGCCTTTTAACTCATCCAGAGGTTTTTACTGTTGAGCCTTTAAAAGTTGCTTTGTGGCTTTTATTATGGATGTGTCAAAAGCTCTGGACAGTCCGATGGATCTGATGAGGGGCGGGGTGGTGGGGTGAGTGCTGGGCAGGGGATCTGGGCACTCTTGGGTTCTGGTCCCTGCTCAGCTGGGGCTCTCTCAGTGACTTTGGGCCATCGCAGGGTCTCAGCCCAATCCACCTCACAGGGCTGTCATGAAGATAAATGCTGAGGCAGGGAACCTTGTAGGCTACTTAAAGTTCTTTGCAAGAGGACGGACAGCAGGGTATAAATGCAATGCAATTAATACCAATATCTGTTAGAATCAGGAATTTCACTGTGGAGGGCATGCGCGCCACTTTTCAGAAAGCTCCAAATGTGTTAACTGAAGGACGAGGCTGTGGGAGAGCTCATTATCCATTAAACGTTCCGAAACATGGCAGGCAGAGGTGAGCAGCCAGTGAGATAGAGGCGCCTCACTTGTGCTTTTCTTTTGACAGCACACTGTGAAATGAGCGAGTGGGGCCCGTGGGGGCCCTGCCTGAAGAGAAGGCGGCTGTGCGGCTTCCGGAGGGGCAGCGAAGAGCGTGCCCGGCGGGTCCTGCAGCTGCCTGCAGGGGACACGTCGCTGTGTCCTGCCACCACGGAGCTCCGGAGGTGCACTGTGCAGAGGAGCCAGTGCCTGGAAGGTGAGCGAGGCCCCGGCTTGGCCTTTCCACTGAGCAAACCATCACGCTGCCGAGTTCCTGGTTTACGTGTCTGCTTCTCCCCAAAGATAATTTAATCAGTTTTTAGGAAAAATTTGCATCCCCCATTTCTGCTTAAGAAAAATTGCCCATGGCCGCTTTTGTGCTTTCGCAAAACGTGTATTGAATGTACATCACAACCAGACAATGCAGAGGCGGCCAATGCACCTGATAAGCAAACAGCCCCTTCGCTACCAGAAGTACAAAGTGCCACCTCATTTATCACACAAATCAAAAGCTTGTCAGGCAAAAAAGAGCTTTAGATATCTTGGGGACATTGTCAGAGAAAAAGCCTCCTCAGGGCAGCCATGGAAAAGGACACCTTTTCCAAGCAAGGAGATGTGTACATCATTCCTGTTTGCTGGCAGGGAAGCAATGCAACTCAACTCTGCTTCCTGGGATCGTTCACAGAACTCTCACTTGGTGTTGGATGGGCATTTGTACTCCTGAAAGCACGTGTGCATGGCCACCAGCCAAGAGCTCATTGACCACAGCTTTCTTCACCAATGCGAGTACGCCCAAAGATGCAACTGAAGTGGCAAATGTGGAGAGATTGCCGTTTGCTTGTGTAGCCGAGTGTGCCAAAACGTCAGAGACATCACAGTGGGCTACAGTGGCCCCTGTGCAGAAGGGAGTGCGCTTTCAGAAACCTGTCCAGCCCACCCGCTGCCATCGTCCTCCTGTCTCCTGCTGACCCACCACTCATAGCCGGGCGGGTGCCATGGAAGCCGGCCGCGCCTTCTCCTTCTGGTCTGCTGTTCCAGTCAACTCAGGAAGGGTGTTGCTAGAGGACAGGCTGACACCTCATAGTCAAACGTTCTGAAAAAACACAAGGGGACAGGGCTGGGGCATGCTAGGGACGCCTTTCAGCTTGGGCAGCCTGAGGGATGGGCAAACCGCTTGCAGGGCCGAGGCCCACTCCCTCAGCTCTCGCTCCTCGCTTGCTCATCTGGCCTGGTGAAACCTGCCAGATCATGACCTCTGAGGTGGCCAGTGGCTCCTTGAGGTGCCGGCAGCTTTGGAGGAAGCAGCACAGTGATCCGACCATCATTTGGGGTATCCACGGCCCCGAGTCAAATCTGTCTGGTGCTGCAGGACCAGTATCCCTCCAGACTGGGTCTCCGGGTGGGGCTTCGGGGTGCACTGTGAAGGCGGGTCTGGTCCTTCTTGGAGAAGCAGCCTCAGGAGGTGGCGCTGGGGGAACTTTGGTGACACTCCGTGGCTGTTGGCTGGGGGGGGCAGGGGGGGGCAAAAGGCTCCATCCAGCCTGGGGGAAGCCAGAGAGGCCTGGGCTGGGGGGCCACCAGTTGCAGCTCTCCCCACATTTCTACTGACATGAGGATGCGGAATGCTCCAAGCAGCCCCTGAAGGCTGTTCTCAGGGTGGGTGCACTGAAGACCCAGGCATGATGGCTGCACTATGGACTGTGAAACCAGCCACCCAGGGTGGAGGCTTACAGCTGGAGTCAGGAGGGTTCCGCTAAAGGACACAGCATGTCATCAGGGGGTCCTCCTAGATACTAGGCCAAAGGAAGCCCAGGGAAAGGCCATGTCCAGAAAGGTGTCAAATCCACTTGGGAATTCTTGCTTTGCCCATATCAGTTTACAGGCACTTTAAGATCAGCAAAAGAGGCTCTTCTCCTTTGTCCATCTCCGAGAGTGAGGTGAGTCAGGGTACTTGAGAAGGGCTTTTCTGCAGTGGCTTGGCATCTCTGGAATGAGTTTCATTGGGATGTCTCAGGTCCCAGGAAAGCCCTGAAAACTTACTACTTTCTCTGGTCATCTCACAACTACCCTTAATCGAAGTGGACTGGAGTTGCATGTGTGCGTTGTGGATTTTGTCTTACGTTGCTGTTGTGTGTGTGCGTGCATGCGCATGCTCACTGTTCTTACTACTTTTTTATCATGTGGATTTTACTGTCTTATGTCGTCCTGGGAAGGCTCCTACCTTGAAAGGTGGCTAAGAAAAATCTTACACAAAAATCTTATACAAAATTGCCACTTACTTCTTAAAGGCTAGACAAAGCATGATGCCCCGGTTTTGGAGCCACTGGACTGTGCTCCATCATGCTCAGTTAAGAGCATGAATGAATGACCATCACAGAGCATTTCAGCCCTAGGTAGCAAATATTATGGCACAGAAAGCAAGGCTGCTCCCTCTCTTATTCTCTGGCAGCTTTTCAGGTCATGTTGTCAGATGCTGAGTGGCTCCATCCCATTTTTGAGTTTCCAAGAGCCCCATGCTAAATCCAACCAGCAAGCAATTTGTTGTGCCGATCTGCCTCACTGTGATTCTTTTGCCTGGTTGCAGGATGGAAAAAGAAGAAGGAAGAGCAGGAGGACAGGAATGAGGACAGAAACCGGAAAGATGCCAAAGAAAGCAGGTCTGGCATCAAGCGGCGGAAAGGCCAGCCCAGGGAAACGGCTGTGCCAGTGACCTCTGCTCCGTAGTTGTCCCTCCACTGCTCTGTGATGGCAACTCTCCATTGCTGCTGCTACGTGTATGAAAGAAAGCTTTACTTGAACCAGAACGGTGCGCTGCAACCGGGTAAGCGTGGCTGGATGGACAGGCATATCCCAAAGGCAGACAGGCCCTCCTGCGTTCAGCACAGCACAAGTATGGGATGTGATTCATCGAGGGCACAGCAGGGGTGAAGAAGAAAGCAGCTCCCTCAAGGAGGCCCACTGGCAGAACAACTCCAGCTGAAGAAGTACTGTGCAATGCAGCTTCCAGTACACAATGGAATTAGTTTGCTGCAAATCTGGGAATGCACAAAAGCTTTCTTTCCAGTCCGCTCTACTGTGATACAGATTGTATCACTGAGAATATGTGTATCATGTTTGTGATTATTGTTCAGGGGTGTCTGCTCTGAAATTGCTTTACAATGTCAAATTTAAAATGAAAAGAAAGAATTCAGCTCCTATGTTTGTGCATCTTCCTCCATGTGAAAACTGCAGAAACAGTGCCTTCATACTTCAAGGAAGGACTAGAGTGATCCTGAAGGATCCAAACTTTCTCTTTTATAACAATGTTCTGAAAGGCTAAAAGGGGGACACCATTAAGCAGTGGCAACGTAATCAAAGCTGTCCAGGGAGGGTTGAGCGCAGAATGAGGACGGTCCTTGCTCTTCTCCCTAATGGCACTGCAGCCTCCTACAATACCATCTTGTTCTGGCAGAATGCCACATCTCACAAATCCAAGACACATATTTGTAACAGAAGCCATCTAAATGGAACTCCCCTGAAACAGAGCATGTGCTGTTGGAAAAAAACACTGATTGAGAAAGCGGGCAGGGGTCAAAGCGGCCAGCGAAAAGCAGGGCTGGGGGCTGGGGTGAGGAAATGCAGTAGCTGCATCTCTCTCGCTGCTTCAGGCCTTTCTAAGCAACCAGCCAAGCGAAGGAGCCACAGGGCTGGTCCTGGGTAACCCTGGAGGCAGGCAAGGATCCACACAAAATCCCCTCCTCAGTATGGGAGGCATCCTTAGCCACTGGACCACAGCATGTCCCTGTGGCAACCATCTTCAGACAAGGAGCCTTTTACGAGAGCTGGCCAATGCCCTGGAACCTGGGAGGACTGACCATTCAGTGTGAGCACTCCTGTATGGCTAGGAGAGGTCTACTGGTGCCACTTCCTTCACCCTTGGAACACTGACATGCCAGCCTGTGGCTGCTGAAATGGCCTCTTCTTTGTAACAGCTGGGGCCTCCTGGGTGCCCAGACTGAAGAAACTGGCTTTGTGTACAATATATAAGACTTTTGTCAGACAAGAGAGGCAAGATCCCTTCAATACACCAAGAATTTAAAAAAGGTCCAGCAGCCAGGTTTTGATAGGGAGGGCAGGTGCATTCGTAGAGGAGCACAGGCACGTCCATCCCTTGTGTGTTTGAGAAAGACACGCATGCAGAGCACAGCAGGGCATGCAGAATTTGAACTTGCTAATGTGCCACACAGTTCTAGAAACATGGAAACAACACAGCTGCCATTGGGAGCAGGCACTCCTGCACAGACCCTTGGATGAGCAACGGCTCGTGCAGGAGCTCGTTTCACGAGTGCCCCCCTCTAGCAGTGACTTTTATGCACATGGAGGAAATGAGCAAAAGCTGTCAGAGGCTTCCTCTGGTGTGTCCCGGCCACGCCAAGCCAGGTGGCCTCTTCTCTTTGCTGGATGCTGCCAGCTCGATTGCCAAACTAGGCGCTTCCGTGGTTGTTTCTGTTCACAGCCAGGGCAGCTGCATGCCCAGAAAAGGGCAGCTGACTTGCCTCCCTGGCTCCACCCAGTGTGTGGGAGCTGTGCAGCTATGCCAATTCAAGGGCTGCCCCAGGCTTCCCTGGACAGCTCGCTCCCAAGCAGCTCCCACTTCGTACTTAGGTGGACGGTGCCATCCGATCTCCCAGAGGGGATTCCATTTCATCAGGATGATAAATGAGCAGCATACGAGGCTACATGTGGCAGGCACTCCTCCAGGGCCAGCCCTTGAACTATGTGGAGATTCTGGGGCGAAAGCCAAGGAAGGCTGCCTCAGCCCAGCACTGAAAGACCATCATGCCAGTGCTGGTACCAGGCACAAACACACTGCGAAAGGGTTCAGCAGAAGCTCTCCATGTAAGCAAACTGGCTGCTCAGCATCTGCCGTGTTTCTTTCTGCGACATGCTTTTAGGCGAGGGGAGGCTTGTTTTTGGCAGCCCCTTGGGAAGAACTTGCAGCTGGCACCTTGTCATCATTCTTCCCCTGGGCTCATCTGCCACATCTTCAAAAGGAAACTGAAGCAGAACTCCGTGCTTTTGCCTCAACCAAAGCCCGGAGTGAATTTCTCCCTTCTTTTTTGTGCACCGAAGGCAGGACTTTTGTGGGACAAGTGGATCCATTATATCCACACATAAAACGTCTCTCAGAATATGTGTGCAGGACTAATGGTGGTTCCAGGGCAGGGGAAGAGGGGCTCTGAGAGGTACTAATCCATGAACATCGACAGGTATTCCATGTCCCCTCCTTAACCGTCTTCCTGTGGAAAGAAAAGAAGGGGGAAGTAGCAGAAAAAACACAAGAGGCAGATTATAACTTCTGTGCCTCACATAAAATTCCATGAATTAGACAGAGTGGTTGCACCATAAAGGCTCTGTCTGGAAACACCCCAAGAAACAGTCACAATGAAATACATTTAGCAAGGTTATGGATAAAAATTCATATAAACAGAACCAAGTTGTAGAGAATAAAAAAATACAAGAAAAATGAAGTATAATGCAAGGCATTGGTCTCTCTTTTCCCCCTCTCCAAAGTAACCTATCCAGAGGTTCAATCCAACATCCAGTAAACCAGGGGTCCCCAAACTTTTTAAACAGGGGGCCAGTTGACGAGTGCTAGCAGTGGCCGTGGGCTGCCAAGGCAGTGCTGGCGGGGAGGTGCGGGCCGGTGTGGGGGTGGGGTGCACATGCGCACGCACGTGAGGTGAAGTAGAGATGGGGAGGGGAGGGCACGTGAAGCGAGGCGCTGACTTGCTTGTGAGAAGATTGTTTCTGAGTGAGTCCAAAACGACCTCCTCATGAACAAGCCGTCACTGGGTGTGAGCACAGCGAGGTGCTGGCATGCTTGCAGGGAGATAATTTTCTCCGATAGAGTCCAGAACAATCTGCCCACAAGCAAGCTGCCGCTGGGCAAGGGGCCGACTTGCTCACGAGGAGATTGTTTTATCCAAGCGTTTCCAAAACGACCTCCTTGCAAGCAAGCCGCGCACACGCCCACTGAGTGCAAAACCTGTGGGGGCTGGTTAAAAGGGCATGGAGGGCCAGATCTGGCCTTAGTTTGAGGACCCATGCAGTAAACAGGGACTGACTGAGTTATCTTTTCCCATCCTTCTTTAATATAAATCCCACTGTTCACCAATTCCACCAGAAAGCCAGATTTAACTTGAACCACCCCATAATAATTTCCTAATCTTCTGCCTCCATAGCAAAGTTGGGAGTGTGTATATCTTGCTTGTTCATGTTTATACTACAAAGAAATATTTTCACTAGAGAGAAATCTCAGTTTACCCATTCAGCAGAGCAAGAAGTAATTCGTTCATGATTCTTTGGAAGACTCCCTCAAGAACACAGGAGAAGTGATTCTCTCTCTCTCTTTCTATTGATATCTTATCTTTTCCTCTTTCAAGGAACTGAAGGCAGTTTACATAATTCCTTAGTCTCATACTCACCACAACCCAAGGAGGTAGGCTAGGCTGAGAGTCTGTGACTGCCCAAAGTCGTCCAGTGAGCTTCATGACTGGGTGCGGACTAGAACCCAGATCACTTGAGTTTCAGTCTCACACACTTAACCACTACATCACACTGGCTATCAAAGCAAGAGAAAAAGAAGAACTCAGAAGTCATTCCTTTAAGAGTTAGAAGCCCGATATTTAGACAAAATATTTAAATATCTTTGTACTCAGAAACATAGAAACAGAGCGAGTCAGAAGGAGCCACCCGGGCCATCTAGTCTGACCCCCAGCTCCAGCTGGCTCCACTCACGACATGCCCACCATGAGCATGTCCAGCCTATCCTTGAGCACCCTCACCGATGGGGCCTCAGCCACCTCCCAGGGAAGCCCATTCCATACCATTGGGGTCCTAACTGTCTGAAGGAACAGATACTGCACTGACTCTGCGTTACACATGCAATAGCATGCTGTAAATGTGAAGCAGCCTTCCTGTTCTGGGAAGAAAGGGTGGGCACAAAGCGGTAGAGAGAAAAAAGGCCAGACTAGGATGAATTTCCAGACTGGGAGAGCAGTATGAAAGTGAAACCAGCTGCCAAGAGCAGTTGTGTGCCCTTCCACACCCGATGCACTCTAGAAGCAATTGGACAATTATCTGATTGGGCTGGTGTAACTGGCATCCTGCACTAGTAGGGGGTTGGACTTGATGGCTTTCTTGGCGCCTTCTGACCCAGCTGTTCTGCAAATTTGTGAAAATGGGAGAGGAGGGAAAGAGACCTGGCCCACTTCACATGATCACCACTGTCTCTCATGGCTGTGAGATGGCGGGGCTGAATCTGAATGCATGACTGCTTTCTCCAGCTAGAGAGCCTTTGTATTGTTTTAAAATATCTATACACAGCTTTTATGGCAACTGTCCTTCCAAGCAATCAAAGAGGTAATATGCCCATAATATTTAAATATTGTATTTAATAATAATGTTAAAACTTGAGTACTCAAACTACAGCCCGTGGGCCGGATATGGCCCGCCATGCTCCTTTATCCGGCCCACCTCAGAGTTTTTGGACTTGCTTGGAGAAAACGATCTCCGAGCGAATCCAAAAGCTCTGAGCTGGTGCAGGCATACAGTGGTACCTCAGCTCACGAACACCTTGGTTCACGACCAAATTGGGTTACGAAGAAAAATTTCATGAAAATTTTGACGTGGGTCGTGAACTCCCCATTGGGTGGTAACCAAGATTTCAGCCATCCCCCCCCCAAGTGGGGAGATGGCCACAACTGCAGTTGCATTCATGCAGGAAAGATGTGCGTGATCACATGTGCGCTCCTGCAGGAAAGATGGGCCCAATCTCGGCCCTCTCCCCTCCCCACAACCAGCACGATCGTGGCCATCTCCCCCCCCACAGTGGGTAGATTGCCACAATTGTGCTGGGGGCAGGGGGCGGGGGAGATGGCCGAGATCACACTCGTCTCTCCGTCCCCCCGTGTGTCCTGTCCGTGCCCATCTCTCTCTCCCCCGCAGTCCACCTGCAACTGTACCCATCTCTCCCCACCCCAGCGTGCTGGAAAGACGGGCATGTGCAGGGATGATGGGCGCGATCTCGGTCCTGCTGGGGGGCAGGGAGATGGCCGCGCTTGTGCTTGGGGTGGAGAGGGGGAGATGGCGATCTTTGTCACTTTGCTTCTTCACATTTTTCTGATTAAAAAAAATGGTTCCAGAATGGATTAACCTTATTTACATTGAACCTTATGGGGAAATTTAACTTGGCTCATGACCAAGTTGGGTCACAACTACAGTCCTGAAATGGATTAAGTTCGTGAGCCAAGGTAGCACTGAGATCCCCAGCTGTTCTCATGGAGCAGGAAGGCTGTTGTGCGTGAAGGAGGCCCATCAAACCGCAGGGTCCCAAACTGCCTGGGACTTGACCAGGCAACACCTGCAACTTGGTTATTCAGACAGAGTTGCAATGCTGATGCTGACCATCTTGCCCTGGTGACCGACTGTTGCTCTGTCTGCATAAACCACATGACAGTTGTCCAGTCCAGATGTCACATATTGCACAGAAAACTAACTCCACGTCTGCCTTTATAGAATGTGTTCCTGGTTGGGCAGAGGCTGCAGAGGGGCCAGCAGGAGAGCACCTCCTGCACATGCAGAAGGCTGTAGATCTGAGCTTAGGCATCTCTGGGTAAGGCTGCTTGAATTCCTCCCTGAAACCCTGGAGAGCTGCCGCCGCCAGTCAGTGTCAGCAATGCCGGGCTGGATGGGCCAAGCAGAAAGCAGCTTCCAGGGTTCTCATGATTGGGCTGCTTGCCCTTCCCCTAGTACAGACAAGAGAGGAGGGCAGTGGAAGAGGGCATTACATATTTTCAGTGGCCTGATGGACTGTTCATTTGCTTTGGGAGCTCAACAGTTTGTCTAGAATTTAAGTTTTCCTAAACGAGGCAGCACTAAACTTCTCCTGTCTGAGCTCATTCAAGAGTCCATGTGAGCGGAAAATATGAATATCCCACATGGACATAATTTTACAACTGTTGCTCAGTTTTGAGTTTGCTAAGACAGCACACTGTCTAAGGCTCACAGTAAGAAGTGGTTTGTTTCTCTGCACTGCTGTGTGAGCTACAGGAAAAAACAGAGTGGTTAGGTTCACGTGTAATGACCAACCATGGTGCATTCCACTGTGGGATGGATTGCCATGTGGTCTGAACCCTGTCCTGGATTTACCATGTGGTACAATTGGTTTCTCTGAAACCACAGAGAGATACCATGGTCAGTCACATAGTCGCCACACTTCACCATGGCTCATTGGGGTGTATGCACCCAAAAACATGGCCACCACAGAGTGTGCACATGTGCATTATTGCTTGTGCTTTCTCCTTCTATGTGAGTCAGTCCAGGGTTAGCTAGAAATAGGCAACTTACTGAGAGTACTTAAGCCTACGCAACAGCATGGCAGAAACTGCTGACGTGTAACAAGAGTAAGCAGACGCAGCGAAGAACCTCGCACAAACACTAGCATCCATCTTGGGCGGCAGCCGCGCCAGGAGCGGGGCGCTTTCCGGGCCTGCGCGTTCCACGCCACCCGCGGCGTCCTCCTCCCCGCACAGCGCTGGGCCTCGTTCCCGGGGCGCGCCTGCCCGCGGCGAAGGCCTCTCTCCCCGCTCGGGCGCGGAGGCGGGAGGCCGCATGCGCACGAGCGGTCTTCTCCCGCGGGGCGGAGGCGCCAGCGCCACCCAGCCCGAGAGCCCGCTGCCTGCGGGGCGCCGGCCGGCCCCGCGAGGGGAGGACGCCCCGCCGTCGCGACGGAAAGCGCAGCCGGGCGCGACGGAAGTGCGTCACGCGCCTCGTGGTGGCGCGTCTCTGCGCGGGCCGGGCAGGGGTCGGAGCCGAGCTGGAGCCATGGCGAAGCCGCGCTTCAAGGGCCGCGCCAGCGTCAACCCGTCGGCGGCCAGCACCAACCCTGGTGAGTCCCCCAGGCCGTCGGGTCCGGCCCGGCCCGGCCCGCCTTGCCCAGGTTGTAGTGGCGGCCGGGCGGCGCCGTGGATCGGTGCTGCTCCGCCCGCGGAGGCCGCGGGGGCTTCCGCCGCCCTTCGCGTGCGCCCCCGGCGTGTTGCCGGGCAGTCCAGGGCCTGCTGGAGCGGCCCCAGGAGGCGTCGGGGGCTCGCGGGAACCGGCGGGCAGTTGGACGCTTCGGAGCCCCGTTGGGAAAGGGCTGGATTCTTCTCCAGGGAGGCGTCCTTGCCGGAGGCGGGTCCGTAAGCCACCCTAACCCGCGGCAGGGCTGGCGCGCATCGCGTGCGGGGGGCCCTGGAAACGGGTGAGTCTGTTGTCTGAACGCAGCTGCTCCAGCGAGCTGCAGCTGGTTTACCATTAACAACCCTTTTGGAGAATCCATGACTTGTTAGCTGAGTTCAAACACACGTTTCAACTACAAGGCTGGCTTGAGTGTTCTGCTGCCTGAAACCTGTCCGTGTCTCTGGGGGTATCAGGCCTTGGTCTCCCCATTCCAGGATGAATTAGTTGATTTGGAGGTTCAAAATCGGTGCAGTAGTGAGCACACAAACACTTGGTAAGCTAGACTTCCTGCCTCTCCTATAATTTTAATAATATTTCTTACGATTAAAAAGCAATTGCCCTGCTACAAACCAAAGCCTTGCTGGCTATTTGGGTCCAGAAGAGTTATACAGTGGTATCTCGGCTCCCGAATGCCTCAGTTCACGATCAAAGCAGATCACAAACGGCATGCCTCAGTTTGTGAACGCCGCATTGGGTGACAACACGATCGTGGCCATGTTGCTGCCATCTTTCCTGCACAAGCACGATCGCGATTGCAGCCATCCCCCCCCCCCCCCGTACAATCGCTATCGCACGATTATTGTTTGGACTCTCCCTCCAAACAGTAACCTCCCCCCACCTAGGTTAGTGTTCTCTACTGTACTGTACTTTGTTACTTTGTCGTTCTGTTACTTTGTTTCAGATTTTTGTGATTAAAGAAAAATTTACAGAACCTATTAACCTTATTTATGTTGAACCTTATGGGGAAATTTGACTTGGCTTATGAACAAAATTGACTTGTGACCACATTTGTAGAGGTCAGATCGAATTAAACTTATTTACATTGAACCTTATGGGGAAATTTGAGTTGGCTCGCAACCAATTTGGGTCACAACCAGAGTAGTGGAACAGATTAAGTTTGTGAGCCAAGGTACCACTGTATCTTGGAGCCCTTTGGTTTGCCTTTTTGGAAATGAGTGGTTCTTGACTGGCCATGCCACAGATCAGCCACTTTGCCGATGAGCATCTCCCCAGTGTGAGAGTGCCCACATCATTTTCTCAAAATTGCAAGTGTGCCCACTTGCACAAAAAGGTAGGGACTCCTGCTTCAGTGGGAACCCTCTTTTTATGCCAGTTAGCATTAACAGTAATAATGATGTTAGCCTTCTGTCTGCTCATTTACTTCTGCCACACCTGCTTATAGAATGTGCGTGGTGCAGCCATGGCATGGGAAGGCCAAGGAAGGAGACACTGGGCAGTCTGCATCATGTGAAGGATGACCCCAGTCCACAGTTTGTGAAACAGTGCACTGGAGCCAAATGAAGGACGGGGTGGACAAAAAGTGATGCTTTTAAGCAAACATTTCAGCATTTTTTTTAGTTTTAAAATAATTAAAGCAACCTTATAAATATATTAGTCTTGCATTCTCATAAAAGTCATACAGTGATTTTGTCCCACCTAACTTGTAATTCTTCCTTTCTTAACATGTTGGGGTTTCTGTTTCTCTAACTCTGCATATGGGAAAAACATAGCCTAGATAGAATTACATTTTGGTGCTTATGTGGAATTGTGCCAAACAAGGCAGAGAAATTAGTTAAAACAGAATAATTAGGTGACCCAGTAGATACAAATGGCATTTTTAAAAATAAATTGATTTTTCCTTTTCTAGAAACCATCAAACTTTGCTCTGACTTATCAATGATAGGCATTTTATTTTTGTTTGCTACTTTTTTTTTTTGTGAAGACAAGGATAGGCCAAGACAGAGTGAAACAGGAAGAAACAACATTGGAAAGAAAAAGTTGACAAAATTGTGGAGCCTGCATCCCCCTCTATTTTTATACAAAGGCTTGAATCCCTTATCACTTACTTGGAATATAATGGAACTTATTTCTGAGTAGACTTGTATAGGATTGCATCATTAACCTCAAATTGTTATTGGGAATCCACAAAAGAATGGCTTACAAAGTAGATAACTGTGAAACAAAATGATGCAAAACATGATTGTAAGATTGAAACAGTATAAATAATTCTCTATTTGGTTGTATGTTAATATGGCTTCCTGGTCAAGTATGTGCCTATGTTGAGGAAATGTATAAAACAATTAAATAGGAAACTTGATTTAAATCAACTTTTTTTTCCTTAATTGAAATTAATTTACTCTGCAAAAGGATCGTTAAGTTATGATCACTGTCTAATCTCTTCCCCCAACCCTCATTTGTTTAGATCGGCCAGCTGGTGCTGGAGGCCACAACATGCGGGACAGGGCAACTATTCGCCGCCTCAACATGTACCGGCAGAAGGAACGCAGGTGAAAAGGGAGACATACGTGTCATAATAAACATTCCTCAAAAACAAACATTGAAATGGAATCTGAAGGGACTTTTAATGACACATGAATAAATTGTTGGGAGTTGATGTTTCATTATTATTTTGAAATTACACTTTGTGATGCCACCTTGAGATGGTTTAACCCTTAAAGGTAGAGCAGAAATAGTTTTAGATCTTGATGATTAAGTTTTTTGCACAGTAGTTGGTATCTTTGGGAGGAAGAAAAACACAATTGAGGCTTTTAGTGAAATAAACTTACAGAAAAGCCTTTTCTTTCATTAGAAGCTTCCCTATAGGTTTCTTTTTCAAAGATAATGATGCAAAGCCTTTCACAGATTACTGTGCAAAAAAAAAAGAATGGTAGCCAGTTTGAGTGGGATGCCTTGAGAAGAGAGATTGAGGGAACTGAGTCTTTTCAGCCTGGAGAAGAGGAGACCCTGACGGGATATTTTAGCCAAGGAGGGCCCCTCTGACTCACTTTGTTTCTGTATTTCTATGTCTTTTTATAAGTTAGGAAATTCAAAAGCATAATGCAGAAATAGTAAAAATAATGCTGAATAATATGTACAGCAAAATATTTTCCTCATTCTGAAAGGATAATACTGATTACCACCAAAACCAGCAAGTTTTGATACCCTTCTCTTTCTGATGTCTTTTGTTCTGGATGTATCTGAAGAAGGCTTTCTTGTGTTTAGCATCCCTTGTTTTTCTCAGTTCATTTCCTGCTTTAGCCTTCTTGATGCTGTCCATACATTTTCTTGCTGTTTGTTTATATAGTGGTACCTCAGCTCAAGAATGCCTCACTTTACAGTCAGATCGGGTTGCGAACAGAAATTTCAGAAAATTTTTGACTCAGGTCATGAACTCTGCATTGGGTGACGATTGCAATTGCGCCTGTCTTCCCTGCACGACTGTGCTCAGAGGTGGAGTGGGGAGATGGGCGTGATCACGATCATCTCCCTGCATGAGCAGGCCCACGATCACACCCGTCCCTCCCCCGAGCACCATCACTTTCGCACGATTATGGTTTGGACTCTCTCCAAACAATAACCTCCCTCCCTCAACACTAAGAGAACCTTAGTGTTCTCTACTGTACTGTACTTTGTTACTTTGATGTTCTTTGTTACTTTGTTTCAAATTTTTGTGATTAAAAAATATTTACAGAATGGATTAACCTTATTTATGTTGAACCTTATGGGGAAATTTGACTTGGCTTGTGAACAGAATTGACTCATGACCACACTTTGGGTCATGACCAGAGTCCTCAAACAGATTGAGTTCATGAGCTGAGGTACCACTTTATTCTTCCTCTGTGGCCTGGCCCTGCTTCCACTTCCTGTACATTTTTTTTCTTTCAGGCTATCACTTAATTTTTCGTGGAGCCACATGGGCTTCCTCTGCTGTCTTCCACACTTTTTTCTTGCTGGAATTGTTTGTAGTTGTGCTTGGAGTAGTCCCACCCCTCTTGGACTTCTTTTCCCTTGAAGGTGTGTAGCCATGGTCACTTTCCCCCAGTGTTCCCATGGTTGCTATTTTGTCCACCAGGCCATCCCTGTTAGTTAGCATTAAATCGAGGGCAGCTGATCCTCTCATACCTTCCTCTACTTTCTGCTGGAGAAAGTTGTCAGCAACGCATGTCAGGAATCTCTTGGAGGGGCCATCCTTGGCAGAATCTGTCTCCCAGCATGTATCAGGGGAATTGAAGTCCCCCATGATGACTCCATCGTTCTTCTTGGAAATGCCGGCAAGTTGCTTTTCGAAGGTTGCATCCTTGTCCTCTTTTTGACTGGGTGGGCGGTAATAGATGCCAATCACTATGCTTTTCTTATTTTTTGCTCCCTTTAAATTTAGTCAGATGCTCTTAATGGGGCTACTAAGTTCCTCTTCTTGTATTTCTGTGCAGATATATGTGTCTCTTACATATAGTGCAACTCCACCTCCCACTTTGTCCTGCTTGAGGTTTTTTCTCCATTGAAATATATGTCTTTGCCAGGCAATGGTATGTCATGCTGTGCAGCTCCCTCCCCTATAGGTTTTAGTTTAAAGCTCTCCTGATAAAGTTTTTCACGCAGTGGCCAAACACCAGCTTCCCGTTCTTTATGAGGAGCAGCCCATCATTTGCCAGGAGTCCATCTTCCAGGAAGCTTAGCTTGTAGTGCCAGAATCCAGATCTCTCTTTACAGTACCACCATCATAGCTAGTCACTCCCCTGAAGGATTTTTCTTCCCTAACAGTTCCTCTTCCACATACTGGTAGGACTGAGGAGAAGACTCTCTGGGCCCCAGTGCTTTTTATTTTCCTCCCTAGAGCTTCGAAGTCTGATGTTATTTCAGTGAAGCATTTCATGGCATTGTTAGTTCCCAGGTGGAAGAGAAGGGAGGGGTATTTGTCAGTGGGTCATACAAGTTGTGTGAACTTGCTGGTTATATCCTCAATCTTGGCGCCAGGGAGACAGGATACTTGGTGATTCTCTGGATCACAACATAAACATTTTTTGATCCCGCACAAGAGGGAATCTTCCACAACTAGCACTCTTATTTTTTTGTTGCAAACCTTGCTATCCTTTTCCTTGTTTGATTGGCCTTTTGTCTCTTTTTCAGTTTTTTTACTTCTTTAAAACTTTTCTGGACCATCCCTTACCATGGTCTCAGGACAGTTTGACAGTAAGACAATATTAAAAAAAAGAACCCCACAGTGTTCTAATAAAATTTCCAACCAGCAAAAGGTGATGGCGCCAGACGAACCTCTCTGGGGAGCAAATTCCACAATCAGGGCACCACTGCAGAGAAGGCTCTGGGTAGTCATCCTCCTAATCTTCTTTAAGGAGGCCTCCCAGAGAAGGGCCTCTGCCTCATATCTTAAGGGGAGGCAGGCACACGTTGTCACACGTTGGCTCTCCTTTCATGTGATGCTCTCTGGTCCTTCCACCTCGTTCATGGAATTGGCTGATAAATATACTGTTTGTGTCATCAAGGAGTGCTCTGTGTGTGCTTGTTTCAAGAAAGCTAGAGCCTTTCTCTAAAGTGTGGGTAGAGTCTGCTTCCCTCTCATCCCAGTTGTAAACCAGTCAATTTCATGCCCAGTTGTGTGCTGGCGTGTGCTGTGCCCATGAGCAGGTGCTAAATGGAAGCCTTGCTGTGTTTCCCTAAACATCTCTGCTTTTGAAAGAGGGCCAAGTGTAAAATATGGAATCTCTTAGTGAAGTGTTTTTTTAGAGGCTCTGCTCCATGGCTTGGCAGAGCCTGTGGAAAGTGTCAGTGTTAAATATCAGGCATTCTTACCTTCGCAGCCCGATTGCCTTCCCACCTGACATGTGGCCAAGGAGCCCTTATTGTTTCCAGTTGTACACCTGGAGCGGAATGATTGCTTCTCTGCTGTGTCTGACTTTATTGAGAATTGCTTGTGCATTTTGGCTTTGCCTTACATGAAGGAGATGCACCAGCTTGTGCAATGAGTTCAGATCATAGAAACAGAGCAAGTCAGAAGGGGCCTCCCGGGCCATCCAGTCTGACCCCGGCTCCAGCTGGCTCTGCTCACGACATGCCCATCATGTGCATGTCCAGCCTACCCTTGAACATGCTCCCCGATGGGGCCTCCCATGGAAACCCATTCCATACCCTTGGGGTGCTAACTGTCAGGAAGTGCATCCTGGCATTCAGTGCCCTGAGGAGCTCCTCGACTTTGGGGGCAGGGGTGACTCCAACATCAGATCAGTTGAGTTTTGCTTCTGTTAGTCATACTTCCTGAAATCCTTATATTTCAAACATGTTTTGCCATCTTAATTGCCTCCATCCTGTCTCAGTGCAAGTCAGGCTGTTAGTTGGTCTGTTCAGCTCAGTATTGCTCACGTTGCCTCATAACCCTGCACTAGGAGTTTTTGCCCTGCTGGCAGATATTGCAGAACTATTGGGCCACAGCCCAGGACCACAGTATTTCAGTGGGAATGGCTCCCACAAGGCCATAGGAATGTCGATCAGAATTCCAGGGAATCTTTCCTCTCATAGGAACAAGCATGGGAAACTGGTCCGGCCGCTGCAGTTCCAGTCCATGGTGGCACCAGGCACAGTGGCCAGAGTGGAGCCCAACATTAAATGGTTTGGTGAGTATGCCTGCAGCAGTGCTTCAGGGAACGTTTCCTGGGTTGGGTTTCTTGGGTAGAAGATGTGGTGGTGGGCAGTAGTGACCTTTATTGTCCACCTGCTGGATTTAAAGAGGATAAGACACATTGCTGTGGTAAAGCACTGCCTTGCTGCTGTTCTTGAAGCATTATTTTACTGTTGTGGTGACACCAGGGTGTAGCAAGCACTGACTTTGGCCAACTTACGGTTTTTCCCATGTAGGAAACACACGTGTGATCAAGCAGTCATCCCTCCAGGTGTTCCAAGAAGAGATGAAGACAGTAATGAATGATCCCTACAGAGTGGTCATGAAACAGGCCAAGCTGCCCCTGTCTCTTCTTCATGACCGGATTAAGCCTCATGTGAGTGCTCCACTTGCTTCTTTAAGGTGGACCTATTTTCACCCCCCAACAGGTATCCTGGGTCTTCAGTTTGTTCCTTTTGATGTATGTGCACAGGTGCTGCTACATTCGCACCTGAAAATCATCCTCTAATTACATGGTGTGCAGGTACATCAGGAAGACTCAGGAAGTGCATATTGATGGGCCCTTCTGCTCACACATGCTAACATTACTCATGTATAGCTTGCAAGAGAGAACTAGACTTTGCCAGTCTTTGCTTCCTGAAGGAGGAAGGGGGCTTCTACTTGGTGCAGAAGGCCAGGGGAGAAGGTACTCACAGGTGTGACATAAAGCCACTTTACACCCTGTGTGTCTTCATGTTCATGCCAGGACCTGCTTCCTAGTTTTGTGCAAACTGGACTCTTCCTTGGGCTGTACTCCTTGTAAATCTTGCTGGCTGGAGAACAGCCCCATAGAACATTTTCCTGTTTACTGCTCCCCGGCCAGACCAAAGCAATAACTTGTGTTGCCCTGGAAAGCACCTAACATGGGGCTCAGTAACCTTGGTGGTTCTTTGGAGCTGGTTCCAAATTGCTCTTTGTTGGATGATGCATGAGATCTGGGCTTGTTCCTGTGGCAGAGGATCCCAGATGAGGCGTGGTGCCAGCAACCTCCAGACCTGGCACTAAAGATGGGGTATATTGGCTTTGTCCTTGAGCTTGCCAGAACCCCTCACCCCTCCCCTCAGCCCATGCTTTTATCTCCATTCAAAAATTCCCCTTTGCTTTGGCCTGCTAGCCTTGTTTCTTTTGTGTATCCTGGACAGTTTTGTTTTCTCAGGAGTTTCCATATGTCTCTAATAAAACAACTTAAATTAAGGAAAGTGTTTTCTGCAATCAAGCCCAAAATGAGCAGTGTTTGCTGGCTGTAGGAGACTGTGTTCCAAGAAAGGGGCTGGCATTTGAAACCTGCCTTTCAAAGGAAAGACCAAAATATGGGGCAGATTATCCTTGATAAATATGATTTTTGGCAGGATCTGCAGCTCTGTTGATGAAACAAAGCAATGAGTGGAGATAGCAGTTGAATTTTCATCCTTGCAGTTTGAATTATATTGAATGAATGGATACCAAGAGGAGAAAGGGAACAGTTCTCTCTGGCAAGCCTGGATAGACCTTAGCTGTGCAGGACTGTAGCCTCTTTGAGGAAAGCCTGAAGTTTGGGCAGTCTTTTGAGCTGAGGGATCTTGTTCAGAGCCAAGGCAATTCTTCTCAACTTTTCTTTTAGAATTCCAAAGTCCACATTCTTGACACAGAAACATTTGAAACAACATTTGGCCCCAAGTCACAAAGGAAGCGACCAAGTCTCGTGGTGAGTGATGTGCAGTCTCTAGTAGAAAATGCCATCGTTGAAGCCAGCAACTACAGCCGAGACAAGGACCGGGACCTGGTAACAGAAGATACTGGAGTGAGGTAAGCTCTTTGCACATTTTCCTACAGAAGGCATTTGGCCTCTTTCCTCTGCCACCCCGCCCACCTGTTTCCTGTAGATTGAGGTAATGATAGAATATTTTGTCTAATAGAGAAAGGAGGCTTTGCCTTGCAGATGGATTTTACTCATGTGTAACTGTGTGGCTTTCTGTCTCGTGGAATGGGCTGAATCCCTTCCACGACCAATCCAGCTGACTTGGCTCACATCACTGAGCAGCTTCCTGTCATGACGGTGTTTGGCAGTTGTACTGAATCTCTAGCTCTGTTCCTGGCAGCTCTGTTTCTGGTGGTGCACTTGTGTTCTGTGGCCACTTCCTTTCTTGTCCTCCCTCCTGTCTGCCCATGATGGCCTTCCTGACACCGCTGCTTTGGGTGGGTGCTCGCTTGCCTCTTGGGTCTTGGAACGGCTGTGTGACTAGGGGTTAGCACAGAAATTGAGCAAGGTGAATTACTCTGTTCTTTGCAATCCTCCACCTGGGGATGGGTCCTCCCCCCCCCAAGGGGTTCTGGCCTGCAGGTACCTCTAGTAGATTGACTCAGTGTAGCACCTCACCTGTTGATGGTTCCATTCAACTCCTTTTAGGGAGGAGGTGCGAGAAGAAATCTACAAGAAGGGGCAGTCCAAGCGTATCTGGGGAGAACTTTACAAGGTATGGATATGAAAAGGAAAGGAGGGGTCTCTGTGTGGCTCATCCAAATTTGCCAGGGCTTGGATTAAGGGGGCACTGTGGTTGCTCTCCCAGCAGATCACCGGAGCTGCATCTGGAGAGGCCTTGTGCTGGCTCTTCCTGCCATGGCACTCTGTGCTCTGCCGCTGGCTCTTGCCTCAGGCCATCTCAGGGAGGCTTGCTGTTGTTTGCTCCTTGTTGAGCTGTAGCTTGTTGGAGAAAACTGGGCAGCTGTGAGGCCACAGATGCTTCCTCATGCTTTCCCCAGTCTTCCCAATGATGTACCCTACAGATGTTTTGGACTACAACTTCCACAAGCCCTGTCCATTGGCCAAGCTGGCTGTGGCTGATGGGAATTATCCTAAAAAATATCTGGAATGCAGAAACTATTAGCAAAATCTGTGTTCTCTGCACAGATTGTGCTTATTTTGTCTGTCTCCACACCTTCTTGTGCTCAAAGGAACCGTCTCAGGCGTATTTCTTAGGTTCTTGCACATATGCATGTGTGTGCACAAACTAGTGTTCCATTAAGAAATTGCATTGGCTGGGCAGTGAGAGGGGGAGAGAGTTTTTTGAGCCTCTGGCTACAGCTATTGCTTTCAGGAAGCCTGTCCCTTCGAATCTTTGGTAATGAAATCAGAGCAGATCAGCTGCTCGTTGCCTTAACACTGTTTCTGAACATAGCCTGGTGCCCTTCAGCAGTTTGTATGTGACTTGCCTGTAGCAAATCCAGGTGTGTTCTTTGCAGGCTAAGGTGTTTCATCCCTTCTCATTCATTTCAGAGTGCGGTAGCATTACCAGTCTGGAATGGCGGCTTCAGCTGGTGGGATGTGGTGGGCCGAGGTGGCCTGTTTCCCTGGAATAGGTGTTGGACGCTTCTTCCCAGTCTTAATTTTTCTCTTGCCCTCCCTGTGAATTGGCAGGTGATCGATTCATCAGATGTCGTTGTACAAGTGCTGGATGCCAGGGACCCTGTTGGGACTCGTTCGCCACATGTAGAGGCCTATCTGAAGAAGGAGAAGCCCTGGAAGCATCTCATTTTTGTCTTGAACAAATGTGATCTTGTGCCCACGTGGGCCACGGTAAGCCTCTTGCAAGTGGTGTGCCCAGTGGTGGAGCAGGAGCAGCTCTTCTTGCCTGTGGAGGAGCAGTTCTTCTGCTGGTGCACTTCTAAACCTCTGGGAGCTGACTTATCTGCCTATCTGAAATCACTCTTTGGTTCCCATCAGACAGACAGACAGACTTACTTACTTACTTACTTACTTACTTACTTATTTATTTGATAAATTTCTATGCCGCCCCTTGCCACCTAGCCTCGGGGCGGCTTACAACAAATCAAGACTTGAACGAATTCCTTTGAACAAGTGAGGAAACCAGAGCTGACTTATCTGCCTATCTGAAATCGCTCTTTGGTTCCCATTTTATCTATATATCTATCTATCTATCTATCTATCTATCTATCTATCTATCTATCTATCTATCTTTCTTTCTTTCTTTCTTTCTTTCTTTCTTTCTTTCTTTCTTTCTTTCTTTCTTTCTTTCTACCTACCTACCTACCTACCTACCTACCTACCTACCTACCTCTATGCCGCCCCTTGCCTCAGGGCAGCTTACAACAAATCAAGACTTGAACGAATTCCTTTGAACAAGTGAGGAAACCAGTGCTGAAATACTGGTTGGGTATTTGAAAGCACTAGACAAACATTGCCTGGTAGGCTTGAATAGAGTTTCCCAGCAGTCCCTTCATGCTTGGGTACCTGTGCCTTGTGAGCTGAGGTGGTGTATGACTCTTTGTTCTTTCCTTCTAGAAACGTTGGGTTGCCTTCCTCTCCCAGGATTATCCAACCTTAGCCTTTCATGCCAGCCTCACAAACCCCTTTGGAAAAGGAGCTTTCATCCAACTATTGAGGCAGTTTGGAAAGGTACAATACATCTTTATCTTGGACATCCAGTGTCAGTGAGGAGCCCTGGAATGTTGGAGCTGTGATTCTTTCACAAGTGCACACGAGCAGTTCCATGTGGCCCTGCTTCTCTGGGTACTTGAGTTCTGCTGTTCTAGAAAAGTTAATTGGTCAAGAGGACCCTGAATCTTCCATGGTTGCGGAAGAGGTATGGGTGCTCTCAAGTCTTGGCACAAGCTTCTGTCTATGGTTCAGTTGGTCTGGTTGCCCTGTGCTAGTTTCTGGCATTGAGGGCATAACTGAGGATCTTCCAAACATAGTGGAAGAGTTTGTAGGCACCAATCTCAGCAGCTGCACATGCACCACACTTCATGGCTTGTGTTGTGAGGGGTGGGGTGCAGTGAGGGGGAGGGACAGTGCCACACAGGATACCTGAACCATTAGGCTGTTTAAAGAGCACCAGCCGATAACGTCTTTCTGCATATGCTACATTTACCAGGATGTCTCAACCATCAATGAGTAGAAAGGAGCCCATAGTTTTGTGACCCCTTTTAGACACCCATCTCTCATTTGGCTGCATCAGTAGACCAAGTGCATGCTAGTGAAGAACAGCTTGTCTAAAACTCCCTTCTCTAAATGTTGTGGGATGTTAATAGCCAGCCTGCCTTTCTCTGTATGCTTTGTTCTTCTGCAGCTACACATGGACAAGAAGCAAATTAGCGTGGGCTTCATTGGTTACCCCAATGTGGGAAAGAGTTCTGTGATCAATACACTCCGCTCCAAGAAGGTCTGCAGTGTGGCACCCATTGCAGGCGAAACCAAGGCAAGCCTCACCATGGACCGATCCAAGATGTCTCTTTAGTAGCCCTTTTGCCCCTGAGTACAAGGGGCCGCATGGATCAGAACCATGTGTGTTCCTTGCTTCTAGGACTATGCTGCTTGACTGATGATGTGAGATGCAGACAGCGCAGTCCCTGTGTTCATGTTTGGAGCCTGATGGTGGGCAAATGGTGGCCCTCCAGATGTTTAGGCCTGCCGTTCCTATCATTCCTCACCATTGGCTGTACTGGCTAAAAATGCTGGGAACAGCAGTTGCCCGTCCTTGTACCAGCCCTTAAGGGCAGATTGCTTCAAGGTTTTCCATGGCGAAAAGACATTAGTGTTCTGTGAGGCAGAATAAATTATGAAAAGTAAATGTGAAGGTTGCAGAAGAAAATACTTTGTGCACCATTTGGACCAAGGGGATCTTTTAGCAACTTATAGGTATGAGAGGGGATGTCATGTGGAGGAGGGCCAGGATTCGTTCTTCCCTGCAGTGGAGGGCGGGATGGGTTCCAGTGGGGCAAAGCTCAAGGAACCAGGCTTCAGGTCGGATGTCAGAAAGTATGTCCTGATGTCAGAAAGTATGTTTGGACCCCTCGGAAATGGAATGGGCTTCCACAGGTGGTGTTGAGGCCCCGTCACTGAGGGTGTTCAAGGAAAGATTGGACAACATGTTGGGGATTACCTGAGCGGAGCTGGCTGGAGCCGAAGGTCAGACTAGATAGCCTGGGAGACCCCTTCGGACTTGCTTTGTTTCTATGTTTCCATGTTTTTCCAAAACAGGATGTGAACAGAAATTAGCTGAAGCCTCTTCCTGATCAGTCTGACAGGAAAACTCCATGGGACTGGATGACCAAATAGTCTAATCCCTCTTCAAAAAGGGCTACAGCTGAGCTTCTACCAAACTGTGACAGGACAAGTAGATGTCTTGGTAGTGACCAGAAGAGAAACATGTTGCCACTTTTGCCCAGTTGACTCAGAGCAAAGTTGTAATGTTTCTTTTCTTTGAGCTTTTAAGAGCCGGTGACTTACGAGCTGTCGATGCTTAGCCGTGCCATGGCTGCTTTCTCCCGATTTAGAGGAGCTGCTGCCATGTTTAATTCCATTTGAAGAAGGGTAAAGTCCACTCCATTCTGTCCTTCACAGGTGTGGCAGTACATCACCTTGATGCGCCGCATATTCCTCATTGACTGCCCAGGAGTGGTTTACCCCTCAGGAGACACTGAAACAGACATTGTACTGAAGGGAGTGGTGAGTGTCGCAAGAGAGATTTAGGATGACCCAACACCAGTCTGATATCCATACTTCACCATGGAAGTACCCTTGAAGTCCAGTGGCATGCATAGTCTTCACATAGACTTCTGCGGCAGTGGATGGAGATGCATGTGCAGGCCTGTGGGGCCCCTTCCTTATCCTTCAGGGCCCTAAACTTTCTCACTGACTGCTTCCAGGTGCAAGTAGAAAAAATCAAGAGTCCAGAAGACCACATTGCTGCAGTGCTGGAGAGGGCTAAGCCAGAATACATCCGTAAGACATACAAAATAGACTTCTGGGAGAATGCAGAGGACTTCCTCGAGAAGCTGGCCTTGCAGACTGGGAAGCTACTGAAGGTGAAGGAACCTGCTTCTGCTTGCCACAGAGAATCGCCTGGGATAGGGAAGGGCAGTGATGGCAAGCCTTGTAGAGACCAAGTCTCCTAACTGCAACCCAAAGCCACTTATTCATCGCAAAGTGCCAACACTGCAATAAAACCTGAATACTGAAGTTTTAGTTTAGAAAAAGCAGCTCACAGCCAGTCCAAGCAAATCCTTGGCAGCACATTGACTGGCCATGCAAAAGCTTGGATGAGTCGTGGCTAATGACTCACGGCTTGTGATGTCATTGCCTGGCGCCACTACTCCTTTCCGAGCATGTGCACGCTGCTATCCAACGCTCGGCTGCTGGGGCAATGCAGGGGCGACTTGGCTCATGTGCCAGCAGGAGGGCTCTGCATGCCGCTGCGGCATGTATGCCATAGGTTTGCCACCACTGGGGTAGGGTATGATGCTGCTGCCCTGGAAAAGCAGCCTGCCAGGTCGCTGGCTGGCCAGCCGATTGCTGATCTTTGACGCAGTAGAGTGGGCTGCGCATTGTGCTGGGGAGGGATGCCACAGCAGGGAGCTCTTTCGCCAGAGTGGACAAGCAGGCAGGCAGGCAGGCACTCTCTGAAGTGAATGGATTCTGCCTCTTGAGTGTCCTTGTGGATGAATGAATCCAGCCTGCTCCAGGGAGAAAGGCACTGCACGTCTTTCAAAAATAGTCCCCTTTTACTTCTCTCCATGTTGTTGTGTCACAAGCTGGGTTTGAAATGGATTTCTCATTGTCACTACTTGATATACCCAGGATACCCAGCAGTGAAGGTGCAAAAAGGTGAGTATTTCTCAAGGCATTTTATACTTGTGGATGGATATAAGCCTGTCTTTTCCTTGTGCAAGAGATATTTAATGGGGATGGGTTCTTTTGTAAGAAGATCTTGTAATCCATCCACCGCTTGTCCTGTAGCCAGAACCTGCTGCCCAGCTGGATTAATGGAACTAGATGGACACCCGGAAGCAGACTCTGCTCTTGTCTGACTGGGGGAGGGACTGTTCTACACGCTTTGCCCCTTTTCAATATGACTGTGGCCATTCCAGGGAGGAGAGCCTGATGTGCGGACAGCCAGTAAGATGGTGCTGAATGACTGGCAGAGGGGCCGTATTCCCTTCTTTGTAAAGCCCCCAACTATGGAACAGGGTGCACAGGTAAGGCTGCATGAACATTGTGAATGGGTATTTAGAAGGAGAAAGGTGGGATATAAACAATAATATATTGATTTACAACAGTACGTAACAATAACCAACCAGTATCTAAAAGCAAGTTCAATTACTTTGATGATAAACACTTGACCTTAAGGAAAGCACAGAAAACAGTAGGAATGGCTGGTTGGATGATAGTCTTACAGCACTAACATTTCCCACCCTCCCTCTGAGTTAAGTGGGCGGAACAAAAGGGAGCAGATTTACTAGAATTTGTGGGCCTCATATCAACTTCCACTCATAAAACTAGGTAATGGAGGCCTTCCTTAATATAAATCATTTATGTTTTTAAATACATTCCTCAGTGAAACTTCCAAGTTAAAGCCATAAAGCCAAGGGGACTTGGGCCCCTTATGTTCAAGCCATGATCAAGTCATCCTGGGGAACACAGACTTCTGGTTCTAAAATGAAATCAGGAGTCAGGCCAACTCTCCAAACTCGAGTCCCTTAAACAGCTACAAGCTTAATCTTGAGGGATGAGGGTGGTGTCATAGTTATTCTGTGACATGGTAAAGCATTTGGCATACGCCTATAGCGTGGGTCCTCAAACTACGGTCCACAGGCCTCATATGGCCTGCCATGCCCATTTATCCAGCCCTCCTCAGAGGTTTTGGGTTAGGGGAGGTGGCGGCTTGCTTGCATGGAGATCATTGTGGAGATCATCGGAGAAAATGATCTCTGAGCAAGCAAACTGCTGCCTTGCCATGTGCACCTGCTCCCACCTGGATATGCACCCCCCCTCACCAGCCCATGCACACCACCAGCACCACCTTGCTGGCTCGCCCCCACCACTGGCACCTTTCAACTGACCCTCTGTTGAAAAAGTTTGAGGACCCCTGACCTAGAGGTATTCTTTGACTTATCCTTTCATGTGCATTTGAAACATCTCAGAGTGGTTTAATTAAACCATGTTTCAGTGAGCCTTGATCAAACCTTTTGTTGCACCAGTACTGTTGTGGAACAAATATAAGGGCAGAAAGTGATGGGTTGTGTTGGTGTCTTCTATTTTCAGCTCACAGCAGCTGTCCCAGAAGGACCCGCAGCTACCAGTGAGAGAGAGAGCACTGAGAATATTCAGTCAGCAGAGGTGCTTGTCAGCGAGGCCAGGAATGATGACTGCCTCGACTTAGTGGCAACACAATGGCCCTTGTCCCATGTACGGCAGAACTTTGGGAAGATCAGTGTGGCCCCTCAGTTCTTGCAAGAAGACCTGGTTCCTGTAGATGCATCAGATGTGGAAGAGACTGACAGTGATCTGGAGGAGGATGGGGAGAAGAAAGGAAATGAGGAGCGCTGCCAGCAGGGACAAGCAGCCAGCAAGGCAGGCACAAAGCAAGACACAAGCACAGTGCTGAAGTCCCTGGATGAGAAGATTGCCAAATACAAGAAATTCTTGGCCCAGGCCAAAGCCAAGAGGTTCTCAGCAATAAGGTAGTGCCTTTTCCAGTAGGGGGTGGCTCATGCAGGTGTAAAGATGTGAGAATGAGCAGCCACTCTTCTGCAGTAACGCCAGGCTGGCCAGATGTGAAGTGCCTTCCATCCATGGAGGCAGCCCCAGTCATGGCATCCTGTGAGCCGAGCCCACTCAGAAGAGGAGCCAGGCCGCATGCCGCACAGGAAGCCCGCAGAACCTAGGCACTGCTGGGTGGTGTTTCTCGAGTGCCATCCTTTCTGACCCTTGGATTGTGGCAGGATTAAAATAGGCCTGGCAATGCTCTCACAGGCAGGAAGCTGCCTTTGAATTAGGACTACTCTGTGTGGCACACTAGGTTGTTGCTGCCATTGTGCTGTGAGTTTCAGAGGGGATATTTCTCTCGGAATGAGTTGTATGCAGCCCCCACGCAGGTGCTGGGACGGCTGGAACCTCTGACTGTCACAGGTGAAGGATACATTTTGACAATAAGGGTGTGTACTAATGGTAGAAAGTTGCAGGGACTGAGATAGGAACAATGGCTGGGAAAGAGGGAACCAAGGTTTGGCAAGTACTTAATGCCTGCCTGCCTACTTTGCAGAATTCCTAAAAAGCTGACTGAGAAAGTATTTGCAAAATCACCAATGGATTCTGTGACTGTGACAACTGATGAGACTGGAGAGCTCTGTTACAACACTGGTAAATATGCTTTGAGGTCTTATACTGGACAGAGTTGGTGTATTTAGGGCTTCTATCAGCATGTATATAGGAAGAGGGAGAAGAGTAGTGGGACCACTAAATAAGGAGGAAGGAGATCCAGTAAAAGACACAGATGTTAAATGACTATTTTGCCTTGGTGTTCTCCCCAAAGCAGGATGGGAGAGATCCGCATGGGAGATTAGATGAGGTTGGGGACTTAAGGGCACAGATTAGAGTCACCCCCCTCAAGAAGTTGAGGGGCTCCTCAGGGCCCTGGATGTTACCAAGGCGCCCAGCCCTGATGGGTTACACCTGAAAGTACTTAGAGAGTTGGCGGGGTTCTCTCACGCCCGCTGGCCTCCATTTTTGAAGCCTTGTGGAGAACAGGTGAAGTTGCAGAAGACTGGAGGGTGGCATCAGTGGTCCCAATTTTCAAAAAGGGTAGTAGAAGGGACATTATAGATCAGTTAGCCTTACGTCCATTGTAGGAAAAACAATGAAAAGGCTCATAATAGCGAGAGATCTAGTGATGCTAGATAGGGAAGGGAGGCTGACAGCCACACAACATGGCTTCCGCAGAAACAGGTCCTGCCAGACAAACCTTGTAGAATTCTATGACAAGGTTTCGAGATGGCTAGATGGAGGGGATGCAGTGGATGTGGTTTACCTGGATTTTAGCAAGGCCTTTGACAAAGTGCTCCGTGATACCCTGGTTGAGAAACTGAGGAGTTTTGGGACACACCAAAGCACTGTCCGATGGATTAGGGCACGGTTGACTGACCGAAAGCAGAGGGTAACCATTAATAGGGAATCATCGGGATGGCAGCCAGTGACAAGCGGGGTCCCCCAGGGCTTTGTCCTGGGGCTGATCCTGTTTAATCTTTTCATTAATGACATGGAAGAAGGAGTGAACAGTCTACTGATCAAATTTGCAGGCAATACTAAAACGGGCGCAGTGGCCACAACTGAGGAGCAGGTACTCCAGATCCAAAAGGATCTGGACAGACTAGAGAAGTGGGCAGGAGCCAGCAGGATGGCGTTCAGTGTGGATAAGGGCAAGGTCTTGCACTTGGGACATAGGAACGGGTGTCATAAGTACAGATTAGGTGACAAGTGGCTGGAGAGCAGCACTTGTGAAAAGGACCTAGGGGTGCTGGTTGACTGCAGGCTAAACATGAGTTAGCAGTGTGATGCAGTGGTCAAGAGGGCAAATGCCACCCTTGGTTGTATAGCCAAGAGAGGCATTACTACCACTCTATACGACTCTGGTATTCCCGCAACTGGAGTATTTTGCTCAGTTTTGGTCCCCTCATTATAGGAAAGATATAGCCAGGTTCAGATATGCAGATGATACCACTCCAATGGCAGAAAGTGAAGAGGAACTAAATAGCCTCTTGATGCGGGTGAAGGAGAGCGCAAAAATTGGCTTGAAACTCAATATTAAGAAAACTAAGATCATGGCATCCGGTCCTATCCTTCCTGGCAAATAGATGAGGAAGAAATGGAGGCAGTGACAGATTTTATTTTCCTGGGCTCCAAGATCACTGCAGATGGGGACTGCAGCCAAGAAATTAAAAGACGCTTGCTCCTGGGGAGGAAAGCTATGGCAAATCTAGACAGCATAGTAAAAAGCAGAGACATCACACCACCAACAAAAGTGCGTATAGTCAAGGCTATGGTTTTCCCAGTTGCAATGTATGGCTGTGAAAGCTGGACCATAAGGAAGGCTGAGTGCCAAAGAATTGAGGCCTTTGAATTGTGGTGTGGGAGGAGACTCCTGCGAGTCCCTTGAACTACAAGGTGATCAAACCAGTCAGTCCTAGAGATCAACTCTGACTGCTGTTTAGAAGGCCAATTGAAACTCAAATACTTTGGCCACCTAATGAGAAGGAAGGACTCCCTGGAGAACAGCCTAATGCTGAGAACAATAGATGGCAAAAGAAGAAGAGGATGGCAGAGAATGAGATGGCTAGATGGAGTCACTGTAGCAGTTGGTGTGAGCTTGAGTGGACTCTGGGGGATGGTGTAGGACAGGAAGGTCTGGAGGAATGTTGTCCATGGGGTCGCGATGGGTTGGACACGACTTCACAACTAACAACAACATAGCTGGGTTAGTCAGTGCAGCGTAGGGCCACAAGGTTGGTGGCTGGTTTGCAGTGGAAGCTGTATGAGATGAGACTGAGGGAACTGGGCCTGTTCAGCCTGGAGAAGAGGATACTCAGGGGATCTGTTGGTGACATACAGGTATGTGGGGGATGTCACATGGAGATGGGTAGAGACCTGTTCTCCCCTGCAGAGGAAGGCAGGGCACGCTCCAGTGGAGCAAAGCTCAGGGAACCAAGGTTCAATTTAGATGCCAGGAAGTACTTCCTGACAGTTAGGACCCCGAGGATATGGAATGGGCTTGCACAGGAGGTGGTTGAGGCCCCATCAGTGAGGGTGTTCAAAGAGGCTAGACATGCACATTGTGGGCATGTCATGAGCGGAGCCACCTGGAGCTGGGAGTCAGACTAGATGGCCTGAGAGGCCCCTTCTGACTTGCTCTATTTGTATGTTTCTATGTTTAATAGTGCTCCATGGAAGGCTTGGGGTGGTTGCAACCAGCAGAAATGTGCCCTGATTCATACTGCTTTCCTTTTCCAGCCCCAAATATTTGATCTATTTGTACTCTTTGTTTTTTACTGCAAGGAACTCTTCTTAGCTTCTATACTAAGGAAGCATATATGAGGCTATGTGTCAAGTGGAGTATAAAGAGAGAGGGATCATTCTGAGGCTGAGCAAAGCCTATTTCCCAGCATAAATATTGGAAGCAAATAGATGGAGGGTAATCCATTGCCCTGCCTTGTTTGGCTCTTCAAGATGACTCCAGCTGGCATGTGCCATCATCATTAAATGTGTACAATTTTTCTTCCCTTCATTCTTGGAACACTGCTTTTAGGGAATCTGAAGAAAGTTGAGAAAAGGAAAGTAGAGGAGGATCAGGACCTGGACACCAGTACAGTTAAGAAGCCTTGCACAAAGCAGAGTTCAAAGGAGGTAGGTTGCAGCTGTTCATACAGACACAGATCCAATGCAAAGGAGCCTGCTGCAGTGCATTGTGCAGAAAGGCGCTCAGCATGTGTCACTTGGCATGTAATCAATTTTCCCCAAAAACGTATTCTTTGTGTCTTTGAAGCAACAACAACAACAACAATTTGCTGGTGGTCTTTAGCAAATGTTTTTTCTTCCTATACCCAGACCTCCTCCTCCTTCCTTACTGTGAAAATGAGTAAGCATCTCAAGTACGAATAGATCTTGTTTAGAATACAGCATGCAAGTTGAACAGGCAAAAACTAGTTGCCACACATGCTAATTGTCACAGTTTAGGTAGCTAATATGTATTTTGCTACAGAATATGAATGGGGTTGATGGCAAGAAAGGCCTTTTGTGGGGGACAGCAGTAAAGTTTTCCTTGACCACTTGAAATGGGGTGGTGAGGGCTGCTAGGCAGAAATACTTTAGAGGTTAGTACTGCTGCCCCTGGATTGCCCCCAACCTGACTCTGAAGCATTCCATTCATTACCAAGCAGTGAAGCTTTGCACCTAGCCACTACCCAAGGTGCTCTTAATTGTGAAACTGTCCTCCAAAGCAAAATCTGAGTGGGTTTTACTCTTCCATACAGTTTTGCCCTTGTGAGGCAGCAGAGGGAGATGTTGCTTCATGCTCAGTTATACAGTGGTACCTCGGCTCACGAACCCCTCAGTTCGCAACCAAATCGGGTTGCAAACAAAAATTTCATTAAAAATTTGACTCAGGTTGTAAACTCTGCATTGGATGGTGACTGGGATCGCGGCCATCTCCCCCTCCAGCATGATTGCATCTGTCTTCCCCCCCAGTGGCCTGCATTCGTGCCTGTCTCTCCCCCTGTAGCGCACCAGAATGACAGGCACATGCAGGGATGACGGGCGCAATCGCAGTTGTGCTGTGGCGGGGCGGGGGGATGACCACAATCTTTGTTGTTTTGTCACTTTGCTTTACATTTTTCTGATTTTAAAAAGTTACAGAACGGATTAACCATATTTGCATTGAACCTTATGGGGAAATTTAACTTGGCTCATGACCAATTTGGGTCCAAACCAGAGTTCTGGAACAGATTAAGTTCATTAGCCAAGGTACCACTGTACTTGCAATGTGCAAAGTCTCAATGCTGGTATGCTTTCCCTCCCTTGCACTAGGTAGGCATTAGCCTTCCTTTGCGCCCCCCTCCCCTCCAAATCTTCTGGTATGGCGAGTGAGCATCAAGGGCATGGCACACCCTTCCTAGGAAAACTCACCTGCCCTTTTTGTTTTAATTTTGCTCTCTCATTAAAACTTGCTTTTTCAGGCAGGCCATTAACTAAGTTTGGGTAGGCTGTATATTTAATAATCTGCTTCTGTGCTGAGTGGGTAATCTTACTTGTTCTACTGACTGCTTTGTGCCATGGATTTTAAAAATCTGTTCACTGTAAGAAGTTACCTTTTCTGTCTGCTTGACAAAATAGAGGAAGCAGAGATTTGGACATTTCCATACATGCAGAAAGTAACAGCTGTTGATATTGTAAATTTGTGCTGGGAAGGCCTGATTTAAATAAAAGTATGTTTGCTCTGCTTTCACAGAGAAGAAGAGCAGAGCGGCAGCAACATTCAAAGAAAGTTGGTGTCCGATACTATGACACTCATAACATCAAGAATAAAAATAGGAACAAGAAGAAACACAATACAGGGAGACAGAGACCAAAAACTAAGATAAATAAACATAAGCAGTAGTTTCTGGGTGTGTATCTGCTCTGGATTCATGTGTCCTGCTCTGAATGGCCAGATGGACTCTGAAATGTTACACCAATTAGAATTTTCACATGGAATTTAAAGTGTAACCCCCCTCCCCCCAGCAGAATATTAGTTTCCACATGATTGTGGTCAAAACTAGGAAGGGTGGCTGCTCAAAGTGTAACTATTTCTAACCCTAGTTCTGTGTTCCTTTACTTCAGAGGCAGGGCCAACCCCTGCCAGTACCAGAAAAAAACTGGTAGGTTGCAGCCATTGTTGATGGTATAATAGCTGAACAGAGCCACTCTTAGCCTTTTGTTTTGTCCATTTCTGCAGGGCAGAACATACCCTAAGTTATGAATATCCTAACTGCAACCCTCATTATTTTTCTGAGCTGAGAACCTTTTATGCAGTCCTGAATTTAAGAGTTGTCCTTACTGTTGGAGCTAAAATGATCTTTGAAAACTACACACATCAGCTTGACATAAAACAAGACTGCTGCTAGTTCACTGGGGAGCCTGGGACCTAACAAAAGGCATAAAAATGTTTTAAATAAATAAAGTGTTAGTAGGAAAGCAATGAAAGCATTAGATAAGGAGAAAGCTAGTTAGGGAAAAGACTCCTCCAGCTTACCTTGCTGCTTACCAGGCAAGAGGTTGAGCACCATTTAGACCAAGGTTCAGAATTGTGATGTCATTTAATGTGGCACAGCCTGTTGCCTTGCTGTATTGACAACAGTATTAACAGTCAAAAGTACTAATGCATTAAAAAAATCTCCCAATGAGTATGAACTAATAAGGCAAATCCAAAACCAGTTAAGAAATTATTAGAAGTGTGGAAGTGCTTGAGTCTTAGTTGATCCAAGTGAGAGGAAGCAATTTGGGAACTGATCTATTCTTTTGCATTAGGCTGTAGGATGCTCTACTTCTTTGGTGCAATGATTCCTTCAAGCTGTGCCTAAAATACAAAAGAAAGGAAGGCAATTAATAGTTTCTTTCTTCTGCCAAAAGGTGTGCATTATGCAGCTGGTGTAGTATTGAGGGAAAGAAACAAGTCAGGATTTTTTTTCTCATTCTTAACATTTCTTACCACCACATGTTGTATAAATTAGATATACTCATTCTTGGCATGCAGATCTGTTGTGTTATGGAAGGAAGGGATGAGCTGGCATTCTTTCCTGGCAATGACATTCTCATTTCATAATGTAAAACAATGCAGAGGAAATTGAATCAAAGTTGCTGAAACAGTGGTTTGCACTCTCTCCTTCCAGGCCTGGCCATAAAAGCTCATGGTTGTCCAAAGATGCATCAACTTTTGAGATTCAGGCTTGGAAAAGTGAGACACTTGATGCTCAATTAGGAGAAAACAGAATGGGTTAGTGAGCAGCTACCAGGTGCCACAGCCAGTTTTTCTTGTAGATAGAGTAGGGAGAACAAGAGCATTTTTCTTTGCAAAGTGTTGCCTCCTGGGTGAAACTCTAACTCAGAATCTTTAAATTGTTGTGGGGTTAAGTAGTTACATGAATTAGGAGCAAGCACAATGCCTACTTCAGGAGGCTTACGCCTAAGCATTAAAACAAGGGTCAGGTAACTTGGTGTAGGTGCTCACACCAATCTGAAAAGCTCTGTCTAACCCTGGGAGATGTACTACCGCAATCTACAACACCAATTGCCAGGGCAGCACACAAGGGTGTGATCATAGCTGCTGTTCATGGAGCCCCTTTAGTGCCACTCACTTGCTATGTTAGGCTTCTGCCAGTAAAGCAAGTTTAGTGTTCCATAGAGCTGACTCATTCTAGGTACAGTGGTACCTCAGCTCACAAATGCCTTGGTTCACGAACAAATTGGGTCACGAACAAAAATTTCTGAAAATTTTTGACTTGGGTCGCGAACACCGCTTTGGGTGGCAACCAAGATCACAGCCATCCCCCCGCCCTCCGAGTGGGGAGATGGCCATGATCGCAGTTCCGCTCATGCGGGGAAGGCGTGCGTGATAAGAGGTGTGCTGCTGCAGAAAAGGGAAGCAGCAAAGCAGAGCCGCGGGGGAGATGGCAGAGATTCTGCCTGTCTTTCCTGCAGGGGCGCGCCTCTGATCAGGCATGCCTTCCCTGCACGAATGGATCTGTAATCGCGGCCATCTCCCCACCCCCAGTGCACCGTTTGCGCCCATCTCTCCCTCCCCCAGTGCACCCGCAATCACGCCTGTCTCTTCCCCCGATGTGCTGGGATGATGGGCACCTGCAGGGATGACAGGTGCGATCTTGGTGGTGCTGGGGGGATGAGGAGATGGCCGTGCTTGTGCTTGGGGTGGGGAAAGATGGTCGCGATCTTTGTTGTTGTCACTTTGCTTCACATTTTTCTGATTTAAAAAATGGTTACAGAACAAATTAACCTTATTTACACTGAACCTTATGGGGAAATTTAACTTGGATCACGACCAGAGTCCTAGAACGGATTAAGTTCATGAGCCAAGGTGCCACCGTATTCTGAGTCTTAAGAATTACTACATAATACCAAAAGTTAGGACCATGTTGCAATATTCTGAAAGGTTGCCCAGTCCAAAGTAAGAACATAGCCTTGCCTGCATGCAGTCAAGGTAGATCAGAGACCATGCCAAGTTGGTTTTATCAAGCAAATTGCTCCCCACAGGAAAAGCAGCCCTTTTCTCAAAGTCAGTAATCCATCTGTGTTCAGGGAAAGGAAAAGCATCCATCCTCCTTGGGACTAAATGCAATGTCATGTTAGAACCAGCAAGGCCCAGGAAAGGAAATTCAACAAACCTTGAGCTGCTGGTTGGTCCGTTTCAGGAACTGCACCTCCTCAGTGTGCTTCTTCTCCTCTACTTGTCGCCTTTCAAGTTCCCGCTTTTCAATCGCCTCACATTTAGCCTTCTGCTCATTCACCTGCCTCTCCAAGTCTCGTTTCTCATCCTCCAACTCTGCAATCTTACAGCAGAAAGCACAACCATCAGGCTTGGATATAATAGGTACACAGTTATCCCCACAAAGTTTCCAGATGTGTTAATACTTGAAGCAGGCAAGATGTGGCTATCATTAAAATTTAAGCTGTTTTCGTTGCTGGAGTTGGGGAGCTCTGTTTTGGACCTGTTTTGTCACATGGCTGTACAGTGAGATGAACTGCACCTGTGGCCGTAATGGCAGTACACACAACTTGAGTGCATTGGATAAACCTGGCATGTTGTCTCTTCGGGACAAGTCGTTGGCCTTCTTCACAGAGGGGCTTAGAGGTCCTCTCCAGTTTTCTGTCTTTCCATGGGGGCCGCACTTCCTTTCCTGCCCTCCCCGCCTCTTGCCAATGGCTCTCTGGCCAGTGAGTATGGAGGCGCAGGAGCCACACACCTCCACTTACTTTCCTTTCCATGTCAGACTTTCCCTGCTCAGCCTGCAGTGCCTTCCTCATGCCAAAGGCAACACTACTCTCGTAAAGGGTCTGGTAAGCTGCTATAGTCATTCGAATCTCATCCCGCACACGTAACAGCAGCAGCCCTCGCTCTGCACAATTGATAGTCACTTCCCGGATCAGTTCATCTGCAAGGTAATGGCCACAAATTAGGCTGTGTCTGGGAAAAGGCTGAAGATACACTGGTGATATGACAGGTTGGGAGTGAAGGGAGGTCAGAGGCCACCAGAAGCTCTTGGCAGGTATCCACAAAGGGAGAGCTTTGGAATTGGCCAAATCATGAACTGAGTTGATTCCAATAGATTTAAGAAAGTCCACATCCAGCTGGGGCTTCTCCAAATTGAAGTGTGTGTGTGTGTGGGGGGGGGCACAAATCTGGGTTTCTTAAAAAAACAACTAAACCCTTTCTTCCCAAGCTTTCTATATGAGGAACACAATCATGTTGGGGAGGAGGGAATGCAAGCTTTGCCACCGGCAGCTCAAGCTCTTAATCACAGTGGATGGTTTTAAGAGCTTGCTTCCAGTGCCTCAGAATAGGCAAACTGAAGAACCGACCAATTGTTCTTTTCTAGTTGTGTCTTGCAGAACAAAAACACTGAAAGGTTTTTTAATGCCTGTCAAACCTGGGAGGGTACAGCATTGGGTATTTCCTTGGAAAATGTTAGATGGTCAAGTCCAGCCCTTTTGCACTTGGTGTGACTTTGGTGTTAACTAAACTAAATGTGCCTTAACTACTTTTTATTCATCTATTTTCAAGCACCTATGCTTATTCTTCAGAAATCTTAGAGGGGTTTCCAGACAAATAAACCCCTATGGCATTTACTATTTCTCTACAATAGACCAAAGAACCAGTGGGGTGGGGGGAGGAAGTAAATCATCCTCCCTCTAACACCTTCCCCCAACATGCATTTATCCTTCAGAATTTGGGATCTTAAGTAGGGTTACATCTGTGCTGTCATTCTCATAACAACAGAACACAAGTAAAGAATGATAAGCCTTCACAGAAACACCTCAACTGTAAAGACTGCTCTTTCTTGTTAGCTGCAAATTCATGTCCGACCCATTGCGACCCCATGAACAACATTCCTTCAGGCCTTGGATCTTACATCCAGGTTCCTATGAAGTATAGATCTTTACTTTCACCACCAGATACATCTGCAACTGAGGGATTCTTGCCCGCAGTAGTATACCTGATGGTCATCTGAATTTGATTCCCCCATTCCTGTCCATTTTAGTTCACTGATTCCTAAGATGTCGATGTTCAGTCTTGTCCACCTAATGAGAAGGAAGGACTCACTGGAGAAGACCCTAATGCTGGCAAAAGAATAAGCGGACGGCAGAGAATGAGGTGGCTGGATGGAGTCACTGTAGCAGTTGGTGTGCACTTAAGTGGACTCCAGGGGATGGTGGAGGACAGGAAGGCCTGGAGGAGTGTTGCCCATGGGATAGTGATGGGTCAGATACAACTATGCGACCAGCAAAAACAATCTGCCTAGAGAGTCCTATGAGTAATACTGAATAGACGTTTAATAGATAAGTAAACAGAACACCTTGGTTGATTTCTCTGAAATGCAGCAGATATAGGCCCCTCAGAGAGGGTAGGTATCTTTCATTTAGGGCCAACATGAAAAACACAGCCTCCAACAGGAGATAGGAGGATGAACTGCCAGAGGGCCCCGCATCTGAGGGAGGGAAGGGGTCCCACCGCTCCCTCTCTGAGCGCTAAGCACTCACCAAAGCACTGCGAGTACAGCTCCCGCCTAACGGGGCAGATGCCTGTCTCGCGGGCCTGGCGCTGTTGTAGCTTGAGGTCCAGCTGCTCCTGGAGATGCACGACGTCCATGCGGGTACTGGGGGTGCTCGACACCTGCTGGATCCACAGCTGGTTCTCCTCCATCCATTCTCTGCAGCAAAGCCAGCAGGCAGGCAGAGGTCGGCGGGCGGCCTGGCGACGGCGGGCAGCGCGAGGCGTGTCCCCCCTCGAGAAGGCAGGAGCACCACGGGCTACCGCGCGGCGGCGAGCCGAGAGAGGCAGCCGGGCGCAGGCCCCGGCCCGGCAGGAGGCTCACCTGGGCGGCAGGATGGCGTTGAGGATCTCCTCGGCGGACTTGCTGAGGTCGGCGGAGGGCAACGGCACCTTGCCCTTGGGCGGCGAGACGGGCGCCGCCGCCGGCTGCACCTGCGGGGTCGCCTTCAGCGGCCGGGCCTGCGGGGAGCGGAGCGAGCGCAGCTGAGGCGGGTCGGCCGGGAAGGAGAGCACGCGGCCCGGCCCGCCCCGGCCCCCGGCCCCCGGCCCCCGGCCCCCGGCCCCGGCCCCGGCCCCGGCCCCGCCTCGACGTACCTTGGGCGACCGTTTCTCGGTGTTGCGGCTCACTAGCACCGGCGTCTCGTAGCGGAGCAGGGAGTCCGCGGGGGGGATCATCTTGGCGGCCGGGCACAGTCTGCGCGCGCGGCCGCGGTTGTCACGGAAACGGACGCGCGTCGGGCGGCCAACTCACGTGGTCGCTCCCTAGGTAGCCGTACGCGCAGGCGCAGCCGCGACGCGGGAGACGCATGTGCGGAAGGGCGCCGGGGGAGCGGCTCATCTTGGTCCCTGGGAGGCTGAGCGCTTCCGGGTCGAACGGCTCGCGGAGACCAGGGAACGGAGAGGAGAGACCGAGGCGCTGTCGCCATGGAGGCACCTGTGCGCCGGCGGCATAGGATGCGGAGCCCGCGCGGAAGCCGCTCCCCACCAGGCGGCGCGGGATCCAGCCGGTAATGTTTGCGAGGCTGCCGCGGCGCATCGCGTCCGCGGCGCTGGGTGGGGGGCCCCCGCGCGGCGAGCGTCGCGGCCTGCGGCCGTCCCGCGGAATTCGCGCGGCGCTGCGGCGGAGAAGCCTGCGTTCGGTCGGGCCGGGCAGGCGGGCCGCGTGTTGCGCAGCCGGGCGCGAGGCCGCCTTACGCCCTCTCGCCTTCGGCTGCCGGGCGCGCAGCCGGGATTGAACCAGGGCGTTGGCGCAAATCGTAGGCCTCCCTGGTCCGGGTTTCTCCGCCTCCGCCGGTGGCTATGCGCTTGCCTGATCTGGGCTTTGTTTCTTATCAAGATCCCACGCTAAAAGGAAAAACAAGTCCTCGAGCAGAAGGAGGAAATCTCCCCGAGAGAAAAGGAGCCGAAGCCCCCACCATGTGCTGGCTAAAGTCAAGCAAGTAAATGGACATTGAGGTTATCCAGCTGCTACATAGCGATGTTCTTGATGTGAGAGAAAATGGGGTAGACTCTGGAGCAAAACAAGGATGGACACATAGATGTGCTTTTTTGACATGCAAATTATATCCTGGACAAATGCTGAATTTACTAGTTTCTGTACCTGTTTTCTATAGGACTCTTTATATTAGCACACTTAAAATTTTTGCTTACGCATCTTGGTCTCATCACTTGGTTTGTAACTTGGTGGTTAGCATTTCAACTTTGCAGTGATACTTTTTTAAGCAGATTTTTTTTTTCCCTCCCAAGGCTCTTCAATGACAATAGAGTCTTATGGAGCATTAAAGTTTAGTTTGTTTTGAACAAATGCTCTAATGGTCAGGAAACTTGTCATTCTCTCAATGCTTTGGCCTGCAATGCCCATCAGCGCCAAACAGAAGAGCCAGAGTTGAGGGATCTTAGGGGTTGTAAGTCAAAGCATCTGGAGAACTGGGAGCTGTCCATCCCTGTAGCAAGATGGCTCATTAAAGATTTTTTCCAAGTTCCACAAAATGTTGTGCTTTAATGCATTTGTTAGCTTTTTAGATGTTACAAGGCTAACATGGTCAGTTCTCTGTAACCTGGTCCTTCAAGGTTTTGTGGCTTCCATTTTAATTTTGAGGTAGTTAAACTTGTTTTAATTTTATTATGCCTGTCATCAAATCAACTTGTTGCAGTATGAATTGAAAGATCAGGCTTAATTCTAAAAGTAATACTGAAAGTCCGTGTTGATTAATGTTGCTTAATTTGATTTTAAACTTTCTTGTTATTGTTTCACCCTTGCAGGAGCGAGAAGATCGCCCTCGGAGGGGTCATGAAGAACGACAGCATCGAGATCATTTTGAGCCTGAGCACAGGCGGGAGAGAAGCGATGACAAAGACAGACACCAGGGCCATTCAGGCCGGAGGAAGTCTCATAGAGATCAGCCTGGGAATCACGAAAGGCAAAGAGATGCTCATCGTTTCCAGGATCAGCAGGCACAGAGGGAATTCTATAATGAACGACGGCGTGAGCATCGTCAACAAGTGGAAGCGAGTGGTGATGAGGAGAATCAGGAAGCAAAGGGGGCCAACAACAACACAGACAAAGAGCCTGGCAATAAAGAAAAGCCAAGCTTTGAACTGTCTGGTGCACTTTTGGAAGATTCTAACACTTTCCGTGGTGTTGTGATCAAATACACAGAGCCCCCAGAAGCTCGCATCCCCAAAAAACGATGGCGTCTATACCCTTTTAAGAATGATGAGGTTCTCCCAGTTATGTATATTCATAGGCAGAGTGCCTATTTGCTGGGCAGGCACCGGCGCATTGCTGATATCCCCATTGACCATCCCTCATGCTCCAAGCAGCACGCTGTCTTTCAGTATCGGTAAGCTTTGGCAGGGGCAGAGGTGCTTTGCCACCTGTAAACTATGAGGGGCCACTTCTAATTTGCTTTCTGTAATCTGTGTGGCACAGAACAGGAAACACTCTTAATGGCTTCTACTGAGTCATTTTGTTAGCCAGGAGTGTGCCTCCTGCTTGCCTTTCATTCCTGTCCAGCAGCTTTCTGCTAAACATATTTACTGTGGGTTTTGCCATTTTTTAAAATTGACTTTTTACAGAGAACATTCTGAGAGAATAGTTCTTACTGTGATTTTACTGATTAAGAAAAGTCAAGTGGGGCATCCCATATTGGAGGAAAAGGGTTGCTCTCATTACTGATTTGCTACTCAAATGAACATGCTCTCTGTCTGTTGAAGAAATCTTGGTTTGATTACTTATCAGTTCATTAGTACAATAATGTGTGACATAGATTTATTGTTAATAGTGTCTGTGTCCATGACACTGTACAGAGAATAGGACTGAGCTCCTTAGCGTATGGGATTAAAACAGACATGGAGAAACATAGGAAGAGTGAATGTTGGTGCAAATGCAGCAGGGGTGGGAAGTGACAGCAGTTATGAGTGAGATTAGGGAGAAGGTCTGAGGGGTGCCTAGAAACTGAGCTTTGAGGGAAAAGATGATCATATATGGGCCATTCTGGAATCAAGTTCTCAGCTTCAGAGGTCATACGGGCTTAGTTGCTTCAGGAAGCAGGAGGCCTTTGGACAGCTGAGGATGGTGGCGATGAAGGAGCAAATGCTCCATAATAAGGGATTACTGGGATGTAAGAGTAAGGAGCCATTGAATAGTGGGAAAAGCTTTTGGGAGTTTTGAGGTAAAGACAAGTTTGCACAATAGCCAAGAGAAGAAAATCAGTGCAGCATATAACAAAGTGGCACTGCACAGCCAGAGCAATTAAAGAAATGAGTACGTTTGGCAGAGAAGTGCTGAGAAGCATGTATTGGTATAAAGCAGCTCATGGAGAAGCAGCATGATTCCACAATAGATGGTGGGGGCGGGGTGAGGGAAACGTGAGAGAAATGCATTCATTTCACAGAGAAAAGTATAAGAAAAGGAAGCAAAACCTTGAAGAGGATAGGGAAGGAACAGACTCAAAGGTCATGCGAGGCTGATGGCAGAAGAGTCAGCTCTTGGTTTTCTAGAAGTGTTCAGCTGCACACCTGACAGAAAGCCAGGCTGGGAATAAGAAGAGCAAATGGTTTACTAGAAGAATGAGGGAACTACACTGAGAGTTGAGGCCAAGGGTAAATTGTGGGTGCAAACTGAAGAAAGGGGAGAAAGGAGACAGGTGGATCAAGTGGAAGGAAGACAATGCAAAATGTGGAGAGGGTGAGCAGTGTACAGTGCTAAAGGAAAATGTAGGATAATCAGACAAAGGAATTTCCATCTGAGGACTTGGTTCTCAGGAAATAGCAGCAAGTTCTTACCTTTGCTTTGCTAAATTCATCATTCTGGATTGTTGAATGCTAATAATCTCAATTTTAACCCAGGAATAAAGCATGGGTTAAGACTGGGTTGTTTAATCTTTAGCAACACAGAATGTTAGATTTAGAGATCTTGACCTTCCTCCTTGTGACAGCCTTTGAGGTACTTGGAGAGGGATACCATGTCCCCCCCTCAGCCTTCTCTTCTCAAGGCAGAACATGCCCACTTCTCTCAGTCTTTCCTTGTAGGGCAGTGTTTCCAAACCCTGGATCACTTTTGTTGCCCTCCTCTGCACCCTTTCTAATTTTTCTGCACGTTTCTTAAATCTTGGTGCCCAGAACTGGACAAAGTTGAGTCCTTTGTCCTTTCTCACAATGAAGTTGACCCATTTTCATTTGCTTTCCTTTAACTTTTTTTTTAAACTTTTTTTTAAAAAAAATCCTCACAAATCAGGAAAAACAACCAGCTTTCCTGCTCCCTGTTTAGGCAGTATCCAGCTTCCCATTCATGGTACCACAGCACTACTTTAGAAGGAATATTTGAGAGTTCAGAAATGGGCACACAAATCAACATTTCAGATTAATTTTTCGCTTCCATTAATGCCAAGTTGCTCTCCGACTGAGAGCATTTCAAGCCTCTGCTGAGGTTCCAGGTGGGGGAGGGTGGGCTCTTGCCGTCCAGGTACAGCAGGTACCTTTCCTGTAGATTGTCCAGTAAAGGTTTGGACACCTTCCTCCTGACTGGCCAGAAACTCAAGCCATGGTGAATTTATTGCTGAGAAAGGGATGCCCGAGAGATTTCTCCCACAAGTTCCCTGCTTTAATGCCCATGGAGGATCCCCTTTTGCACTCAACCCATGTTGACAGTTCACGGACAGATAGCTTTCATGGCTTGGGGTCTTTTTAAAATGAGGGTTTAATTAGGAATTGGATGGATTTGTACTCCGAGCAACTCTGAGCACATCTCAGTCCAAACTCCCAAGATCTTCCTCCAAGTTCTCATTTTAAGAGAACCCACTGATTGTAATGATTGGTGATTGTTGTGAGAACCCAGTACATGACAGAGAGATGACGCCTGGATTCAGTGAGGGCAACTTGATTGAGGAACCTAGGAAGGAAAAGATCATTGTCTCCTATGACTGCTGTCTAAATGAAGAATGTTCTTTCTGGAAGGGAGGTGGGAAAGGCAACCAACAGAAATGGGTGGCTGGTCCCAATATGATTTGAAGAGCATCTCTGGTGGAATCAAGAATCTTGGCTTCAAAACCATCTGGGCACAAGTTCACAGGCTACACATGGAGACAGGTATTCCCTTAGTTGGGAGGGGCACAGAACTGCTGCTTGAGCAAAAATGTGGTCTCTGCAGAATTGAAAGAGGGGTGTGGAGGAGAAACCAAAAGATCAGAGGCAGTGTGAGAGCTGTTCTTATGACAGTTTTGCTTCTATTCAACACGACTCTTTGTTTCTTGCTAGGCTCGTGGAGTATACCCGCCCAGATGGCACAGCAGGCCGAAAGGTGAAACCGTATATCATTGACCTTGGCTCAGGCAATGGCACATTTCTGAATAACCAGCGAATTGAGCCCCAGCGCTATTACGAATTGAAAGAGAAGGATGTGCTGAAATTTGGGTTCAGCAGCAGGGAGTATGTCCTCCTGCATGAGTCTTCAGATACCACAGAGGTGGACAAGACAGAGGAGGAGGAGGAGGAGGAGGAGGAGAAGAAGAGGAGGAATCTACCTGACAGCATGTTAGGGAGTGGACTGAACCCTTTTCTGCAGCTGCACTCTAATCCTTAGGGTGGATTTTGGGAGTATTGCTGCACTGATGCCTCTCACTGCCTTAACTTCTGCTGTCTGTTGCTGGACACATTCTGGCTTGTTCTGGGAACTTTCCATACATTCACTGTGTTGATGTTTTAAAAGCAATGACTGGTAAAGCCACAGTTGTTTTATGGGTGACTCTTGTCTATCAGATGGTGCAAGGACCCAGGGTGCTTATTGGGTGACTGCCTGGGATAGCAGCCATGGTCCTAGAGCTACTCACTGTATCTTCAGTTTTAAAATAAAACCTCGAAGCAACAAAGCATACTGGACAAAGCAGGGCCTTTTCCAAATAACCAACCCTTTTCTTTTGTTCTTTCTTTTGTTTTGGCTTGTAAACTGTTTAAATATAGATGCTACTTATTTTTTTAAGTAGAATTTTGGGATAGACAAATGCTAGTTGGGTGTTGTATGACATCTCTTGCTGTCCTTATACAGATAAAAGGAAACATGAAACTTGTATGGATTTCTATGGCTCATATAGGCAATTTTGCATCAAAATAGGTATTCAATGAGATACTCTGCAAATTCCAGGCAGTAAGGTCTGAGGTGAAAAGAGCCCACAGTGTCTTTCTGGCCTTCCTAGTGGTGAGGTGGGGGGTTGAATTTGTTTTTGTGACACCTGGTTTGTCCCATGGATCTGTTTTTCATTTAGTGTGGGGGTATAATTTCCTACAGAATATTTAAATCTAGTTTACTTTTCTTAAACCCGTTAATAGCTGACTGGTAGCAAGAGGAAGCCAGTGTAGTAATTAATGGGAAGGTACAAGAACTTGTTCCACAGTAACCTTTTCATGTCCTGAAAACTTTTTCTATTCCTGCAGCTTTGTGCACAGGTACAGTGCAATAAAGAAAACACAACTTGCTACACCTGAATCAGTGATGTTCCTTTCTGGCCCTTTCTGTTTGCATAAATGTATTGCATACTTAGGAGAGTGTGTGTGTGTGGTTTGTCTAAGGAACAATATGAAGTGTGTGTTATTTTTTCGTGGACTATTTGGATCAGATTGCAGGTTTTCAAGCAGTTAGTGAAGCAGACACTTCTGGACAGTAGCATCTCTAAACTTCTGAATCCCTATTAATAAAGGATTTCTAAATATAGTTTGAATGCCCTCACTGTTTTTATTTTGTTTAGCAAAGCTACTCTCTCATTTCTCTAAAATTTGATCTATCAAAATCACGAGAAATACATATCCTTTATTTGTATACCCATGGTACAGAGACGGGTAGAACTTATCTAAAATTTGAATAAGATGCAATTTGTGCTTCTTTTCATATTAAAAACCTATGTGTTTAGGATAATTTGAAAGGGTCCATTTATATCAATTCAGGATGAGAATCCAAATGTTTCCACTTTCAAACCATTTTTGAGGAAATTATGTTTGGGCTTATACCATAGTCCAAGGATCTTGGCTGTTGCAAACCTGGGTTTGATCAAAAGAAGAATGTGAAGGAATGGATGCAAAGTCCTCCATGTTTTCCAATTCCTCGATATCCACATGGAGCCTCTGGCTGAAGAAAGATGGTAATTGACCAACTGACCATTGGCACTTCTTTGTTTTGAGACTCAGCCCATGGGTGAATCTTGATCTTGGTATTCCTTTGGGGCTCTGATCCAATTTTCTTGATAAGACTGAAAAGTTCACTAAATTGTATTTTTGCTGATGTGTACATTCTGCGTGTTTAACATTTTTATTCTAACTGGTTTCATTTATTATCGATCAAAATATATCTCAAACCAAAAGAAAGCGTGGTAAGGCTTTGGTCACAGAGCCTTTGCTCCTGAAGCTTGAGCCTCCAGCTCTTACTGGGAGTGGCCGGCCCAGCTTTCTGCACTGCTGCTTTCTCTGTCCCTTCCAGCACCAGTCCAGGAGTGGGAAAGCGCCCTCGACAGTAACTGCAACGGCTCCAAGCCCAGCGGCGCAGGGGCAGCAACACGGGCTCCTGCCGCGCTTGCTAGGCCGCTTGCCGCGGCGTCCTCCGTGGGCTCGCCATGCCTCATCTCGGCCGCCGCTCCGGAACGGGCCGCCCCTGCTCGCCTCCTTCCGCTGTGTCCCCGCGCTGGCTCCCCAGTTCACAGCAGCTGTGCTTTTGCTGCCAGGTCGTGCTCCCGGCCCCGGTTTTCTCTCCCGCGGTACCCGGCCCCATCCTCGAGGGCAGAACGCTCCTTCCAGAGAAGGCAAACCCAGAGAGAATCGGCGGAGCCTCGCGGGGGGCAGCGCGGGAGGGGTGGTCGGCAGCGGGCGGCTGCCCCACTTCTGCGCGGCGGGGCGACCGGGGCGGCGGGAGTCCGTCCTGCAGCCCGACCAAGCCGCCGCGGCGCTCCAGAAGCTCCTTGGAGCGCCCGCAGGCCGGCGCCGGCTCCCCGCGCCCACGGCAGGCCCCGCCCCGCCCCTGCGGGCCCGGTGGGCCGGCCTTCCGCCGCGGAGGAGGAGGCGGCGGCGGCGTCTTCCGCTGCTGCTCCGCGTGGCCCGCGCTCTCCCGCCTGGGCCGCGATGGCGGCGCTGCACGGGGCGGCCGCGAAGGCCGGCGTGCCGCCGCAGATCCCAGACACCCGCCGCGAGCTCGCCGAGCTGGTGAAGCGCAAGCAGGAGCTGGCGGTGAGCGGCGCGCTGGCGGGTGGGCGGTGAGGCCTAGGCCCGGGGCTCCCTGGTGCCGCCGCCCGCGAGCGGAGGCCCGGCCCGGCCCTCCTGGGGCGCTCGCAGCCACGGGGGCGCAGAGCCGAGGCCGGCGCCGAGGGGCTGCGGGGCGCGGCCGGCCCGGCCCGGCCCTCCCGCGCTCAGCCGCCCCTCCGCCCTGCAGGAGACGCTGGCCAACCTGGAGCGCCAGATCTACGCCTTCGAGGGCAGCTACCTGGAGGACACGCAGATGTACGGCAACATCATCCGCGGCTGGGACCGCTACCTCACCAACCAGAAGTGAGTGCGGGCCCTCCCCTCCCGTCCGGCCGGGCGCGGCCCTCGCCCGGCCCGGCGCGGCGCGTCGGCGGGAGGCGGTGGGGCGGGCGCGCGGGCCCGGCGGCGGCGCGGGGCGCCTCGGGGAAGCCGCCTCGCGCCGCCGGCCGGGCCCTCACGCGGCTCTCTCGTACCCAGAAATTCCAACAGCAAGAACGACCGGAGGAACCGCAAGTTCAAGGAGGCGGAGCGGCTCTTCAGCAAGTCCTCGGTCACGTCGGCGGCGGTGAGTGCCATCGCCCGACGCGCGGCAGCGACCCCTGCCGGACCCCGCCTGATCCCCCGGCCGCCCCCGCGCAGCGCAGCCTGGGGAGCTTTCCGGGGGCGCCGAACCGATCCCACTGCTGGGCCCTGTTCTTCACAAAGGCATGGAAGCGGGGGTGGGGGATGGGAGGGCTGCGATTCTTCCTTGGCAGCCCCCTCCACTCTCCTCCTTCACCTCATGAGCCCCCCAGCCATTCCCCCTCCCTCCTTGCCTGGATTCAATTGTTGTTGCAACTTTTTGCAGGGATGGGGAACATGTTGTTCTCTGCCTGGTGTTGGATTTCTGCTACCATCATCCCTTACCATTGCCTGTCTTGGCTGGGGAAGATGGGAATTGTAATCTAGCATCTCAAGGGCTGCCTGGGATAGGAAAGGAAGCCTTCCAGGTGTGAAACAGAGGTGTCATCTCCTTCAGATTCCTTGCTGTTCCTCTCTGGGGCGAGTTCTACCCTCAATGCACATCAGCCTGCAGTCTTGGAAGTTGAGGTGCATCCAGATGCAGTGTAGGCTCTTCTCCATGTCCCCTGGCGCGCTCCTTGTCTTTTTCTATAAAGCTAATGTGCAACCCCAGAAGTGGGGTTGTCGTCCACAAAGGTTGGGTTCAACCCTGGTGAGCACGGGAGCCAGTCAAGCACTCCTGGGGGTGTGGTGGAAAGAACTTTATTCTGCAGTAAAGAGTCTCCCTGCACAAAGCAGACAAAGCGGAGCCCCAAGAAAAAAACAACTTCCCTTTTTAGCACATTTTACCGGAGCATTAGCAAGAGGAACGGGAAAACTTCCTGCGCTCGCCTAGTCTTGTCTTTCAGGGTCCCGCCACTGCTTCCTTCCCAAAACCATGTATGGGCACATTGCAGGGAAACTCAGGTCTGCCCTTTGGGGCCTTGGGCCTTCTTGCCTCTTTAGTCCCATTTTGCTGCCTACCGTTTCACTTTGCATTTCCAAATGCATTGCTCGTGCCATGGGCTCGGGCCAAATATATTTTCATACTTCACTGGAACTCCTGGTAGGCACTGAATAGAGCGACAGGCCATGGAGAACAGCAAGCTGGCAACTACCAGGCTTATATGAAGGTACTTTAGCCAGCCAAGGCTTGGCAGCCAGGAGGTCACCTATTCCCAAAATTCCCCATTGTTGCTTGGTGGGACACAGGCTGCCTGTCTAACGTTGGCTGCATGGTCGGTGCTTTGATCATAGTTATCGAGGACCTATACGCAGCACCTTTCCCTTATCTGGACGCAGATACCCCCATCTGAAGGCCGAATCCTATCCAGGGTGCTCTGTTCTGCAGGGCCATCTGTCTAAGCGCCCATTGTGCTATTGCTAGTCCCTTGGAGGCATCACAGTTTCCTTTGCTCCATCTCCACTGGCTTACAGATCTGCTCCTCCTTCCAGGGTGGGATTTGTTGGTCAGGCCTTCCCTCGCTGTCCTCCCCCTCCGGTACCCCTTCTGGAACTCTCTTCACCTGGGCATAGTGCACCCAAGACTGCTGCTGCAGCTTTTGCCCCCATGTGCATGGCCAGCAACACCTGGAATCATGGAATCATAGAATAGAGTTGGAAGAGGCCACAAAGGCCATCAGGTCCAGCCCCCTGCTGCTGCAGGACGCCAGTTTACACCATCCTGGCCAGTTTTGCCTTAATGTCTCCAGTGTGGGAGAGCCCACCACTTCTTCAGGCAGCTGGTTCCACTGTCGCATTGCTCTGACAGTGAGGGAGCTTTCCCTGATGTCCAGCCTGAGTTTGGGTTGCCACAGCTTGAATTGAATATTCCATGTCCTACGCTCTGGCCTCAGCGAGAAGAGATCTTGCCCTGGAATGGTCTTTCCCAAGGTTCCCTCATGCCAGGCTTGGATAACACCCCAGAGTCCTGCTTATGGAGCCATAGCTTTTCCATATGGGGTACCCACCATCCCCTTGCCGCCACCTCTTCTTTCTTGGTGTAACAAGGAAAGGGTTGAAAGAAAGCCAATGGCTTCTTGATCAAGGATCCTCCTCCTCCCAAATCACAAAAGTGAGGCCGAACACACTGCAGGGGCATTTTCCCTCTTTCGCTTCATCCAGAGCCGCCTTACGGGAGTCTCTCTTGCGGATCCTGAAGCCGAATTAAGCAGAAACCCTGATAGGGAAAGAGGTACTATCAAATTGGTGGTGTGTCCCGAAAACCCCGGCTGCATGCTCAAAATGGCACTGCGCTCAGCGCACTGGTGCTCCTCTGCCAGCCAAGGACTTTCTCCTCCCAGGACAAGCAGGTCCCGTGCCGGCCAGGAGTCTGCCACTGATCCCTGCAGGACTGCCACCTGATGCAGCCAAGGGGCCGCAGCCCCTACGTCAGGCGCCAAAACTCTTGTCCCCAGAAGTGGGATTTGGCCCTGTTGTGCACAACCGCCAGCCAAGCCCCCCAGGGAGGGAGATGGAAAAGGCTTTGGACATACCTGGGGGAAATGCAGATCCCCCTCCAGGGCACTGTTCCTTCTGGCTCTGCAGCAGGTGAGGGTGGGGCGGGGCGGGGCAGGGCTTGACCCGCAGAGCTGGAGCTAAATAATTCTGCATCCTTCCAAACAGTGCGCTGATTGTGCTTTGGGATTGTGCTCTTGCGATTTCTGACATTTTCTCCGGTTTTGCCTTGGCACTTTGCAAGTTAATTTTATTGATAGGCAGCCCACTTTTGGATTTAAGTTTTTGGGTGGGGTGGCTTACCCCGTTCCCCAGCCACAGAGGTACAGGCCACCGTCTTTGTGCTTGTGGTCCTCTGGGAGCGTGCTGCAGTCGGCTGGTACTCGCAGTCCTCATTCAGCTCTCGTGTGGTTTTTCAGGCGGTCAGTGCACTGGCTGGAGTTCAGGACCAGCTCATTGAGAAGCGTAAGTTGGCTTTCCCTCTTTGTGACTCTGCTGCTTTTCCCCATCACATGCTCTGTCGGTCTTCTAAACCCTAAATCCACCAGAACGGCTCCTTTTAGGTTTGGTCTGCTTCCAAATGCAGGTGGCATCATGAACCTATGGGAAGCAAAGGTTGCAGAGAAGGATGGGATTTGTATCTTGTCTGTGTAGTTTGTTTGTTTATGCTTCCGTCCCGCTTTCTGTCACTGTAGGAGGAAATAAAGCCCTGACTCAAGTATGAGTGTGCCAGGTACCTCCCTGCCCCACCCACTTCATTCAACCTGTAGCAGAAACTTCCTGTCAAGCCTCTGGGGCTGCCCCTGTTTCTAGCCAGGAGTGAGGAAGGGGCTTTTCTGCAGATGGGCTCGTGAGGCATGCCTGGATTTCTTCCATTGCAGGGGAGCCTGGCAGTGGGACAGAGAGCGACACTTCGCCAGATTTCCACAACCAGGAGAATGAGCCGAGCCAGGAGGAGGTGGAAGAGCTGGATGGCTCTGTGCAAGGGGTGAAGCCCCAGAAGGCCGCATCCTCCACCTCAGGCAGTCACCACAGCAGCCACAAGAAACGGAAGAATAAGAACCGACACAGGTGAGTTGGGCAAGTCTGGGCTGTTTGAGGTGGGCTGAGAAGGCCCCTTTCCTTAGAGCCCATCCTCCCAGCCCGATCGTGGCCAGATTTCAGTGTTTGATGAATCTTGCTTGTGTGGAGAACCTTGGGGAGGGTGTTGTGAAAGTACCTCTCATCTCATTCCAGAAGCTTAGGGTGGGATGTGCCTGGTTGGACTTTCACACCTGTCTTGTCACAGCAGTAGGTCGGGCAGCTATGACTGGGCAGTGGGCTTGGAGGTGGGGTTTCCCGGGTCAGTCCCCAAGATGCACCATTTCTGGATGTTGCGAAGCCCTAGGTAAAAAGCAGGTCTCTTCTGTCATGGGAATGGGGCAGTTGGAAAAAGTGGTTTGGGGAGAAATGGAAAAACAACATACTTTTTTATAATGCTCTTCACAGATCAAAAGTAAGTTTGCTACTTTAGGATAGTATTTGACAACTTGGTGCCCTTCAGATGTTTTGGATTTAACCTTCAGCCTGCATAACCAATGCTTGGGAATGATGGGAGTTGTAGTCCGGTATTTCTTGAGCGCACTTAATTTGGTTAGGAACATACAACATGTTATGTATAACTTGGTTTGTCCAAACAGTTACCGTTAAAATAATAATTTAAAAATTAACCCTAAAAGAAAACTTAAGCTAGTATTGCTTGCTTCAGTAACCTAGCTTTTTAAATTTAAGATACCAACAATGATAATACTATGGGAAATCATGTTGCACATTTTAGGTTCTTATTTTAGGTGTGAGCAGAGAGAACTCTATCAAGTAGTCCCTAAAACATCCTGTTAGTGTTTAAATAGGGGAAAAAAGTTTTGGCCGGGGCACACTGGAAGGTGTAGGACCTTTTTCTCTCTGAGGGTGCATAGACTGTGCCCTTGGTTATCCCAGAAGCCAGAGGGTGACTGGTGGGCAGCACCTGTTCGTACTGTGAGGCAACCTTGTGAACTTCCCACCTTGTTCTTGTACACAGGTGCTTGTACACTCTTCCAAAGGAGTAACTTCTGGGATCTTGTTTAGTTGGCAAGAGACTCTTGCCTGTTAGGAATGGTAGCAAGTATTTTAGATTTAAGTAGTTTCATTCTATTATTTGAAGAATAGGATTTGATTCTGTATTGCAAATAATGCTGCTTTAAAGAAACCTTAATTTTTGCTTGCTAGGAATGGTGGCAGCATCCCATCCACGCCTCCTGTGAAAGAGCCAGATTATTGAGCTTGTTCAGCTAAAGAGAATTTCTTTGGTCTTATAGCTGAGGCATTTATAAAGGATTTATAAAGGTCTTATGGCTGAGGCAGGATTCCCTAGCAATGAAAGCTAATTGGCATTTTATTAAAAACCAGCAGGGAGCGTCATAGACCCAACGTTTATTTTTGCTTTTTTAATATATACATGGGATTGCTCACATTGTTCCATCACATCAGGAAGCAGAGGTAGGATAGCCTACAGTGTTATTTCCATCATAATAGTGATGGTTTTGTGTTAGGCCTGATTTTAAGCCCTGTTATTCAGTTGAACAAGTGAAGCAGCAGCACTGGCAGGGCGGGTGGGGGGCATCTTTCCTGCAGTGGAAGTGGACCTTTTTCTGCTGTCAGGAGGGGCTTGGGGTTACTTTTCCCCTGCCAGAGGGGCTGCCCTTGCCTGCTGGTTCGGACTCCTGTGGAACTAGGCTGTGAGACTTATTCAAGATTACTGAGATGTGGCACATTCTGAAAGCTTATTCCTCAGCCACGAGAATTCCCTGCCCTCATTTCTACTACTGGGGTGCTCCTGGCATTCTTCCTTTGTGGGGTGGGGGCAGGTGCAACCCCCCCCCCCATGCTGTGTGCGAGTGCTGTGTTGTTTTTTGTAGCTCAGCTCCCAGGGGATCCCACCCTGAGTTTGTGAACGAGGCAGGAGAGTGAGTATCTGGGGCAGATTCTTCTCCTGGGCTCTCCCCATCTTTGCATTCCCTAGAACGAGTCACCCGGGGTCCCCCCTCCTAAAGAGCACCATGCCGCACACAGCGCCTGTCGCTCTACATTTGTGCTCATCATTCACGGAGATGCCTTTGGTGGCTTTGGGGTCCCTCCTCTGTCCAGCCTGCTGTCCATGCCCCTCCTCTCCATTTGCTCCTCACAGATGTGCTCCAGGGCATCACATGGGGAGGGGGGTTGTGTTTCTGTTATGACATCAGAAATGTGTGTCCTTGACATTCTGAAACAAAAACAAAATCATCTTGCTAGGGTGGCTAATCAACTAATTGATTTAATCCATTAGTATATTAATTTCTGTTGCTTTCTTCCTTTCAAATGCTGCCCCTCAGCCCGTCTGGCATGTTTGATTATGACTTTGAGTAAGTTTGACTTGACTTAGTTTTTGTGCTGTGATGTTAGTGTGTAGACCTTTTTCTTCCCCATCCTGCTTCCCTTCTCCCTTTCAAGCCCACCCCACCCCGGTCCTTGTCAAAACTATTCTAACCCATAGTTTATCTGGTTAATTGTAGGTGTATATATATATATATATATATATATATATATTAGGTTAGGCTGGCAAGTTTTTTTAATATGCAGACAAAAGTACAATGGAGGTAATATCTTATTTAATACCCTTGGCAAAAGCAAACAACCCCCCAAAAGATAAAAATAATTGCCTTTCCTCCTCTGCTTCTTTACATTATCTGAAAAAGCAGATAAGTGTCTGTTAGTTTTCTAAAAAGTGATTTTTCTTGCTTTGCTTTCTAAAGCCCCACCTGGATTTGGCCCCACATGTTCCCCCCAAAGGCCAGGCATCGATTTGGTCCTCACGAGTGTAGCTGAATCCTCTTAAATGCTGACATGCAATAAGTTGCTGCCCTTTCCTCCTCAGAGCAGCATCCTTGACCCGCTAACCGAGCGCATGACTTGTTCCTGTCTTTACATGCTGCCTAACTCTCTAATCTGTTTTCCTTTCTGACTGTGTGGGTGGAATCCACATCCCAGTGCAGGGTTGGGGTGTGGACAGGGGATTCCACATGGCCCTGATCGAACAAGGATGAGTAGCCATGTGCCCTGGTTAGAGCTGCTGCTGGGGGCAGCGACCGGGTGACCCAGAACAGTCCTGACTGACCGCTGTCTCTTCTTGCTTTGCTCACAGGATTGATCTCAAACTGAACAAAAAACCCCGAGCTGTAAGTATTGCCCTCCTGTCCTTGGGCCTTCCATCTCCCCTACACCAAAATCAGGCTCTCATTCCTGTGCCTGCAGAATTCTGGAATTGGAGGGTTAGAGTGAATTAAAGCCCTGTCCTAAAATTGCTAGAAAACATAGAGAGGGAAAACATGCCAGTCTTCTTAGATTGCTTTTTTTCAATGAAGGGATATTGCCGGGTGGTTTGATTTTCAAGCCATGCTTTTCGAGGTTGGAGTTGGCATTGCTGTTCCCTGTGAAAATGCCCTGCTAACACTCCCACAGCATCTCTACCTGCAGAGTGTGGGGAGACCGGGGGATAGGGCCAGAGCTTGCCTAGGCGGCTGTGCTGATGCTCCATTTCCTCCCTGGCTGCAGGACTACTAGGCCCCAGACTTCCTGGAGCTGCCCGTCCATCCTGCCCCAGCCCCGCAAGTCCACAACAAGAGAGTGAATAAGCACAACGACAGCCCCTTCAGACCACGCGCCTCTTTTGCTTCAGCCCCGATGTGATGGCGACAATCCCTGGCTGCGGCCAGCGCTGCTTCTCACTGCTTTGCTGATTTAGACACGAATGTCCTTCCCAGGCCAGTCGCGGCCACTTTGCAAGAGCCCTCCAGAGAAGGTCTTGTGATTTCCCTCTACTTGTGCTGCCTCCCAGTTGAATGTTTTATCTCCTGTATGTTTAATTTTTTAATGAAACCTTGATATTTAATTTTCCACTTTTTTTGAAGACCAATTATATCATCTGTTAAAACCTGTTAATTTGGGGGGACCCGAAGCCTCTGCTGACAGCTTGAGGAAGAGGGTGTGGTGAGTGAGGCCAGAGTCTCTTTTAATACTTATGCCTGCTCTTTGTAAATAAACAATAGGAAGCCCCGTCTCGGTGTGCATGTTTCTGAGTGGAGGCCAGCCCCGGAAGGTGGCGGTGGGGGATAGCTCTGGCTGCTGCTGTGTGAGCTGCTTGGCATCCCAGACATCTGGATTGGGCCGCAGCCCCTGCCTTCTTCAGCAGCCTTCGGGAACCAAGAGCTGGGGCTGCAAGCTGAGGTCCCTGAGAGAAAGGGGTGGGGTGGGGAAAAGGCTTTCTCCAAAAGGGGTGTAAACCTTTTAGGGGAGATTGTGTGGGCATTAAAGGAAAAACTTCAAAGGCTGCTTCTAGTGTCCCAGGGCTCTCCCTGCCCCCTCTGCTGGCAAGAAGTCGGGCCTGCAGGGCGGATGCGAGGTCTTGCTACTTTGCTGTTCTTGCGTGTCCAGAAATGCTCCCAGTGTATACACAGAAGTGTTGCCCCACAACCCGCTAGTTGCTGCTGGGCGTCTTGGTGCACTTCATTGGGTGACGAGTGGGAGAGGACTGGACAGGGTGCCCCCACTGGCAGCTGCTCCTCTGACACAAGGTATGGGGGTGGATGGGCACGGGGTGTCTTACTCTGCCAAGAGGCTGCTGGGAATGCGGAGCAGAAGGCTGTGCATGTGGGGCGGTGATCCTGGCAGGGGCAGCAGCCTGGAGCAGAAGGCAGCGCAAGGTGGAGCCAGCTGCAAGATTTCCTCTCGGGAGAGGTGGTGCTGGGAGGGAGGCTGCTCTGGTTTGTCAGCTCCTGGAGAGCTTGGCCCACAGCCCTTCCCATCCAGCAGTCACAGCTCCTGGCTATTGCTGGGAGACCACCTGTGCCTTGAGAGAAGCCCCTCCACCTCATCCTTCTGACTGTCCCAAGGCCCCTCCCTCTCCCTCCAAGTGTTGGTCTACCTGGCCTTGAGGCTGGCACCAAGAACAGCTGCCCCGAATTCCCAGCCGGCGGACAGTGTGACTGGCTCTGGCTGCTCCTGTGGGGATGCCTCACTTGCCGCCCTGCATGCATGCTGCTTTTGTTGTCCTCACTGGCCTCATCCCTCCTTGTAAGCTCCTTTGGGCAACAGCCTGCTTTGGTCTGCTTGTGCTCTGCCCAAGAGGGCTGCAGATCATCTGTCAAGCAGGAGGCAGCCCTGGGCAAGGCCGATGTAGTGAAACATAGAAACATAGAAACAGAGCGAGTCAGAAGGGGCCTCCTGGGCCATCTAGTCTGACCTCCGGCACCAGCCGGCTCCGCTCATGACATGCCCACCATGTGCATGTCCAGCCTATCTTTGAACACCCTCACCGATGGGGCCTCAACGACCTCCCGTGGAAGCCCATAGTGAAGCATCTCGGCAAGGCAGGCTCCCGGTGGGCATCCCGGCAGCATCAGCTTCCCACTTAATCACAGAGAATTGCAGCACTTGGGTCTCAGGAAAGCCAGAGGTACCTTGTTAGAGACCATCTACATCAGGGGTCCTCAAACTTTCAACGGGGCCAGTTGAAAGGTGCCGGTGAGTCCAAAATGATCTCCGCATGAGCAAGCCACCGCTTTGCCATGTGCACATGCACGTGGGGAGTTCAAGACCTATGACAGGCTGGATCCAGCCCACAGGCCATAGTTGGAGGACCCATGATTTACACAGAACATTTCCAGCTGCCCTTTTTAAATGAATGCACAGCAGAAAGAGCTGCTTATGGGAACCAGCAGAGAGTAATGCAAGCTTTCAATGAAGCTGTGGCTGAGTGGTGCCCTCCATTAATGGTGCCCCCAGGCCACCTTCCTTGAATGGTGATCTAGCAGACCCAGCTTCAGCTCTTAGCAACTGCTCCGATCCATCTTGGCACTGGTGGCACTCCTGTGTGCAGCACTGCTCAAGGCCAGTGGAGCCCCTGCTGGCCTGCCCCTCCTGCCCTCGGCGCCGGCCTGCCGCCATCTGCGCCTTGCTCGGCCTCACCACCTGCAATCAGCCTGGCCCTGCCCCCACCCCCACCCCCAGGAAGCTGCTTCTGGTCAGGTGACGGGGAAAGCCCCTGGCTGGGCTCAGCGGTACATTCCCTGTTGAGGGGAGGCCCTGCACAGGGCTGGGGCAAAAGGCAGCTCAGCCAGCCAGCATTCCTGCCCAGAGCTCTCCCTCACCTTGTGGTGCGTGGGCCTGGCCTGGCCTGTCCCGTCCCGTCAGCACACCTCCACCCCGCCAGGGCTACCCAGGACTGCACACGGCCTCCATAAGCGGGGGCATCCCACCTACCAAAGCAGCAGCATCAGTTTGGGATCCTGTGCTTTCCATGCACATTGCCCCAGATTCAGTTTCTGGTTTCTCCACCTGAAAGTGCCTCGGACAGCGTGGCTGGGAGAAACCGCCACCCAACAGTCCGGAGTGCTTGGTGGGGGGCGCCCCAGAGTGCACGCTCTCACCCAGCCCTTGCATTATGCTGTCACATGCACCCTGGGAAATGCCTGCACATGCATGTCGCTCTCATTAGAAAAACTGGCAGAAAGTGTAACTTGCGACAAAGCAAAAGCTGGAGTCCTTCACATACCATCAGAGTCAACTGACGTACAGTGGAACTTGGGAACAGAGCAGGACACGGCAGCAATGCCACCTGCCTTCTAGTCTTGAACGTATGGATTCATCTGAGCAGTCCAGAAAGACCGCAGTGAAGATCAGGCACAGGGCAAGCTTGAGCTCAGAAGTTTCAAATGGCTTTGAAAAAGCCCTTTGGAGGGCTCTTCTGTTTTTTGCTGGTGTGGCCCAATTTTTTATTTAAATAATTTCACTTTTTTGCAGTGGATTTTTTGTCTATTTTTGTACAGCCTCACTCAGTACAAAGCAAACTCAGAAATGGTTTTTACATGTATATCTTGCATTTATGTCAGTGCGTGTCTTCCATAGAAAGCGCTCTTTCAAAAGCCTGCAAGGCAGATTCCTGGCAGCCCCACCCCTTCACAAGCATGGGAAGGGTGGAGGGCTCCAAAAGCCAGCGCCACTGGGCTGGCTGAAGGCCATGTGACTGGCTCCCACCCGATTCAAAAGCCGGGGCCTGGTTCAGGGTGAGAGGGCGCAGCAGCCCCACACGCTGCCTTTTTGGCAGCGCAAACACAGCTCCGCCGCTCTGTGATGGAAGGGTCAAGAGGGGCAAGGAGGGCCAGCAGGCAGGCCTGGGGCAGCGACTGCGCAGTGGTGTCCTGGCTGCTTCAGGAAGAGAGTTGTTTGTTTACTTCTGCAAAGCGAGTGAGAGAGAGAGAGGGTGATGAGGTAGGTTCCAGGCCTGCTTCAGGTACATTCTTTTATTTAAATTATCCTCCAGTTATAGGACAGCAACCCTGACAAGGGTAGAATAGAGGGAAACCAGCATCACCGAGGGAGATTCTGTTAATAACTTTCCATTAAAAACTGAAAATTATAAAATGTGCAAGTTATGTAAGATTACAAAGAACTGTTAAAAAGCATCTTGCTTACTAACATGAAACATCACATTTCTGTGATGCATCATAATTAACCAGGCTTACAGGGTTTTCTGTGTCCGCGTGGCCCTGCAGCACACGGTGCTGGCACGGCTGACCCATCCTCGTGGCATGCAGGCCAGGCAAGGCAAGGGCGGGCTGGGCTGGGCTAGGCAGCCCCCACTGCCACTGCACGCACTCCCCGGAGGCAGAGCGTGTGTGGCGCCCTTTCCTTGCCCACCTGCCACCCGAGAATCCACAGCTCAAACCACAAGTCGGACCGCTTTAATTAATACAGAACACATAAGAGGGATACAATATGCATCAACAGATCAACTGCTCCTGGCCTGCAAGTGAATCAAACACTTCCTTTGTCAAAAGAGCAGGGACCAGAAGCAATTGCTATAGATTCATTACCGAAAGTATCAATATCCATTAATACTGGACAGACCCATCATGAACACTGAGCCGCTTCAGAAGCAGGCGAACCGGATAGCATCTCTTCCCCGATTAGAGACACACCTTTCTACAGCCCTGGAGACAGTCTAAAAGTAAGCCGAATGTCATGAGGTCACCTGGGAGAGCACAGGTGGGTTGCCAGACACACAGAGGTAAAATGTTCCCAGGTATCAGCAGTGCTGGTCCAGGCAAGGTGGCTTTCTGTGAGCTCCAGCCTGTTGTCTGGGCATCCTAGCTTGCTGCCTTCCCCTCTGAACTACATGATGCTGTTTAAAATAGTGAGAGACCTTAGAACTGCAATGCTATAAAAGAAGCATCGCATTAAAGCATTATGCTTTGCTGCTTCCAAGAGGACCAACTCGGCTGGAAAGACGGCTGCTCAGGGAAGCTCTTGCAAGCTGCAAGCCTGGCAGGCAGAACCCCCCATTGAGAGGAGGAGGAAGGAGCACCCTCTCCAGCAGCAACCAAGATGCCACAACTATTGTAAAATTTGAACCGGTGAATATGAACTAGCCTGCAGGCGCAAGCCAGGAAGTCCCGTGGAGCGCTCACAGCCCCAGAGGCCGGCCAGAGGATCAGGTGGGCACGTGGAACCCTCACTTGGCTTATCCAGCTTGTGAAACGTTCAAGTCCTAAGACTAGACTTTTTTGTTTTGGGGTTTTAAGTAAAAGCTGAATTTTATGCTCAATATTTCATCTCACGCAACCCTAGGCACATGCCCCAAATGCTGTGACACCTGAATCAAGGACCTGGAGAGCAGGACTGGACAGCCCACCTGAGAGGAGAGGTGAGCGTCAAGCGTGGTGCTTGTCCACACCCTCTGCACCACCAGTCAGCCTCCTTGTCTGTCCCGGGACCTCCTGGCTACTGGGCAGGCCTGTTCCTGTACCTCCTTTTTCCACAGGCACCCTGCATCTGAACTGGTGGCCCCCCAGATGTTTTGGCTGCCACTCATCCTCCCCCTCCACTGGCTCTGTTCACCTGGGCTGAGGGCAGTGGCCAGCTACAGGCCTCCTTCCCCATGCGCCCTGAACCATGGCATGCCAGCCCTGCCATGACCCTCCGTGTGTCCCGGGGGAAGACAGCTGCACACCCGGCACGAGCCACTGCATGCCTCCTACAGACACGTGTGCAACCGGAGTCAGAGGAGTGTTCCCCGGGGGGAGCCACACCGCTTTCCTCCTCTAGAGCTACCGCTGAGGCTTCAGATCCTTGGATTTTGGCTCCTGTAGGTGAGGATTTCAGCAGCAAGCTGTTGTGGGTCCAGGACTTGTGGGAAGCGGCTCATGACAGCGTCCACCAGGCGGGGGTGGAAGATCCCGCATAGTCTGATATGCACATTGGCCCGCTCCTCAGCAAAGCGGTCGGGCGCAGCCCATGGGTGAGCGGCATCGTCGTAGGCCAGCTGATGTGCTCCGGGCAGATCCCTGCCTGCGGTGGCCAGCGGCCGATAGGGCTCGGACCAGAATTTCTGGCCAGTGCCTGCAGGTGTGTCAGCAGGCGGACCATAGCCCGGGAAGGAGCACGCCGCCAGCCTGACTGAGGACAGGTCTGGGCTGTACAGCTGCCGGGGGTTGGAGGCCGGGAGGGGCTGGTGCTGGCTGTAGCTACCCGATTTGAGGCCAGGGGGCTGCTGGGGAACCTGCCTCTGCCCCCTGCTGGGGCTGCTCCATGCCAGCAGCTCCTGGTGGGAGGGCGTGCCGTGGCTGGGCCACATCTCAGACAGCTGGCTCTCCAGGGAGCCAATGCCGGAGTCGAGGCACTCTTGAGATGTGTAGGGGAGGGAATCAGTGCGGGGAGCCACGGGAGGTAGCTGGCCCCGTTCAGGAGGTCTGTAGCTGTCACTGCCACCATTCTTCTTGGCTAGGGCACTGCTCAGGTGGATCCCTCCTTTGTGGGGGGGCAGCACATCACAGTGCATGGCTTTCTGAAGCGAGCTCTTCTTCTCAACCATGGCCTTCTGTGAGGGCATCTTCTCCCCCTCAGTGGTGGCAGAACCTGGGAACTCGGCTGGGGGGGGACGCCGGCTCCTTCGTTCCTCCTTGGCAGCCGCAGTGCTCCGGGTGGGGAAGAGCTTTGCGTTGGCACGGAGCTCGTCCGCGACCGGGCGCTGCAGCTGGTGGAGCCGCTCAGGGTGGTAGTATTTGCATTTGATCCCGTAGGTGCATTTCTTGCCTGCAGGAAGAAGGGCAACCGTGGCACGGGCAGCCTAGGCACTGCTCGCAGCGTGGCCGCAGCGCCCATCAGGCACGGGGCACAGTGGCTGCCATGGCGCCCGCCCAGGGGAGGCCTGGCCTTACCGTATGGGCACTGTTGCTTCTTGTGCTCAGGGACCACTGGCTTCTTTCTCAGGAAGTTGTCTAGACTGGGTCCGTGGCGCCCAAGTGGATCATCTGGAGGCATGAACCTGCGGAGAGGCAGCAGCGGCCCGGTGAGAGTGGCCAGGCCCCGAGCTGCACCGATAGGCTCCGGCACTCTGCCGGCCTCCCCACTTGCAGCCTCCATGGGTGGCTGGCAGAGGCCCGGTGCCGAAGGGTCCCAGAAGGCGTTTGGCTCACTGTGGGGCAGACCAGCACGTGGCAGGGCCCTGTGACATGCAGCTCGGCTCACTGGCTGCTCCGCAGTGCCTTCACCCGCCACACAGAGAAGGTTGTTTTCAGACGAAGTTGCCTGAGGAATGGCTGCGCCTGAGCAGGCCAGTGTTTGGCTTCTGGTCCTCTGCCACAGGCAAAACCACCTCCTTCATTCAAAAACATCTGGACCACTTTGATCAGTTGAGATCATAGTGACAAATAATGTATTAAAAACACAAACACAAGAATGGCTGCTGAAACAAAAGGGCAGCTCTTCAGTATGATCAAGCGATGACTGTGCTTTCAGGAAAGCGCTTTCACTACCTGGGAACTGTTGCTAAGAAGTACCCGCCCCCCGTGCTATGGCCTCCCACGGCCAAGATGGGACAGCTGACACAAAACTGGGTGGGTGGTGGGTCTCACTGGGTCTCCACCTGGGCTTGGCCACTCTGCTAAAATCCATCGACGGCTCCTCCCAGGCAGGCATTCTGCTCTCAGGTGGGCCGTTTGCAGAGAGACACGCCATTCATCTGCTTTTGTTAGCCCTGGAAAGCAGTGCCAGCTGACGTCTGACTGATGCGGACAAAATTCAGCCGCTGAGAGCTCATCGCGAGTCGGCCCCTATTTCTGACCCCTTTGCCTGTGACCTCAGAAGGGAAACCGGGACTTGCTGCCTTCTCCTCCCCTGCTCTGTTCCTCGGGAAGCTTCTCCTGGGGCTGGACAAGCGTCCTTCCCACTTCCCGGGGCTCCCAGGGACATACTTGTCATTCACAAACGAGTACATCAGCAGGCGCTCCTCGATGAACTTCTTCCACTCTAGCTTCTCCGTCTGCAAGTCGCGGTAGACGTCATTGGAAACCACGATGCCGTCTGACTCATAGGCCAGCTTCACGATGAAGCGGTCGTCGTAGCAGACCAGCCGCTTGCCCCCCACCCTCCGGGAGGGCGTGAAGACCAGAATCTTCTTCTTCTCCAGCTCACGGAGGATGTGCTGCTCTGCAACGATGCGCGTCAAGCTCACTCTCCACCCCCCTGCTGTGGGCCCACCCCTTGTGAAGCAGCAGCTGAGCCCAGCCTCGCCCAGGGCCCTCCCAGCGCAGTTCCCCTGTGGCAGCCCTTCCGCTCACGCCCCCCCAGCCCCCCCGAGGAGGCAGATCGCCCTTTCTACACCCGCATTTCTAATCCTCCTGTTTTCATGCCTTGAGCCAGACAACACTCACACACACACCAGGTCAGTCGCACCACTTAAAATGCAGCCTAATGTTACGCAGAGCCAAACTTCTCCAGCTGCTCACTCTTGCCCTGGCAGTGAGAGCTGACCGCACTCCCAGAGGGGTTCCAGGTCTCTGGAAGGAAGGAAAGTTCTGGACCCTGCAGTTCTCCTTCGGGCTTCTGTGTCAGCTGCTCAGATATTGGTGGCAACGTAGGCCAACCTCTATGGCAGAAGCAGCACTACAAGGGCCTTTGGGGCAGCCCATGGGACACAGGAGGCAGCCACATGCCACAGCCTTTGCCTTCGAAGTGCCAGCTGCACCACACTCGGTCTGAACAAGGGGTTCAGCAACCCCCTCCACACCTGCGCCAGCCCATTCCTCACCTGAGATGGGAACATCGGGTCTTGGCTGCTCTTTCCTCCAGGAAGGCACAAAGACGGTGATGTCGGTGTGGCCTCGGTCCAGAAACCAGTTCACGGCTAGCAGGATGCCTCGGCAGGAGAAGACGTCCTTGTCCCCATGGCTGCAAAAGACAGAGAGACCCCCAGGGCTGGAGCAATGCTGGGCCAAAGCCGTGTGCATGAGGAGTGATGCCATCCATGGGGGGGGGGGGCACCCGCCAAGCAGAAAGCCCTCTTGCTCTTCATGTTGAAACCCACATCGCGAGGCGGCTTCAGAGGAATGCTGGGCACTTGGCCTCCTGCAGGCCGCTCCCTCCGCCTCTCCCTGCCGCTGGGCACACCCCTTGCCCCTGCTGCCCCTCGGTCTGTGCCGGCTGCCGGCTCCTGCGCCTCACACGTGCCTTCCTCCCCGCCGCACCCCTCATCTCAGCCCTTGCTGAAGAACTTCCCTGGCCTCTCCCTGCCTGGCCTTCCAGCTCTGCTCGGATCTGCTCCCCACCCTCTTGGCAATACCTCAGTGCCCCTTTCTGTCTCCACCAGGCACACAAGTGGTTGTTGTGTTGCCCTGGCTGGGGGCAAGAGGTTCTTGTGGTCCCAAGGAAATGAGTGTGCCTGCTTCCAGGTTTGCTTACAAGGAGACATTTTACTGTGGCAACAAAATACAGGTAAGCTAGCTGCCATTCCTAAAGTCACCTACACAGCAGCCCTGGCAAGGTTGGCTCCCACCAGCTGGATCGGATGGGGTCAGCGGACCCTCCCCGAACAGTTGGAACAAGAACACAAGGGAAATGGCTGGCTTGCAGGGACTGCATGTTCACAGCAGCACAGCAGGCAGCGAGTGAAGCGCACTGGGGAGGCACAGGCACAATGAGGTGAGGTGGCAGGGAACAATGATGGGCAGGCAGCCAGGAGGACGGTGGGGGTCTCCCCTTCTCCAGGGCGCCAAGCAGGAGAAGGGGAGCAGAGCCTAAGCTCATCGGCTGCACCCTACGTGGGGGCAGAGGTGTATCAGCAGGGACAATAAGGGTTGGCTTGAGGATGTGAACGGGGGCGGGGGGGGGTCATCTTTTGACCCAGCTTATCAAGCCAGAAGGAGCCTCCTTTGTGAAAGCACACAGGTGGGGCCAGGAAGAGATGAATAAGGACTCCTGGCAAATGAGGGGCTGCCCTCACAAAGAACAGGAAGCAGGTGTTTGGCCTCTGCATGAAAAACTTTGTCAGGAGAGCTTTAAACTAAAACCTATAGGGGAGGGAGATGTGCAGCACGGCATACCCTCACCTGGCAAAACTTACATATTTCAACAGAGAAAAGACCTCAAGCAGGACCCAACACCAGTCTCCCAAAAAATGTAGGAAGAAAAGCAGAGCACAGTGAGAACGAACTTCGATGTCTCTACACCAATGCCCAGAATATGGGAAGCAAACAACACCAACTTGAGCTCATAGTACATGAGGGCAATTATGGTCTCATAGGAATAACAGAAACTTGGTGGGATGACTCACACAACTGGAACTCTACAACTGATGGATACAACCTGTTCAAGAAAAATAGAAAGGAGAAAAAGGGAGGTGGAGTCGCACTACATGTAAGAGCCACATATATCTGCACAGAAATACAAGAAGAGGAACGTAGTAGCCCCATTAAGAGCTTCTGGCTAAATTTAAAGGAGCAAAGAATAAAAAAGCATAGTTATTGGCATCTATTACCGCCCACCCAGTCAAAAAGAGGACAAGGATGCAACCTTCGAAAAGCAACTTGCCGGCATTTCCAAGAACGATGGAGTCATCATGGGGGACTTCAATTCCCCTGATATGTGCTGGGAGACAAATTCTACTAAGCACGGCCCCTCCAAGAGATTCCTGACATGCGTTGCCAACAACTTTCTCCAGCAGAAAGTAGAGGAAGATACAAGAGGATCAGCTATCCTCGATTTAATGCTAACTAACAGGGATAGTAGCAACTAAAACCATCCCAAAGATAAAGAAATGCAAGAAAGCAAAATGGTTGTCTGAGGAAGCTTTACAAATAGCTGAGGAAAGAAGAGAAGCAAAAGGCAAGGGAGAAAAGGAAAGATACACCCAATTGAATGCAGAATTCCAGAGAATAGTTAGGAGAGATAATAATGCCTTCTTCAATGAACAGTGCAAAGAAATAGAAGAAAACAATAGAATAGGGAGGACCAGAGATCTCTTCAAGAAAACTGGAGATATGAAGGGAACGTTTCATGCAAAGATGGGAATGCTAAAGGACCAAAGTGGCAGAGACCTAAGAGAGGCAGAAGAGATTAAGAAGAGGTGGCAAGATTACACAGAAGAACTATACAAGAAAGAGCTTAACGTCCCTGATAACCACGATGGGGTGGTCACTGACCTCGAGCCAGACATCCTGGAATGTGAAGTCAAATGGCCCTTAGGAAGTCTGAGCAACAACAAAGCTAGTGGAGGTGACAGTATTCCAGCTGAGCTATTCAAAATCTTAAAAGACGATGCAGTAAAAGTGCTACACTTGATATGCCAGCAAACTTAGAAAACTCAACAGTGGCCACAGGATTGGAAAAGGTCAGTTTACATTCCGATCCCAAAGAAGGGTAATGCCAAAGAATGTTCAAACTACCACACCACTGCTCTCATTTAACATGCTAGCAAAGTTATGCTCAGGATCCTACAAGCTAGGCTCCAGCAGTATGTGGACTGAGAACTAGCAGAAGTACAGGCAGGATTTCGAAGAAGGAGAGAACTAGAGATCAAATTGCCAACATACGCTGGATCATGGAGAAAGCTACGGGTTTCCAGAAAAACATCTACTTCTGCTTCATTGACTATGCTAAAGCCTTTGATTGTGTGGACCACAACAAATTGTGGCAAGTTCTTAAAGAGATGGGAGTACCTGACCACCTTATTTCTCTCTTGAGAAACCTATATGCGGGTCAAGAAGCAACAGTTAGAACTGGGCACGGAACCACTGATTGGTTCAAAATTGAGAAAGGAATTCGGCAAGGCTGTATACTGTAGCCCAGCCTATTTAACTTATTTGCAGAGCACATCATGAGAAAGGTGGAGCTAGATGAATCACCAGTTGGAATTAAGATTGCCAGGCGAAATATCAACAACCTCAGATATGCAGATGATACCACTCTCATGGCAGAAAGTGAAGAGGAACTAAAGAGCCTCTTGATGCAGGTGAAGGAGGAGAGGGCAAAAGTTGGCTTGAAACTCAACATTAAGAAAACTAAGGTCATGGCATCCAATTCTCTCACTTCCTGGCAAATAGATGGAGAAGAAATGGAGGTAGTGACAGATTTTATTTTCCTGGGCTCCAAGATCACCGCAGACGGGGACTGCAGCCCAGAAATTAAAAGACGCTTGCTCCTGGGGAGGAAAGCTATGGCAAATCTAGACAGCATACTAAAAAGCAGAGACATCACCTTGCCAACAAAAGTGCATATAGTCAAGGCTATGGTTTTCCCAGTCGCAATGTATGGCTGTGAAAGTTGGACCATAAGGAAGGCTGAGCACCAAAGAACTGAGGCCTTTGAATTGTGGTGCTGGAGGAGACTCCTGTGAGCCCCCTGGACTGCAAGGCAATCAAACTGTTCACAGTCCTAAAGGAGATCAACCCCGACTGCCCTTTAGAAGGCCAGATACTGAAGATGAAACTCAAATACTTTGGCCACCTAATGAGAAGGAAGGACTCCCTGGAGAAGAGCCTAATGCTGGGAACAATAGATGGCAAAAGAAGAAGGGGACGGCAGAGGATGAGGTGGCTGAATGGAGTCACAGAGGTGGTTGGTGTGAGCTGAGAGGACTCCGGGGGATGGTGGAGGACAGGAAGGCCTGGAGGAGTGTTATCCATGGGGTCGCGATGGGTCGGGCACGACTTTGTGACTAACAACAGCAACAACAGGGATGGCCTGGTGTACAAAATAACAATCATGGCAACTCTGGGGGAAAGTGACCATGCGATACTTGAATCCTCAAAGATCACATAATCACATTTGCAGATATACAAGATTTGGTGCAACAGCAAACACCCTAGAAGACAGAAGGAAGATCCAGGGCAACCTTGATAAACTTGAACACTGGGCCAAAAGCAACAGAATGAGATTCAGTAAGGACAAGTGCCAAGTCTTGCACCTACGAAAAAAGAAACCAAAGGCATCGATACAAGATGTGGAATACATGCTCAACAGAACTGGAAAAAAAAAAGATCTGGGAGTATTTGTGGACAACAGGCTAAATATGAGTCAACAATGCAATGCAGCTGCCAAAAAGCAAATGCTCTTTTGGGATGCATTAACAGAAGTGTTACTTCTAAATCACAAATAGTAGTAGTTCCCCTATGCTCCTCACTAGTCAGACCTCACCTGGAATACTGTGTCCAGTTCTGGGCACCAAATTTAAGAAAGACGCAGAAAGAATAGAAAGGGTTCAGAGGAGGGCAACAAAAATGATCCAGGGGCTGGAAACTCTGCCCTGTGAGGAGAGACTGGGAGAACTGGGCATGTTCAGCCTTGAGAAGGGAAGACTAAGGGGGGACATGATATCTCTCTATAAGTACCTCAAAGGTTGTCCCAAAGGGGAAGGTAAAGGTAACTTCTTGCTGATGCCAGAGTTCAGGACACGGAATAATCAATTCAATTTGCAGCAACTCAGATTCAGGCTGAACATCAAGAAAACTTCCTCACTGCCCAAGCAACTAGGCAGTGGAACCAGCTGCCTGGAGAGGTCGTTGGCTCTCCCACACTGGAGACATTCAAGGAGAAACTGGGCAGCCCTCTGAGTGGGATGCTGTGATGTGGTGCCCTGCAACAGCAGAGGTTGGACTTGATGGCCTTCATGGCCCCTTCCAACTCTACTAATCCATGATTCCAGGTGCTACGTCGCAATTAAACCAGACCCAGGCTAGCCATGCCTATGTTTTTGGAGCCAGAGTCCCTGGCCTTAATGTGGGGCACAGGCCTGCTCCAATTGTGTGGGCAACCAGCTAAAGACCTTCCTTGTGGCAGAATCCGTTTTTTGCACTTGCTGGCCTGGCACAGCCTTTTCAGACTGGCTCCGTGGGGAAGGGTCTCTGGCCAATCTCCTTTCGAGCTCACCTGGGCTTTCCATGCAAACCAGAGCCCTTCCTTTGCCAGCCTGGCCAGAGTTTTGGGAGTTGGAAAGAACAAGGGACTCCCACAGATGCCGGCAGCCAGATTTCATAAGCAGTTTGGCACCCTGAAACAGAACAGCCCGTGAGTGTTTCCGGTGCCTAAGACCAGAGATGTCTCATCCTTGGGGCGTGTTTGTGTGTAGGAAGCAAGCCACCCCCCACCCACACGGGGCCCCTGCTGCCCTCAGAATGCTCAGGAACCTGCTGCCCAAGAGCTTTGCTTTCTATCTTGTGTGCTACTCAAAGATCGTTCTTATAGGGCACTCTAGAAATATTGTATACAAACAAACAAACAAACAGACAGCTTAATTTTGAAAGGAAAAGAAGAACCAGCAGACATCCATGGAAGGGTCTGAATGTCTGGAGCAGTGAATGCCGGCACTCCTGCTATCCACCCATGCCAGGAACTGGGGCCCAACATCTGTGCTCTCTGGTGAGCCCCCCTCCCCCACCCGCAGTCCTCTTGCTACTCAAGATTAGCTACCTGGGAAGCAGCCCAGAGTCAATGCATGACGGGCAGACAGATGCAGTGAAGCAAGGGAGGGGCCACAGAGGGCATGCTCTCCCCTTCAACACACCCCCTTGGCAGCTGGGACCCTGTGCTCATGCACGCTGGGGGTAAGGAATCCGCCTCTCCTAGTGCAGACCTATCCTGCTCACAGCCAGGCATGTTACTACTGCGCCCAGTCTTCGCATGCCACTTAAACTGAGGAAAGCAGGTCTGAGTGCCTGGAAGGTGCACATTTTGGAAGGAACGAAGAGGAGGGTGCCTCTAAGCCTTCTCCTCTCTGCCTCCAGAAATCTCCTCTTGCTCTCACAGAACTTCCACACCTCAAGCAGTATATCTTGAGTTTTCACAAGAGCTCGCTGGTAGGTAGCCAGGGAAGACACACATTTGGGTAACTTTCCAGCACTGGCAGAACCAAACTTTTCTTGCAGTTTCATCGGTGGCATCTTTGCTCTTCAGGGTCTTTGCTACTGCCATGAAGTGATCCAGGCCAGGGTAAATAGCGCACCTGCGATCAGGACATGGCCAAGGGGAAAGCCATGCTCTGGCTGAATTTGCATTCTTACGGCCATCCTCCCAGTTTATCTCAGGAGAGATCTGGACCCAAAGACCCACCAACTGCCAGATTGAAATGGCTTTGCCAAAGGTGACCAGACATAAATTTAAAAAAGGAAAACAAATGCCCATGTGCTTAAAAAATGGGGCACAGACCCACAAATAAAAATACCAATCCTCATAAATTCGCAGCTAACCTGCAAATACATGCATATTTAAAAATGAGTCGTGAGAACTTAATTTAATTTCCCAGAAGGCAAATCTAGCTAGTCTTTTCCTCATCTAAACAGCCCTGAATACATTTTTTGCATCCCACACATACAAACCACAAGTGAGATCACAAAGAGGGAGCTGAGGAGGCAGAGAACTTGAGCCTAGAGGAAGGAGCTGGGCCAGCAGAAGCGGCCAAGTGAGGCTGGGAGGAGGGACAACAGGCAGGTTTGGGATCACAGGGTGGGCTGGGATGGCACAAGTAGCTGGCCAGGTTGTCTGACTCACAGAGGTGCAGTGGGCGACGGGAAAGATGCGCCTCCCGTTGTGTGCTCTGAGCCTTCTGGGGTTGCCTCACAGGGAAAAATGCCCATGGGTCTTTGGAGGGCTGCTGTCCCCCCAAGCAAGACATGCCCCCCAGGCCTGGCAGACACAGCAGGATGTGACTAGTCTTAAAGGCACCCAGCACCTAGCCACAGCTGATTTAAATAAGCCACTGTTACGCCACAGTGGCTCCCTGGCTTGTGCAAGCCTGCACTGGGTGTTGAGTACTCGTGATTCCTTCCATGCACAGACTCGGGGGGGGGCGGCTTGGTGAGCAGCTGCCAGAGTGCTGCGCCACTTCTCTCTACCACCACATGGAGTGTGGAGACAGCAACACTGGGGAGCCTGTGCAATGTGCAGGAGGGAGCAGGATTGCTGGAAGGACTCTATCTGGGGTTGAGGGCTGTGACACATGGCTAGGGGTGGAGAGGGCTAGCTCTTTTCTCCCCAGCTGCAACCCGACCAGCCCCCTTTTGAAGCTCTGAAAAACATGGTGCACAGCCATGGCCCTTGAGGCCCAGGAAGCAGGCTTGGCGCTCGTGTCCGGCAACGCCTCCTCTGTGACTGCATCACCTGTCTCAGGCAGGATGAGTCAGTGGGAATTTCTGGCTGCACCTTAAAAGTGAGAGGATACCTTTATGTAACTTGACCAGCTAAGCTCAGCTCAGCCCGGGCACGCAGAGCTGCAGCGGAGAAACTGCCTGCCCTGTGAGTGCCCTGAGTGCATCCTGCCCTCATCACAGCCAGGCTGGTGTGGGGACAAGCCTGGTCAGCTGTCTTGGCCCAAGATGAAACTCACACAGAGAGCCCTGGTGGGCGATGCCGGGTACGACACATGCGCTTCTCAGGGGTCTTTTCCCACATGTGCCCATGGAAGGACTGCTGGCGTTTCACCGCCTGATCCCTCCCCTGGCCAGGGCTGGCACAGCAGCCTTTTCCCACCTGAGAAGTGGCACGCGTTTGCCACAACGATGCGCCCTACTGTGATCCCTCTCCTGCCGTGGGGCCATGCTTGCCTGTGCCGTGCACAGCCTGTGGGGAGCTCTGTCCCTCGCAAACCCTTGCTCTTCTCACATGTTGCATGGGGGGCACTTCAGACAGTGCAATGCCCCACACAGAATACCCACCAGCACAACTCTGCACTCCCCACCCATGCAGGGTGGTCTCTCCTTCTGGAAGGCCGCCATCACCCACCACAGCCGGCAAGACCTGGCACAGTGACTGGAAAAGCCAGGAGTCCTGCATGGCACACAGGCACACACCCCACCGGGCCGGGAAGAATCCCAGCCTGCCTCCCAGGGTGGTGGAAGATCAGATTACTTGCCTGAAAGTTTCCGGGACAGGGCTACAACACAGAGAAGAGTTGTTGTGATGAGGGCAAGGTGTGCTCCCAGAAAAGAAAACTGTGCAGGTCTCCCTTGTACAGGGGCAGCTTGAGAGCCAAGATTTCATTTTAAGCATACATGGCCCTTAACTGGACGGCGCTTGTCCAATTTCTAAAGAGAAGCTAGGTTATCTTGATGGAAAACTATTCCATAACTATCATATCGTTTGAGAGTGCTTCCAGTAAAAGTAGACTTTATTCTTTTTTCCAAATATGAAGACACAGCTATGCTCCTGTGAGCTCTGCACCTGCCCAAACACTTTGAAATGAAATCTTCATTAAAGTCAGCTACTGCCGAGCCACAAGTAACTCACAACACAGCTGGAAGAGTAAAAATCATTTCATGAAGCAAATCCCCACACTGAAACCAAAACTTTCTCCCAGCAGATTTAACTCTACCAGCGTTTCTGTTACGTCAGACTGGAGCAAATTTGCATGCCGTGTTCCACCCTCCTCCCGCAGCTCGATGAGATGAGCGACTCATCTGATGTGGCAACGGTGAGAATTCCCCTTAGAAGGAAGTTGGGCCAATTCTTCTCTCCCCCCACCATGATTTGCATATAGCTGCTGCATAATCCAAGGGAGGGTGAATCAATCAGGAACACTGTCGCTCCAATCATGCAGGAAGCTGCCTAGCAAAATTCCCCTCCTGCTTTAAAAAAAATAACTGCAAGGCCAAAGAGAGCCAGACTGCACAGAAACCACGTGGCTTCGCTCCAGGCTTGTGCAGGAACTAATTGTCACCCCCCACCCCACCTTCCCAAGTGCTTGTTCCATGCACCTGATAGATGGACGGGCAGATAGAGACCTCTGAACTATACTTTCTAAGTCTGTTTGCTCCATCTTGAAAGCACAGGTATGGTCAGGAACATGCGTGTGGAGAAAAGGTGCTGGCTACTGCCGGCCCACCCCAGCCTCGCCGGCTATGCTGCCAAAAGGGAAAGGGCACCTTGCCCCATGCCTTTCCCACGCTGGACTGATCAAGCCTGAGTCTCCTGTGGCAGCTGGCAGGATGCCTGGGGCCACAGAGGCTTTGCAGGGAGGAGGGTCCCTGCCACTCAACACATCAGCACCAGACTGGCCAAGCCCAGCGGGAGAAAGCAGCCCCCCAGCAGCAGCCCCTCAGGCTGGCCTGTCTAGAGTGGGTGCCAGATCAGCAGCCACACGCCTTCCCCAAGAGCCACCCAGCAGAAGCGTGGCTTCGGCCGAATGGCAGTGCTCCCCTCAACTGGTCTGGAGATCATCTGGGGCTCCCGCTGCTCCCTCGCCATCCAGCAGGAAGAGCTTGGACTGCCTCTCCAGCGGCCGGGGGAGGGGGGGGAGGCAGAAGCCTGTGCCCCACCCCTGTGGCAATTGCCCCAAAGTGTGGAATGTGCACAAGAGTGCAGAGCAGAGCTGAGCCCCCCTGCAGAAGCGTGTGCAGCTGGCGCAGAGGACTGCCCTTTCCTCCCTGGAATCATAAGGCACACATCAGCTGGCTTCTTCAGAGCTCCTGCCTCTTAGCACTTGTCTGCCTGATTGCCTGTGTTTCCCCTTCTAGCTTGCAGAGAGCTGAGCACAGCAGGGGAGACTGGCAGCACCGTTCTCTCCATCCCTGTGGAATCCAGCAAGGGGGTCCTGGCCATCTCCCTCAACCACTCGGATGCTGCCTGGTCCCTAGCAGAGGGTGGCACAGCAGCAGCTCAAACAGCTCGTTCCCAGCAACCAAACAGCCACTCTCAGAGAAGCCTGTGCCTGTGAGGCGTGCTCCATCCCGCTTACAGAGTTGTGCAACAGAGCAAGTGCAGGCAGCAGGCTACTTTCCCAGGGTATAGTTAGGAGTTGCTAGACAGCAAGAAACCAAAATTACTTTCTGGAAAGTTGTCAACTGGTGCTCCATGAACACCCACTGCGCCAGTCGTGAGATTGCAGCCAAGGGAAGGACTGTAACTCAGTAGCAGGAAGAACCTGCCCGTGCCCAGAAGGTCCAGGGTCCATTGCTGGCACCTCCCAGTAGGGTTAACAAAGAATTCTGCCTGCAACTTTGACAAGCTCCTGTTAATCCTTGCCCTGGGTGGACACACTGCAAGGCAGCTTTGCAGGCTCTTGTAAGAAGTGCAGACAGTTCAAGGGACAGGGAACTGGAGTTTTCACATCTGGATTAGAACACTGGCCATTTAAGCTGTCCCCACTGTTGAAACATGTGAACCCCTGGGAATATAAGAACGACCCAGCTTGTCCAGCACCCCATACTCAGCATGGTTCAGCTGCCCACGGGAACCCACAAGCCGGGCAGAGGTGCCCAAGCAGCCTGGCCCCTGCAGTGGGGAGCACCAGACATAGCCTTACCTCATGGCCACGTTGCTCCCATCTATCACAACTGGCCGCAAGTTCTCTCCCTCTCTCCACTCGGAAGGTGTGGCATGCGCTGGGCTGTTGCTGGCTGACCCTCCCCGCGGAACCAGTGGCATCTCAGGGGCTTCCAGGGATGCAGCAGCGGGGTTTCTGTCCCCTGCGACCATCCCGTGCGTGACCAACTCCCCAAGGACTGTGTTGGTGTCAGCGTGCAGGCCGTGCTTCTGCAGAACGACCAAGACCTCTTCCGTGGAGTAGCCCAGCTTGCGGAAGAAGTCCACCTTCATCTGCATCTCGGTGTAGTCGCACCCCAAGGTGCTGCAGGACACTGGGTCCGCCATGCCGGAAGCATCACCCTCCTCCGGGTCTGCGCCCTTCAGGCTCAGGTAGCCGCTCTCACAAACCGAGCTCTCCTCGGGAACCTCGGGCCCACCGGCTGCCTTGGCCGAGGACCGCGGCTCCCTCCAGCCGGGAAAGTCCAGCGCGGCTGCGGCGAAACTTTCCACGTTCATCGCTTTCTCCGCGCAGCTGCCGCTTCTCATTCACAGCCGCACCTGTAAGGCAAGCGGAGCCCGGGATGTAGCAGGTCCGGGCGCAGCCGCTTCTGCGCCGAGGGTCCCCGCGAGCCCCGCGGGGCGGGACCGGCAGCGCTGGAGGAGCCTCCGGAAGGAGAAACGCCTTGCCAAGGGCTCGGCGGCAGTCGGCCTCCTCCAGGCACCGCGCCGCGGGCCGTCCCGCGCCCGGCCACGCGGCGGAGCGGCTTCCCCGCGGCGCGTGGGCGCGGAAGGCCTCGCGCTTCCGATGAGCCGGGCGCCGCGCCACGGGCCGGGAGCTTCCTCCAGACGCGCGGGGCCTAGCCGCGCAGGAAGGGCGGCCGCGGCCGGATCCGAGGCCCGAGAGCGCGGGGAGCAGAGGCGCCGCCCCCGCAGAGCTCTCCTGGGAAGCCCCGGAGGAGCGCCAGCCGGGCCGCCACGCCCGGGCCAAGCGAGCCGGGGCGGCGGCGGCATACGGGCGCCCCGCGGCGGGGGGGGGGGCGCGGGGAGGGGGCGGCCCGGCGGCCGTCCTTACCGGGCTCTCGCTCCCGCCTCGTGCTGCTCCATGGGGCCGGTGCGGCGCGGCCGCGGCTGGCGAAATCTTTATAGGGCGCCGGGCCGGTGGAGGTCGAGAGTCGGGTAGGGCCAGGCGGGGAGGAGCCGCCGCCGCCGCTTCCTGAACCGCCCCTCGCGAGGCGGCCGGGCGGGGCGGCCCGCCGTGGCCCGGTGCTGGGCGCCTGCCCGCCCGCGCCTGCGCGCACTCCATGCGCGGCGGCGGCTCCGGGGGCCCTCGGGGTCCGGGGGCGCCGAGCGCGGGCGGCTCGCGGAGGAGCGGGGTGAAGGCATGTGGCGCGGGGGGCCCTGGGCGCTTGCGTGCGAGGCGTCGCCCGGCAGACGCGGGGCGCCGCGGGCCGATCAGGCGGAAGCCGCGCGGGGGGCCGGGGCAGAGCCGAGCAAGCGCGGCGCGCTAGGGCGCCGCTGCCGGGGCCGCGCGCGGCTGGGCTGGGACGCGCGGCGGGCGGGAGCGGCGTCCCGAGGCGTCGCCACTACCGTCTGGCCGGCTTCCGCCGCAAAGGCGACGAACGAGCCCGCAGGCGTAAGACGCGGTCCGACGGGAAAGGAGGCGAGAACGCAGGGAGCGCCGCGCTCCGTGCCAGCAGCCGCCCTGGCCTGCCCACCCGCGCCTTCCACGTACCAGCCGGCCTGGCCCGGGAGGGCGGGACCCGGAGGCAGCGCTCTGCCGTTCACCCAGAAGGTCCGGCTGGTTCGCTGGCTTGGCCGAGGTGCCGCTTATGTGTTCGTAAAAGAGATGCAGTGCAGCAAATTGGGCCGAGCACAATAGCATCACGGGGGCTCCAAGCAGGACTGCAGCTCCTCTGCACAGAGGTGGTGCCTCAGCAGCTATCTGCGCTTTTGGGGGGGGGGGGGTCCACCTCAGCCATGTCTGGGAGCACCAGCCAGGGACTGAACTGGGGACGTTTCATAGGTGAAGAAGCAGCTCAAAGTATTTCCATTGAATACCCTTGATCTTGCAACAGCAGCAAGAACTCCCCAGTTACCAAGAATCTAGGTTCAGGCCCACCAGAAATATTCTGGCACAGGTCCCAAGGATGCAGATGAATGGGAGCCATCATGCAAAGTCCTCTCCCTCCACTGCCATTCATCTTGATGTGGCTGATGCTATGAAGCTTCTACTGGATTTCTCATTACAGTCTTGGCTGCATGTGGCTTCATGCCCATGAAACAGATGCTGACATGTGGGCATGGAGATCTCCCCATGGAATACTTGCACAAGCTGGGCACCTAGGCTGTGTCGCTCCTGCCCCAGAGATACTGGGCCCAGTTGAAGGCCTTGCTTTGGCCTGGATTGGCTTGGGACTGGGCTATCCGGAGGATTGCATAGGTCTTAGGAGCCCACACAAGCACCAGAAGTGGCCCACCAGCAAGAGCCTGGTAGGCTGGTAGTGGACCTGGGTTTTTTCACTGGTATGATCCATACCTCTGGAATTTCCTTTCCAGGAAGCAAAGAAAGAACGTAAGGCATGATGCTGACAGTGTTTTGCTGGGTTCACACTTGTGAAAGGGATCTCAGGGTACTTGTCAGCAAGTACTTGCTCAAGCTAAACAGGAGCCAGCAGTGTGATGCGGCACTTGGGAAGGCCAGTGCCACCCTTGGAAGTATAGCCAGAAGCATGGCTTGCAGCTCTAGGGGGTGTTGACACTGCTCTACATGGCTCTGGTGCTCCCACAGCTGGAGTCCTACACCCAGTTCTGGGCTCCACTTTATAGGAGAGACATAGCTAGGTTGGAATCAGTTCAGTGCAGGGTCACAAGGGTGGTAGCTGAATCGGGGGAATGATTGAGGGAACTGGGTCTTTTTAGCCTGGAGGAGACTTGGAGGGGATTTTATAGCAACATACAGGTATGTGAAGGGGTGTCACAAGGTAAAGAGTCATGACCTGTTTTCCCCTGCAGTGGAGGAAACAACAAAGTCCAATGGGGCAACTCTCAAGGTAGTGGGTTTCAGGTTGGATGCCAGGAAGTACTTCCTGATGTTAGGACTCCTCTAAGATATGGAACGGGCTTCCAAGGGAGGTGGGGGAGGCCTCATCAGTGAGGGTGTTCAAGAAAAGATTGAGTCTCAGAAGACCCAGGCGCTAGTCCTAACTTAATCATAGAATTGCAGAGGTAGAAGGAACCTATTACTGCATTTGGTTCCCCTTTCCTAGGTGTAGAGCATGGCATTTGTCCATGCTGAATTTAATTCTGTTGCTTTCAGCCCAGTGCCTCAGGCTATCAAGATCACTCTGAATTTTGTTTCTGTCTTCCAAGATACGAGTACTACCCTTCCCACTTAATTTTGTGTCATCTGCAAATCTGATCTGTATTTGTTATTTATGTATTTATTATAGTTGTTTGAGATCTGCCCATTAGCATGCTCTCTGAGTATCCCTTACAATAAAAATGCAAATAAAATAGCATGAGGTAATACAGTTAAAATATTATTAAAATGCATTTCCTGCTCCTCTTCGTCACTGAAAAAATGTTGAGGAGCACTGGGCCCAGGACTGAGCCCTGTGGTTCCCTGCTTGTCACCACTCCCCAGTCTGAGAAGGTGCCTTTGAGCAGCACTCTAACTCCAGTTTGGTACCACCTGCATATCCATCTGATAGTTATTCCATCCAGCCCACCTTGAGCTAGTTTGCTGATCCAAATGTCACTGGGCATTTCTTTAAAAGTTTTGCTGAAATCAAAATAGATGATGTCCACAGCATTCCCACAGTCCACCAGAGAGGCTGCCTGATCAGATTAGTCTGGCAAGTCTTGTTCTTGATACTTCCTGGCTGGCTTCTAAGTAATTCTCCTTTGTCTTCAAAGTGCTTACAGACCAACTTCTTTATTATTTGCCTCAAAATTTCCCCATGGATTGAAGTCCGGCTAACCGATCTGCAGTTTCCAGGGTCCTCCCTTTTGCGCTTTTTGAAGATAGGGACAACTAGCGCTCCTCCAGTCCTCTGGCATTCCCCTCTCCTTCATGATTTGTTGAAGATAATAGACAGTGATTCTGAGGTCTTCTGCCAATTTCTTTATTGCTTTAGGGTGCAACTCATCAGGCCCTGGAGATTTGAACTTATTCAAGGAAATTAGGTGTGCTTTGACCATTTTTTAATTCATCTCAGGCTTCAGTCCTGACTCTTCATTTCTGCTAAGTGGGGGAGGCTCTGCTTTGGGGAAAAGGCAGCCAAAGTAGGAACTGAACATTTTGGCCTTGTCTTTGACATCTGTTATCAAATTGCCCTCCTCATTGAGGAGTTCAACCACCATTTCGTTTACTGTGAACTTACCTGAAAAGATCTTTGCTGCTTTTAGTGTCCTTTGCCACCCTCCACTTATTCTCAGCTTTAGCTTTCCTGATGTCATCCCTGAACTTCTGTGCCACCTATCTGTACTCTTCTTTTGTCACTTGGCCTGCTTTCCACTTCCTCTATATGTCCTTTTTTGTTTTTAGCTGGGCTTGAAAATATTTGTGGAGCCACACTGACTTCTTGTTCCTGTGTTTCTTCTGTTGTCTGCTATCTTACTTTGTTGGGTTTGTTTGTAATTGTGATTTATTTATTTTTTTTAATTTTAACTTTTTTATAAATTCCAATCTATCTTGGACTCCTTTTTTCCTTAGGGTCACTTGCCCTGGTACCCTACTTATCATTGTCCCAAGTTTATTAAAATCAGGTTTTCCAAAATCCCAAATATATGTATGGCTATGCTCCATTTTTGCTTTCTTTAAAATCGAGAACTTAAGAATGTTGTGGTTTCCTTCCCCCAGAGTTCCTGTAACTTCCACCTTTATCCAGTAAGTTATCCCCATTAGTCAGTACTTTTATTTAAAACATTTGTATGCTGCCCCCTTGCAACAAAGCCTCGGGGCGGCTCACAACAGTACAAAACAAAATAATTTAAAATTATCTAAAACAATTTAAAACTGGCCCATCTCGAATAACCAAGTTAAAATACAATAAATACAATTTATACTTAACAATTAAAATAACTTTTAAATAAAAAGTTCTTCGCCTGGTGCCAAAAAGCAAATAATGACGGCGCCAGGTGGACCTCTCTGGGGAGCGCATTCCATAGGTGGGGTGCCACCGCAGAGAAAGCCCTCCTCCAGGTACTCACCCTCCTTATCTCTCACGGAGGGTTCTCGGAGAAGGGCATCTGCTGCCGATCGTAAGGGGCGGGAGGGAATATATGGTTGCAGACGTTCCTTCAGGTAGCCAGGTCCCAAGCCATTACTTTTAGGGTTTTGTGTTTCATTGATGCTTGCCTTTCACTTCTGGACAAGTTCCTCTTCCATTCATTGCTTTCCGCTTATGCTAGGGACAGGCTGAAGCTAGAAAGGAGGGCAAAGTGAGCAAGCTGGTCTCATTGCCTGGCTTCATCCTCTCCTCCAGCACCTGGCAGGGTTGTGAAACACCTTCTTGGAGAGCGCAGGGACAGAATTTCTCTGAGAACACCTGGCCTCTATGCAAATCAGTTTTGCAATGAGGAAGATTTGCCTATACAGCCCAGAGAGCTGCTTGTTCCCGAAAAGCCGCATCTCCTTCCTGGTTCCACTGAAGGCTAGCCCAGGCACCCTTTGCTCTCAATAAATATCATTTTCCTCTTCCCATGGCCATTTGGCCTGCCGTTGCAGAGGTGTTGCTGGGGAAAAACATGAGGCTATATGCAGCAGCTGCCAGCTCACAGCTGGAGAGAGGCGGATGTGCTCCAATTCTGCCAATGGAATCAACTTGCAGGTCAGGGCTGTGGTGTGGAAGCACAAGGGAATGAATGCCAGGGTCAGGCCCTGCTGCCTCCCCCATGTGTGGTTGGGCGTTCTTCCGCAGCTCTTGGATGCGGAAGATGGGAGGGCAGAGAGGGCAGCTGTAGCTGGGGGGCCCACAAGAGAGATTTAGCTTTGGGCAACCCTGCAGTCAAGAGAAGCTTGCCAAGCCAGTCAAGCCCACTTGGCTGCTTGGCTCATTTGCGCAGGAAGCAGAGCTGTCTGTAAAGGTCCCTTCGCTTATGTTCTGGGCTGCAGGTGCTGGGAGAGGAGGCTGCAAGAGCACAAGCCCTTGACTGGCTCTGCCAACCCAGGAAGCCACCTTGCCCTTCTGGTCTTCCAGGGCTTGAGGCATGTCCTCGGCTGACCCTTGCCCAGATGGCCTTTCTTGACCTGCCCGCCTGGCTCCTGGCAGCCCTGAAAGGGAGCGAGTGGAGGTGTGCAACGGTTGGCCCCATTGACCGGATCAGGGTGGGCCAACTAGACTTGGGCTCGGTATGGCAGTTTCAGTATTGGCTGTTGGTGGCTGGGGAACATGGGTGCGGAGGCGTTGGTGCACTGTGACCTGCTTGCACAATCCACTGGGCAGTCAGTTGGCCTCCGAGGCCAGAGTGTTGGCCTAGGGGACTCTCCACCTGGCCCGGTGTGCCTCTTCCAGTGGCCTTGCAGATAATGATCTGGGTGAGTTTTGCTATTGCCCCCTGGCTCCGTGGCCCCCTTCATTCTGGACAGGACTGGGCTGCGTGGTTTTGCCACTGCCCTCACTGTCCCTGCCCCTTCCTCCTCTGCAGGGTGCTCTGGGGACTCGTACATGTGCAGTCTTCACCAGGTCCACACAGTGACGTGTTGCGAGGCAGTTGTTTTTATGCTCAGCCTCGTCTGTACTTTGGCTTGAGCTTTGTGGTACGAAATGTCCCACTGTCAGGATGGTAGGCTCTTGCCAGGGGAGGAAACAGTCCCTTCTCCTCCCAGTCGCATTTTGTGAAGATCATGGATGGGCAGCTGCAGCCCGTGCAGCAGGCGCCCACCCGCCCGCGTGCAGTTCCCTTGTAAAAAGGCCTCCACTGCAAAGCAGGAGGGACTGTCCCCTGGAGTGCGCTGAGTGCAGGAGAGCTCCGTGGCCGCCGGCCCGTCCCGTCAGGCCGCAGCTCAGGGCTTGCTCTCCCTGGCTGCTGGGTTCTGCTTCCCCTCTGCCTGTGCTTGCACTCGGCAGGGCTGTGTGGAAATCCCCACTGCAGAACGCCTCTGCGCAGCTGCTGTGGTGCGAGCAATGCGAGCGCAAGCCTCACTGGCAGTGAAGCCGATTGGGAAATCATCGAATCATAGAACAGAAGAACTGGAAGGGGCCAGGAAGGCCATTGAGCCCACCCCCCTGCTCTTGCAGGGCACCAAGTCACACCACCCCACTTAGAGGGCTGTCCAGTTTCGCCTGGAATGTCTCCAGTGTGGGCGAGCCCGGCACCTCTCCAGGCAGCTGGTCCCACTGTCGCATTGCTCAGACAGTGAGGAAGCTTTTCCTGATGTCCAGCCTGAATCTGCGTTGTCCCAACTTGAATTGATGATTCCGTGTCCTACACTCTGGCATCAGCAAAAGAAGAGATGTTGACCTTCCCCTTTGGGACAGCCTTTGAGGTACTTATTGAGGGATATCATGTCCCTCCTCAGTCTTCTCTGCGTAAGGCTGAACATGCCCAGTTCTCCCAGTCTCTCCTCATAGGGCAGCATTTCCAAACCCTGGATCATTTTTGTTGCCCTCCGCTGGACCCTTTCTAATTTACCTGCATCTCCCTTAAATCTTGGTGCCCAGAACTGGACGCAGTATTCCAGGTGAGGTATGACTAGTGAGGAGTATAGGGGAACTACTACTCATAATTTGGAAGTAATACTTCTGTTAATGCATCCCAAAACAGCATTTGCCCTGTTCGCGGCTGCATTGCATTGTTGGCTCATGTTTAGCCTATTGTCCACAATTACTCCCAGATCTTTTTCTTTTTCAGTTCTGTTGAGCCACGTATTCCACATCTTGTATCGATGCCTTTGGGTTCTTTTTTGTAGGTGCAAGACTTGGCACTTTTCCTTACTGAATCTCATTCTGTTGCTTTTGGCCCAGTGTTCAGGTTTATCACGATCATCCTGGATCTTCCTTCTATCTTCTAGGGTGTTTGCTGTTCTACCCAGTTTTGTATCGTCTGCAATTGTGATTCTCTTTCCTTGTACTTCCTCATCTAAATCTTTAATAAAGATGTTGAAGAGCACTGGGCTCAGGACTGAACCCTGTTGCCCGAGGTTGGCCCATGGTGCTTGGCAGTGGTGCTGGCGCATGGCTGTGGGGCCAGTGCTTCAAGGCCTTGACTCGCTGGGCTGGGCTGGGGGTGGGACTAGTGTGAGGCTTGGAATAAAGGATGGGCATGGTATGAGAAGGCTCATTTGCTCAGGACGAGTCTGAGGTGCGTGACCCCCAGGACCTCACGAGGCTAGGCTGCCCATGTGGATGCACCAGGGCTCAATGCGCTCCACTGGCCAGCTGGCTGGGAGCTTCCGGTTGCCTCCACCCCAGGAGTGCTGTGCAGAGTGACTGCAATAGAGGTGGGCTTGGGGCCCCTCCCACCCTGAAGTGTTGCCAGTGAGCGGTTTCACCTTCCCCCAGCCACGCTGCAGGGAAGATGGAGATGTGGGGAGGGGCTGCCTGCACCAGGGCAGCTCTGAGACCAAGCCTGCTGGGCTCCTGCAGTGGGGGCCCCGCAGCCCCTGGTAGCACCCCCCCCCCCGCATTGCCCTGGGAGAAGACGGAGGGAGACAGGAGGCCCCCTCACGTCCTTGAAAGGCTGTTGCCCAGAGGAGGACCAGGGAGCCTGCTCAGCCAAGCTGGAGCCCAGGAAGCGTGTGCTGCGCTACTTTCCTGCTCATCCGAGACCTTATGGCTCCCTCAGTTGCCTTCCTTGGTGCCAGTTCTCTCCCCTTCAGTCTGGAGCCAGCAAGCTGCAAGTGCACACAGTTGGGCTTAGGTGCCTACGCGAGGAAAGCGAGAGCACTGAGCTTCCTGCCTGGCCAACATGTTGCCATCTTGGCAACGGCCCCCTTGCCACCTTGCCTGGCGTTTGCCATGGCTGCTGCTGCTGCTGCTACTGGGCTCTTTTGCCTTGGGGAAGCACCCCTGCCAGCAAGAAGGGAGACACTTCCCTGAACCCAGCTGGCTTGTGCATGTCCACGGGGTGACATCCCAGAACGGGGTGCTACTGCGGGGGACCGCCCCTTGGCGGGAAGCCATTTCCCAGTCTTCCTTCAAGGTCCCCTCCCTGACGTCTTGCCTATCCGTTGCTTTGTCTGTCTTCTGCACCCCCTCCAGGAGCCTGACTAAATCGGGGAGGCTGCTTCCAGCCCCAAAGTGCGGCCCGGTGAGGAGACAGTCAGTGCAGTGAGACATGGCCCCATGGGAAGGGATGGCCGGAAACCGATGTGTGGCCTGGGCCATTGATGACTGTGGCTTTCTGGCTGCTCACAGCCACAGGCCTGGCAGTCGCCCTGCTGGCCTGGTCTCAGACTGTGGATGCTACTCTGAAAAGCCTGTTCAGTGGGGCATCAGACCTCCCGAGCTGAGAGCAGGAGATGGCTTGAGAGTGGGTGGGGAGAAGCTCCTGGTGGGTGCAGCTGAGCTCTGGTGCATTGTGGGGCAGTGATATGGCACCCCCTTGCCTCTGGGCAGCCCCCTCTTTGCTGCCAAGCAGAACTCTCTTGGGTCATTGAAGGCCTGTTGCATGCCAGCCCCATGAGCCTCCTAGACCTCTCTGAGGCCGCCACAATTTATGCATGAGAGACTCCCAGGACTTGCGCCCTTGCTGAGGCTTCATGTCCAGAGTTACATTGGCTGAATCAGGAGAGGCAAGTTGCCAACCTTGCAGTACATTCTTTGTAATCGTCATTAAAAGCAGGGGTGGGGGACAGGTTGAAGCACCCCTTAGCGAGCATCCCTCTTCAGGTCAAAAATCCACTGGAGGGCAGGGGGTGCATGTTTTGTGTTGTGAAGGGAATAACTGAAGGCATCTGAATCTGAGGTGTGGCTACCTGACTTGTCTATGGGGCAGCTGTCAAATGCCCCAAGAGTGGGAAGTCATCAGGAAGGGCTTCTGAAGACGAGGCTCTTCAGGAGGTTCCCCCCATTTCAGTGGAGCTGAGGGAAGACGGTGCACGGCAGAGGATTCTATGGAGAAGGCTTCAGCCTCCTGCTGACTGGGATAGCCAAAGCCTTCTGGAATCTCACCTTTCCTCTTGTTTTGCACAGCCATGGAATTCCCTGCTGTGATCCCAGTGCCCCCCATCAGGGTGCCTCAGGGAGCTGCCCCCCTTTCCCCAGCCATCAATCATTCAGTGGGTTCCTGGCTTTGAAAAGTTTGTGCTATCATGAAGCTACCCTGATTATTCAAAAATGTGCATTATTTTTCAGGCACATTTGGTGCAGCGGCAAGAAATGCACGGCTGGGCCTGCAGTCCCCGCTTGGCCAGGAGGATGACGGGGTGGCGTTGGGCAAGCTGCAGGCTCTCCACTGACCCTCTCGCAGGATTGTTGTGAGGATAAAGCCAGCAGAGGAGGAGGAGGAGGGCTTGGAAAGCTGTCCCCGGCTTCCCTGCATGAGGAAAAAAGGGAGAATCTGAATGCAATACATTGATAATTACCTCCCATTTGCATGTTGGTTAGTTTTACCTTAGTTTAATTATTATCTTTCCTCCCATTTTCCTTCTGCTCACAGAGTTTATCTCTCTTCTTTTTTGTTGAGTCTGATTTTTGTCTCTTTTATTCTTTTTCTTACTGCTGTGGTGGTTTATCACCACAAAGCAGGGTTTTTTTAAGACATTGAAATGGCACTGCAGCTGTTTCTGTGGGCCAAAGTGAACTGGGTAATTTCAATATAAAACAGTTGCCTTTTAAAATTAAGATTGTATGTGTGGCTTTTTTAATGAGATGTGGAAAGATGTGGAGAAAGCAATTAAAAGGAGGTTGACACCCAGTGTTCAGCAAAATTAAACACAAGGATAATGTGAGACAGGGTGATTAATTCAAAGGGGGAAGAGATTGAAAAGAAGGGGATCTGGGCCTCTATTTCAAAGTGTTGGCCTGGGAAAGTGGTGGATCCCAGCTGGGATCCTATGAAGGAGCTTTGCAAAAACAAAATATCAAAAAACGGGGGAGAAGCAGTGGAGAGTTTATGGCTTTATGTGGAAATCAGCATGGAGCTGTACTTCAGGAGCATGGCCGGGGGAGGAGGGTTGCCAAAGAAGCAAGGAAATGCCCTTGGAATGAGAGTCTTTCTGGGCCCATTTGGGGCCCCCCACCTGGACCCTGACAGTGGGCTGGGCTCCAGCTGCGGATGCGCCCATAGCACTGTGGCTGATGCGTCCCTCCTCCGGGCGATGGAGTCTCGGGCTGGGTGCCCTTTCTGCAGCCCTGCGGCGGAGAAGGAGCGAGTGGAGCAGGGCATGCCTCTTCTAGTACAGCAGCCTGCTCTGTGGAGTGACTGGCATGACCGCTGCTTCTCCAGGCAGGAAGGTGCAGGGGGGAGCGCCTCTGTCCTTCCGCCAGGGGCCTGGCTGTGCCAGCAGTTCAGACATGGACCGTCGCTGCCCGAGTTCAAGCAGCCCAGCAATACACCGGGGCCTGGATGCTGGGCAGCTCCAGAGCCCTGCGGGATGATGGCTTGGGCACAGGCATGCTGGGCAGTTCGAGGAACTGTCCAGGGCATGATCACCAAATGCGCTAAAAGAATTGCCGACAGCGACTCGTCCTCCTCATTTCCAAAAGGCATCTGCAAGCGCTGCCACATCACCGGCGGCGTTTGTGGGAAGGGCAGGCGGAGAGCGCCGCTTGGCCGGGAAGTGGCCTGCACTGCCCATCCACTGTCTCGAACAGCATGGCAAGTGGAAGGCCTTGGTGGCTTCCCGGGAAGGAGACTGAGGGTGTGCTGCTTCTCCCAGGCACCCACTACTGCCCCCGTTGTAGCGTCTCCAAAGACACAGCAGTGTCGTGCCATCGTCTCAGGAAGCAACGCAGTCCTTCCTACCGCAGACGGTGGCCTGAGGGCCAGCCCCAATGGCTGCACAGGATGCCTTGTGAGGAAGCAACCACGGGAGAGCAGTGGGGAGGCTGGGGCTCAAACTGCCTCCTCCCCTGGAGCCCGTGACTGCCGTGGCCACACAGTTTCTGGGGACACTGGAGAGGTCTCTCTTGCCAGGGCCTTACCATCAGGGGCTGTGATGAACCAGGCTGAGTTTGGGGGCAGAACCTGAATGGCTTTCACCAGACTGTTGGAAGCCACGGTTCAGGGGTGTGAGACAGCAGCACCGCCAGGTGACAGGCCCAAAGTGCCTTTGCTGACTGGCCAGCCTGCCCTGGGAGGCTGAGCAGGGGCCCGGGAGAACCCCACAGGCCGCTTACCCTCCAAGGCTGGCATCTTGGCCAGGATACCCTGAAATGGGCTGCTGAAGGCGCAAGGCCACCCACACGCAGGAGATGACCTGACCTACAAAAAGCACGAGTGGCTTGGACAGCAGGGGGGCCCTCCCCGCGCCAGCTCCTACCCCCATATTAAAGAAGACCTTTCTCACTGTTCCATCACGTTGAATGAGCTCTGGTGTGTGATACAGGAGAAGACATGCAGGGACACTGGATGCCTTGTCTGCCTGCCTGCCTGCCTGTAGTGGAGAGACTGTTGTGAAGAATGCCAGGAGAAAAGGGAGGCTGCTCAGCGCTGGGAGTGACCCTGGTGCAGCGGGAGCCTTCTGAGAGGCCTGCGTGCCCTCTCTGGGCTACACCAGTTTGGGGGGCGTGGGAGGACGCGAGGGCAGGAGTTTTCCTTGCCTCCCCCAGGCTTTTGAGCAAGGCTTCCCAGCGCCGGAGGGAGGTGTGTCCCACAAGCACCTGGTGGCGCTACTGCGCCATGCTCTGCAGAACGGTGCTGCTCTTGGCTGGCAAAACTGGGCGGAGGAAAGAGCCATGGCTGCCGGTCAGGCCCTCCGATGAGCCAAGGGCCGGAGCTGCACTGAAGCTCGCCTGCAGCCAGCTCGAGAAGCCAGAAGCCAAGGAACGAGGAGGGCCCCTTCCCTGCCAGCACCATTTGCAGAAGGGCTGGTAGCTCTGCAGCAAGTGAGCTGTGAAGGCGCCGCAAGGCCTTCCGACCGGTTTCACTGCCAGTGGCCCCCCCGATGCAGCATGGGTCGTCCTGGGTGTGCTGAAGGACCCATGGCAGAGGGTGCGGGAACTCTGGACTTCCCCAGCCTGGGCTGAGCCTCCAAGCCACCTCATGGCCTCCCAGAAGGCAGCGGGAATGACGCACCAGGCTTGCAGCACTCCAGAATCCACGGCCTGCAGCCTTCCTCCCCGCGGCTCTCCTCACTGGTTCTCTGCTTTGCAGCCCTGTGGCTTGCCCAGCGCTTCCCTCTGAGGCCACATCCTTGGATCTGCTTGGGAGGCCGGGCTCCTGTGTCGGTGGAGTGCCTCAGCCATTTCAGCATGTATTTTGAGCAGTGCGGGAGCCATCCACAGTGCAGAAAGGGGTTTGCCACCATGGATAGATCCCAGCAAGCTCAAAATAAAAGCTGTAGTAGAGGAGGAGCCCTCTTGACATGAGTGTGCCCAGCTTCTACTTGACCTGGCTCAGTGGATCGGGGGGTGCCCTCGTGTTGCCCTCCAGCATGTCCCGAGACTCCTATCTGGCACTGGTACTCCAGGCATGTGCATGAAAGGCAAGTTCCCTGCCTTCCCTTCTGTGTGCTCATCTCCCCCTCCTCAAATAGCTAACCTTTGGCTCTTCGAGGTGCATTTTGGGAAATGGCTCAATTCTGCCCAGTTACAAATGCTCACCAAGATTCAAAGATCCCAAAGACCTTCTACCCAAAAAAACTTAAAAAATGAAAAACGGGATAATGTTCTTTCTCTTTGCTGCAGCTCCGTAGGCCTTGTAGCTGCTCTCAAGGAACTGTGCAGGCACATGTTGGATGGTAAGCGTTTTTGTGCTCCATGGCAATATATTTTGAATTTTAAAAAAGAGATCGCTGATAGCTTTTATTTCATGGCAGAAACCGTGGATCTTGCCGAGACAGTTGCCCTTGCTAAGGGATGAATCCAGCTAACTTTCCAATTAATAGATTTCATGCAGGAGGGCCGTGCCATTTTGAGGATAATTCAAAGAGAGGACGGTGCCCCCACGCCCCCATCCACCTTCTGGAATGCTGCTCAGACACAGACAGGCACCCTAGTGGAGAGTCTGAGGAAAGAGTCAGAAAGGTGGATGCAGGCTTCATACAGAGAGGAACTTCCTGGTGGGAACAATTTGCTTCCCTTCCTCCCCCTTCCCTTTTGGGGGGCAATTAGCAAAAAAGTGCTAATTGTGGAGGGCACTCTGCAGAGCAGCCCCAGGGATCCAGGCAAGAAAAACTGAACACGAGCACATTGGAGAGGGATCCCAGGCAAGAGCAATGGAAGGGGGGGTCCTGGGGGCGCCGTGCCTGTTGATAATGCGATCGGGGGGCACTGAGGGAGCAGCGCTTGGCGAAAGTTTCCTCGGGATTACAGGGATCTGCCAGCCCTGTAGGTGCACTTGCGCCAGCTCTCTACAAAGCAGGACTTCCGAGGAGGGCTGGGAACACACTTCAGTGAGGGGGTGGCTTGAATCTTAGGGGAGCGTTCTTGGGCCCCATTCCAGCTGGCTGTGGCCAAGGGCCAAACATGCACTGCACTGTGGCCGGGCGACGAGTTTGTATTCTTTTCGGCGCCAAGTGAAAATCTTTTTATTTAACCATCATCTTAAGAATTAGGGATTTTAGATGTTTAAGTTAACAGTCGCATTTTTATTCATTTTATTTATTTTCTTTATGAATGTGATTTATTTATTTCTTGCTATTTATTGTTTTAACATTATTGCCGAATGTACTTTTATTGTTGTTGTTCTTGTTGTTTAAATTTTTGTAAGCCACCCTGAGACATTTTATCAAGAAAGATGGGAGAAAAGGTTTTAAAAAATAAAATCAAAATCTTATGATTACAGAGGTGGGACTCCAAGGCCAAGCCCTGTGACGCACTGCTGGCTCACGTTCAGCCTGCTGTTGACAAGTACCCCAAGATCCCTTTCACAAGTGCGGCTCTCCAGCCACTTAGAAACACAGAAAACAGAGTGAGTCAGAAGGGGCCTCCGGGCCCATCCAGTCTGACCCCAGGCTCCAGCCGGCTCCACTCATGGCATGCCTGCTATGTGCATGTCCAGCCTATCCTTGAACACCCGCACCGATGGGGCCCCAACCACCTCCCATGGAAGCCTATTCCATGTCAGTTAGGGGTCCTAACTGTCAGGAAGTACCTCCTGGCATCCACTATCCAAAGCTTGTTTCCCAGAGCTTTGCTCCATTGGAGCGCGTCCTGCCCTCCTCTGCAGGGGGAAAAAGGCCATGACCCACCTCTGTGTGACACCCCCTCATGTACCTGTCTAGGTTTAATAGATCGCTTGCTATTATTAGCCTTTCCATTGTCTTTCCTAGAATGGATGTAAGGCTAACTGGTCTGTAATTCCCCATGTCCCCTCTACTTATGGAAGTGGGCAGGAGCCAACAGGATGGCGTTCAATGTGGATAAGTGCAAGGTCTTGCACTTGGGGCATAGGAATAGGTGTCATAAGTACAGGATAGGGGACAAGTGGCTGGAGAGCAGCCCTTGTGAAAGGGACCTCGGGGTGCTGGTTGACTGCAGGCTAAACATGAGCCGGCAGTGTGATGCGGTGGTCAAGAGGGCAAATCCCACCCTTGGTTGCATAGCCAGAAGTGTGGCTTCTAGATCAAGGGAGGTATTACTACCACTCTATACGACTCTGGTGCGCCCGCAACTGGAGTATTGTGCTCAGTTTTGGGCTCCTCATTACAGGAAGCATATAGCCAGGTTGGAGTCAGTGCAGCGTAGGGCCACAGGTGGCCAGTTTGCAGGGGATGCTGTATGAGGCGAGATGGAGGGAACTGGGTCTCTTCAGCCTGGAGAAGAGGAGACTCAGAGGGGATCTGTTGGTGACATACAGGTATGTGAGGGGGTGTCACATGCAGATGGGTAGAGACCTGTTCTCCCCTGCAGAGGAAGGCAGGATGCGCCCCAACGGAGCAAAGCTCAGGGAACCCAGGTTCCATTTGGATGCCAGGAAGCACTTCCTGACAGTTAGGACCCCGAGGATGTGGACTGGGCTTTCACAAGAGGTCGTTGAGGCCCCATCGGTGAGGGTGTTCAAAGACAGGCTGGACATGCACATGGTGGGGATGTTGTGAGCGGAGCCAGCTGGTGCCGGAGGTCAGACTAAATGGCCCGGGAGGCCCCTTCTGACTCGCTCTGTTTCTATGTTACTACCCTTTCTGAAGATTGGGATCAGTGACTCCCCCCTCCAGTACTATGCAACCTCACCCATTCTCCATGAGGCCTCAAAAATGGAGGTCAGTGGGCGTAAGAGGACTCCCGCCAACTCCCTAAGTACCCTTGGGTGTAACCTGTCAGCTGTATCATTGCTAATCGGTATCGTTAAGGCTGCGCCTCTGAGACCTCCCTTTTGAGTGCCATCCAGCCCTCCTGAACTCCCTTGCCTTCCAGAACCATCTTCCCAACCTGGCATCCAACTGACCAAAGCTGGTCCTCATGAAGTCCCAACTCCTTGGACTTGACCTACCATTCATCCCTGTTCTTCCGATCTCGAGGCAAAGGATGGAGTGGTCACTCACACCCAGAGCTCCCCTCATCTACACATCATCCACCAGAATCCCCCTGTTGGCCAAAACCAGGGTTAGGATGTCCCCCTTTGTTCCCTCCCAGACCTCCTGGGTGAGAACCCCCCCACACACACACACCTGCTGGGAAGCAATGGGACCCCTCAAGTGGCAGCAAGTGCATCTCCAGACTAAAACCAGGGTGGCTGAATTCTCCCATGGTGACTGTGCCCCTCCCTGGGATGTCCTTCCAGTCTGCTCTATCAGAGCATCGTCCAGGGTCTCAAGGTGACCCGGGGGGCCATACCAGACCCCAACTGTCAGGTCCCTGCCCCCACCTAGACCTGTCAATCATACCCAGATCGCCTCTACGTGGTCCCCTTCTAGCCCCACCCCATCTCACTGCACCCTATCCCTTCCTAAACATATAGTGTTACACCCGCTCCCCTCTTCCCCTTCCTGTCCTTCCTAAACAGAGCATTTCCCTCTGTTTGCATTCCATCCCTGCTTCCATCCCACCAGGAGTCTCACATTCTTCCAGCTTGCCTCCCACGCTCCTCGCAATGGTGTGCACACATCTCAGCTCTTCCCTGCGAAGCCCCCTCCCCGGCTCTCCCAGCCTCCTCCTTCCTCTGGGCCTCCCTGGCACAGCAGGAACCGTCAGTGCAGTAGCCACGCCAGCCCGTGCAGCCCCGACATCACCCTGCTCCTGGCAGTTTGATATATGGGGTATGAGAATGGTGGAGACCCTCCAGGCCCACCCCATGCATGGGATGCCTGAAGATGCGAGCTCAGAGGCTTTAGTCCAGCCTTGGCCGCACCTTCGGAGAGATGGCAGGTGGTGTGGGCCCATCAGGCATGGCTGTTTCTCCTGCAAGGCAGCCCCAGGAAGGCATCTCAGATGTTTAAAATGGAAGGTGAGATGGAGTAGAAGGTCAACTGGAGGAGGAGGTCCTCCTGAACATCTTTTCTGAAGTACCAGGAAGGAGAAGAAAAGATGAGCTTGGCTTGGGTAGGGGATATGACGGACACGCCGCTCCTGGGAGGCTGTCTTGTGCATGCCCCCCAGAAAAGCTCCCCTAGCCATGGTTTCACCCAGGCCCCACATGCCAGTGGGACCCATGTGGGAGAACCTTTGTGTGGCACATGGGCCAGGCCCAGCCCTGCAGTTTATGCTCATCCTCCTCACAGAGAGAGCACAGCCCTCTCCCGCTGCAGGTGCTCCTTGCCTGGGCTGGCCCTTCAGGCCAGGGAAGGACCTTCCAAGCCTCTGTGGCCACTGCTGCCTCGCTACAGGGAGGAGATGGTGGCAGCTTGCACCGCCGAGGGAGAAAGCCGTGCCCTGGAATGGCTGGGCATGTCACGGGGCAGGAAGAATCCCTAATGCACCTGGGAGACGTCCTGTTCAGCTCAGATGGGCCACTTCCCATAGGATGCCTCCCCAGGCGGCTGGTGGTGCTCCTTCCTGGGGGAAACGCATGCACTCCTCCCTCTGCATCCTTCCCCGCCCCCAACCCTTTTGGAAAATATGAGCTCAAGGAAAAGAACCCCACACACTTCCAAAATGTATACCTGAAGGCCGGAGTGAGGGAGGAAGACAAAAGCCAGAAGGCATATTGAGCTTTTCTCCTTTTAAATAAACCAATTCCACTTAAACTCTGCAAACAAAAAAAACAAAAACGCTTTGCTGGAGACAAGTCTTGCAAAGAACATCTTCCTGAGCCAGGTTGTGCCTGTCGGGAGTGCTCCTGTGTGCTGAATACTGATGGTGCCGCCAGAATCAGAGAGCGGGAGAGGCAGTTAAAGAGGAGGGAGGCCCAAAAGTGGCCGTTCTGCGTGGCACCCCACAAGGCCAGGGCAGGTGCCGAGCTGCGGGGCCAGTTGGGCTCGTGTAGCCACTAAGTGCATTGCCAAAGACAGGGAAATGTGACACCCAAAGAGAGGACCAAAGCAGTCACTGTTTGTGTGCTGCTGTACATGCGCTGCTAATTCAGAAATAATAGATATAATTTACATCAAAGTACAGTGTGGAAGACTGTGGCCACATGACCTGTGTGCTTCTTTAGGGGCTCCCTCATGATGGGAAGTGGCTCTTTGGGTTTGTTGTTTTCAAGCCAGACTTGGACTGGATGAGACTTTAGATGGCTGCCATTCAACAAGAGGACTGTTCTTGGTAAGAGAGGACTGTCCGTAGTAAAAGAGGACACACAGCCGCTCCATGTACTGGAAAAGCAACATGCTAGGTGGACGATGCTGTGGATGATGCCCATGGAGGGAAAGGAGGAGAGTAGCAGGGCTTCCCCCCGCACTGCTGGAGCCCCGTGGACTGCTTGGACGGAAAGTGTTTTCACATTCAGATCATAACTGAGCTCTAGGCTGGGAACTGAAATGAGACTGGAATAACCTCCAGGAGCACCTGGAGTACGGGAAGGGTTAACTCTGCAACACATTTCTGAATGTTCTGAATCCAGGCACCAGTTCAGCAAGAATCAGCCGCCCAAGGCCTTTGTGGTATATTTTGGGAGTTATCAGAAAGTATGACGCCAAGGATGCCAGAGAGAGCAGGTTAATGACCAACACCTGGAGTATCTGGTTGGCCGCAAGGATCAGGAGATGGGCCATTGCCCCACGGAGCAGCTGACCAGCACGCGGGGTGGAGCGGGAATAGAGACTCGTGAGGGAAGAGGGACTTTTTCCTTTTTGGGAGGTTCTGTCCTGCCGCCTGTTTGCTGTGTTGAAGAACGCTGTGAAGCCCTGTGCATTGTGATCCTGCAGGAGGTAGAACTTGGCAGAAGGCAGGACTATCCTTAGCTGTACACCAAAGGGTAGGGTTAGCTTTATTGTCTTCCAGTCTAACTGGGCCAACAAGGAGGCTGTGGTTTCTCGGTTGGTGGTAAACTGCCTTGTTGCTAAAGTCCAATTTCCTCTTCCACCTCCCTTCCGCTGTTTCCTCCTGCTTTTGACCAAGGGAACTGGAAGTCCCTGATGGCTTCCCATTACACAGTGTTCCTCCAGTTGTGGAAGGAATGGGGCCTCCTCCACTGCTCCTCATCGGGACCTCTCACTCTTCAGCATCTTGCTGTTGGCTGTGAAGCCAAAGGCACTCAAGTTGAGATGAGAAAGGATGCGCCAGGCATATCAGTCTGCTGTGGCTGTTGTGAGATGTTTGCACACACACCTCGTAGTCCCCAGTGGAAGGATGTCACAATCTGCACAGATGCCTTTGCACCTGGTGCAGCTCACAGCACGTGCCCCATTCCGGCAAAGGAATGTAGCACCGGCAATGCAGGCAGCAAGAGCGCCAGCGGTCAAAGACACCTCTTGGGTGCTTCTTCACTGATTATGCCACATTTGGAAGGAAGCAAGAGTCAAGCACAGAGTTTCAGGTGTGGGAGATGCTGCAAGTGTTGATTACATCCCTCAGCCATCCTGCTGTGAATGGCCTCTCGCCAGAGAAATGGTGGCAGGAAAAAAGACGGTGCTCCCACTGTTGCTGCTAATACAAAACTTGATGGCAGCTTGCCCCCATTAGGGCAGCCATTGCAAAACATGAATCTATGTGGCTTCAGAAATCAAAAAAAATTGGGGAAAATTTGAGAAATGTGCCTGGCTTAGCTGTTAATAATTTGGCTGAGCACAATTTTGCTAGAGCTAACAGTGCTTTGCCAGTACTGGGCATAATGGCAAAGATCAGCTTTCTTGCTCTTTCCATGAGCCCAATGTGCAAGTAATGTGTATCCACATAATATGTTTTGTGTACATTTTGAATGGATGGGGAGATAAAATATACTCTTGTTGGATGCCTTTGCCTCCAGGAAACCCTTCTGGTCCTCCGTATTCTGTCCTCACGGTTCTTGTCTGTGATACAGGTTATGCTTCAGGCCAATCAAGCGCTTGGGCACCCCATTTCTTTCATCCATCGCTTCTTGTGATCCATGCGGTCAAAGACTTGGCTGCCATCTGTTAAGCACAGACTGATCTTCTTTTGAAATCCATTGGTGTGCTCCAGTGGCCAGTGTGCATTTGTGATATGATTTTGAGTGCCTCTTCCTTTTCAGAATCCAGCTTGGATGTCAGACATTTCTTACTCTGAATACAGTAATAGTCCTTTTTGTAGCATCAAGGCCTTGCATGGGAATCAGTGCTGTGGTTCTAGGGTTGCTGCACTCTTTTTTAGGAATTGGGATGTGTATTGAACATTCACAGGCTGTGGACCATGATTTCATCCTCCATATTTGCTGGCTTATTCTTTTTTAGGACCAATTTAACCTCTGCAGCCTGGCAGAGTTCTCTGGGTACACTCTATTCCAGGTGCTTTATTCCTTCCTATTGCTTTCAAAGCAGCTTTCACTTGGCTTACTAATACTGCAGGCTCTTCCTCATAGGATTTCTCTTCAAAAGAATCTGTCATTCTTTCATCTCTTTTGTACAGAGATGAAGGTTACCGAATCAAAAAATGAAATCAGATTAGTCTGGCAGGATTTGTTCTTGACAAATTCATGTTGGCTTTGTGTAATCACTGCATTGTTTCCAAGGTGTTTGCAGAATGTCTGCTTTATAATTTGCTCCAGAATTTTCCCAGGGACTTGATGTCAGACTGACCGGTCTGTTCTTCCCAGATTCTTCTTTATTTCCTTTCTTGAAGTAGGGACAATGTTACCCCTAGTCCGGTCATCTGGCTCTTTCCCCATACGCCATGATTTCTCAAAGATAATAGACAGTGGTTCTGAGAGTTCTTCTGCCAGCTGTTTTGTGACTCTAGGATGCAACTCATCAAGTCCTGGAGATTTGAACCCATTCAACCCGCTTAGATGGTCCTTGACCATCCGCCTACCACTCCTGAGCTCCCATTCTGCTCCTTCTGCTCATACTTCCTCTTTGTCAGGAAGGTGATAGATCTTCATTCAGAAGAAGACTGAGCCAAAGTAGGAATTGAGCACTTCAACCTTTTCTTTGCCATCTATTATCATTTTGCATCCACACTGAGTAGCAGCCTCATGTATGCATTTGCTTGCATATGCTACTTCTTTTCTTCCTGAACCTGCAAAACTCCCCACAGGTTGCATCCACATGCACTAAACCACAGCAAGTCCAAGGTAGGACCAGGTGCCATCTTAGCACAACAAATGCCTTTAAAGCACTGTAGCAAAAGCTATCAAATTGCATAACTGATTCTGAGCCAGGGAGAGCCTGGGCAAGACCTTCGAGACATACTTGAAGCCCTTGCTTGGAACTCTCAGGATGCTGTCGCTGCATTGGACCATGCCGAGATGGCTGGATGATTTTATCTGTTCCAGCGCGTGAGGCATCTATACTTTTTCTTCTTTTTATTGCAAATGATTTCTTTGGATTTGGCATTATTGATGATTAGTTCATTTTCTAGACTGCATGAGATGAACTGCCTTTACAACCTGATCAGACTAACTGAGATGCTGAGAGTAGAATCACATCATCCGGATATAACAATATAGTTATTGTATTGCTTCAGATTTTAGCAAGATAATGGTTCTGATCATGTGGAAATGCACCAATATCCTCTAAAATATAACAGTTTAAGAGAAACGGAGCTATAATACAGCTTTACCTAACTCCCCGGTGTGTTAGCATCACATCTGTGAGAGCTAACCTTGATCCTGTTCTAATCTCTAAAATGGTTTCTGACTTTCCAAGGGCTTTCATTAGAAAAAGAAGCCTCAAGTCTATATAATATTCTGCTCCAAAGGCAGCACTTCTTGAAAGAATCAAAGGGTGCCCTTAGGTCCATAGGAGTGGTAGTGTCCACCTTTTGCTATGAACTTGGTCATAGATGGAGGTAAAATAAGGCAAATATTCCAAATGGATTTACTACTCTAAAGCCAGCTTGCTCTTCTCCTAATGTGGAATTTCCCCCCAGCCAATCCCCTACATATGATAGAAACAAAGTGTAGCTACAATCTGACAGGTCTGGACAATGCAAGTCAAATGAGAAAATGTTTTCAAAGAGTTTTTTCTCTCACCTTATTTGCAGCAGTTTGATTTGGCTGGTCCAGCTCAGTCCAGTTCAGGGGAAAAAGCTAATCCAGTGATATTCTCTTAGCTAAGATAAACCTGATCTAGGATTCTTTGTCCTATTTGTGATGCCAATTGTCAGATCTTATGTAAACTAACAGGTACGCTGAAAGTTAAAGAAAGATATGAAAGGTGGGAAGGAGTTGAGGTGCATGTACACCAATGGTAGGAGCATGGGTAATAAGCAGGAAGAGCTTGAAGCTCTCCTGGGAATAGGAGGATATGATCTGGTGGGAATCACAGAAACTTGGTGGGATGAAAGGCAAGTCTGGAATGTAAACATAGAAGGGTATCACCTTTTTAGAAAGGACAGGAAGGGAAAGAGAGGTGGGGGTGTGGCTTTATACGTCAGGGAAGGGATAGGATGCAGTGAGATAGAGTGCAGCACAGATGGGGATTCGGTAGAGGCAGTCTGGGTGACAGTTAGGGGTTTTGACAGGGAAAGAGACCTGACAGTGGGGGTATGTTATCGCCCTCCAGGTCAACTTGAGACCCTGGATGATGTCCTGACAGGCCAGATTCTAAGGATATCTCGGGGGAGAGACACAGTAATTATGGGGGATTTCAATCTCCCGGATATTACTTGGGAGACTCACTCGGCGGTGACAGCCAGGTCACGTCGCTTCCTAGAAGCTCTAGAGGGTGGGTTTTTCACACAGAGGGTCCGAGAGGCGACGAGGGGGGGAAACATCCTGGACTTGGTCTTGACCAATAGGGAGGAGCTGATAGATGAAGTACAGATTAGGGGAGCTCTGGATGCGAGTGATCACTCCATCCTTTGCTTTGAGATCAGGGGACTGGGGCCGTGCAGCAGGGCGAGCACTAGAAGATGGGACTTCAAGAGGGCCAACTTTGGCCAACTGAAGGCCAGGCTGGGGAAAGTGTCCTGGGATAGGTTACTGGAAGGTAAGCGAGTTGAGGAGGGGTGGATGGCACTCAAAAGGGAGGTTTTGCAGGCGCAAGCCCTGACAATACCTCTAGTCAGTAAGGTGGGGAGGCGGAGGAGAGTGCCGCCATGGATGCGAAAGGAGGTGGTTAGGGGGATTAGACGAAAGAGGAGCCTCCATAGGAAATGGGTACTGGGGGAAATAGACAAAAGTGTATACCGGGAGGAGGAGGCCCGTTGCAGAAGGATTCTTCGCAAGGCTAAGGCTGATTATGAGCTGAGACTTGCCAAGAATATCAAGAGCAACAAAAAGGGCTTCTTTCAGCATGTAAATAGGAAAAGGAAGGGGAGACAAGTGGTGGGACCACTAAATAAGGAGGAAGGAGATCCTGTGACTGACATGAGGGAACAGGCACAGATGCTAAATGACTATTTTGCCTCTGTGTTCTCCCCAAAGCAGGACGGGGGATATCCGTATAGGAGATTAGATGAGGCTGGGGACTTAGGTGCACAGATTAGAGTCACCCCCTCTTGAAGTCGAGGGGATCCTCAGGGCATTGGACATTACAATGTCACCAGGCCCTGATGGGTTACACCCGAGAGTACTTAGAGAGTTGGCAGGGGTTCTCTCACGCCCGCTGGCCTCCATTTTTGAGGCCTCGTGGAGAACGGGTGAAGTTCCAGAGGACTGGAGGGTGGCATCAGTGGTCCCAATGTTCAAAAAGGGTAGTAGAAGGGACATGAGGAACTACAGACCAGTTAGCCTTACGTCCATTGTAGGACAAACAATGGAAAGGCTCATAATAGAGAGAGATCTAGTGATGCTAGATAGGGAAGGGAGGCTGACAGCCACACAACACGGCTTCCGCAAGAACAGGTCCTGCCAGACAAACCTTGTGGAATTCTATGACAAGGTTTCGAGATGGCTAGATGGAGGGGATGCAATGGATGTGGTTTACCTGGATTTCAGCTAGGCCTTTGACAAAGTGCCCCATGATACCCGGGTTGAGAAACTGAGGAGTTTTGGGAAAGACCAAAGCACTGTCCGATGGATTAGGGCATGGATGACTGACTGAAAGCAGAGGGTAACCATTACTGGGGAATCATCGGGATGGTGACCAGTGACAAGCAGGGTCCCCAAGGGCTCTGGCCTGGGGCCGATCCTGTTTAATCTTTTCATAAATGGCATGGAAGAAGGGGTGAACAGTCTGCTGATCAAATTCACAGACGATACTAAAACTGGAGCAGTGGCCACAGCTGAGGAGCAGGTACTCCAGATCCAAAAGGATCTGGACAGACTATGGAAGTGGGCAGGAGACAACAGGATGGCGTTCAATGTGGTTAAGTGCAAGGTCTTGCACTTGGGGCATAGGAATAGGTGCCATAAGTACAGGTTAGGGGACAAGTAGCTGGAGAGCAGCACTTGTAAAAAGGACCTTGGGGTACTGGTTGACTGCAGGCTGAACATGAGCCAGCAGTGTGATGCTGTGGTCAAGAGGGCAAATGCCACCCTTGGTTACATAGCCAGAAGTGTGGCTTCTAGATCGAGAGAGGTATTACTACCACTCTACATGACTCTGGTGCGCCCGCAACTGGAGTATTGTGTTCAGTTTTGGGCCCCTCATTACAGAACGCATATAGCCAGGTTGGAGTCAGTGCAGCGTAGGGCCACAAGGATGGTGGCTGGTTTGCAGGGGATGGGGTATGAGGTGAGACGGAGGGAACTGGGTCTCTTCAGCCTGGAGAAGAGGAGACTCAGAGGGGATCTGTTGGTGACATACAGGTATGTGAGGGGATGTCACATGCAGATGGGTAGAGACCTGTTCTCCCCTGCAGAGGAAGGCAGGACACGCTCCAACGGAGCAAAGCTCAGGGAGCCAAGGTTCAACTTGGATGCCAGGAAGCTCTTCCTGACAGTTAGGACCCCGAGGGTGTGGAATGGGCTTCCACGGGAGGTGGCTGAGGCCCCATTGGCAAGGGTGTTCAAGGATAGGCTGGACATGCACATGGTGGGCATGTCGTGAGCAGAGCCGGCTGGAGCTGGGGGTCAGACTAGATGGCCCGGGAGACCCCTTCTGACTCGCTCTGTTTCTATGTTTCTCATGCCTGACATGGCCTGAGAGTGCCACATTCAGGCCGCGATGAAAGTATTCTAGGTATCCTGAGCATCATCCTGGTTTCCTCTCCGTGCTCACCCTTGCTGTGACCCATACTGAGGGCTTGCTTCCTCTGAACTCTTCAAGGAGAGGAAGCGACAACACGTTTTATTTGCATGGTTTCGGCATATGCTGCTCTCGTGGCTGGGATCCCAGTGACGGAACACCATATGGCAGCAATTGTGCTGTGCTGTGTTTTGTTTTGTTATGCTTTTTTTGGAGAGAGCATGCACAGAAATAGAGCAGCAGGAGTGAGCTGGAAAAAAATATGGTCCGTAATTAAATACCCCCATTGCCACTAACCGCAGAGCGAATTGCGACGCCAGCAAGGGCTCATTGCATTGGCAACTGAGCTATTTATGTCTGTCTCTTGGAAAGAAAAGTGAGCCGCCTCACCCTGTTCTGGCAGCTGGGTCATTTCTTCCCTCCAGTCCATTGTGGAGAGCTGCTATTATCGCTAATGGAGGAGCCCTGCACACGGGGAGGGACAAATCGCCCCTGTAATAGCGCATGAATCTTTCACATGATGAAGAATAAGCAGGTGAGCCTTCAGGGAGCGGTTGCTGCTAAGTGCTGGGTGGGTGGGTGGAAGGGATTTGTTCGTGCAGCCAGTGTGCAAGTCGGAAGCTGCCGCTGGTTGCGCATCTTTGTTTCCCCCATGGAATACGGCTAACTCTGGATAAAAATAAGAAATAAAAATAGCGAAGCAAGCTCCCCTCCCCACGAAACAGAAAGAGAACTGAATAGAAGTGACAGATCGATCCACGGGGCATGTTTATTCCCAAGGGGACACGGAGGCCCTGCTTGGCGGCTGCGCTGTTGCAGACCAAGTGGGCAAAGGCAGGCCCTGGCGCCCTCCCCGGGTGGCCGGCAGGCAGTATGCTGCGGGCTCCTCTCTCCGTTCTGGGCTACCCCAATGTGTGGAGATTGGAGGGACGATGCCGGGGGATGTGTGTGTGGGAAACCCCCTCCCTGGACAGGAACGGGTCCCAGGGTGGATTTCCGGCTGGTACCAGCTGCTGCTTGTAGCTCACATGGAGTGGCATGCACTGCTGCGCTGAGTGGGACGGGAGTCTTTGAGAGGAGGGGAGCATCTCTGGGAGGGGATCCTATGTTCCAAGCTGAGGGTTGCCTTTGGATCACATGGACCTGTGGCCTGAGCTCTGTGGCGAAGCCTCTCCGGGGCCCCTCAGGGCCTCCCAGGTGTGTGGGGCCTGGGACAGAGGTGATTCTGGGGGTCTGTGGCAGCTCCTGCCGGAGCACGGGGTGCTCTAAGGAGCCTAGAAGCAGCATGGCCGGGCTGGGCCACTGATGCGCACAGGCCTGGGGTTGTTTGCTCCGGGCGCCCCTCCTTTCTGAGAAGAAGAAGAAAACAAAAGGGAGACAGAGGGCACTCAGATGAGGCTGGGGCCACACCACAGAACTCCTTGCGGATTTTAAGCATTGTTGTTGCTGTTGCTCAGTCATGCCCGACTCTTTGCAACCCTCTGGACCACACCACGCCAGACCCACCTGTCTTCCACTGTTTCCTCCACCACCCCCTTCTCCTTTTGCCTTCAATCCTTCCCAGCATCAGGCTCTTCTCCAGTGACCCCTTCCCTCTCATTCTGTGGCCAAAGTATTTGAGCTTCAGCTTCAGCATGTGGCCTTCAAAAGAGCAGCCTTGTTGCTGTCCAAGGGCCCTCAGGAGGTTTTTCCGACACCACAGTTCCACTTCTTCAGCGCTCAGCCTTCTTCATGGTCCAACTCCCACAGCCATACATTGCAATATTTTAAGCATGCACAGTGGTTAAAGTTCCCCTGTACTGGACCGGTGAGTGAGTCCAGTGGGGCTTGTGTGCTTCCCCTCCCTTCTCCCCTCTCCCCCTCCCCCTGGATGTAGAAGCTCCAAGTGCCAAGAGGAACAGGATGACGTTGCAGAGTCTGCTTGCTGGCCCCCCTAATCTGCCTCAGGAACCACAGCTTTTTTGTGGGACCAATCAATCTGCTTGGGCTTAATGTGCCACCCACACCGAAGGGCCTGGCCAGCGCTGGATAAGTGGAAAGTGCAAAGGGCTCTTGGCCAGAGAAGCTCAGCAGCAGGCCCAGAAGAGGAGGGCTGGACATGGCTTCCGGGAATGCTACTCGGCTGGCCAGAGCCTTCCAGGGACAAGTGCTCCCCGGTGCCAGCCATGCTTGCCCAGCAGGGCAGTGGGGGGCCCTTCCTGCCACCACTCTTGCAGGCATCCCCTTCCCGCAGGGGGGCCTGCAGGAAGGGAGGGGCAGAGGAGCTGTGAACAGGGGTCCCGGCCACACCAGCCCACTCTGTTCCGCTGGCCGGGGGAGCCTGCAGGCTGCCCATTGTGCCGGCAGGCGTGGGGTGTTGTGCGGGGTGAGGAGGAGAGCCATATTTTATTACTTCATATCATGTATTATATTATTGTACTAAGTAATTTTGTTTTGATTTTGTATTGCTGTTGTAATATTGAATATTGAATATTTGCATTTGAATGTGTACTTGCTCTGGTTATATAATTATAACAATTTTGTATTTTTACCTTATTGTAAATTATTTGTATTTGCTTCAATCATATTATTATATTTGTACTGACTTTGTATTTTTTGCCTTGTTGCAAGCTGCCCAGAGATCTCTGTAGACTGTGGGGTGGCATATAAATGTAATAAATTGAATCAAATCTATCAATCTGTGTGTCATGAGGACCTTCCCGGGGTACCCTTGTGACTTAGTCACTGTGAGAACTCTGGGGAGGGCTGCTTCGTTCTCCCCGCATTCCAGGAGTCAGTGGCAGCCCCCCACTTAGGGCCCATGCAGGGAGCTGGGCTGCGTGAGCAGGGGCAGATCTCAGAGGGCTTTGTCTTCGCCTTTCCCCAGCTCGGTGTCTTGTTTAGAATGGCAGCCAGTTGGTGGTTGCTGAGCAATCTTAGCTGTTATTGAGCCCTGTCTCCTTTCACCCCTTCGTGGATCACTGCCTTGCTGTGGCGAAGGGGCTGGTATAGCTCAATGAAGCTATGAGCCATGCCGTGCAGGGCCACCCAAGACGGACAGGTCATGGCAGAGAGCGCTGACAAAACACGATCCACTGGAGAAGGAAATGGCAACCCACTCCAGTGTCTTTGCCATGCAAACCCCATGGACAGTACCAAAAGGCAAAAAGATGTGAAGCCGGAAGATGAGCCCCTCAGGTCAGAAGGTGACCAGTATGCTACTGGGGAAGAGCAGAGGGCTAGTACTAGTAGCTCCAGAAAGAATGAAGCAACTGGGTCAAAGCCGAAAGGACACTCAGTTGCAGATGTAACTGGTGGTGAAAGGAGAGTCCGATGCTGCAAAGATCTATATTCCATAGGAACCTGGAATGTAAGATCCATGAATCAGGGCAAGCTGGATGTGGTCAAACAAGAGATGACAAGACTGAACATTGACATCTTAGGAATCAGTGACCTAAAATGGACAGGAATGGGTGAATTTAATTTGGATGACCATCAGGTATACTACTGCAGGCAAGAATCCCTCAGAAGAAATGGAGTAGCCTTCACAGTCAATACAAGAGTAGGAAAAGCAGTACTGGGATACAATCTCCAAAATGACAGAGTGATCTCAGTTTGAATCCAAGGCAAACCATTCAACATCACAGTAGTCCAAGTCTATGCCCCAACCACTGGTGCTGAAGAGGCTGAAGTTGACCAGTTCTATGAAGGCCTACAACACCTTCTAGAATTAACACCAAAAAATGATGTCCTTATCATCATGGGGGATTGGAATGCTAAAGTAGGAAACCAAAAGATAACTGGAATAACAGGCAGGTTTGGCCTTAGAGTACAAAATGAAGCAGGGCAAAGACTGGCAGAATTTTGTCAAGAGAATACGATGGTCATAGCAAACACTCTTTTCCAGCAACCCAAGAGACGACTCTACACATGGACCTTACCAGATGGTCAATACAGAAATCAGGTAGACTATGTGCTCTGCAGCCAAAGATACATACAGCCAAAGCTCTATACAGTCAGTAAAAACAAGACCAGGAGCTGATTGTGGCTCAGATCATGAGCTTCTTGTTGCAAAATTTAGGCTTAAGTTGAAGCAAATAGGGAAAAGCACTAGGCCACTCAGGTATGACCTAAATCATATCTGTCATGACTATACAGTAGAGGTGACAAATGGATTTAAGGAATTAGATCTGATAGACAGAGTGCCTGAAGAACTATGGGCAGAGGTGGGAGTACCAGACCATCTTATTTGTCTCTTGAGAAACCTGTATGGAGGTCAAGAAGCAACAGTGAGAATTGGACATGGAACCACTGATTGGTTCAAAATTGAGAAAGGAGTTCAGCAAGGCTGCATACTGTCACCTTGCCTATTTAACTTATATGCAGAGCACATCATGAGAAAGGCAGGGCTAGATGAATCACCAGTTGGAATTTAAGGGAGAAATATCATCAACCTCAGCTATGCAGATGATACCACTCTCATGGCAGAAAGTGAAGAGGAACTAAAGAGCATCTTGATGAGGGTGAAGGAGGAGAGCACAAAAGCTGGCTTGAAACTCAACATTAGGAAACTAAGAGAGCAGCACTTGTGAAAGGGACCTCGGGGTACTGGTTGACCGCAGGCTAAACATGATCCAGCAGTGTGATGCGGTGGTCAAGAGGGCGAATGCCACCCTTGGTTGCATAGCCAGAAGTGTGGCTTCTAGATCGAGAGAGGTATTACTGCCACTCTATATGACTCTGGCGCACCTGCAACTGGAGTATTGTGCTCAGTTTTGGGCCTCTCATTACAGGAAGGATATAGCCAGGTTAGTCAGTGCAGTGTAGGGCCACAAGGTTGGTGGCCGGTTTGCAGGGGATGGGGTATGAGGCGAGACTGAGGGAACTAGATCTCTTCAGCCTGGAGAAAAGGAGACTCAGAGGGGATATGTTGGCCACATACAGGTATGTGAGGGGGTGTCACATGGAGATGGGGAGAGACCTGTTCTCCCCTGCAGAGGAAGGCAGGACGTGCTCCAATGGAGCAAAGCTCAGGGAGCCAAGGTTCAATTTGGATGCCAGGAAGCACTTCCTGACAGTTAGGACCCCGAGGGCATGGAATGGGCTTCCACGGGAGGTCGTTGAGGCCCCATCGGTGAGGGTGTTCAAAGACAGGCTGGACATGCACATGGTGGGCATGTCATGAGCGGAGCCGGTTGGTGCCGGAGGTCAGACTAGATGGCCCGGGAGGCCCCTTCTGACTCGCTCTGTTTCTATGTTTCTATGTTCTATGTGGTGCTGGAGGAGACTCCTGTGAGTCCCTTGGCCTGCAAGGCGATCAAACCAGTCAGTCCTAGAGGAGATCAACCCTGACTGCTCTCTAGAAGGCCAGATGCTGAAGATGAAACTCAAATCCTTTGGCCACCTAATGAGAAGGAAGGACTCCCTGGAGAAGAGCCTAATGCTGGGAACAATAGATGGCAAAAGAAGAAGGGGACGGCAGAGGATGAGGTGGCTGAATGGAGTCACTGAGGCAGTTGGTGTGAGCGTGAGTGGACTCTGGGGGATGGTGGAGGACAGGAAGGCCTGGAAGAATGTTGTCCATGGGGTCGCGATGGGTCGGATGTGACTTCACAACTAACAACTCCTTTTCAGGAGAAGAAATTAGTGGTGGGAATTGCCTAGATAAAGAAGGAGGGAGGGAGGGAGGGAGGGAGGGAAGGAAGGAAGGAAGGAAGGAAGGAGAAGAAGGAGCGAGCTACCCCCCCTCCTGCTGCCTCTTGGCAGAAGTGCTGGGTGGGGGGCACTTACTTGCCTCCTGCCGTGATCTGAAGGATGCCCCTGGCTTCAGGGAGTATGAGCCAAGAGGCGCTCTCCACTTGCTTGTGTCATGCATAATGTTACAAGCCTTTCTTGTGTCTCATCTTTTCTCCAGTCCAAAAGCAATGCTTTTTGCTTTTTGTCCAAAAGCATTGGTTTTTGTCCTGGGGTTGGGGCATGGTGAACGCATCCCTTGGGGTCCACAGGCCTGCCTGCGCCTCTGAGCAGCAGTTTCCTGAGACCAGGAGGAAAAGGTGCCCCTGCCCGCGACTGCTCTCCAGCAGGCAGACCTCTGGCATTTGCCAGCCGGCCCCCCCACCCTGCAGTGGGGCTGCCTCCAATATCTCCTGCAACCCATTAGATTAGAAGGCCTCATGCAAAGGACGGGGTGCACATGCGCCAGTTATGGGTCTGCAGGAGCCTCCAGTGGCTGGAAGACTTGGTCGGCTGAGTCCCCAGGGAAGGAAGACAGTTGGTCAGTTGCTTTCCTGACTCCTGGTCAGCTGGCAGGGTGGGGTGCTGCCCCGGAAACCCAAGTGCCCTCTGGGAAAGCTCCACTCTTTGATTGAGAGGACAGCAAACTTTTGAGCACCAGCGACAAAGGGTGGAAGAGCAGGTGAGGGGAAGCTGCCCCGCCTCCCGGGCGCAGGATGGCTTCGCAGGGCCCCTTCCCTCCACCTGCATCAGAATCAAAGGGAGCTGTGTGATGTGAGGTGCCTGCATTGGCCCCCTGGGCAGGCTTGGCTGGGCACCGGGAGGCCAAGGGCTCCCTCAGGCAACTTTGGGGCTTCAATGAAGAGAGCAGAGAGGGGAAGAAAGGAGTTGGGAACTTTTTAAAAGGTCATAGAATCATAGACTATGAGTAGTAGAGTTGGAAGGGGCGATGAAGGCCACGGGGTCCAGCCCCCTGCTGTTGCAGGACACCACGCTACACCATCCCACTCAGAGGGCTGTCATGTTTCACCTTGAATGTGTGGGAACCACCACCTCTTCAAACAGCTGGTCCCACTGCCATATTGTCCTGACAGTGAGGAAGCTTTTCCTGATGTCCAGCCTGAATCTGGGTTGTTGCGACTTGACTTGATCATCCCGTGTCCTACACTCTGGCATCAGCCAGAAGAGATCTTAACCTTCCTCCTTATGACAGCCTTTCAGGTACTTACAGAGGGATATCATGTCCCCGCTCAGTCTTCTCTGCTCAAGGCCGAAAATGCCCACCTCTCTCAGTCTCTCCTCACAGGGCAGGTTTTCCAAACCCTGGATCATTTTTATTGCCCTCTGCTGTGCCCTTTCTAGTTTACCTGCATCTTTCTTATATCTTGGTGCCCTGAAGCGGACTGTGTTCCAGGTGAGGCCCTCTGCACATGCGTGACGGGCCCCGAATGCCTCCCGCCCCGCCTTATCCCACGCCTGTGCTCTGCCTGGTCACGGATGCAGAGATTCAGCAGAAGAAAGGATTGCTCGCGAATGAATGCACAAAAGTGGTGTTAGAATCTGTCACAACAGCAATTTTCTTTGCAGTCAGATCTAAGCAGAGAGGTTTAAACAGGCTTTTGCTTGCTCTTTCTTTCTCTGTTTCAGGAGACGTGGGGAAGAATTATGTGGCAGCAACTCATCCCAGGTGGCTGCATTCACCACTTTGTTTCCCCAACAGTCTTGCAGAGATGTGGCCGCTTGCTTGCAGTGACAGACGAGACGAAGGAGCTGTGGCTGCCCCACCCCCTGCAAGAATGCGGGGCCCTTCTGGTTGCCCAGCGACCCACTCAAGATGTGGGAGGACACAGGAGGACATGGCAGGGGGCACCCCCATGGGCTCATCAGGGAAGCTTCTGAGTGATGGCGGGACAACTTCAAACACCACTCCAGCCCTGCTGCCAGAGGAGCGGGAGCCGTCCCGTCCTGGAGCATCCCAAGCAATGCAGGCAAGAAACATTCCTTGGAGCGCTGCTGCCATTGTCGCACTGCACTCGCAGCCCAGCTCTTTTCCTCCTGGGAGAACCCAGGAACTGGAATCGGGGGCTTAGCATGCCTCCCACACCTGCACAGGCGAGGGGCTCTGAGGCGCAGCGGTCTGCCCAGGCCCGTGCAGCTGCAGCAGGCGAGCCCGGGGGACGCGGGACTCCGCCATGGCCTGTGCACAGCCATTGACCCGAGAGTGCACCTGAGGTGGGGCAGCCCGGCTGCGGCTGAGGGGCAGCCCTGCCTCTCCACGCCACCTCCAGTGTTTCCCCAGCACACAGTGGGGTGAGTGGACAGTTCTGCTGGCCCCATGGAGGCTGAAGGAGAGAGCTCGGCTGTGCAGGGCTGCAGTGCCAGGAGCTGCCCTCACAGAGAGGAGGCCCCGCCCTGCTGAACTGCCTCCTTAACTGGGGGGAATTGCCTGGAGGGGGTTCCTCATCAATTTGGTGGAGTGGGGGTGGAGGAGAAGGAGGCCTCCTTGAGTAATCGGGTGGTGGGTGGGCGGGTGTGGTTTGCTCTGACCTGGTTAGTCGATGGTGGGGGGCGGAATTCAGCAGAGTGAGTGGCACTGGGGTCTAGGACAAAATAGCGCGCCCCTCCTCCCACCATGAGTGCAACCGGGTCACCAGTGGAGCCGCCTCCACCGCTGCCCCCAGGCCCGCCAGCCCAGTTCACCCTGCCCAAGGGGCCCATCGCCGCTCTTGGCTGGTTTCCCGACCGGGCAGCCACCGCCAGCCTTTCCTCGCAATCCTTCCTGCAGTGTCCCCCCATTTGCAGCGGGTGCAGCGGTCCCTGCCTGGCTCCCCTTCCTCACTCAAGGCCTTTCCGTGCAGCATCTGCTCCCACACAGGGTCCCAGCCATGCCCCACTTGTGGCCGGGCGCCTGTGGCCCCTTGCAGTGCCATCACTCGTGCGCTGTGCCCCCTCCCAACTCTCTTGGCCTCTATTTGCGTAGACCCAGTGAGCAGCCTCAGCTGGCTTAGAGGCTGGCCCAGCTGGCCCACCTTCAGCCGCCTGCAGTTCCGTTCTTGTATCTCCCACACTCTGTCCCATGAGCAGTGCATTCAGCAGCCTGCCATTCTCCTCAGCCTCAGGATCCAGGTCAGTGACCTGGCATACAGCATTCTTCAAACGGCCCAAAAACTCAGGTGGTGATTCACTTGCCTTTTGAAACACCTGGCGCGGCTCGGCCATATTTTCTGCCTGGGGATCCCACATCTGGTTGCGTCTGCTGGAAGTCTGCGAGACTGGACCAGCTTCTGGAGCTCAGCAGGTATGGTGGTGGGGAAATCGTGGCCTGCTTGGCTGGCCCTGCCCAGCCCTCGCAGCCTCTCCAGCCACTCTGAGACCTTCCTGCTTCATAGGGCTCCTCTCCTCTGAGATGAGAAAAATGTTCAGCCTCTTGTGGCACCCAGCCCACGTGGGATCATGGGTCAGGCCCAGGGAGACGATGGCGTCTGCCAGCTCAGGTGCCTCTTCCCTCCGCTTGGGGAAGCGGTGCTTCCAATTATGCAAATCAGAGGAGGTGAATGGATCGTACATCCCTTGGGGAGCACCTTGCCCATCACACAGCCATTCTAACAGAGAGTCACATTGCTAACATTGGTGCAATTAGGGGTGAGCCCACCAGGTGAGATGGGGTAGACATGGCTTGGGCCTTGCTTCACAGGATTCATAGCCAACTGGTCAGGGGATCTCACCTCTCAAGAAAGGGATGCTGATGGAGAGGTGCGTGGTACACGGTTAGGGGAACGAGGATAAGATGACGGGAGCTCTGTATGGGGGGGTTCATCACTGGAAGGTGGTAAAGGGGGCTTTTCACTCTTCAGCATCATCACTTTTTCACATTCTCCTTTTGCACCCCCATTCACGGAAACCAGTCTCTCACACCAAGACAAAAAACCCAAACATATTCATTTTTCATCTTTAGTACAGAATGACTTAAGTGACAAGATTCTGGTTACGGTTCCCAATAGGGGCTATGAATTCCCAGTTTCTGGCTTGTAATACAGCCAACAAAACTGACAGAAGAAAACTAGCTTCTTTTTGGTGAGAGAACCACTTCCTCCTCCCAGTGCCTTGAATTCTTGCTACACTTGTGCCAGAGGCATCCTTCTTTTTGCCTGATCCATCCCACCGAGCAGGTGAGCATCTTGCCAGGCTCAGCCTTATGCAGGGTTCCCTGGCACAGCCTTTCTCTGTTGCACTGCTCTATTCCCACCAGCAGCCCTTCTGCTGTCTTGCAATTATTCCGAGAGCTCTCTGGACTGCCTTTTTCCGGGCCCAAGGTGCAATTACTCACCAACTGGCTGTCGACTGGTTAGAACTTGTGGTTCTATCACATGGGTGGGCATTGCACCTCCGAGTCAGTTCCGAGTGATTCCTCCCCGTTGTGGGAGTTTCCTCATGGCAACTGGTCCAGCGCCAGCTGAGTCTGTCCCCGGAGCTGGTTTTCATGATCCTCTCTGGCTGCCAGTGTCAAGGCCGGTCACCTACGCCTGGCTGGGTGGCCAGTTTGAAGGACGTAATGGGCCTCACCCTGTTGTGCTTTGCCCAATTAAACATGGCAGGAGGGAAAGCAGAAAAGCTGTTGTTATTCACGAGAATAAAGTTTGATCACGGTGAGAGGTCAATTGATCCTGACCACATAGTAGAGTCTCCTTTCATGCCCCTGCTGACCAGGTAGCAATGGCAGCAGCTGATTGGGTTGAAAGTCCTGTCGTGGCAGCTGACTGGCACTTCGGAGTGCAGGGGGTTCCCATGCTGACCTTGGTGACTGGGCTGGGAGCTTCTGGGGGAGATCGCTCAATCTCTGGCCACTTGTAATGCTCTGATTTAGGTTGGCAATGCCCAGGACATGACCAGCCTGCCTGGGCTTAATGTTGGTCAGCCAAGTACGTCCTGCAGAATCACACAAACCACCAGTTGTAAGCACTGTAAACATTTTTCTGGTGAAACTTGCATAAGGTCATGTCATGACAGAGGTTCAGAAACTGTTGTGTGGGGCTCAGGTGCAGCACATCCCTGAGATGTAACACCCTGCAAGAGTGCTGCTCATCCTCACCACTCTAGTCCTCCATGTAGACCGACGTTTAAATGCACACATGTATGCATAGACAAATATTGCAGAGCCCGTAGGGAAGAGCATCTGGTTTGGGAATGGTCCAAGCTTGGGGATGCAGCAAGTTTGCCATGTGCTGATTCATTAAACCTGTAAACCTGTGCACACCTGGCAGTGAGTAACGCCATCAGGACCCCAAGCAAGTGCAGCGACACCAACAGGACTAGAGTCACCTTTAGGCAGGGCTCCAGGCCATGTGGCCAAATAACAGTTGGGTGGTGAGTGAGGAGGGCGCTCCTTCCATTCCCTCTTCTCTGCCCTCTGATTGCAGCTTCTTCTCCCTCTCTTAATGTGGAATCAGAGTGTGACCTTTCCCATTCACTCTGGCCATGCTTACATGGAAAAGCATTCTACTTTCAACAGTTCTTCTCTTTTAATTTTACCAGTCTGAATAATGAATTAACAAGCACCAGACCTGATACAGATCCTGGGGACGCCATTTCTTGCACAGTCGTCGTGACAGCTCCCCATTTGTTCCCACTCTCCATGTCCTCTTCTTTAACCAGTTGCCAGTTCAAAGAAGGGCCACTCTTCTTACTGGAAAGCCTTTTGAAACTCCCAGAGCCCAGTGTCCACTTAGTCACCCACATGGATTGTGATTGTTCTTGTGGGACTCTGAGAGGCTGGCCGATGAAGCGAAATTGCCTTTGCAGAAAGTACGATCCGAATTCTGCAGGGAGATTATTTCCCTGTACTCTGTCGCTTCCATTTTCTTTCATGCCTCCTCCCAATTGACTAGCACTGATATGACACTAAAAGGCCTGTCATCTCCTGGATCTCCCCCCCCCCCCACCCCTGATACCCTCCATTCACATGCCACAACAGTGGGCTTTTACCTTTGCTGGTCTGTCCTGCTGCCCAAGTCCTCCTGTGTGGCTGATTTGGTTCTGAAAAGCACAGAAAGAAACTGGGTTTCTTCTTTCACCACTGAAATGGAAGCCAACTCATGACCCTGGGGCCTGAGCAAGAGAGCCATTTGGCGAGGGCAATGGCTGGGCATCCCCACTCCTCCTACCACCCACCGCCCACCCTCTCCTTTGGGTCCGAGTGGGAGGCTGGTTAACTGGCAGTGGGGGAAAAGAAGTCTGGTCAATTCAAGAATGCCATTGAAAAAGACAGAGCATCTTAACTGCCCACAGTTCTCTGCTGCCCCCAAATACGGAGCAGTATACTGTGGTGAAACTCGGAGGGAGCATAGCTTGCCAAAAGCCAGCAGAGCCAGGGAAGGGGGCACATCCGAATTCAGCCTCCCAGCCACACAGGCAGTGCGCACACGAAAGGGCCGTGTCCTGCAGAGCATTTCCTGGCCCTGGAGCAGGACAAATAGCAGGAGCTGGTCCCGAAGAAAGGCCTGCGCAGGAATTGCCTGGCTCCATGGCCAAATAGCGCAGAGGAGCTGTGCCGGCTCTGAGCACGTCAGGAGATGCTGCTGAATAATCCCCAGAAAATTATTCTGTAAGTAGTACAAGAATTCAAAAATTTAGCAGTGTCTTGTGAGAGCACTTTTCCAACAGATGAACAGTTCCTTTAAGTCTCATCAGCTTGTAATAGATTAAAGGCAAACAGGCATTCATCAAAGGGAGAATTGTGCTCCATTGTTCATCCAAATTGACTTGAGACCAATCTCGCAGATTTAGCTTGTCATGAAGGTGGTGATGCTCCAGAAACAGGCATGCCTGCCTTGCGTAGAGCAAAATGCCCCGCCAGCAAGGCTGTCACAGATTCCATCAGGATCTGCACTGACTGGATAATGGCTTGATCCTGGCTGGAGCTCCCTGCTGGCTGCCCATGCAAGCCCTTTTGTTTCATATTCAAGGTACTGCCACGGCTGGCCAGTCGCATTGGGCTGGATTCGCACGGGGCTTCCTGTTGTTCCTGTGAATATGAGAATGGAAAACGTGCTTCAGCAGGAACTGTCCCCTGGGCAGTTCCATGAGGAAAGCTTACTTATCCCAACATTTGGGAGGGGAAGGAATCGTCTCCTGAACCAACGTGGTTTGCAATTTCATTCATTCCTCCTCCTCCTGAGTGGGGGCCTCACCAACTTGCACAGAAGCCCTTTTCCCCCTGAAGGGCCTCTCCTGCAGTGCTCCTTTTCTTCGTTGGTCTGGGTTGCATGGACTGCTCCAGAGCGAAGTATTCCACTGCCAAAACAAGTGAGAACTCAGAAAATGTAAAGATTTGAGAGTAAAACATCACCAGTTGTTTGAAGAAGACTGATGAGCATGAGAGCAACAGAAGGAAATAATCCGGAACACCTTTTTTTTTAACATTCTAGCTTTGCATTTGCTGCCTCCCTCCTGCCTTGCAGGATCTGTGAGCAGTGGCAATCTGCAGGGCAGCCTCTCACAATCTTCTCTTTGGAGGAAAGAATTCCAGAAACACTTGGCCCTCTTGAATCAATCTCTTTACAGACACTTGGGTTGGACAGGTGTAGTGCAGAACATGAGGGCTGGGCAGGACGAGGTCAACCAGCAGCATTCAGTCCCCGCCGTGGCTTACCTGCCCTGTCAGTGTGCAGCCTGAAAGCAGGACGTGGTGCATTTGGCCCACTTCCCCCAGCAGAGAAATACAGAAAGGCAGTTGCTCCCGCACCTGGTGGTGAGAGGGAGCCAGCAGGGTCAGTCGCCACTGCAAGCCCCCTTGCAATGGCCTGCCAGCCCCAGCCAGCATAGCTATGGGGAGCAATCGTCCCAACTCCCTGGAGGCCAACAGGCTGGGGAAGGCTGCTGTGCAAGAAGGAAGCAGTCCAGTGGCTCACCCAGATCCCCAAATCCAGGCGTCGGGTCATAAACTGCCAAGCTGGCCTGCATGATTGCGTGGCCCGTGGTGGTGCCGGGCTGCCATTCGCTCTTGCCACTGCCACGGCACATCACGGTGGCGGGACCCAGCCAGGGCCACCCGGAGCCATGCCTGGCCCATCATCCCCACAATGCACTCCCCCCATCTCCATTCCTGAAAGTGAGCTGTGTCCCTGCCATGGTGCACATGCCCAGTCTGGCCATGGCCATAGGAGAAATGGCTGCAGGGAAATTCACCCTTGGTGGCCTCTCATGACATGCGATCCAGGCTGCCACTTCCAATGGCATCCCCGGTTGAAGCAGTGGGGACAAAAGAGAGCTCCAGTCTGGCGGGGTGACCCCCTTCCTGCTGCCCCCTTGCCCGCTGCACCAGGAGCGAGAGGCAGCCGTGGGGTGGAGCGCCTTTCTTCCCAGGACAAGATGTGTGCGCATATCCAGCTCTCTCGCCTGGTTGCCCTCTGCCTGCCGCCCCATCTTCTGGCAGCGGGGCCTCTCCTGCTTACAGGTACAGCAGCAATGATGCAAACTGAGCTGTGCATGAACAGCTGAGGATGCGGAGCAATATTAGATGAATGTTCAGTGGAATGATGCAGAGCACAAGCCTCCAAGCATGCCTGTCCAAGAAACCTCAGAGCTACGCATTTCGATCAGGCAAAGGGTTGCTCTGCCTGGACTCTGCAGCATGGTCGAAGGAGCCCCCCCTCACTGGACCCAGAATACCAGGATGTGCATATGGCTGTCTCCACCAGTTGGGTCCTGTCTTTTACCCTGGTCCCTTTAAGAAAGATTTGGTCTACAGACAAGAGCCAAAGACCTCACTGTAAAACCTTCCCTGACAGGTCTCTGTATGTCAGTGGCTTTGAGAGGCCGAGGAGCTGAGCCAACTGAATTAGAGGACGCTCAAGTAACTTTCTGTCTTGTCAGACATACTGGTGATTCACTGGTGCACTGCCTGGCTGCCTTGACTTGCACCCAAGCCATGGCTTGCCACATGGGTAACCTGGGGGCTTCACACTCTCCTGCCCAGGCCTGCCTCTTGCCCACTGCACAGCAGGGTGCTGGACATGAACACTCTGTAAGCTTCTGTGATGACTCCCTCCTTGCTCATATTGTTTAGTGGGCAAAGCTCCCACTGAAGGGAACAAGAAGCTGGAGAAAGGAGGGGGCTTTTCTATTGTCCTTTGTTTTTTCTTATGGACAAGATGGCCACCTAGGACCCCAGGGTGTGGAATGGGCTTCCATGGGAGGTGGTTGTGGCCCCATCGGTGAAGGTCTTCAAGGATAGGCTGGACATGCACATGGCGGGCATTTATTTATTTATTTATTTATTAGAAAAATTTCTATGCCGCCCCTTGCCAACTAGCCTCTGGGCGGCTCACAGCAGGTCCATAAAAAAACAAATACAATATAAAACAAAAACACAAATCCGCCTACAAACTAACCTGCAAGATTATAAAGACTAAAATTGGCCCATCTCATAGTCCCCAATTAAAACTATAAATAAACCTATCAAAAAAACTAAAATTCAACAATTAGACTAATAAATTAATAAATTAACAATTAAAATATTTCTTAAATAAAAAGGTCTTTGCCTGGCGCCGAAAAGCAAATAATGATGGCTCCAGGCGAGCCTCTCTGGGGAGCAGATTCCATAAGTGGGGTGCCACCGCAGAGAAAGCCCTCCTCCGGGTACTCACCCTCTTCACTTCCTTCACAGAGGGTTCCCGGAGGAGAGCATCTGCTGCCGATCGTAAGGGGCGGGAGGGCATATGTGGTCACAGGCGCTCTTTTAGGTAGCCAGGACCCAAGCTGTTTAGGGCTTTATAGGTCATAACCAACACCCTGAATTGGGCCTGGACTTCAATGGGAAGCCAGTGTAGCTGACGGAGAACTGGGGTGATGTGAGAACCATGCCCAGTCCCCGTCAGCACCCTGGCAGCTCTATTTTGCACCAATTGAAGTATCCGGACCGTCTTCAAGGGAAGCCCCACATAGAGCGCATTGCAGAAGTCTAACCGGGAAGTCACCAGCGCGTGTGTCACCGTTGTTAGGCAGTCGAACTCCAGGAAGGGACGCAGCTGATGGATCAGCCGAAGCTGATGGAAAGCGCTCCTTGCCACTGCTGACACTTGGGCTACCAAGGTCAGCTCCGGGCCGAGGAGCACTCCCAAGCTGCGGACCTTGTCTTTCAGAGGGAGTGCTACCCCATTCAAGACAAGGGTCAGGTCCCCCGCTCCGTAGCCCGAGCCACCCACTAACAGGACCTCCGTCTTGTCAGGATTGAGCCTCAGTTTATTGGCCCTCATCCAGCCCATTACCTCGGCCAGGCACCGGTTCAGTACAGCCACTGCCTCACCTGGATCGGTGGAGAACGAGAGGTATAGCTGGGAATCATCAGCGTACTGATGATTCCGCAGCCCACACCTCCTGATGACCTCTCCCAGCGGTTTCATGTAGATATTGAAAAGCAAGGGGGACAAAATGGAACCCTGCGGAACTCCATGGCATAGCTGCCATGGCGCATGTCGTGAGCGGAGCTGACTGAAGCCAGGGGTCAGACTAGATGCTCCGGGAGACCCTTTCTCACTTGCTCTGTTTCTATGTTTCCATGATCCCAAGCTTGTTGCTCTTTTCATTTCTGGTTCAGATCTCCAGTAACCACCTTAGAAGGCTGTGCTTTGGAGGAAGCAGGCCTGGTTGCTGTACCCACTCAGCCAGCATTCACAGGTGCACTGGGTGAGGGGGCAGGTAACCTCACTCCTCTCAGGGCTCTGGCAGCATCCCCTGGAAGGGCTGAGGGAGAAAAGTGGAGGAGGAGGAAGGGCACAGCTCTCTCTCACGGTCAGATACAGGGGGAATTTCACCTGCAGTTTGCAGGTAAAAATCCGGGGGGGGGGGGGCAGGCAGGGTTCCTGTGTCATGGGAACCCTTTCTGGGTTCCATTAAGACTTCTTGCTTTTAAGGAATGGATTTGCCATTGGGGAGCTCATTTTCTTCTTAATTGCTTAGCTAATTGTTGTTGCAAAAGCCATTATATAGTATATTTATTTTGCTGATAATGAGATGTTTGGATTAAATGGTGTGTTACAAGCCAACAAAGCGAAATTTGGTGGCCTGGTCTTTGACATGTTTTAAAAGATGAGCTGCTGATTCTTAAATGGCTCCTCATAGCTGAAATTTAGATCAGCAAAAAGCATTGCAGGCACATGGCAAATCTCAGGCGGGCTCCTCCTGGGGGAGCCCCTACAAGCTGCTTGGGCAGGAGCCCTCAGCTGCTTGCAGGCACGTTGGCCACACCGCATGGTGTGCACATGTGTGGGTCAGGCCTGTGAGAGGCTGGCAGGTGGCCACCAGAGCTACCTGTCCAGGGGCTCTCCTGCCTTGCCTTCCTGCCCACTGAGGGGAGGCCACTTGGGTTGGAAAGGGGGAGCACATGGTGGAGGGCCACGGAGCTCCTGAAATCCAGGCTGATCCTCAGGGGCGTGAGGGCATACAGGGAAGGAGGCGATCCTTCAGGATGATGGCGGGGTGACTGTTTGGGGGCAGGCAGACGCACGCCTGTGCTCTTAGCTAGGACAAGGCCTTCCAGGACCACGGTATGCAAAATTGCCCCGGGACAGCCCTCCTGGCAACCCCCTCTGCTAGCCACAGCTGCTGATCCAGAGCCCAGCCGAGGAGCCAGGTGCCTTGCCAGCACTGGTGCTGCAGGGCACGAAGGAGCAGAGCAGAGCAGAGCATTGAATGTTCCTTCTAGTATTCTGGAAAGGCACCACCCCACTGATCTTGGAGGGGGGCTGTTCTTCTCCATGAGCATAAGTGGGACACTAGAAAAGGTGGCCACATCTTTGTGGAAGGAGCTCCTCCTGTCCCCAGATAGGATTTTGGCAGAACATGAAGCCTCCCAGCAGCACCTGCTCTTCCACTGCGGGACATGCTGCCTCAGAAGACTGTGGGATCTCCTTTGAAGGATGCTTCCAGGCAAGGGCTGGAGGCCCACCTGTCAGGAATGCAGAGGCAAAGGGCTGGACGAGGTGACTTTCCAGGTCCCTCCTTTTTGAAGGATCAGCAAACCTGTCCATGCAAGGTAATACTGGGCTTTTCTATCTGAGCAGGGATGAGCTTTTATACAGAAACTGGGGGCGTTGTTGTCCTGCCCCTTGCTCACAAATGCCCAATGTGTTCTAGCTTCTTAAGAATCAATTGCCAGTTCAGTCCAAGAGCCAAGGCCACATGGTTTGTGCACCTCCAGAATTTCAAGTCCAATGTGGGTGGCCAGGAGGATGCCCAGCAAACCGGCCAGGAAACTAGGTACCAGTTGGTCCAAGAGCACAGATAACAGTGCTTGTTTTTGCCACCCAGAGCAGCTCTGGCTGACCTAATGTATAGGCAGCTGTAACTCAGCACAGCCTGCTAATCAAGCCAGTGGGCTGCTTCACAGAAAACTCCCCATCTGAGCTGTCTGGACCTCTGCGGAAGGCATGCACGCCGCCTCCTCTCTGAGGGGTGACTTCACTCTACCTCTGGCTCCTGCCCTTGGGGAGCCCCAGGACCCCCAGGAGGGACTGCCCAGGCTGCTCCTCAGGGTGAGGGCAGTCACTGCAGCTGCAGCCGGACCGTGGCTGGGGCCCCGTTCTGGCGCTCTTCATCTGAGGAATCCTCCTCCAGGTAGGACAGGACCATTGCTTTTTGGGGACATGAAACCAGTGCTCTGCTTCTGTCAACACACGCAGAAGGAGGAGGTGCGGAAGGCCTCTCTGCCCTGGAGAAGGTGTGGCTTTGCTGCCCCTGGAGGGGCTGCTGAACTGCTGAATTTGGGAAAGAGGGAGCAAGGAAACTTAGGAAAGGTTTTGTTTTGAAGAGTGACGCAGAGGGAAGGCACCAGGGGGCATGTGTGCAGGGGCCAGGGTGTGTGGCCCTTCAGATCACTGGCTGCCACTGATGCACTGGTCTGACTGGCTGGCAGGAGCTGCAGTCCAACAGCACCTGCTTGGGTACACGAGATGCTACACCTCAGCAGGAGGAGCTGGCATGAAAATGCCTTCCAGCTGCAGAGGGCCGGCAGGTGGCAGCATCACATTTCAGTCGCGGCAGCCACCGGGGAGCTGGGAGAATGTAGCTCAGGTCTGAAGAATACCTGGCCAAGCCCACTCACAGCCCGGAGCAAGGATGCGGTCACGGTGGAAGGCACATTTCCAGGCCTGAGTCTACAGGGAGAAATGGTACAGCTTGTTGCAGCAAATTCTTGGCACACTTTTCCTGCTCGCTCTCATTCAGTTTGTATAATGTCACCTATTTGCACAAAGCAGACACTGCCAACACTTGTGGAAACTCAGGTGGTCTCTGAAAGCAACCTTCAGGCCTCCGACTAAGTACAGCTCCACAGGGGCAAAATCAAGGCAATCTGTACATGTTTGGGTATGCACTGCGGAACATGATTCTTAGGTTCTTGGACTGGGCGCTGGGCATCCCTGCTCAAAATGTAGGCAATTTTAAGGCAGTGGCCATAGCAACGAGGTCTAACTAAAATAGCTATTTGACTAAAGGTTGCTGGTTACTTAAGGGCACGCAGTTTGCCCTGGCTGATAAAGCTGTGCCTCGACAGAGCAGAAGTATTGAGAACAAACTGGGAAACTGCTGTGGAACTGCAGAAGTATAAGCAACCCCCTCCAGTATGAACCAGCATGGGAGCCTGGGAGTCCTTGCAACACAGCAGTAGCCGAGGCAGCAACCATCTCAGAAACAAGGACAACAGGGACTGCTGCTTCCCCACCCGTGCCTGGACAGCCCAGGCGTGACAACACCGGTTGAAGCAGCCCTCCGGCAGCTCAGGTGGCAAGACGTGGGGCAGCACCGGCGTCTTCTAAGGTGAGGCATCGTTGCATTAGTTAAATGGGATCAAGTTCCTTAAGCCCAGGGAACTGTTTTTTTAACAGAAATTAATATTTTTTTCTGTACAGCAAAACCTTGGATTGTGAGCATAATTCATTCTGGAAACATGCTTGTTATCCAAAGCACTTGTATTTCAAAGCGAATTTCCTCATAAGGTTCAATGTAAATAAGATCAATCCATTCTGTAACTTTTTTTTAATCACAAAAATTTGAAGTGGGCCCCCCCGGGGGCTGGGGGGAACAATACTGTGCTCACACCCACAGTGAGAGAGGGAAGAACCGGCGCTCAGTTGTGACATGACGCTTGGCAGGCAAAGCGCGCACAATACACATACTGCAAGACATCGCTCATGGATCAGGTCAAAATTTTAAAAAACCTTTTGCTCGTCTTGCAAAACACTCACAGACCAAGTTACTTGCAATCCAAGGTTTTACTGTATTTCTGTTCCCCATTTCATTGTTTAAGTTACTTTAGCCATAAAATACCTCAGTTTAGTAATTTATCTGTCAACAACCTTCACCAAGTTGACTGAAGGCATCTGTTAAGGTTGGGGGGGAGGTGGTTGCTCCCAATTTATTTTTGATGTGAATTGCATAGAAACAAAACAAAAATCTAAATAAAGAAAAGAAAAAGGAGGGAAAATATATACATACATACCCCCCCCCCATACTGCATAAATTTAAACGTAACAGTTATGCATAAGCTTCAGTACAGGCAGACCAAGTATCCCTAAGTATGTTTTGCCATGAATGGCATCTATACGTTATCTACTCAAATACTGATAGTCACATTAGGGTTTCAATCCACTGCATTATAAGAAGTGAATTTTAACTTTTCAGTTTTGCAGCATCTATCTTTTAGCTGACAAAAGAATGCAGTAAATCCTTTTCACTGATAGTGCTAAATTTTTAAATGTAAAAGAATTCCATCTAAAGCATAAAAAAGCCATGGTATGATATTCAGCTTAAGTGTATTAACCATACTCCACAAGCTTCACTTTAAAGATTTCCACCTGTTTATAACGTGTGATAAAACTTTTTCCAGCTTTCTGGTTCTTAGACTATCATTTGCATAACTATGTTTGAATCAGGTTCTCTTTCAGTAGCACTCAATGGTGCTGATATTATAGTCATTCCTAAACCAGATAGAGACCACAACCTCTGTGCTAATTATTGACCCATTTCATTGATTCATTGATATTATTTCATTGATAATAAAATACTACCTGCAATTTTGGCTGAAAGGCTATGGCAAGTTATTACAACAACAGTTTAACTGGACCAAGAGGGAGTCATTCAAAATCAGCAGAGGGTGATTAATTCTAGGTTGGTTGTGGATCTGATTGTATTAAGTAAGGATAGAAGAGAACAGACATAGCTGTTATTCTCTCCTTGGATGTAGAGAAAGCCTTTGATAAAATGTATTGGACACTTATTTTTCCACCTTGAGACATTTTGGTTTTCCTCCAGAATTTGTACATACTGGGTTATAATATATATTCCCTATGCTGATGATCTTCTGCTCTTTGTTTAGGGACTCCATTTATCTTTTCCAGCTTTGATGTAGGCAAATAATGATTTTGAACATTTATCAGGTTATTAACTGATAAATTTGGAACTACTGTCTATTGGAGATAATATACCCCAGAGAGTGTTCACTAGCTGGCAGTCCTGAGTTTAGTTCTTATTTGGGAATACTCACCCCAAGAGATAACTTGGGATAAAGTATAACTTCAGTTCTAAAGTTAAACCTGAATAAGCTGATTAATAAGCTGCCAAGGGACATTGTGTCATGCCTAATGACTCGGAGGAGGCGTTAGCACGCAAAAGAGGGCCAGAAGCCCCCAGCGAGGGTCAGGCTTTAGAGCAAGAAGATTTCTACTTGGAGCCCATGGCACAAACACCCCCCCCCCCCCGCCACCTGTCTCTGAAGTTTTTGTACAAATTCCCGGGAATGCAGCTGAACAGTCTGTTGCCCTGGAGAATGCCCAGCTGAGGAGGAGACTTCGACTTGGACCAATTAGAAGGGAGACAAAGCAAAAGGAGGAGGGAGAGGAACTTATCTAGCCCCCAGAGGGAGGGAGGGAGGGAGGGACAGACACGGAGGTTAAGATCCATGTTGTAAATCTCAGAGAGGTCAGAAAGGAGGGGCAACTGTGTTGCTTAGAACCATCAATGGCAGCTCCTGTACTATCTGTCGCCAGTGTATCTTGTAGTTGTTTAGAATAAAAGGACTTCAAACTTTTATTGCCTGCATCTGTGAGTAATTGGGATGAGTGCTATGGCCTCACGACACATTGACAGATGGACACCTATACAGTTAAGCCTGTGGGATATGGTAAATACATTTAATACCTCGTGTGGTGTTCCTTTTTTATGTTTAGCAAGTTAATGTGTTGTTACTTAAATTCTTATGGGGTTCCACTTCATCACAAATATCCCTGAGAAAGACACAACTTCCAATCAGGCCTATCCAAACTTTCTTTAGGCCATTGAGTCTGTTTCTTGGCTTGCCCTAGAAATTCCACATACGTGGTCTTTTCCACTTAGATTAGATTCCTCTTGCCCGTCAGTTTTGGAATCTTCATTTCTGGATCCTCTTCTCAAGTGGACGGCATTTTGCTCTTTTCATACCAAAATGCATAATGTGCCCTCACACCAGTCACAGTAGCTGCAGAGCTGTACTGCATATTTCAATATCAACGTTTTGGTGTATTTTTACATGCAAAATTAACTTTATAGGGAAATCCAAATTTAAACGTGACAAGGAAACATTTGTTTGGTGGACTTGGATGGACCAGCTTGCTGAGTATATTTTTCTGCCATTTTCTGCAATTCATGCCAATAAATATTTATATTCAGTAAATAAATATGATGTACATGATATGAACCAAGCATAAAACAAGGAATGGGAACACTCCATTTTGCCCAGTCAATGGGGTGCTTCATTCTTAATTATTTGATGGGGGCCATAGATCTTAAGCAGCACTGAATTCAGCAGAAATTGAAGTTTCGGGTACACCAGACACCGCAATGTCTCCTCCAGAAGGGGTTAATTAAACTGACCAATGCTGCTAATGCTTCTCTTCTTCATGAGTTCAGGCAGTGCCCAATGGCAGCTTCCTTTTGGGAGGAGGTTATCATTTGGAACACCCTGTGTTGGAAATTCTCTCATATTCAAGGTGCATGTGTTCTTTTGAATTACTTTACTCATCTCTCTGAATGCAATGCCAGGTCCACACAAATGGATTTTCTGCACCCTTTCAACAGCCACAAGACGAATCTTGCAGCACTGGAAGGATAAATGACCACCTGGAATGACATGATGCACAAAAGGTTTAATGAAACTTTCAACTTTTGAACGGGTGACTGTTTGACATAATCTGCAGTTTTATAAATATATGGAAATCTGGAGTGACTTGCTTGAAGCCTATGTATAATTATTTTCAATAATGGCAGTATGTTTTGTTATATACTAACACATAAGGATACTTACTATATAAATGTAGCTAGAGTCCTGGATCTTCTGAAATTTTATTCAAAAATTGTTACATCATCTTTTAAATTTTTCTTCCCGAATGTTGCACTTGGTTTTGGTTTTGTTCTGCACAGTTTAATTTTTTAAAACGGATATCCCCACAGGGTGCCCTGCGGACGGGAACTCGCCACCTCCCAGGGCAGCCCATTCCCTAGGGCCAGGCGGCTGCCACGGGCAGGAGGCTGGCTTCTCCAGACATTTAGCCGGGTTTTCTTTCCCGCAGCTCCCACCCGCTGGCTCTGGCCCTGCCCTCTCAGCAGCAGGAGCCAGGCAGGCGCCCAGCGGCTTTGCACTGTCTGGGAGCAGCTGCCTGGCCTCCTCTAGCCCACTGCGGAGAGAGCTGCCTGGCCACACAGCTGCATCAGCTCCAAGCGCCCTGTGGGCCCCCTCTGATGCTCTGTGGGGCGGCTACCAGCAGGCCCCCTGGCCTGCCCCTCAGGCCTCCTCGGGTGGAAGCACCAAGGAAATAGCCCTCCAGAGACCCAGGATCTCTGGCTTTGCTGCCCCGTCTGTGCTTGCCAAGTATCACTCTGTGGGCACAGTGCCAACTCGCAGCACAACCCCCCCCCCCACCCATCTGTGTGCTCTGGAAAAGCTGGGATTTCTCAGCGTCCACAGTAGTGTCCAGCCTCTTTCTCCCATTCTTTCCTCTAGGAACGGAGTTCCCACGGTGCCCCTGGGCAAAGAAGCGACTCCCCCACACAGAAAGCCTTCTCCTTCTGTACGTTCCTGAGATGAGAGAACCTCAGGCGCTTGAGGTGCTGTACACCTTTTCCAGCTCCATATTTAAAATGGGATCTAGGAGGGGTCACAAAGTTTCTTTTTGGCAGGGAAATGCACATATGTGTCTATATGGACACGCAGCACAGGGAGGGGTTGCCTTTGCCCTGCAGAGTGAAGGACCCTCAACTGAAGGACCTGGTGCTTTGCCCAGTCAAGCACCGCAAGAGTGAGAGGCACAGAACGCTGCTTTCTTCTCGAGAATAAAGTTCAATCACAGCAAATTGGTAATCGGCCTCGTGCACATGGCAGTCCCCTTTGATACCCTGCTGTCCAGGTGGCGATGGCAGCAGCTTCCTGGGTTGAAATTCCGGCTGCAATTGCTGCTTGGCACACCTCAGTATTTCCATGCTAACCTGGGAGGCCAGGCTGCCTGGAGGCGGGGGGGGGGGGGAGCTGCTGGCGGGAGGTTGCTCAGTCCCTTGCCATTGTCATGCTCCAATTTAGGTTGGCAATGCTTCACGCTGGCCTGCTGGGTGTGTCCTAAACCAGGTTTGCCATGGCCACACCTGTGCATTTCCAGACTTTTGGATCTGCACAAGGAGGCCCAAATTATATTGTTTAAATAATGTGAGCAATTATTTCTGCAAATTATGGGGGCACTTTATTAAATGAAGGCTGGGCACCCATGGACAGTGCCCAAGATTCTGCCATGGAGACCATGGCTGGCAAAACAGGGTCCACGAAAGGGCAATCTCAGGGGGAAGATGGCTGCAGTTTGCCAAGAGGGTCTGCAGTCGTGGAGGGAGGAGGATGCGTCTGCCAGCCCCACTGCTGGGCCACTGCAGGGGCAGCTGGACGTGCACTCATCTGGCGGCTGCAGATGAGGACCTTGCCTCAAGGGCAGGAGATTTCTGGGGGCCTGGCCGCATGCAGGTTCTCTCATGTGCTTGTGGGGCATCGCTGAGGGGGTCTGATCTGGACTTGGGCAGCGTTATTCCAGCAAGTCCTGGGCTTTCCAAGGCTCCCAGATGCTCCCATTCCTTCGGCTGGAGCCATCATTTTGGCTCAAAAGCCACCTGCATGGCCCCCCCACCCCACCCCACCTTCAGGGCCAGGAGAAGTGATTGTGGGAAAGGCTCTGCCAGTGGTGCAGGAGCCGAGGCCGCCCACGCCCCGGAGGGTCCTCCCAGCCACGGCTTGCTCCCTGGGGCCCTGCCATCGCACAGCGCCAAAAGCACGGGGCCCTGGGGAGGCGTGGTGGCCACTAGGGGGAGCCAGGAGCAGTGGGAGGGCAGGGACAGCCGGCGGCCTGCAGAAGCCGGGAGATACAGGGAGCAGCTTGAACGAGAGGGCTGGTCCTGCTTGTGCCTTGGGGACTCCAGCTCGCACTTTGGAAACTCTGTGAAAGCCATGCCAAGTGCCAGAATGCAACCCAGACCCCTGCTGTTCCTCACCCTCCCCCCCCCACAAACACTTTAGCTGCCGCTGGAAGCAGAAAGGCAAACAGTCACTTGGAAAGAAATTTCACACAGGAGAATTGAGGTCAAGCTGCCCAACGAGTAATAAAGTAATAGTATTGATTTAGGTGAGTAATTATTTGCAGACGTAAATGCACAGATCAAGTACATCATTCGGGAGTAATGAACAAACACCCACAATCAATTGTCCTGCTGCTGAGAGAGGATATTCACTGTGGCGCCTTGGCGGTGGCCTGCAGGCTGCAGTGACAAGAGCTTGCGCACGTGGGAAGAGGAGAGAGAAGCCCCAGATCAATCGGTGGTGGGTGGCTGAACATCGGATTCCTTACGAAGTACATATTCATAGGTTTCATAGGGTCATCTATCATCCTGCACCAGAAAGGGCCCCAGAGCGGCTTACAACCCAGGCCTCAATGAAGTGCTCACGGCCACACCCCAGCACTAGTTCACAAGGCATTTCCACAGTCATGTCCCAACAGCCGTCATGCAGTTTCTGGGCAGGAGGCCAGAAACAGAGCCCCTGCCGCTGTCCCTAGGCAAGAGTTGAAGACCCGTCTGGAGGGAAAGGCTTTTTTGCCAAGCCACTGTGGGGAAAGGCCGGGGCATGCCAGGAGGGGGCCCTGCAGCCCACATGGGCTCACAGGGCAGTTTCAGGGGTCATGCTAAGCCACTGTGCAAGCAAGCCATGGCGGGGTGAATCCCACGTGGCAAGGACAGATGATTGGTGTCTTTGAAGCTTGTCACGGCTTATTTCCAGTTTGCTGCACCTGCTCTCTTCCCACATGCATCCCAAGGGCATTTGGGGAAAAGTTCCTGCCCCACGATCCTTTGCACTTTCGCCATGTCAGCAGCCCCTCTCCAGCAGTCCACTGATGCTCTGGGCCTGCCTCACCTTTGCCAGCTCCTGATGGAAGGTTTTCCACTCCCCCCCCCTTCTACCTGCCGACACCTGCCCAGGTTTGTCATGCACATTCAAGGGCAACCCAGCCCTGCTGCGGTTCTAGGTTCTGTGATGCGCATCGTCCACGGGTGGAGCGATGCCCTCTTGGCCCACCTGAGAAGAGGGCTTTGCTCAGCAGCCCTCCCTCTCAGCAGCTCTGCCTGCAGCTGCTGGGGCCACTCGTGCCCCCCCCCCAGCCAAGAAGCGGTCTGCACTCTCGCTCCCACTCCCCAGCCCCCCTTCAGCCCAAGAACCCAGTTTTGCCCATGCTGCCAACGCCCCTCCCAAACCGATTGCCTGGGTGGCTGGGGGCCTGCATCTCACGGCTCTCCTCACCTGCCATGCTGCCCAGCACCTTCCCCATTTCCAACTAACCAAGCACAGAGCCGCTGCCCAGCCTTTGTGTCTGTTTTTGATGATGGATAACCCAGAAGCAGCCACAGCAGTGCCTCCCGTTAAAAGTCTTTGCTGCACAGGGGCACTTCCTGGTATGTCAGGCAGAGAAGCCTGTGGAGCGAGGGTCAGTCCCAGCTCCTGACTTGGGATCCAGACTCTACCTGCTGCAGGCCCTGTGTGGCAGGTGCTGCAAGAGGGATGCATGCCACGAAGCAGGAGAATGGGTGCAAGATATGTGAAATGTGAGTGGTGACCTTCTTAGTCCCCAGTCTGGACGCAGGGGTGGCCCTGAGGGAGAAGATATCCCTTGGGTTACAGGAGTTATGTGGAGTACAAGGGAAATGCTACCTGAACAGGACAAAATAAAGGGAAGGGGCGGGGGAGAATATGTGGAGCTATGCAGAAGAGAGGAAAGGATGACGGACTCCTTCAAAAAAATCCAGTGAGGAGGAACTTGTACATTTTCTCTGTTGAAAAGACCTCAAGTGGGGCCCAGCACCAGTCTCCCAAAAAAACGTAGCAAGAAAAGCAGAGCACAGCAAGAATGGACTTTGATGTCTCTACACAAATGCCCAGAGTATGGGGTGCAAACAACATGAACTTGAGCTCATAGTACATGAGGGCAATTATGATCTTATAGGAATAGCTGAAACTTGGTGGGATGACTCGCACAACTGGAACTCTACAACTGATGGATACAGCCTGTTCAAGAAAGGAAGGACGAAAGGGGAGGTGGAGTTGCACTACATGTAAGAGACACATATACCTGCCCAGGAATGCAAGAAGAGGAACTTAGTAGCCCCATTAAGAGCTTCTGGCTAAATTTAAAGGGGCAAAGAATAAGAAAACATAATTATTGGCCTATATTACCATCCACCCAGTCAAAAAGAGGACCAGGATGCAACCTTCGAAAAGCAACTTGCCGGCATTTTCAAGAAGAACGATGGAGTCATCATGGGGGACTTCAATTTTCCCAATTTATGGTGGGAGACAAATTCTACCAAGCATGGCTCCTCCAAGAGATTCCTGACATGCGTTGCCAACAACTTTCTCCAGCAGAAAGTAGAGGAAGATACAAGAGGATCAGCTGCCCTCGATTTAATGCTAACTAACAGGGATGGCCTGGTGGACAAAATAACAATCATGGGAACTCTGGGGGAAAGTGACCATGCGATCCTTGAATTCTCAAAGATCACATAATCACATTTGCAGATGATACAAGACTTTTCTTTCCCTCGGAAGAGAAAATGCACCAGGCAACAGAGAGTTCTTTTTTGAAACTGCGGAAGGAAGGGCTGCCTGCCTCGGTTCTGACCCCTTCTGACCAGGAGAGAGCCACTTCTGTGCATGGGTTCTCATGCCCATTTTCAATGTCTGTTTCACCTAGTTGTAGCATTTTGCGTGTTTTTTTTAAACTCCCCCGATATTTTATTTGTTGCTTGCTAGTTTATTCCTTCCTTGATGGTTCCTCACCAGCAGGAAAGTGCTGCATTTTTGGTAAGAAAAAACCAAATACCCAGCTTGGACCTGCACTCCTGTTGTTTTTGTTCTTAAAAATGCTTCCGATGCTGCTTTGCTGAAACCTCTCAGCCTCCCCAGGCTTCCTCTGCCGCTGACAATGATTGCACACAAAAAGTCTCTTTTCTTCATCCCCAGGGAATGGAAATTGCTGGACTTCTTCCTGTGTTATCTCTTAGTTTCCATGGTGATAAAGAGATGTTTCTGATCTTGACTCTTCCGTTATTGTAGAAAATTTGAGTAATTTTAGCAACAGAACCACACCTGCCACTTATCCTCCGTCCTGCCTCACTCAGGCCTGTCTCTTAATTGTCAGGTGGGGGGAGCAGGCCCAGTGGCTTGAAGTGCTCCTCCTGCCCCACAGCCCAGTCAGGCTGGGAGAAGGTCTAGGCAGATGCATTTGCGACGCTGTCCTCCAGGGGCGAAGGCCGGAGGCGCCAGAAAAGAGGAGGCTCAGCTTCATGGGGTACTTGGCTGCCTTTTCGCCTTGTGTGTGGCAAGCCTCACAGTTTGGAGCTGTGGAAGACTCACTGTCACATATCCTGCCCAGAGTTTACTATGATGTCAGCACTTCCTGAAGGCACATTTGAAGAAAAAAAAGAAAAAAAGAAAAAAAGAGGAGGGGGCAGCAAGGTGGGCCTTCCCTGGAGACTCATGTACAGAATCAGCAGCACACGATAAGAAGTAATGCTAAATCAGCAGCGGCTCCCATTGGGTGTGCAGGCCTTGCTAGGGACTCCTTGGGCTGGAGATGCAGCTTGGTGGCCATCCACATGCCTATTCTGACCAGCTGTCTGTCTGTGCACCCACATGTATTCCCTCGTGCTGTGTGTACGCCCCTCTGCATGCCGCATGCCTCTTGCTGCTCGGGGGGGACACAGTGAAGCCAGCCAGCTGCCAGCAGCAGAGCAGTTGGCACTGGGAGCAAGTCGGACACCCGGGGATGGGCTGCTGGCCCAACGCAAGAGGCAGGTTCTGCACGCCCCACCCTTTGGGAAGGGGCAGGGATGGGGAAAGTTTGCCCAGACCCCTGGGAGCAAAGCACACAAGAGCCTTCTCTCCACAACAGGTCTTCCCTCATGCCCTTCGGGCAGCCACAGAGGGTCTGAGAAGAGGACGGAACTGACATGGGGATCAACAAGAGCAGAGGCCACATGAGAAAGTCAGCACTGGCTGACAGGTTTCTTCTGATGTTCTGCAGGCCCAGCTTTCAGTGTGTCTGCTAAGACATATTAGAAATATTTAATGCAGCCATGGTAGGCATGTCATGACTACCATGGGGGTCAGGGGTCAAACTAGCCAGGTACCTTCTAACTCACTCTGTTTCTATCTCAGGTGGGTCTCACATTAATCCTTCTTCACACCTACCTTCTCTCCTTGTTTTGAGTTTTTATTCATCCAGAACTATTCATTTTTATTCATTCAGGACTAGGTAACCTCCCAAATGGACAAAGGGAACACCGTGGACAGAATTTACCTAGACTTCAGCAAAGGTTTTGACATAGTGCCACACGATAAGCAAATTAGCAAAACTGGACTAGATGGAAAAACTATTAGGTGGATCCAAAATTGGCTGCTGAATCAGACACAAAAATGGATGGAGGGAACTAATGGGTGCTGCAGGATTCAGTCCTGGGCCCAGTGCTCTTCAACATCTTTATTAATGATTTAGATGAGGAAGTAGAAGGAAAGATTATCATATCTGCAGATGATACAAAACTGGGTGCAATAGTAAACACCCTAGAAGACAGAATGAAGATCCAAGGCAGTCCTGATGAATACTGGGCTGAAAGCAACAGAATGAGATTCAATAAGGACAAGCGCCAAGTCTTCCACCTAAGAAGGAGAAACCAAATGCATCAATGGGGAATACGTGGCTCAACAGAACTGAAGAAAAAGATCTGGGAGTAATTGTGGGCAATAGGCTAAACATGAGCCAACAATGCAATGCAGCCGCGAACAGGGCAAATGCTGTTTTGGGATGCATTAACAGAAGTATTACTTCCAAATTATGAGAAGTAGTAGTTCCCCTATACTCCTCACTAGTCAGACCTCACCTGGAATACTGTGTCCAGTTCTGGGCACCAAGATTTAAGGGAGATGCAGGTAAATTAGAAAGGGTCCAGCGGAGGGCAACAAAAATGATCCAGGGTTTGGAAATGCTGCCCTATGAGGAGAGACTGGGAGAACTGGGCATGTTCAACCTTAAGCAGAGAAGACTGAGGGGGGACATGATATCCCTCAATAAGTACCTCAAAGGCTGTCCCAAAGGGGAAGGTCAAGATCTCTTCTTGCTGATGCCAGAGTGTAGGACACGGAATCATCAATTCAAGTTGGGACAACGTAGATTCAGGCTGGACATCAGGAAAAGCTTCCTCACTGTCTGAGCAATGCGACAGTGAGACCAGCTGCCTGGAGAGGTGCTGGGCTCGCCCACACTGGGGACATTCAGGGAGAAACTGGGCAGCCCTCTGAGTGGGATGGTGTGACTTGGTGTCCTGCAATAGAAGGGGGTTGAATGCAATGGCCTTCCTGGCCCCTTCCAGCTCTTCTGTTCCATGATCCTATGAAAATCCCCATTTAAAGCCCCTCTGGATGGCTGAGTTGAAGATGCAGAAAGATTAAAAAGCTTTCTGGTTGCTCCCTTGAGTTTCAGGCAGGCCCCCAAATCCCACCAAGGAAATACCTTGCTGCTGTTAGTCACGAAGTCATGTCTGACCCCATGGACAACATTCCTGCAGGCAGGAAATGTCTGCTGACGTACAGTCCAAATGAACACTGCAGTCATGAACTGTGCTCTGACTAACGTTAAAAAGGAAGAATGCCTCGTTCTTGTCCAGATCATGTCAACTCTGCAAAGGCAACATCTAGTCAAAGGGCTGGTGGGTGCCATTCAGCCACCCTCAAATCTGCATGTGTGTGCGTGCGCAGGGTGTGGAACAAATTCATCTGAAAGACTTTCTCCTGGGTACACAGGTGCTCAACCACAACAAAACTCCAGTGTAGACTGAAACAATGGGCACAGCGTGCAGAAGCTCACAGATCAGTGTCATTCCCTGTCGTGCTGGGAAGTACTGCAAAAGAGCTGACTCTTCTTCGCAGTCGACCTATTCTGAAGTGCCACCTGTGGACACATAAATAGGACACATAGAAAGGTGGAGGAAGACAGACTCCTGGACTTCCCACCCCCATGTAACAGACACATGTTTCTTCCTGTAAAGAAAACCGAAGAATGGCAAACAGCAGGCGAGGAGTGAAGCAGTGAAATGCCTCATGCGGAGAAGCCACTCACTGTCTTTCCTCACTCCAAAAAAAGCTGCAGATGTGGCTGGAAGACTGTGGGAGGCCCGGGAGGGAGGCAGCATGGAGTAAAGCACACACAAGCGCCTGCGAGTGAGGGGTGGCGAGTGCACCAGAACCGCCTGGTGTAGAGAAGCCCTGAGATCTCTGGCAGCTGAGTTTTCACCAGCAACCACAAAGTGTTGCTGCCGATTCCCCACCTGCAAAAAAAAAGGGAATTGGCAGCACCCCCGAAGAGCATGTGGGAAGGAGGGCGGGAGCCTTGTCTCGGCTGCTCCCCAGGATGAAGCTCAGAAGTCCTTCGCTCCAAAGGTGCCTCTTCCGCTCCAAGCTTTGCTGCTGCCTCTGAGGGCTGTGGCAAAAGGAAACAACTCCCTGGCACGCACGGGGAGTGAGCCCCTCCAGCCCAAACACATTCTGGAGTGAAATCAACCTGGGGAAGCCCCCCCTCCTAATTTTCAGAGGGAGGCAGACTGCCCCCTGCCTGCCGGCCCACATGAGGTCTGTGGCCCAGTGGCCTCCGCCCAGGCCCTCCTCCCTCAGCAAAGAATTGAGCCGGCACAGGCCACACAGATGCATCGCCAGCACCCACACCTTTGTGGTGCTCACGGCCGGATGGGGGCCCTTTCAGGAGGCACCCGCATCCCTTCCAAATTGCCACAGCAGAGACTGGAAGGGGCCAAGGTCCCATTCCAGCCCCAAGCCCAGCAGCCGCCACACCTAAGAGAAGGGAAATGATCGGAGGGAAGGCAAAATGCACCAGGGCTCCTCCAGCTCCTGGGTCTTAAACCCCACCCCCCAAGGAGGAAGATGGGAGCAACAAGGTGGGGCAGCTGTTGCCTTGAGCTTCCCTCTGCTTCCCCTCCCCCATTTTCCACATCTTCTTTCTGTTCTCTTAGATAACTCCTGCTCTCTCAGACATTCCTCCAGGTCAGAAGCTAGGCAGAATTTTAATTGAATCCAGGGCCACATAATTAATCAACAGGTCTGTGGGAAACAGCACACCTGTCAGGCATGCCCGACCCGTGGAATCCAACCTGCCCCAGCCTGGCTTAGCTTACATTTTAGGCAAAGCCCAAGCCTTCTAATTTAGTGCCATATCAAGTAATAACTCTCATGTTTAAACTGTCTGTAGCATTAGTCAAACAATTGCTGATAAGAGTTGCTGGCTCGCAGCCTCTCTTTTTTAGCACATGCTCAGAATTTATATTTATACAGCCAGAAGGTTTTTTTTAAAGAGAATGTTAAGATAGCTTCCATATTTTTCAGACAGACTACAAAATATAAAGATACCTTCCTTCACTTTTGTTCTGAAAGAACCAAACCTTTTTATGTGATATATTTATAATTTTTGCCTGTAGGGAAAAGATGTACACCTGTAGCTCAGCAGTTCAGAAATTTAAAAAGGTGAAAGAAAACGGAGAGGTGGAACAACATTGGCGAATCTGTTTAGCAGAGCCAGTCTTGGTTTTCCCAGGAGAACAGACCAAATTCAGCCTTTTCCCCCTTTGCAAACACTAAGAGAAGCTGTCTGCTGGGAAGACAGGCGAGGAAAACTCTCACTTTGATATTATTTGGTAGCACATACAGCACATACAAGCTGTCGACCACGACTTGGCTCTTATCCTATTGCACCTTAGAAGAGTCTGGAGAGAGAAAACGAGCAGCTGCGTCCGCGTTAGCATCGCCCCCCACATTTGTTTCCTGACCGGGAAGTAAGGGCGGCCGCTGTGAGCGAGGCTCAGAGGAGGCCCGGAGCCGCAGCCGGCGCGCGCCTCGGCCTTCGCCTCTCCTGCCCATCTGCCGGAGGCGGCGGCCGCTGCCCTGGCGGGGGATGGCGGTGCCTGCCTGCGCCGCGGGGTGAGAGCTGCCTGCGGGAGGCGCGCCCCCGCGGGGGCCCGGCTGGGCAGCCTCGCCGGGCGTCGGGCGGCCGGAGCGCGCGGGGGTGCTCGTGCGAAGGCGCGCTGGGCTTCTGCGGGGCCTTCCTTCTCCCTTCCGCCGGTGCCCCCATCCCAGGCAGCCTCTTGTGGGGGAAGCCGGCCAGCAGCGGCGGCCATTTCCAGGGAACGGGTCTGGCCGCCTAATGGCCCCCGGCAGAGCCTCCCCGGGAAGGCTCCCCTCCCCAGTCCTGCGTGGCAGCCTCTGGAGATTATTATTCCCACCCCGCCATGAAGTTCTTTCTTGATTGAACTAATTATGCTGATTGAACTTCCTCCCTTCATCACCCTCGTGGAGAGTGTGAAAGGGCTGCTTAATTGGATGGGGGTAATTGTTATGCTATACACTGTCACACGTTAATGCATTAACATTGACTGACAGATAATCAGCAGCACTTTGGCTGCTACAAAGTGCACGGGGAGGAGGGGGAGGGAAAAGCAAAAGCCGGCACCCGATTCCCGGCTTCCTTGCACGAAGAGGGCCGGGAACACAGGCCGGAGAGGCGGAGGAAGCTCAAAGGACGCAGCCGGAAGAGCGGAGCTCCCTTCCCCACGCCGGGTCCGCGCCGGGGCTGCCCGCCTGCCCGCCCGCCCGCCCGCCTCGGGGTCGCCCCGGCGCTCTGCTCTCCGCACCGCCGGGCCTCCTGTGCTGCAGCCAGCCTCGAGGGCATGGCCGGATTTCCCCGGCTTTTCTCCTTGGCCTGCACCCTGGAGGCACAGTTTTGGGTTGGTGGAGGCACTGGGTGCACGGCCCATTTCTTCTGTTGCGCCTCCCCCCCCCCCCCCGATCTGTTTCAGGGAAAAGGAGCCTTAATGTACCGGCTGCAGAGAATCCGCATTTGGATTTGCAGAGGAAAGGCGCTCCCGCTCAGGACAGTGTTGTCGTCATTCCCTCCGCCTCCTGCCCCACCCTGCCATGGATTTGCGTGGCTCCTTGCCCCTTCTGCAGGGGGGCCGAGGGGCACCCAGCTCCTTCCCCTCCCGGGGCATGCAGCTCTTCCGGCAGCGTAAACGGCTGCACCTTCCCCCCGCCCCCCGCCCCGGCCTCGGCGAGGCACCGCTCCAGGGAGGCCCTGTGGGGCAGTTGTCCTCAGTGCTCTCCCTGGCCAGCCGGAGGCCTGGGAGGGCCCTCATGGGGCTTCTGGGAAAAGGCACTGCGCTGCCCGCTGAGCCGCCCTGCCCTCCCACCAGCAACGCCGGAGCAAAAGACCCCTGCTGGGGCAAATGGGTGAGCTGCCCCCCTGATCAAAATACATTCAACAACATTAAGTATTGCAGCTTTTTGCATGCAATTTGAGTGAGTTACTGCAACAAATGCATATCTACTCTGTATCCTTATACATTTCGTGTATAGCGAATTATACTACTATTGCTAGAGATGATTAGACTTCCGCAAAGGCACCCCGTATCCCCGTTTGCCAATTTCACTCCAAAGCACCTATTCAAGAACTGAAAGCTCCATCCATCCTGCAGCCCACTGTGTTGTCACAGGTCGCTGTTTATCCTTCCAGCGCTGAAATATCAGTCTCTCGGCTGTCAGGAGGGTGCAACAAATCCCTTTACACTGACCTTGCGTTAAGTTCGAAGAAATAGGCAGATAGTTAAGGACATGTCTCTCAGTAAATATTAAAGAACTCTCTGTCACAACATTTTCCTAGATTATTTCCCCCTCCCAAAGGGAGCAGCCATTAGGCGCTCCCAAAACATCAGCAAGCAGGTTTTTCTCCCTGGCGGAGCTTCTCTGAGCTGAGCTCTGGTGCCTTTTCTTCCATTAATAACTTGCTGGAACAGAGTTCTAGCATCATTTGGTTTCAGGCAAGGAGTGTTTCCTATGAGGCCGCCAGGCCTGTGACCTGCTGTGAGGTCCTGATTTCATTAACACCCCCCCCCCCCGCCCCGAGCAAGGGGCTGCTCTGGAAGTGGGCCTGCAGCAGCAGCAGACTGCAGGCAGCTCTAGCCAAGGCTGGAAAAAAGATGCTTAAGGGATCCCTGCACTCAGCAGAAACTAAATGATGCTAAGCCCCCAGCAGAGCAGAGGCAGCCCACAGCCTGGGCTGGACTCGATGACAATGACCTGTGAGTGGGTGGGGGACCCATCAGTGCCTCCTTTGGCTGCTGAGACCCTGGCCTTGTGTCCCATGGCACTCATCTCCTGCTTGGGGGCTTCCCATGGGACATTGCTGTCCTAAGAGAGGAGAGTTATGTGTGGCCAGAATGCTGCCCAGTTCTGCTGTGGTGGATCTCGCTCAGCGTGTAGCCTGAGGAAGGGGGCTGACTGCTTGGAAGACTGGCCCAAGCTGGCGGTGGCTTCTCAACTGCAGGGAGCACTGGGCAAAGCTAGCGACCTCCACCCACTACTGTCCACTTCCAGCTCTGCTTCCAAGTGAAAGCCAGCTTGGCTACAGTGGCTTGTGCTGCTGGACAGATGGGATGAGGAGGCACAGCCCCACTGGCTCTCTGGGCTTCTCCGTGGTGTCCGGTTCCATCAGCAATGATCTTCTGGTGCCCGGGCTGGATGAGCGGTCACAGAAGCAGGTGCTTGGAGGCTTCTGCCCTTGCAGCAACTGCAAGTTTCCAGGTGTCCTCTGTGCTTCCTCACCTCCCATAACACCATGGCGGACGTCATCCACAGGTGTGGGCAAATGTGCTCCCAAAATGCCGATGGACACACCACGTCCTCTGGCTTTGGGGCAGCCTTGCTGCAGACCCAGGGCTGGGTGCCTTCTGGGGCCGGCGCTGCTGCTGGGGGTGTTGCTCATGGGCAAGCTGAGGGCTACTTCAGGGCAGCCACACTTCTGTGCTCCAGGGGGCTGCAGTGGCTTCCCTGTTCCACTCAAGGCAATGAACTTCCCTTTTTGCTTTTTTCTTCCTGGACAGAGCCACGGTGGCCACGAAATCCACTTTCACCAGCCACGCACCAATCACCCATGTACACGCACAGCCTGCCGAGTTTCATGCAGACAGGATGGGAAACATCAGTTTTCAAGTGCTCTGCATTATGACTTGCATGCTAGAGCCAGTGTTCGATGCAAATAAAGAATGACTGATGAATTAATCTACATTATGGAAATAAGTGCCAGCATAAGGAGTCATTTCTGTTTTCTATAGGAAAATATCTTTAATCTGGTGGTCTCATTTGTGTCCAGATTTGTATCTTTCCAGCAGCTCAGGGAGCCTCAGCTGTATAGGAATGACACAAGTGACAACACCTCTGTAGGCCGGGAGAAGTCCCACCAGCGTTTCAGGCCAGCTTTCCATCTTTAAGTAGAATTGGTTAAATGCAGAGTAGCTCCACACAGAAATGGCAGAGCAGTGGTGGGGGACTGAGTCTCCCAGATGCCTTGGCCTTCAGCTCCCAGAAGCCGCTGCCACCATGGCCAGTGGTCAGTAGGAGTCCAGGCCGTCTGGAGATGGGCTTGCTACCCACCCCTCTGTGACAAAGGAGCAAGAGCAGGACACAGGGCGGTGGCAGCAGCCAAACACTGACGTCCCAGAAAGGGTGCACACCTTCCTAAGTGCAGCCATGGGGCTGGGCTGGCTTCTGCCCCTTCTGAGCCCCCCCCCTCCCCAGACCAAAGTGCCCCCTGCGAGATTTGGACCCACTTATCCAATGCTAGCAAAGTGAAGCTCAAAATCCTACAAGCTAGGCTCCAGCAGTATGTGGACCAAGAACTACCAGAAGTACAGGCAGGATTTTGAAGAGGGAGAGGAACTAGAGATCAAATTGCCAACATACGCTGGATCATGGAGAAAGCTAGGGAGTTCCAGAAAAACATCTGCTTCATTGACTAAGCTAAAGCCTTTGATTGTGTGAATCACAACAAATTGTGGCAAGTTCTTAAAGAGATGGGGGTACCAGACCATCTTATTTGTCTCTTGAGAAACCTATATGCAGGTCAAGAAGCAACAGTGAGAACTGGACACGGAACCACTGATTGGTTCAAAATTAAGAAAGGAGTTCGGCAAGGCTGTATACTGTCGCCCTGCCTATTTAACTTATATGCAGAGCACATCATGAGAAAGGCAGGCCTAGATGAATCACCAGTTGGAATCAAGATTACTGGGAGAAATATCAACAACCTCAGATATGCAGATGATACCACTCCCATGGCAGAAAGTGAAGAGGAACTAAAGAACCTCTTGATGTGGGTGAAGGAGGAGAGGGCAAAAATTGGCTTGAAACTCAACATTAAGAAAACTAAGATCATGACATCCAGTCCTCTCACTTCCTGGCAAATAGATGGAGAAGAAATGGAGGTAGTGACAGATTTTATTTTCCTGGGCTCCAAGATCACTGCAGATGAGGACTGCAGCAAAGAAATTAAAAGATGCTTGCTCCTGGGGAGGAAAGCTATGGCAAACCTAGAGAGCATAGTAAAAAGCAGAGACATCATCCTGCCAACAAAAGTGCATATAGTCAAGGCTATGGTTTTCCCAGTTGCAATGTATGGCTGTGAAAGCTGGACCATAAGAAAGGCCGAGCGCAAAATGATTGAGGCCCTTGAATTGTGGTACTGGAGAAGACTCCTGCGAGTCCCTTGGACTGCAAGGCAATCAAACCGGTCAGTCTTATAGGAGATCAACCCTGACTGCTCTTTAGAAGGCCAGATAGTGAAGATGAAACTCAAATACTTTGGCCACCTAATGAGAAGGAAGGACTCCCTGGAGAAGAGCCTAATGCTGGGAACAACAGATGGCAAAAGAAGAAGGGGACGGCAGAGGATGAGGTGGCTGGATGGAGTCACTGCGGCAGTTGGTGTGAGCTTGAGTGGACTCCGGGGGATGGTGGAGGACAGGAAGGCCTGGAGGAATGTTGTCCATGTGTTAGACGACTTTGCGACTAACAACAACAATCCGATGCAGATCTTTTCCTCTCCTCAGAACTGGCACAGAAGAAGGGCAGGGAGGGCAGACAAGAGGATGGGGAGGGGAAAGAGATGGGGAGTGCAAGAAGTGGGGCAGGGTGGAGGGAGAGATGTGAGCTAGGAGAAGTGGCCCTTGCAGGGAGAGGAATGGCCGTGGGCACACGCCCATTGTCCTTCTGCTTCTTCGTAAGCACGTGTCCAAGCAGCTCAGCATCTGCACCATGGTGTAACGTAGTGCCCTGCAACAGCAGTGGGTTGGACTCAATGACCTGCATGGCCCCTTCCAGCTGTACTTTTCTAGGATTCTCTGGGGCTGCCTGCTGGGCGGTAGGCAGTCGGTGTCGTGCCCTCTTGGCAGTCCGAATGCCCAGGCCTCCTGCTCCTCCTAGAGCAGAACATGCCTAGGGCTGCCGCCCCCACCCTCTTGTCCACTGCTTGCAGCATCCCGGGGTAGTCTGGGCCTGGCAGGCGCTGGCAGGCAGCCAGTCAGTCACCCGAGTCACTGGAGGCACAACACAAGGCTCTGCCAGGCCAGGCCAGGAATGCGGGGCTGGGAATCTGGTTTCAGCTACCATGTGTGTCAGGGGCAAATTGCACATTAGGGGAGCACATGCCAAGCCGCTTTGTGACGGCCTGCACGTTGTTTTGTAATATTCACAGTGTGATCTCTTCCTTTTAAATGAGAAATGAGGACAGGTGGAAATGGTCTGCAGGAAGAGAAGAACAACTGTCATAACTTTGTTCTGTTTTTTGTTTTTGAAAACCAAATCTAAATGTTCTGTGCATCTTTAACTTAGCTCTGAGGCTCTTTTCACATAAAAATACTCACCTCTGCAGACATAACACCTAGAATGCATATTTCAAATGACAGCTGATTTCTTGGGATTCCCTCAAAATCAGGTGGGTGGAGGTACGTTGAATTGGAGGGCAGAAAATTGGCCAGTCTTGGGCCCTGACAACCTGGCTCTGCCGAGCAGAAGCAGCCATTTAATGAGTTGCGCTGACCTTGCTGAGCCAGAGAATGGCTTGGAGGTGAAACTTGGCTCTGTAATCTGGCCTCAGCAGGAGAGGTGGCAGGAAAACGTCTGCTGTTCCTATTTGCATCCAGAAGGGAAGACAAGGAGTTCTGTGCAGCTGGCAAAGGAAAAGGTCAATGCTGACAGGAGCTCTGCCTTGTTCAGCTGCAACACCAATGATCCCCCTCCACAGTCATTAAATGCAGCCAAGGGGCTGCCAAGCTGCCCTTTAGGCCTCCAATTTAATTAACGGTATGAGAAAAGGGTAGCAGAAGCCCACACACAGCCTGCAGGCAGCCGAACCTTGAAGCCACATCCCAAACTTGCAGTGCCTGCCCTTCTGTAGAGATGCCTCCAGCCACAATCCGGTTCTGTACTGAGGCTGCTTGGATGGGGGCCCACGGAAGGGGCCAATGAGCTCCAGAGGCAGGGGCTCCCCCACATGGAGACTTTTGAGATGCAGCTGGATAGCCACCAAGAGGGGTGCTTGAAATGCCCAGAGCAGGGGTGGACCCGATGGCCTTCATGGCTCCTTGTAACTGCTATTCATCAATTCTATAATTCTCTGACTGCTCCACGAGGTGGTGAGGTTATCGGGAAAGGGGAATGGGGGAATACAAGACTCAAACTCCAGAAAACCTCTGGAAGCAACATTTCAAGGCCACAATAACAGAGCTTACCTAAAGATGTCTATATGCACCCAGGCATGACTCTTCAACTAGGACCTGGTCCTGGCAGAAGTACTTAGTGTCCGAAGCAAAGGCAAAACTAAGCCAACGGCAATGGCTGGCTGCGGTCCTGGATCTTGGCCAGTCATTGCAGGCAGGCTGATGTAGCATTGCCAGGCTCCTGGCAGAGGGACCAGGGTGGGAGCGTTCTAGCAGGAGTGTAGCTGGGCTTGTTCCATCCAGTTAATTAGGATCTTTTCTGACCTTGGGACTAGAGAGACTTGCAGGAAGACACCCGCTGGTGGTTGACTACTGAGTGCAGCTTCAGCCTTGCAAAATCAGGACTTGCAAATTGCTAGGACGAAAAAGAAAAGGAGATCTTGACAGTTGCTGAAGTGCCAGAATATGGCCCAGGTCTGGGTTGTGTTTGTCCTTCTCACAATGGTCTGCAGCTGAACCTGAGATCCAGGAAACGGATCTCTGCCTGTGTGGTGGAAGAGGGGTTACCAGAGCAGGCTTGCCATTGGCACCAGAGTGCCCTTTCTTTCAGAGCAGGTCAGTTTAAGGAGATTGGTTGCTCAAGCACCAAGGAATGGAGGGTCATCAGCAGGTCTTGAAGCAAAACATAAGGGAAACTTTTGCCACCAGCTCTAAAAAGTTTGGGGAACATTTAAAGAATTTGGACATGCAGAAATATGTTTCTGGCCACATGCAGAGAATGAAACGGCGACAGGAGACACAATGCCTTCACCAAAGCAGAAGGAGTTTATTGCAAAGTAGAAGCTGCTTGAAGTCCCACCTTGAAGTCCCACAAAGAGCCCTTTCATTCACCTTTGCAAAGTTACTGAAGGTCGCCATTTTCTGGCTGGCCTTAGACTAGCAATTCCCTTCCCTGGTTGGGAACTTTGTTTGGCCCCTCCTTAAAAAGCTGCCCATTCATTCTTTCCAACCTGACTGTTGTGATATGCTGCTCTGTGGGCCATCCCGGGGATCCATGGCTGACAGACTAGGCTAGCGCAGGCTTTCTCTCCTTCAGTCCAGGCCCAGTGGAACCGCCACTTCGGGCGCAATTGCTGTCTTCCAGTGGGGGTGCGTGTTGAATGTGCTCTCAGAGGCTGCTCTGCACTGGCTGGCAGACTGGACTGGGCCGGGCTGTATCCCCCTTGTCATGATGCTCTTCCTGGAAGAAAGGAGTGGCCCTAGCAGCGGCCCCGGACCTCCTTCCAAGTGGAGGGTGGCCGGAAGCTGGAGCCATGTGTTCTCTTGTTCTCTCTAGTGGAGGGAGGGCGGGGAGGGGGGCAGAGGCTGGCAAGCTCTCTGTCCTGGGCCCCTTGCAATGAAGTCCTTGTGTCAGCATCTGAGGCATGGGCGGCCGAGTATCTGGTCGGGGCACCAGGACCCAGACAACCAGTTCAATAGACAAGCCCATTCCAAATTGCAGTCAGGCAGTTCAGAGGTCAAGACAGACAACAGAAGTGCAAGGTAGGCCAATCCAAAAGGCAAAGAGTAGCCAAAGCCAGTCAGGAGTCACAAACTGCAGAGACAAGCTGAGGAGAAGCAGACACCTGGGACTGGAGCAAAACTGGAGCAAGTAAAGCCAGGCATGGTCCAGAGGCAGAGGCAGGAGTAAGGCAATGGGCGGAGTTTCCAGAAGACACAGGGAACTCCAACAGCATCAAAACCCTTTATTTATTTATTTATTTATTTATTTATTATTTAAATATTTATATGCCGCCCCTTGCAACAGCCTCGGGGCGGCTCACAATCACTAAAAACATATACAATATTAAAAACTGGCCCATCTCCAGGTTAAATATAAAAACATACAACATAAATAAATAAACCAATAAATTAATCTTAAATTAAAAAATAGTATTAACATTTAAAATACCGTCTGACTGAGGCTTTCTGTCTCCATCAAAAATGCGGGGTCCTCCGCAGCACGGGCATGGCTTTGACTGAGTCCTTCCATACAAATGTGGCTGTTCATTTCATGTAAAGATTTATAGTCTGCTTCCCACTGCAAAGGCATCTCAGCAGTTAGGAGTAGCTAGGCAGTACACTATAAAATGGCAATATAAAATGGAGAGCAGGCACGCGGCAGATGAAACGGAAGGATCAGCCTGAAACAGGACGAACGTTTAAACGGCTTTGCCGGAGGGTGACAAATGAGGGAGGCAAGGAGGGGGCCAGCCGGGGGAGCAGGTCTGGTCACTGCCCTTCTGTGCTGCTGACCAGCATCGCTGGCAGGGCTTGGGGAAGGTCCTTCTGGGGGCAGTCCTCAAGGGCCCCGGACCGAGGCCGTTTGGGATTTCAGTGGGCAATCCCGTTGAACTGTCGCAAGCACCAGCCTTGTCTGTCAGGGGAGGGGCCGCCTGGCAGGGCATGCAGCCCTGTCCGGCAGGGCTGTTTGGGCAGGTCTGCAACTGAGGTGCGGCCCCACAGACATCCAGTGGCTCCCCAGCACCTGTGTCTTCTGTATGCAGCTCCTCAATGAAGCCGTCTGTAGGCGGGCCTGGTCGCTCTGCCCTTCTCTGCAAGGAACGGCTCCAGGAAGGAGGGAGCCCGAAGAGGCCAAAGCTTCAGAGCACCCCCCAGTCTTGAGTCAAAACATGTTCCTTGAGAAGTAACAATTCTGTCACTCTCCAGTTTGCTCTCTGGGTTATCAGGACACAAACTTAGCAGCAGCCCACAGCTGCTGAATGTGGCCATTAGAATAGTCCACTGGTTCTTTGTTCCATTGTTTTGCAGGTTGTGCAGGTTGTTGCTTTTGATTTAATGTTATGCTAACTGATGCAGGAAGGTTTATACAGCTGCTTTGAATTAGCATTGCTAAACCAGGAGTAATTCAGGCTGAAAAGGGGACTCAAATATTTATTCTTCCAGTACATTTCAAATGCAGCAACTGCAGGCTGATGGCTTGTGGGGGAGGGATGGTAGATTTGAAATTTGAATAGCTGATGATAAAATGAAGATGTGAGGCCAGCACTTCAAGTCTGATTGGAGGCCCTGTCAATCGGGAGCCTCCACAAGGAAGCAGGAAAAGTTCCATAGCCCGCGGAGCAGACGCTCAGTTTGCCCTAGAAAAGCAATGGCCATAGCCACGCAAGGCATTTTCTGCGGAGAACATGTGGCGACCAGACCAGTGATGCAGGCCAGCCTCAAGAAACCATTTCAGCATTTTTCTCGTTCAGTATATGCCAAGAGTGCCTGATATTAAACCATAAAGGAAAAACTGGAAGGCGGGCATGGCATCACCACCATATGCATACCCGATACGGATGCATATTGGATTGTGTTTGGATTGCAGCTGGGAATGGCCTGTGTTCCATTTCCGGAAGCTGGCCACCAGATTGCAGTGCACGGGCCTGGGTGGGGGGAGGGCAGGAGCGATGCGACATTGGGGGAGTGCTCAGCAGCAGTCTCGAGGCCCTGTTGCAGCTTGAATGCATAAATAATTGTGCATGGCCAGAGTGGAGAGGTGCACTGGACAGACCGCCCACCTGGGAAATGGTGGACGCCCCTAAAGGGAAGACTTGAGCTGCTCTTCCGAGGTGGCAGTGGCTGGCCGCCTGTCCCCCATGGCAGCCAGACTGCAGGGGACAGGGATGAGCAGCCTGCAATGAGCCAAGATGCCCACTGGCTCTCCCTCCCTCCCTCGTGTAGCCTGGAAGCTTTCCCACGCTGCAGCCCAGTGCTGGTTCCAGCTGACAGGCGATGTGACCAGGAAGCTAGACCACATCCAACGTGTTTCACATATGGATAATGTTAGAAACACTCTTTCCTTTCCTTCGGAAGAGAAAAATACTCCAAGCATGCAGGGAGTTCTTTTTGAAACTTTATTGCAATGAAGGAAGTTGGAGACGTTTCCTTCCCCTTTTCCAGCTCAACTCAGCACATGTTCACATCTCATTTATGTCCTGCCACCAGCCACTTCTCCCTCCTCTTTCCCCCCAGTGGCCAGGGTATTGGGAGGTTAGAAATCTTTTTTGTCCACCTATCCTGTGCCACTGATCTGTTCTTCCCTCCTACTTGGTCCCTCCCAGGTGGATTATAATGAGCTTAGTTCCTATGCAGGGCGTGTTTGTTAACAGTCATGAGGTCATTCCTTGAGCAAGTTTCTTCCTATCTTGTCTACTTTCCTCACACTCTGTGCCATGGGTCCTCAAACTATGGCCCGCGGGACGGATCTGGCCTGCCATGCCCATTCATCTGGCCCGCACAGGCGAGAGGTGGTGGTTTGCTCACTTGGAGATGGTTTTGGACTCATTGATTGATTTCCCAGCAAGTTCAAGACCATCTCCGAGCAAGCAAGCTGCCACCTGCCTCCCCTGCGCAAACACGCTTGCCGCTGCCTTGCAGCACGGGCTGGAGGCGGTGGCTTGCTTGCTCAGAGATGGTTTTGGACTCGCTGGGAGATCTCTGAGCGAGCGAGCGAGCCACCTCAATGCCACCTCACCGGGCGGTGAGGTGTCCTTGAGTGAGCGGCCTTTCAACTGGCCCCCTAGTGAAAAACTTTGAGGACCCCTGCTCTATGCTATCTGATCTCAGCCCCTACACCCCAGGGGTTACCTTTTCTTTACTCTTCCTACTTCCTTGTTAGCCATAATTGGGGTCAATTTGGACCCCAGATAAAAACGCCTCTGGAAAGAAAAAGGTTGCATATCGAAAAACCTTTATACTGGCTGAAATTTCCCCCCAGGAGGTGTCAATCAACAGAAGAATGACTCCCAACAAGTATGGGTAATTGAAGGTTTAATCCATGGGTCCTCAAACTACAGCCCAGGGGCCAGATCCGGCCCATTTATCCAGCCCACCATGCCCATTTGGACCCGCTGTGCGTGCACCTGCGTCCACCTTGCCCCCTGCGTGGGGAGGCAGCGGTTTGCTCACTCGGAAAAGATGATCTCCAAGTGAGCAAGCCGCTGCCTTGTGTGCCCGCCTCACGGTGAGGCGTGTGCCTGCCTGCGCCTCCCCTCCCCTCCCCTCCCTTCTCTGCGCACCCCATCCCCGCTTCAGCACCGGCCTGCACACACCACCAGCACCGCCTTTCCTGCCCGCTGCCAGCACCGGCACCTTTCAGCTGGCCCCCTCCTGGAAAAGTCTGAGGACCCCTGGTTTAAACCTTTCTGAGGTTATTCGGAACAGTAAAGTCTGCATACACAGTTTGATCTTTTGGCTTTTCCTTTGCAGAACAATAGTCTGCTAACTTTGAAAAAATCTTAGCAAAGCTTCCCTACAATGGATTTTGATTCTGTTTGCTGAAGGAGTTTGCTAAGAAACTTAACTTCAAAGAGAGACCAAGCTCACCTGTATTGAACCTTCTTCTCTGCCGTGGTTTGGGGCGTATTATTTGCAGTATAAACTCACCCCGTACAACTCTCCCAGCAGAGATTTTGGGTACTTTTGTGCTCAAGGCACACTCTGAGTCATGCAGGTAGGGGAAGCCCTGTGCCAGGCAAGAGGCTGAAATCTGGGAACATTTTAGGCTAGGCATGTATACCCTAGAAGTGCAAGCTGGCAGGAGTACTTCTGCGTAAATTGCAGTGCAGGACATGAGCTGGCGGACACAGTGTGGCATGCAAGTCGCTGCATGACGGGAGGGCTGCAAACACGGGAGGGGGATGCCTGAGGTGACGCATGCCTGACCATGGGCTGCGGGGAGCAGGTGCCTTTCTCCCAGAGAGAACCAGTGCTGGCCTCCAATAGTCTGCAACGCTCTCAGGGGAAAGTCTGCACAATGCAGTGCTGAGTGCGATATTTTGGTGGCAGGAAAGGAAAAGATAAGTACAGGATGTTTCATAAAATACGCAGTTTTTGAATTGCGTGGTATTTTTTTTGTTTGAAGATTGTCAGCACTGTTCCTATCATTTTCGTTATTTATTATCACTCCAATTAGAAGACCATTTGTCGTTTTTCCATTTAGTAGTCATGGAGTGCTTCAGTATCGAGCGAAACATTCTTATTGTGAAAACTCATTACAGAAACGGGGAGTGCTACGCAGAGACTGTCCGTAAACTTCGCGCAATCTTTGGACTTGACAGTGCCCCTACTGCAACAACAGTTTCGAGGTTAGTACAGAAGTTTGAAGAATCTGGGTAGTTGCAACCAGAAAATCGCCCTGTCGAAACCATACGGGTAATCAGCAAAATCGACAGGGACGTCTGCGAAAGAGTTATTGTTAATTTCAACGATCAGATGACTGCCTGCAGAGAAAGTGGCGGTGGACATATGCTCGATATCATTTTTCATTATTAAATCAAAGTATATGTTGAATGAAATTAAATAAAAATTTTGAATTTTGCTTTGCTTTTGGCTGATTTATTGCATTTTCAAAAACTGCATACTTTATGAAACACCCTGTATAATAGCACATGGATCACCCAGGAGAGAGCTACTTGCTCTGCACATGATCACCGCTTAAGCAACATGCTCAGTTCAACTGATTGCTCAGTAAAATGCATGCCCACTCTTGCATGCATTTTACTGCAATTAAAGTCTTCCTGTGCCTCAGCCCACCTGCCATAGACCAGCCAGGAAATGACTGAGTCAGCAAGTTAAGGACCAGGATGCTATGGGCAAATTAAGGACCAGGATGCTATGAGTGAAGGTTAACCAGCACGTGTTCAGAGAACAAGCCACACCTGCCTGGGCAACCTTCTGTGTTTCCTTTCTACCTAAAGTATGGCAAGCAATATCAGGATCCTTCCACAGCTGTGCACAGTATTGCGCCAGCTAACTTCCCATGGAAAACTCACACTGAGCGGGTGAAGGCAGTGTTCAAGAGGAAATAGATAACACACTTAACCATGGCATGCTGATAATCCTAGGTGACTGGAATGCAGAAGTGAGAAACAAAGCAGAATCAAATGTTGTGGGAAATTTGGCCTAGGGCTAAGACACACTGCAGGAGAACAACTCAGAGTTCTTTGAAGTTCTGTGAAATTAATTGACCATGAGCTGGACCATGTGGGCTGAAAACAGAGACTTTGTTAGGGAATAATGCCAAAAGACAATCCCTTAGCAAAAAGAAAGAAAAAGCCTGTGTGAGTGACAAAAGACTAGGCAAGAAACAAAAAGCAAAATATGGCAGAAATAGGATCAGAATCATGAATGCAACTTTCAGTGATTATCATGCAGAGACAAAAAGAACTATTGCAATGACTAGTGCAAAGAAACGGGGAGAACAAAAAAGAGGAAAAACCAGAGACCTAAAGCAGAAATGCTACAAGACGAGCAGGGAGACACGTGCTGCCACAGCCCTTTGCTCCCAGGGGCAACTCCACACTTGGCAGCAGGTCCCCTGCACCCACCCAGCCGGGGGCATCACCCCAGAGCATCTGCTGGTGCTGCACTGGGCCCCAGAACCAGCGTGAGGTGGCCCCTGCGCCAGGGCTCTGTCCCACGCAGAACCTCTGCTGGCCCAGCGGTTCTGCCCCCCTCGTGCTCCAGCCCTGTGCCTCTGGTGTGCCTCAGCTGGAAGACAGAGGAGGGAGAACGAGGCGTGCCTGAGGCATCAGCTGCAAAACCTAGCAGTGCTCAGACTGCAAAACTGGGGCTTGGCGATTGCCCTGCTCTGCTCTGCTAGTTTGTTGCTGAGTTCAAGTTACAAGCTGGACTGGAGGGAGAGAGCTTCGTTGTTGCTAGTTGCGAAGTTGCATCCAACCCATCGGACCACATGGACAACATTCCTCCAGGCATCCCTGTCCTCCACCATCCCCCGGAGTCCACCTAAGCTCACCCCAACTGCTTCAGTGACTCCATCTAGCCACCTCATCCTTTGCCATCCCCTTCTTCTTTTGCCATCTATTGTTCCCAGCATTAGGCTCTTCTCCAGGGAGTCCTTCCTTCTCATTAGGTGGCCAAAGGATTTGAGTTTCATCTTCAGGATCTGGTCTTCTAAACAGCAGTCAGGGTTGATCTCCTCCAGGACTGACCGGTTTGGTTGCCTTGCGGTCCAGGGGACTCGCAGGAGTCTCCTCCAGCACCAAAATTCAAAGGCCTCAATCCTTCAGCGCTCAGCCTTCCTTATGGTCCAACTTTCACAGCCATACATTGCAACTGGGAAAACCATAGCCTTGACTATATGCACTTTTGTTGGCAGGGTGATGTCTCTGCTTTTCAGTATGCTGTCTAGATTTGCCATAGCTTTCCTCCCGAGGAGCAAGCGCCTTTTAATTTCTTGGCTGCAATCCCTATCAGCGGTGATCGTAGAGCCCAAGAAAATAAAATCTGTCACTACCTCCATTTCTTCCCCATCTATTTGCCAGGAAGTGAGAGGACTGGATGCCATGATCTTACTTTTCTTAATGTTGAGTTTCAAGCCAACTTTTTTGCTCTCCTCCTTCACCCACAGCAAGAGGATCTTTAGTTCTTCTTCACTTTCTGCCATGAGAGTGGTATCATCTGCATATCTGAGGTTGCTGATATTTCTCCCAGCAATCTTAATTCCAACTGGTGATTCATCTAGCCCAGGGGTCAGCAAACTTTAACACTCAAAGAGCCATTTGGACCGATTTGCCACAGAAAAGAGAACACTGGAGCTCACTCTTCAATCCAGTAGGACTAAGCTGATAGAGTCAACTTTAAGGTATAAAATGAGTGGGCTTTCCAGCTCCTGTGTGCCAGGACAGCGCTGCAACTGGTCACCCACAGTCCCGATGGATCACCGAAAGGGTCTCTTGGCTGTGAGTTGTGAGTGTGAATGAGGCCTTTTGATATTGTTGCTGATGATTGCTGAATTTGTATTCTTATACTTCTATATTCTTTATATCATAGAATAAATGTCACATGCATAGTGTTTAAAACAAGATCTGGCGTTCAGTCTCTCTTTGAGAAGCACTTTCCTTGGAAATTGATAGGCTCCTCTTTACTGAATCAAGGACTGCTTTATTCCAGTCACACAGGCACTCTATCTATTAGATCCAGTTCCTTAAATATATTTGTCACCTCTGCTGTATATTCATCAGGGATATGATTTAGGTCATACCTGAGTGGCCTAGTGCTTTTCCCTACTTGCTTCAGTTTAAGCCTAAATTTTGCAACAAGAAGCAAAATAAATAAAAAATTATTTATTTATTTAGAATTTTTATATGCCTTCCCATCTCATAGCCTTGGGATGGCTTACATAAATAAATAAACGCAATACAAATAATACCAAAAAAAAAAAATCCAGATTCACCCTGGCTGCAAATTCAAATCTATAGATGATATTAAACATTATTAAAATATTGTTTAAACAAAAAGGTCTTAGTCTGGCACCGAAAAACAAATAACGGCACCCGGCAGACCTCTCTGGGGAGCGCATTCCATAGCGGGGGCGCCACCGCAGAGAAGGCCCTCCTCCAGGTACTTTGCCTCCTGATGTCTTTCATGGAGGGTTCCTGGAGGAGGGCCTCTGCTGCCGATCTCAGGGGGCGGGAGGGCAAATACTGAAGAAGGCGTTCCTTTAGGTATCCAGGTCCCAAGCCATTAAGGGCTTTATAGGTAATAGCCAGCACCTTTAATTGAGCCCAGACTTTGATGGGGAGCCAGTGAAGCTGGTAGAGGACTGGGGTAATATGAGAATAACGCCCAGTCCCTGTCAGCAACCTGGCTGCTCTATTTTGCACCATCTGAAGTATCCAGACCGTCTTCAAGGGCAGCCCCACGTAGAGTGCGTTACAGAAAACCAACCGGGAAGTAATCAATGCGTGTGTCACTGTCGCTAGGCAATTGTCCTCCAGGTAGGGACGCAGCTGATGGATTAGCTGAAGCTGAAGGAAAATGCTCCTCGCCACCGCAGTCACCTAAGCTTCTAGGGACAGCTCTGGGTCGAGGAGCACTCCCAAGCTGCGGACCCTGTCCTTTAGAGGGAGTGCAACCCCATTCAGGGCAAGGTCCAAGTCACCTACCCAGGAGCTCGAACCACCCCACCAACAGGACCTCCGTCTTGTCTGCATTGAGCCTCAGTTTATTGGCCCTCATCCAGCCCATTACCTTGGCCAGGCACCGGTTCAGTACAGCCACTGCCTCACCTAGATTGGTTGAAAAAGAGAGGTAGAGCTGGGTATCATCAGCATACTGATGATTCCACAGCCCACACCTCCTGATGACCTCTCCCAGCGGTTTCATGTAGACGTTAAACAGCAAAGGGGACAAAATGGATCCCTGCGGTACTCCATGGCATAGCTGCCATGGAGCAGAGCCAAAGTCCCCCAGCACCACCTTCTGGAATTGGCTGTCGAGGTAGGAGCAGAATCACTACCAAGCAGTGCCTCCTACTCCTAGCCCTCTTAGCCTATCCAGAAGGATACCATGGTTGATGGTATCGAAAGCCACTGAGATGTCCAAGAGGACCAACAGGGATGCACTCCCTCTGTCTCTCTCCCTGCACAGGTCATCATACAGGGTGACCAAGGCAGATTCAGTACCATACCCAGGTCTGAAGCCAGACTGAAATGGGTCCCGATAGTCAGTCTCATCCAAGAGTGCTTGGAGTTGTCCCACCACCACCCGTTCCAACATCTTGCCCAAAAATGGGATGTTGGCCACCAGTCTATAATTGGCGGCCATCTCTGGATCCAGGGACACCTTCTTTAGGACCGGCCTGACTACCGCCTCCTTTAGAGTGGCAGGCACCCGGCTGTCCCTCAGAGAGGCGTTGATGACCTCCAGGATCCAGGCACCAATCCCGTGTTCAGCTTTGGTCAGTAGCCACGACGGGCAAGGGTCAAGTAAACAGGTAGTGGGACATGCTTGTCCAAGCACCTTGTCCACATCATCAGGCTGCAATAACTGAAATTCATCCAATAATATCTGACCAGACGGAGACATTGGCACCTCCCCTAGAGGATCTGAATCACTAGTGGAGTCCAACTCATGACGAATGTGAGCGATTTTCTCCTCAAAGTGCTGGGCAAAGTCATCACAGCGGGCCATCGAGGGTGGTAAGGGATCTTTCTCAGGGCCTGGATGCACCAGCCCATGTACCACCCGAAAGACGTCCGCTGGACGGAACTGTGAGGAGGCAATGGAAGTGGAGAAGAATTTCTTCTTTGCCGCCCTCACTGCCACAGCATAGGCTCGATAATGAGCTCGTAAGCATGTTCAGCCAAATTCATCCAGTGATTTCCTCCACCTACGCTCTAGACCTCCTTCATGGATCACTGCCTTGTTGTGGCAAAAGGGCTTGCATAGCTCAATGAAGCTATGAGCTATGCCGTGCAGGGCCACCCAAGACGGACAGGTCACAGCAGAGAGCTCTAACAAAAGGTGATCCACTGGAGAAGGAAATGGCAACCCACCCCAGTATCCTTGCCATGAAAACCCCATGGGCAGTACCAAAAGGCAAAAAGATATGATGCCGGAAGATGAGCCCCTCAGGTCGGAAGGTGTCCAATATGCTACTGGGGAAGAGCAGAGGGCTAGTACTAGTAGCTCCAGAAAGAATGAAGCGACTGGGTCAAAGCCGAAAGGACACTCAGTTGCCGATGTATCTGGTGGTGAAAGGAGAGTCCAATGCTGCAAAGATCTATACTCCATAGGAAACTGGAATGTAAGATCCATGAATCAAGGCAAGTTGGATGTGGTCAAACAAGAGATGACAAGACTGAACATTGACATCTTAGGAATCAGTGAACTAAAATGGACAGGAATGGGTGAATGTAATTCAGATGACAATCAGGTATACTACTGCGGGCAAGAATCCCTCAGAAGAAATGGAGTAGCCTTCATAGTCAATACAAGAGTAGGAAAAGCAGTACTGGGATACAATCTCCAAAATGACAGAATGATCTCAGTTCGAATCCAAGGCAAATCATTCAACATCACAGTAGTCCAAGTCTATGCCCCAACCACTGGTGCTGAAGAGGCTGAAGTTGACCGGTTCTATGAAGGCCTACAACACCTTCTAGAATTAACACCAAAAAATGATGTCCTTATCATCATGGGGGATTGGAATGCTAAAGTAGGAAGCCAAAAGATAACTGGAATAACAGGCAAGTTTGGCCTTGGAGTACAAAATGAAGCAGGGCACAGGCTGGTAGAATTTTGTCAAGAGAATACGCTGGTCATAGCACTCTTTTCCAACAACCCAAGAGACAACTCTACACATGGACATCACCAGACGGTCAACACAGAAATCAGATTGACTATGTGCTCTGCAGCCAAAGATGGAGAAGCTCTATACAGTCAGTAAAGCTAGACCAGGAGCTGACTGTGGCTCCAATCATGAGCTTCTTATTGCAAAATTTAGGCGTAAATCATATCCCTGATGAATATACAGTGGAGGTGACAAATAGATTTAAGGAGTTAGATCTGATAGAGAGAGTGCCTGAAGAACTATGGACTGAGGTTCGCAACATTGTTCAAGAGGTAGCAACCAAAGCCATCCCAAAGAAAAAGAAATGCAAGAAAGCAAAATGGCTGACTGAGGAAGCTTTACAAATAGCTGAGGAAAGAAGGGAAGCAAAAGGCAAGGGAGAAAGAGAAAGATACACCCAATTGAATGCAGAATTCCAAAGAATAGCTAGAAGACATAAGAATGCCTTCTTAAATGAACAGTGCAAAGAAATAGAAGAAAACAACAGAATAGGGAGGACCAGAGATCTCTTCAAGAAAATTGGAGATATGAAGGGAACATTTCATGCAAAGATGGGAATGCTAAAGGACCAAAGTGGCAGAGACATAAGACAGGCAGAAGAGATTAAGAAGAGGTGGCAAGATTACACAGAAGAACTATACAAGAAAGAGCTTAACATCCCTGATAACCATGATGGAGTGGTCACTGACCTTGAGCCAGACATCCTGGAATGTGAAGTCAAATGGGCCTTAGGAAGTCTGAGCAACAACAAAGCTAGTGGAGGTGACAGCATTGCAACGGAGTTATTCAAAATCTTAAAAGATGATGCAGTAAAAGTGCTACACTCAATATGCCAGCAAACTTGGAAAACTCAGCAGTGGCCACAGGATTGGAAAATGTCAGTTTACATTCTGATCCCAAAGAAGGGCAATGCCAAAGAATGCTCAAACTACCGCACCATTGCACTCATTTCACATGCTAGCAAAGTGATGCTCAAAATCCTACAAGCTAGGCTCCAGCAGTATGTGGACCGAGAACTACCGGAAGTACAGGCAGGATTTCGAAGAGGGAGAGGAACTAGAGATCAAATTGCCAACATACACTGGATCATGGAGAAAGCTAGGGAGTTCCAGAAAAACATCTACTTCTGCTTCATTCACTATGCTAAAGCCTTTGATTGTGTGGATCACAACAAATTGTGGCAAGTTCTTAAAGAGATGGGAGTACCAGACCATCTTATTTGTCTCTGGAGAAATCTATATGCGAGTCAAGAAGCAACGATGAGGACTGGACACAGAACCACTGATTGGTTGAAAATTAAGAAAGGAGTTCGGCAAGGCTGTATACTGTAGCCCAGCCTATTTCACTAATATGCAGAGCACATAATGTGAAAGGCGGGCCTAGATGAATCACCAGTTGGAATTAAGATTGCTGGGAGAAATATCAGCAACCTCAGATATGCAGATGATACCACTCTCATGGCAGAAAGTGAAGAGGAGCTAAAGAGCCTCTTGATGCGAGTGAAGGAGGAGAGTGCAAAAGTTGGCTTGAAACTCAACATTAAGAAAACTAAGATCATGACATCCAGTCCTCTCACTTCCTGGCAAATAGATGGGGAAGAAATGGAGGGAGTGACAGATTTTATTTTCCTGGGCTCCAAGATCACTGCAGACGGGGACTGCAGCCAAGAAATTAAAAGACGCTTGCTCCTGGGGAGGAGAGCTATGGCAAATCTAGAGAGCATAGTAAAAAGCAGAGACATCATCCTGCCAACAAAAGTGTGTATAGTCAAGGCTATGGTTTTCCCAGTTGTAATGTATGATTGTGAAAGCTGGACCATAAGGAAGGCCGAGTGCAAAAGGATTGAGGCCTTTGAGTTGCGGTGCTGGAGAAGACTCCTGTGAGTCCCTTGGACTGCAAGGCGATCAAACCGGTCAGTCCTAGAGGAGATCAACCCTGACTGCTCTTTAGAAGGCCACTTACTGAATATGAAACTCAAATCCTTTGGCCACCTAATGAGAAGGAAGGACTCCCTGGAGAAGAGCCTAATGCTGGGAACAATATATGGCAAAGGAAGAAGGGGACGGCAGAGGATGAGGTGGCTGGATGGGGTCACTGAAGCAGTTGGTGTGAGCGTGAGTGGACTCCGGGGGATGGTGGAGGACAGGAAGGCCTGGAGGAATGTTGTTCATGGGGTTGCGATGGGTCGGACACGACTTCGCGACTAACAACAACGCTCTAGATGTCTCCCAACTCACTTCATCGCCTGTAGTTCAGGTGTATACCATGGGGATGAATGGGCTCTGCCGGATGGAAGAGGATGCTTAGTAGTGATCGTGTCAATAGCTCTGGCCATTTCCCCATTCCACAGTTCAACCAGAGCATCAACAGGAGCGCCAGCTTTATCAACTGGAAACTCCCCCAGAGCTTTCAGGAATCCATCCAGATCCATCTGGCTCTGAGGGCGGATCAATACAATAGGGTTCATACCCTTACAGAGGGAAAGGCCAGCATCAAGCTCAAACCTCACGAGGAAGTGATCTGACCATGACAAGAGAGTCAGACATAAATTGCTCACCCTCAGATCACCCTCTTCCTGCCGCGTCGAGAAAACCAGGTCCAGCGTGTGTCCATGTCAGGCCTATGACATGTTGAGACAGCCCCATGGCTGTCATGAGGCCATGAAGTCCTGAGCCGCCCCAGTCAGAACAGTCTCGGCATGGAGATTGAAGTCCCCCAGGACCAACATCCTGGGGGACTTCAGCACCAGGTCCGAGACGATCTCCGTCAGCTCATGCAGGGAGTCTGATGGGCAGAAGGGTGCATGGTACACCAGCAGAGTCCCCAACCTGTATTGGTCGCCCAATGCCAGATAAAGGCACTCTAGACCCAGTCTCGAGAGAACAGGAAGCCCTGCAAGGGAAATTGAGGCTCGATAGATTAAAGCAACCCCCCTCCCCTCCCCTCTGGGCGTGGCTGGTGCTGGACCAGATACCTAGGCAGGCACAGTTGAGAGAGGGACACATCCCCCCACTCCCACCCAGGTCTCTGTGATGCAAGCCAGGTCGGCCCCCTCATCCACAATTAAGTCGTGGATGAGGGATGTTTTAGTATGGACCAACCTGGCATTAAGCAACAGCACCATCAGGCCCAAGGGGCAGTTGATAAGCATACCTGGAACCTTCCAGTTGGGGGAATAACCAGAAGGGGGAACAGGTGTCAACCATCTGTCCCTCCTTCTTCTATACCGACACGTTAAACCACCAACGCCATATCGACCATTGCCCAAAACCACGCCAACGGTGGCGCCCACGTGCTCCCCAGGCAACCCCATAGTAGCAGCCAGGCATGAATCCATTAAAACAATCTATTAAAATACAATAAAAATAAAATAAAACCCATCAACCCACCCAAATACAAAAGCCCACACACACACACACACACACACACACAGCGTCTCGGGCCAGCCCAGCCCCCGCACGAACCTGAACAGTCCCTAACAGCGTCAATGCCCTTAGGCTGTAGCCCTTTGGCTGCAGCCCCTCCCCGCGCCCCGTCCCCAATCCGGTGCAGCTGCCACCCACGCCGAGAGGAGAGGGACAGGGGCAGGGCTCATGGAGCACTCACCAGCAGAGTGGAGGGCCCGCAGGCCGGCAGCATCCCGGTCCCCGGTTCCACGTTGGCCATCGTCCGTCCTTCAGGGCAGTGGCGGCATCAGTGGGCGGGTTGGGGTCTGTGGTCTGCGGTGGTGGCGGTGGTGTTGTGCGAGCAGCGGCAGCAGTGGCGAGCAGTCCATCCTGGTCTGATCTGAGCAGTCCGTCCCTCATGATCTGAACCACAGTCAGCTACTGGTCTAGTTTTTACTGACTGTATAGAGCTTCTCCATCTTTGGCTGCAAAGCACATACTCAATCTGATTTCTGTGTTGACCGTCTGGTGAGGTCCATGTGTAGAGTTGTCTCTTGGGTTGTTGGAAAAGAGTGTTTGCTATGATCATCTTATTCTCTTGACAAAATTCTACGAGCTTGTGCCCTGCTTCATTTTGTACTCCAAGGCCAAACCTGCCTGTTATTCTAGTTATCTTTTGGTTTCCTACTTTAGCGTTCCAATCCCCCATGATGATAAGGACATCATTTTTTTGGTGTTAATTCTAGAAGGTGTTGTAGACCTTCATAGAACCGGTCAACTTCAACCTCTTCAGCACCAGTGGTTGGGGCATAGACTTGGACTACTGTGATGTTGAATGGTTTGCCTTGGATTCAAACTGAGATCATTCTGTCATTTTGGAGATTGTATCCCAGTACTGCTTTTCCTACTCTTGTATTGACTATGAAGGCTACTCCATTTCTTCCGAGGGATGCTTGCCCACAGTAATATACCTGATGGTCATCCAAATTAAATTCACCCATTCCTGTCCATTTTAGTTCACTGATTCCTAAGGTGTCGACGTTCAGTCTTGTTATCTCTTGTTTGACCACATCCAGCTTGCCTTGATTCATGGATTTTACATTCCAGGTTCCTATGGATCTTTGTAGCATCGGACTCTCCTTTCACCACCAGATACATCGGCAACTGAGTGTCCTTTCGGCTTTGACCCAGTCGCTTCATTCTTTCTGGCGCTACTAGTACTAGCCCTCTGCTCTTCCCCAGTAGCATATTGGACACCTTCCGACCTGAGGGGCTCATCTTCCGGCATCATATCTTTTTGCCTTTTGGTACTGCCCATGGGGTTTTCATGGCAAGGATACTGGGGTGGGTTGCCATTTCCTTCTCCAGTGGATCACGTTTTGTCAGAGCTCTCTGCTATGACCTGTCCGTCTTGGGTGGCCCTGCATGGCATGGCTCATAGCTTCATTGAGCTACACAAACCACCTTGCCATGGCAAGGCAGGGATCCATGAAGCAGGAGAGAGAGCTAGAATGGTCAGATAACTGAGATTTTGGATAACTGTGAAGAGTTAGTAAACATGCTTTGATATTGGCTTGGTGGCAGTTTTCAGATTAGGTCTTACAATAATCCACACTATTTGGATCAGTAGAATCCTGTTTTGCTGAGCCAAAATCAGTCCTCCAACTTCCTGAAGGTTTTCTTCTACAGACAAACTGTAAAAGGGTCAGAGGAGGGCAACAGAGATGATCCGGGGACTGAAAACAAAGTTCTGTGAGGAGAAATGGGAAAAAACTGGGCATATTTAGCCAGAAAAGAAGCCCATGGGGAGATGGTCAGTGCTGTCCAAGTACTTGGAAGGCTGCCACACAGGGGAGGGCCGGGGTCTCTTCTGGAGCATCCCAGAGTTCAGAACATGGAATAATGAATTGAAGTTATAGGAAGCCAGATTCCAGCTGCACACCAGGAAAGCCATTCTGACTGTCAGAGCAATGGAGCCCATGTCCCAGGGAGCTGGTGGGCCCTTCCACCTTGCAGGCATTTCAGTGGTAGCTGGACAGCCCCCTGTGAGGGATGGGTTAACTGGGAGTCCTGCACCGAGCAGGGCTTGGACTTGATGGTCTAAAAGGCCCCTCTGAACACTACTGTTCTAGGATTCTAGGATTCCCACAGGAAAAAGTTTTCCATGTTTCTACTTTGTTCTCAGGGCATTTGATCATTTGTTTTGATTTACTTTGGTGGTGTTTTAATCTCTGCAAGGTGGTTGGGGATGCTTGGGTGTGTGGCCACAGCTGGCTGGAAAATTGACTCAACAATGAAATAAAGGACATTTCTATGCTCCTTAGTCACCTCATAAGGAAAGTGCATGTGGATGACGGAGCTAGCCCATGCGGATTTCTCTAGAGCTTTCCTTTCTTTGAATTTTTTTCCCTAAAGCAATTTCTTTTCTATGCAGTTGAGTGGGAACGACTGAAAAAAGTGGAAGAAACGTTCAGCTGGTGTTAATTAAATATCTTTTGTGAGGCAGACAATCAGACTATATTTCAAAGAGGAGATATGGTAGCACTCTTCAGGTGCTTGAGAGGCTGCCACACAGAGCGGGGGCAGCACCTCTTCTCCATCATCCCAGAGTGCAGGACAGGGAATAAGGGGCTCAGGTACAGGATGCCTGGTTCCAGCCAGAGTTCAGGAAAAAATTCCTGACTGTGAGAGCAGTGCAACGGAGGACGGAGTGCGTTCTCCCACACTGGAGGCATTCAGGAGGAAGTTGGACAGCCATGGAGAGGGATGTTTGGATGAAGTGCCTGCACGTGCTTTGAGAAGCAAGCAATGCAGCCCAAGAGCGACTGCACAGGAGGCACATTTGTAATGGCATTTGGGACCTTCCTGGTGAGCAGACTCTGCCATGGATCCGGGGAGGTGCCAAGGGATGCCCTGTGTCGGGCCCAGCACTGCAGGGTTCTGTGGGTCACCGGGTTGAGCGTCCTAGCCTGCTTTGTGGGTTTCTTGCACAGCTTGCCTGGAGCAGCTGCCTGGTCTGCACTGTGCAGAGCCTGCCCGCCTGCTGGGGGCCCTGAGATACCAGCCCCTGCCCTCCAGGCTGGCAGTGGAAATGACTGCAAAATTCAAGAAGCAGGAAGGGAGGTCAGTTTGGGGGCTGTTGGAGGGGCAGCATGCTCACCGAAATGCAGCAGCCATGGGGTGGGATTAGGGTCTTCCTGTGATGCACGCCCAAACACAAGCCCCCCCAGACAGTCTCCTTCTCCCTGTTTTAAAATACTGCCCGCTTGCTTTTCTGCCCAGTGAACCAAGTGATGGGATTGTAGTTGGTAGTAATTCAAACATGGGTGGTCATCTAAAAACACATAAGTAGATTGAAACATGAAAATGCTGCATGAGTTTGTACAATTGATGTATTTGGGTTCACTCAGCTGTTAACTTAATTGCAGGGAGAGATGGCAGAAATAATCAGCAGCAATTCTCACGTTTGCTCGCTGAACCTTTGTCAGCAAAGCACATTGTATCCGGAACCCGATCGATCCGCCTTGATGCGCAACTGCAAGGCAGGCATCTGAGGCACGGCTGCTCTCAATTCGTGCACAAGACTTGGAGTTAAACGGTGGACTCAGGCTTACTTCATTCACCACTACATTTACGCCCACCTTTTCCTCTTTTACAAGGAGCCCAAGGCAGCTGACATGGCCCCCTCCTCTCCCTTTTATCCTCCCAACAACCCTGTGAGGTTGGTCAGGCTGACTGGCCCAAAGTCACCCAGCGAGCTTCATGGCGGAGTGGAGATTCGGCCACCACTCCACTCAAGTTGGGACGCAAGTCGGGGTGCTCCTCCCCACTCCAAGAATCCCATTCGGTCAGGGATTCCCCAGGCTTCTGAAAGCGAGGAGTGAGGTAGGCGCAGTGTGGAGTGTCTGGAGAGGGGGTGCCCGTGGAGGGGTGCCACAAGCCCTGAGCCACAGACGGGGCGGGTGGCAGCGCTCAAAGGAGGGGCACTGCCTGAGCAAGGTCAGAGCTCCAGGTATGGTTGCTGTGGATGGGTTCACACAACGGGGTGAGCCGTGGGGCTTTTGTGGCAGTCTTGCCCTTTCATGCTATTTCAGCAGGTGCACTTGGTGTTTGGAAGCCACAGAGACAGTGGCCTGGTCTGTGGCTTCTTCGCACCACGCTGGCTTGCTGCGCTATGCAAAAGTGCACCCTGTTGTGGCAATGGGGGAAGGCAGCGCCCGAGCCCCCTTTCTCCCCTTGGCTTGCCAGGAAGGCCCCCCAGCCGGCCATGTGGACGTGCCTTGCTTATGACGCTCAAACGCCCCAGTTGCCAGGTCCCTGCTTCAGCAGCCAACCATGTGTGATCACGGTGGCCCAAGCGGGCGCCCGCTTCCTCCCTGGGGCACCTCCTCTGGTAGACACGCTGCCTGGAGGTCTGGTATGGAAGGGGTGGTGGGAGGGAGGAGAGCTGCCAGAGCTGAGCTGCGCAGCAGCCCAGTCCAGCCCCTGGGCAGAGTGAGCGGGGGAGGGGGGGATTAGCAGGCTGTGGAATGGCTTCCCGGGCTCCCCCTGCAGCCCTGCTGGGTTGCACGCCTGCCTGGTGCCCAGCCAAGCCCACGCGCACCCTGGGAGTTCCCAGCCTGAACTGGAATGGGGCTCCCCTGGGGGACTTGCAAGCTCTGCTCTCTGGGATTTGGCGAACCCCAAACCTGGACTTGGCGGCCAGCGTCCTTGGTGGCTGCCCCTCTCCCAGCTGGAACAGCCTGCCCTGGAATGCAGGGTCTCCCCCACACCCTCCATGGACACCGGTCCGGCCTCTGCCTGGAAGCACTTCTTCCACGGAAGCGTCCTGGTGGGTGGGAGGAGTGGGGCAAGGCAGTGTGGGGCCACGCAGCCCCCCCCCCACTTTGTGTCTCTTTTGGAGCCCCTTCTGGTTCCCCTTTGAACTGCATCCTGGCCCAAGGCCTTCTGGAATGGGTGGTCCACAGACTCCTCCAGCCTCCGGGGCTGTCCTCCTCCGAGCCACAGTGGGCAGAAATGCCAGGCCTTGTCCAAGACATTTGGAAGGCTCCGGATTGGGGAAGGCAATCTCTCTGGAGCACACCTGGAACAGCTTCTGGCTGTGCCTCCAGGCACCGCTCATGAGATTTGCCCTGACCCAGACTGCTCACGCAGCTGAGAGACCAGGCTCTGTGCGTCACCCATAAATACTCCAGCCTCCTTTATTTACACATCAGCATTTTCTCTTCTCATCTAGTTAAAGGAGATAATTTATGTCATGCACACCCATTTATCAGCCATTATTTCACTAATAGAAAAGGAATTCAAACACATTCACCATTCCAGCTTCCAAAAAGTGCCTGATTAATACATCCAACTGGTTGCTCAGCTGTTCCACTTCCTAAGCTGCAGGAAAAACTAATTAGACAAATGGGACTCCAAAGTATTTTATGATACTAAAGAATTTTCTTGGGTTTAAAAAATGTTCTATTTCTGTGGAAGGGGAAAGAACAATACTGGAGACTGGACCCAGAAGCATGTAAAAAGGGAACAGCATCAAGGAACCTGATTTGGACCCCAATCCGGGTGTGGAATTAATCAACAGGTAATAGCAATACAGGGACTGCAGGTGGCGCAGTGGTTTAAAGCGCTGTGCTGCTGGGCTGGTTGATCGAAAGGTCACCGGTTCAAATCTGCACACGGGGTGAGTTCCCGTGCTCCGTCCCAGCTCCTGCCAACCTTGCAGTTCGAAAGCATGCAAATGCAAGTAGATAGAAAGGTACCACTTCGGTGGGCAGGTAACAGCGTTCTGTGCACTTCGGTGTTTAGTCATGCTGGCCACATGACCACGGAGACTGTCTGCGGACAAACGCTGGCTCCCTTGGCTAGGAAACGGAGATGAGCACCGCCCCCTAGAGTCAGGCGTGACTGGACGTAACGTCAAGGGGAAACCTTTAACCTTTACCTTTAATAGCAATACAGAGGTGAATACAGAAGAGGACCCACTGAAGGGAATCATCGAATGGTAGAGGGATCAGGAAGGCCAGCAGGTCCAACCCCCTGCTGCTGCAGGACACCCATTTATACCATCCCACTCAGATAACCACCAAGTTTCACTTTAAATGTCTCCAGTGTGGGAGAGCCCACCACCCCTCCAGGCAGCTGGCTCCACTGCTGTATTGCTCTGACAGCGAGGAAGCTTTTCCTGATATCTAGCCTGAACCTGGGTTGCCGCAACTTGAATTGATTATTCCGTGTCCTACATTCTGGCATCAGCGAGAAGAGATCTTGACCTTCCTCTTTGTGATAGCCTTTGAGGTACTTATAGAGAGATATCATGTCCCCCCTCAGTCTTCTCTTCTCAAGACCAGTGCTCTCAGTCTCTCTTCATAGGGCAGTTTCTCCAAACCCTGGATCATTTTTATCCTCCTCTGCTGGACCCGTTCTAATTTCCCTGCATCTTTCTTGAATCTTGGTGCCCAGAACTGGACACAGTATTCCAGGTAAGGTCTGACTAGTGAGGAGCATAGGGGTACTACTACACCTTGTGATTTGGAAGTAATGCTTCTGTTAATGCATCCCAAAACAGCATTTGCCCTTTTGGAGGCTGCATTGCATTGTTGGCTCATGTTTAGCCTATTGTCCACAATTACTCTGAGAGAGAGAAGGAAGGGAGGGGAGGAGGGAGAATTTGGCCAGGGTAACTCAGTCTAATCCATCCAGCCAGCCTGTTTCGATTTTGGCAGAACTGTCCATACCAAGATTTTTCCTTTTTGAGAGAAAGTTCAACAGCAATCTGTCAGGGATGCTTCAACTTGCAGTCCTGTTTTCAGCAGGGAGCTGGACACAAAGGCCTCATGGATCCTTCCCAACTCTACCTTTCTGTAATTATGGCTCTATATTTTCTAGAATCAAAAAGCTTTGGTGCAAGAGAAGAGTTAGCTTACAAATTCAACCAATGCCTCTACAGCATTCCACACATTCGTAACAACCAACAGACCAGAAATAACACCAAAGAAGGCACAATCAACTTCGGTACAAAGCAAATAAGGCAACATTGGTACTGTCTGTTTGGATACACACGCACAAGGTAGCAAATGAGCTCGGTAACTGTGCCTGCAAACAGGGCCATGTGCTTCAGATGTGGATGAGTCCTGAGCTTGAACTGACCTGGGTTGATTCAAACAGATTTTTTTTTCCGGGGTGGGGGGGGAGGTCCAAATCTGAAACCAGAGCACTCTTGAACATTCAAGATGTGGCAGAACACCAGACTTTGTGGCTGGGAGCCAATGCCCTAATCACAGGGGGTGCTTTTGCCAGGCTTCCCATCCCATGCTTTGGGGAGGGGTGCTGAAGGACTGGTCCACTGAGCTCCGCACTCTCCTAGTTCTCTCTTCTGAAAGCAGGACTATTGAAAGGTTTGGTGGAATCTGTGGGACCTGGGAGGGTGCTTGAATTGGGCGTACCTGTTCTCTCCGTTAACCTGTACATTTCATGTAATCTTGACAAACAGGAAAAGGGAGAGCCATTTGTTGATCTGCGACAACAGCAAATGGGCAGCACAGAGAGTGGACGTCCCAACCTGAGGTGCAGGTGCAGGCTTAAGTCACGGTGGGAGGCTTCCGGCTCAGGCTTCTTTCTGGATCATCCTGGACTGTAGGGCAGGTGACATCTCGGAGGGCGTGTGCACCTAGGGAGGTGGGAGGAATCTGCTTTGCGGGCGGGAATCTGCTGGCTTGCATCAGCTTGGCTCCCTGGACTCTGGCCCGCTTTCTTGCAGCTGGACCTGAGCCAGATGTGGTGCCAAGTGTGGATGTGAGGAATCAAGACCATGCGAATGCTGTTCGGGGGAGCCCGCTTCCAGGCACGTGGCTGCCAGGCTTCGCACATGCCGTGCGTGTTGTGGAGAGAGGTTGCTGGTTGCCCAAGCATTCGGTGGGCCTTAGCGAGCATTTGTGAGTGTCTGCAGATCTCGCCTTGGCTCGACTCATTTCCCAAGCCAGGACCAAGCTGGACAGGCAGAAGAGTGCCAAATCCTGTGGGAGCGTGGCAATCCTGTGCACACCCCTATTGAGTAGTTAAGTGAGGCCTTGCTCTTTCTGCCACCGATTAAGAAAACAGCTACCATGAATCACACCCGTGGAATTTTGTCTGCCAGCAAGTGTGTTACAAGAAATTGAGTTGAACTTCCCAATAGTGTGGCCAGTAAGGAAGACATTAACTTGCTGACAAGCTCCAGCATAAAAAGTAGAAAAATGAAGAATATTTTCCACAAATTCCACTTCCTAGTTTTTATAAGGACAAATGCTCAAGGACAAGGGGGCATCAACAGATCTTCCCCAAAGGCCTTGAGAAGCTAACCCATCAAACCTGGCCAAAGTAAAAGCTCAATGATATTTAACTGCATCCAAGTGCCTCAAATAGGCAGCTCACTGAAGTGGACGTTCATGGAAAAGCTGTGCCTGCATGAGCAGAAAGGTCCAGGAAAGATTTATCTGAGAGCCTTTGCTTTATTAGGCTTAACACACACCTAATCCCATCCCAAACATGGAGGAGGCCCACAGCCCAAAGAGCCTGGCCTCATGAGTAGCAGGATCCATCCGAGCATGTCTGTACCTGCCATCTGGAAGTCGGGACTTTTAGGGTGAGGTTCCAGGGGGCCAGTCGGGCTCTCACCCAGGGCAACGAGTGCCGTTTGCACAAACAGCTGCGTTAGCAGCAACCCTGGGAGGCACAAGAGGGCCTGTATTAAAGTAATGAGAACACCATTTGATTGTGAAGGTCCTCCTGTTGGGGCTGAGCAAAGCAAGGAGCTCTCGTTTCCTGGGAGTGAGCAGCTCAGGTGAGGAAGCGGGTGAGTGAGGAAGTGCCTTCCCAGAGACTGTAGCATGACTGTTTAGGGGAGGCCGGGAAAGGAGAGCATCGCTGGACAGCACAGTGCGAGGGCCCCGGGCCCCAGGGGGTGCATCTGAGCAGTGCCACTTGACTGCCTCCTGCCTGAGGCCCCATGAGCTATACCTGTTTGGAGAGAAGGTGAGGGGGCTTGCGAGTCACCCCTCAGTGTGCTGCCTGCTCAGGGAAGGTGAGTGGTTTCTAGAGGAGAGGCAGAAGCAAAGGAGGTCACGGAAGGAAGGACACATCACACGGTCCAGGACCATTGCAGGATGGGTGGGGGGGGATTCGGTGCCTCTGGGCCCACACAGCTTTGCCCAGTCTTTCTCCAGGAGGGTGACCCTGCAGAAGAGATGTGGCAAACACCAGGGAAGGTCACTGGGCCCTCATGACCGGAGGGAATTTGGCCTCCAGCCTGAGCTGCAGCAGGTGGATGTGCAGGAGGAATGTGCCCTTGGTGCTGCGCTTCCGTCCTGGAGCAGCTCCTGCGCTCGTGATGGCGAGGCTGCAGGGCTCGCCAGGCCTGCGACTACGACCCCTCCCTCCTCCGTGTGGGCATGATGGGCAGTGCTCCAGGAGGCCCCGGTGGATCCTCAAGCGAGAGGAGGCTCTGGGCAGGACATGGGCAGAATTGACGTGGTCTTGCTACAGTATGAAAGCAGAACATTTGCAAATCGTGCTTTAGAGCCCTGCTGGGTGTTGAGCTGCTGAAGGGTGCTGGGCTGGCCCCCTTGGCCCGCTGGCTCAGAAGCCGCATGCCTGGGGACACCCGGACTGCGCCCCCAGCCCCTTGCTGCCCTTTGCAGCTCTCCTGCCTTTGACTGTGCAGCTTGTGGGGCAGCCGGGAGGCCGCTGCTCTGCTCCGCTCTGCTGTGGAGGGTGTGGGGGGGGTGGCAGTCCATGGTGTGCCAGATGACCCTGCCAGAGGCAGCATGGGAGGGACCCTGCTGGGGGGTTCTCAGTGCGAGGAAGAGGCAGCGCAGGGAGGAAAACCCCCACAAAGCTCTCTGATCCCTATTGCTCCTCTTTCCATGAAGGAAGATCTTTCTGTGCAAACTCGCGGCACCAAATTCTTGGGTGCCCCACTTACTGTGCTCCCTGGGTACAGCCTGTCCTCCCACCACAGGGGAGGACTGCCCCTCTTCTGGGGATGCCCATCTGGCTTGTGCCAGGGTCTCGGGCTTCCTTCCAGATGTCTCAGTAGGTCCACGTTGGCCATTAATATGAATAAAAAATGAGTTCCTAGTGAAAATGGGGTTTTGTTTTAAAAGATTTGGGGCAGCATGGAAAAAGAATATTTCATCGGATGAGGCAACACACAAACTATGATACATGCCATGGGAAAAGTACCAGATGGATAAAGCCATAATATTTGCTGTAAAACTTGAATATTAATAGGGTAGCTACAAGCAAGGTTACCCTTGGGGCTGTTTATGTTGCTAAATACATAATGCATCATGTTACAAGTTGACTAAATGTTTGCACTCAAAAGAAAGGAATTAGGAATTCCCTCCTTTTCTTTTCTTTTCTTTTCTTTTCTTTTCTTTTCTTTTCTTTTCTTTTCTTTTCTTTTCCCTTTAATAATGACAATGAGAATGAGAATACAGTAGCTACTGCAGGGAAGAACTGCTCCAAGCAGGTGGGTGCAGGTCCTGTCAGGGGAGGGATTCAGACCCCTCTGTTCACCCTGTGCAGCATTCAGGTGTGCCCCAGTGCTGGTACCAGTGGCAGTGGATGCACACAATTGATGTTTGTGCAATGGAAACTTGCCAACCTTCGGACAGAAGTAGAAGGAACTGGTCATGTTCAGCCTTGAGCAAAGAAGACTGAGGAGAGGCCATAAGATCCCTCTATAAGTACCTCAAAGGTTGTCCCAAGAGAAAGGTTAAGACCTCTTCCTGATGCCAGAGTACAGGACACGGAATAATCAATTCAAGCTGGAACAACCCAGATTCAGGCTGGACATCAGGAAAACTTCCTCACTGCCAGAACAATGCAACAGTGGAACCAGCTGCCAAGAGAGGAGGTGGGCTCTTCCACACTGGGGACATTCAGGGAGAAACTGGGCAGCCCTCCAAGTGGGATGGTGTAATGTGGTGTCCTGCAACAGCAGGGGGCTGGACTTGATGGCCCTCATGGCCCCTTTCAACTCTGCTAATCTCGGACTCTGTGATTAAGCAGGGATGCCAGCCTGATAGACTTGGGGTATCTCAGTGATGCCTTGCCTGCCTGGAGCTGCCCTCTTCCTCTGTGCACAGAATCCCCTACGTTTTCCCACCTTATTGAGCTTGGTAGGCTCAGTTGTACACCTGAAAGTGGGTAACAGGTTTATGGTCAAATTGGCCTTATTTCTTATGGCCATTTCCTCCAACACTGCTGGAAGGAATGGCCATTCTTCCTCCTGTTGCAAAGAATTGCTTCAAGATTTTCCCTTAATGAGGATCTGGTTTAATGGCATTGTGCTGTCCCTGAAAGAGCCAGATTGTCTCCTGGAGCCACATGGGCCACTTGAGGCCTCTGTGGTCTCCAGGGCACGGAGGGCCTTCTCTCCACTGTGGCTGGTGGCCCAGCCGTGCCCGTTGCTCAGCAGGGATCATCTGGCCTTGGCCACCTTGTCCCCCGATCACTGCCGCGCTGGGTTTCCACGATGCGCTCCATGCAAGGCTGCCTTCGCAGGTGTAGCTTGCGCAGCAGAGCACAAACAGGGCAAGGGGGCTTGGCCACTGCCTCCGGCCCGCTGCCTCAGCCCACCCACCCAATTCCAAGCTGATTTGAAGCCATTTGGACCTGTGAAGGCTTGCGTGGCTCGGGCCACAGCTCATGGCAGAGCGACCCTACCTGAGACCGCGCACGTTGTCTCTGCTCCTCATCCAGCCACATCCCCGAGGGAGGCTTGGAAGTTGGTAGCACAGGGGTCGGGCTTCTGGGGGCTGCCTGGATCGTGACATGAACTCTGCAGCAAGGCCCAACTGACCCAGGGTGGTTTTCTTCTTGACCCCAGGCTAAAGCCGTCCTCTCCACCCAGGCATTTGGCAGAAGACGATGAGGCTTTTAAGCGGGTTACGGGATTTTTTACTGTAGTTAACATTGTTCATTGGTGTGTGCTGCCTGTTTGTTTGTAAACAATTTTGCATATTATGTACAATATTGTATTTGTTAGGGTTTTAATCTCCGTAATCTCTGATCTGCAACTGTTATTCCACTACACAAACCCTTTCTATCTAAACATGGTTTCTTTCCAAATACTAAACCAATAATTTATATTGATACCTAAATAAACTAACATAGATTTCATGGAGATAGTCAGATTAAATAGCCTTTTATAGCAATCTCATATTCAGAACCAACATGACAGGGTAGGATGGTAAGAGAAACAAGAATTAATGTCCATGTGCTGAAAATGTCAGGTGAACAGAAGACTTGTCAGTCATATATGAGGGAAATAGCATTAAGTGAAGACATGTACCAGGAAAAAGAATGATTAACAAATATGATACTGTGATATGAATTTGCATTTGATCCACTATTTATTTATTTCTTTATTAGAAAAATTTCTATGCTGCCCCTTGCCAACTAGCCTCGGGGCGGCTCACAGCAGGTCCATAAAAAACAAATACAATATAAAACAAAGACACAAATCTGCCTACAAACAAACCTGCAAGATTATAAAGACTAAAATTGGCCCATCTCATAGTCCCCAATTAAAACTATAAATCAACCTATCAAAAACTAAAATTTACAATTAGACTAATAAATTAATAAATAAATAAACAATTAAAATATTTCTTAAATAAAAAGGTCTTTGCCTGGCGCTGAAAAGCAAATAATGACAGCGCCAGGCGAGCCTCTCTGGGGAGCAGATTCCATAAGTGGGGTACCACCGCAGAGAAAGCCCTCCTCCGGGTACTCACCCTCTTCACTTCCTTCACAGAGGGTTCCCGAAGGAGAGCATCTGCTGCCGATCGTAAGGGGCGGGAGGGCATATATGGTCGCAGGTGCTCCTTTAGGTAACCAGGACCCAAGCCGTTAAGGGCTTTATAGGTAAGAACCAACACCTTGAATTGGGCCCGGACTTCAATGGGAAGCCAGTGTAGCTGACGGAGAACTGGGGTGATATCAGAACCACGCCCAGTCCCCGTCAGCATCCTGGCAGCTCTATTTTGCACCAATTGAAGTATCCGGACCATCTTCAAGGGTAGCCCCACGTAGAGCGCGTTACAGAAGTCTAACCGGGAAGTCACCAGCGCGTGTGTCACCGTTGTTAGGCAGTCGAACTCCAGGAAGGGACGCAGCTGATGGATCAGCCGAAGCTGATGGAAAGCGCTCCTCGCCACTGCTGACACTTGGGCTACCAAGGTCAGCTCTGGGCCAAGGAGCACTCCCAGGCTGCGGACCCTGTCTTTCAGAGGGAGTGCTACCCCATTCAAGACAAGGGTCAGGTCCCCCGCTCCGTAGCCCGAGCCACCCACTAACAGGACCTCCGTCTTGTCAGGATTGAGCCTCAGTTTATTGGCCCTCATCCAGCCCATTACCTCGGCCAGGCACCGGTTCAGTACAGCCACTGCCTCACCTGGATCGGTGGAAAACGAGAGGTAGAGTTGGGTATCATCAGCATACTGATGATTCCGCAGCCCACACCTCCTGATGACCTCTCCCAGCGGTTTCATGTAGATATTGAAAAGCAAGGGGGACAAAATGGAACCCTGCGGAACTCCATGGCATAGCTGCCATGGTGCAGCGCCAAAGTCCCCCAAGACCACCTTCTGGAATCGACCTGTGAGGTAGGAGCGGAACCACTGTAAAACAGTGCCTCCAACCCCCAACCCCGTCAGTCTATCCAGAAGGATACCATGGTCGATGGTATCGAAAGCCGCCGAGAGGTCCAGGAGAACCAACAGGGACGCTCTCCCCCTGTCTCTCTCCCTGCACAGGTCATCGTACAGGGCAACCAAGGCAGATTCAGTGCCGTACCCGGGTCTGAAACCGGACTGAAATGGGTCCAGATAATCAGTTTCATCCAAGAGTGCTTGGAGTTGTCCCGCCACCACCCGCTCCAGCACCTTGCCCAAAAAGGGAATGTTGGCCACCGGTCTATAGTTGGCGACCAGCTCTGGATCCAGGGAAGCCTTCTTTAGGACTGGCCGGACTACCGCCTCCTTTAAAGGGGCTGGCACCCGGCCGTCTCTTAAAGAGGCATTGACCACCTCCAAGATCCAGGGCACAATCCCGTCCTTGGTGCTCTTTAATAGCCAAGATGGGCACGGGTCCAGTAAACAGGTGGTTGAGCGTACCGATCCAAGCACCTTGTCCACAACATCAGGCCGCAAAAACTGAAATTCATCCATTAATGAGGTACAAGCCGGCACAGTTGGCCCCTCCCCACAAGAATCTGTATTAACAGTGGAGTCCAGCTCGTGACGAATCTGAGCAACTTTCTCCCTAAAATGCGTGGCAAAGTCGTCACAGCGGGCTTTCAAGGGTGGAACAAGATGTTTTGTGGGGCCAGGTTTAATTAGCCCCTGGACCACCCGAAAGATTTCCGCTGGACGGCATTGTGAGGAGGCAATGGACGCGGAGAAGAATCGCTTCTTCGCCGCCCTCACCGCCACAGCATAGGCCCGATACTGGGCTCTAAGTTGTGCTCGATCGGATTCGTCCCGTGATTTCCTCCAGCTACGCTCTAGCCGTCTGCCAACCCGCTTCATCGCCCATAATTCAGGTGTATACCAGGGAGCTGGACGGGCTCTGCCCGGTTGGAGAGGGTGCTTAGGAGCGATCGTGTCGATAGCCCTGGTCATCTCCCCATTCCATACCTCAACCAGGGCCTCAACAGGAGCACCAGCCCTATCAACTGGAAATTCCCCCAGAGCCCTCAGGAATCCATCCGGATCCATCCAACTCCGGGGGCGGACCATCACAATCTGGTCCGCACCCTTACAGAGGGAGAGGTCACTATCAAGTTCAAACCTCACGAGGAAGTGGTCTGACCAAAGCAAACTATTTGCTTTGTTAAAATATACAGAGAAATTACCTTATCAGGAATATACATAATTAGCTTATTGCTGTATGGCAGGAACAGCAAAACTCTTAAATGCTAAAAAAATGCAATTTCCAATTAGCAGTATGAGTATGTGGATAGAAAGAATCCTGAAATCTACTCTTAGGGCTAAACACATTATAAGTGAACAAAGGAGAAAAAGGCAACAGCAGGGCAATTGTATAATAAATTGAATTCCTTTTATTGAATATTGCAAGAACTATCTGCCTCCTAAAATAAGATGTGCTTTTTCTCTGTTGCAGAATGAATGAATGATTATTTTTGTCTTTGATACTTGATGGGATATTATATCAGGTAAGATTCTGTACACTTTCATTGTGTCTCTATCTGTGGTTTTCTTATAAAAGCCGATCACCATCCACCCAGGACAGCACTGGCTTCCTTTGGATGAGACAGAGCACGTGAGCTGATCGGGTCATATCCTGTTTCGTCTGCTGACAAAGTGCGCAGGTCTCAACCAGTGCCTCCAAGAGCGAGGTGCTGGCTGAGCAGTGGGTTCCTGGCCAGCGAGCACTCGGGAAGCTACCTTAGTTCTGACCAGCTCAAGCCAAAAGCTCCCTGGAGCTCCCTCTGCACACGTCCCTGCTTCTTCCGGGGTGGTGTGTTTTGGAGAAGCTTCCAGGACTCAGTGGGCAGCTGCGCAGGCACGCAGGCCAGCAGGTGTAGCTAAAGGCGAAAGGGTGAGTCCAGACTATTGAAAGCACTGCCACATCTTAGTGGAAAGCAGTTAATCACTATCTGAAGCTAAGCCTTTGGAGAGATGTTTCATCCTTCGGGAATGGAGGCATGGAGCTTGCACAGGAGCTGTGAAAGCCCCCGTCACTGATAGCGGTGGGAGGGCTCTCAGATGGGGGAGTCCAGGCCTGAGGTGCTGCAGCCTGTAGGGCGAGACATAAAGCAGGCAAACAACGCAGCTCCAGTGCACTGACTTGCTCCAAAGGAACTGCCCTGCACATGCAGACTGGGCTGTGTGCGGGCGGGAGTCCTGCGGCTCACCTTGTGCCACTTTCTGCCGGCTGATGTCGGGGTGAGGAAGGGATGCGCCTCTTGTGAGCCATGCTGATGTGCTGCTTCCTCCTGCGCCAACACAAGGCAAGAGGAACCAGCCTCTGCCGGGCAGCGCTCCTGCTCAGCAAAGGGATGGGCTCCCTGAACTCGGGCATGGCAGAGGTGGCGCTGGAGGAGGGCAGTCAGCCAAAGTGTCCTGGGCAGCGGGCATCTGTCTGGAAGGCTGAGCCCGCCTGCCACTGCTTTTCCTGGGCAGCCCATGGACACCCCGGACTCCTGTGGCTGCGGCACAGACCACACAGCAGTTCTGCGACGTCCTCCCGACTCCGGGCAAAGCCTCTTGCCCAGATGTGAAGGCCAGCTGCCACTCCTCACCTCCTGGCCAGTGCAGGGGACAGTAAAGGTAAAGGTTTCCCCCTGACATTACATCCAGGCATGCCTGACTCTAGGGGGCAGTGCTCATCTCCGTTTCCTAGCCAAGGGAGCCAGCGTTTGTCCGCAGACAGTCTCCGTGATCATGTGGCCGGCATGACTAAACACCGAAGTGCACGGAACGCTGTTACCTGCCCACCCAAGTGGTACCTTTTTATCTATTTGCATTTGCATACTTTCGAACTGCAAGGCTGGCAGGAGCTGGGACGGAGCAACAGGAACTCACCCCGTTGTGCAGATTTGAACCTGCGACCTTTCGATCAACCAGCCCAGCACCACAGCAGTTTAAACCACTGCGCCACCTGCAGTCCCTGCAGGGGACAATAGCTAAACATTTTATGTTATTTAAGAGCTATTTTGTTAATTTATTATTTTATTCTTGTTATTTTTATAAATTTGTATTTTTATAGTTGACTTTGAGATGGGCCAGGTTTTTTTTTTAAATAGTGTATCATTTTTAATTGTAATCGTATTTATTTATTGTTGTTAGCTGCCCCGAGGCTTTTTTGCGAGGGGGCGGCATACAAATGTGTATATAAATAAATAAATTAAAAATGAGCTCCCAGGATAGTCACCTTGTTTCGGCAAGGTTGTTTTATGTATTTACCCACTCAGATTTATAGCACATCTTTTCTCAAAGAAGATGGTTCTCAAGATGGCTGACAATATTAAAATCATTAAAAACAGGAATAAAATGCATTAAAACTCATATAAATATGCAGCAAAATCACTGAGTAAAATCCCACAGCACAAAGGTGCAGCTGGCCAGCCTGCCTGTGCCAAAGCGTCTTGCCCGTCCAGCCAAGGAAGAGCAGCCATGCCTGGCTGGTCCAGAGCTGACACTGCCCTCCTGCGCAGCGCACACGGTGCTCGGGCAGCTCCACTCCGAGAAGGGTCGCTCTGGCACAGGGCAGTCTGTCCTGCGGAACAGCTCCTGCTGAGCTTTGTTCGTCCTAAACCAGGCCCTTAGGCGGGTCCTCCCCTTCTCATCCAGGACGATCTTCCACGGGTGCCAGTGGGTTCCCTTCGAAGGAAACCAGAACCACACCAGGAGCAGCATGTCGAATGCCTTCAAATCCTTCTTTCCACCCAGAGGGTTTGGCTTTCCACTTCTCCGATGCAAGAAGGCAGACGAGCGATGCTGCTGCAAGGACAGCACTGTGGCGTGGCACAAGGCTTGTGTGACTACAACAAACACCTGAGGTGTCATTAAGTCTTTGAAGTGTTCCTGAAAGTCAAAACCAAGAATAGAAAGTGGCTTTTCCGCTTGTGATTTAAAAATAAGCTGCATTTGTGCAAAATGTATTTTATTTCCGTTTAAAAATGGGTTGCGACCAATACTGGTTACTCTCCAAGCACTGTGGATGGCATGCAGCTTGAGACCTCCTCACTCCTATTTAGCACTCACCCCTCCTTGAAATCCCCACCTTTATGCCAGCTGCAGGGTGCCCCAGGCCTGGGCTGCACCGGCTCCCAGAGAAACCAGGGAAAGCAGGAACAAGGCTTCCCGTTTGCCAACTTTTGTGTTCTGCACCTGGCCCCTTTCAGCTCTTCAGAGGAAGCTAGTGACAAACCCTTGCCATTTGGATAAGTAGCTCCCATCTCTTTTGTGAAGGAGACATCTCCAAATGCCGGAGCTATTTTAAAACTCTGTGTAACCAACAAGGCAGAAAGAAAGAGGCACACTTGTTAAGGGGCTACTCTATAATTAATCCTTAAATATACAAGGGGGAAAAATTAAATACCACAATTACCTCTTGCCAACTGAAAACATGCTTTGGATTGCTCCTGGCTTCAGTACCAATAAGTACTTATTAAAGGAGACAAAGGAAGCATTGATCCTAATTTGTGCTGTGGTCGACTTTCATTGCCTTTAAAGACTTTGAAGTTCAGTAAAAAGAACATTTTGCTAAAGTAATAAAGAAATTAGAGCTGTGCCAATTTTAGCCCAAATGAATCCACATCTGCAGAGAAGCACTGGACTAAACATACAATATAGATTAACGAAAGAATTGCCTTCGCTAACTACCAATTGCATTCCTGGAATTTTAGCCTTTACTTTGCAATGTTGCTATTAAACAATTGTCATCTGCTGCAACAATTTTAAATCTTGGATAATGGGAAAGCTTTCTTTTACGAGCCCCCCCCCTCCGCAACTCCTTCTCTACTTCCAAACACATAGTCTTTAATTAAGCTAGAAATAGCATTCCATATGGTGGCCTGCACGTCTTCCGGGGTGGTGTTTTCTCGGGGTGTACCTTCGTTCCAGAAACCAAGAGCACTCGAGCGCCGGCGTCACCCGCATTCTTTGTCCCTGGCGTGCGACCTCCACTTTTCCTGGAAGCGCCAAAAGGGGCGGGTGGCGCAGCAGCCCAGTAACGGAGGTTCGGCGGGGGACGCCGAGTGGGCCCGGGCGACGGGAACGCGTTGCGCGGAGCCAGCCCTCTTCCACCGGCCGTGGCTTGGGCCAGGAGTCCCTTGGCGAGGGAGAGCCTGCAACGGGGAGCCAGGGGGCGGCGCGGGTCGCCGATCGGCCGCGCGCTTCTCTGGGCGCTGCGGAAGGGCCCTCTGACCCGGCGGGGCATCGCGCGAAATGGCCGCCCGCGGCAAGCGGGCTCCCGCGCTGCGAGCGCGGGGCACAGGCCGCGGGGCCGGTCGCACGCAGCAAAAGGCGCCCCCCGGGAGCCACGGGGTTGGCGGCTCTCCCCTTCCCATCCAGGGAGCATCCGCAGAGAGGACGTGCGCCGCGGGGCCTTGGCTCAGGGGCGGGGCCTTCTTCGGCCCGGCGTGCCAGCCGCATCCCGGAAGGGCCCTGGCACTGCGCGGCGCCTGTGCGCCGTCCCCGGGCGGAGCAGGGCGCGGGGGGGGGCGCGCTCGTCCCCGCCGCCGCGTCCTCCCCTGCTCAGAAGGCGGCGGGACGAGGGTCCTGCTGGGAGGCGCTCGCTCAGCAGCACCTGCCCAGGCGGGCGCCCCAAGCGCCGAGCCTCTGCAGCCGCGACGGGAGCACGAGCAGCGGGTCTCCCGGCAGATGAGCGGGGCAGAGCCCGGAGCGAGGCAGGCTGAATCCTCTCCGGGCTCTTCTGCCCGGGCCTCTCCCCTGCAGGCAAAGCTGCTCTCTCCGATCAGAAGCGGGCGAGGGAGGGCTGAAGGGCTGAAATGAGCTGGCCAGAGAGGGGGTCCCCCGGCCGAGCAGGAGGCCCCGCGTTGGCTCCCTTCGCTCCAAGCGCCTTCCCCGACCCCCAGCCGCCCTCCTGGTCCTCGGGCCTCCCAAGCCCCTCCTGCCGCGTCCGACTCTCTGTGCTCTTGCCTTCAACAGCCCTGCTGGGGGGCCACTTGCCCCGCACTCTCCATCCAAAGGCCTTCCGGAGCCATCCCATCGCTCTACTGCGTGCAAGTGGAGCTGAGCAGACACCAGAGAGTAACGAATGGAGGATGACAGTGTGTGTATTCCCCACCATCTCAATGCTTGTGTTTGAGGCAGGGTCATTGAAGCCTTTTCTGGAAGAGCCCGGGGTGTCCATGAATTTCCTGCTGCAGTTTCTGGTCTGCCTCATGTATACGGCGGGCCCCTTTGAAAAGATGTGTTCTGCCCCCCAGCTGTGGGACTTTTTGAGGACTGCATCTTGGTGAATGCTGGTACCATAAAACAGGAAGGTAGAACAGAAGGGCTAGGAGCCAAACCTGCCCCTGGGCCACAGGCCTCAGAGGAAACGTCCTCCCAGCCCACGGAAGCCACTCTCCCTGCCCCAGAGCAGTACTGCAAATTTGGCATGTGCTGGATTTCATACTGGAGAAGAACAGCAACATGCAACAACGTGGTGGTCCAGCTGCCTGAAGAAATCCCTTAAAAAAATATTTTAATGATTAATGCTACTCGACATTCTGTTTGTATTGTTGTCCATATTTTATTGACATTGTATTTTTATATGTTGCAGTTGGTTTTTATTGTGTTTTATCTTGTGGCTCTCCTTCATGGATCACTGCCTCGTGGCGAAGGGGCTTGCATAGTTCAATGAAGCTATGAGCCATCCTGTGCAGGGCCACCCAAGACGGACAGGTCATAGCAGAGAGCGCTGACAAAAGGTGATCCACCGGAGAAGGAAATGGCAACCCACCCCAGTGTCTTTGCCATGCAAACCCCATGGACAGTACCAAAAGGCAAAAAGATATGACACCGGAAGATGAGCCCCTCAGGTCGGAAGGTGTCCAATGTGCTACTGGGGAAGAGCAGAGGGCTAGTACTAGTAGCGCCAGAAAGAGTGAAGCGACTGGGTCAAAGCTGAAAGGACACTCAGTTGTGGATGTATCTGGCGGTGAAAGGAGAGTCCGATGCTGCAAAGATCTTTACTCCATAGGAACCTGGAATGTAAGATCCATGAATCAGGGCAAGCTGGATGTGGTCAAACGAGATGACAAGACTGAACATCAATGCATCTTAGGAATCAGTGAACTAAAATGGACAGAAATGGGTGAATTTAATTCAGATGACCATCAGGTATACTATTGAGGGGAAGAATCCCTCAGAAGAAATGGAGCAGCCTTCATAGTTAATAAAAGAGTAGGAAAAGCAGTACTGGGAAACAATCTCCAAAATGACAGAATGATCTCAGTTCGAATCCAAGGCAAACCATTCAACATCACAGCAGTCCAAGTCTACGCCCCAACCACTGGTGCTGAAGAGGCTGAAGTTGACCGGTTCTGTGAAGGCCTACAACACCTTCTAGAATTAATACCAAAAAATGATGTTCTTATCATTATGGGGTACTGGAATGCGAAAGTAGGAAGCCAAAAGATAACTGGAATAACAGGCAAGTTTGGCCTTGGAGTACAAAATGAAGCAGGGCACAGGCTGGCAGAATTTTGTCAAGAGAATACGCTGGTCATAGCAAACACTCTTTTCCAACAATCCAAGAGAGAACTCTACACATGGACATCACCAGACGGTCAACACAGAAATCAGATTGACTATGTGCTCTGCAGCCAAAGATGGAGAAGCTCTATACAGTCAGTAAAAACTAGACCAGGAGCTGACTGTGGCTCAGATCATGAGCTTCTCGTTGCAAAATTTAGGCTTAAATTGAAGAAAGTAGGGAAAAGCACTAGGCCACTCAGGTATGACCTAAATCATATCCCTGATGAATATACAGTAGAGGTTACAAATAGATTTAAGGAATTAGATCTGATAGACAGAGTGCCTGAAGAACTATGGACAGAGGTTTGCAGCAGTGTACAAGAGGTAGCAACCAAAGCCATCCCAAAGAAAAAGAAATGCAAGAAAGCAAAATGGCTGTCTGAGGAAGCTTTACAAATAGCTGAGGAAAGAAGGGAAGCAAAAGGCAAGGGAGAAAAGGAAAGACACACCCAATTGAATGCAGAATTCCAGAGAATAGCTAAAAGAGATAAGAATGCCTTCTTAAATGAACAGTGCAAAGAAATAGAAGAAAACAACAGAATAGGGAGGACCAAAGATCTCTTCAAGAAAATTGGAGATATGAAGGGAACATTTCATGCAAAGATGGGCATGCTAAAGGACCAAAATGGCAGGGACCTAACAGGCAGAAGAGATTAAGAAGAGGTGGCAAGATTACACAGAGGAACTATACAAGAAAGAGCTTAAGGTCTCTGATAACCACGATGGAGTGGTCACTGACCTCGAGCCAGACATCCTGGAATGTGAAGTCAAATGGGCCTTAGGAAGTCTGAGCAACAACAAAGCTAGTGGAGGTGACAGCATTCCAGCTGAGCTATTCAAAATCCTGAAAGACGATGCAGTTAAAGTGTTACACTCAATATGCCAGCAAATTTGGAAAACTCAGCAGTGGCCACAGGATTGGAAAAGGTCAGTTTACATTCCGATCCCCAAGAAGGGCAATGCCAAAGAATGTTCGAACTACCGCACCATTGCACTCATTTCACATGCTAGCAAAGTGATGCTCAAAATCCTACAAGCTGGCTCCAGCAGTATGTGGACCAAGAACTTCCAGAAATACAGGCAGGATTTTGAAGAGGGAGAGGAACTAGAGATCAAATTGCCAACATATGCTGGATCATGGAGAAAGCTAGGGAGTTCCAGAAAAACATCTACCTCTGCTTCAATGACTATGCTAAAGCCTTTGATTGTGTGGATCGCAACAAATTGTGGCAAGTTCTTAAAGAGATGGGAGTACCAGACCATCTTATTTGTCTCTTGAGAAACCTATATGTGGGTCAAGAAGCAACAGTTAGAACTGGGCACGGAACCACTGATTGGTTCAAAATTGAGAAAGGAGTTCGGCAAGACTGTATACTGTCGCCCTGCCTATTTAACTTATATGCAGAGCACATCATGAGAAAGGCAGGGCTGGATGAATCACCAGTTGGAATTAAGATTGCTGGGAGAAATATCAGCAACCTCAGATATGCAGATGATACCACTCTCATGGCAGAAAGTGAAGAGGAACTAAAGAGCCTCTTGATGCGGGTGAAGGAGGAGAGTGCAAAAGTTGGCTTGAAACTCAACATTAAGAAAACTAAGATCATGGCATCAGGTCCTCTCATTTCCTGGCAAATAGATGGGGAAGAAATGGAAGTAGTGACAGATTTTATTTTCCTGGGCTCCAAGACCACCGCAGACGGGGACTGCAGCCAAGAAATTAAAAGACGCTTGCTCCTGGGGAGGAAAGCTATGGCAAATCTAGATAGCATACTGAAAAGCAGAGACATCACCCTGCCAACAAAAGTGCGTATAGTCAAGGCTATGGTTTTCCCAGTTGCAATGTATGGCTGTGAAAGCTGGACCATAAGGAAGGCTGAGCACAAAAGGATTGAGGCCTTTGAATTGTGGTGCTGGAGGAGACTCCTGCGAGTCCTTTGGACAGCAAGGCGATCAAAGCAGTCAGTCCTAGAGGAGATCAACCCTGACTGCTCTTTAGAAGGCCAGATCCTGGAGATGAAACTCAAATACTTTGGCCACCTAATGAGAAGGAAGGACTCCCTGGAGAAGAGCCTAATGTTGGGCACAATGGATGGCAAAAGAAGAAGGGGATAGCAGAGGATGAGGTGGCTGGATGGAGTCACTGAAGCTGTTGGTGTGGGCGTGAGTGGACTCCAGGGGATGGTGGAGGACAGAAAGGCCTGGAGGAATGTAGGCTATTGGGTCGTGATGGGTCTGGTCATGACTTTGCGACTAACAACAATAACCTTGTGACTGTGACTGCCCAGAGGTGCTGAAGCACAATTGGGTGACCCAGAAATCTTTTAAATAAATAAATAAGAAATCTGTCACCAAATAATTTAGCTAAGATGTTCTCAAATATGTCAAATGAATGTTGGAAATGTAAACACAAATCAGGTGCTTTCTATCATACGTGGTGGACCTGTGAGAAGGCAAAAATGTATTGGATTAAAATACACAAATGACTTGAGGAAATGTTACAAAAATCTCTAACATTTAAACCTGAAGTTTTCTTATTAGGCATTATACCTGATGATCTTAACAAACAAGCAATGTATTTGACTCTACATGTAACTATGGTGGCAAGGATTGCATTCGCCCAACGTTGGAAGAATGAAGAGCCACCTACCGACGAACTGATTCTAAAAATGATCTTGGACTGTGCAGAAATGGACAGATTGACTTTGTCTCTGAAGGAGAAAGAAGATACAGACTTTATCAAGCTTGGGATTATTTTTATCATTGGCTAAAGAAATGGGACTATGCATAGATTTAATTATGTTTATAGTTTAACATAAAAAGAAAAAATGTGGGGGGCTAACCCAGCAGGTCCAAGATCACCGCAGACGGGGACTGCAGCCAAGAAATTAAAAGACGCTTGCTTCTGGGGAGGAAAGCTATGGCAAATCTAGATAGCATACTAAAAAGCAGAGACATCACCCTGCCAACAAAAGTGCGTATAGTCAAGGCGATGGTTTTCCCAGTTGCAATGTATGGCTGTGAAAGCTGGAGAATAAGGAAGGCTGAGCGCAAAAGGATTGAGGCCTTTGAGTTGTGGTGCTGGAGAAGACTCCTGCGAGTCCCTTGGACTGCAAGGCGATCAAACCGGTCAGTCCTAGAGGAGATCAACCCTGACTGCTCTTTAGAAGGCCAGATAGTGAAGATGAAACTCAAATACTTTGGCCACCTAATGAGAAGGAAGGACTCCCTAGAGAAGAGTCTAATGCTGGGAACAATAGATGGCAAAAGAAGAAGGGGACGGCAGAGGATGAGGTGGCTGGATGGAGTCACTGAGGTGGTTGGTGTGAGCTTGAGTGGACTCCGGGGGATGGTGGAGGACAGGAGGGCCTGGAGGAATGTTGTCCATGGGGTCGCGATGGGTCGGACTCGACTTCGCGACTAACAACAACAACAACCCAGCAGGTCTGATCTCGATGATTCATGTTGTTTTTAATTTTTTTTTGGTTAGGTTTATTAAGAATAAAACTTACTCAAAAGAAAAGAAAAGAAATGCAGGCTAAAATGGTGGAAGTAATGAGAGGAGGGTTGTTTGGTGTGAGCATTCTGTGACACACCAGTGAGGCAGGCATTACGTGGCAAAATGTCTCGTGGATCCAGCCCTGCTCCCTCATTCCCCGCCTGCCTGCCTCATGTTTCTTGGCTTCTGAAATCCATACGTTCCAAAAGGCTGGCATGGATTTTCTATTTCTTTTGTATGTCAGAGAGGCGATTGCACTTTCATTATGCAGGAGTCATGACAAAGCGCATAAAGACCCAGTCAACAGTTGTTGCTGTTGAGCATGAAAACAGCCTCCAAAAATCTCCAATTACTTTCTGCTGAACGCTTTGGATGCTTTGATTGCAGCAAGCAGAGTAAGCCAATGCGGGGAAGGAGAACAAGGAGCTGAAATCAAGAGATAAGCTCTCTCTTCCCTCCACTTACAAAGCAGACACCAGGGAGCCCCATCAAAGCCTCTTCTGGGGCATACGCTGAGGACCAAAGAGCAGAACAGAAGGTTGCTTCAGCTTTGGGGAAGGGGGGTTTGCTGGCTTCCTGGGAACACCAGAGGGCATGTGCGCGTTTGAAAAGGAAACGTGGTCTGCTCAGGCTAATCCCGGAAGGAAGGAAGGAAGGAAGGACGGACGGACGGACGGACGGACGGACGGACGGACGGAAGTGGGTGAGAGAGTGAACTGAACCTTTGGAATTCTATGACAAGGTTTCGAGGTGGCTAAATGGAGGTGATGCAGTGGATGTGGTTTACCTGAATTTCAGCAAGGCCTTTGACAAAGTGTCCCATGATATCCTGGTGGAGAAACTGAGGAGTTTTGGGATACACCAAAGCACTGTCCGGTGGATTAGGGAATGGTTGACTGACCGAAAGCGGAGGGTAACCATTAGTGGGGAATCATCAGGATGGTGACCAGTGAAAAGCGGGGTCCCCCAGGGCTCTGTCCTGGGGCCGATCCTGTTTAATCTTTTCATCAATGACATGGAAGAAGGGGTGAACAGTCTGCTGATCAAATTCACAGAAGATACTAAAACTGGAGCAGTGGCCACAACTGAGGAGCAGGTACTCCAGATCCAAAAGGATCTGGACAGACTATGGAAATGGACAGGAGACAACAGGATGGCGTTCAGTGTGGAGAAGCACAAGGTCTTGCACTTGGGGCACAGGAATAGATGTCACAAGTACAGGTTAGGTGACAAGTGGCTGGAGAGCAGCACTTGTGAAAGGGACCTCGGGGTGCTGGTTGACTGCAGGCTAAACATGAGCCAGCAGTGTGATGCGGTGGTCAAGAGGGCAAACGCCACCCTTGCTTGCATAGCCAGAAGTGGCTTCTAGATCGAGAGAGGAATTACTACCACTCTATACGACTTTGGTGCACCCGCAACTGGAGTATTGTGCTCAGTTTTGGGCCCCTCATTACAGAAAGGATATAGCCAGGTTAGTCAGTGCAGCATACTGAGTTGGTGGCCAGTTTGCAGGGGATGGGGTATGAGGCGGGACTGAGAGAAGTGGGTCTCTTCAGCCTGGAGAAGAGGAGACTCAGAGAGGATCTGAGGATCTGACAAACAGGTATGTGAGGGGATGTCACATGGAGGTGGGTAGAGACCTGTTCTCCCTTGTAGAGGAAGGCAGGACACGCTCCAACAGAGCAAAGCTCAGGGAACCCAGGTTCCATTTAGATGCCAGGAAGCTCTTCCTGACAGGACCCCAAGGGTGTGGAATGGGCTTCCACGGGAGGTGGCTGAGGCCTCATCGGTGAGGGTGTTCAAGGATAGGCTGGACATGCATATGGTGGGCATCATGTGAGCAGAGCCAGCTGGTGCCAGGGGTCAGACTAGATGGCCCGGGAGGCCCCTTCTGACTCTCTGTTTCTATGATTTGCAATCAATTTTATTCCATGTGCATGCAATAAATGCTGTAACGAATGTTGAAGTACGTATGTTGTAAATTGTCCAGAGGTTTTGGCTATTGGCCTCTATAGAGATGAAATAAAAATATATAAATTTTTACACTGCCCAGTAGCCCAAGTTCTCTGAGAGGTTCACAAAGATAGCAACATTTTAAAGAGCTTTCGCTTACACTGTTTAAAGCATGGTAAAGCATCTCAGAAGGTAACAGTGCATTACCATGACTTGATAATTGATATGAATCCATCATTTGCGTCATAAAAGATGACAGTGTTGGCACTGGACAGACCTCAGAGGAGAGAACATTCCACAATGGTGGGCCACCACCAAGACGACTCTGCTGCTTGTTTCATCTGTTCATACCAGGTATTAGAACCTTTCTTTCAGGTATTGCAGCCCCGAGTCATTAAGTCATGGGACCAAAGCAGTTCCTGAAACTGGACTCAGGAACATGCAGCCGGTTGGCTGAAGCAGACGAGAGCATATTCAGGCCTTCTGGCCCCTTCTGCCACTCTCCAAAGGCAGTAATCCAGCGTGTAGGCAACCGAAGTGTAAGACTAGTGAAGCCACCCTGTTCCTGTCCAAATAGGGGGCTTGCTGGGCTACCCGCCGAAAGGCACGTCAGGTCCCTGGGGCTCTCCAGCAGTCAGGTGGTGATGATGACGCCAGGTGAACTCCAGGCTTCCAACCTGCTCCTTCAAGAGCAGCACAGCCACACCTGGAACTAATCGTACCCATCTGATCAGAAGAACCACCCACTAGCATCGCTCAGGCTCATCTGGACTCAGTTCCAGTTCATTTGCTTTCATCTGGTCTCAGCCAGGCACTACCCTAAGATACCCACAGTCTCACTCGATGAAGGTGACAGGTGGAGATAGGCCTGCATGTTACCAAATACACTGATGGCCATGCAAAACTGCAGATGGCCCCACTTGATAGTTTCCAGAAGATGTTGAATCTCACAGAGGACAAAAGCAACTCCTGTGGAGTCTCATGCAGAGAACCCATGGGGCTGAGGAAAACCACCCCCGGAATGCCACATTCTGGAGCCAATCATCCAAGCAGGGGCAGAACCACCAGAATGCTGTTGTCTCCCATTCCCAATTCAGACAATTGCCCTGGAAGGACACCATGGCTCATGGAATCAAAAGCTGTTGAAAAATTAAAGGGACTCCTAACCCAACATTACACAGGGTGGCCAAGACTTCTGGGAACCCCGGCTGAAAAGGAGACCAGTCAGCTAACTGGTCTCACCAAGAGTGTCTGGAACTGGCTGACTACCATTCATTCAAGGACGTTGCCTTGGAAAGAAACATTTGCCACCAGTGTGAAGTTGCCAAGACCCTCTAGGTCCAGGGAAGAGTTCTGCAGGTGCAATCCAGTCAGCCTGGACTGCTCCCTCTTGCAAGGAAGCCCTCATCGCCTCCCTGGCCCTTCCTCTCAGCTGGTTTATGTAAGTTGAGAGTGCAGAGAGCCCTCATGGAAGTGGTTGCTGGAGCCTCTCCAAGTCATTCTTGAGCCCTAGCAGCTGAAACTCATCCAACAAAGGGAGACACCTGTGCTTTGGATCCTTCACCAGATTCACCTGCTGTAACACAGCATCTAAAGCCCTAGAGGACTATGTTCTGGCAAAGACAGAAGGGATTCACGGAAGCTAAACAAGGAAGGAAGGAGGGATGCTTGGCTCTCACTGATATCAATTCATGTTGGCAGTAAAGAGCCCCAGGCACCTCCCTGCCCAAGATTTTCCCGTGGTATCCTGAGCCGAAGGCTCATGTGAAAGCCACACAAGTGCCTTTCTGGAGAGAAATCAAACCGCACTGGGAAGCGTATTCCTTCTCTACCCAGCCATGAACCTGCACAGCCCAGTGATATGGTGCTGACTTTTCCATTTCACTTGGCTTGTCAAATAGGACTTTGCCTCTTTTTTGCTAGCAGAATGTCCAGGCTCAGCAACAACGTCCCAGCTGGGAGACAGCAGCCCTCATTGCCTGCATGGCAGGGCCCAGCTCTTTGCCACACTCTAATAAACCCAGAAAGCAAAGTGAAAGCAGGGTGGGCAGTTGGAAGGGCAGGGCCACATGGCCCTACGCAGGATAGTTCCCATTCCTCTTATGGGAGAAGGTGGACAGCTTTAAGCCAGCAGGACTGTTTGAGAAAGGGTGAAAGCTGCTGCACAGGAGTAGGGGGCTGCTCAAGCCCCAATGTCAGTCAGCACCCTTCAATGGCACACTTTAATTTTGGTGAGAGCAACGGGCTGTTGCCCCCTTGCAAGGGGGACAATAAAGTGATGCCCATTGGAGGTGGGAGTCCCGCTCATCCCCAGGAGCCACATGCTTCTGTGCACCTGCCTTGGAACCCTCTCCCCCTGCACTTCTGGAGGGACTGTGGAGACTTGGCTAGGAAAATATTGATAAGCAGAGGGGAGGCCAAAGCCTGCTGTGGTGTCCTCATGGCAAAGAAAGTCCACACAGCTCTCTTTGCGAGGAAGATCCCCAACAGGACTCGAGGCGAGTCTGCTGATGTTCACCTGTCTTTCTTGCGGAGAACGTCAACCTGAATTTCCATTTGGGTTAAACCTTCATGGGATTCTTCTTGCATATATTTCTTCTTGGAAGGAACAGCACTATTTTGGAAACAAGCCCCATGGGTTTGCGATCTCTGCAGATGACCACAGGTTCTGGGCCACTGTTTCATGCTCAAAACACCCAAGCGTTGAGGCCATCAGCCCTCCCAGCCACCTTCTCACACAGCGATCCAAGGTTCTGCTGAAAATGCTATTTTAACCAAGTCAATTTCCACATGGCATGCAACCCCCAGATGTCTTCTGAAGGTGACAGTGGAAAGAGCAGTTGACGTTTGAGGAAGACTTGGGAGAGAGCAATTAGCCAGCAGTTTGAGACTGATGAAGTGGATAATGAGAGATGTGCTGATATACTTTTGTACTTCTCTTGGAGAAAAAACCGGAAGGGAAGGGAAGGGAAGGCTATGTGAAATGAACTGGCCTCCAGCTGTTGCTGCAGAGCTGAACTGTCAGCACTTTCAGAGCCAAAGGTTGTGCATGTCAAAGCCTGACAGAGAAATAAGCTGCCTCATTTCTAATAACAAGGAATTGTTAAAGGAGAAAGTTGCCGGTCTCAAAAACAGCAAGAGGAAGAGGAACCAGACTTGTTTTCCTGATCAAAATGAAAAGTCCTCTGAAATTGGTACCAAGCATATTGCCTTCCTACACCATCCCCAGATCCTTCGCATAGTCATAGCATGCTGCTCTCTTTGGTGCCAGCCCGGGAGTCACGAGAGGGCACCTGATCACGGCATGTGATCCTGCTGGCTCAACTCTTGAAGAGAAGAAGGCCTTGCAGAAGCTGCCTTGCCCCAGAGCCTCCCTGTCATTCCTCTTGGGCCAGCGCGTAGCCTTGTCCGCCCTTGAGACTCCGCTGTGGGCAAGCTGTCTGGGGCTGCAGGGATAATCTGCATTCACCTGAGGAATTTTGGGGCATGAGAGGATGTCACTGTGAGGTGTTGGGTTTGACTGACCAGCTCAGGCCCCTGGCCTGGGACCCGAGGTGGCGGCGATAATCTGCCTGTGCTCCAGCAATTCTGGACAGTGAGAAGAAGTCCCTGCAAGTGGCAGAGAAACTGGCCGGCTCAAGACAGTGGCCTGCACATGAATGGTGCATGGCAACCCGTGAATCTGCTTCCCCACTGCCCCGCCATTTCTTCTATGGCATGCACAGACTGGAAAGGAGCCTCCTGCATTGGAGGCCTGCAAAGTGCATGCGGTGTTTATGTTCCTGCAGGAGAGCTGCATGGTGTAGACCTGCAGGAATGTAGGCAGGTTGTACTACTGGAAGAAACAATTAGCATGTTTGAGCTGCAAGTGTTTGAGCTTCGAGTCAATAAGAGAAAGTGAAGACTTCTTGGGCAGAACAGTAGGACTACAGGCTCAACAAGGAGCACCGGGGTGGAAGAGCAACAACAGCCTGAAGCAGAGGAACACCAGTGAAGAGGAAGCTCCCTGGAGAAGGTAAGAGTCAGGAGCAGAAGAACCAGAGGATGTTTTGCTCCCATGGATCCACTAGAGTTAAGCCGCTGGAGGAGGAGGCTAGAGAACATCCCAGAGGAAGAATTACAAAGGTGCCTGTGCAACAGGGAACAAGAGAAAGAAGGTCATCCTGCCACCAAGAAGAAGAGTACTCATTGTGGGGGACTCCTTGCTGGATGGGATCGTGACCATGGACTCACCAGGCATGTTGTCTCTCAGATTAGAGATGTGGCCAAAAGATGTCCAAAGTGCACAAAGTCCACCGTTGCTTGTTTCTTTTGTTACCACACTGCAAGAGTGAGCCACACAGAAATCACATCAGGCTTTGAAGTGCTCCGAAGGAAACGCAAGGACTCAAAGAAAGAAGCTTGAGAGTTCTTGGACCACCTGGTGGGTCAAGGGCAGGACTGGAGACCTGGGGCATTTGGGTTCTCAGCCGCACTTGTCCTGGAAGCTCACTTGTGCTTCTGGGCCAGTCCACACTCTCAACAGAACCTACCTCACTGGGTTGTTGTGAGGATGAAATGGGGAGGAGGAAGTCTGTGTAAGCTACCTTGGTTTCCTCACAAGAAGAAAAATGGAAAGGTTATAAATGGGATATAAATGAAATACAGCAACAACAGCCTACAAAGCCCTAAATGGCTTGGGGCCACGTTACCCAAACCACTTATCCTTCCACATATACCTGCACAGACTCAGAGATCATCTTCAGAGGCCCTCTCGAGGTGCCTGCACTGAAGGAGATCTGGCAGGTGGGTATTGAGTGGAGGGCCTTTTCAGTAGTGGTGAAAAGGTCCCCCCCCCCCCCAGCAGAATGTCCTTACCAGGCAGACTTGCTTAGCACCCTCATTGTGCTCTTTCGGTCTTTTCACAGTTGGTGTGTTTATTGATTTATTTTTATTTTCTGAGGGTTTTTATTCCTTCAGTTTTTAAAAAATGTGCTGACGCATTTTAAATTGTACTGCTGCTAGTTGTCATCTTGTTTTTTAGCATTGGTTTTATGGTGCTTTAAAGTTTTTAGATCATGCTTTACTAGGTTATTGTATTTTATGGTTTTGAGTTCTAGTATGAGTCATCCAGAGAGTTTTGACCCATGATGGTACAGAACCCTAACATATAACTTACTTGATTTACACCTGCCCATCCACCAAAGAAAGGGTGACTTGAGAGCATAGCAACCAATGGTGTGTTCGAGTCCTTTACTCCAAGTCCCTAGTCAAGTCTCAAGTCTGTACTTTCAAGTCCATGTCGAGTCTCAAGTCACTACAAGAAATTTTCAAGTCAAGTCTCTTCTCAAGCCTCAAGAGCCAACTTTAACAGAAAAAGGGGAGGTGGTGGAGGTGGTGGGGGGAGAGCTGTAACCCCCCACCATCTGCACTTCTCTCAGAGGTCCTTATAATTTATTTAACAGGATAAATAAAATCCCTATCCTGCCCTGCTCCTTGAAACTTCTTCCCTCCCACTGCCACACCCCAGATGCAGGCTGTGAAAACAGTAGAACTCTCCAGTCAAATGGAGCCACTCACTCATTGCTCCCAAGTCAAGTCCAAGTTGAGCTGCTGACAAGACCTGAGTCAGACTTAGGAGCAAGTTGCTCAGTTTGGAGTCTCAACTCTGATAGCAAGTAAACACAAACAAAAGCCTCATGCAAACAACTGCAAAGCCATACATTAGGAACACAAAGAAAATACAAGCTTGCATGTGAGGGCAGTTTGCCTGTCAGTGGATAAAGTGGAATGCAGGAGCCAGCCAGCTGCGCCTGCTCACCTGGCCATGCAGCTGCGCCATGATGTTAAGAGTTCTGCTCCCTTCTGGCCTGATGGGGTTCCACAGTGCTTCCATTCTGGTGAGCAGTGGTGGCCTGAAGTGCTTTCCCCCCAATTCCATTCTGGTGCATTGTGCTTTCCTCCCAATTCCAGAGACATTTTGCACATTTTGAGGAGTGAGTTCCTCCATTTGCACAAATTGTAACTGTACAATTTTGAACAGTTAGGGTGGCTGGGGAAATCTTGAAATGTGTGCAAATGCGTTACAATAGTTTTCAGCATTTTAATTCGTGATTCATTATGTTTGGATCTGGATTTGATTCTGGGAGGGCATGTTCTGATAAAAATACCAGCACAAACTTCTCATGCATTCCCAATCTTTGCTGGAAGAAGAGCTGTGCTGGCACAATGCTTGATGGCATATGATGTTTTGGGGAAAGCTAAAGCTGAGCATGGTCAAATGCATCCCTTAGACTTCAGAAAAAGTAAAGTCATTAAGACCAGAGCAACAATAAGTAGGGTTCATAACAGGAGAACTGACAGGAAGGAGAGTTCAAGAGAATGAGCAAATCTAAAAAGAGAGAGAATCAGTCCCAGTGGAGAAAAATGACAAAATAAGCCAGTGTGATGACACAAAAAGGCTTTGAGATGTCCTGGCAATCAGATGGGATGGGGACAGGAAGGGGAGCAGGGAGAGGTAGCTGTGGAAGCAAGCCAGAATGGCAAAGGTGTTGTCAAGTTGCTGAATGCTCTGGATGAGCTGATGTTATAAAGCATGGGTCCTCAAACTATGGCCCGTGGGACGGATCCGGCCCACCATGGCCATCCATCTGGCCTGCGCTGCCGTTCGCTACCTGCGTGCGCGCTTGCTGCGAGGTGGGGAGGTGGTGGCTCGTTCGCTCGGAGATGGTCTCTGAGTGAGCAAGGCATCACTGCGCATGCCTGATGCTGCCTCGCGTGCGCCCAATGGCACCTCACTGGCCCGTGCCCCAGGCAGCCCCACCTCACTGGCCCGCACGTGTGGCTGTCGCCTTTCAACTGGTCCCCTATCGAAAAAGTTTGAGGACCCCTGTTGTAAAGGGATGCTGAGAATGATGGAGGGCCTCATCAGATGCACTCACAGTAAAAGGCAAGAAAAGGAGTGGCAGAGCAGCTGCCCACTGAGGATGGCCAAATGCTGATGGGGCCAAAGAGAAGGCTTGCGTCCCACCAGGCCAACCTTGTTCCGTTTCTCGGCCTCACTCATCGGGCATGGAAGTGGCACGAGCACAGTGCATCTTGGCGTCGGCGAGGCAGTGGCAGAATGCCCCAACGGCCCGACCGGCCAGCAAAGAGGTGCAGGCCAGCCAGCTCTGCCTCTGGGTGGGCCCTCAGCTGGCTGCGGGACACTCTTCGAGGGCAGCAACAGCCGGCCTGGCCCACGGTCCTCAGCACTGGGAGGAAGGACTGGGAGGAAGTGATGTGTGTGCACACGTTCGTGCGAGTGGGAGAGGGGAAGCCCCAATGTTCAAAATGATTTTGATAGGTTAGAAAATTGGGCACAAGCTAAGAGAACGAAATTTAACCCTCATCCTGCTTATGAAGCACAACAACAAGCTTTGTTTTGGGGATCATTTGGAGAGTCCAGCAAAACTGACGCAGTCCAGGCAAATGCTGTGTCTGAACAGCTTTTGTCTGACTGAATGTTTTCCCCCAGGAAGTTCAAATCCATAGAAAGCTGGATTTCAGGGGCCAGTGCTACAGGTCCAAACCCCTCCTGCAGCAATGCACAATGATGTGACCTGAAAACAATGCTTGGCCTATTAACCTTTAATCGGCAGAACAGTAGTTTGGCACGTGAATGTCAAAACAGAAGTAAAAAATGCTTCCATGGGTGGATTTTCAGTTTTGCTTGTTTTGTTGGAGGAGTTTGTTTCTCCTCTTGGCTCTCAAAACAGACTAAGGTGACTTGTTGGTAATCTTATTTTGTGCCCTGAATTATGTACACAATGTGGGGCCACAAAGGCACCCCACAGTCCTTTGCTTATGCAGATGTGTGGGTGTTTCCTTCCCCAGGCATTTTTGGTTTATAGAAAAAGCACTGTAAATGGCCAAATGTGGAGATTCATTGTTTGCTATGCTGAATGGAGGAGAAGACTGTCTGTGGCTACCAGCCACATGGACGATGTGCTTCTTCCGGGATCCTGTGGGCAGCGGTTTGCCACCATGTGCTGGACTGGATGATCGGTCCAAGGAAGCACAACTTTCCTTGAGTGCTTTTGCTCCGCTCTGGTGGATGGGCAGGCAGAGGTGCAAACAGCCCTGGGCAGCTCCTCATGCTGATAATGCAAAGTCCCAGGTTGGCATCGGTGTGGATTCAGCTTCCCGAAGCAAGAAAAATGCTACCATTCCTCGGAGAGCCTTGAGTACACTGCTAAAGTATGCACAGGAAGCAGAGACATTTACACATAATAAAAGGTTCATGAAAATATACCTCGGAGAGATTAGAGATTAGAAGCGGTGCTCCTTGGAAGGGAGACCGCTTGCCAGTGACCTTTGATAATGAAGAAACTGAGCACGATGGGGTGTCCACGTCAAGCCTCGTTCTGCGCTACCCTACATTTGTGCCAGTATTCTGCGCGTGATGAAGCATCCTGCTGGCACACGGCCATTTTGACCCTTGCGGGGCCTCTGCATGTCCCTGGTTACACCCCGAGAAGCACGCAGCAAGGGTAACTTGGATGGCCATCACCCCCAAGAGCAGCCCAGGTCCCAGCGTGCCCTCGTCACTCCCCTCCCAGTCCACCGCCTCGTGCCGGGGCCTCCCACATGCCTCTTCGGCTTGCTAGTATTAAAACATAAAGACAATAACTGGTGTTTAACTGGAAGCTGGACTTGCTCTGTTTAACATCCAAAGGTCAGCCCCATGGTCTAGCAAACAAAGGGCGGTTTAAGCTTAGTGTTGTGGGGAGGACGGCAAGGGAGGCCCTGGGCTCCAAAAGAGGTGCTTAATCCATGAGGTGATCTCAGAGCCTGATCTGGCTCCCAGAGGAAATGAGGGCTTGTGGGGAGGCAGGAGGGGAGTGGGTTTGTTGCTTCTTTAACTCTTCAGTCTCCACATCTAGAGGGGGGCAGCCTGTTCTGTGTGCACAGAAACAGAAGCCAAACCACTGGAAGAATTGCCCCGGAGCTCTCGTGCATCCAGCAAGGGTCACCTCGCCCCCCCCCCCTGCAGGAGGCTCTTCTTCAGCATTGTGCGTGGGCGCCTGTCTGGGCACCGAGGGCCTCACTTCCATGCCAGCCGCAGCCCCAGCCAGGAGGCCTGGAGAAGGGCCCCTGCCCTACCCGGGGCACTCAGCAGGGTGTGTCCCCATTGCTGCTCAGCTGGAAAGGGGGCCGCCCAAGGAGGCCTGTGGCCCCCAGAGTTGTGTGGCTGCCCCCAGGCCAGTTCCTCTCTCCACAGGCTGCACAGGGAGAGGCACAGCAGCTCAGGGGGATTCACTCAGGGTCTAATGGCAAATTGCCTCAGGGCTGTCCAGGAAACTCTCCAGCCTGTTTACTGCTCTGCAGTTCAAGCACAGCCGTTGCACCACTCCTGGAGCTGGCCTCCTCGCTGGCAGAGGTTTCACCTCCTCAGACTCTGTATTTTTACTCCTAGAAGAACAAGCAGCTGCTCCAGACCCGGGAATGATGAGGAGTCAATGTGGGCATTTCAGTCCAGCCTACCATAATAGGTTTGTCTTGGATTCGAACTGAGATCACTCCGTCATTTTGGTGGTTGCATCCCAGTACTGCTTTTCCTACTCTTTTATTGACTATGAAGGCTACTCCATTTCTTCTGAGGGATTCTTGCCCACAGTAGTATACCTGATGGTCATCTGAATTAAACTCACCCATTCCTGTCCATTTTAGTTTGCTGATTCCTAAGATGTTGATGTTCAGTCTTGTCACCTCATGTTTGACCACGTCCAGCTTACCTTGATTGATGGATCTTACATTCCAGGTTTCTATGGAGTATAGATCTTTACAGCATCAGACTTTCCTTTCACCACCAGATGCATCAGCAACTGAGTGTCCTTTCAGCTTTGACCCAGTTGCTTCATTCTTTCTGGCTCTACTAGTACTAGCCTTCTGCTCTTCCCCAGTAGCACCTTGGACAGTTTCCGACCTGAGGGGCTCATCAGTGTCATATCATTTTGCCCTTTAGAACATTGAACTTCTCCAGTGGATCACGTTTTGTCAGAGCTCTTTGCTATGACCTGTCCATCTTGGGTGCCCCTGCATGGCATAGCTCATAGGTTCATTGCACTACACAAACCCCTTCACCACAGCAAGGCAGTGTAGAATGAAAATATCATAAAATCTTATAAAAAAATACTGAAAAAATCAAAACAGCTAAAACATACAGTAAAGAACGTGAACCTGTAAAAAAACAAAAACAGAGATCGGTAATCTGCTCAAGTCCTTGGATAGCCAAGTATATCTTGACAAGCCTTGACATGAATAGCTGTCTTAACCTGGCACCAAAAAAGATGACAAAGTTGGTGCCAGGTGGGCCACAGTGAGAAGTTGTTCCTGTTGGAACTGCCCTAATAAAAGGTATACATTCTGTATTTTGGAATATAGAAAGCTTTGGCTCTTTTCCTTCCTCCCCTGCCCCCAATCTGCAGCGGTTTTCAATTCAGGTTCCTTCTATGGGGAATGGAGCCCCAGAGAGCCAGGATTCACGAAAGATCCCACTGCTGACTAATCGCTCTCAAACATGGAGCACAGCTGCTAGAGGGGTGAGACCATGCAATTCGTCCAAATATTCAAATACTAGGCCAGCTCTTCATTGTTTTTTTGCAATTTCCTACCTCTGAAAGTAAAAAGTAAACATGGAAACCTGTTAAATTCTGTAACTCCTGATTGTTTTATTTGTTATCTGTCACTCAAGGTCTTGATGCATTATGTTTTCCCAATGTTTCTCAGTGTTTCTGTATTTTAGAAACATAGAAACTGAGTGGGTCAGAGGGATGCCTCCAAGCCATCTAGTCTGACCCTCAGCTCCAGCCGGCTCCACTCATGACATGCCTACCCTGTGCATGTCCAGCCCATCCTTGAATTTTCCTTTTGTGCTCCTTTTGTTCTTGCATATTGCCCATTCAAGGTCTCATTTCCCCCTCCCTGCAAAAGCATGCATGGCACCAAGTCCATAAAACACTCTGAACATGCTCTGTCCTTCATTGTCAGTCTTACACTGCTCCCCTTCAGTGCTGCTGTCATTTAGGGATTTCTGTTGCTGTTAATAATCTGTTGAGTGCTTGATTGTATGCTTCCACTGAATCCAGGTATTTATTCCAAACAGGTCTGAAAACCTGACATTTCAATGGTAGGAAGCCACCACAGAGAAAGCCCTGCCCTTTGTTGCCACCCTCTGAGCCTCCCTCAGAATTGGCCCTTAAGGAAGGCCAACTCAATGCTCGGGGTATCGCAACAGATGCAACTGCTTTACCTCTGGAGTTCGAGCCTTGGCAAATGCAAGAGATTTTTTTCCTGGATGTGGCCCAGAGAGAATGAGAGCTGGTTTCAGAAGTGCGATCCAGCCTCGGTGGCAGACAGCATTTCTAAAGCAGGGTAGGAGCCTCAGGCTTGGGCCTAATCTCTTGGGAGGGATGCCATATTAGGAGAGATGGAGAATACTGGGTCTTTTCAGCCTGGAGAAGAGGAGACCCCAAGGGGATCTTTTAAGGCTTGTAGGTAAGTGAGGGGATGCTATGTGGAGGGCAGGACACGTTCCAGTGCAGCAAATTTCAAGGAACCAGGCTCCAGGTTGGATGTCAGGACCCCTAGAATATGGAATGGGCTACTATGGGAGATGGTGGAGGCCCCTTCGGTGAGGGTGTTCAAAGAGAGATTAGACAACCACATGTTGGACATCACATGACTGGAGCCAGCTGGAGCTGGGGGTCAAACCAGATGGCCCGCGAGGCCCCTTCTGACTCGCTCAGTTTCTATGTTTCTGCTCTGGCCCGTCTTCTTCCCCCAGTGGTCACCCAAGTTTCTCTCTCATTCTCTTTCTAATGTCTGTACTGCCCAATAGCAGAGGCTCTCACACGAAAATACAATATACAATAGAAACAGCATTCAAAACATCACACAGACAATTATGCCGGCATGTTGGACATGTTTCCTCCACTTTTTCCCCCTTGGCCTCACCCACCACTGGAATAGGGCTGCCCAGAGCTCCCCTGAACGGGAACTGGGACCTTGGGTTGAAAGAGGCCCCCAGCACCAGGCACAGGAGCGTCTCCGTGGTATGCCCGCATTGTCAGTGTCAGAATCCCGGAATCTCAGTTTGAGAAGGGAAATAAAACTCGGGGTCGTAGGAAAGATCAGTCGTTATGAACTTCCGTGTCTTTATTGTCTATCCCAGGCCCCACGGTTTTCTCACGATAAGGCCTTACCGGGCAAGCAAGAGGTGACTCTGCTGCAAAGCTTCAACAGAAATACAGACTTTTTATATACTCCCAGTCACATACAGGTACAAGGCAATTGATGACAGAATGTAAAGATTACAATAAGATTCTGAGGTCATCACATACAGAACAGATAAAGGAATGTCAGTGATTCATACTGTAACAATAAGATTACAATATTTCTAATTGACACTTTAGTTCAGAAGCCTGAACCCATCTCCAGGACTGCTTACACATGTAAATTCAAGCCACTGAAACTATGCATGAACTCAAACTCTTATCTAGATTCTAAACATTCTGAATTGACCAGGGCACATGCAGCCCTCTGGGCTAGGAAGAGAGAGAGAGAGAGAGAGAGAGAGAGAGAGAGATTTAAACATTTATATGCCGCCCCATCGCAACAAAGCCTTGGGGCGGCTTATACTTCCATATAAACTGAATTCAAACAATGACTATGGGATCATTGTGAAGGTATACAATGTAAATTTGGACTAAATGGCTTCTGTAGCCCACAGCTAAAGGTGAGAGAAAGAAGTGGGGGAATACTTTTAAACAGTGACAGCTTGGTTTTGAGAAGGAAGACAGGATTTGATCCTACAATGCAAATGCACACAGAACTAATGCTTTTAAGACAGGATTTACCCAAATTTTCCCAACACCAGGCAGGGTGTGTTGGGATCACCAGGGACTTTGAGGCCTTGGGGAAGAAACTCAGGGAGCTAAAGGCCCAAGTGACCTTCTCATCGATCTTACCGGTCCGGGGATTTGGGCCAGGAGGGTCTCTGAGGTGAACGACTGGCTTAGGGTGTGGTGCCAGAAGGAACGCTTCGGGTTCCTCGACCATGGCACCTGGTTTCTTGCCAATGGACTTCTGGCAAGGGACGGGTTGCACCTCACGAGGATGGGAAAAAGGTCCTTTGGAGATGCTCTAGCGAGCTTCGTCCGGAAGACTTTAAAGTGAGCCAGTGGGGGGGTGGGTTCAGGCCCCCCAGTAACGTGTCTGCACTGGACAAGTGTGGGGAGGATTGGGGCTCTGGGAGCAGGGCTTTAGAGATACTGCAGGGACTGACAGGACTCCTACAGAGAGGGGCCAGGTACCAGGGAGGATGGGAGGAAGGAGGATGCTGGGCACTCCAAGGAAAGGAAGCGGTGGGAAAGAGTTGAGGTGCATGTACACCAATGCTAGGAGCATGGGTAATAAGCAGGAAGAGCTTGAAGCTCTCCTGGGAATAGGAGGGTATGATCTGGTGGGAATCACAGAAACTTGGTGGGATGAAAGGCAAGTCTGGAATGTGAACATAGAAGGGTATCACCTTTTTAGAAAGGACAGGAAGGGAAAGAGAGGTGGGGATGTAGCTTTATATGTCAGGGAAGGGATAGGATGCAGTGAGATAGAGTGCAGCACAGATGGGGATTCGGTAGAGGCAGTCTGGGTGAAACTTAGGGGTTTTGACAGGGAAAGAGACCTGACAGTGGGGGTATGTTATCGCCTTTTAAACAGTGACAGCTTGGTTTTGAGAAGGAAGACAGGATTTGATCCTACAATGCAAATGCACACAGAAGTTATGCTTTTAAGACAGGATTTACCCAAATTTTCCCAACATCAGTGTCGTCCCCTGCCCCGGAGCAGCACGGATCTTTCGGGGAGGGCGGAAGAGGGCTCAGTGCCCACCAGATTCCTAAGGCGCTGCTCTGAGTCCGAGCTTGAGTCTGCTCGAGCTGTCAACTGTCTCTTCTTGAAATTCAGGCCACTTTTCACTCAGCTGCAGAGTGCCCCTCATAGACGTGAGCTGCCCATTCAGAAAATATCCACAGGGAAGCATTAAAAATATAGAAGATTATTTTGTCAGATGCTTGATCATGGCTCCAAACTGCCTTGAGAAGCTCACCGTATCCTCCTCCTCCAGAAGGTTTGCCTTTACAACCAGCTGGCTTCGAAGGCTTGCCACTCGCACCTGAGTAGGCCCTTGCTCAGCAGGGTGGGGACAGGTTAGCTGACCAGGGGCAAAATGCTGGAAGAGCTGGAGGACACTAGCACCCCACGCCGCGGGAGGATCGGCACCTCCTTGCCATGCAGGAAAGAGGCTGTAGGCTGCACCCAAGGGCAGGCGATGGCCCCAAGGAGGGCAAACGACCTGCACCTGGGCTCCCCCGTGGACCATCACCCCAGGGGCGGCTGGCTGGCTGGCTGGGGGATTACGGCCTGGGGCCGGGAGGGGCTTGGGTTCCTCTCCGAGGAGATGCTCTACTTCCATGCCGGCCCCTGTGCCAAAGAGCGTCGTGTCGCCTGCACTGCCTGGGCAGGCGCCAAGGGACCCCCGAGTGTGCCGCTGAGGCCAGGCCGAGCTTCATCATCTCATGTCCAAAGGGCCAGCAAGGCCCGAGAGCTGGGGGCAGGGTCTTGGGTGGGCTGCAATCTATACTGCTGCGGCTCTCAAAATCCCTTTCCCTTTCCTTCCCCCACTTTCCCCCATGTATTCCCTTTTTACCTGTTTGTGTGCCCTCCACCCCTACATGTTATCCTTTTAATAAATCTGCATTTCCCCACAGTGCTTGGCCTGCTGTGTACTGGATCCAGGGTCTGGTCCTGAGATTGGGCAGCGTTTTAGCTCAGCAGGCTGCAGGGGAGGGGAACCCTGGGCAGCTCTCCGCTATGGTGACCGTGAGTCTTCCTGGTAAAAGGCAGCAGAACAGGCTAATCATGGAGGGGCAAGGGGAGAAAGCAGGCGCCCCGGGGGTACCCAGGGCAAGAGCAGCTTGAAGGCTGTTCCAAACCAGGCACACATGCTTGCCAAGCACACGCAGCCTGCAGGAGCTGCCAGGGCAGCAGGGGCCTCTGCCGTGGCTCATCGTGCTTGTGGAGCAAGGGGCTGCCCCTCTGTTCGCATGAAGGATGAACAGGGTGCGGAGCAGGGCTGGGCTGGCAGTGGTCTTCCACCTGACCTCGAGGGGCAGTCCACGTGGCAGCCCATGTGGCTCCTCCTGCAGAGGAGATGCACTACAATGCATTTTGCTTTAGGCTCTGCAGTTCGAACTCATGGCTAGCTGCTCCCAGGTGTTAGGTCAGTGTTAAAACAGCTGGAGGGATGAGATGGAGCTCCTGGACAGGAGGCTGAGGAGCAGTTCTTCAGTCCCACCTGGGGGAATTGCTTCACCCCTCCAGGTTGATCTGAGGCAGCCATGCTGCCCGCTTCCCAGAAAGACTCCGCATGCGGCACCAGCAGAGCGCATTGAAGGGTCTGGCAGAGCCAGCCGGGACACTCGCACACTCCTGGCAAGGCCCCCGCAAGGGCAGCCAAGGCAGTCGGTGCTCTTGGCGCCTTCCCATCTTCAGTGGGAGACACCCTGGCGAGGGAGAGCCAGCGTGAAGTGGAGGTGAGTGTGCTGGATGGGGGTGCCAGTTCCGGCCAGGAAGCTCTCTGGATGACTCTGGGCCAGCCAGCGACCCCTGGCATCCCCTACCTCACAGGGTTGTTCTTGTGAAGATAAAATGGGGAGGAGGAGGGTCATGCAACCCAGGAGAAGGGCAGCATAGAAACCCTTGGATGCGCATCTTAAGCATGTGTAGAAATACAGCAACAGAGCGAGCCAGAAAGGGCATCCTGTGCCATCTAGTCTGACCCCCGGCTCCAGCCAGCTCCGCCCACAACATGCCCACCATGTGCTGAGGGGTCTGAGAGTGTCAAGGATGACTAGCGCAATGCCACAGGATGCCAGATGGTCTCACCAGGCTGTCTCCGTGCAGGGTTGCCCAAGGCGGACGGCCAAGGCTGAGGCAGCAGACAAGCTGCATGCACCCTGGAGGCTGCCATCTCCGAACAGCAGCCCTGCTTCCCCTGAAAGCTGCCTCTAAGGGCGGCCCATTGGCTGGCAGCAAGGAAGGGGCCTCCATAGCGGTGGACCCTGACATGAAACAGGCCAGCCCTGAAGTCCAGCCGCTGCAAACTCTGCTATCCTCCTGGTGCCAGGTGAAGACTGTGCCATGGCATTGGACAGCTTCAAACGGCAGTGGTCTAATTTCTTGAGCACATTGCAGGTAAGCAGAACAGCACTCAAATTCTACTTTCGCCTTTTGCGTGGCATTTTAGGCTATTTTTATTGTACCTGTACAGTGCTTGATTGTTTCTGTGCACTGTTGGTAACCATCCAGAGAGCATCATGTATTGGGCAGTATATACAGTACCTGAAATGATTGTTGCTGCCAGTGTAATTCACCTGTGAAAAAGTTCAATCAGTTGGGCAACAGGTCATGTTCCCTCCGAACCCAGAGTCTCTCTGAAGGTGCTACAGCCATTGAGGGACAAATTAATTCGACTTTTTCACAGCCATATAAGCTGGTGACAATAACCCAGTTTATGGAAATGATTTCCGTAAGCAAATCACAGAATGACTGATGAAATGCATTTGACTGACTTGCCATGATCTGGGAGCTCATCCCGCAAACTTCCCTCCCATGCATCATGAACACAATGTGCCAATGAATCTGGAGCAGCAGAGCATTAATACAAGGCTATCACTTTGACAGGGGATTATTGCTTTTCTGTGGTGAGGAATCCACCAACAATTCTCATTCAGTCTACAGGATACAAGGAGATACCCTGCACTGGGTGGAGAGATCTGGGTGCTCTTGGAAGAATTAGACTGGGGGTTCCCCTCAACTGTGGGAGGAAGTGTTCCGGACTTCTAGAGAGTGTGGTCTGGATTTTCAGTCTGGGATACAGTGAAAAAAGCATTTCCACAGCAATCTGGAGCACACGGTGGTGTGACCTTTGCATTCCTCACCTGGAGATCATCATCTCCTACCCCAGACGCCCAGCTTCAGATCATTCTGCATGGTCAGGAACCCAAGGAGATCCTTCATGTTGTGGGGAGGCCCCTCCATGCCATCAGAGGAAACAGCTAGACAGAAATTCTAAGGGAGAAAGTGACACCTGGATATTACAGGCTGTAATGGAATCAGCCAAGTGGTAAATGTCGCTTTTAAATAGGTTTTGTGTTCTCCATTAACTTTCCTGATGCTGATTAGTTCTGACAGGGGGGAAATGGGCTGGTCAGCAACTTTTCCTCTCCCTGGCTTGCTGCCACAGTTGAGGCTTCCAGGCCAATCAGTTTCTGCACGCATGGTGGATGAATTGGCCCCCGAGATGAGCTTCATGATGGATGCAGGGAAGAAGGAATGCTTTCCATTTTGGCTGCTACAGCACAGGGCCAAAGACTTGGAGAGCTGTTTTGTGGTCAGGTGCAGGCACAGTTCCCTCTTCCCTATCCCATCCTGTCTCAAACCCTCTCCTGCAGCTCCTGCCTATTGGAACCCACTGGGGAGTTCCTGTCAGGGGCACCCAGCCCAGGATCTGTGCTATTTCCTTTGTGGCAGCTTCCAAGTGGGATATCTTTGCTCTCACAGCATGCCTCTCTGGAGTGTGCCGGGGCCTCCACTCAGAACAAGCTAGCTTCCAACAGGTGAGGGCACCAGCCCTTTCTCCAGCAAAATGCAATTACCACTCAGATGTGCCCAGAAGGCAAGAGCTATTGGGAGGGCTGGCACCAATCGGCAGCTCTTTCCATGTTCAGGATGAAATGACTTGCTTAAGGGCACTTCCTGAAGTTACACGGTGCAGACTGAATCATGCAGAATACCTGGACTCCATCTCTTCTTATTTATTTTATTTATTTATTTATTAAAACATTTATAGGCCGCCCCATCTCAACAAAGCCTCGGGGCGGCTTACAACAGTTTAAAATACAATAGAATAAAATACAATAGAATAATCTTCTCATGTTCTTCTGCCTCTGAAGTGTTCTAACTGGATTCCACAATACATTGAGACATGGTGGCTTTGAGGCACAGAGACTTCTTAGCATGTGGTCTGAACTTAGGATGAAGTTGTTGATGGGGGCTTGTGTGCCTCCTAAGCCACCCAGACAAGCCATGGCTAGTTTTAGGGTTCACTTGGCCCTCGATGGACTGTTGTGTCCTCTAAGTCTGGATGAGCCAACCCCCAGGGAACAAGCCCTGCCATGCGCGAGCGCTTGGGGAGCAGCACAGCCCCCGTGCCTTCTGGCTGAGCAGCACCCGGCCAGTGCTGAGGACTGCCTACTTGGCACTACCTTGAGCTGCAAGGGTCCAGGGACATGGGCAGCTGACCAACCAACACAGGCACCAGGGCCCAGGCAACTAGGCTGGAGCCAAAGCCCAACCCCAAACAAATCTACCTCTTCAACTATCAGTCCAAAGTCGGTACCGGGGTAGAAGAGCAAGGTGCGTCCAGTCCAAGAGTCCAACCCAAGCACAGTCAAGCGAGCCAGGAGGACTGTGTGTGGATTCAGCCAAGCACCAGCTCGCTCAGCTTCTCTGATGAGCACTGGTGCGCTTTCGCAGCGCCCCTCACAAGAGTGAGCAGAGGGCCAAGGGCCAATGCCTGCCTCTCCACCCTCACACACTGGGGCTCGGAAAGCAGCAATGGCGGCCCCTGTGGGTGGGAAAAAGAGAACGCCACATCTGTCCAGTAGCAGGACTGCAGACGGAGCCCTTGAGGAAGGTGCTTGCCTGGCCTGAGACAAGTGTGCTTTCCCACGTGAAGATGTTTGGGCAGATACTGAGTAAAACCAGGCATTCATCACTCAGGCGGCCCCCATGCAGCCAGATCATCCGGAAAGGTCCTCAAGGTGATGGATTGTCCCCTCCCAAGCCCGAGACAGCAGCTGAGCCGAGCCGAGCCGGCTTTGGGCTCCAGCGGCATTTCTTCTCCCGAGTGGCCCTGTGCTCTGGACTGTCCTTTCCCCAGAAACATTAAATTTTGGCACTCCAGCTTCCCTTTTTATTAGGCTAATAAAATAATGGGCCTATAAAATTTTCAGACCTTAAAGGTCACTTAGTTAAGCATGTGAGACAAAAGAACATGAATTTGTGAGGACTTGGTTAGGGTTTCTGGCCCATCAGAGGCTTTGAAAGACCTCCAGTCCCAAGACACCAGTCCTCTTTCCAAAATATATATATATATATATATATATATATATATATATATAATATTTATAATATAGATATATTTTGCCCCCAAAGAGAAATATTTTCCCCTGAAGTAATAAATAGCTAGAGAAGATGAATAAATTAAAATAAAGGTGTTGCAGCAAATCTTAAGAAAGCGGATGGTGCATGTGGCACTTCATAAAAGGATAACAAGATCTTTTTAAAAGCACGTCATTCTGCTGAAGCATTTTTGTGTATGTGTGAGCAAAGGAAAATGCCTTTGCACTGACTTTCAGGTAGAATAAGCATGTCCTTTTGTCCCGATGATGGCAAGAGCAGGAGTCAGAGTTTTGAGGTAAAAATTCAGAAAAGTCATTAACTTTGTGCAAGAGAAGCTCAGCCCATTCGCAAGCATCCTGAGGGTGAGGGTGGGAGTGGGGGGGTGCCAGCAGCATGGCGTGTGCATGTGATTCCTGCAGTCCTCCCCACTTCCCCAGGAGCTCTAGGTGGCTTGTGGACCACTCCCTGGAGGCCGGAGTGGTGCAAACAGGCTGGACAAGAGGTGGCGACACCAATGGGCTCAGAGTGGAGAGCCTTATGTGTGCTTCTTTCTGCAGCCTGTAAGTGCAGCTAGATCAATAGTAAGCACATTATCTCTTCCACAGAAAGCTTCGCAGCCTAGAAAGTCTTCCAGCTCAGAGAAAATGGAATATGAATCAGCCGGTGCTGCTTCCTCAAGTCTCTTTTCTCCTCTCGGCCCTCAGTCCATGCTTTCCCCAAGCCTTGTGGAGGGCGGTGGGGGGATCGTTCTTGATCGTTCTCTGATCGTTCTTCAGAGCCCCTGTTGTAAATGTCGGACTCCGGGCCAGCCAGGCTGTGCCGCACCTGGAGGGGTGGCCTCTGGGAAGGAATTGGGCTGCTCCAAGAGGGCAGAGAAAGGCAGACCAGAACCAACCAGTGGGACAACCGGCAGCAAACCAGCTGCCCCCCGATCCCTCGAGCTCAATGCACTTTGTCTGTGTCTCCTGCAGAGTTTCTGAGCCATCTCCATGGGCTTTGAAGCAACTTAAACATCTGGATCCCCCTCTTCAGTTTCTGCATCATTGCAGCCCCGTTATGGCAGCATGGCCTTGCTGGCGGCCTCCCTGAATCTTTCCCTGCCTCAGGAGTGCCCTGAGCCTTCTGGCCTGGGGGGCAACAGCGCCTCCTATGATGGGGCTACTCCTGGAGCACCCACAGTGCTTCTGCGGAGGACTCCTCACCCTTCAGGCAGTCGGTTCTGCTGGACTCAACGCCCTCCCCGCCAAAGGGGCACGCCCCTCGGGCACACCTTTGCCATCCTGCCTCTACCCGGAGACGATGGCACCCCCTCGGTGATCTCCACGCCCCCCGAGCTCCACAGTGCCCAGCGAGTCCCCAGGCCCTCAGGCCCCCAGCAGGTGCACAGAAGCCCCTCGCACCGTGTCCCCCTCCAGCAGTGTGCATCCACTGCTCTGGCCCTTTGCCCCCTCCAATGGGTTATCGTGCTTCCCATAGCCCCACTTCTACTTCCTCCCCTCCCACTGAAACTCTGTGCCCTTCATTCCCTAGAGACGGCCTGACCCAACCCGAATGCTTCCCAACTCCTGTTGGCTTTCCCCAAGCAGGGCCCGCTGGAAAAGCTGCTCTGCCACCGTGGTTGCACCACGCACCAGCAACCGGGTCCCTTTCTGGTTCAGATGCAGCCTGTCCTGACTCTCCTGCACTTTGCCGGTGCCAATGAAACCTGAAACCCTCCTCTCTGCCATGCATCGAGACTCCTCCACTGTGTCTGTCCAGCTGGCCCTGCTTGGGGAACCAGCCACGGATGCTCCCCACAATCATCCCGACAATCTGAAGACAGTTCCTCCAGGCAAGAGGCTACGTGCTCACCTTCCAAGGAAGGGGTCCCTTCAAAGGGATCATGTCCCTCATCTGCAGAATGACACTCTCCTTCCCGGAGACCCCCCTTCTCTGTGACTGCAGAGGAGCTCTCACCCAGGAGTCGGGGCCCTGCTAATTGGTCCCCGGGGTCTCGTCATTCAGCTAGTCTGCCCCTCTTTGCCGCTCCAGGCCAGAAACCCGGCTTCAGGGGAGCTCATTACGCCGCGCACATGCCCAGGACTTCTGTCTAGCTGGCAGAGGCATCCCGGTGGCCCCAGCACAATAATCTGATTGTGCGGGGCTCCCACCTCCCCAGCTGGTCTAATTGGACTTGTTCACCTGAAAAGCCTAAGGAATTTAGGTTTTTGTTTCTTAATCTACTTGGAGAGGACTGTGTGGTTACTGTGAAGTAGCTGCTTTCCTGACTCCAGGTGCTGAGCTAACCTGTGGGCTGAAGGCTTCGCCACCAGGCCTGGGCTGCCCCCAGCCACTGCTCTGGGGGCTCCAGTGCCATCGGAGGTGGGCCGGTTCAGGGCCAAGCACAGGGCTGCCCTTAGGAGCTGTTCCAGAACTGGGGTGCCCACGAAGTGCAGCCGGCGGATTTTCGGCTTGGACAGCCAGCCAGGCGCTTGCCTGAGCAGCACAGAGAAGCCTCACAGCCTCCTGCCCCTTGGCAAGCAGGTCGAGCACATGGGCCACTTGCCTGGCCAGGCCGCCGCCTCATGTGGGAACCAGAAGGAAGGCTGCACTTGCCTGCCCCTGCCTGGGGGGGATCCTTGCAGATTCCCCTCTGGGTGCTCCTCCAGGTAGCACCAGCCAGGCTGTGACTCGGGTTTTTCCCACTTGAAAAAGCAGGGGCAGGGAGTCCTTGGCAACCCACAAGCAGCACATGCTGGCCTTGTAATGCACCTAGGTAACTTAGGAAAAAAACCCAGAAACAATGCGAATCAGAAGGGTCCTCCTGGGCCATCTAGTCTGACCCCTGGCTCCAGCCGGCTCCGCTCATGACATGCCCACCATGTGCACATCCAGCCTATCCTTGAACACCCGCACTGATGGGGCCTCAACTACCTCCTGTGGAAGCCCATTCCACACCCTCGGGGTCCTAACTGTCAGGAAGGACTTCCTGACATCCAGATTGAACCTTGGTTCCCCGAGCTTTGCTCCGTTGGAGCACAATCTATCCTCTTCTGCAGGGGAGAACAGGTCTCTACCCATCTCCGTGTGACATCCCCTCACATACCTGTATGTTGCCAACAGATCCCCTCAGAGTCTCCTCTTCTCCAGGCTGAAGAGACCCAGTTCCCTCAGTCTCGCCTCATACCCCATCCCCTGCAAACTGGCCACCAACCTTGTGGCCCTACGCTGCACTGACTCTAACCTGGCTATATCCTTCCTGTAATGAGGGGCCCAGAACTGAACACACTACTCCAGTTGCAGGCACACCAAAGTTGGATAGAGTGAAACATAGAAACAGAGCGAGTCAGAAGGGACTTCTGGGCCATCTAGACTGACCCCCGGCTGCAGCCAGCTCCACTCATGATATGCCTACCATGTACATTTCCAAGTGGCAGTAACTCCTCTCTTGATCTAGAAGCCACACTTCTGGCTATGCAACCAAGGGTGTCATTCACCCTCTTGACCGCCACATCACACTGCTGGCTCATGTTCAGCCTGCAGTCAACCAGCACCCCAAGGACCCTTTCACAAGTGCTGCTCTCCAGCCACTTGTCCCCTAACTTGTACTTATGACACCCATTCCTATGCCCCAAGTGCAAGACCTTGCACTTATCCACACTGAATGCCATCCTGTTGTCTCCCACCCACTTCCATAGTATGTCCAGATCCTTCTGGATCTGGAGCACCTGCTCCTCAGTTAGTCTTTTCTGCAAATTTGATCAGCAGGCTTGTCACCCCCTCTTGCAGGTCACTGATGAAAAGATTGAAGAGGATTGGTCCCAGGACTGAGCCCTGGGGGATCCTGCTCATCACCGTCCGCTTTCCCTATGATTTCCCACTAATGGTTACCCTCTGCTTTTAGCCCGCCAGCCATGCCCTAATCCATCTTACTGTGAATTGGTCTAAATGGTGCACAAAACAGGAAGCTCCTGGGCAGCTACATAGTGCCTGAGGCAGGAAAGCCCACTGCGACTTCCATGGTCTCCCCAGAAGCTTTTATGTGGCTAAGGTACAGCCCACCCTGCGTTCGGAACAGCTGGGCCAGGACTGCCCTCTCCCTGGGGGACCTGCAGGCGGGATCCCTCTGCAGCGAGGCTCGCCCGGTGCCAGCACAGCTCCATTTTCAGCACCAGGGAAAGCAATTTGCCTTCTCGCGATCTTTCCCTGTCAGCTGCAGCAGGGCGGCGCCATTCCAGTCCTGACTTGGAGAGAGTCTCACTCGCAGCTGGTTCAGAGCCACTGAAACAATCGTTGCCGGCAGTGTGCGCACAGTTTTTCTGGATATTCATGCAGCATGTGCCAGGCTGTGCAAGGAATGCACGTACCCTGTGGAAATAGCTACCGTTGGCCAGAAGCCTGGAACTGTGGGGTGCTTGGCACAATCATCTCATTCATGCACCCTCACGGCCGGGGTTGGTGGCTCCAGGAGCGAACAGCTTCCGGGCAGGCGGGCCCCTTCCCCTGGGACACTGGCCACCTGGCCAGGTGCTGCTTCTGCAGGGTCCTCAGAAGGCCTCGTGCTCCGCTTCTGTGTGTGCATGGGAGACGGGCCACAAGAGCCCCCAGCGTGCTTCAGCTTAGCACTGCTGGCACTGCCTCGCAGAGCCTGCTTTCCCCTCGCAGCAGCTCCGAGTCATGGCAGGGTGACTCTTGGCTGCATATTGTGAGTTTGCAAAAATCCAGAATCGTAAAAATAGGGTTCCCACAGTGATGGCAACATGGCAGTTGTCATCACCTGGTCTGTGGCTGCAACAGAATTATGAGCTGACATTTACAATCGAGTGTGGGCAACCTCCATGCCACAGGCCAGAGCTGGCCGCCAGTGGCTTCTCCGTCTGGGCCAGCGGCTTCTGCGGCCAAGAAACGCTTTAAGAAAGGAAGCTGAATTGCCGCATGGAAGCATTTGAGTGGGTTGCAGCCAGAAGGGGGAGGGCCCCTCCCTCCCTGTGCACAGCAACCCTCCTGGAAAAGGCCCACCAGTACGGCAGCCTGCTTTGAAAGTGTGGGGTGGAAGGGGGGGCGGTGCGCCGAGTGGCGTGGTGGGAAGCGTGCCAGACTGGGGGCTTGGGAAATCTGGATGTGTGTCCCCCTCTGCCACGAGGCCCACGGGGTGGCTTTGGGCCAGTTGCTCAGGCTCAGCCTAGTCCACAGGCTTGTTGGGAGGATGATGGAGTGGAGGAGGACTATGTGAGTCACATTGGATTCCGCACCAGGGGAACAAGGTGGGGCACACGTGCAGTGTGGTAACCATGGTAAGAAACACTCATGGTCACATGGGGAACATTCAGCAGAGGAGGGGCTGCCCTCTCCTCTCTGTCTGCTTCGACACATCTCAAAAATGCCCGATCCCACCCCCGGTGCCCTCAGGCTTTAGAATCCATGTTCCAGCTTGAGCAGAGAGCATCCTGACCCTGGCAGATCAGCAGGAGGAGTCGCACTGCTGGCAAGGGCCTGGCCACCACCAGCATGCCTGCCTGCCTGCCTGCTGGCTCCCTTGCTCCCTCCCTCCTTTCTGAACAAGGTCTTTTCCCTTTTTGACAAGATATTGACAAGATATTGACAAGATATTTTGTCAATATCTTCTTTGCAAATAACACTCACTCCACTGCAAAGTGCCAGCCCCTCTCAGAATGTGCTGCGTGTAATTTATTTGCAGTTAGATTGTTAGATTGACTCTTTGCAACAAACATAATTCATGGGATGGGCTGTGTCAACCCTCTCTTCCTATATATCACCTGCAATAAATATTGCCACAGTAAAATTCATGGTGGCTCTCCATATTAACGTCAGCCCAGCTCAGTGAGGAGGTGCCACACCAGCCTGGTTGCGGGGAGTCCATGCCGCTCATGCTTGCCCTGCAGAGCTGGAAGGACTGGGCATGCGAGCCCCCGGCAGCTGCCACACGGGGCACCACGAAGCCGCCACCCAGAGGAATGGTGGATCGACCCTCAGGAGGACTGCCCAGGATGCCAGCTAGGAGATGCTCCACACGCGGCACAGACAGCGCAGCTGGGAAGCAGCTGCCTTGCCCCCATGCCACACCTTGCACCACACATGCCACGGCTCCCTCAGGGGCATCTCCCGTGGATACCCCCTTGCCCCCCCCGCATTTTACCACTGCCCCCGATTGACTAGCAGAAAGCAGCTGCAGCTCAGACACAGCCATCCTCAGGCAACGGTGGCATAAAGGAGCCATACAGCGGTCCCTGACCGGCCCAGCACCCTGCCTGCCACATGGCAGTTGGGAGGAGGAGGAGGAGCCAGGCCAGCCGGTACCCTGGCAGTGAGGAAACAGACTCGAGGGGCCTGTGGTGAGTGCCCCACAGGCGAGGTGCAGCGGGCCCCTGTGGTTGGGCCTGGGAGATGCACCAATGGCCACTGCCCCTCCTTTGTGGGCTTGGGCCAGTGCAGCACAGAAAGGAAGAGACCTGCTTGGATGCCTGGTCCAGCCCCATGGCTGAACCCAGATATGCTGAGTTGGGGGGACCTGAGTGCAAGGCCTCCCCACAGACCTCCCCAATGTGCAATTTTGACCATGTCAACATTATATGGTAATGACCATGTGTAGAGTTGTCTCTTGGGTTGTTGGAAAAGAATGTTTGCTATGACCATCGTATTCTCTTGACAAAATTCCACCAGCTTGTGCCCTGCTTCATTTTGTACTCCAAGGCCAAACTTGCCTGTTATTCTGGTTATCTTTTGGCTTCCTACTTTAGCATTCCAATCGCCCATGATGATAAGGACATCCTTTTTTGGTGTTAATTCTAGAAGGTGTTGTAGGCCTTCATAGAACCGGTCAACTTCAGCCTCTTCAGCACCAGTGGTTGGGGCATAGACTTGGACTATTGTGATGTTGAATGATTTGCCTCGGATTTGAACTGAGATCATTCTGTCATTTTGGAGGTTGTATCCCAGTACTGCTTTTCCTACTCTTTTATTGACTATGAAGGCTACTCCATTTCTTCCGAGGGATTCTTGCCCACAGTAATATACCTGATGGTCATCTGAAATAAATTCACCCATTCCTGTCGATTTTAGTCAACTGTTTCCTAAGAGGTCGATGTTCAGTCTTGTCATCTCTTGTTTGACCACATCCAGCTTGCCTTGATTCATGGATCTTACATTCCAGGTTCCTATGGAGTAAAGATCTTTGCAGCATCGGACTTTCCTTTCACCACCAGATACATTGGCAACTGAGTGTCCTTTCGACTTTGACCCAGTCGCTTCATTCTTTCTGGCGCTACCAGTACTAGCCTCTGCTCTTCCCCAGTAGCATATTGGACACCTTCCGACCTGAGGGGCTCATCTTCCAGCGTCACATCTTTTTGCCTTTTGGTACTGTCCATGGGGTTTTCATGGCAAAGATTCTGGAGTGGGTTGCCCTTTCCTTCTCCAGTGGATATTATTTTTGCAAGTTAACTTATCATTAATAGCTATATTCCAAACTTCTTCATAGCAGTCATCTATTTGATAGTCACCTTTTACATTCTAGTTCCTTGCTGTTATTAATCTTTCTGCTGTTAATAAATTTGTCATCAGTTCTTTAATATTTTGTCCCACTTGTCCTCTAAATCATGGTAGTCATGCTAGTGCAGGGTCTGCTGTACTGTTTAAATTAAATATTTGTTTCTAATTTCTTTAAAAACCACTTCCCAAAACTCATTTATATATTTGCACTCTCTTCACATATGGAAATATGTATCCACTTCCCAGTTGCATCTCCAACTTACATTGGAATATTCAATATTCATATAGTTCAATTTGACTGGAGTTAAGTACCATTTCCAAACTGAATTATAAAAATGATCTTTAATTCTTATTGACATAAATTTTAAAATTATCTTATCTGACATTCTTCAGTACATTCTTCAGTACTTTTAAAATCTATTTTCCTAGACTCTTTAAAAGGATTATATTGGTCCTTCCCTTCTAGCAATACATTGTAAATTTTACTTGTCATTCCTCTCATGGACATATTATCTTGTTTTTTCTTTCTGTAAAGTTATATATTCAAATTTAGTGTATTCTAAACTTTTACTATTTTTCTCCAACAAATCTTTCATCCAGTGATCTAACTGAAGTATATTATATCAAATCATTTTACTCTGTCCCAGTACAGCATCATTCCTTTACTCTTCATTTTTTCTAATCAGTCTTTCAACCTAGTAATATATTTACTTTTCAATACTTACATAGAAACGTAGACACAGAGCAAGAAGTGGCCTCCAAGGCCATCTAGTCTGACCCCTGGCTCCAGCCGGCTCACGCTCATGACATGCCTGCCATGTGCATGCTAAAAAGGGAAATGCTATTTTGGGCTGCATTAACAGAAGCATCACTTCCAAAATTCATCACTAGTCAGACCTAATGTGGAGTCCAGTGCCCAGTTCTGGGCACCTAAGTTTTTAAAATATGCAGAAAAGCTAGAAAGGGTAGTGAAGAGGGCAATATTTATTTATTTATTTATTTATTTTACAAATTTATATGCCGCCCCCTTGCAAACAAGCCTCAGGGCGGCTAACAACATATAAAAAAATACAATAGAAAACAATACACAATATAAAACTGGCCTATCTCATAGTCTAAAAGTAAAAATATATAAACAATAAATAACAATAAATAATTAACAATATAAAATTATTAATTTAACAATTAAAATATTTCTTAAATAAAAAGGTCTTCACCTGGCGCCGAAAAACAAATAATGACGGCGCCAGGCGAGTCTCTCTGGAGAGCACATTCCATAGGTGGGGCGCCACCGCAGAGAAAGCCCTCCTCCAGGTACTCACCCTCTTCACTTCCTTCACAGAGGGTTCCCGGAGGAGAGCATCAGCTGCCGATCGTAGGGGGCGGGAGGGCATATATGGTCGCAGGCACTCCTTTAGGTAGCCAGGACCCAAGCCGTTAAGGGCTTTATAGGTAAGAACCAACACCTTGAATTGGGCCCGGACTTCAATGGGAAGCCAGTGTAGCTGATGGAGAACTGGGGTGATATGAGAACCACGCCCAGTCCCCGTCAGCACCCTGGCAGCTCTATTTTGCACCAATTGAAGTATCCGGACCGTCTTCAAGGGTAGCCCCATGTAGAGCGCGTTACAGAAGTCTAACCGGGAAGTCACCAACGCATGTGTCACTGTCGCCAGGCAGTCGAACTCCAGGAAGGGACACAGCTGATGGATCAGCCAAAGCTGATGGAAAGCACTCCTCGCCACTGCTGACACTTGGGCTACCAAGGTCAGCTCCGGGTCGAGGAGCACTCCGAGGCTGCGGACCCTGTCTTTCAGAGGGAGTGCAACCCCAATGAAGACTAGGGTCACGTCCCCCACTCCAAAGCCCAACCCACCTACCAACAGGACCTCCGTCTTGTCAGGATTGAGTCTCAGTTTATTGGCCCTCATCCAGCCCATTACCTCGGCCAGGCACCGGTTCAGTACAGCCACTGCCTCACCTGGATCGGTGGAGAACGAGAGGTATAGCTGGGAATCATCAGCGTACTGATGATTCCGCAGCCCACACCTCCTGATGACCCCTCCCAGCGGTTTCATGTAGATGTTAAAGAGCAAAGGGGACAAAATGGAACCCCGCGGAACTCCATGGCATAGCTGCCATGGCGCAGAGCCATAGTCCCCCAGCACCACCTTCTGGAATCGGCCATTGCGGTAGGAGCGGAACCACTGCAAAGCAGTGCCTCCAACCCCCAAACCCACCAGCCTATCCAGAAGAATATCATGGTCGATGGTATCGAAAGCTGCCGAGAGGTCCAGGAGAACCAACAGGGACGCACTCCCCCTGTCTCTCTCCCTGCACAGGTCATTGTACAGGGCAACCAAGGCAGATTCAGTGCCAAAGCCGGGTCTGAAACCGGACTGAAATGGGTCTAGATAATCAGTTTCATCCAAGAGTGCTTGGAGTTGTCCCGCCACCACCCGCTCCAGCACCTTGCCCAGAAACGGGATGTTGGCCACCGGTCTATAATCAATAAAGATGATTCGGGGACTGGAAGCAAAGCCCTGTGAGGACAGAGTGAGAGGACTGGGCATGTTCAGCCTCTGGAAGAGAAGACTGACAGGAATTATGATAATATGTTATGGGTAATTGAGAGGCCATCTTAAAGAGGAAGGACAAGATATCTTCTCATTCATTCCTGAGTGCAAGACACAGAATAACAAACGTAAATGAAAAGAAAACAGATTTAGATCAGATAACAGGAAGAATTTCCTCATTTTCAGAGCAGTATGACAATGGGGCATATTACCTGGGGAAGCTCCTTCATGGATCACTGCCTTGTTGTGGCAAAGGGGCTTGCATAGCTCAATGAAGCTATGAGCTTTGCCGTGCAGGGCCACCCAAGATGGACAGGTCATAGCAGGGAGCTCTGACAAAACGTGATCCACTGAGAAGGGAATGGCAACCCACTCCAGTATCTTTGCCATGAAACCCCATGGACAGTGAACCCCTATGGACAGTACCAAAAGGCAAAAAGATGTGATGCCAGAAAATGAGCCCCTCAGGTTGGAAGGCATCCAATGTGCTACTGGGGAAGAGCGGAGGGCTAGTACTAGTAGCGCCAGAAAGAATGAAGTGGCTCGGTCAAAGCCGAAAGGACACTCAGTTTCCGATGTATCTGGTGGTGAAAGGAAAGTCCGATGCAAAGATCTATACTCCATAGGAACCTGGAATGTAAGATTCATGAATCAAGGCAAGCTGGATGTGGTCAAACAAGAGATGACAAGACTGAACATCGACATCTTAGGAATCAGTGAACTAAAATGGACAGGCATGGGTGAATTTAGTTCAGATGACCATCAGGTATACTACTGTGGGCAAGCATCCCTCAGAAGAAATGGAGTAGCCTTCATAGTCAATAAAAGAGTAGGAAAAGCAGTACTGGGATGAAATCTCCAAAATGACAGAATGATCTCAGTTCAAATCCAAGGCAAATCATTCAACATCACAGTAGTCCAACTCTGTGCCCCAACCACTGCTGCTGAAGAGGCTGAAGTTGATCAGTTCTATGAAGGCCTACTACACCTTCTAGAATTAACACCCAAAAATGATGTCCTTATCATCATGGGGGATTGGAATGCTAAAGTAGGAAGCCAAAAGATAACCAGAATAACAGGCAAGTTTGGCCTTGGAGTACAAAGTGTAGCAGGACACAGGCTGGTAGAATTTTGTCAAGCGAATATGATGGTCATAGCAAACACTCTTTTCCAACAACCCAAGAGACGACTCTACACATGGACATCACCAGACGGTCAACACAGAAATCAGATTGACTATGTGCTCTGCAGCCAAAGATGGAGAAGCTCTATACAGTCAGTAAAAACTAGACTAGGTGCTGACTGTGGCTCAGATCATGAGCTTCTTGTTGCAAAATTTAGACTCGCTTCCTGGCAAATAGACGGGAAAGAAATTGAGGTAGTGACAGATTTTATTTTCCTGGGCTCCAAGATCACTGCAGACAAGGGCTACAGCGAAGAAATTAAAAGGTGCTTGCTCCTTGGGAGGAAAGTTATGACAAATCTAGACAGCATACTAAAAAGCAGAGACATCACCCTGCCAACAAAAGTGCATATAGTCAAGGCTATGGTTTTCCCAGTTGCAATGTATGGCTGTGAAAGTTGGACCATATGGAAGGCTGAGTGCAAAAGGATTGAGGCCTTTGAGTTGTGGTGCTGGAGGAGACTCCTTGGACCGCAAGGCAATCAAATCAGTCAGTCTTAGAGGAGATCAACCCTGACTGCTCTTTAGAAGGCCAGATCCTGAAGATGAAACTTGGCCACCTAATGAGAAGGAAGGACTCCCTGGAGAAGAGCCTAATGCTGTGAACAATAGATGGCAAATGAAGAAGGGGACGGCAGAGAATGAGGTGGCTGGCTGGAGTCACAGAAGCAGTTGGTATGAGCTTGAGTGGACTCTGGGGGATGGTGGAGGACAGGAAGGCCTGGAGGAATGTTGTCCATGGGGTCGCGATGGGTCGGACACCCATGACTAACAACATGACTTCATGACTAACAACAACTTGCAATATTAAGTAGAAAAAAGCTTTGATGAGTAAAAATAATTTTAAAACTATTTGGGCCTGCTTATTGAAGATGTCTTAATAAAAGGAAAGGGGTGTGAACCATTGCAAGAGTCAATGAAGTTCTGGAAGGGAAGTGGGAGTGGAGCAACCTGAATGAATAAATTAATTATCTTACATTAATTAGCATTAAATGTTAGTCCTGGTGGAGGAAGCACTCTTATTATATTATTGTTTAATTATAGAAACATAGAAACAGAGCAAGTCAGAAGGGGTCTCCTGGGTCATCTAGTCTGACCCCCATCTCCAGCCGGCTCCACTCATGACATGCCTACCATGTACATTTCCAAGTGGCAGTAACACCTCTAGAAGCCATGCTCCTGGCTATGCATCCAAGGGTGTAATTTACCCTCTTGACCACCGTATCACACTGCTGGCTCATGTTTAGCCTGCAGTCAACCAGTACCCTGAGGTCCCTTTCACAAGTGCTGCTCTCCAGCCACTTGTCCCCTAACCTGTACTTATGACAGCTATTCCTATGCCTCAAGTGCAAGACCTTGCCCTTATTCACATTGAACGCCATCCTGTTTTCTCCTGCCCACTTCCATAGTCTGTCCTTTTGGATCTGGAGTACCTGCTCCTCAGTTGTGGCCACTGCTCCAGTTTTAGTATCATCTGCATGATCAGCAAACTGGTTATCAGCAAACTGGTCATCCCCTCTTCCAGGTCATTGATGAAAAGATTAAACAGGATCGGCCCCAGGACTGAGCCCTGGGGGACCCCGCTTGTCACTGGCTGCCATCCCGATGATTCCCTATTAATGGTTACCCTCTGCTTTCGGTCAGTCAACCGTGCCCTAATCCACTGGACAGTGCTTTGGTGTATCCCAAAACTCCTCAGTTTCTCAGCCAGGATTATCATGGGGCACTTGATTAATATAATACTATTATATTAATTGTATTGTTCATGTTTGTACAATTAATAAAATGTTTTAAAAAGGAGTGTTGTAGCTCTTTTTTGGGGAAGGGCAGAATGTCGGAGTTGATAATTTCAGCCTTTTCTTTGTCATCTTCTCTCATTGTTCTACCCAAGGTAGGTAGTTGAACTCCCTTCTCTTTTGTCTATCTTTTGCTTTGGATGTATCTGAAGAAGGCTTTCTTGTTGTTTTCAGCTCCCCTTGTGAGCCTCAGTTCATTAATCACTTTAGCCTTCCTGATGTTGTTCCTGCAGTCCCTTGCTACTTGCTTATATTCTTCCTCTGTCGCCCAGCCTTCCATCCAACGTGTTGCCAAAACTGGCTGATACCAAAGCTTCTGTTGTCCAAAATGCAGCCATCTTGGAGTTCCTGTCACAGAGGGGAGGAAGATGAAGGTGAACTTTGTGTAGCACACAACTGATACAGCTCCAAAAGTGATTAGAGGGTTAACTGAACCAGTTATAGCTGCTGTAAAAGTTGCAATCTGTTTTGATAATATAGGGAGTTGTTTCTTCTAAGCAGCTGTGAGTTACGGAGAGACAAGGGATGGGCATGAACAATGGAAAGTCCTTGGAAGAAGAAAGGACTCTCTGAGCCAGGCAAGGGACGGGAGGAATTAGGTGATCAGGTTGCTTATAATGCATGTTTTGGGGGCAAGGGACAAGACACTGCTTTGGGTACACCCCCCTCGGGTCTCCACCTCCTTCTTAGTGCACTAGAATAAAACCTATTCTTAGCTCACAGCCTCATCTCTAGACTCTTGATTGGTGCAAGGCTGGGGTCCTCAGGCCATTCCCCTGTCCGAGAAAGCTGTGCTGCCCAAGTCTGGCAACATACACGTCCGTTTCTTTTCCCCAGATTCTCTCTGGGCATTTTATGAAGCCACATGGGCTCCTCATCGTCTCCTAGTCATTTCGCTTGCTGGAAGGGTGTGCAGCTGTGCCACAAGCATTTATCTCTTAAAGGGCTCCCACCCTTTCCTCTGTAGAGTGGCTCGCCATGGGACTTTGTTTCATATTGTCCTAAATGTGTTAAAGTGGGCTTTTGTTTGAAATCCAGGGGGCACGTTTGGCTACATTTGCCTTTAGCTTTGTTGACTGCTGAGAATTCAAGTCAGGCACAGTCACTTTCCCCAGAGCACTGTGAGCACACTGCCTTGGCTGTTGCTCAGGCTCAGGTTGAGGAAAGTCCTTCCTGCTTCTGCTTTCTGCTGGAGGAAGTGACCAGTGACACATGCCAGGAATCTCTTAGAGGAGCACGTGTTTGGCGGAGTTTGAGTCCCAGCAGATCTCCGGGAAACCACCCCCCCACCGCCCGCATAACGATGACATCATGCCTCCATGCACTGCTGGCAGTTTGTTTTTTGGAAGTTTCATCTTTATCCTCTCCATAATTGGGTGGACAATAATAGATTCCAACTACTATGCTCCCTTCATTCCTTTTTCCATTTGTATTATTTCAAACTCAACTTGATCAGATTACTGGGCTTCTCTCTGCAGAGATCTGCATCTTTAACATAAAGTGCGACTCCGCCTCCTGTTCTGTTGCTTCTCTTCTTTTCGAGCAGGTTCTGTCCTGCAACTCTTGAATTCCTTTCATGGGGTCATCTCACCAAGTTTCAGTTTTGCCTGTCAGGTCATAGCTGCCCTCATGTCCCAAGAGATCGTGTTGCTTGTTTCCCATATTTTGGGCATCGGAGTGTAGACATGGCCTCTTTCCTACACTTTTGGGAGGCTGGGGTTCAGCCCAGCTCGAGTTTCTTTCCCTGCTGCACCACACAACCCTTTGTCAGTTGAAGCTGCACCCAAATTTTCATCTCCCTCCTCCGTTCAAAGCCCTCCTGATAAACTGCTTCGTACTGCAGCCGAGTACGTCCTTTCCTTCCTTGCCAGCAGTCCATCTTCCAGGAAACTTCACCCGTGGTTCCAGAATCCAAATCTCCCATGGCTGCACACCCCTCTCTCTCTCTCTCTCTCTCTGAGGATGAAATTTCCTCAAAGCTCCTGTTGGCAGTGCCATTATTTCCCACACGTATGAGAAGGAAGGGATGTGTGTCGGTGAGTTGTGTATCAGTAGGATGTAGGAGCATTGGCAGTCTGTTATTTATATCGTTGAGCTTTGCTCCAGGGAGACAGCACTCCAGAAGAGTCTAGGGGTCTCCCTGACATATGTGCTTTTCCTTCCCACACAGCAGGGGATCTCCCGCAACTATCACTCCTCTCCATTGGTGTTGAAAACTTTGCTATCTTTTTCCCTGCTTGATTGGACTTTTGTCTCTTTTTTGGAGTTACTCAGCGTGACATGTAGTTTCTTTGCAGCGGGTCTCTCGCTCACCCCTTCCTCAGGTAACTTAAAGTGGCTCAGGAGTCCCACTGCTTCCACAGGTGCAGAGTGTCTTCTAGGCCTTCTGCATCCAACGGCCACCCTGTTCTAGGGAATTTCCTCCTCTCCCTTTCCCTCAGGGTTCTCTTCTGCTGCCTCGGCGTGTCGATGCTTTTCTTGCTTCTGGGCTGTGGCAGCTCCTCTGCTCTGACTAGAAGCTCTTCATCTCCTTTCATTAACTTGAGGTGGCGGGGGCGGGGGGGCTCGCTGCTCCAGTGCTCTCACCTTTCCTTTTGCAGGGCTGGTAGCTTGTGCTTGTTGCATGTGCAGGCCGTGCTGCTCCCAGGCAAGAAAATGCCCTTTGCACAGATGTTGTGGAAGGCCACCGCGGATCTTCTCAGGGCATTCTCTGTGCCACTTCTGCGAATCTGTCTGGTGGGCTGCTGTGATGCCCCGTGCTTCCTCCCGTCTCCACTGCGGCTCCACAGCACAGCCCTACCAGTCAATGGGAGCAACGTACAAGAAAGCATTCTTTAAATGTCACGCTCTCGTGTAACCAAGCAAGCCCCGTTTCTACACTCTCCAGCTGCAGCCCCTGTTTGACTGCAGTCCTTCCTCTGTCTTTGATGCCCATATGAGTCTGGCGTCTTCAAGCAGGAGTTACTGACTGGATCCTGGATGGCCCGGCAAGTGCCGAGTGCAAGAAGGGGCCCGCCAGCCTGCGCAGGGGGCTCGTGGCTGCCTCAGCCTGCGGTGGCAGCTGCCTGTGCTGCAGCTGCTTCTGGCTTTTGCAGGGAACCAGCCCCTCTCACCAGGGCTCCCTTTATCTCCCTGGAAGGGTGATTTACAAGCACCAGTCAGTTGTGGGAAATGCTGAGCAGAAAGCAGACAGCTACTTGGCTCGGCTTGAAAGAGGATCTTTCATTTGGTGTGGAGCTGCCAGTGCCTCCTAGGAGTCCAGCCACTGGCATGCTCTCCGCACCCCTGAAAATTGGCCAGTGCTTTTTCCTAGCAGAATGCTCCTGCCTCATTTGCCCACCGAATGCTGGGCACAAGGTGGCGTGAGGTCCCCTTTCCTTTTCAGAGAGCCCTCACTGGCTCTTTGTGTGCCCCTCCTGCACGTGGAGCTCCTGTGGCAGGGCAGACAGACCCTCTTTGGCGGGAATGCCCACCCTTCGCAGAGAGCAGTCCGACAGAGAGCCGCCACCCCCGGATTGCTCACCTTTAAACAGCACCAGCACTGCAAACCACCTCAGCTGGCTTGCTATTCCTCTTGTATTCCAGCCCCTCCAAAGTGGTAGCACCTGATTTAAATTGCTCCTGTCAGTGTTGATTAAAGAGTAACCTGAGTACAGTTAAAAGGAAATTTCATTAATATTCTTTTGGTGTGATCTAAAGGAAGAATTAATGCAACTGGCTTGTAGGACTGCAAGGGGTTTTTTTCCCCCTGAAAAACATCACTCTAAGAAAGGTGCTTTCCAAGGATTTGTGCACTAGAAATCTGGTCATACCTTCATTATGTTAGGAGGACAATGAGCTGTGGGCACGAGGTGGGTTCATACAAGAAGCCAAGTCATGGAGTCTTTTTGCCCTGGTTGTCTGTCATGTTGTTCAAATCCCCTCCTGGTATTTTGGCATGGCACATTTGGCTTTTAGGAGCCACAAGCAGGGCAGTGACCTGCTGTTGCACCTGACCCTGGAAAACACAGCAGGCCTCAGCACCGGGCCTGCACCAGAGCCCTGGCCACCACCTGTGCAAGGCAGATGGCCCGAGGCGGTCATGGAGAGCTGTCTGCCTCAGGCAAGCCTCCTGCTCCGTGTGTTTAGTTTGGTCTTATATCCATGTTGCATTCTGGAAAATTTTATGGTGCAGTCTTTCATTGCATCGCTTAATGAACTGTTGTAAACCAACCTATTGGAGGTATAGAAATGAAAATACTACTACTATCAGTTATTCTCCTTCATGGATCACTGCCTTGTCGTGGCGAAGGGGCTTGCGTAGCTCAATGAAGCTATGAGCTATGCCGTGCAGGGTCACCCAAGACGGACAGGTCATAGCAGGGAGCTCTGACAAAACGTGATCCACTGGAGAAGGAAATGGCAACCCACTCCAGTATCTCTGCCATGAAAACCCCATGGACAGTACCAAAAGGCAAAAAGATATGAAGCCGGAAGATGAGCCCCTCAGGTCGGAAGGTGTCCAATATGCTACTGGGGAAGAGCGGAGGGCTAGTACTTGTAGCTCCAGAAAGAATGAAGCAACTGGGTCAAAGCCGAAAGGACACTCAGTTGCCGATGTAACTGGTGGTGAAAGGAGAGTCTGATGCTGCAAAGATCTACATTCCATAGGAACCTGGAATGTAAGATCCATGAATCAAGGCAAGCTGGAGGTGGTCAAACAAGAGATGACAAGACTGAACATTGACATCTTAGGAATCAGTGAACTAAAATGGACAGGAATGGGTGAATTTAATTCAGATGACCATCAGGTATACCACTGTGGGCAAGAATCCCTCAGAAGAAATGGAGTAGCCTTCATAGTCAATAAAAGAGTAGGAAAAGCAGTACCGGGATACAACCTCCAAAATGACAGAATGAAAAGCCAGAGCCATGCAGGGAAGGAGGACAAGGGGTTGCCGCAGTGGGAGACTGCGTGGCGAAGGAGCCGTTGCAGCATGCTGTGCCCAAAGGCCTGGGCCTGGCACGGGTTCCCGCAATGATGAGACCATGAGCAGGGCTGTCCTGGGTGCCTGGTCACCCTCACAGAGAATGCCCTTGTGCCCACCTGCTGGGGAATCCAAAGAAAGGCTTCTGGCAGCCGGGGGGGGGGGGTGGTCTACAGGTGCCCAGCTCTTTAGGGCTGTAAGAAGCAGCACTTTTCACTGAGCCAGGAACACACAAGAAGCCAACACAGGAGAAATGGGGTCAGAGTGGTGTGCTATATTCAACCCGCCCCAGGAAAGAGGATGGCCCAGCTTAAGTGCCTGACCTTTTGAGGGCAATTTCCACCTGGGGTGGGGGGCACGCACAGAGGGCAGGATCTGGAAAGGAAGTCCTGCGGAGAAAGAGACATCAGCTGTGTCAGAAGTGGGAGAGAAGTCGAGGTGGACGAGGCTGAAATAATGAGGAGGGGATTGCTGGTCTTAGTGAATGCAGAGAGTAGCACAATCTGGCCACCTGGAGGCAAAGGTGACGGCCTTGGGCACCACCCGGTGATTGTAGTTAGAGGTGAGGGTGAATCCAGGTACAGGGCTATTGCCTTGTTTCGTTTGAGAATGATGGAGGCAGTTCCAAGCTGGAACCAGAGGAACCAGAGCAAGAGTCCTGCTGGATCACACCAAGGAATCACAACGCAGCACCTTGCTTCTTATGGAGTCCAAACTGTCCCGTCAGGGTGAGCAAGATGCAAGGGCATCCAACTGCCCTTGTGCGGCCGCTCGCATACGCGCTTGTCCTCATGGCTTGCTGCCTCTGAAGCTGAAGGTTGCATCACGGATGGAGCTCTTCTCCTTGTGTTCATCTAATTTCCTCTGAAAGCCTTCTAACCCATCACAGATTGTGGCAGCAAATTCCGCAATTTCTTTATCGTATTCTCAGTCTACCCACGAGCAAAAGTTTACAGTATTATGTGCCAAATAAAGAATTGCTTCCTTTGGTCCTGAATCTCTTTTCAATCCGTTTCATTGGATGAATCCAAGTTATAGTATTTTGAAAGAGGAGAAAAGTGTCCCCCTCTACTTCCTCCACACAATGAATGATTTTGTATCCCTCTGCCATGTCTCCTGTAGTCACCCTTTTTCTAAACTATAAAGCCAAAGAGATTACTTGCCCCTCTCCACTGAGCAGCTTCTCCATCCTTTTGATCCTATTGGTTGTTCTTCCCTACATCTTTTTCACTGGACAATATCCTTTCTGAGGTGCAGTGACATGGAACTGTATGCCCAGGTGGTCACACCACAGACTTGTGTATTGGTGCCATGGCACTGGCAGGGATGCTCCACCGGACCCCTTTCCGACTGGAATTTGCTGGGACACACTGTGTGGGCCTTTGTACCGGAATAGCTGCCACAGCCTCAGCTTTTCTCTCCTGGTTAGATGCGGCCAGATCAGAGCCCTTCGAGGTATGCCAAGTTTTTCTCATGACCTTCTCCAATGCACTCTCCTCTGCACTTGCTTTCACAAGGTTTCAGGATGCAGTACAAGCTGTTGGTAAGTCCCCTGAATAGCGGGATGGCCAGCCAGGACAAGCACATCCAGTTCCTCAGACTGTGTCATTCAAAAGGGTGCTAAGATGTCTCTCTTCTAACAGGCCTCTCAGATCAGTTTTATTTAATATGTTGCTCTTAATCTAGATTCAAGGGTTGGTTTTACACTGCTATGTTGTAAGCCACCCAGAATGGGGTAGTAAACGGAAATCAGCAGTCAGTAGCCCATGCGAATACACAGAGCCTGGTTTGCCAGTGTGTCGCCTACCCAGCCTCCTTCCGGAGAGGTTCCGTCCACGGACACCTGCACAGGGGATGGCTGGTGGACTGGCCATTACCACGGGCATCGCTGCTCTTGGCTCATGCCAACAGTGACCTTTTCGGGGGGGGGGGGCTGCACAAAGGCTGGGACCCTCCAGAGGGGCCTTTGGGTTGGCAAGGGAAGGGGTGCAGGGCTGGGGGAACGGGGTGGCCACCCACAGCATCCCAGAGGGTTGGGCCCAGAGCCGAGCTTGCCCCACCACTGGCCCATGGGCTGCGCAGGAGCCTTACTGTGTCTCGGCTGTGCTACTAGCCCTGTAAGGTATGGAGAACCCCTGCTGTTGTCAAAGGTTCCCACCATCTGCTGTTTCTCTGACTCCTTGTTACTATAAACGGGAAGAGCAGAGAGAAAGCCCAGCCTGGGGAAGACCCGCACTGGAGCCCTTTCTGGTCATGAGGGGGCACATTTATGCAAAACACACTTGCCAGGCCGGGACGCAGGCCAGGCGTGCAGTGGAGTGACGCAGCGTGAGCCGAGCTGGGTCATGAGCAAAGGCAACTGCCGCAGAATCAGGTCCCTTTGCTATCAGGGTTTGCGGGGCTTTAAGCTCAGTTCCACATGCAAAGCAGTGAAGGAAGAACATATTGCCCCAAAGAATCGAAAATAAGTGAAAAGTGGGCTTCTCTTTCCCCCTACCAGAAAATGCAGAGGTGGAAAAGGCTGCCGCTGGTTCCTCCTTGGGTGAGGACACATGTGAAGAAGAGGGGATTGCGTGTGCAGGAGGCACTCCAATCAGGCAGGTCTTGGGTTAGGGGCTGGGAAAGGCCACGCTAGACCTGAAGGCATGGAAGGCTTTTGCCAGCCAGGATCCATGCGAGGCTGACCCCTGATCCTGCCAGGGCAGACTCAGCCCATGCTCTTTCATGTGGTGGGGGCGCCCTTGGGATCTTCTGCCTGGGATACCCAGTGCCTTCTGCTAGTGCGGCTGATTGTCTGGCTGCGGCCGAAGGGAAAAGCAGGAAAGCTGCTGAGCCAGAGGCAGGTCATCCCAGAGCCCTCCTCCATATGGGGCAAATGGAGGCTCAGACCTCTAGGCACAGCGCCACATCTACGTCCGCTCTCGGGGTCCACGGATGCTCCCTCCCGGTCCGTTCCCATTGCGTGCAGGCTGGTCTCTCCAGCAACAGGCAGGGGGATAATTGTGGTGCTTTTCGTAAATGAGGGATGAAAGGTGCAGGAGGAGGAATTAAGCTGCCAACAGCACTGCAACAATCCACAGCCATTGTTTGTGGGCTTACCAAAAAGCCACCAATCCTCCCTTTAGTGTGGCTGAGACCCTGGAGGGGAAATCATGCTGAGGAGAGTGGGGTGGAGAGGGCTGAAGTCCGCCAGAACTGGGGCTCATTCCAAAGGAAAAGGGGAGCCAAGATGGAGGGCCTGGGAAATGTTCCTCTTCTGGCTGTTTAAGACGCTTTGGGCGGCTTCCTTGCAGCCCATCCTCTCTGCCCTCTCCCCACCCAGGGGAAGGCACCTCTGAGTCCCCAGAAAGGCACAACAGCAAGGAAGAGGAGTTGCCCTTGCCCCTCGCCCCCCGCCCCTGCCATGGTGCTCACCTCCTCACAGCCAGAGACTGGGACAAGGTGATACGCCTTCATGTGCAGATAGAGCCCACCTCCGCCTGGGCCCGCACCATGCCAGCGTGGAAGCTGTTTCCACATCCGCCACTGTTTCAGCAGCAGCCAAGGCCTTTCCCAGTGGAGGCCCCGGAGCGGTTCCCCCCACACTCCTCCCTGGGCCTGGCCCAGCACCTCCATCCCACCTGGCAAGGTGCGGGGTGTTGAGCAGACACTCTTCAGGGCTGTAGAGCTGCTGCTGCTGCTGCACTGTTGCCTGTCGGGGAGAAGAAATGCGAAGGACATCTTTCGATCGCGGGCAGAGCAGAATGGGGTACCTCGTGCTCTCTTTGCTGCTCCTCGCCTTCCCGCTGTGGGTGAGGAGGGTCTTGTCTCGGGCAGCCTCAGCACGTGCCCTTCCCAGCAGCTCTGCCAGTGCCACTCCTCAGCCACAGCCCCTGCTGTGCCTGGATGTGGGTGCTGAGGTGCCCTAGGAGAGGAGAGGAAGACGTGGAGGAGCCAGCGGGTTCTCTGAATTTCCACCCCATACAGGAAAGCAGGCCAGCTGCTCAGATGCCACTTCCCTTTGCCAGCCTCCTTTTTGTGCTCTCCCTGCCTGTCTTCTTAGATTGCAAGTTGTGCTCCAGGCCTGGGTCCTTTGTAATTTTGTACAGCAGCTCATCGTTTTAGGCGTGTCATTAAATAATAATGGTGCCACATTTTCTACTGAAAAGCAGCTGCTCAGAAACCTAGACAACAATAGGAAGGAAAATGCGAGAACCCTCTGCCTGTGTGCAGGCTGCCCTCCATCTGGTCCAGAAAGGAGTGCACTGAAGATGCACTCCTTCCAAGCACCCGCCGTCTGGGACAAAAAGAGCCAGGCCACAAAGCGCAGGCTGTGGGGGCAGCAGCAACGCAGCGCAGCCTCCCTGCACCCGCCCTGCCTCTTTGGGCATCGCACGCTGCCCGCACTGCAGCCCGTGCCCCAACCCTGCCTCTGCACAGTCAGTATGTTGGGGCACAGCCTTGATCTTGCTTCTCCTGGATCTGCTGGGAGCCCGTGACCGAGGAGGTCCTGGTGTGGGGCACCTTCGAGGAAAGCCTGCACGCCCAAGGTGGCGCAGGCCCTGCCACTCCCAGAGAGCACACCTGGTGGGCCAGGGGAGCCACAGCCACAGAGGCCTGCCTGACCAAGCAGGGCTGGCATCCTTCCTTGCACGAGCCCCCCACCCCCACCAGTTGGCACGGCAAGTGCTCTTCTGGAGACCTTGGCAGCCTTGGGAGCCAGCCAAAGCCTTCCCACACAGTTGGGTTGCAGCCACTCTTCCACCTTTCCACTCCCTTCTAGGCAGCAGGCACTAAAGAACAGAAAAAGAATTGGTTTAATTTAGAATAATGCGACACGACTCCCCATTGAGTGTCTCACCCGTGAAGGGCAATTACCTTCTCTCTTCCATGTAAGGAGGCCCTGAAATGCTGATGGGTCTTTGGGGCCTCTTGAAAGATGGGAGTGGGAGCAGGGGATCAGTCCAAGCAGGCTTGGGGTCCCCTTCATGTGTGACGTGCTGCTGCTTGCTGCTTCCCAGGAGGGGCGGGGAAGCAGGAGCAGAGAGGAGCATTCAGCCTGGAACGCCCATCTTGCTGGCACGGTGGCACAGGTCCCGGTGCAAAGTGGGAGGTGTGGAGAGCAGCGAAGCCTCCAGATGCATCAAGCCCTTGATCTGATTTCCATTCAGCACAGGCAGCAGATGCATCCCTGGCAAAGCACTGAGTCCAACACCTGATTGGTTGGTAGGGAGCACAGGATGACGGCCTTGATGCAGAATTTCTTAGCACACGGTAAAACTGGACGTGAGGTTGCTTCATTAAACCATGATCTTACGCCTCATCTCAAATTTGCTGTGAACGAGCAGCATTCTCTGGGTGTTGCTGTTGTTACCAAGCCTCAGTCTGGAGAGCTCTGAGCTAGTGCTGTCCCACAGGAAAGGTGAGCACCATTTAACCACATGCGAAAGTCTCCCCAATTTGCCTGCAACGCAAACCTGCGAATAGTAACTGTACATTCTGCAAAACACTGAACAGTCATTCTATCTTGGCAAGATCGTTTCCTGTTGTGCTCAGTGGAACTTATTTTCATGTGGCTGGGAAAAAAATGGGCAAAGCAACATTGTGCTGCATTAACAGAAGCATCACTTCCAAATCACAGGAAGTACATGTTTCCCTCCACGCAGCACTGGCTGGGGCACTTTGGGGCAGTTTAAGGAAGGCATAGTAAAAACTGGAAATTGTTCAGAGGAGGGCAACAAAGATGACCAGGAGCCTGGAATCCAACAAAGTCCTATGAGGAGAGATGGAAAGATAGTGCATTTCAAGTTCTTAAAGGCTGTAATGCAGAGGTGGGCCAGGATAGCGTCTTGCTCATCCTCGAGTGCAGAGCATGGAAGTTAATGTGGAAGGCTCAAGTCCTACGATGGCAGATTCTGCCTGAATATCAGGAAGACTTTCCTGACTGTTCAAGCAGGATGGCAGTGGAACTAATGGCCTTGAGAGGTGGTGGGCTCTCCTGCACTGGAGGCATTCACGGGGCAGCTGGACAGCCATCACTCAGGGACACCTCAACCTGAAGTGCTGCGCCGAGCAGGGGGTTGGACTGGAAGTCCTTATTGGGCCTTCCAACTCTACTGTTCCATGTTCCGTTATTATTCCCGGATAAGTGTGCATAGGGCACTCCTAAATGCACACTTCTCCTAAATGCATACCTCCCCTTTAGCCATCGCCTAAAGGCCAACTTGTCAGAGGAGTAGGTGGACTTAGACTGTCTGAAGGTGTCCCAGGTACATGGGACATTGTGGCCATGGCAATTTGCACAGGCTAGATCCTGCGGCTTGTCCAGTCATTCAGATGGGGACCACTCAGTCAGATGAACAACCTGGGTTTGTTTGGCTAATAGTGTCATAAAAGCCATGATAAAAGTCTACATTTTTGTCATGTAGATCCATGAAGTTACAGAGCAAATGTGAACACATTGACAACTGTGTGGTGGTTGGTGGAGATGCTGGAGATGCTTTTGTGTTGCTGTTCTCAGCTGTCATGCATGGAGTAGGGTACCTTTGAAGAAAAGGCTCAGCAGTACTTGACTTTCGTGGTTTTTGTTTTGGCAAATGTTTACAAAAATGCCATCTTTGTGAAGGTCATATTTCAATGCAAAGAACATGAGAAAAGCCATGCTGGATCAGACTGCGTTGATGAATCATAACCCCCCATGGCCCACATGCGTTGTAGGAAATAAAAAATAGCCTTCATAAATCCCACATTAAAATCAGATCTGAAATTCTGTAGTGAAGTTGTTCAAAAGGGAGCAGGATCGATAGAGTCTGTTCTACTCCATTCTATGTGTCAGCCTTATTGTTTCTAACAAAAAAATGAAATCAATAGCAAATGCAACTTATGGTTCATTTTCAGCGTTCAATAGCCACAATGCAATTTATGAACGAGGTGTTATCTTGTCCATCCAATCTGCTTTGCAGTCTACAGGAAAGGATTCTTGCATGACATAGGTGATTGTGGGGGGGGGGGGAGAAAGGGGTTTAAACATTGACTTTACTTCCCACATTTCTACAATAATCGTTCAGAAATAGATGCTTGCTGATCAATTTCACCATCCAAATGGAAGAGTTATTAAAGCCTTTAAGCTTGGAGCCCAACTTTTTCAATCCATTAGCTATGCACCCCATTGATTAAATAAACAAAGCACCACCCCCTGCAAAACAGCTGGCAATTTGAAGGCAAGGTGCTTTTCAGAGCTCCCATTATAATGCAATTTTTAAAGCAGCATGAAATGATCGTGTGATTCCAGCACAATAACTTCCTTTGTGGCTACGAAAGTGCCTCTGTAGAGCCCATCTCCTGCCCTCCTGCCCTCTCTTGCACCTGTGTTTGCCTTTTCTTTTGCAAAATGACTCCGCCGCCACTGCTAGCACCAGCATTTCTTCCTGTCTTCAGCAAGACATTTTCAACAACTGCTGGAAAGCTTGGATTCTAACCAGTTTTTTTTAAAGCATGCAGACAGCAAGCTGTTCTCAGCCTCATCATCCTATTAAGTCATGCTTTGTGGACCTATTGTCTTGAGTGGAAGGCATCCCTTCTTCAAGGAGGCTAAGCCCAGGACCCTCCAGGGTTGCTGTCCGGCAGTGGAGCAGAGGAGGTGCGCAGAAGGCTCTCGCCCTGAGCACAACCCTGGACTAGAGTGCCGATCAACAGAGGAGAGGCCCAGCTGGCAGCGAAAGGCAGAGACCAGGAGGGAGGCCAGGGAGCCATAATCGCCGTTGCACCTTGGGAAACAGAGCCTTCCGTCTTCTACACATACTTGCTGCCATCGCTGCTCTTGGTATCTGAGCATGTGCGTGTGTGCCCACACATGCATCTGTGTTTCCAGGTCCCTTGAAGCAGAAGGTAACATGAGGCAGGGCATGGTGGCCCCCAGTGCTGAGGGAGGAGCATCCTCCAAACCTGCCACCATGATCTCCCCCAAGGGGACTGTACAGTGCTTTCCCCCAAGGACATCCCATCCAATGCAGACCCAGGAGGATCAGGTCCTGAAAAGCAATGAGATCAATTCTGGATGGATGCAACTGCTAAGAAACATGTTAGAATTCAAGGAAGTCTTTGGTGCATTCCTTGCAGCTCTCTGTAGCCTTCCTAATGGTATGCATGCCCTCCTCTTGTGAAGTTTCTGTGTATTTCTGTAGAGCTTCAAACCAAGGGCTGTATAAGCAACCCTTTCCAGCAATTCCACTGTTCAGAGCATCTGGCAATAGTTCTACTAAGCTCACAAGCCAGAGCAAAGTCTGAGGAAGTGACCATACATGCCTGGGTCTCAGTGCCAGTGAAAGCTGCAGAATCTTTGGATCTGAAGGATGTCTTAAAGGTGCCACAAGAGGAGCCCCGAAGAGGGAGACACAACTTCCCCCAGCTCTCTGGGGCAAATGGAGGGGCCCCTTCCCACCAGCTGTCAGTTGCCTTCTAGCAGAAAACACCCCATGACATCATTCATGAGCGTTTTTGTGGTGCTTGTGGCTTGTGGGCTAGAAGGTGGGAGCACCAGACACATCAAAGTTGGCCCACATGCTTCATGGGCCATCTCCTGGCTGGGTCAAAGAATGCCTTCTCCATCCCCTCCTCCCCCAGCTCTGAAATGGCACCCCCCTTTTCCAAGGTTGCCACACTCTGCCTAGGAATCCCCACCAGGATCCCTGAAACTGCCCTGCCCTCAGCCCCGCCCCCCACCTTCCCAGGATCAGACACATCCTGGGATTTGCTGTGGAATCCAGTGGTGCCTGGGGCCGAAGGTAAAAGTGGGTACATAGAAACATAGAAACAGAGCGAGTCAGAAGGGGCCTCCTGGGCCATCTAGTCTGACCTCTGGCACCAGCCGGCTCCGCTCATGACATGCCCACCATGTGCATGTCCAGCCTATAAAAGGAACATTAAAAGGAACTGGGCCAAAACCCTTAAATAAAGAAGCACAGGGAGGGATGCCATCCAGCGGGGCAGAACTCAAGGAACCGGGCTTCAGGTTGGATGTCAGGAAGCACTTCCTGACGGTTAGGGCCCCTCGAATATGGAAGGGGCTTCCATGGGAGATGGTGGGGGCCCCATCAGTGAGGGCATTCAAGGAAAGACTGGACAACCACATGTTGGGAATGGCATGAGCAGAGCTGACCTGGGGTCGAGGGTCAGACCAGATGGCCCAGGAGGCCCCTTCTGACTTGCTGTGTTTCTTTTTTGGCTTCAGGCTCTTGCTGCTACTAACAACGCCTTAGGAAGGACACACACCATTTCAACAATGACGATTTTCCTCAGAGGGCACAGTGGTTATCATTGGCTGCTCTGCCATCTTGCAAGGCGCGCCTCTCTCCAAAGCACTGCATGTGCTGCCCCCTGATCAGTCGCACCGCCCCTCATGCTTTGGCTGAGGGCACCGACAGAGCAGCAGGCCTTGTGGGCAGCCAGGCTGAGGAACCCTGGGGGCTGCAGGCTGGCCCACATCCCCAGCCGGCTCCTTGGAGTCAGGCTGCAGAGGCAACAGACTCACGCGGCAGAACTGCCCTCCTGCTCGGCATGCAAGGTCAGGACATGCTTCAAAGCGGCGATATTAAAGCCAAGGCTGCTCTCCTGCTCACCAGCTAATTTGCTGCTGTGATGAGGCACTTGCAACGAAGACGCCTCTGAGACGGCACTTGCTTCTTGGAAGGGCCAATTGCCCCTGCAGCTAAGAGGATGCTGGGCCAAGCCAGAAAGCAGCCAGCGCTCACCCCGGTGAGGGCCCCTGCGCTCTGGGGCCAAAGGCCTGGAAGAGCTATTGGCCCTTCAGAAACAACCGTGCTTGCGGACAACCCTGCAGGTGGGAATGCTTCTTCCCTCTTGTGCATCACACTGTACTTTCGAGTCACAGGTATTTGCCCAGAGATGCTAGAGCTCACTCTCCTTTGACAGTGGGTTAAAATGGTCTCCTGCTTGGGTCATTCATTTGTTCTCAGAAATGTTGCAATTTCTAGAGATCTGGCACAGGCCAGACACCACCTACCAAATCACCCACTTGGCATGTCTCACCGTGCCCTCTGATCCAGGAAACACATTCTTGACAACCCAGAAATGGTCCCAGGGCTGTTCTTGAACACCGGGGGAATAGCGGGTCAAAAGGAAGCATGTGTGGGACTGAAGCCCATGCCATCCTGATGGAGAGACTGGGCCTTCTGTGCTATGTAAGGACTCCCTCCAGCACCCACCGCTGCCCGGGGAAGGGGGACTAAGTCCATTGCCTCGCACCCCGCAAGGGCTTGCATGCGGCATCCTCTCAGCCGCCCTCAGAGCCCCACCTCCTTCAGCTGGGCCTGCCTTGCCGCTCCTTCTCAGGAACCCACGGGACCAGGTCATCGCAGCCTCAAGTGCCTTCTGGTCGGGGCCGTGCCTGTCTGGGGGAGCACACCCTCCCCAGGGCCATGCCTCTTCCCTGGGGACCGGATTGGTGCCATGTGCCTCTGCCTGGCTGGCCGCTCCCTGACTTGTTAGGGCAAGACCTTGATGCAGGGGCAAGACGCCTCTCTCTTCTCTCCAGTTCATAATGAATCTCTTCATGTTTAATTGTTCTATACTTGATTTTTACTCTATTAAGCGGGAGGCTGCAACATTGCCTCTCCTTGCAAGTGACATCCCTGGAAAGCAGGGCTTGCACAAGCCTGCATGGCAGGGTAGTGAGAGGAAGGCCAGGGGCTCTTGCTGCTCCTCAGCCTCGAGCGTGGATTCTTTGCTGCAGAAGGGGCACTGTGAGCAGCTGGGCACTCGCACAATGGCTCTGGCAAGGAAACGGCCATGGGCCGCCCAAGGCGGCTGTGCTGGAGGCGTGGCTGCTCACGAAGAGCTGACCTGCTCTCTCTTCTGCTGACCTGAACAAAGACAGGTTCCGGCTAGAATGGAAGACTAGCTGGGAGAGAGAAAAAACACCCACACATGCTGACATTTTAAACCAGCCCCTGAAAGAGCACAGCACAAGTGTCGCATCCTGGAATTTCAGCATTCAGATTTCAAACCGGAACGCAGCAACAGAGCGTGCTTTCCCTTGTGAGGAGCACCGAGAAAAGGCAACCAGGCGCTCCCAGGAGGCCATGCCTGCCCGAAGGGACCGGGGCGGGGGGGCAACTCAGCCCTTGGTTCCTGCTCAGAGCAGCGACACTTCCCTCTGCCGACTTGCATTTTGTTTTAAAGAATGAATCACATCCTGCACTGCTTGGAAGAAATCAGGGAAGCAGCAGCTCAGATGCATGTGGCTTGGCAGGGGAGTGCAAGCAGTGGTATCAGCGGGTCTCGAAGCGAGGGATCCCGTGTGTGCCAGGCGCACGCACCCAGAGTGTGACGGATGGGCTGGTGCAGCTTCTTCCCCCAGGTGGCCATCAGCTGCTTCTGGTGATCAACGTGTGATGAACGACCGAGCCAGGCGGGGACTGGGCGGCATCTCTTGGGACACGGAGGCTTTGGGCGGGACAGTCAAGCCACCGGAGGTTCAGGGGCCAGTTCCTCGCTCTTGCTGGTTCATGGACATGGGCTGACCAGGGAGAAGAGCTGCGGAGATGAATGACTGGCTGAGGGCCTGGTGTCAGAGGGAAAACTTTGGCTGTGTCTCTGTGGGCAAACAGCTGGGAAGCAATCATGCGCCACAGCTGAAGGTCCTGGAGACTTACATAAACAGCGCCTTCACATCACTGCTCTTTGCCACAGCTGTGCTTTGGCTCCGATAATCTCTGTGCCTTCTTCCTGCTTCCCTCCGACTAGACCCTGCCTTGCTGCAGCCTGCAACCTTTCTGTTGTTCCTGTGCCTCCTCCAAGTAGACCCACCCTTCTCCTTCTGCTCCTACCTTTGCTGCAATGACTCACCCAGAAAACCTACCTCAGAATTGTGCTCAAACTCTCTCTGTGAGATCTGCCTGCTCTGCTCCGGGCTTCGGCCTGGGACTGCTGACTCGCCTCAGCCTCTGCCCCTTTAGCAAAGCTCCGGATGGACTCTGCCTGAGCTTGTGCCCTGGGCCCATCCTTCTGCCCATCCCCAAGCTGCCCACGGCCTGGCCCTCACATGGCTGTTCTCATGTACTTGGCAGTGAGCGCTGCCCAAGTCCCAACAAAGGTAGTGGGAACTAAACTGGGATTTCTGCTTGCAAGTCTCTGCCACGCTCTGTTTTTCTAGCACATGCAGAAACATAACTTGGATGCTCCCTTCCCGGGACTTTAAGAGAAACAGGAAGAGGATCCAAGCTTACAGAGTTGGATCCAAGCCATCACTTACAGGCCAGTAGCTGTAGCCAAAAATGCCATTTCCCTTTCACAGGAACCTGGGTACACTACTGGTGTGGCAGCAGAGGCAGAAGAAGGGAGCTACAAAATCAAATGAGTGAAATTACTAAAAATTTGCTTCCCTAAAGATACACATTTTGCAAGTTTTGTTAGTTCAGTCCTGCAGGTTTGCATGCCACTTCCCATCTGCTGTGCTGAATGGAACTCCATCCTGGACTTCGCAGTCAAGAGAGCAGATGGAAGTTGAAGGAGCCTGATTAGCTTAACAAACGCCATTTGCTTTTTGTAAAACTGCTTCCGTCAGAGAGGAAAAGAAAAGAATGTTGATAAAGGGAGACAAGGAAGTAGTGAGTGAAGAAGACCCCCTATGCAAGGTCTGGCATGCAGTGATCACACTGCCCCTGTGAAGGGATTGGACGTAGATGAGTGCCTGCTCGAGGCCTGGCCTGCAGCGGGCGTGCAGACCCCGAAAGGGGATTGGGGGAAGGGCCAGGCAGACCCCGCGAGGGGGTTGGGTGAAGAAGCAATGGGGCGAGATTGCGTGAAAGAAGGGAAAAGTATAAGGAGGGTCAGTTGGAGGAAGGTGTGTGTGTCGCTCCCTGCCTGTGTGTGGGGAGCGAACTCCCGGTTGCTTTGCTCAGCTGAATAAAGAAACTGAACGACTCTCTGCCTGACTGAACCTCATTGGTGCCTGGTTTGGTGGGCCTGTGGTCACCTGGCTAGCCGGGACACCTCCAAGTTTTCTTTCTAAAACCTGGGGTGGGGTACACAGAAGAAGCAAGTGCCTGGAAGAGAAACACGAGGATGTTTTGAGCAGCCCCTGTGATTATCCATGAAGTGCCTGTAAGGATTCGGTCCTCTAACAAGCGGTTGCAATGTGGAAATGCAGCACTTCACCACATTCATTCATTTCACTGGGGGCATTTCTACTCTGTCCTATACAAAAGTCTCAGGATGGCGATACAATACTGTACAGTGGCAGCACACAAAAATAGAATATAAATATCGAATGAAGCCAACATTAAAAAGCACAGTCAATCCTTCAAAAGCAGGGAAAAGAAAACACGTTTGGCCTTGCGCCAGGCCCACCTCTCTGGGAAGCAGCTTTCAGAGCCAGGGCGCTACCTCGGAAAAGGCCCTTCTCCAGGCAGCCGCTCGCTGGTCTCCTTCACTGGGGGCTCCCGAAGGAGGAACTCAGAGACAGATCTTGGGGCAGGGGCAGGTGCGCCCGGAGGGCGACTCATCCTCTGTGGGGCTAGCGGGCAGACTTCGAGTACAGGATGGCTTGTGCCCGTGTGTGCACCTGCCAGGAGGCAGAGCATTGGCTGTGGGTGCCTGGCCGGATCTCTCTGCCGAGGCCGAGTGCAGGCAGAGCTAGCGGCATGCTGTCTGTACAGCAGGTGTGCCAGCCATCCAGCATGGACAGAGATCAAAGCAGCTGGGCAGGCTCAAGAAAAGGGGGAGGCCTGGCTATGCAAGTGGGAGGTGAGCTAGAAAACACTTGCCCTGGAAGATCTGTCTTGGGTCATCGTCAGTGCATGTTGAGTGTTGTTGTTGCTAGTTGTGAAGTCATGTCCGACCCATCGCGACCCCGTGGACAACGTTTCTTCAGGCCTTCCTGTCCTTCATCATCCCCCGGAGTCCACTCAAGCTCACACCAACTGCTTCAGTGACTCCATCCAGCCACCTCATCCTCTGCCGTCCCCTCCTTCTTTTGCCATCTATTGTTCCCAGCATCAGGCTCTTCTCCAGAGAGTCCTTCCTTCTCATTAGGTGGCCAAAGTATTTGAGTTTCATCTTCAGGATCTGGCCTTCTAAAGAGCAATCGGGATTGATCTCCTCTAGGACTGACTGGTTTGATCGCCTTGCAGTCCAAGGAACTCGCAGGAGTCTCTGCCAGCACCATAATTCAAAGGCCTCAATTCTTCAGCGCTCAGCCTTCCTTATGGTCCAACTTTCGCAGCTATACATTGCAACTGGGAAAACCATAGCCTTGACTATACGCACTGTTGTTGGCAGAGTGATGTATCTGGTTTTCAGTATGCTGTCCAGATTTGCCACAGCTTTCCTCCCCAGGAGCAAGCGTCTTTTAATTTCTTGGCTGCAGCCCTCATCTGTGGTGATCTTGGAGCCCAGGAAAATAAAATCTGTCATAACCTCCATTTCTTCCCCATCTATTTGCCAGGAAGTGAGAGGACCGGATGCCATGATCTTAGTTTTCTTGATGTTGAGTTTCAAGCCAAATTTGCACTCTCCTCCTTCACCCTCATCAAAAGGTTCCTTAGTTCCTCTTCAATTTCTGCCATTAGAGAAGGCACTGGAGAAGGAAATGGCAACCCACTCCAGTATCCTTGGCATGAAAACCCCATGGACAGTACCAAAAGGAGGTTTTGCTTAGTCTGGATCCAACAAAATTTAACTACCCGGAGCATTACTTAAAATGCAACAAATAAAGAAATAGATGCCATGAAAATCTCCCTTAACAGAAAAGTCAAGCCTCACACTCCTCTGCCTGACAGCTGATTTTCTGTGTGTGTGAATGGAGCTGTTTTCTTAAAATGTAAGTTAATTGTAAGTAAATAGGCAAACCACCTGCAGTGCGAAGAAACATAGAAACAGAGCGAGTCAGAAGGGGCCTCCCGGGTCATCTAGTCTGACCCCTGGCTCCAGCCAGCTCCACTCATGACATGCCCACCATGTGCATGTCCAGCCTATCCTTGAACAAGAGGTGGATTTAGAAGTACGCCATTTATTGTTTTGTATAGGCAAGCCTTCCAAGGAAGGATTTGGTATGTTCTAAGGGTAGCTCTGGGAGAGAGACCTGCTGGAAAATATTCTCATCTGGTATGGCCCACAATTCTGAAGCATCTTTTCCATGGGCTACAGAGAAGCCATGGAACAATGAAGCCAAGACAAGTCCAGCAGTTCAGCAAATGGTGTTACAGAACAATACAAACATGAGGTCACAGTACATGAGGGCAATTATGATCTTATAGGAATTATGGAAACTTGGTGGGATGACTCACATGACTGGAACTCTACAATTGATGGATATAATGAATTATATCCTAAGCGTCCTCTCCCGCCGGGCAGAGCCCATTCTTCCCCTTGGTATGCATCTGAATTGTGGGCGATGAAGCAGGCTGGGAGATGTCTAGAGCGTAGGTGGAGGAGATCACGGGATGAATCTGACCAAACACACTTAAGAGCCCATTATCGGGCCTATGCTATGGTGGTGAAGGCAGCGAAAAAAAAATTCTTTTCCACTTCCATTGCCTCCTCTAAATGCCGTCTGGTGGAGTTTTTTCAGGTGGTACAAGGGCTAATCCATCCTGGCCCTAAGAAAGATCTGGTTCCACCCTCGAAGACCCGCTGTGACAACTTTGCCCAGCGTTTCAGGGAGAAAATCGCTCAGATTTGTCATGAGCTTGACTCCACTAATGTTTCAGAGGTTTCTGGGGAGATATCAATGCTGCTGTCTGGTCCAACATTAATGGATGAATTTCAGTTATTGTGGCCTGATGATGTGGACAAGGTGCTTGGACGAGTACGTCCCACCACTTGCCTATTGAACCTTTGCCCATCTTGGTTAATTATCAACGCCAAGCACGGGATTGGGTCCTGGATCTTGGAAGTAGCTAACACTTCACTGAGGGAGGGTTGCATACCTGCCCCTTTAAAGGAGGCGGTAGTCTGACCGGTCCTGAAGAAAGTGTCACTGGATCCAGAGATGGCCACTAATTATAGACCACTGGTCAACATCCCGTTTCTGGGCAAGGTGTTGGAGCGGGTGGTGGCGGGACAACTCCAAGCACTCTTGGATGAAACTGATTATCTGGACCCATTTCAGTCTGGCTTCAGACCCGGGTACGGTACTGAATCTGCATTGGTTGCCCTGAATGATGACCTGTGCAGGGAGAAGGACAGGGGGAGTGCGTCCCTGTTGGTTCTCCTGGACCTCTCAGCAGCTTTCAATACCATCGACCATGGTATCCTTCTGGATAGGCTAGTGGGATTGGGGGTCGAAGGCACTGCTTTGCAGTAGTTCCGCTCCTATCTCAATGGCTGATTCCAGAAGGTGGTCTTGGGGGACTATGGCTCTGCGTCGTGGCAGCTATGCCATGGAGTACTGCAGGGATCCATTTTGTCCCCTTTGCTGTTTAACGTCTACATGAAACCGCTGGGAGAGGTCATCAGGAGGTGTGGGCTGCGGAGTCATCAGTACGCTGATGATACCCAGCTCTACCTCTCGTTCTCCACCAATCCAGGTGAGACACTGGCTGTGCTGAACCGGTGCCTGGCCGAGGTAATGGGCTGGATGAGGGCCAATAAACTGAAGCTCAATTCAGACAAGACAGAGGTCCTGTTGGTTGGCAGATTGGGTTTCAGGGAAGGGGAATTGAACTTAGTCCTGAATGGGGTAGCACTCCCTCTTAGAGACAAGGTCTGCAGCTTGGGAGTGCTCCTCGAACCAGAGCTTTCACTGGAAGCTCTGGTGACAGTGGTGGCGAGGAGTACTTTCTTTCAGCTTTGGCTGATCCTTCAGCTGCGTCCCTACCTGTAGGACGATTGCCTGGCAACAGTGACACATGCATTGGTGACTTCCCGACTTGACTTCTGTAATGCGGTCTATGTGGGGCTGCCCTTGAAGATGGTCCGGATACTTCAATTGGTTCAAAATATAGCTGCCAGGCTGCTGACGGGGACTGGGTGTTATGTTCACATGACTCCAGTTCTCCGTCAGCTTCACTGGCTCCGCATTGAAGTCCAGGCCCAATTCAAGGTGTTGGTTATTACCTATAAAGCCCTTGACGGCTTAGGTCCTGGTTACCTGAAGGAGCACTTACGTCCATATATGCCCACCCGCCCCTTGAGATCAGCGGGAGAGGCCCTTCTCCGGGAACCCTCTGTGAAGGAAATTAGGAGGGTGATTACTCGGAGGAGGGCTTTCTCTGCGGTGGCGTCCAATCTATGGAATGCGCTCCCCAGAGAGGTCCGCCTGGCGCCGTCATTATTTGTTTTTCGACGCCAGGCGAAGAACTTTTTATTCAAGCGTTATTTTAATTGTTAATGTTATTTATTATTTTATCTTTTGGCCAGGGCGACTTAAATTAGTCTTAAATTATACTGTTTTATATCATGTTATTTATGTTATTTATGATTGTGAGTCGCCCTGAGGCTTCAGTGAATGGAGCAGCATAGAAGTTCCCTAAATAAATAATAAATAAATATAACCTGTTCAAGAAAAATAGGACAAAAGGGGAGGTAGAGTTGCACTGTATGTATATCTGCACAGAAATACAAGAAGAGGAACTTAGTAGCCCCATCGAAAGGATGTGGCTTAATTTAAAGAGAGAAGAAAGAAAGAAAGAAAGAAAGAAAGAAAGAAAGAAAGAAAGAAAGAAAGAAACCTAGTGATTGGCATCTATTACCGCCCACCCAGTCAAAAAGAGGACAAGGATGCAACCTTCGAAAAGCAACTTGCCGGCATTTCCAAGAAGAACGATGGAGTCATCATGGGGGACTTCAATTCCCCTGATACATGCTGGGAGACAGATTCTGCCAAGGATGGCCCCTCCAAGAGATTCCTGACATGCGTTGCTGACAACTTTCTCCAGCAGAAAGTAGAGGAAGGTATGAGAGGATCAGCTGCCCTCGATTTAATGCTAACCAGGGATGGCCTGGTGGACAAAACAACAGCCAGGGAACTCTTGGGGAGAGTGACCATGCAATACTTGAATTCTCAATTATGAGGGAGACAAAGGGTAACTGGAGCCAAAAAGCATCCTGGACTTCAAGAAAGTAGACTTCAACAAAATCAGAAAAATGGTAAGTGAGGTGTCATGGCAGCACACCCTTAAGGGAAAAGGAGTCCAAGAAGGGTGGGAAATCTTGAAAAAGAAGATTCTCCAAGCACAACTACAAACAATTCCATCAAGAAAAAAGTGTAGAAGTCCATGAAAAAGTTAATTGATAGCCTGAAAGAAAAAAAGAATATGTACAGGAAGTGGGCTGGGCCACAAAGGAAGAATATAAACAAATAGTAAGTAATTGCAAGGACAGCATCAGGAAGGCTAAAGCAGGAAATGAACTGAGACAAGAAAGGGATGCGAAGAATAAGAAGAAAGTCTTGTTCTTCAGAGACATCCAGAACAGAAGACTTGAGAAAGAGAAGGGGGTCCAGCTACATAAAGTGGATGGTAGAGTGATAACAGATGACAAGGAAGAGGCAGAGGCGCTCAATTACTACTTCGCCTCCGTCTTCTCCTGCAAGAAAATCTACAACCAAGAGGAAGTACAAGCTGGAAGTACGAGATGGCAGCCCAAGATCGACAGACAAATGGTCAAGAAAAACCTAGATGGAATAAACACATTCAGATCTCCAGGGCCCAATGAACTCCATTCCAGAGTCATAAAGGAGTTAAAGGAGGAACTCTCAGAAGCACTGGCTATCATCTTCGATAAATCTTGGAAAACAGGAGAAGTGCCAGACGGCTGGAGAAGGGCTACCATTGTGCCTGTCTTCAAAAAGGGGGGAAAAGGTGAACCTGGGAGCTACAGACCAGTTAGTCTGACATCAATCCCTGGAAAAATTCTGGAGCAAATTATTTAAAAATCAGTCTGCAAGCATCTTGAAGAAAATGCAGTGCTTAGTTTATCAAAAATAAATCCTGTCAGACTAATTTAATCTCATGTTTTGACTGGATGACCTCCCAAATGGACAAAGGGAACACTATGGACATAATTTACCTAGCCCAGGGGTCAGCAACCTTTAACACTCAAAGAGCCATTTGGACCCATTTCCCACAGAAAAGAAAACACGGGGAGCCACAAAACCCTTTTGACATCTAAAATGATGATAACAATGCATATATCGTTATTTACCTTTATGCTATGTATAAAAAACCTATAGTGTGTTGCATTTATGAAATCAATGAACTGCTACAGAGAAAACAAATTTTTATTTCTGCATGCAACAAAAACATTTTGAACTCTGAAAAAAAAGATGCTGGGTTGAAAGTTACTTTCAAATAAAATACTCAATGTCTATCTGAGTCCGCCTCGTATTTATGAAAAAAAAGCCGAACTTCTATTATCCACTGGCAGCAAACCAAACATGCCGTCTGCTTCTGTGTGCCCTCATCCTTTTATCACGTGGTGAAATATTGAACAAACATCCCTCTCCCAATGTAATAATGTTGCTGGAATTTTTATAAGGCTCTTCTTAAAACAAGGAAGTTCATCTATATCTTCATTGTGATTTAGCTGCAGCTCTTGTTCAGTCACTAAAAACTGTTATTTTTAATCTTACGTTATAAACTAGTAGGACTCCTTTCACATATTTTGAATAGGAGAACAGCTTCCTGCAGAGTCAAAGTCAGTGCTAAAGGGCTGCATGCATTAAACAGCAAACCCCATAAGTTCATCAGCAGTAAAAGCAAATGAATCTACCCATGTACCATTAAATGTTTGGTTTTCTTCAGAAACTTTTATTTGCTTCGATTTATCCATGGTTGGGCTGGGGGCTGGTGAGGGGGGAACTCAGGAAATCCAAGCAGGTCCCAGATATAGGTGTGTTTAGTGACTGATTAGCAGAAAAACAGTCAAGTGCTATGAATTGTGACAGGTCCCAAGCGCAGCTTTTAACATTCAGAAGGAGATTACATTGCACAAAGGGAATCTTTTCAGCAGCATGTGTGTAACATGCTTTTGTGTAACATGAGAGCCTGCAGGAAGCTTGTTTATCAGAGGAATGTAGCGCTGTGTTGCTGAGTGGAGCTTTGAGCAGATCAGCGGCTGTGCCGGGCGGGTGTTTTGAGCGACGGAGCTGCAGCAGAGGGGTTCAAGAGGCACGTGCGGCTCTGGAACCGTGGGTTGCTGACCCCTGACCTAGACTTTAGCAAAGCTTTTGACAAATTACCACACAGCATTCTGATAAGCAAATGAGCAAAAAGTGGACTAGATAGAAAAACAATTAGGTGGATCCAAAATTGAATTGGCTGCTGAATTGGACACAAAGAGTATTCATCAACAGCACCTTTTCAGATTGGATGGAGGTAACTAGTTGGGGTGCCACAGGACTCAGTCCTGGGCCTAGTGCTCTTCAACGTCTTTATTAATGATTTGGATGAGGAAGTACAAGCAAAGATAATCACATTTGCAGACAATACAAAACTGGGTGGAATAGTGAACACCCTAGAAGGCAAAATGAAGATCCAGGGCAATCTTGATACACTTGAACACTCGCCTGAAAGCAACAGAATGAGGTTCAAGAAGGGCAAGCGCAATCCCTCCACCTAGAAAAAGAAATCAAAGGCATTGATACAAGATGGGGAATATGTGACTCAACAGAACTGAAAAGGGAAAAGACCTTGCAGTAATTGTGGACAACAGGCTAAATATGACCCAACAATGTGATGCAGCTACAAAAATGGCAAATGCTATTTTGGGATGCATTAACAGAAGTATTACTTCCAAATCACAAGATGTGGTAGTTCCCCTATGCTCCTCACTAGTCAGACCTCATCTGGAATACTGTGTCCAGTTCTGGGCACCAAGATTTAAGGGAGATTTCACAAGGCTAAGGCTGATTATGAGCTGAGACTTGCCAAGAATATCAAGAGCAACAAAAAGGGCTTCTTTCAGCATGTAAATAGGAAGAGGAAAGGGAGCCAAGTGGTGGGACCACTAAATAAGGAGGAAGGAGATCCAGTGACTGATATGAGGGAACAGGCACAGATGCTAAATGACTATTTTGCCTCTGTGTTCTCCCCAAAGCAGGACAGGGGACATCCGCAGAGGAGATTAGATGAGGCTGGGGATTTAGGGGCACAGATTAGAGTCACCCCCCTTGAAGTCGAGGGGCTCCTCAGGGCATTGGACATTACAAAGGTGCCCCTTTGAAAATTGGGACCACTGATGGCACCCTCCAGTCCTCTGGAACTTCATCCGTTCTCCACAAGGCCTCAAAAATGGAGGCCAGCGGGCATGAGGGAACCCCTGCCAACTCTCTTAAGTACTCTCGGGTATAACCCGTCAGGGCCTGGCGCTTTTGTAATGTCCAGTGCCCTGAGGAGCCCCTCGACTTCTAGGGGGTGACTCCAATCTGTGCCCCTAATGATCCAGGGTTTGGAAACACTGCCCTATGAAGAGTGACTGAGAGAACTGGGCATGTTCAGCCTTGAAAAGAGAAGACTGAGGGGTGGGGGCATGATATCCCTTTATAAGTACCTCAAAGGCTGTCACAAAGAGGATGGTCAAGATCTCTTCTTGCTGATCTCAGAGTGTAGGACACGGAATAATCAATTCAAGCTCGGACAACCCAGATTCAGACTGGACATCAGGAAAAGCTTCCTCACTGTCAGAGCAATGTGACAGTGGAACCAGCTGCCTAGAGAGGTGGTGGGCTCTCCCACACTGGAGACATTCCAGGTGAAACTAGGCAGCCCTCTGAGTGGGATGGTGCAATTTGATATCCTACAACAACAGGAGGTTGGACCTGATGGCCTTCCTGGCCCCTTCCTCTCTACTATTCTATGATCCTCTGATTCTGAAGGAACATTTTCTCATGGAGTAGTGCATTCAGGATTGCCACAATCACATCGTCAATTTTTTAAATTGTATTTTGTTTTTAAATTGTATTTTGTTTATATGGTATTCAAATTTGTATTTTTATATGCTGTCAGCCGCCCTGAGGCTTAAGTGCGAGGGGGCAGCATACAAATTTGTAAAATAAATAAAATAAAATAAAATAAATAAAGTCGTCACCTGGCTTTTCAGGAGACATAGTATGATGTAGCAGTTAAAGAGTTGGAAAAGGCCAGTAGAAAAATGAATTCAAATCTCCTGTCAGCCATAAAGCCTAGTAGGGATGACTGGGCCTGATGCCAATCCACACGGCCAACATTTCAAGTGGCCTGCAGGTGGTTTGAAGACCACTTGGATGGACACTCTGCTCCTGAGCTTAGGCTTCTCCAGACTCAACATGACCTTCCTTGCATCTCACATTGGCCATCACACTAATGTCCACAGTCAATTTACTTATTCCCACAAGACAAGACAAGACAAGACAAGACAAGACAAGACAGTGAAATTTGATCTCGTGCACATGTGAGTATCCTGTCTTGCACATTTCCTGCATTTATCCCCTGACACTTTAAAACTATTAGGAAACACCAGATTGTTGGAAGATAATCAATAAAGAATTGACTCTATTCTTGAGCAACACGATTGCTGCTTGATATGTAGTACGTTTATTCACCACCCGCATTTCTTCTCCCAGCCTGCAAACATACAATTTTGCATGGTCTGCAGAGGAAAAGCCTTATCCACTCAATTCTTGCTAGCAGCTGCAGGCAAGTTTACCTCTTCTGCCTGCTTCGACGGGTGGCTGCGAGTAACTGGGAGCAGGCTTATGGGTGACAGCTCGAGCTGGGCTGGGGTGATGACTGCCAATCCCGTCAAGGGCCCCTACAGGACATGATGCAGGTTCACCCAGCCCGTAAGTCAGAGAATTTTGAGCTTGCTGAAAGGGGCCCAGTGGTGCAAGCGGAAATGATTACAGAGGTTGGTCAACGGAGCACCCAGAACCAGTCCAGCATAGAACAGGTGATACCCTTGGCGGTAGAGCTGATTTTCCCACAGTTTAAGCATCATGCTAAAGTTCCCCATCACACACTCACAAGATGAGGAAGAATCAATATGAGGAATCTCCAGATTGTGCCCTGAATATGGGGGGACGGTGCCCTGTGGGTTGCCATTTCTCTGTAATGCTGCACAAGTTGGGGTATCTACAGAAGAGGAGAAAGGGGTTATCCTTGTGTCTAACATGAGAAAGGCAGCCTTCCTCTGGCTCCTGCACTGGGAGACAAAGCAAATGCAAACATCTCAGAAAACAAGTCGCTTGGCGGGCAAAGGCAAGCAGCCCCCCTTCTGCAGGCTCTTGTTCTCCGGCCTGATGGAACTAGCACAATTAACAGCTGTCAGCTTTGGGTAGGTAGTGACCCCAAAAGCTAATCTGGGATCTCACAGAAGAAAAGGAGGGTGAAAGGACATTCCCTGCTTCCACAGAAGGGGAAGAAAAACGCATGTGAGCGACTGCCCAGCCCCAGCACACGCAGCGAGAGCGTCCCTGGCTTCTCTGCCTGGCCCGGCACCCAAGCACTGATGGCCAGCCGTGTTTCCTGGAGCCTAACAAGGGCTTTTGGAGGGCGAGGAGCATGTGCGGTGCTGACAGTCATAACCAACACACGGGCCTCACTTGTGTGTGCCCCGCTGCCCTTTCGAGTTCTGCTACAACCTTCAGGTGCACCAATCGGCTGGCGCAGGCAGGTGCAAATTGGCTGTGCCGGAGCCTCCCGGAAGAGACTTTCACAAGGCAATCTGGCTTTATTTATTTATTTAAATATTTATATGCCGGCTTTCTTGCATTTGTCACACTGAATCTGGTTCATTATTTCAGGGTAGGCAGACTTGGCATTTGTGGGATCTAATCTTTTTCAGGACCCTGAAAATGACCAACCAAAGCCAACTGTAAAAGTTGTGCACTAATGTCAATATATCTGTGCTATGCTCCATCACCAACAGGTTCTCAAAATAGCCAAAACCCACAGCAGCCAAAGGCCAATGGCTGCATTCAGAATAGCAGAACATGGACTGCTGCTGTGGCACCACACAATGTCCAAGCCACTACAGTAGAAGTGCATATCAAAGCACCAAGAGGCTCTGGGTAGAGAAGAGATGCAAAAAATTATCACCCAAAAGGTATCCAGGTGGCACTGAATGACCTTCTCTGCGGAGGGCATCCCAGAAATGGAGCACAGCCAAGAAAAGGGCCCACCTCCAGGCCTGCTTTGGAGATCGACTCAAGCAGTGTGAGAACATGAAGGAGGGCTCCCCGGGGTCTCTGGGTCTGGGCAGCTGGGCAAGAAAGCACATGGCCCTGGGGCATGGGGGGTTTGAAGCCCTCGCTGGAGATTTGGATCTGCATTTTAGAACAGTAGAGTTGCAAGGGGCCAATAAAGCCACCAGGTCCAATGCCCACGCAGTGTGCCATGCTGTAAAAAAGCTGCTGAATTGTGGCTAAGGACATCTTCTTCCCTGGACTCAGCATCCCCACCTGTGATGGAGCACCACTGAAGAGCAAAGGAGCAGCTCTGCCATCCGGGAGTAAGCCAGCACAGGGCAGGGCCAGTGAGCCACAGTGGTACCGATGCCAGGAGGGGCAGCAAGCAGGGCTGAAACATGAAGTGCCACACAAGGCTGGCATCACACTCATTTGTGCTGTAACTTCCTTGGACCATCCTGAATGTCCCCTCCAGTTTGCTCCATTGGAAGACCCCACATTCTAATGGTAGGATAGTTTTCCTATGCCATTCAAGATTTATGAGACCTATCCTGTCCCTGCCCCCACTGGTTTTGTCCTAAATTTAAAAGCTCCACTCATCCCATCACTTTGGTTACCCCTTCAGGTCCACACTATCCTCTCAGACATGCTGGGAAAGACAATGGAAAGGCTCATAATAGGAAACACTCTGGAAACCCTAGATAAGGGAAGGGAGGTTGGTAGCCACGCAACACGGCTTCCACAAAAACAGGTCCTGCCAGACAAACCTTGTGGAATTCTATGACAAGGTTCTGAGATGACTGGATGGAGGGGATGCAGTGGATGTGGTTTACCTGGATTTCAGCAAGGCCTTTGACAAAGTGCCCCATGAAATCCTGGTGGAGAAACTGAGTTTTGGGATATACCAAAGCACTGTCTGATGGATTAGGGCACGGTTGACTGACCAAAAGCAGAGGGTAACCATTAGTGGGGAATCATCAGGATGGCGGCCAGTGACAAGCGGGGTCCCCCAGGGCTCTGTCCTGGGGACGATCCTGTTTAATCTTTTCATCAACGACATGGAAGAAGGGGTGAACAGTCTGCTGATCAAATTCTCAGACATTACTAAAACTGGAGCAGTGGCCACAACTGAGGAGCAAGTGCTCTCGATCCAAAAGGATCTGGACAGACTATGGAAGTGGGCAGGAGACAACAGGATGGTGTTCAATGTGGATAAGTGCAAGGTCTTGCACTTGGGGCATAGGAATGGGTGTCATAAGTGCAGACTAGGGGACAAGTGGCTGAAGAACAGCACTTGTGAAAGGGACCTCAGGGTGCTGGTTGACCGCAGGCTGAACATGAGCCAGCAGTGTGATGCGGTGGTCAAGAGGGCAAACGCCACCCTTGGTTGCATAGCCAGAAGTGTGGCTTCTAGACCTAGAGAGGTATTACTATGACTCTATACGACTCTGGTATGCCTGCAACTGGAGTACTTTGTTCAGGTCTGGGCTCCACATTGCAGGAAGGATATAGCCAGGGTAGAATCAGTGCAGTGTAGGGCCACAAGGATGGTGGCCGGATTGCAGGGGAAGCCATATGAGGCAAGACTGAGGGAACTGGGTCTCTTCAGCCTGAAGGAGACTCTGAGGGGATCTGTTGATGACATATAGGTATGTGAGGGGGTGCCATTTGGAGGTTGGTAGAGACCTGTTCACCCCTGCAAAGGAGGGTAGGATGTGTTCAAATGAAACAAACCTAAGGAAACCAAGACTCAAGGTGGATGCCAGGAAGCATTTCCTGACAGTTAGGACCCCAAGGGTGTGGAATGGGCTTCCACAGGAGGTGGTTGAGCCCCCATCAGTGAGGGCATTCAAGGATAGGCTGGACATGCACATGGTGGGCATGTCATGAAGTGGAGCTGGGGGTCAGACTAGATGGCCCAGGAGAACCCTTCTGTCTTGCAGGTTTCTGTTTCTATGCTGTGAGCAAAACTGAAAGGGCATTGCAAGCAGAATTCATTGACGAGTGAGAGATGAGCCACGGAAATGCCGCTCTCTGCCCTCCTCGCGGCCCAAATGCTTTCCCTTTCAGAGTCTCTTGGCCCCAGTGAGTCACTCCAGGGGGAGTGGCTGGCAAAGGCCAGCAGTTCCTTGGGTTGGCCTCTTCAGGAGTCCAGGCATGGAAGGCCATCTTGCTGGCCTCGGCTCCTTTGGGGCACCTTGTGCACCCAGGCAGGGGAAAGCCAGGCCCACACCAGCCCAAGGCCTGGCAGCGCTTGGAATGAAACTGGAGATGCTGAGGCACTGCTTCTCCCAGGAGAAGACCCTCCCTGGGCAAGCCCTCTTGCGCCTGCAAGGCATGCCTCAGGAATGCCACAAAGGTCTCAGCCCCTGGCATGTGCCACCGGGGGCTGTTGCCTCACCAAAGCCACGTGGCTGCCGCACAGTCCCAGTGGCCCGCCACGACAGGCTGGACCAACAGCTCCCCACCTCCCGTCAAGCACTGGTGCAATGCTCCCTCAGTCCGAAATTGGATCTGCTGGTTTTCAGTGGCGCTGCACATTAACTTGGTTTTCTGCAATTGGGTTTGCATTGTGCTCCTTTCAAAGTGACACAGCACAGTAGAGCTGTGCTTTTTTCAAGGGCATATTCTGGGCAGGGAGTTGTGCTCATATATTTTCCTGCTTTGTTTTACTTCTCTTTCCAGGTGTGCAGTAATGACTTTGTACTGTAGCTTTTGCTTTCCTGACAAATCTACAGAAATGTGTTCCGCAAGGGCAGGCACTGGGCTCCGCCTGACAAATCATGCCCCCGGCCAAGCAAGATGCTGACTGGCCACTGTGCCAGCGAGAGGCAGAACTCCTGTCACATGAGGGGAAGCGAAAGCGCAAGTCGTTGCTTGGGAAGGGCAGAGAATGGAAAGAGGCCCATTCGGAGTCAGATTCAGCCCCCAGCAGAAACAAGATGGACTCAGATCCCATTTGGAGCCCACAAATGTAGCTGTGCCTGTTCCTGCATCAGGTATCCAACAGGATGGAGGGCCAGGTCAGCCAAGTCCATCTCCCTCTGAGAAGAGAGTTCATGGGCCTGGCTGGAGAGGGCAGAAGGTCTTCAGGTTTCTCCACGGCGCGACTTGCGTGGGGCATTCAGAGCATTGTGCAAGGCTCTCAGGCTCTGCCCCCTGAGCATGTGCAAACTGTTCTGGGATTGAGGGCCACAAGGCAGTCTGGTGGAACTGGTGCTGGGGATCTGGGTCTGCATGGAGATAGTACATCTCCATGCAGAGTTGTAACCCCCGAGGGTGTGGAATGGGCTTCCACGGGAGGTGGTTGAGGCCCCATCGGTGAGGGTGTTCAAGGATTGGTTAGACATGCACATGGTGGGCATGTCATGAGTGGAGTCAGCTGGAGCCAGGGGTCAGACTAGATGGCCCAAGAGACCCCTTCTGACTCGCTGTTTCTGTTACATGATATAGAAAGACAGGTCAGCGTTTGCTGTTTGTGGGCAGATCCGGAGCGCAGCTTTAGAGCCGCCCCATGGATGCTGTCCTGCCATGCTGCCTCTTTCTGGTGGCCACTGGCCTGTGCTGGCCATGCAACTGTCAACTTCCACCCCTGCTGCCTCCTCAGTGGCACAGCAGCACCATGCATCACGTCTCCTTCTTTCCCTGCATAGAACGGTGTGGGAAATCGCAGGAGGATGCATTTTAGCAGACGCCGCCAGTGGTGCGTGCAAGCCTCTTGCACCTTCCTGGCATCAAATAGCTGGACTAGGAGTTCAACCAAGGCCACAGCAAGCTGCTGTCAAAACTTGCTGGTGTTCCAAAAGGCACCTTGAGCAGGCCAAACATCCCCGCAACCTGCCACTGCAAGGCCCTTTTTGCTAGGGACACCCACTTTTGCTGTCCTCCAACAACGAGTGCTCTGAAGATTCGGTGCCTTGTCGGTTGAAGGATGCAGCGCCCGCAAGCCCTGGCAGCAAGGAGGCAGGGGAAGGCTCCTGCTGACCTCTCAGAGGCAGCTGGGAGTCGCTTTATGGGGAGCAGTCAAACAGAACCCACATCCGAAATGCGGCCCTTGAGCCCTGCATGGGGCTGGCAGCCTGCACTGGGCGGCTGGCTGACTGGAGGGTGGCGCTGTCCCATGCAGCCAGGCAAGGAGCAGGGGTGAAGCAAGGAGGGTGGCAGCTCTTAGCCTTCCCAGCTTTCATCCACCAGCCTGATAAGACTCCTGGGGACTTTTGCTTTCCACCTCGTGATGCCTTTCATATTAAGGGAGGAGGAGCAGGATGTGCATGCAGGTCATTTCAGTCTGATCTGCTTTAAGTTGCGTGAGAGAACACAGAAACACAGCAAGCCAGAAAGGGGCTCCTGGGCCATCCAGTCTGACCCCTGGCTCCAGCTGACTCTGCTCATGTGATTCCCAAAATGAGTTTTAAAAAGGGCTGGGTTTTTCAAAAAGCGGGTTACAAAGCAGAAGCATTCTTTGCAAAGGGGACAGGAAGCCTCTGTGTGTGTGTGGAATAGGGGAAGTACATGCCCAGTGGCATAAATGCCACTTAGCAAACCCATCGATCAAGCTTCTAACCATCCACTGTGATGTTCTTGGGAGCATTTCAGTAGAGGGCACTCCAGACCGAGAAATCCATCCATGCCACAACCAACATTTTTACTTGGTGGTATTTCAGGCGCTCCGGCACATGAATCACTGCAGCAAACGCACAGAGCCTCATAACTCACTCTGACAGTGGTTGCGTTATACCTGATGCATTTAAATTTGAACAAAATGCAGGTGGCTCCTGCTAACTTACCCAAGAACTGTTTCGCCCACCCCCTTTATTTTTTGAAAAGTCCTGCTTTTGTCTTCATTAGTTCCGAAAACAAAAAGCCCCAGAGGCAAAACTGCTTGTTTCACAGCCCTTTCCAGGCAGCTCATCTTTCAAACGCTATTTTGATTGGGTTCTAAAATGGTGTCCCCTCAGCGATGTCCACCCTCCCATCTCCCTAGTGATTAATACAGCATTTCAGCATTGATCCTTTCTTGTAAGCAGCTTCCCTTGCACTTGAAAAGGGTGGTGCAAAATTAATAGGGCCAAGCCCTCTCATAAATCTGCCCTTTTGCCTACCGGCATGAGCACCTGAGCCACTTTATGAAGCTGGCCAGTTGGGGTGGCAGCAGCAGCAGCCAAGAAAAGCGCATGAGCCACATCCAGTTGTGGCTGAGCAAACAGCACCACTGAACACACCAGGTGTGTGCAAATGGAGGGGGGGGCGGGATCCACTGTGTGGGGCCATTTGGGGCCATCTTGGGTCAAATGAGAAACTGCTAGCAGTGAACAGGAATAATGGGCGCTTCTTTGAGCTTCTGATCATTTCAGAGAATACACCGTGCTTGCGCCAGGCTTGACTACTGGACCCCCAGAAATAACCGAGGTCTCCCCTCCCAGAAATTTTACAGGAAGTCCGAGAATTTAGCCCTGCCACCGTTTTGCCTTCTCTGACAGCAGCCTTACAAAGGCGCTGGGAGAAATAATCCTTTCCAGCTACGCAGCCTGATTTCTTTCCCGAGGGAGATATTGAAAGCTGCAGCCGGGCCTGCAGTACGCAAAGGACACCCCGTGACCCTGAGCCGGGACCCCTCTGCCATGTCACTCTGAGCATGGCTTCCACCCCAGGCAAAAGCTGCACAGGCGGCCTCAGCTTAGGGCTCCTCCGCTCCAGGGCCGGGCTAAAGCGTCCCTGGGGGCCCTTGTCGCACTGCTGCAAAGTACCCCCGGCCGCCGTGAGGGGTTCGGCCCTGCTTAGCGCACAGAGCCTTGTGGCGAAGGTCGGGGTCCGTCTTCCGGAAAGAACTCGCATCTCCTTCGCCGAGCCTTCCGGCCCTCTCCCCCATCTCGGCGAGGGGCAATGACGGCGCCCACGTCGGAAGCGGGCCGCAGCTGGCCGCGCGCGAGTGCACGGCGCCTGTCAGGCTCTCGGTGGGCCCAGGCCGCAGCGGGCCGGCTCGGCCCTTCCGAGTCCCGGCGGCCGGGCTTGCTCCTTAGCGGGCGAAGACCACGCTGTGGCGCCGGGCAGGTCCGTGCGCCCCGCAGCCCCACGGGCCGATCCGCTGGCTGCACGGGGGCGTCTGGGAGGCCGGGCGGCTTCTCGGGCAGGCGGGCCTCGCAGTCCTTGCTCAGCGCCAGCGCTGCCCTCCCGCGGAGCTGCCCGAGCCCGTTCAGGTGCCGTCCCCCGCCGCGCTCCTCGGCAGCCGGGCACGGCGCGGCAGGGCCCAGGCGGCCACGGTGCCGCCCGACTTCTGCCTGGCTGCTGGTTCGGGGCCCCGCGGCTGGCCGAGGTGTCCCCGTCGGAGGTGCCCCTCGTCTCGCGGCCCCGCCAGGAGCGCGCGGCCGCCCTCGGGCCGCTGGCGAGGCCCGGCCCCTTAGTCAGCTCCGCGCTCTCGTGCCTCCGTCCAGCTTTGCGGGGGCGCCCCGAGGCCGCACGGCGAGCCCGGCCCAGCAGCCGCCCCGCGCCCGAGGTGGGCGCGCGGAGCGGGCAGCGCGCACGGCCTTCCTGCCTTCGCGACGCACGTCTCGCACACCCGCCACACACGCCGCGCTCCGGCCCTCCCGCCCGGCCGGCCTGCTCGGGCGCCCGCTCCCCGCGCTTGGGCGCCTCCCAGTTTTCTCCGGCCTGGCACCCTCCTTTCGGGGCTCCCCAGAGCCGGGGGCGCAACCCCTGAAACCCAAGCCCGGCCGGCTGGCACTCTGCACGCGTCCAGAGGGCAGGAGTTCTTCCTGCAACAATCCCGGGTCACGCTTCCGCTCTGCGGCTGCTTTTTGTAAACAGGAAAACTTCGTTTGCACGCGGAGCGTTCTTCAGCCGGCCCGAGATCAGAGCCCGAAGCAGCACGCCGCGCCAAAACCGGCGGAAATGCCTCGTGAAGAGAGGAAGGCGTGCCCTTGAGCATGTGCAGAGTGGCGTTGCCCCAGCCGGTCCCTGTCCGCCGGAGCTTAGGGGGCAGGACTTCCCGGGCAGAAGGCGTGCCTTGCTCTGCGGCTTGAGCCCCGCGCCGCGCGGCCGAGATCTCCTGCCAGGAGGCACCGGGTGCTCCCCCCTCGCGGCGGGGAACCGCTCTCGGGAGCCGCGCGCAGAGCGGGCGGCGGCGGAGGCAGCTCCCGCGGGCTGATCGGGAGCAGCCGGCCGGAGGCTCTGCCCGTCCTTCTCGGGGCTCGGACAGCGAAGGCAGGAGCTCGGGAGGCGCGGCGCTCGAGGCCGGGGAGCCGAGCCGGGCGTGGCAGCGGGGCAGGCGGGGCGCAGCGGCGGCTCCCGGTCGTTTGCTCGCCGCGCCGCCGCCGCCGCCGCCCGAGCCAGTGCGATGTTCCCCGCTGCGCGTGGCGCAGGCAGCCCGGAGTCAGACGCGCCCTCGCCGCCGCCGCCAGCAGCCCCGCGCCTCGCTGTCCGGCGCCCAGTCCCGGCCGCCGCCGCGGCGGAGGTGTAGCGGGCGCCGGAGCCGGAGCCCGGCTGAGGCTCGGCCGCGCCTCGCTCGCCGCCCGCCCAGGATGCTGACCTGCTGCCGCCTCCCGCACCCGCTCCTCCTGCTGCTGGCCCGCGCCCGCGCCCGCGCCCGCTCCGGCTCCCGCGCCGCCGCCGGGCTCTTCCTGGCGCTCTTCTGCCTGCACTCCTGCCACGCCATGCCCCATGTCATCCGCATCGGTGAGTGAGCGGGCGGGCGAGCGGGCGAGGGACGGGGCGGCGGGCGGGCGGCCGGGCGCGGGACGCTCGTTTTGCGGGGCGGCGATGGCGGGCCGCCGCGCCCCGGGCGCGCCTCCAGCGCAGGGCTGGACCGCCGGCAGAGCGGAGCTCGGCGCGTCGCCCCGGAGACGCGGGCAGGACGCGGCACCGAGGCGGCCTCGGGGAAGGTCGCGCCTGCCATGGAGGGAGCGCGGGCGGGCGCGGCGCGCGGACACGGCGGCTTCTCCGGAGCTGGCGCTGCCGGGGCGGGCGAGGCTCTCCGCGCCCCCACAGCGAGCGCCCGAGCTAGGAAACTTTTGCGGGAAGCGGCCACCGATGTCGCGGCGAACCTGCGCCTCCCCCCCGCCGCCTTTCCCTTTCGTGGCGGTGCGGGAAGCGTGTGCGTGGAGCCAGGGCGGCCGGGAGGCTGCGTTCGCTCCGCGGCTCGAGGAGGCGGCCGCGGCGCTCGGGGGCGGCCGGGGTCGGGATTCCAGTCGTTTCCTGGCCGGCAAGGAGGCGGTCCGTGCCGGGGCTTGCGCCCCGACGCCGCTTTCCAGCAAGCGCCGGGGGGGCCCTCCCGGGACCCCGCCGGATCGGGCCGCCCGGCGCCCCTCCGTTCGTCCCGCTCGCCGTTCAGCGGCTGCAGCGAGCCCAGCCGGCTCGCCCGCGCTTCCTCCCAGCTCGAGGGGCCCCGGGTGCGAATGTTTGAATGTACGACGACGGGAGTTGCAGATGCGAAAACGAGCTCTTGCGTCTTAATTACGGCAAAGATCGCCGAGCCGCCTCCGCCGAGCGGGTGCTTCGCGGCTGTCCCGCTTGATCCCACCCGTTATTGGACCGGGTGCGACGGGGGGCATTTGGCGCCTGCGGGCAGCGCGGGGCACGGGCAGCCCGCCGGCAAGTTCTGCGCGAACCGCGCTGTGGGGGAAAGAGCGGGCGCCGGTCGCGAGCCCCGCTGCATCGGTGCGATGCCCGCCTTCCCACCCTGCTCCGCTCGAGGCAGCTGCCTCTGCGCATGGAGGTTCTCGGGAGCTAGCTTTGTCCTCCCCTGGCACTGGGACAGCTGGCTTGCCTCCCGCGGAGCCGTCTGGCGGCGGGGGCCGCGCGACTTGAGCGCAGTTTGCCGGAGTGGATATGTTGAACCGGACAAAGTGGGGGCGATGCCGGGAATACCGCATTCTGAGCGTCCCTCCAGAATAATGCACAGCTGGGCCTGACCTACTGATAAATCAGAATTCTGTTGGAGGGCCCTGTGTGTGTGCGAGAGCGTGGGGCGAGCGAGCTGAGGACTGCCGGGTGCGTGCCTGCTTCACGGTCCTGTTGCTTTGTGGGTCTGTGGCTCCCTCTGCAAGGTTCAGTCCCAGTTCAACATACTCAGAGCAGACCGTGCGCCGGCGAAACTGTCCAGGCCAGCTGCTTCTCCTGCAGAGCTCTATGGCGTATGAAAAAGAGCAGCAGGAGAGGCTCTGGGGTGATGCTCTGTGCCTGGGGCCTCCAGCCCGTGGGGCCACCTGCCCAGCCTGGGCTGAGATGGCCGCGCTCGCTGAATTCGGCATGGACTGGGGTTCAGCACGGTAGGAAGTGCGGCATTGCTGGGTTGCCTTTGCCTGGCTGACTTCACGTCGGGACAGCCGAGAGTGCAGTCCTGGGGCTGCTGGAGAATCTCCCTGGAGTTCAGGTGCTGTGACATGCAGGTGGCTCAGGAAAGACTCACCTGGGGGCCTCCCCCATGCCCTTCAGCATCCCTGCATGGCTTTGAGGCGGGGGAAGGGACATGGATGGGGAGGAAATTGTGTTCAGTGTGCCTCAGGTGCCTCAGGCAAACGGCTCATCGCAAAATTAACTGGGAGGAGAAAAGATCGTTCGCATCTGGATACATCCCATGTCTGCGCCCAAAGTGCCCAAAGTTGCTCTCATTGACATTTTTATGGTCTGTTGATTTAGCATTGGCTGTAAACACAACTGTTGTTGGTGGATGTTTGATACTCTTGTGGTTGTGCCACCCTTTTTCCTGGGCGGTTTAGGAGGGTGTGATGAGCTTCCTCCTCCTTTGGAGTGGCATTCTTGAGCAGGTGAAAAGGCACCTGAAAGGCTGTGTAGAGAGGATGGAGATGCCGGCTGCTCACAGCCTTCCAGGTCCTACTTTGTGCTTGGACTGATTGTTTGCAGGGCTGTGCTCAGGTGTGGCTGCATCACTGCTGAGTGTCCAGGACAGGCCACCGAACCACGCGGTGCAGAAGAAAGGATTTCATAAATGTTGGTTTGCACATCTGACTTCGTTGGGCTTTTCCTTGGTGCAAATGTCTTAGGTTTTGTTTTTAAAAAATGGTTAGAAAAACATTCACTCACAGCAATTTACTTTTTTTACATTGCCCATGAAGAAAGAATTTGTAGCAACCACACGGGTTGCAGGTTTTAGAAAGATGCCAGCAAAGCTTTTCATTGTTCAACAGCCCCCTTTCCTTTTCAGTCATTCCTTTTCCTGCTTTCTTCGTTTAATTTTGTTGCCACTTCATGTTGAATTAAATCAGATTTTATAATAAACTGTGAGGCAGAAAAGAGTTATAAAACCTTGTTGGGAATCAAATAGAATTGTCTGGTTATACGAGATGATACCAAAAGAGAGGTTGAAAGCCATGCAATTTGTAGGGGGTCTGCATTTTTTTTCTGGAAATGAATTTTTTTCCTGGAAAATGTCTGCATTTTTTTCTGGAAAACATGTTTCTTTCCATTGACAGACAAAAAATCAGCATGTTCATATATTATTTCTGAATTTTAGACAAACCAGTTTAAACCATATCATGTGCAAACTAAGTAAGATCATATTTTTCACTGGAATATCTGTAGATTTTCTAGTGTGATTGTCATGTAATTTTGGACATAACATTTTACAAGTGCAATTGATTATGCCTAGTGCAATGGAATTGCAATCACAGGAACCAGGACAGCAAAGCTTAACAGGGCGACTCTGAAATAATTCAGCTGACTTACTGGAGCATTCACTGGTTTGATCGAGGCAGTGGCCGATAGTGAGCGAATGCTACCGGGCAATGTCGTGCCAGCTGCAGCGGGGGCCTTGCCGTGCTGGCCTGCTCCCCACTCCCAGCTCAGCAGCCTCGCTGAGCCATCCAGGGAGCCTCAGTTTCCCCAGTGCCTCTTCTCAACCTGTGATCACAGACGTCTGGGAAGGAGGCGAAAGGGCTGCTGAAAGGAATGGCAAGGCCCTTTGAATTGCATTAAGCCGTTGGATGTCGCATGCGATATTCTGATAGCTGGGGCAAATAAATCATCTGACAGAAGCACCGATTAATCTTCCACTTCATTGAAATTGGTCAAATATTTGCAAAGTCTAGAGGGGGTTCACATTGGGAAAAAGGTGTTTTGGCCCTGGGTCTAGACGAGGAGCCTTGCATCAACAGGGGTGTGCAGGTGGCTGCTGCCCGCTGTGGCATGTTGGTATTTTGAAAGGAATGTTCCCCACCTTTGTGTGCTCAGGGGGCTTGGACATGAGTGGGGGGAGGGCGGGCACCCTGCCCCAATGCCAGAAAGTCACCCCAGAACGTCGGCACAGCCTGCAGGCGCCCGCCTTTCCTGCATAGAAGCACTGCGCTGCCCTTGCTGGCTGGCGCGCTCTGCAGACTGCCTGCTGGGGAAGGAGCCTCTTTTCTTTGCGTCTGCCAGGGCTGGTGAGGGTGCTTTTGCCATGAGCCGGGACCAGGGCCACGAGGCCAGTTTTGAAACAAATAGGCTGAAATAAACGATGCATTATGCTAATTTGCAACTGAGAAAGGAGGTTGTACCACAATTGTTTGGCTAAAATGCAAGTAATACGGGAGGGAGGCATGTGGGCGGTTGTAGCTGCTGAAATAGAATAGTTCATTGATTATTTTATAGAAATGTGTTGTGAACAAATTCGATTCATAATTATGCTTCCTTGGTAGGGTATTATTCTCAGGACTGCTACTCTCTTTTCTGTTCTTTTTTAGAGATGTTATTTTCAGTCTCTCCTCCCTTCAAGGGAATTTAACAGCCTTCCTCCTCTTCATATCCCCAACGATAATTTCACCATGGAAAACTACAGCATTTAATTGCAACCATTTGATACTGTTCTGCGATCCAGTGGGGCAAAAAAGATCCATAGATAATTGTGATTTGAATGCGTTCAGTCGCTTGGAGGAAATCTCACAGGTGGGGGCTGAAGGAAATGATGGATGGTGAAAGCAGGCCTCCGGGGAGCATGGCCCAGAGCTCAACAGGTTCAAAGGCAAGTGAGAGCCTGCACTGCGCTGGCTGTTACCTGGTAGGAGGCCTTGGATGGCAAGCACCCCCCTTCTCTCATGTAAGAAGGATGCCCCACGTTCCTGGCTGTTTTGCGCAAGGCCATTCCTAATTCTGCACACAGGAGGATCCTCCAAAGACCTGCTTGTTTGCTCAGTCGTCCTTGCAGTGTTTAATTCAATCGCTGTCGGAGGTGCAAAGAAGGGCTGCAGTGTTGTCCCACTGTAAACCTGGATTAATGCCTCGAAAGACAATAACTTGGCTCCAAATTAGTGGAAACATAATTGAAAATCAATGCTATTGAAGCAAAACTGGTCTGGAAATGTTTGCAAGATCAGGGGTGATCTTGTCAGGATAATTCCATAGGATTAGGATGCAGAGGCTGTGGGACCTGAACATTTTTTTGTGTGCAAGCCAGACCGCGCACAGTACTTTCTTTCCGAAGCACTGATTTGATGTGTCACCTCAGCCAAACGGGCCACGATGCCTGTATCTGAGTTTGTGTCTTGGTGAGTGTAAAACAATGAGCGGAGGACCCTTGAGGTGTTGGCGGCTGCTGATGTGATAAAGCTTAGCTATACAGGAGCAGACACAAACTGAATGAAGATCAATATGCCCCCCCCACCCAAGGCTTCCCCTCCTCACACAAAGCAAATAGCTTCAGACGAGTGGTTTCTTGCCACCTGGGAATGGAGCAACCAAGTTAGAAAACATTAACTTGAGGAGCTGTCCCTGCCAGCTCAGACATTCCAAGTGCCTTTAAAAAACCCCTTTTAATCACAGAGATGGAAGCAAATGGAACAAAGCGGATGTCTGTCGTCTGCAGGCCAGTCAGAAAGCCCAGGCTGGCCCTGAAGCACCCACCACTGTGCACCCCGGGTACTGGCGAGTGGGAGGGGGACAATGTTTGAGGAACAGCCGATACTGGCATGGGAACGAGGGGGCCCCGGTGTGCAGATGCTACTTTGGAGGGCGCTGCTGGCAAAGCCGCACCAGGGGTTGCCTGTCCGAGTGTCTAGCCAAGGGTTAGGCAAGGGCCTGGCAGGGTGTCCATGCAAGAGGACTCCCACCCCATCTCTCCCCCCCCCCGCCCCCGTACATCTCTCCTGCATATCTCAGCCATCTCCATTCAATTTGTTAGAAGAGAACTTGTTTTGGAAAAGAGATTCCAAGGAGGAGAAGATCCTGGAGAAATGCTGGTGGGTTGGACTTGGGCTTTGTAGACTTCCCTTTCTTATGGGGGGGGGGCGCTGCTCCTTTCATCTTTCCCTTCCCTTCTGCAGGCTGCCTGAAGCCTCCTTAGCTTCCTGCCCTTCCATTCAACCCCAGGGCAGGGCTGCATGGAGAAACTCCTCCCTTGGGGTATTTCTGATCAGTAGAGGCAGTCTGGGAGGCTGCAGAGCAATGGTGAGAGCTGCAATGGAAAGCAAGCATCAGGGTGGCCAGGCCAGCTCCAAAACACCCCCAGGAGAAGGCTTTCAAACGCCGATCCCCAGTGCCCTGAGAAGGAGGCAGAAATGGAAGCTTCTTCCACGGGGGAAGAAAGCTTTCAGGAAACTGTGGGGCAGGTTTGGGCTTGGCACTCGTGCCACCGCTTCCCTGGGTCCAAGCACAGCCTTGCCCCTCTCCTGCCTGCTTTGCGGCTTTCCGAAAAGTCGTGGCACTCCATGCATCTGCATTAGGGACAGTTATGTCCCTTGGACACATGATGCTTGGAGAACCCTGGGGGTGAGACCAGGGCTGAGCCAGCGTTCCCCAGCAGACACTTTTCTCAGAAAGGGAAAGATGAGATACTCCTTTTCTTTGCCTGTCTTTTCACCCCAGATATAAAAGGCCACTTTGCAGAAAAGTATTACAAATTGATCTCAGATTTTATTCACTTTTGGGGGTTGTTGTGGTGGTTACCTTTTCTCCTCTCTCCACAATTCTCAACAGTATGGGGCATTGTAGAGAGTACAAAATGGGGACCAGGTTTCCCTGTTAGGTAGCAATGCAAAAAGGATGAGGGGAGGGGAGGGGAGTGTGCTATCAACATGCCAATCCCTTGTCTGTGGGAAACTTGTAGAGAATTCCTCCTCCCCCTGGACAAAAAGCTCTTCCAGCTTCTTGAGAATTTTGAATGCCTGTTCATGCAACCCCTGGGTGGCTCTGAGTGTGCATGCTTGCATGGCGTATCTGTGGGAGAAGGTGTGCCTGCCATCAGCCGCAAAGGGTTCCCAATCAGCTTCAATTTAAAAAGCAGGACTAGAGTAGTGCTGCACATGGGGAGGGAAGTGGAGGAACGGCTGGGTTGGCGGAGTGGCCCTGCACTCTCCCTCTCCTTGCAACCTCCTGGAGAGGTTGGGCGGGGGGGCGTGCAAACCTGCACTCACATCTGCATAAGGTGGGACTGGAAGAGCTCCGAAGGCCCTTCTGTGCTGGCTGTGAATAACCCTTGCCGCTGCTGAAACGGCATCATGTACCTGCGCACATTCAGAGTGATGCCCCAGCGCATAATGGGATTGTGCTGCCAGTGTTCCGCACCGAGCCAAACCCTCGGTGCCCCTCGATGCAGTGCACGCACCGCCTGCTTCCTCCGTCTGCCCCTCCCCATTTGAGGGCTTTCCTCCCAGTTACAGGCTTCGAGTTGCTATGCAGAAATAAGGCCCGCTCCTTGCAACTCGGTCGCCACTCCTCCAGCTGGAGCTGGAGCACTTTTGCTTGGCCTGACTCACACACAGGCTCGGCCACAGGGATCCCGGCCTGTCCTGGGGCAGGGGCGGGTGATGGCCTTCTCCCGCGAGAAGCAGGCGCGCGCTGAAGGCCTGCTGCCATCCTTTTGCAGGGCGCTGTGGCTCTTTGCTCAAGCAGCAGCTTCCTTTCCAATAAGATGCATCAGGCCAGGCGTGACGTTCTGAGGCTCCTCGCTTTGCGCAGGTGCAGATGCAGTTCCTGATTGCTGGCCAGTTCATGCACAGCTTGCTATTCTCCATAGTGGAGCTGGTCCATCTCGAATGCATTCCGGCTGCTCGCTCTCACTTTGCACCTTACTTTCCCGAGGCTGCCTGCCTGCTAGGAGCCCGTTCTCTCCGGAGGAGGTGCTTTATCATGACTCCTGGACAAGCCACACGTTAGTGGCACCCTCTTGCTCACCTCCTGTGGCCCTCTTTAACAGGCAGCTCTCAAGCCCCTGCTACATTCAGAGTGCCAAGTGAGAGGGGCTTGTCTGCTGCAACCTCCACAGCAGCCGCAGAGAGGCAGGGGAGGGATCAGTGGCGGGCCACTGGCAGAGGGCAGTGCATTCCAGTGACGCGCCTCACGTCTCCTAATTTCTGCCCTCTCGCCTGTATCTTTCTGCCCATCTTGGCTGCTGCCAAATGATGGCTCCTGTCGTGCTTGGCAACAATAGTGGCTAGCTTCCGTCCCCTTTCAGAGAAGCATACCTCTGAACAAACATGTATTCCGGTATGTCCTTAAGGAGATGCACAGGAAAACCTGGCCTGCACAGGATGCGTGCAAACCCTCCATCTCCTGTTTTGCCATTGTTCTGCACAACACTGCACAGCCTCCTTTGTATTCGCGTTGGCAGAAAGGTTTAATGCAGGCAACTATATGCAATTCATTTCCTTCATTGCAGTCCCACTCCAAAACAAAGAAATTGCTCTCTTCTCTTCACAAGCAACCCAAACCCTGTGAAACCAAGATAACATCCATAGCGAGGGAAACTGCAGTGCAGACTCTTGAGGAGATGCTGAGACTTCACACTGCAGGCTGGTCGCCCAGCAGAATCCCTGCGGGGCCAAAGGGGTGTTGCTGTTGGCAAGGGACGAGGTTTCTTCCTGAAACTCTTTGTCTTCTGCGCAGGCAGCATGCAGCCCCCGGGCACCGCTGCCCTTCAGAGAATGACCTCTTTCCAGCTCCCTGTGCCCTGCGTGTGCCTGGCTATGTGCCCACACTCTGCACAAGTCCCGGGGTGCGTCCTGTCCACATGGACTGCACTCCTGGTGGGTGGGAGAGGCCCCCAGCTGGTGATGCTCCAGGGGCACTGGTGGCTCGGTGGCTTTCCTGACTGCAGATGAGCAGCTGGTGTGGCGGCTGGCCGGGTCCATGCCAGCGCAGTCTGGGTGCTGGGCATTCTGGCTGCCATGGAGACGGGTTGAGTGCTGCTGTGACTTGGCTGCTTGGCGAGATCCCAGCTGACCACTCACAGCTCTCTCCGCAGCTCAGGGAATGCCAGTCTGCGGAGTAAAGCGGTTGCAGCAGGTGCCTGCAGGCCACTGCCCCACTGCCTGCCTCCTGACTACGCCTGGCACAGGCCAGCGCTTCTACGGTCCGCTGGCCCCAGGGACTGGGGCTTCGCTGGGAGCAGGCATGGGGACATGTGAGGGGCTTCTAAGTCAGGACCGGGTGTCCCAGGCAAGGGAGGGCGCACAGCCGTGTCCGATGGGAGCACCCACGCAGTCAAGTCCTTCACGCGGTTGCCACTGCAACTGGTCACTGCAGCTCCTGATGTTGGTCATTGGCTTGCCCTTCAGGAGGTCAGCCAAGGGAATGCCTTGCAGCCAGACCCGTGGAGAGCCCTGTGCAAGCCTTGATCCTGGGGGCCAGATGCCTGCTCTCTCCTCTGCTCTTTAAAATCAAGCCCTGGTCATTGGAGTTATGCACAAGCCACCCTTTCTTCTGAAGTATCAAGGAGACAACTGCCCGTGGAGCTAGCCCTCCACACTGGATTCATTTCCTGAATCCTGCCACTGTCAGCACTGTTCAGTCTTGATGCCAATATACTTTTACAGATGCCAAATTCCTCTTGGGAATCGCAGCAAGTGGTTGCTGCCTCCTGCCATGTATGTAACTTGGGAAAGATGTAGCCTCCCCGGCTCATGCCAAGATGGACAAAAGAGAGATTATTCCCAAATGACAAGCTCAGAAAGGACAAAGCAGGAAACCGGGTGGATCAGGAAGAGCGCACAAATAAAGGCCGGATGCTAGACATGCATTTCCCAGTTTAACGCACAGAAGGTGGCCATCTGATGTCACTTGCAATAAGACCATCTCGAAAACAGAATAAGCCACACATTAAGCCAAGCCAGGGGAATTTAACGGATCCTGACATTAGGCTTGCCTGTTACCATTTTGCGAGGAATTTCGAGCATGTGGGAAACCACTGGCGGAGGCCCTGTTATTGCAGCATCAGCTCAACCTGTTGGAGATTCTCCTAATTTAGAGAGGGCTACACCTTAGGGATGCAGGTGGTGCAGTGGTTTAAACCGCTGCGCTGCTGGGCTGGTTGATTGAAAGGTCGCTGGTTCGAATTTGCACAACAGGGCGAGTTCCCGTTGCTCCGTCTCAGCTCCTGCCAGCCTTGCAGTTCGAAAGCATGCAAATGCAAGTAGATAAAAAGGTGCCACTTCGGTGGGCAGGTAACAGCGTTCCGTGCACTTGGGTGTTTAGTCATGCCGGCCACATGACCACGGAGACTGTCTGCGGATAAACACTGGCTCCCTCGGCCAGGAAATGGAGGTGAGCACCGCCCCCTAGAGTCAGGCATGCCTGGACGTAATGTCAAGGGGAAACCTTTACCTTTACCTTTACACCTTAGCAATTTGTGCCAGGAGTAGCCCATTAGCCAAGGGTAGGAACACAGTGTCTTGTGGTTCATTATCAGAAGGAATGAGGCATAAGGCCTTGCTGTACAGGTGTGCATTTCATAGAATCATGGAATGGAGAGCCAGTGTGGTGCAGTGGTTAAGAGCATGGAACTGGGACTCAGATGATCTGGGTTCTAGTCCCTGCTCGGCCATGGAGCCAACTGGGTGACTTTGGGCCAGTCACAGACTCTCAGCCCAACCTACCTCACAGGGTTGTTGTTGTGGGGATAAGATGGAGGAGGAGATGTAAGCTGCCTTGAGCCCTTTGTAGGAGAAAGGCAGGATATAAATCGAAAAAAATAAATAATAATGGTAGAGCTGGAAGAGGCCAGACGGTCATCAAGCTCCACTCCTGCAGGACTCCAAGCTGAAGCATCCCTGACAGAGGGCTGTCCAGCTGCCTCCTGAATGCCCCTGTGTGGGAGAGCCCACCACCTCCAGAGGTCATGGGCTCCATTGTTGCACTGCTTTGACAATTCAGGCAGTTTTTCCTGATGGCCAGCCCAAATCACTCTGGGATGCTTGAAAAGAGATCCTGGCCCCCCTTTCAAGTATTTGAACGTGCTATCACCTCTCCCCAGGGAGCTTCTCTTCTCAGGGCTAAACATGCCCAGTTCTTTCAATCTGTCCTCATGGGGCTTTGCTTCCCCTCCACCACAGATCATCCTTGTTGCCCTCCTTTGAACCTTCTCCAGTTTGCCTGCAACTTTCTTGAAAGGTGGAGCCCAGAACTAGCCAGAGTATTGAGGAGGGGGCCTAACTGGTGCTGAATGGAAGGAAATGAGGACCTCAAGTGAGTTGGAAGTTGCACTTCTGTTCATGCAGCCCAATACAGTATTTCCATTTTTTACAGGCACATCGCACTGTTGGCTCAGATTCAGCTTGTGATCTGCACCAATTCCAAGATCCTTCTTGCTTGTGTTATTGCTGAGCCAAGTACCTCCCGTCTTGCAACTGTGCCTTGGGTTTCCTTTTCCTGTGTACAGAACTTGGCATTTGTCCCTGCTGCATTGCATTCTGCTGCCTTCAGCCCGACGCTCCAGCCTAAGGGCAACCTGAGCCCTCCTGCAGCCCCCTGGCGCTTCACCTGTTCCCCGATTTCTCACCCATAACCAAGAGTGGCCCTGAAAGTTCCTCTGCCTGTTCCTATTTTACTCTAGGATGAATTTCCTCAGGTTTCTCTTCAGCTGATAAGTTATGCAGAGATAAGGTCAGGTGAGCCTGGCCTGCGGCAAAAGCCGTACAGTGTCAGCCCCCTCACTGGCCCCCCAGAATGAAACCATGGGGCATGACAACGTTATGGGAATTGACCAGCTTCCACTGCTCCTCTCCTTGGCTCCACAATGGGTTATTTGATTTGGGCTGTGAGCCTTTGACTCTCCCTCCTGCCCACCCAGTGTATGGATGGGCCTCATCCCATGCAGAAGGGCGTGCAGCACCGGCATGGGGAGCCTGCCAAGGAGGGGGTGCCCCTGCCTTCCAGATCGCCTCCGGGGTGCCACCCTGGTGCCCCAGCCCTCCTGCTTCCAGGCCCGGCCAGGCAAGGAGCTGCAGCACCACTCCAGGCTGCCGCTGCCAGTGCCGAGACGAGGGCAGCCTGGGGGGGGTGCCCCCAGTCCAGACAGCTTGCAGGCTTGAGGGGCAGGACCCTGGGCAGGGAGAAGGCAGAGGAAAGGTGCCGGGACAGGGAGGGGAGCAGGATGCAGCTGGTTGGGGGGGGCGGTTGTCTGGGAGTTGCATGTGACGGATGGAGAGGGTGACCCAGCAGACTCGGCAGTGAGACCCGTGGGCAAGGGCGAAGGCCAGAGGGGACTGTGGGGGTGCAGTGGGTGCGAGCCGGGAGAGCACTCGCACAGCACTCCCTCCTGAGCACGCACAGAACCTTGCACAGCACTCCTGCCTGAGGCCGCCCAGCCTTTCTGCACCTCCACTTGATGGAAAGTGCCGGGGGTCAGACTAGATGGCCCGGGAGACCCCTTCTGACTCACTCTGTTTCTGTGTTTCTGTGAAAGCAGTGCAGTGGGACCTGCGAGCCGGAGGCCTCTCGCTGTAGGCCAGGCCAGGAGTACTCAGAGCTCGGCACTTCAGACAAATGCAGTGGCACCTCGGCTCACAAGTGCCTCAGTTCACGACCAAATTGGGTCTTAAACAGAAATTTCAGAAAAATGTTGCCTCAGTTCGCAAACTCCGCATTGGGTGACGATCGTGATCGTGCCTGTCTTTCCTGCACGGGCGCAATTGCGGTTGTGCTCGGGGAGGGGGAGATGGCTATGATCGTGCTGCGGGAAGTGGGGGGAGGTGGCCCCCAGCGCGCCTGCCTTCCCTGCATGAGTGCAGCTGTGACTGCATCCGTCTTCCCTGCACGGTTGTGCTCGGGGGTGTCGGGAGGCCGTACCTCACACCCCTAATTACTCACACAGACGCAGGCAATAAAGTTAAAGATCTTTATTCCAAATGACTGCAAGATTTATGTGTACGACAGACAGTGCAGGAGGCACTGCAGGCAGCTCCAAGCAGCACAGCTGCCCCCTCCTTTCTGGCCTCTCTGCAATTTGCTGCGTGGATCTCATCTCTTGGTGCATCCTTCTCTACAGGGGCTGGACAAACTCCTCTCCCTCCTCCTCTCGCTTTGCCTCCCTTCTAATTGGTCCAAGTGTCGAAGTCTCCTCCTCAGCTGGGCATCCTCCATGGCAACCGACTGTCCAGCCTGATTTCCAGGAACTTGCTCAAAAACTTCAGAGTCAGGTGGCAGGGGAGGCGGGGGGGGGGTTGTGTCATGGGCACCAAGTATAAATCTTCCTGTTCTAAAGCCTGACCCTCGCTGAGGGCTTCTGGCTCCCTTTCGTGAGCTAACGCCTCCTCCGAGTCGTTAGGCACGACAGCGGGGTGGGGAGATGGCTGCGGTCGCATTCATATAGAGAAGGCAGGCGCGATCATCCTTGAGGGTGTGGGGAGATGGTAACAGAACAGATTAGCCTTATTTGCATTCAACCTTATGGGGAAATTTGACTTGGGTCATGACCAGTTTGGGTCACGACCTGAGTCCTGGAACAGGTCATGTCCGTGAGCCAAGGTACCACTGTAGATGTGGCCGTGGGCGGGCTGGCCTCGCTTGCCCTCTTGCCCAGCCTGCCTCTGATACACACGGCACACGGGGCAGCTGCGGCTCGCTGAGGGGTGGTGAACAGCATGCGCGGGGAGGCCCTGGTGGGGCCACGCAGTGGGGTACCAGTTCCCGTGCCGAGGCAGCCAGCCTGTGCAGCCCTGTGCCTGCTGCTGTGCTTTCTCCCACCCGGCCAAGCCAGGGCTTCCCGGGGCATCCAGCCCCCGCTGCTCTTGGAGGGCCAGGCTGCTCACAGCTCCAGAGGCAAAGCTGGAGTGCTGACTGGTGGGGAGCCTCCAGCAAGGAACACCCTTCATTCCAGGCAGGAGTGCATTTCTGAGAGATAGCGGGGGACACGAGAAGTGCCAGATGGCTGGCGGAGGGCCAGTGCTGTCTCCCTCTTCAGAAAGGCCCAAAAGGAGGGGCCTGGGAACCATGGAGCAGTCCGTCTCCTGGGGAAATTCGGGAGCAGTTAACTAAGAAGCCAGTGTGCACACACCATGAAGTCAGTGAAATAATTACCAGAAACCAGCTTGGCTTTCTCAAGAACAAGGCTTGCCAGACTAACCTGATCTTAGGTTTTGATTAGGCAGCCTCCTTGGTGGACTGTGGGGATGCTGCAGACATCATATACCTTGACTTCAGCAGAGCTTTTGACACGGAGCCCCCTGACATTCTGATCAGAAAACTCGCTCCAAGGGGGCTAGAGGGAATGGTGCCAGGGGGACCCCTCCAGCTCTGGGTTGTATTTTCATGTGGAGTGGAAATCAGAGTGATGGAGCCTGGGACCCCCCGGTCAGCCTTCCCCACACACAGATTCCAGTTTGGGCTCAGTGAAGACTGCGCTGATGTGGCCGTGGCATGGTGGTCCTTGGGAGCAACCAGGTGGGGCTGAAGCGCCAGCAGCTATTTGTTGCTGGGGAAGCACCTGGTCCGAGGGGGGCCATGCCACTTCCTCACCACCCTGTCCCTGCAGCCACCCGTCCTCCGCCACGGCTGCCTTTCGGCAGTTTGAAGGGGTGGATGTGGGAATCCAGCCTCCCTCCCTGCTGCCAGCAGCACTGTCTCTGAATGTGTCCACGTCCTCCCACAGACGCGAACACAAGAGGCACATGCCACGCAGCAGCTGCCCTCTGGGACAGGTGTGGCTCCCGAAGTCTTTTATTGGGTTTTGCTGACAGAAGCTGCGTGGTTGGCCGGGATACCTTTTGGGAAACTCCGGCGGGTGGTCTGCATCTGTATCCACTTGCAGTCTGCATCATGTGCAGCAGATGGTATCTTTTGCACACTAAATTAAGAGTTCAAAAGGGTCCACCTTGCACACCTGGACATTTCCTTGCCTGCCCACTGCACACTCATATCTGTCTGTGTAGAGCACATGTTTCCTTCTTCCCTCAAACAAATACCCCTCCCCACAAAAAGCCAAGCCAGCTGGTCTGACAGAAGCCAGCCTCACAGCTATGCAGTGAATCACAATTTTGATGCTTGATCCCCATGGTGCTTTCAGTGCCACAGGGATAAATCCAGCCTCTGATGTGTCCCGCAGCCCTTGGGGAACCCCCCCCCCCACTGTTTTCTCCTTCCAGAGCCTTTGGTGCAGGGTTGAACAAAAGCAAAAATGGAGCCATCTTGTGCCCCCATGCCTGCTATGAGACCTGAGACCATGCCAGCGTTTGCGAGGTGAGGTGGAGGTGCACAGTCTCCGGAGGGGTTACTTTATCACTGGGAAAATGTTTCAGTGCATGGGTCTCTGCTGCTTCTTTGGGGGGGTTGTCTTTGGAATCCTGGGATCCTTTGGGAATTTACAAGCACGGGGCAGGTATTCCCACGGCTAAACCACGAAGGGCAGCCCTGAAGGCTGATCCAGAGCTGTGGTAGGCATGCCATGGGGCTGCTTCTCCGCATGCAGTCTCTTTGCCCAGGAGTGGCCTGGGCTGCTCCGCCTCTCGGAGGGTCCTAGCAGAATGCACGGAACGCCGTGCTGCTTTCTGTGCCTGCTGAAGACGTCCTTGTTCCAAGGAGGCTTTTGGACCAGCCGCGGTTTCATCATTCCCCAGTTTTGTCAGCTTGATCTTTTTATTGCTCCCCACCAGGAAATCTGCCTGCCCACGCAGTGTGATACAAACATTGTCAATAGGTAAATACCTGTGCATGGTGTCATGTGTGGCATCATTAGTTGTTGTTCATTATGACTTAACACAGCCAGGTGCCTTTTGGATGCTTCATGTTTCCAGCTATAGCTCCCAGAATTCCCAGCCAGTGGCCACGTAGGCTGTGGCTGATAGGAACTGAAGTCGAAAAGATCTGGAGGGCACTAGACTGGGGAAGGATGCCTGGATCTGCTGTTGCCCACCTGGTGTTGTTCCTGGGGATGCGGTGTGTACCCGCTGGGACCTCCCCAGTTCACTCTCCTCCTCCTCCTCCTCCTCCTCCTCCTCCTTTGACCCGTGCGCAAGGCTTTATGGCTGATTCTCACTAATCCCAAAAGAAGCGAGGCCGGAGGTGCTTTGGAAACATTCCAGAATGGAAGTCATGGTGGCCGTGGTGCTCCAGCTGCTGGCAACCAGATCTGTGGCCCGCCACTGTCGTTCAGGGGGGTCAGCATTTCCTGTCTGTTTTGCTTGGCTGAAGGGTTAGCGAAAATAATGGCACTGTTTGCTCTGTTTTGTTATGCTGCAATATTAATATTGCTTTGGATATTTGATTTTGGAGTGGAAGTATTTCCTTTCCCTGCTGCGAAGCTGTTTTACATTTTGAGTACCTGGCTTCTGGGGCCGGATCCATTTCTTCCAATTAGAGAGAAAGCAAATTGCACACTAAAAGCTGTAACCCAGCCCAATTTGCATCTCATTATCCATAATACTGTCCATTATGAATTCACATTTAATTTTAGTACTTTTTTGGAGGCAACTCTCAGCCTCATTAAATCTTTCTTTCTTTTGAAATACACTGTTGCTCTGCTTTCTCCAACCCAAAATGCTTGTCTCTCGCTTCGTGTCCATGTGTGATGCGAGAGGAGAGAGATGGGCCCACCCACCAGTGATAGGAACCACAGCTTGGACAGTGGTGGGCTGCCATCGTTGTACTCTAAGTTTTAATTAATGCTCCCATCTGCCCAATTTCTTGGACAGTGCTGGCCCAACCAGAGCCTGCGTAGGGCAGGGCAGGGCAGCGCAGGGCAGGCCGAGGCCAGGCCCTTTCTCAGTTTTGGCATGGGGACAGGAAAGCTTTGCACTCTTCTCCAGCTGGAACTGCCCCTTTCTGCCATCATGTGCCATGGGCAAATGGGAACTTTCTTTATGGGTGCAGAGTAGCAACAGAGATTTTTCTGAAAGCAAGGCTGGGAGACAGGCCTGGCTCTTGTGCTCCCTTCGAAGGACTGGGGAGGCGGAGAGGACTGGCTGCCCCCCTCTGGACCATCCGAGTGGTTTTGTGGGGCACGCACAAGGGAGGGGCTGGGCTCACGCCACTTGGCACCCTGTTGGGGGTGCAGCCTGCAGGAGGCTGTGGCAGATGCAAGGCTATGCTGGCTGCTCGCCGCGGCTCAGCCACAGGCAGGGAGCCAGCCCAGCACTGCACGGGCTGTTCTGGGGCCGCTCTGACCTCCGGAGCCATCGGGGCACTGGGAACCAGCTAGCGAGCCTCTGGATGAGGGCAGCAAGTTGCCCCTGCAGATCGGCCACGAGACTTTTGTGGTGTGCCAGTGCCAGCCACCCCGGAGGACCCAGGGGACATGGCGGCCGTGAGCAGCGCCCTCTTCCCCTGTCCGCTGCTACACCAAGTCATTCAGGGCTTGTTGCAGCTTTCTTTTCTGTTTTTCCTTTTTGTTCCAGAAACTGGGAAAGTGGACTTTTAACTACCTCCCTGAACACGGCTCCAGCTGAAGTTTCAAATCCTCAGTCACACAAAATGAGAACACTTTTTTGCCTGCAATTATAAGTGCCAAAAATGTGCATAGCACTGTTTGTGTAAGTCCTTCCTTGAAGCAACAGGCAGCTGTGGCCATCCCTGCAAGGTGCCACTGGGGCAGCTGGAAAGGCTTGCTCATGCCTGTCAAACTGGGATTGCAAGCACAGCTGGTGATTCCAGAGGACAAGGGGCACGCGAAGAGGAGGGAGGGCTCTCAGAGGGCTGTTTGTGCAACGACCAGGGAGGTGTGCATTTTGTCTGAACATGTCAAGAGAAAGAACCTGGGAGTGAGAGGAGAGAGGAAGGCTGGGTGATGGGTGCTGTGTCTCAAAGCCATGTGCACCCTGCCGGGACCTCCCCACTATTCAAAGTGGTTTGAATTATTCCAAGCAAACATCTCTGAACTCCAGATAAGAAACAAGTCTGTTTGGCTCCAGCAACATGGAGCGGCGTCCTAGGACGATCCCTCCACCTTGCAGGCTGGTGGCAAGAAATGCAGTGAGCTTCCTTAAGGATGCAGTGATGCTGGCTGGGGATTTATTATTTATTTATTTATTTAAAAATTTATAGGCCACCCCATCGCAACCAAGCCTCGGGGCAGCTTACAACATAATTAAAAGCATACAAAACAGTACAAAAGTTAAAATACATCCCCCCCCCGGTGCATCTCGGCAACAAAATCACCAAATAAATAACCACCCCTTAACCAAATAAATAAACCCCAATAACCATAAATAATAACATAGTAAAACCACATAGACACAAATAGACACAACGTTAACAATTAAAATAAGACCGGAATAAAAAGGTCTTTGCCTGGCGCCGAAAAGCATATAATGATGGCGCCAGGCGAACCTCTCCAGGGAGTGCATTCCATAATTGGGGAGCCACTGCCAAAAAGGCCCTCCTCCGGGTACTCACCCATTTCACCTCGCTCACAGGAGGTTCCCGGAGGAGGCCCGCTGTCGCAGATCTTAGGGGGCGGGAGGGCACGTAAGGGATTGTAGGCCCCATTTCTGTCTGAGGTGGCACCTTGACATTCTCTGCAGAAGCCAATGGGATCCCTGCAGGAGAAGCAGAATGCTGCTGCCTCTGCTGCTTGCATGGAGCTCCACGGCAGTTCTGTGCTGTTTTGTGGCTTGCATGCTGCAGTCTCTCGCTATTTTCCATAATTCTGCACTTTTGTTATTTTGTGTAATTTACTGTGCAAGCCATGTTGAGCAGCCCTTGTCCATGCAGGTTTCCTCCCATACCCCTGATCCCCCCAAAAACTATTCACTCCCCTACCCCAGCAGCTTCAGAAATTCACCGTACATACTTTCAACTTATATTTTGTGAACATAAGGGCTAGAAACTTGATCTTCATTTGCTTTTGAAAGAATGCTCTGATTCTCAGGATGTGGAACAGTGCACTGAATTCTGTCCTGCATGGTTTTTGTGCAGCTGTTAGGAACAGCTGTCACCACAAAGAAGAAACACTCATCTACCAGGTCCAGAAAACACTGGAAAAAGATGGGCCATTCTATTACACTTTGAGTTTTGATGCAAAGCACTGATTAATTTTAGATCCCTGGCATATGAGTTCAAATTGCCTTGTTCCACCGTGGAACACTTGCCCTCATCTCATGCTCTCTTGCTCCATGCTCTGCGGAGTTTGCTTCATGAGCTGTGCATGTTTTCACCGTTCATGGTGCACGAGGTTCAGGGCTGCCATATCCCAGCCTTTCCACATACTCTTGGACAGCTCATCCACGGGAAGAGCCTCCCATCCCTAGTGTGGGACTTCCAGCAGGCCGCTGCTTGAACTTGCAGCGGCAGCGGCCTGTTCTGCTTTGTCTGGAGAGGGCGTGGAGTGCTCAGCAGCTGCAGGCGCATGGCTTTGGTCCTTAAAGTAACTGACCAGAAAGGTCGCCTGATCTGTGGCTCGCAGCCTTGCCTCTGCTGCACACTGGTATCATGTGGCGAATGCCTCTTTTGTAAGGCAAAGAAAGCCAACAGTTGCTTCCTGCTGACTTGTGTCCTTCTGTCATGCACAGTTTTTGCTGCCTTGGTAAGGTCACTTTGTGCGACTTGTTGCTGAGGGTCCTTAACTTCCAAGAAACCTATTTCTGTATAAATAATGGCTTCTTACACCAGGAATAGCTCCAATTATTGTGGCTATTTGCATTTTGAATGAGGACCAGGAGGAAGTGAGACACTGGACTGTGGGGCAGGGTGGGGGGGGGGGAGGCAGTTGGCTATTATCAGAGGAAATGTATTTGCCTGAAAGAAATGTCTATGTGAAAGATTATCGATGATCATTGCCTCACCAAATGGTGTGTTTGCATTTTTATTGGAGGAAAATTACTTGTAAACCACAGGGGAGCTAATGAAGTTTTTCTTTTAAAGCTTTGTTGTATATTTTATGGCTTTATAAACCATCTGATTCAATTTGTAATGGCAATAATTACCCTTGAATCAGTCATTCTGGGAAACAGTGGCAAGTTCGAGACTTCACCATGCTGGGTTTTCCAGCAACAGAATCTGGGATGGGGAGAGGAAGGGGCCCGTGTGAACAGTCACTGGACTGAAGGATGAAATTCACCTCCCCATTCATTTTAACCAACTTCCTGAATGGATAGATCTGTTTGCTCATTTTCTTGGTTTCTTTTGGTCAGCTTATTCTAGTTAAACTGGACTTTGCTTTTCTCATGTCTATACTTTTAAGCTGTTCCTATGCTGTCTGAATGGCAGAGAATGGGGTGCAGAAAATGTTAACCAAACAAACACACAGTTTTAGCACAGAGACAGGGTTTAGTAAAAACATTTCTTTTTATTGTTTCCTTTTGCAGGCTTGTGCGTAGTTTGTGCCTTTAATAAAATAACCTTTTGGCTGGATTATCATTTACCTGGAGAATAGGTATGCTAATTTTGTTATTCATCTGGCTAGTCCATTAATTGGTCCGAGTCAAAACTGATGTCAGCTGGAGATAGTGTAGCCAGTAGGCTTTGCCCAGATTTCAGGATTCATTTTGAAATACTTATAATACGGAGATATTTGAGATGGTTGAGCTAAATGTGAATAAATGGATTCATAAGATCTCACAGGACAATGACAGATGGGCTTCTTGAAAGTTGAGTTCATGGGGTAGGATGAATACTCTTGAAACAAATAGAAAACCTCAAGGCGTTTATGTTTTACGTGCTACTCCTTGTCAAGCGTTTCCAAACATGTAATGCCTTGTTTCATAAATTCCACCTTTCCACAAATCTCTTTGCCTTCCAATTAAAGATGGTGGATTTGGCATTCCTGATTCTCCTCCTAGGGTCTGCTGTCAATTTGCACTACATGTTGATCTTTTCCACTCAGAGCAGACTTCTCCCAGGCAGCGTTGGAACCTCCAGGCTGGGACACCCTCCCCAAATGAGCAGCACCGGATTCCCAACGCCCAGGCTGCCTCCAACAGTGAGGGAGCCCTGATGCATGTTTTCACAATGACGGCAGCCCAGCATATTCTCACGCGCAAAATTAGCCCCGTGGAGAAACTCCGATTTAAAGATTGGCAAGGAAATATTTTTTCACAGAAGAGAATTTGCTGCCCTCCCTGGTCACCCTCTGCCATTTTCTGCCTTTGCCTGCTCAATAGATTTGGCAGCTGCCATTGAACGGCAGTAGGGCGACCGAAGCCATGGGGAGAACCCGGCCCTTCCCGCACTTCAGAGCCCCCTCACCACCGCAGGTGCTGCTGAGGCCATGCAGTCCACGTGCATGAGAAGCTGCACTGGGCGAGCCCAGCCATCCGTGAGGCCTTGGGCAGGAACTGGCTGATGAGCTGGGCCGCCCTCCTCTGCCGCCAGGAGAGCTTCAGCTATTGGTTGGTGCAGAAATGGAATGACTGAAGAATCAATCAGTTGCCCCATAGATCTCTTGGGTGGGGTTATAGTATTAGGTTATGTCTAATCCTGTAAAAACTGCTTGTCTGAGTATCTTGGACACTGCAATGTCTTTTAAAGGTAAAGGTTTCCCCTTGATGAAGTCCAGGCATGTCTGACTCTAGAGGGCGGTGCTCACCTCCGTTTCCTGGCCAAGGGAGCCAGCGTTTGTCCGCAGACAGTCTCCGTGGTCATGTGGCCGGCATGACTAAACACCGAAGTGCACGGAGCGCTGTTACCTGCCCACCGAAGTGGCACCTTTTCATCTACTTGCATTTGCATGCTTTCGAACTGCAAGGCTGGCAGGAGCTGGGACGGAGCAACGGGAACTCGCCCCGTTGTGCAGATTCGAACCAGCGACCTTTCAATCAACCAGCCCAGCAGCACAGCGGTTTAAACCACTGCGCCACCTGCATCCCTGCAATGTCTTTTAGATACAGGCTTATTCAAAATGGCCAATTGCTGGAGGGGTAATTCCACTGAGGCAACCCTCGGTCACGCTCTGGCAACGCCCATTGAATGCTTCTTTGTGGGAGGAGGTATCAATGCAGAAAAGCTTTGTGATGGGAAGTGCTTCAGTGCGTATTGACACGCATGCTCTTTACTATTTGCCCGTGTCTCAGAACTTATTGCAAGAAGCCCCAGGTTTCTTTAAATTTATTTTTGGATCATTTCCTCTGCCTGCAACAGTTCAAGCATCCTGCATCCCTTCCAAATCTCATGTAGTGCAGTGGATGGATGGATAAGTGTGTTCTCGCAACAGGTTCTTTGCCCACCACCTCCATTCAATGGCCAGTGACTGGACGGGAGGTTGCAAAGAGAAGCTTACTGGAATGTTGCATCCACCCCAGATATTGGATGGGAGAGAGCATCTCTGATGCCCCAAATTTTGGGACCAGCTGGAAATGCCTGTTACCTCTCCACCCTTCATCAGTGCAGCCTCACAATTTACAGGCATATGGAAGCCAATAAAAGAGACAGGCAAATGGGTGAGGTTGCCGTGGAGCATAACTTTGTGTGAAAGAGACTGTGGATTGGGGAGACTAGAAACGCAGAGTATCTTGCAACTCGTTATAGTGCCTTTCTTAATTAAGTGAATCAATAAGGATTTAATTGGAATGTAATAGATGCCATGACACATTTTCAAAGTAGGAGATTACTAAGCATGTATTTAAAACAAGCCTTTTAAAGGAGTGCGCCTAGAACTTGCATGGACTCAGTAAGTATATTGTAAAATAGGAATTGAATGTAATTATGCATCTGTAATTCCCAGCATGCCTTCCTAGAGAAAGGAAGCCAAAGATGGTGAAAGATCTCTGTGGGGCCTCCTGCTTGTGGGTCGGGAGGGCGCTGCATGTCCTGAGCCCACAGGGAGAACCTGTCTGCCCTCAGCTGCAGCGGGTGGGCACGGAACAGTGCCCGGGAACTGGGCCCCCTTCCAAGGATGTGGAGGGCCCTGCCTGGCCCTCTTGCAGCTGCAGGGAGCCACAGCAAGAGCCACTGGCCTGCTGTGAGGAGTCCCCCCGGTTCCTTGGCCACCGTGCAACCCCGTGACTGCACCAGCTCCAGTGCCCCCTCCGTGCCCCCCTTCTCCCTGGGAACATCCTCCTCATTGCTGTGCCTGCTACCCCTCCTCGCCCAAACACGGCAGCGGTGTTCGCCTTTGCATCCCTGCCGTGGCCGGGGCCTGAGCAGGGAGAGGACAAGCCCCTCCAGGGACACCCAGCAGCCCCCCTCGGCCAGAGGCCAGGGTACACACGGCCTTCCCATCAACTGTCCCGGCCCTTTGCACAGGCCGGGCCGCCTGCAGCCAGCCTTCCCTCTGCCCTTGAGTACCAGTCCCCTCCTCCTCGTGATCCACGCAGCAAGTGGCCAAAGGCAGGAAAGAGGGTCCTGGCGGCAGAAGGAGGCGTGCGGTGGGGCTCGCTCCCCCCACGCTCTTGTTTTGTTCCTGAATTATCTGCTGTGAGATGTTTGCAGGACAACAGTTTCATGATGCACATGAGATGATTTGGCGTGGTAAAATTCAAGGTCTGAGCATCACTGAGATGATGACGATATGTCCTCAAGGTGTCTGCTTTTGCTGTTCTCTTTAGAAATCTGTTAATATTCTAGAAAAGGAGGAGGCCTGTGTAAAAATGTGAGGGATCCCGCAGGGCTGCTGATGCTGGGCAGAGAAGGGCGTGGAGAGATGCTCTGCCAGGGATGCCAGCTGCTGAGTGCCTCCCTCCACCACCAGCTACGTTGGGGTGCCCCACAGTGCCCCCCCCTGCTAGCAGCTGCACAGTTTTTCCTCCGTCCCCCCAGTGTTCTCCATAGGCAGGAGCGCAGGTGCTCCTTGCCGAACCACCAGCCTGAATGGAAGCAATGCTAGATTGTGTCAGGCGCTCGGCATTCCATCAGGATTGTGATGGGAATGGATACACTTTTAATTGGCTCTGGAAAACCACTTCCCATTTGCGCACATCCATGTCTGCCTTCCCAGTGTTTAGAAAATGCCATGAAACTGTGCCCTTCTTTTCTTGCTTTACATTTCAAAGACCCTATTGTCCCACTGGTGAAAATCCCTTATTTTTCGAAAGATGCTGGCTTCTCTCCCGCTTGGCTGCCTAACCAAAGGAGCGGCTGGCATAAACTGCAGCTGTGCCAGAAGTAACGATGACTGGTGGGCCTCGTCAAGGGCTCTCTTGTCTGGGTCCGCGGCTGTCTGGCATGCTGAATGCAGAGGTTGCTGGAGACGCGGGTGCCGACCACAGAGAAGCGCCCCAAACTCTGAGGATGCAGGGCACACCATTTAGCTTTGTACTTGGGTGCTATGGCCTCTTCACTCCGCATGCAGTAAATCCTGCGCATTGGCACTTTGGTGCTCGCTGTCCCAGCTGCAGGGAAAGTAGCAGTAGGAGCCCCCAGGCGCATCCGGGAGGTCTGAGCTGGCCTCTCCCAGCATGTTCCCCCTCCTCTCCCTGACAGATGCTGCTTCTCCTCAGCTGCTTTTTCCTTGGAAAGAAGAGGCAACCCGTCCAAGAGGCCGGAACCGCCCAGCAATGTGCGGCAACTCTTGCCGCTGCTCTCAGAAGCCCTTAGCCCGGTCTCACCGGAGGAGGGTCCATGTGGGCTCAGGACTGATGGGGCAAGCCGTGGAAGCAGCTTTGCTTGACCTGGGGGAAGGCTGGGAGAAACAGCCCATGCTTCGGGCCAGCCGCTGAATGGGGCGCTCTTGGTGGACACGGCACCGCAGGGCTGGTGGCTTGGCTGCAGGTAGAAGTGGGAAGCCGAGACTGGGCTTGATACCTTGCGGAGGGATTTCTGGGTAGCGTGATGGCACAACTGTGCTGGCCGGGTGGTTGTGCAGCTCCATGGCTTCACATAATTCTTAGTGGCTTTAAAATTTTACATCTCTCAATGAGCCTTAGTTATTGAGTAGTACATAAATACTGCAAATAAATATTTTGTGATGCAACCATTATGGACTGCTTTTAGAAGGAGAGGGTCATGATTCAGCTAAACCTGGAGGACTCCAGAAGGGTGCGTCTTGTGGATTTGATGGATAACTCCCTGCTTTTCTCACAATAATCTGAATAATCCTATATCCTCAGTCTCTCACAAGTGACAGGGTGGGTTGGCCATGTCCTTCCACCGGTGCAACTTAATGTCTGCCCTGGAACTTATGTTGCTGGGGGAGCAACGGAACACAGTAATGTTCAGGAGCACAAGAGGGGTTGTGGCGTTTTCATTGCTGTGCTCCGTCCCAGAAGCAAATGGTCGACTGGCAAGCACTGAACGAGGAGGGGCTTTTCCCTCATCCTCATGAGTCGCTGATTTGGAGAGTGAAGCCATCTTGGTGATGCCCAGAAAGCTGGGCAAGGTTTCAATGCAGGCAGCATGTCGGGCCGACAAGCCCAGCAAAACTGGAGCGGCCAGCCAGCCAGCCCAGCCAGCCCAGAGTCTGAAACCCATCTTCCCTGCACACTTCCTTGTCTTGTTTTCAGGACACTTGTCAGGTGTAACATTTCTCCCTTGGTCAGTTGTGCAGCCTTAATTTCTCTCATATAAAATGTCTGGTTGGTTCCTTGATGGAGAACCGAAGGCACCAGAAGTCAACACACACGCCACTTGAGTTCAAAATTGTCGCTGCTCTTGCCTCATAAATTACAGGAATTAGTTGTGTAAGATGTTGCGAGGCATGTGCGGCTGACCCCATGCGGGCAGGAGCCGGGTGCCTCCAGAAGATGATTAATGGAGCAGATCAGGGGCGGTGGCCGCGTGCCCCTGAGCCTCTCCCCCCGCATGGATGGAAGGCCGCATGGATGCTTGCGCTGCCTTTGTGGAATTGGCCCTGCGGCTGTTGTCAGAGGACTGTGCAGGTCTGGCTCGTTTGTTCCTGAAATGCCCTGCCATGGGGCCCCTTGGAGGGGGTCGGGAGCGGAGAGGGCTCTGTTTGGGTAATCAAGGCTCCTCTGAGGACGGCATGGCAGGGAACATGCGCTGCCTTGCTTTCCTCCTACTAATATGTATTTATCATTTATAAACAATACTTGACAGCAGAAGAGAGAGATGCGGCCATTATTGTGTTAAGATTGCACAAAGTGCGGGTGCCTGTGTGTGATGATTTATACCACAGCACTCCAAAATGCTCCCCTGGCAGCTTATAAAATATTGCAACAAATGAAAAGATACAATAACAGGAGGGTCAAAGCAGCTCCCGTGGGAGCCCGGAAGAAGAGCCTTCCGTCCAGAACGCCCCCGAGGGTGAGCCTGGCTTTGGTGGGGACCGAGGAGCCTGCACAGGGGCCACCTCTGGTCGTCGCCCACCATGTGTGCGAGGGCAGGACTTCTGAGGGGGCTGTGCAGAGCCCATCGAGTCCAGGCAGGGGCATGGAGAAAGGAGCTTTGCCAGCCCACCTGAAAGGACTCAAAGCACATTGGCGAGAGTTCAGGGCGAGGCTGGGAGCAGTGGAGACGCTTCAGGCTCTGCTTCTGTTTCTCCACCATGACTAGCGTTGGCCTGTCCCTCATGAGTCTCTCTGCCCCTTTGAAAGTTGACCCTTGCCTGGTTCTGAGAATGGATCCATCAGCTGAGGCCACCAGGTCTGCCTCTTTCCTAAACTGGGGCAGGTATAGATTAAATAGATCAAGATAATCCATTCATCTCAGATCTGCCGTAAAGCTGAGATGTGGCAGCCTGCTCAGGCCCTGCCCAAAATGGCTCACTGGAAATTATTCAGAGTGATGGGCTCTAGAGAGAGTGGTTTCAGTAAATGTCCCTCAGCCCCTTCAAGCCACGTGGAGTGAGGTGCGGATTGCTCTGCTTGCCCACGTGGCCTGGCCTCCTCCCACCAGCAAGGACCTTGTCCATGTTCTTTGGCCGTACAGATCCAAAGGCATCAATTATAGCAGGAGAAATAACTTTGCCTTTCCTTTAGTTTTGCTGTTTGTAGCCAGTGGCCATTGCAAGATAAACACAGAAAAACCTATTTATGGATATGGCACAGATTATGAAAGAAGTAATCAAATGTATGCACAGATATAATATGGAGCAGGACAAAAGAGACGCTCCCTAATTTTTATCACTGACACTTGTCTTGGTGTCTGCTAGCAACCATGTGATCTCACGTCCATCACACGGACCTTCTAACACGGTCTGAAATGGGAAGACAAGCTGTGACCTGCAGTGAGTTAGATCAGGGGCAAGCACATCCCCTTTGGCCCAATCTGCATATGCAAACGTGGTCTTTCGCTGGCATTGTGCGGAATCTGCCAGCCGAATATTCCGCAGGCGTCACTTGGAATCAAGCTGGCTGAAAGCACCCTACATGGAAAAAAATGTTAATTCCAGCGAATCAGTAGCCCTTCCATGATACAATTTAATTTGAGCATATTAAGTAGCAGACTTACAGTTCCTTAAATAGTCGAAGTCTCTTTGCACCTCCAGGAACTCTCCTTATGAACATGCCCAGGCCCCGTTCCCTTGGGAGGAGCTTCCTGAAGGCAAGCTCACTGCTTCTCCACACACTGCTCATTCAGTTGGCCTGCTGCCTCCCGGGGCTGGGAGCGGGGGGGGGGGGGCTGGTCTGCCCCCTCATCCTCAGGGGCCCCTCCCACTGGCAGTACCTCCTGGTCATTCCTAGAAACTGCCTGACTCAGTGAAGCGCCTGGCCTTGAGATAACCTCCTCCTTCATCCCAGAATCTTGACCTGGCCCATTCTCCCCAGTCAAAGGCTCCTCTGGGAGGTAGCCAGCAGTGCATGGCCTAACCTAACCCTGACCCTTCCCAAACCCACTGCCAAAGGTAATGGTAAAGAGCAGACCTCACACATTTATCCTCTAGAAAATTAACCGAATTACTGGAAATCTTCCTGTCTCTGTGCCCTCAAGTGGGAAGCTCTCCGGCCATTTTCAGACCCTTCCACTTTGCAAGCTTCTCTGCTCCTAGGGAGTTTTCCAAATAGATGGAAAGCATGCCTCTGTGTTGGGGCAGCCTTGTGTCACCCACTAGGTGCCTCGTGACTTCAGCGCTGTTTGTGTCAGCCACTTGGCTGGGGGACACTCAACTTTTGTTCCCAATTCCCAGTGCAGCCACACTTTCACTAGTTCTGCATGATTGACTGAGAACACTTTGCTGAATAGTTAAGAAAATTTCACATCTAATAAAAGATGGCATCACGATTCTGCTTCTGCCCATCCTGGACTCTAATCACATATCAGCTGAAGGAGGTTTGGAAAGCTCTCCATGACTAGTGTAAGGATGGTGCTGTCTCTCAGGGGGAACAGCTCAGAGCAGTTCTTGCACTCAAGAACAGTGCAGCAGCCCAGCTCAACGGCCCAGCGACGGCTTCAGCGGAGGCTGTGCCAGCAGCGCCTGTCCCCCAGGCCTCCCTGATGCTCTGCTTAGGCTGGGGGAAGTGCAGCTTGGAGGTGGTGCACAAAGCGCTGTTAAGATACAGACATTTGCTAGGGCCTCTTGAAAAAGAGCTCTCTTGGCCCAGAAAAGTGCATAGTTCCCTTTTATTTTTTTATTTTATTTTATTTTATTTTATTATTTTTCTATTTATATCCTGCCTTTTTCCTACAAAGGGCTCAAGGCAGCTTACATCTCCTCCTCCATCTTATCCCCACAACAACAACCCTGTGAGGTAGGTTGGGCTGAGAGTCTGTGACTGGCCCAAAGTCACCCAGTGGACTCCATGGCTGAGCAGGAATTAGAACCCAGATCGTCTGAGTCCCAGTCCCATGCTCTTAACCACGACACCACACTGGCTCTTATCTGTGAATGGGCTCCATGCATGGTTTCCTGGAGGTATATATGCGTGTGTACAATGGCCAGTTGTTCATGTGTTCATTGAATGTGTTTTAACCATTCAATTAACATTCCTCCAATATATGTACATACACGTGTGCCTGCCACATACAGCCCACCTTCACCCAGCTTGCTCATCCATCTGCCCGCCCACTCCGCCAACCATCTAAGAGTAGTGCAGGAGTTTTGCTCCCAAGCAAAGTGAATTTCTACGGTCCCAGAGAGTGAATCGGTGCTTTTAAATGCTGTCTTTTGGGAGCCTGGCATACTTCCTTGTAGCATGTAGGACATGAGTGATTTGTTCTCAAGGACACTGTAAAAGGCACCCCCCCACACACACACACACAAGAGAGGAAAAAAGAGGCCTTTTATAAATCATGAAAGCAAAAACGCAATGAAACAGATGGTTTTGGTTCAGTTCTAGAATATTTTTTCTCTACATACAGGGTTGTGTCTACTGCTTCCTTTTCTTCTTAGCATTAACTTGTAGCAATAATTGCAAGAAAAAAGAATGGACATTGTTCTGTCTGTGCAGCTGAAAATCCAGTTGCAAATACTGCGTTGTTTATTGATAGTGCTATGATACGGGTGAGGTATTGCCAGCCGGCTGCATTTCTTGGCGTTTAGAGAGGATCGGCAGCAACGTATTGTAAAGCATTAGCATAATAATTGGTAAGCATTCACAGATGAATAGTTTACTGACTGATAGATTTTGTACAGAAACTGTGAAGGTTACATGGAGGGTGAAAACATTTCGCTGTGTCAATGAACATACTTAATTTTTCTGGAAGTGCTATTTAAATTGTGCGGCACTGTGGCATTAGCATAACAAAGACATAATGCATTTGGTGGTGGGTTGTAATAGGGAACACTGCCCCATAGCTGCTTAATCGGGTGACCCAGAAGGGATGAGGGTACTGGGGGTGGGGGGAGGCATCAGCTGCTGAAGCATTTGGCTGCTGATTTGTGTCAGGCCTCCCCTGGGAGCCTTGGCACCCGCAGCTCCAGAATCCCGTTTCGACATCTCGGCGCAGTCGCCTCAGCAGAGCGGAGTCATAGGAACTTTGCACACGACTGCTCTGTGCGTGTGGCCGAGTACAGTTGCCAGCCCAACGATGCCGCTGTCCAATTCTGGATGCGTAGCAAGCCAGCCAAAGGGCTGTGGCCCCACAGAGCGGGCGGCTGTGTTTGGCCACGGGGAAGCTCAGAAGGCCAGGTGGCCATGGCAAGGGTGAATTCTCCTTGCACACGAGCACAGGGCTCTTCAGCGGCCAGAACCGGCCCCAACGGCTGGCACCTCCGATGCAGAACTTCACAAGCAGAAACCAGAGAGACTCGCAGAGACGAAAGCCGCATGACTTGAAGTGAGCGATTCAGCAGCTGGAGCAGCTTTGCTGTTGGAGCTGGGCGGGGGGACGGATGTGCCTTGTGGGCTGACAGCGGTGCTCTGAGGGAAGGCTCCAGAACTCTGCCGGCTCGCCTTCGTTCCTTTTGAGCACGGAGGCTGTGCAGGGCACATGCGCGGGCAGTGGCCTCCTACATCTGTTACCAGTTTCAAGGGTAATTTTGGCAATGCTTGAGCCCCCCCCCCTCAAACTGCCCGTGTGTCAGCTTCCTCATGGGCTGCTGAATGAGGCTGAGCCTGGTCCTGGCCACGCACTTGTCTGCACTGCCTTGCAGCCCCGCCGGGTTCCAGGCAGGGGCCTTGGCGTGGGAGCAGCGGGAGAGCCCTGAGGCTGGGTCGGAGCCAGTCCCCCCGCCACCTCCTGCTCCCACAGCAGCTGGCCAGCTGCCCAGGGCACCAGAGCAGGGCACAGCCGGCTCCTCCTGCCCATGTTCCTGATCCCAGGTGTGCAGAGCTGCGGTGCCCTGGCACTGGTGGCTGCTGTAGCTAACCTCCTCCTCCGCGCATTTGCCACAGCCATCCAGAGGGTTGGCCACCACTTTGTCCTGTGGCAGCACCCACCACAGTTTGACTTTGTGCATGTGAAGAAGGATCTCCACTGGTCCATCCCGGTTCTCCCTGCAGCTGGCTTCACAGGATGGCCCCTCTGGGGCCTGCTGCTACGAGAGAGGAGCCACGCGTTCCCCTCCCCACCATCTGCCTTGCCTCCCCTTGTCCTTTTCCTAAGTGAAGCCATCCCGATTTGCATAGGGGAGCTGCTGTGACCCCGTGGCAATTTAAGTGGCCCTTCTCTGCCCTTTTCAGCTCTGCAGTGCCTTTTTTTGGGCTGCAGTGGCCAGAACAGCAAGCGGTGCTCCAGGCATGGTCACTCCGGAGATCGGTGCGAGCCGAGTACGATCTTGGCAGTTTCACTTTCAGGTCTTCACCTATTCTGCCCAGAGTGGAACTCACCTTTTTCACAGAGCAGCTCTCCAGCCCTGCTGCTCGTCTTCTGGCGCTGCAGAGAAACACCCCTTTGCAGTGCTTCCTTCGCCCCCGCCCCAGTCTCTGACATGTGTATATTTTGTTTGGGCACTCAGGACTCTTTGATTGGCTGTCCCGTTTCGCCATGTGCTCATTCCCATTTCCTCACCTCCTCCACCTGGCACTCAGAACCATTTTTACCATTTTCACCTTCTGAGGATGGTTCAGCTGTTGCTAGATGCTCCTCAGCTCCTACCAGCTTCCCCCAGGATTCGGCTCAAAAGCCGCCGTTTGATGCTTAGCGCCAAGAGTCTCCTTCCGGTTTGGTTTGGGGAGGGCCACCTTTCTTAGAAACCCTGCTGTCCCGAAGCGTTCTGCAGTGCTGAAGGGATCTGGACCCTCCTCACTGTGCCATCTCGTGTGCACATACGTAGTGGGCCTCGTCACATTTCAGAAAAAGCCACCTTGGAGCACCTGGATTTCGACTTTCCACTGGCAGCCTGCAGTTGGCCTCCCGGACCGCTCAGTGGAGTTGTGATACCAAGCTGGACCACGGCCACTGGCCCCCTGGGCCCTGCCATGACCACTGACCCCGGCAGTATCTACGAAGTCATCCAGACAGTGCATGATAGACACAGTCTGCCATTAGCCAATGCTGGGGAAGTGCGAGGAATGCGTTTGGGGGTGGAATCCGGTGCGTTCGCTTGGCTCTGCTCCCAGACTCCCTGCCCTGAGTCTTACTTGGCACCCAGCACACTGAGCATCCATGCAGGCTCCTGGCAGAATGGGGTGCACATGAGTGCTGCGCAAATGGTGCCCCCCTGCTGGGCATGCCACTCGCAGCGTTGTTAGAAACAGAGAAGCAGAGCGAGTCAGAAGGGACCTCCTGGGCCATCTAGTCTGACCTCTGGCTCCAGCTGGCCCCACGCATGACATGCCCTCTACGCTGCACATGCTGCAGAAGAAGGCTACCAGGTGTACAAGTGTTTGTGGACTTCCCGTTGGCTTGGCTCGTTCTGCAAGACTGGGCTGAGTACAAGACGAAGTCCGTGAGTGCTGGAGGGAAGACTGCAAGGATTCCCCCCAACCCTGCTCTGCACACCTGTCGCACACTCAGCTTGCTCGTTCCCTTGGGATGAATTCTCAGTGCAACAAACTGCCTGCATTCCTGGGCACTTGTCTGCTGCAAGAGGCGATGCGCTCACCTTCCAAGGAATGGGTCCCTCTAAGCATCCTGTTCCTCATCCTCACAATGATGCCCTCCTTCCCCAAGAGCCCTGTTTTGCATGACAGCAGAGGAGCTGTTACTCAGGTGCTGGGACACAATTTTTGGTCCCCAGGGGCCTCGTCAGCTGACCCTTCTGCCGCTTTTTGCTTCCCAGGTCTGCTACCTCAGCCCCAGGGAAACAGCGGTGCTCCCCCAGAGCCAGAAGCTCCTACACTGAGCCCTGCCCATGGCTTCCATCCCGCTGGAGGACAGTCATGCCTGCTGCACCCCCTGCCCTCCGCTGCTGTCACTGAGTCTGCCTGCTGGGGAATCTACTGTATTTTTTGCTCTATAAGACTCTTTTCCCCTTCAAAAGCAAGGGGAAATGTCTGTGCGTCTTATAGAGCGAATATGTGTGTGCAGTAAGTCTGTCAGATGTGCAGCCCATGGGGAAGTGATGGGGAATGTGCCTGTGATTATGTGCCCATTTGATTCAGAATATTTTTTTTCTTGTTTTCCTCCTCTAAAAACTAGGTGCGTCTTATGGTCAGGCACATCTTATAGAGCGAAAAATACGGTAATTTGCTTTTCATGAGCAGGGGGGAATCGCATCCCGTGTCTTCCTTATAGCCCTGGGGCGCCCGCAGCTGGAGTGTTGTGTTCAGTTCTGGGTCCCTCATTACACGAAGGATGCTGCAAGGTTGGAATTGGTGCAGCGAAGGGCCACTAGGATGGTGGCTGGTGTGCAGGGGAAGCCGTGTGAGGCGAGCCTGAGGGAACTGGGTCTCTTCAGCCTGGAGAGGAGGAGACTCCGAGGGGATCTGTTGGCGACATACAGGTATGTGAGGGGGTGTCACATGGAGGTGGGTAGAGACTTGTTCTTCCCTGCAGAGGAAGGCAGGATGCCTTCCAGTGGAGCAAAGCTTAGGGAACCAAGGTTCAATTGGTTCAGTTCAAGTACTTCCTGACAGTTAGGACCTCAAGGGTACGGAATGGGCTTCCATGGGAGGTGGTTGAAGCCACAACGGTGAGGGTGTTCAAGGGTAGGCTGGACATGCACATGGTAAGCATGTCATGAGTGGAGCCAGCTGGAGACGGGGGTCAGACTAGATGGCCCGGGAGACCCCTTCTGACTTGCTCTGTTTCTGTGTTTTTATGACTGAAAAGTCGGATCCAATTTTGGGTCTTTTTGCTTCATCCTGATGAAGGGAAACTTGGCCTGTGGGCTTTGGGTTTTTGCTTATGAAGCAACACGTGAGAATTTTGATGAGGCATCATCCTGGGGGTGACCTGCCTGGGTGTGAATGCGTGGGAAGGCTGGATCTGCACTTCCGCGGCGTGTGCGTGGTGCATTTTGCAGCAGAAGTCCAGACTGGTTTTAGCGAGTCATGGATCGATCATCTGAATGCAAAGGCACTGAGCCTGCCTGCTTCCTGCTATCCCTTTTCAAATTAGGAATCAGGAAACATCGCACTGGAAGCAGAAGCAGGTGCCGGAAAAGGCCCCATGTATCTGTTCTGCTGTGCAGAGGCTCCGATTTCAGGGGGACGGGTTACTTGCTTGCTGCCTCCCCCCGCACCCCGGTGTGGGCCAAGTGTGGGGGCAGGTGTCCTCGATCAGCCACGTGGCATGCCTTGGAAGAAAGCCATCGTGCTGGGAAGCCCGTTCCACTGAGTGCCATGGAGGGTACCTCTGCACTTCCTGAAATGTTGTAAGCCGCCCCGAGGCTATTGCAAGGGGCGGCATATAAATTTTTAAATAAAAATAAATAAATAAATAAAAATGAGTGACTCAGCCCTTCCTACCTCCTGCTCCTCATTTCTTATGGGGAAGTGTCTTCTTGGACAGGTTATTTATAGCTCTGTAAACCTCTTTAACTCCTTTCATATAGCAATGAAAAAACAGAAATGCAATTTGTTGCAGTGGATTTATGATGCTCCGTTGAACCTGAAGCTCCCAGTGCCTCAGGCCTGGGCTCCTCTTCCAAGCGGTGGGAGGATATGACCCCTTGCTCTGAAATTGGGCAAGGAGTTGGGTCCTGCCGAAGGGCCAGACCGAACAGCACTGGGGATGGCAGGGAAGTGGCTGTGCCATGTGCCGTGGCTTTGCTCTCGCATCATGGAAGCATTTCTCGGGTACCGCTTTTCCACATGCAGGGAGGCGGTACTGCAGAGGGCATGGGGAACAGGGATTTCCCCCTTCAGCTTACATGAGAACTTGTCGCGGGCTCACGGACATCTTGGGCTTTCTGGCACATCGCTCCTCTTTGCGGATGCAGACCTGCTTGGTTGTTCTGAGCTGTTGGTACTGTTTCACAAAACAACACCTCTACACTGGGTATGCTTCTTATTTTCCTGTGCAACCTGAGGCATGTACGCCTTTGGTGAAGTGCACTTGCCTGCAGGACTGCATGGCATGTGACACGTTTCCCTCCGCACATGCTCCATGGGGCCTGTGGTGGACATGGAGCCGGGCCATTCCCCCACTTGCTGCAGAGGTGCCGGAGCCTTCCTGGGTGTACCATGAAGTGCAGGTGGGGCTTTCCCCATGTTTCCAGGGACAGCACACCAATTTCTGGAATTACCTGTGGCTGCACCTGGCCTCCCTCCCACCCAGCATCACAAAGGCACTGAGGGCGAGGCACTGATCTTCATGGGCCTGGCCAGGTCATGTCGCTTCCCTCCTGGCAGGCCCCATGGTGTGGGCCGGAGAGCTCCCTCCCCGCCTCTGCGAGGCAAATTCCTCCTTCACAGACAGTGCGCAGGCGGGGCGGGCACCGCAGCTTTGGAGCAGGGGTGGCTGACCCCAGCTCGTTCCTTTGTCTGCTGGACGGTGGCCATCAGTCCCAGGCTTGTTGTTCCTCGGTCATTGTGCCTTTGTGAAGCCAGCTGGAGCTCTCTGGGCAGTTCACGAAGACAGGACTTCACGTTCAGAAGCTCTGCACAGCTCCTCTGGGGAATGCAAAGATGAGGGGTGCTGGGCAAAGCCACCTGGATGCTGCGCTCTGTGCCAAGCCCCCACGTCTGTGCTTACTTAATGCACACAGTTGCCATGCGCTTCCCTTCCTTTCTTCTCCTACACAGTGAGGGTGAGCAACCTATGGCCCTCCAGATGTTCTGGTGTCCATTTCCATCTGCCACAGGTAGCAAAGAGGTTACCTCTGAGGGATGATGGGGGTCTGGAGGGCAATGAGCTGATCATGACTTCCTGTGGGGGAGGGCATAGATGTGAGGGGCTGGCTGAGAAGGGGCGCGCTGTTCTGGCATCGCTGGGCAATAAATAGGATGAGCTGTGAGGGGGGCAGGCGGAGGTGCAGGAGCTCAGAGGTGCAGGGCAGGGAGACCTGGATGGGGAGTTTGCGCCTGAAGTGCCCTCGTGGCCACAGACAGCATCACCAGCAGCCTGTGGCCGGGCTGTGCCGCCTGGCTCCAGGGGCATCTCCACTTGGCTCTTCTCAAAACAGCCAGGGCTTCCTTCCTTCTCAGTCGAACTCACCCTGTCCACAAGCCCTGGAGTTACACTGTTCTGGTCATATTTATATTCACTCCCTAAATAGCCTGACATCAGAATACTGAATGCATGGGGTTGCCTCTGCTACAGACGGAGGAGGAGGAGGAGAGGGAGAAATAATCGTCTATTTAGTTCAGGATATACTAGAGTTATTCTCTCTCCCAAACAAATTGCTTGTGATGTCTGAACTATATACAGCCTCTTGTCATTTCCTGTTAAATGTACTGCTGGACTCCCAAGATACTGAGCATCCGTGCCCAGAAAGGACCCCAATGGGTGGGTAACAGAAGTGCAGACATTCCTGCATGCTGCTAGCTTGAGGGTCCAATCTTCCAATAATTTCTTGTACAAATGGATTTAGTCAATTCACTGTGAGTAGCACATGGAGGCTTCTTGGAGATGGGCTCTTGGATTTAAAACTGTTGCAGGCTTTGGAGAGGGACAAGGCTTCTTGACGCAGGAGAAAATGGTTAGTGTACATGAAAAAAGAGCAACGTGTGCTACTATCCTTGCCTGTGAGCTACCCTGGGAACTTGTTAAAGGCCACGATATAAATACCAAGGCTGAACAGAAGGAAGCAAACTGCGAAAACGCTCATCACCAGGGTGATGTTTGTGTGCAGAAAGGAGGGCAAGGAAAGCTGCAGGGGGGGAGCAGGCAGAGGGTCCCTGTGGGTTCCTCGAAGATCCCCTTTCGCACCGCTAGCCAGCGTGCAGAAGGAACAGCAGTCCCAGGCTTCCTGGCCCCACCAGTTTGCTGCACTGAGAAGGAGCCCACACCAGCAGGTCTTGCTTTCTAGAGGTGCACCAAGTGCCTGTAAGCTGGGGGCAAGGGGCACCATCTGGCCTGTGCTTCCAAGCACACTGCAGCCACGGTGTGGAAGAGGAGCTCCTGGCACCCTCCCGGGGTCTCCCGCCAGAGCCCTTGCTGCAAGGCTGGGGAGACGGTGCTCCCCCGACCGCCAGCGCAGCAGTGGATGCCAGCGCCAGCAGGAGTGAGCTGCGCAGACCGAAGCATCGCCCAGTCATGGGCAGCGCAGCAAGCGGACTCCGTCCCTGTCTCCCTGAACCGGAGGCCTGTAAGATGCTGCTCAGCACTTGCCTCTTCGCTCCTGTTGACTCCTGAACTCAGCCTCTCTGAGTCTTTCACTAAAGGGCTATTAGTGAAATTCTGGACTTGATCACATGATTAAACCAAAGGAAAACTGCTTGGACATGTTTTCTACAACTATGTTTTCCCTTTCCCTCGAGGCTACTTATTTTTATGCGCACGGATATGTAAATAGCACCAAATCACTGTGCATCTCATCAGCTTTCTTGGTCGTTCTTGGATGCATAGTTAGCCATGGTTCTTCTATGCTAAGTAGTCTGGCACTAATTATACTGCCATCCACATGACCAGTTTTCCCTATATGTACATCTTAGTGAATTCTTAGTCAAGCTAAGGAACTTTAAATGGGCTCTTGCAATCTCCATTAGATTTAAAAAATTGTGCATTCTGTACACATTCTCTTCCACACAGAGTTTCTTTATAAGGAAAAAACCTCACCATGTGAATATTGGGAAAAGGCTGTATGTACAGGTTCCAATATTAAGTGTGAACATTCCCCACAAAATTAGAAAGACTAGCAGAAATGGATAAAAACACAGAAACCTTGAAACAAAGTGAGTAAGAAGGGGCCTCCCAGGCCATCTAGTCTCACCCTCAGCTCCAGCTGGCTCCACTCATGTAATCCAAAACATTACATTGTGGATCCACAACACAACATGTCCAGCCTTTCCTTGAACACCCTCACTGATGGGGCTCCACCACCTCCCTTGGAAGCCCGTTCCATATCCTAGGGGTCCTAACCATCAGGAAGTACTTCCTGACATCCAACCTGAAGCCCGGTTCCTTGAGCTTTGCCCCACTGGAACGTGTCCTGCCCTCCACTGCAGGGAAGAACAGGTCTCGCTCCTTCCTCACATGACATTTGTTAACTTACCTGCAAGTTAGAAACATAGAAACAGCGCGAGTCAGAAGGGGCCTAGTCTGACCCCCAGCTCCAGTCGGCTCTGCTCATGACATGCCCACCATGTGGACGTCCAGCCTATACTTGAACACTCACACCAATGGGGCCTCAACCACCTCCATGGAAGCCCATTCCACGCCCTCGGTGTCCTGACTGTCAGGAAGTGCTTCCTGGCATGCAATTGAATGTTGGTTCCCTGAGCTTGGCTCCACTGGAAGGAGTGCTGTTGATTTTATTGGAACTTATGGAACCAAACTGGAAAAAAAATGTCTATTTAGACTGGCTAGTCAGTGTTGCTAGGAATGGGTCATCCTAGAAGATGTAGGTGCTTGGATGGAATCTATGTGGTTCACCCTGTTATGGAAATTCCACAGAGCAGAGAAGCAGAAGGTCAGGATCAGTGAAGATGCTTCATAGTAGGTGGAGGAGCAATTGAGATCATTCCATTCTAAAAGGAAGCCTGTACAATAATTTTAGATGGAGAGAAAGGATGGATCAGAGAAGAGGTAGGTGACCCAGTGCCCTGTGGCAGTTTTGGCCTACAGCTGCCATAATCCCCGGGGCTGATAGGCATTGCCTCACCCAGAAGGGGCCAGGTTGCCTTCCCCAGATTGCAGTGTAGCTGGGGAAGGGATGTCAGGAATATTGATGGGTGTGAAACTGGGTGATAATTACTTGCAAAAAGGGATGGATGCTTTCTTTCCCCCTTTACAGTGAGATCCTCAGGGATCCATGCCTCTCCCTCTGCCCAGAGGTCCCAGGGAACTGGAGAGGTGCAGCCCGCCATCCTTTAGCCGTCAGTAGTTTCTGATAACTCTCAGGAGAGTGTTCTTTGGGAAACATGAATTTGGGTAAGAGAGAGCAGGATCACTGGGCAGATTTCCCGTGTGAAGAGAAGCCTTCCAGGATGCCTTGGCTGAATGTGCAAAGCGAAACCTAGTGGAGATGCCAGCGTGGTTTGCAGATGCAGAGTGGTGCCTTCTCGACTTTCCAAATGGAGACATTTTTGTGTTTGGAGCTTTCAGGCAAGGAAGCAAAATTAGGGAAGGGCATGGGGGCACCAGTAACACCATTTTGAAGATCTCTTTTCCTAATTCAGTAATTGCCAGTGTTTGCTTACACCACAGAGAAGCTGAGGGGAAGATGTTTCAGGCAGGAATGAGGAGAGTGAAATGCTAACAAGTTTGGAGTAGTTGTCATTAACTCACCAGCCCTTTAATGGTTCCATGCTGATACTTCTGTCGGATTGTGGATGCTTTCATGTGAATATGAGACTGGCTGAATGAACACCAAATAGTCAGCATGCTCAGAAGAATGATTAAATGTTAATGGAAGAGAAAGTGAGAGTGAATCAGTCTGGGGTTAGTCAAAGAACTTTAATGAGACTCTGATTTCATTTAAGAAAATAAACAAAAAAAGAGAGATTGCTAATATTATCTCCAGAGGGTAGACTTCGTGTTCCAAATATTCAAAGTGGACCATGGCTCTTTTAAAATCCCTCTCATGATGCACCCCTGGTTGAATGCAGCTCCTCCTTGTCCACTGCACTCCTTTCTTAGGGAAAATGGCCCTTTCCCCCTCCGTATTCTCCCTGACTGGCTCAGGAAGTCCGTCCAAGCACCTCACGGACCGTGCTTGTCAGCCTTTTGAACAGGCAGAGAATGGTGCCTGTTGGAAGTGCAGCAATGGAAGGGATATTTGGAGCCAGGGCTCAGAGGAACTTTAAAGAGAATGATGTGTGTGTTCCGGTGATGGCCTCTCATGGGAGCTGGCATGGGGGAGGCACTCTGATGAGGGTAGGTCACCATAGCAGCAGGTACGCGAGCATCTCAGCCAGTCGCCTGTTGGCCCCATGCAGGTCTTGCTGCAACCTGGTTGCCACTTGGCTGGGGATGCGATGGGTGCCCCTGCCCCTGCCCGCCTCTCAGGCCCCTGTCTTCTTGGCCACTCCTTAGCTGCTGAGTGAGGGGGTCCCTCCGGAGCTTGAAAGCTTGTTCAACTGAATGTATGCCTGAGCTCTCCAACTGTCCCAGCTGGGAATTCTGCTTCAGCATGAATTCTAAGCTATGATGGTGCACCTTCCCACGAGCCTTGGAGGAATGGAAGCAGCAACAGCAGAAGGCACTGGATTGGAATGTGGGCTTCAGGAACCTTCACAGATGGTCTTCCGCTGGCAAAGAATGAAGCAGAGAGACTAGAAATGTGTGAAGTTCTGCTCACCATCTTTGAGAAGGGCTGCAAGGTCTTATTAAGGCCTGGCTCAGGGAAGAAGTCAGCCTTGCACATCGCCAGATTTTTTCCGGGAGGTCCCACAGCAATAGAACAATCCACTCGTTCCCGTGTGCATGTCTCCGAGAGCCTTGTTGAGAAGACTCTTACTCCCAGTGCAAGGCCTTCACTGGAGAGGCCCCAGGGGGTACGTCAGCCTGTTTCTGTGCTCTGCTCTGAGAACAAGCCTTAAAGGAGGCAGACGCCGCAACACAACACGGGTCCCTGCACGCCCCCCCAGCCACAATCTGCCACAGGTGCCTCTCTCCTCCCCTGATCACAGGAGGATGTGGCTGCCCAGCTTGCTCCTTTGGGGACATCTGCAGGCTCAATGCCAATGCCTCTCTGTCCTCCGGGGCTTTGACTGTCAGCTGCAAGTGTGGGAGCCCCATTAAGATGATCTGTCCTCAGAGCCAGATGGTTTCACAAAGGCCAACTCTTCTCATTCATTCATTCATTCATTCATTCATACATGTATGCATAGGCTGCCTCCAACTGCCGGGCCTTCCTTCCAACTCTTAACCTAAACTGCACCTTGATTTCACTTATGCCCATTTTCCTCCCTTCCCTGACCTCACAACCAGGGACCAAACTCCCTTCCCTTGGCGCACGTAGGGCTCGAGCATTCTACATGGACAGCTTCATGATTCATGATTCCCCTTCATGATTCCCCGAGACAGCTTCTTCTTCCTCCCACTTCAGTTCGTCAGACACTGAAGTGTCACACAACCCGCCCTCCAGCCCCACTTGATGTCGAGGGACAGGATGGTAGTCTCTGGTATCACCTTCTCTGATGAATGGTACACTCTGCTAGGGGGCAATCTGTCGGTCTCCAGGGACTGAGGAAATGGCGGGCGCTCCGCCTTATATAGCACCAGGGGGGAGGGGTGTGGAGTTCCTGCCAAAAACTGTAGCAGCTTGGTTATCCTGGCCGGCAACAGGCACAGCGCAGGCGCAGTACCCATTACGTGTGACTGCACAGACACCACTCGAAGAACGACAGTTACAGGTAAGTAACCTGACTTGTCGTGGCCACCGGGGGAATCTTATGTGTTTGGAGAAGCTTCCCATTTTATTTATTTATTTTTATTTAAAAATTTATATGCCGCCCCTTGCAATAGCCTCGGGGCGGCTTACAACATGGTGCATTATTAAAAACATATAACAAAATTAAAAACTGGCCCATCTCAGGTTATAATATAAAACATGAACAGAATTATAAATTAAACCTATTAAACATAAATTAAACATTAAACATAAATTAATTAAACATAAATTAAACATAAGTTAAACATAAACTAAAACCAAAACAAAAACCTAAATTAAACAATAATATTAATTAAAATATTGCTTAAATAAAAAGGTCTTCGCCTGGCGCCGAAAAGCAAATAACGACGGCGCCAGGCGAGCCTCTCTGGGGAGCGCATTCCATAAATGGGGCGCCACCGCTGAGAAAGCCCTCCTCCGGGTACTCACCCTCCTAATCTCACGCACGGAGGGTTCCCGGAGGAGAGCCTCCGTCGCTGATCGTAGGGGGCGGGAGGGCATATATGGTCGCAGGCGCTCCTTTAGGTAACCAGGGCCTAAGCCGTTTAGGGCCTTATAGGTAAGAACCAGCACCTTGAATTGGGCCCGGACTTCAATGGGGAGCCAGTGGAGCTGACGGAGAACTGGGGTGATATGAGAACCACGCCCAGTCCCCGTCAGCACCCTGGCAGCTCTATTCTGCACCAATTGAAGTATCCGGACCGTCTTCAAGGGAAGCCCCACGTAGAGCGCGTTACAATAATCCAACCGGGAAGTCACCAACGCATGTGTCACTGTCGTCAGGCAATCGAACTCCAGGAAGGGACGCAGCTGATGTATCAGCCGAAGCTGTTGGAAGGCGCTCCTCGCCACTGCTGACACTTGAGCAGTCAAGGTCAGCTCCGGGTCGAGGAGCACTCCCAAGCTGCGGACCCCGTCTTTCAGAGGGAGTGCAACCCCATTCAAGACTAGGGTCAAGTCCCCTGCACTGTAGCCAGATCCGCCCACCAACAGGACCTCCGTCTTGTCTGGATTGAGCTTCAGTTTATTGGCCCTCATCCAGCCCATTACCTCGGCCAGGCACCGGTTCAGCACAGCCACCGCCTCACCTGGATCGGTGGAAAACGAGAGGTAGAGCTGGGTATCATCCGCGTACTGATGATTCCGCAGCCCACACCTCCTGATGACCTCCCCCAGCGGTTTCATGTAGATGTTAAAAAGCATGGGGGACAAAATGGAGCCCTGCGGAACCCCATGGCATAGTTGCCATGGCGCAGAGCCATAGTCCCCCAGCACCACCTTCTGGTATCGGCCATTGAGATAGGAGTGGAACCACTGCAAAGCAGTGCCTCCAACCCCCAATCCCGCCAGCCTCTCCAGAAGGATACCATGGTCGATGGTATCGAAAGCCGCTGAGATGTCAAGAAGGACTAACAGGGACGCACTCTCCCTGTCCCTCTCCCGGCATAGGTCATCGTACAGGGCGACCAAGGCGGATTCAGTGCCAAAACTGGGTCTGAAACCGGACTGAAATGGGTCCAGATAATCAGTTTCCTCCAAGAGTGCCTGGAGTTGTCCCGCCACCACCCGCTCCAGCACCTTACCCAAAAACGGGATGTTGGCCACCGGTCTATAATTGGCGACCACCTCTGGATCCAGGGAAGCCTTCTTTAGGACTGGCCGGACTACCGCCTCTTTTAAGGTGGCCGGCACCCGGCCGTCTCTCAAAGAGGCATTGACCACCTCCAAGATCCAGGGCACAATCCCGTCCTTGGCGGTCTTTAATAGCCAAGATGGGCACGGGTCCAGTAAACAGGTGGTTGGGCGTACCGATCCAAGCACCTTGTCCACATCATCGGGCCGCAAAAACTGAAAGTCATCCAATAACGTGGGACAAGCAGGCATGGTTGGCCCCTCCCCAAAAGAATCTGTATCAAAAGTGGAGTCCAGCTCGTGACGAATCAGAGCCACTTTCTCCTGAAAATGCGTGGCAAACTCGTCACAGCGGGCTTTCGAGGGTGGCACCAGTTCTTTATCGGGGCCCGGTCTCGTCAACCCCTGCACCACCCGAAAAATCTCCGCTGGACGGCATTGTGAGGAGGCAATGGACGCGGAGAAGAATCGCTTCTTCGCCGCCCTCACCGCCACAGCATAGGCACGATAGTGTGCTCTAAGATGTGTTCGATTGGACTCATCACGAGATTTCCTCCACCTGCGCTCTAGCCGTCTCCCAACCCGCTTCATCGCCCGTAATTCCGATGTATACCAGGGAGACGAACGGGCTCTGCCAGGTTGGAGAGGGCGCTTGGGAGCGATCGTGTCGATGGCCCTGGTCATCTCCCCATTCCATATTTCGACCAGAGCCTCCACAGGAGCGCCAGCCTTGTCAGCCGGAAAATCCCCCAGAGCCCTCAGGAATCCGTCCGGATCCATCCGACTCCGGGGGCGGACCATCACAATCTGGTCCGCACCCTTACAGAGGGAGAGGCCGCTCTCGAGCTCAAACCGCACGAGGAAATGATCTGACCATGACAAGGGCGTCAAACATACATTCTTCACCCTCAGATCACCTCCTTCCTCGCCCGTCGAGAAAACCAGGTCCAAAGTGTGTCCACGTTCATGGGTCGGGCCAGTGACATGTTGAGACAGCCCCATGGCCGTCATGGCAGCCATGAAGTCCTGAGCCGCCCCAGTAAGGTCAGTCTCGGCATGGAGATTGAAGTCCCCCAGGACCAACATCCTGGGGGTCCTCAACACCAGGTCCAAGACGACTTCTGTCAGCTCAGGCAGGGAGTCTGTTGGGCAGAAGGGTGCTCGGTACACCAACAGAATCCCCAATCTGTCTCGATTGCCCAACACCAAATGGAGACACTCCAGCCCCGGTCTCGAAGGGACAGGAAGCCCCGTGAGGGAAAAAGCAGCCCGATAAACTAAAGCGACCCCCCCTCCCCTCCCCTCCAGGCGTGGTTGGTGCTGTACTAGATACCCGGGCGGGCAAAGCTCCGAGAGGGAGACATCTCCCCGCTCGCCCGCCCAGGTCTCGGTGATACAAGCCAGGTCGGCCCTTTCATCGATTATCAAGTCATAGATGATGTTTGCCTTGTTATGGACCGACCTGGCATTGAGTAGCAGCACCCATGCAGTCATTTTTACTCCCCAGCTTCCACAAGTAAAGGCACCGCTGATATCACCGCGCAGGGTTCCATTGCACCTGGCCTCTTCTTGGAAGGGTGCTCGCCGTCCCCGGTGGCCTTTGCTGTCTCTGCCCAGTGAGGCTGCCCTGAGTAGTGGGTGTGCATTTCCAGACCCCACGGGGCAGCCCTGCTCTTGGACGGCTGGCCTGCCAGCCGTGAGTCGTCCTTGTCCTCCCCCTCTGCTGCGGGGAAGCGGCTTGGCCAGCCCCCCATCGCGGCTCCAGCTTTGCCCCAAAGGCCTGGCTTCTGGTGCTCTGCAGCCCCTTCCCTGAGGTGGCAGCCCCGGTTGGTGTGAATGGGGGACTGGTGTGCGGAGGGCCCTGCTCTTGCACTGGGGCCGCTTTATTTCCTCCCAGCTACACAGAAGTGGGCACTGCAGAGTCAATTAAATGATCTAATTGAATTGCTAGGGGGTTGCTAAAAATAGTGCCTGCGTTAACCATGGAATCTGCCAGAGCGGACTGCCTGCAGCTCAAAAGCTGATGCTAATTCTGGGGAGCCAAGCTGTGCTTCCCGGTGTCCCCGTGCCTCCTTGGCAGCTCCTGCCTCGGCCAGCCCTGCTGGCAGGGAGCAGAAAGCCGAGCTGATGCCCAAACTGGGCTGGCCTTGCTGAAGCTCAGCAGTGGGGGAAGCTCAGCAAGAGAAGCAGGGCCACAGCTTCCAGGGGCACAGCGCTCCCGGATTTCCCTGGTTATCCACTGTCAGGAACTCTTGAGTGGGAATGCCGTGTAAGAGGCCATACCATTTGACATTATCGAAGTCTGGCAATAGCATATGACAAGTAGAGAGTAGAGATGAAGACAAATTAAAGATGTGTTAACATTAACGTTATTTTCAGAATTGGCCTAATGCTTGGCTGTCCCCATATCCAAGGTTATGCAAACATGATTAATCAACTAAGCCAGGGATTTTCGTAATTGAGTGCAATAACTCTGTGAGAGGATCATTCTGTACTCAATATTCTACTCAGTCTCTCAGGAAAATTAACGGGTAGTGAGACACAAACAGAGCAGGAGTGTGTCCGTCTCCTGCAGGGACCTGCGGTTCCCCGAGGCGAGAGCGAGAGACCTTCTCCGCCACTCCCCAGCAACAGGCGCATGATGCCGGAGAGGCCTTCCTGGTGCCAGCGCCTGCTCCCCTGACCTTCTGCCACCAGGCAAAGATGACACTCTTTTGCAGCAGGCATTTGCCCTGCTGCGCGAAGAGCCCGCCTGAATTGACCCCCAGTCCTAAGGCACTTCTACCTTTTGCGACTCTATTCTGGTCTGGTCTGTTAGACCTTTTTGCTGTGTGCTTTGGACTGGAAGGCTGCAAAATCCAGCAGGTGAGCCGCTGGCCACCAAGGAGACTTCCTTCCCAGGAAGCCTCATGCCCTCTGTCCATCCTGCGGGCCATCCTGCGCATTGCTTTCTCAGCAGAGGGGTCCATAGATATGCTGGACTAGTCAGTTGGCTCCTGCTGGTGCTGGCTGCTCCCAGGGTGGCAATTTGGCCAACTTGGTGCTGTCAGCCTGTCAGCCCTGCCCTTCGCTGGAGGCTTCTATGTTTCTATAGGGTGTTCAAAGACAGGCTGGACATGCACATGGTGGGCATGTCATGAGCGGAGCCGGCTGGTGCCGGAGGTCAGACTAGATGGCCCGGGAGGCCCCTTCTGACTCGCTCTGTTTCTGTGTTTCTATGTTTCTATGCTTTCCCACTGCCTGCTGGGGAACTTCCTTCTTTCCAGAGGGTTGCCAGGACTGAAGTGCCCGAGGGGTCCCTGGAGCCAGGCCCTTCCCCCACCACAGGCAGGCTCTGGAGCCGAGCGCTGGCTCAGATGAGCACTTTTGGGGTAAACGCACACACAGCCTAGGTGTCTGTCTTCATCTCCGAGGACTTTTTCCATCTCTCCATTAATACAAAGGCTCGTTTGTGCTGGCAGCTGCAGTGTCGTTTTGCCATTTACATGATCCATTAGGGTGGCCTCCCCGCAGACATGAAGAAAAATGAATCTGGCAAAATGTTTATACATTTGTGTACTTGGAGAGGAGCCAGCAACACACCTCCTGTTTGTTCAGCAGCTGCAGCCACTGGGGATCTTGCGAGCAGGCGACGTGCTGCTCCACTTCACACTCGCCCCTGGAGCCGGAGCCGGGAGGGTCTGGAATTGTGCTGGGCGAGGGGGGCAGGGGGACTGGGCTCTGAGGTGGGGGGGGCTTGCATGGAGACTGGGCAGTGCTGCTTTTCCTTGCTTGCCCCCGACTAGTCCATGAAGAGCTGTTGGGAGTTAGCCTGGAAGGGAAGGAGCAGGCTCCCCCGCCCGGCTGGACCCCTCTGCCCTGCCCAGCTCCTGGCAGCTGCCCTCCTCTTTCCCAGAGATGTGCAGGCCCGTGCTGTTCCCGTGATGCTCCATGGGTGCACAGATAAGAGATGCGTGCCAGCATAAAAAATGTGTAAAGGGGGAAGGTCAGTGCTGCTGCACTAGAACATGGGCAATGAGTGCTGGCCATGTTGCTTTGAGAGAAGAGGTCTGTGGAGGATGGGGGACCCTCAGTCAAGCTCCCTGGCCCTCGCAGTCCATACTGGAGAGGAAGCCACGCAAGCTCTCCAGAGAACACGTCGCATCAGAGAGCCACCGGCCATTGGCTGGCCTTGAGCGCCCGAGGGGTTGCTTCCCCGCATCCCCAGTCATAACCACACTTTAAGTCCTGCTTACATGGCGGGGCTAAGTGAAATAGTAATAGCTGACTTGACACATGGATGCCTATGCTTATACTCTGATGTGTGTTGCAAGCCATCCTGAGATGTTTTCTATCCCTGAGGGATAGAAAAGCTTTTAATGAATGAAAGAATAATGAATGGCTGAAGAGCCGGCACAAATATTTATGTTGGACAAATTCAGAATGTCCACAGAGGCTAAGCTATGGGGTATGGAATGCATGCTTTCCAAATGTCAATGCTCCATCCTGAAGATGTGATGTAAAGAGCCTCTGAGCATGTGCAGAGTGAATCCTAGAAGTAGCGAGTAACCAGAAACCCTCCCTGTCATCAGGGTCAAGGAATTCTCATCCAGCGGCCTCGAAATGTGTGTGCGTTCCCCATGTTCTCATGCAGGGTCCAACGGAAGGCGCTTGTGGTGATGGCAGCATTGCTTGAATAAGTAGATATTTTACAGGCAGGTGGGGAAACGCAATCCGTGTGTGTGTCTGTGAGGGAGAGAGATGAAGTTCCATGCAGATCCCAAAGCCAGTTGAATCATTCTGACGGACAGCTCCTTGCCGGAATGCATGTGGGGTTGCTTTCTGTGAAGGCGCCACATGATTCCTGGAAACGAGGCTTCATGGAGTCATCAGCTGAATTTTTAGGAGTGGGAGAAAGAAACTGGTGCTGGCAGAACCAAGCATGTGGCTGGATGCTCCCCTGGGATGGGGAGCTTCAGGTTGTGGGCTGGCCGGGGCAGGTGGCCCATGCCCCGAGTTAGCTCTTTAGGCAGCAGCTTCTGGATTCCCAGGACATACAGAGTATATAAAGAACGGCAGTCCGCCGGGTAGAAGCAGAAAACTTGTGGGCAGCAGAAGATGCTTCAGAGCAGGGGGCGCAACTCTGGAGCTCTACAAACTTCTGACACATTTCTGACCTGAATGGTGAAGTGTGCCCTGCTCAGGGTTTACTTTCTGACTTCTGTGAAATTGCTCAAAGCGTTTGCTCAAGTTTAGAGCTGAGAACATCACGTCTCTAGCAGAACTTGCGTAAATTTCCAGAACTCGTACAAAACAAGGCCGAACCTTTAGACTTGGATTGCTGGTGTTCCTGATCTTGCTGTAACCATTCGACAGGAGAGGTACGGAGACATGATCCTCTCACTGGAGGCGCATGTGCATCCCTGCAGCCATTCTGGTTTTTATTTATTTATTTATTTATTTAGAACATTTCTATGCCGCCCCATTCGCAAACAGCCTCGAGGCAGCTTACAAAATAAATAAACACTCATATAATTAATCTTAAAAGCTGGAAACATCTTGGCACAAGTATAAAAATCCAATAAATACAATCAATAATTAACAATTAAAATAACTTTTAAATAAAAAGGTCTTGGCCTGGCGCTGAGAAACAAATAACGACGGTGCCAGGCGGACCTCTCTGGGGAGCGCATTCCATAGGTTGGGCCCCACCGCAGAGAAGGCCCTCCTCTGGGTACTCACCCTCCTAATATTTTTCACGGAGGGTTCCCGGAGGAGGGCCTTTGCCACCGATCTCAAGGTGTGGGAGGGCAAATATGGATGCAAGCGCTCGTTTAGATAACCAGGTCCCAAGCTGTTGAGGGCTTTATAGGTGATAACCAACACCTTGAATTGGGCCCGGATTTCAATGGGAAGCCAGTGAAGCTGACGGAGGACTGGGGTTATATGAGAGTAATGTCCCGTCCCTGTCAGCAACTGGCAGCTCTGTTTTGCACCAATTGAAGCATCTGGACCATCTTCAAGGGCAGCCCCACGTAGAGCACATTACAGAAGTCTAATCGGGAGGTTACCAATGCATGTGTCACAGTCGCCAGGCAATCGTCCTACAGGTAGGGATGCAGCTGATGGATTAGCCGAAGCTGGAGGAAAGCGCTTCTTGCCACCACAGTCATCTGAGCTTTCAGGGACAGCTCTGGGTCGAGGAGCACTCCCAAGCTGCGGACCCTGTCCCTAAGGGGGAGTGAAACCCCATTCAGGACAAGGTCCAAGTCACCTACCCAGGAGCTCGAACCACCCACCAACAGGACCTCCGTCTTGCCTGGATTGAGCTTCAGTTTATTTTATGGCAGCTCATTTCAGCTGGGGCAAAGTTAGGGCCTCTGCTCCACAATTAGAATTGTGCAGCTTGCAGAGCAGGGGCCCATTGGGACAAATTTCTCTGGTTTGAAGGAAAGAGAGAATTCACAGCTTGCTTTAGAAATGGAAGTCCACGCACTGCCTTGATGCAGATCAAGTCAACACTGGTGCAGGTTTGATGGAAAGGAACCTGCAGGGCCGGGCAGTGAAAAATCCACATCCCCTCTTGGATTCTTCATGCATCCACCCTCAAGAGCAGCGGCTCCCAACTTGAGCAACCCAAGGAGCTCTTCTCAGTGTGAACAATCAGTGCAGAACCTGTGAACAAAAATGTTTCCTGTAATACATTTTATTTGAACAAATAATTTACAATTAATGTTGCAATGTAAACTGAACTATTTATAAATGCATTAATGAACCATTTATTACTTAGTATATAAATAATATTAAATTTACTGAATATGCACTAAATATTAGTATAATATAGTTAACAAATATTATGAAAAATTATACTTCATTTAATGACCTGCATGTCTCTTTTGCCACAGAGAATATCAGTATTTGTTGTTAATGAGGACAGTGCAATCACATGTGTGGTTTTGCATCCATTTTATTCCCATATTTGGCTTTCCGTACTCTATACATGGAAAAAGTCTTCCGTATAAATAAACCAAAGGGAGAAGATGTTTGGCAAAAGGTTGTACTTTTTTGCCAAGTGTATATGCCTCCCCTTCTTTAGCAATAGGATAACTAGCTGGGTTGGAAGCCTAAGGGATTTTTCATTATTGCTGTACATAAATTTTGAAAAATACTTTTCTTTCTTTTGAAGTCTTCATATTTATGCTTAAAATACTCCATGTTTTGCCTATCAAATGTGGGTGTTCCTTTTCCACACGTCTTTTTAATTTTGCAGGCTTTAGACTACTGTGGCTTACAGTTTTTTTCCACATTTGACACATTTTGTTTGGCTCATCTTAATTTCTGGCCAAAGCAAATCTGAAACCTAAGTAGCTTTCATCATTTTTCCCTATTTTTATTATCACCATCATGCAATTTCTGTTTTTAAAAGGTGCATCGAGTGACCAATTCAGAGGATAGTAATTGCAGATGCTTTATTAAGCCTGTGTGATTGCTCTTCCCTGCAATCTGAAACTACTTTGGTTTTAAAGCAAATTAATCTGCTTTTAAAGGTATGCTTGTAACATAAAGGAACCAAGATCCTGCAGTTTCCCTGTCATCGTAAGAGTAAACTACCTTCACATGGTTCTCATGGAACCGTGGGGTTTGGGGACCTCAGGCTGAATGCTGTGGCTCTGGAATATTCAACAAATGTGCGATGCGTCGAGCTCATAGATCAGTCAGGCCACTAAGCAAAAGTTTCCTTTTTTATTCAAAATAACCCTAATACAAAGAAAAACTAAAAACAACATCAATCATCAGAAACATCGAACCTGCTGGGTCAGCCCCCACATTTTTTCTATTTATGATAACTTAAAAACATATTTGAATCTATACGAAGCCCTGTTTCTCTAGCCAATAATAAAAAGAGTCCCAGGTTTGATAGAAATCAGTATCTTCTTTCTCCTTCAATGGCAAAGACAATCTGTCCATATCCTCACAGTCCAAGATCTTTTTTAGGATCGGTTCATCGGTGGGTGGTTCTTCACTTTTCTAGTGTTGGGTGAATGCAATCCTCGCCGCAGTAATTACATGTAAAATCAAATACGTTTCTTGTTTACTAATATCAGCAGGTATAATGCCTAATAAGAAAACTTCAGGTTTAAAAGCTAAGGATTTTTGTAACATTTCCTCAAGTCATTTATGTATTTTAATCCAATACTTTTTCGCTTTATCGCAAGTCCACCACATATGATAGAAGGTACCCAATTTATGTTTACATTTCCAACATCCATTTGACATATTTGGAAACATTTTGGTTAGTCTATTTGGCAACAAATACCATCTATAAAACATTTTATACAAGCTTTCTTTATATGAAGTTGCTGATGTTACCTTAATATTTCTCTCCCACAGCTTTTGCCATTTTTCTCATTCAATATTATATCCAAAGTTTTGGGCCCACGTTATCATAGTTTCCTTAACCTGTTCATCTTCCATTCTCCTATCTAGTAAGAAATTATATAGTCTTTTAATCATTTTCTCATCTGATTTAAGCATCACCTGATCAAATGCTGTTAAATCTTTATAAAAGTCCCACATTCTTTAGCATATCTCGATTGTATCTGCACCTTATGTCACCAATGCATTTGGATATACAAGAGCTTCCATAGGTGAAAGCCATCTTGGTAACTTATTATACAATTTTGTCTTTAACTTTTCCCACACCAACATTAATGATTTCCTAAGGACTCCCTGGAGAAGAGTCTAATGCTGGGAACAATAGATGGCAAAAGAAGAAGGGAACGGCAGAGGATGAGGTGGCTGGATGGAGTCACTGAGGCGGCTGGTGTGAGCGTGAGTGGACTCCGGGGGATAGTGGAGGACAGGAAGGCCTGGAGGAATGTTGTCCATGGGGTTGCAATGGGTCGGATACGACTTCGTGACTAACAACAACAACAACAACAATATAATGACTTAAAAAAGAGCCATGTACCTTAGCCTTTTCATACCACATATAAGCATGCCAACCCATTTGCAAATCATGCCCTTCGAGATACAAAAGTCTCTAATTTCTTAAGGTTATCTATTCTTTTAGCCACGTTAAAATAGAAGCTTGATAATACAGCATCCAATCAGGGAGACCAAAGCCCCCATTCTCTTTAGCCTCCTGAAGTATTTTTAGTTTAATCCTTGTTTTCTTCTTTCTCCATATAAATCTCAAGATTTGAAAATTTAAATCAAAAAAATTTCTATCAATTTTTATGGGAATCATTTGGAATAGAAACAAAAGCTTTGGTAATATATTCATTCTAGCTAGTGCTATTCTTCCCAGCAAGGATAATTGCAAATTAGCCCATTTTTCCAAATCACTCTTAATTTCCTTCAATAATTTATCATAATTGTCTTCTTTCAGAGTGGTACACTTAGCTGTAAGGTAAATTCCCAAATATTTAACCTTTTTAACAATCTGAAAGGCTACTTGTTCCACCAGAGTTTTTCTCTGCTCCTGTGTGAGATTTTTTACTAACAATTTTGTCTTTTCTCTGTTTATTTTCATCCCAGTAACCTCGCCATAGTCTTCAATCCTTTGTAGGGGTTTAGGCATTATTACTAAGGGTTTCTCCGTTATGAAAACTAGATCATCTGCAAATGCTTGCAATTCATAGCTTTCATCTCTAATTCTAGTACCTTCAATGTCCATATCGTCCCTGATATTTCTGTTTAACACTTCTAGGATCAATATAAACAACAGTGGTGATAGCGGGCATCCTTGTCTTGTACCCTTTTGTATATCTATAATATTTGTAAATTCTCCATTGATTATAATCCTAGCAGACTGCTTTTGATAGATGCTTAATATTGCGTTAATGAACTTTTCACCAAACTCCATTTGAACTAGTTGCTGCTTATAAATTGCCAATTTACATTGTCAAAAGCCTTCTGTGCATCCATGAATAATAGTGCATTGGTTTTTCTGTATGTATCTCGTAATACTCTAAGATGTCCAGGAAAGTTCTCATATTATTCCTCATTTGTCTTTTATGTAAGAAACCTGATCTGAGTGAATGAAGTCTGTTAAATACTTCTTCAATCTTTCTGTCATTATGGAGGCAAAAATTTTGTAATCCACATTTAATAGTAATATAGATCTATAGTTTTGAATTTGCGTCAAGACCATGTCTTCTTTTGGTATTAATGTAATATTTGCCTCTGTCCAAGTATTTGGTATTTTAGCATTTAACAATGCTACATTACATATAACCTTAAGAAGCGTAGCGAAAATTCCTTCAAAGGATTTATAAAACTCTGCTGGTAGCCCATCTGGGCCAGGAGTTCTGTCATTCTTTTGTCTCTTAATTTCCTCTATTACTTCTGTGATTGTTACTTCTTGATTCAATACTTTTTGGTATTTCTCTGGTAACTTTGGTAGGTCTCCCTTTTGGATATATTCGTTTACTTTCTCAGTTGAAATCTCATCATTCTGGTATAGCTTTGCAAAGAAATCTTCCGCTATTTTCTTGTTATGTATACTTTGTACTTGCAGTCGTCCTTCTCCATCCTTCAATTTATTAGTCTCTTCTTTCTTTCCTTCTTTACTTTATACGCTAACCATCTCCCTGGTTTATTAGCATTTTCAAAGACGTTCTGTTTGGTCAATTTCATTTGCTTAGTGAGTTAGTTTGTATCCAGGAGGTTCAGTTTATGTTTTAGAATATTCATTTGTACCTTAAAGTCTTTTTTGGATGGATCTTCCTGTAATTCTTGTTCACATTTTGCCAATTCCTCTACTATTTTACCTCGTTCTTGCTTTCTCCTTTTATTTATTTTTGCTGAATATGTTATTATCAGCCCCCTGACATAGGCTTTGGCTGTATCCCAGACATTTTGCAAAGAGGTTTCGTCATTTTTATTTATTTGAAAGAATATTTGCATTTCCTTATTTATCTCTTCTGTGAATTTTTTATCCTTTAATAAGGCTTTGTTTAACCTCCACCAGGGCGTTTTAACTGTCCCTTTCAATGGCATAGTTACAGGGTTATGATCTGCCCAGACATTTGCCTCTATTTCAGCTTCTAGCAGGTCTGGTACTAAGTCTGGGGTTAACCAAACCATATCAATTCTAGACCACGACCTATGCCTATTTGAATAGAAAGTATATTTAGCAGAGGTTGGGTTTTTAGGTCTCCAGACATCTATCAATCTGAATCTTCAATCATATTAGAACAAGACTTTGGCAATATCCTCCTGCCTTTTCTGTCCTTAATCTCGCTCTTATGCCATTAAGCAAAAGTTTCCAAAGAGGCCCCTGACCCTCCACTGCTCCTCCTGCTCTCTGGTCAGTGGGGTGCTCAGCCTCTCCTGCAGGGATGGAGAAGAAGCTGGGCTGAAACGTGCCTGGGTCAGCGCCAAAGGAGGAGCATTGCTGGGCCGTCCTTGGACACTCGGCGGCAGAGTAAGGGCTCTCTCAGGAAGGTGCGCCACTGAGTCTGTGGCATGCGGGCCACAGTGTCTTCAGCCGCACTGCTGTCTCTGGGGCGAAAACAGAGGTGGCACAAGAGGGGTGGGACACTGCAAACCGTGACAGGAGGAAATGAAATGGGCTGAAGTGTTTCCCCAAGTTTTCTAGACCTTTGGCCGCAGCTGAGTGCCTGGACATGCGCTCTACCGACTGAAGAGCAAAAGGAGCAGGAGGAGCCACAGCCTGCCCTGCTTCAGGTGGAGCCAGTCGGGCTGTGGTTGCGGGGAGCGAGCAGCTCCTCCTGCCCTCATTGCTCCCCGCAGCAAGCTGAGCTTCCCAGGCTGTCTGCAGCAGAGTTCTGGATGCTTCCTGCCATCCCTGCCCGCCTACTGAGTAACCTTCAGGAGAGGAAGCTGGTCTTGCCTCTGTCCCAGGCACAGGAGGAAAGAGCGGGGGCTATGCAGGAGCTGCTTCTCATGCAGGATGGCTGGCTTTCTTCACAGCCGGGAGCACTGGGTGGGTCCCCATGGCATCACAAAGCCTGCCCCCCTCTGGTCACACACGTTTCCTGCAGGCCCGGCCAGAGGCAGCCTCGCTGTGGCCCCCATAGCACATATTTCCTGCTGTGAGCAGAGGTTCAGGAACAGCTTGCAGGCACCTCCAGATAACATTTCTGCTGTTCCCACTGTGCCCACCCCAATAAATTATGGGTGGCATCTTTATGCCTCAGTAAATCCTGACTCCCTAGACTGTAATTGTCAAGTGCTAAATAATTTCAGTTAGGGCAGATGAAGAGAGATGTGTGCAGCTTCCAGAAGCATTCTTTCCAGTCTAAACAGCAAGGATGAGAAGAGCTTCTCCTCTGCGGTTGCTCATGCCTCAGGGATGCTCCGTAATGTGGATCACTTCCTCTGATGCGTTGGTCTGCCATGCAAATCCAACATGTAGCTCTTGGGGCCTTGATATGGACTTTGGGGCTACTTGCAAATATATTGCAAAACTCGGAGGCCTTTTCCTCTCAGAGGCTGTTGACAAAAGCACCAACTACACAACTTGGAGCTGGTTTCAGTTGCTTTCTGTTCTCCCCTTTGCCTTCTTCCTGTTTCTCCTCCTCCCAAGTTTATCCCTGTGTAGATTTATTTATTTTTTACTTTTCATTGCTATTGCCAAGTAGCCAAGCTCCCATATCATGACCAAAGTTTGATGAATCAATCATTCTTAATAATTTCATTTATATCGTATCTTCATTTCAAGGAACTTGAGGCAGCTTACATAATTCTCCCCCTCCTCGCCAACTTATTCTCGCAAGAACAACAACCCTGTGTTCTGCGCATGTGCTCTGGCAAAATTCCCAGACACGCATGAGAAGCTGACCGCTTTGGTGGAACTGCTAGCTGAGAGTCGGGGATGATGGGAAGTTGGCTAGACCAGGTGAGGCTCTGATAAGGAAATTGCTATTGTAACAGCCAGGCCTACACCTGCAGACCCACTCTCAGTACCCCTCTGAGCCTGCTCTGGATGGAAGCAGCTCAAGGACCCCCTTGGGACCAGTTTCCCCACTGGTGGGAATGAAGGAGATCAAGGACCAAAACATCCTGAGGAAGGAGATTTGGAAATGGGTAGTTTTTATATGCAATTTTAATGATTGTAAGCCTCCCCAAGGCTCATGTGATGGGGCGGCATATAAGTTGTTTACATAATTAAATAAAATAGTCTCTCAGATGAAGAAAGCCAGCCTGCTGGAGAGGTGGGCTTGAGGGTATATCATCTCAGCCACAGGCTGGCCCAACTGGGCGCTCAGAGTGCAGAACTCAGGTGCTCCTACTTCCACAGCACCCCTCTTTAGAGAGACAGACCCCAAAGGGATCATAAGCAAATCTTTGGGCAAAGGGGAGCAGAGAGGGGTCCACCTCTCTCTCTCTGTGTGCTCAGAGTCTTGTGCATGCTTAGAGTCTTCTATGCAGAATAAGGACGCTTGCAAGCAGTCTTGCTTGAGAGGGAGCGCCCAGGCCACAACAGCCTGTAGGTCTGTGGGCTGAGAGTCTGAGACTGGTGCAAAGGCACCCACTGCACTCCATGGCTGAGAGGGACCACAGCCAAATTGCCCGAGTCTCCTGACCACTCCACCACACTGACTCTGAGGCCATTGAGCTCCTGTCACCATGCTCCCTCTGTCTGAGCTCATCCTTGATCCCCAAGGTAAATACCCTGTGGTTCCACCAAGGCCAGCTTCCTATCCAGGTGACTAGAGAGAGCTTATGTTGCTTGGACACACCATATTTCTCTGGGGAGCTGTGGGTGATGAAACAGGCTGGACATGGGCTGGAGCACACATGGTGTAAGATTCGAAGCGAAGATGGACCAGCGTTCTCTACAGCACAGAACTGATTGCCCCTATTGTGCGGCGGTGCAAGCAGCAAAGAAAAGTTGCTTTGCTCCCTCATTGTACCCTGGCGTTGCATCCTTGAGTCCTTTCTGGTTGCCTGGGATTGCTAACAAGTCTCCCAGTGGATGGGGCCATGGTGTCCTCAAGGACCCACCGGGGCCTTTCTGCACAGCACTTTGAGAACAAAAAGCACTGGGCACTGTGGTGAACTTGATGCTGTGGTTAACGTGGCTCAGCGCAAGGTTGCCACCTCCTGGTTTTGTGGGATCTGCTTCAGTCACTTTGCCCTGGTGACTTGGGCAAGGGGCTTGGTGCAGTGTGGCCTGCCACATAACCCCTCCATCCTTGCCCATCCTGGCACATAACAGCTAGCAAAGGGAAAGACTGGGTGGGCCCAAGAAAGGGCAAAAGCAGCCTGCTATCCTTAAGGATACTTCTGGAAAACCGACCAACCAACCAACTAGCCACTCTGGATGCAAACAGAACCCATTAACTATGGTCCAGGTGCAAATTCCCCCTTTCTTGGTACAGTACTTGAGAGTCGAGGTGGAACACCTGTGTGCACTTGGAGGAGGCTGATTATCAAGACCCCCTCCAGTCTGATACAGGACTGAGTCAGTCCTGTCTGACCTTTCCTGGGGGAGAGATGGGGAGGATGAACCTGCAGATCCTGCTCAGTCTCTTTGGGTGTCATCGATCATGGCATTCTTCTGAATTAACTCTATGGCTTAGATACTATTGTGTGGCAATAGTTCCACTCTTAGAAACATACAAACATGGAAACAAAGCAAGTCAGAAGGGGTCTCCAGTGCCATCTAGTCTGACCCTCAGGTCCAGCCAGCTCTGTTCATGTCATCTCCAACATGTGGTTGTCCAATCTTTCCTTGAACACCATCTCCGGTAGGACCTCTATCACCTTCCTTGGAAGCCCATTCCATATCCAAGGGGTTCTAACTGTCAAGAACTACTTCCTGACATCCAACCCGAAGCCTGGTTCCTTGAGTTTTGCCCCAGTGGAACAGGTGCTGCATCCACTGCAGGGAAGAAGAGGCCTTGGGCCTCCTCCACATCCCCTCACATTCCAATAAGTCACTAAAAGATCCCCTCGGAGTCTCCCCTTCTTCAGGCTGAAAAGACCCAATTCCTTCATTTGCTCCTCATATGTCATCCCTCCCAACCTGACTACCATTCCTGTGACCCTGCACTAAACTGATTTTAACCTAGCTATGCCTCCCCTATAATGTGGAGTCCAGAATATGCTGTACTCCAGTTCTGGGGACACCAGAGCCATGTAAAGCAGTGCCAGCACCTCCCTCGATCTGAGAGCCATGCTGCTGGCTATGCATCCAAGGGTGGTGTTTGCCTTCTTGACCACCACGTCACACTGCTGGCTCATGTTCAGCCTGCTGTCAACAAGCACCCCAAGGTCCCTTTCACAAGTGCTGCTCTCCGGCCACTTATCCTCTATCCGGTACCTGTGGCATCTACTCCTGTGTTCCAAGTGCAAGGCCTTGCACTTATCCACATTGAATGCCATCCTATTGCCACTTCCACAGCCTGTCCAGATCCTTCTGGATCGGGATCACCTGCTCCTCAGTTGTGGCCACTGCCACCACCTTGGTATCATCTGTGAATTTAGTCCACAGATGATTATAGACTATAATAGATTCTATAATAGATTATAGAATTTAGACTGGCTATCCCTTCCCCCAGGTCATTGATAAAGAGGTTGAACAGAATCTGTCCCAGAACTGAGCCCTGGGGAATCCACTGATCATTGGCTGCCATCCTGATTATTCTTCACTCATAGTCACCCTCTGCTTGCAGTCTGTCAACCATGCCTTAATCCACTGGATAGTGCTTTGGTGTATCCCAAAACTCCTCAGTTTCTCCAGCAGGATATCATGGGGCACTTTGTCAAAGGCCTTGTGAAATCCAGGTAAACACACCCACTGCATCCCCTCCCTCCAGCCCCCTCAAGACCTTATCATAGAATTCCACAAGGTTCATCTGGCAGGATCTGTTTTCATGAAATCTGAGCTGCACGGCTGCCAACATCCCATCCAACAACTAGGGTTTCTAGAGCTTTCCCTATTATGAGCCTTTCCATCATCTTTCCCAGAATGGACATAAGGCTAACGGGCCTGTAATTCCCTATATTCCCTCTTCTGTCCTTTTTGAAGATTGAAACCATGGATGCCACCCCCTGGTCCTCTGGAACATCTCCCGTTTTCCACAAGGTCTCAAAAATGAAGGCCAATGGGTGCAAGAGTACCCCTGCCAATTCCTGAAGTACCCATCGGGGCCTGGCACCTCTTACCTGTGGACTTACCTGGGTGACTTTCCTTGGATCTATTCCAGGACACTGTCCTGTCCTCAGTGTTGTTGAGCACCTGTGTGTATCTACCACAGCTAGTCATTAGGGGGCTAGGAGCCTGGGCCATCAGTGTGCTGGTGAACACAGCCTGTCTCCATTTGAGGTCTCAGTCAGGTGTGGCTGTTTAACTCCTGATTCAGGGCAATACACTCTGCCAAGGGCTGGTTTGTTTGCTTGTTTGTTTGCTTGTTTATTTATTAAAACATTTATATGCTGGCCCTGGTTGAGGGCCAGTTGACCGGATCTGGATTCTGGCAAGATGGGAGCCCTGGGAGCAGGTGGTCCCTGCATCCCCACTTCCTCCCCTAGGAGCCAGCTTGGTCGCTGGGACCGTGGCCCCTGGGACCATGGCCTGGCTGGAGCCCACCAGAAGAGCCTTCCATGTTGTGGCCCCGATTCTGTGGAATGCCCTGCATCGTCGCTTTTTCTCCTTCAACTGGTTGCAATTTGTTAGTGGTCACTGCTCTAGAATCTGCCTAGAGATGTAACAGTATACATAGGTTGCAAATAAATAATATTCAGAATGCTGTTTCTTCAGATGCCAGACTGGTGTCAAGAAAAGATTTTTTTCCAGTGTTGGGTGAAGACTTTCTTTTACTGCCACATGCTTGGTCGTTGGGTGTGTTTGTCATTTGTTGGGTCTGACAACCTATTTCTGGCCTGCTGCCTTTTATTTGTTGGGCACACTTATCATTCATTCTTCCAGGATGGTGAGCGCTTAAAAATAACATAAGCAACCCCACTGAGAACTACAAACCACGTAACTGGCCGGGAACGGGAGAACAGGAGGGCCAGGGGGCTGCCGGCACTTCTGCTCTTACAGATGCGCAAGCTGCGGTTTTGGGCTGCTTTCACCGGGTGTGCTGGCTTGTGCTGTGGGTCATGAGTCTGGAGCAGTCCCTGGCTTCTGATTATGCTGGCAAATGACAAGATCAGTGCTTGGATTCTCCGTGAAGCAGTCTTTGCCTTTTGCAGCTGCATCTACTGCTGGTGGATGATTTGACGGCTATTGAGTTTGACAAGGAACATTAGAGCAGGGTCGGAAGGAAGGCCGAGGACTCGGGGCAACCGTCAGATCAGAGATGCTTCCATTGAGAACCCGCAGTTGTTGTCTTCTGTGAAGCACAGCTGGCGTTTAATATCTTAGCTATGCGACTCTCTCTTCTGAGTTCACACCTCTGCTGCCCTGGTGGATGGCTTCCTCGAGGGATCGCTCCCAAATGGGGGCTGCCAGCCCATCCAGCTCTCTGGACTGTCACATCATTTGGCGTCGTGATGGATGAGGAGGTGTCAGTCTGTCTGAGCAGGAGCGCTTACAGGTGTCTTGCGGAGGAGGAACAACTCTAGCGTGTCCTGTGGAAAGCCACATGGCGTGCCTCCATGTCGATATCCTTATTGGGTGAAGCACTGCAGTGTAGCAGCCTCAGCTGGTGGAATCAAGACGTGATGAGGTCACACAGTGGGCCCGAGGCATCCCCTTTGCTTGGAGCTCAGCCCTACAGGAAAGATGCAAATCGCTGAAAGTGCCGTCCTGGCAGTCACGAGGCTGTTTCGGTGGGGCACTTGGTCCTGGGAAGGCCTCATTTTGACGGGGTAGACAAAGTGAGAGCAGCTCCATCTGACTGGCTGGAGAACATTTCGGGTGCCCCTGGCCCGGGCTGTGCTTCTTGGGAAGCAGTGATTGTGGCAGTGGAGCACCTCTAACCCTTCCCATTAGTTCTTCTCTAAATTAGTGCTCCCAGAAGTGTGTGTGTGTATGTGGGGGGGAACCACTGTTACAGGATAGAAGGTGTAGCCCAACACATCTGGAGGCACATGGTGCAGAGGCGCCTTCCCTTCCTGGATTAAAAAGATGCAGCCAGGCCAAGCCAGGCCATTGAGCTGGCGACAAAAGCAAGCGCAGCTGCCAGGCGGGCGTGGGGTCTGCTCAGCTCCAGCTTCACCATATGAGCCACAGCAGGGGGGAGCTGCTCCTGATTGCTACCAGGAGAAGTGCCATTTTATGCATGTAAAATTCCTCTCCTTAACAAAGCGAACGATTCTGCATAAGAAAGGGGAGCCCAAGAAGCCCACCCCTGGCCCATTTCTCTAAAATCTTCTCCATGGAATTCCTTTTCAAAAGCAATTTCTCTTCTAACAAGTAGAATGGGAATGGTAAAAGATCGGGGAAAAAATGGCCCAGCACTGGAAAACACGGACAGCCAAACAGAACAGAGATTGAATACACAGTTCTTTGCAGGATGGCGAGAAAGCCATCTTTTGCATCAAGAAGTCTTTGTTAAGAATTGTTGGGTACCCTCCAGATGTTTAAACTACTGATGTTTGGATTTCAACTTCCAGTAGCCCCAGCCAGCATGCTGGGAATTGTAGTCCAAAATTGCCTGGAAGACACCAGGCTGAGGCAGACCATCTCCTGGTTCACATTGAGATGGTATTTTTAGATGTTCTTTGGAGAAGAACTCAGGATGCCCATAGAATTCAATGGAGACATGTAAGCCATTATTGGACATATGGTATCCATCCCACCACACCCACCCAAAACACAGATAAAGACACCTCCCCCCCCCCCCCAATGCATTTGCTGCAAGCATTGGATACAGACTGACTGATGGAGAGAGAAAGCACGGAAAACTTTTGGTTGGGAAGTGAAATGGAATGGAGTAACTGAAACCCTGAAAAAAAGCACTTCGTACTGTAACATTTTGTTGCATGGCTCTACTTGTATCTGCTGTTAACAACATTTGGGCAGTGATACTACTTCCTTTCGAGGCAAAATGGCACAATCCCAACACAACAGGGAAGAATCGACAGGTTGGTGGGGCCCGAGACGGGAGAAAGCACCCCAGAGGTGATCAGCAGATCGCCCAGCGCCGCAGAATGATGTGGGCCGTGGCTGCAGAGCACTGGCAGCCTAAGGTGAACCAACAGAAACTGGGTGGGCGAGAGAGTTGGAGTGGAGCGTCCTAGAGACAGGCACAGCTGGCCAACGAGCGCCACGGGCAGAGCACTCCCCTTTGCTTCTCCAACGATCTTCCCTGATTTCCCAGTCACGTCTCCCTGAGCCCCCTCAGCCCTGAACCCTTTTCCTCAAGCAGGTCCCCTCCTCTGCTCCATGGCCCCCTGCTCCCCTCCATTTCCCGAGCCCAGGTGAATTCCCACATGGAGGCATTCCTCTTATCCTCGGCAATGATAGCACTGCTGTTATCACAGCTTGGTTGCAAAACCGATGTACAATACTATTAAAGGCGACAAGGGAGCCTTGTGTTAGTTCTGCAGCGGAGTCGGGTGGTGGCGGCGCTTTCCGTTTCGCCGGCTTCTTGGATAACTGGCTCAGTCCTTCATTGTTAATGGGAGCGGACAAGACGAGGCACTCCTGAGCGCAATGGCAGGCACCCCTCCTTGCCAAATTGGAAGAAGAATAGAAATAGATTTCATTTTGGATTGGATGCCACTTGTGCCCGGGAAATTAACCAGGCTCCCAGAGGCTGTGCCCTAGAACGCTTCCTCATTTGTCTGAGAGGGAGGCCCATCTGTGTCCCTGACAGAAGTAGGGCAGCATCGTGCTAGACGGGCGGAAAGGGGGGGCATGGGCTCGCTGGTCGCCTGCACGCCTCAGTCAGAGGAGATGGCACCGTCGTCAGCCGGCAGGCTGCAGCTCCACAGCTGCCTCTGCTCCTGCCTTCCCCGGCTGCCATCAGCGTGCTTCCAGAGGGCAGGTCCCTGCTCCAGGGGGCTGGGCCTGGATGCAGGGGGGCAGCGGTGGGAGGGAGGGAGGGAGGGAGGGGAGGCAGGGCCTCGGCATTGGCTGAGCTGCGCGAGCCGAGCTTCCTGTGCTTAGCTTTGGGCAGGCAGGACCTGGGACCTGGGCAGTGAAGAGCAACGCATTCCCCATGCTCAGAGGAGGGGCCCATGGAGCATCCGCATGCCGCGCATTCACCCACCAGCGCTCCCTGACAGCTGCCGCTTCTCTGCATTGGAAAAGCAGTGCTCTGTGCTGCTGCCTTTGAGGGGAGGGGGTGCCTGCTGATGGGGGGGGGGCGTGTGGTCACTCAGCTAACTGCGACAGCCTCTTTTCCGAAAACTGCCTGCCTACCTGCCGGCCATGTCTCCCCCTCCCTCCATTTTACTAATAATTCCACTCCATTTCCGGGACCAATTCCGTGGGATTCCATGTGATGGGGGTGGGGAAGAGGCATGGCCATGATCCGCCCCGGCCCTGGCTGCTGCCTTGTCCAACTGCTCTCTAGCAACTCGGCCCCATGAGGACAGAGCAGAGGAAGTGGGCAAGTCTGGCCCCGTAAAGACAAGACAGAGGAAGGGCATGGTGCCATCTCCTGCTATAGTGCCCCATTCGTGATGCTTGCTTCCACTAGGGATCCCCCAGGCTCCTTCTCGCTTCTCTTTTAGGCTCCAGCTGAAAACATTTCTTTTTCGTAATTACTTTGGTGAGTAGGTTGATTGGTTTTAATGGTTCCTACATTAGTTTTATCACTGCTACTGCCATATTATGAAATAAGCTGCTGGACTATTTTATTTACAATTTTATTCTATTTTAAATAATATCTTAAATAGTTTTATTAATTGAAAGTTTAACTTCTATTGTTCCCTCTTGATCATTCTGCTTTTTAATAAGTTTTATTATATATTTTAAAACGTATTGTTAATTGATTTGTTTTATCTTTTGCCATATAATGTAATGTAAGCCACCCAGAGAGCTTTATGGCTGACAGGCACAGAGGCAAACAGAAAATCTGATGCTGCACAACACTTACGATTGGAACAGGGGATGTGAAAAGTATGAATCTAGGCAAACTGGAAAATGTAAATCAGAATGAACATTGTAGTACTTGGTGTAAGCAAACTAAAGTGGACCAGATGGAACATTTAATCAGACAAACACAAAGCGTGTCATTCTGGAAATGAGATACTCAGAAGAAATGGAGTACTAATACTGAGGCAAGATGTGCCACAGGTAGTATGAGGATATAATTCAAGTCTGACTGAATAATATCGACGAGAATTTGTGGAAAACCTATCAATCATTCAAGTCTAGCAGAAGCTGAAGAAGAAATCAAAAGCTTTTATGCAGGTATTCAAGAGGAAATTGATAACATGCCAAAGCAAGACAATCTGCGAATCCCAGGTGACTGGAATGCAAAAGTATGAAACAAAGCGGAATGAAATGATGTGGGAGAATTTGGCCTTGCAGTAAGAAACAAAGCAGGCAAATGACTCCCGGAATTCTGCGATGCCAACAGTCTGCTTATCGCAAATCATATTTCATGCAGCAGAGCTCACTACTGCATGCAAAGCCTTTACCAGATGGCCAACAGAGATGAAATAGACTGTGCACTTGGAAGTACAGGATGGAGATACTGTATTCTTGCTGCCACAATGAGACCAGAAGCAGAGTTTGTGCTAGTGACCACAAGCTCGTAATATCCACAATCAGAGTAAAGCTGAAAAAGATCCCTAACAGAAGCGTAGTGCCAAATATAGCTTGAATAACAACCTTGAGGAATTTGAAGTCCACAACCTTTTTATTTAATGGCTATTTTAAAAATTGATTTTATCGTTAACAGTCGCTTTTTTGTTTTTATATTATTTTACCATTTTTCTTACTGTTTTTTTAAAATTCTACGTTTGTAAGTCGTCCCGAGATACCAAGGCATGTGGTGATGGCATATAAAAGTTTTAAATAAAGAAAGAAAGAACTGAATTGAAATGACCAGCCTCAAACCAGAGGCATTATTAGGGAAGAATGTCAAAAGGCAATTTCTGTAGCAAAAAGAAACAGGCTAGAAGAAACACTCATGGTTGCTAAGGTCAGTCAAGAAGCAAAAGCAAAAAGTGGCAGAAATAGAGAATGCAGTCTTTCAGCTACAATTCTGTAAAGACAGATAGAACTATTAAGTCCAAGAACTGCTGCAGTCCAAAAGCCATTACAATGACCAGTGCAAAGAATCAGAAGATGGAAAAAAAATGAAACCTCTTCCAAAAGATCCAAGAAATCAAAAGGAAATCCAAACTTAGATTAAGAATGCAGAAAGACAAATGGGAAACATACTGTATTACCAGGATAAAATAAAAAGACAGTGGAAGTAATATATGAAGAACTGCACTGAAGGCATAAAAAGATGATGGACTCCTCTGAAGAGGAAACTTATGAGGAACAGACTGCAATATTAGACAGTGAAGTGAAGGCTTCTCTCAAAGCACTTGGAAAGAATAAAGCACCTGGAATAGATGGCATAAAACTATTCCAAGCTGCAGAGACTGAATCGGTCCAAATCCTAACAGGAATATGCCAGTAATTATGGCAAACAAAATGGCAGCCCACAGGCTGGAAGTGTCCAGTGTGCGTTCCATTTCTTAAGAAGGAGCACAGCAACTGTAGGACTGTTGCTCCAATTCGCCATGCAAGCAAAATGGTAGTCAAGGTGTTGCAACAACATTTTTACCCTATATGGAGTGAGAAATCCCTGACTTTCAAGCTGGATCCCAAAAAAAGTGAAGGGAACTTGGAAGAACATTTATGCATTGATTTATATATTTATGTATTTATTTTCTATACTGCCCAAAAACTGAAACTCACTGGGTGGTTCTCAACAGTTTTTCAAAAGCAAATATATACTGACTATCAGAGTGCATCAAATAATTTCTGACCAGTTTATGCATTGTAGACTTCAGCAAATCCTTTGACCCTGTAGATCAGAAGCAGCAATGGATGGTCCTGAAAGAAATGGGGGTCCCCCAACACTTGATTATCCTGATGCATCACCCCTCTCATGGAGAAGCAGCTACTGATAGGATGGATTATGGAGAACCAGAAAGGAGGAGGAGGAGGAGTCATCAGCCTCCGGATGCAGGAGTCATCAGCCAAAGGGGTGTGTTTATGCAGAATATACCAGAAAGAAAGTGAATTAGGATCAGAAGGAGTACAAATTAGCAGAAGATTAATCAATAATATATCATATTATCGAAGAAAGGAGCAACAAATTCAAACATCTCCTGATGTAAGAGAAAGAAGAAAATGCCAAAGCGGGATGCAGCTGAACGTCAAGGGAACAATAATCATGACTACAGAAGAAAGACACAACTTTAGGGGTGACAGTGAAGAAATTGAAATTGTGAAAATTTTGCATACTTTGGCTCAGTCCACAATTCAGGTGGAGATTGTAGCCATGAAAGTTGAGAAATTGAGGAACTAGAGATATCACTGGAGATGTACTTTTATTCCTGCTTTTATTCCTGATCACGATGCATGGGAGTGAAAGCTGGGCAGAAAAGTCACTGACAAAGGGTCCGGGATCAAGTCAAGCCAGAACTTTGGGCGAAACTGAGGCTGTGATGCTTTCACATCTTAAGAAGGCAAGACTCCCTGAAGGAGACAATCCTAGTAGGGAAGGTGGAAGGCAGAGGAGGAGGAGGACCAACCATGATGTGCATGGAAGCCATCAAGAAAGCCACAGTCTTGCATTTACAAGAGCTGAGCAGGGCTGTGAAGGACAGGAAGTTTCATCAGGTCCCCATAAGTTGGTGACACTTGACAACATGTAACGTACTACTTCACTGTATGTTACACCCTTCCGAGAGCTTCACCTCTCAGATGTCTAACCATCAGATCATTTTGTGCAGGATTCCACAAGGTTGTATTCCTCCAGCATCATCCCTGCTTTCTGTTTTTATAACGAAAGTGGCTTTAATTAGTACAGAGCACCTGAAATTCAAGCAAAGTCAGCTAGCCGAAGAAGTCATTCAAAAGAGCAAAGGAAGCCAGAGCTTGGCTCTTGAGTGTGCTCCTCTGGGTGCATTTACACAGATACAGGAGAGCACAAAAGTGCCCATCCCCCACCCAGCCATGGTTTCATTTCTGGGAAGGTATTTGTATCCTGGCTTTTGATTTAGCAGCTTTGAGTAAATAGGTGAGGCTACTGCCAAAAGCATGTGTGGCATTTCGTACTAACGCCTAGAATTCAGTGTGGTGAACCCCATTAAGAGCAAGGCTTAAAACAGGAGCTGGAGCAGCAGCAGCAGCAGCCGCCGATGTGCCTGCCCAAAGGCCCCCAGACCGAAAACCTCTTAATGGCACGTCAGAAGACCGGGGCCGTGTGGCACAAGGCAGCCTCACCAGCGGTGCCCGGCGCAAGGGCTCCTGCCGCGATGCCCCCCACCGCCTCTGCACACTGCTCTGGGGATGCTGCTGGCAGGCAGGGTGACGCGCAGCTGCTGAGCAGATCGCAGGCGCAGGGCTTCCGCCAAAGAGCGGAGAGCGCAGGAGTGCTATTTGCCTTGAACTGCCTGCACTGTCTCTTGGCGGTTAAACACCAGATTAAAGATAGCAAAGAACGCACAATATCATCAGGAGCCGGGAGGAGAGTCCGCACTGGCTAGCTTGTTTGTTTGGATTTAATTGGGAGGCCTGCCTGCATCAGGAGGCCTGGTCGCCTTGTGATAAACCCAAACGGAGGAGATGGGGTGGGCCTCCAAGGGGGACATGCGCAGGTTTGGACACCATCCTGAATCTGAGCACCGGTCCTGGTGGTGCAAGCCTGTGGGCACCCAGGCCCATCCCAGCCAGAGAAACACCCGTGGCTTATGTGCTTGGCTCCTGGAGTGCCCTGGAAGCGGACGGGGTGCCAGTGCTATTTTTTAGAGTCATCAAACTTCTTCATCGACTTCTGCTAGAAAAGGGTACGGTTGGGCTGGATTGGAAAAATAGGAGCAGGTGCATGTGAATGCGAATGTGAGCTGGGGCAGGTGCAGGACAGAAGGGCCGAGCCTGGGAAAGCAGCAGGTGGACTGTCTCGCCTGACCTGGCAGGCACAGACACTATGCTCGGTGGATGCTGCTGTTCCCCAACATGGGGGCTGGGCAGTCCTGGGCTTCCCAAATCTTGATGCCCCCTGGGCATGCCAGCTTTCCAGCAGCCCTACAGGCTTGATAGTTGACCTTCAAATCCCTGGCATTTGTGTGTCCTGTGCTAATTTTCTGAAAGCTCACTTTGTTCTTGTGCTGAAGGAAATGCTGCCCTTCAGCCCTGTCCTCTGTGCCTATTTATACACATCCTGTCTCAGTGAGGGCAGCAAAGGTTGCCACCCGGGAACTGGAGAGTTATTTGCTACGTTAAGTGGATCTTAATGTATCTTTGGGCATAAGATATAGGTGACCTAAGTTGAACCATCATTAATTCCAAAAAGCCACTGCTCATTAGCATCTGAGCATATTTCATTCTTTTTAAGCAGGAAGGGAAAATTGCAAACCCCATTGGCTATTCCTTTCCTTTCTTATGCATATTTATAAGATTTAGATCCCTCTCTTAAAATATAACATTTCACTGTCTGCAATAAATAATGCATGTAAAACAGGCTTAAAACCCGTGTATGCGCTTTCACTGCAAAGGAGCCCCATTAAGTATTCAAAGAGTACTTGGGGTAGGGAACAGAGCAGCACCCAGTGGAATTCGGGGCAGTGAGAGGCGGTCGCTTTGAGGAGCTGGAGGCGGCTGCATCCTGGGCAGTGGCCAAGGTAACCTTGCTCCAGCTTTTGCGCCGGGCACCTGCGCATCCTCTTCATGGGTGGAGCATGCCATCTTCCCACCGTGCCTTTCAAGGAGGCACAGGCAGCAGGCACGTCGCTCCCTCCCCTTGGGAGCGTGTGCCCTCTTGGCGCCGCCCTTCATGGGGAGGAGGAGTTCAGTTCTCCCCATCTCCGCTGCTTCAGCGGGAACGTGTGGAGTCTCTGATGCCCTGTCATGTCGGGGGACCCCCTGGACCGGATATGTTGATGTGTTCCCCCCTTTCTGCCTCTCCCTCAGAAGCCAGAGAAACACAAGAGCGCTCGGCGCCTCATCTCCTGCAGCCCCTCGGCCTGTTCTGCTCTGCTCTGTTCCTCAGAGATCAGTGCAAATAAAGCTTCTTGGGTCTTCAGCGTCTTCCAGGAGCTGTTTGAATCACAGTGGCCTGCTTAAGGACAGCCATCTTTGCCAGTCTGCCTACCCACTCAGGCTGTTGCTACAGAGACTGTCCTCTAAGCAATTTCAGACCCTGAAAGGATCACATTGCTCTGCATACCTGCTGGGGGTGGGAGCTGATGGGCAGCACCCTGAGCATCCCTGTGAAACCATGGCCCTCCTTTGAGATTTAGAAAGCCAAAGTGCAGTCTGCAGTAGGAAGAGGGAAAAACTTTTTTTTTTACAGTTTCCACTCAATTAAACCCAATGAAGACACCATCCATAAATATTTTTGCACTTCAGCCTGAATGCTAGTGTTTCAAGGAACATTTATAAAAACAATAAGCATCTTTGGACTCTGGAATTAACATAATCAGATGCATGACGTTTCATCCTCAGTTGACAGGTGTATATATGCATAGTGCAGAGATGAAAATGTGTGCACAGCAGAGTCAGAGGGCAATGAAAAGCCAACGGTACTGTGTGTGGCAATTCAATAGCCATCCACAACTGCAGCAGTCAGTTGTGGGTCCAGACCTCATTTGTATCCATGCCCAAATAATGGAATCAAATCTCCTGCTCAGTTTCTTCTGTCCCTGAAAGATTCCACCCTCCACCCCCAATATGGACAAGGCAGCACCTCCCTCCCTTGCCTTGCCTCCATTTGCAAAACTCAGCTTGGTCTGCAGTGACCCCCACCCACTTCCAGCTGAGGGTGAGCTGCCAGCCAGCTGTGATTGTGCCTGATGGTTTTCTCATCTGGCCTACACCTTGCCAGTTCGCCAGCCAGAAGAAGGCCTTTTTATCAGCAGTGTCAGGAGCCCTTTCTGGGAACTCGCTCAGTTTAAGTGTACAAACCAGAATGGAAGGCTGTTCGACACAGTCCCGATTCAGATCAGTTTTGCATCCCACCTCCCATCCAGTTCGTGTGATTGGAAAGCCACTGGCTGCACAGAGAATTCGACCAGCCTGCGGCTGATCTTAGAGAAACGAGACGTTGCGCAAGTTGCCCCAGTTCTCGGGGAGTTGTGCATCCGCAAAACGGGAGTGCTGATCTCTTTCTAGATGGCGTGATGGCGAACAGTGCAGTCGGGAGAGTCAAGAGCGGTGGAGATGCTGCCGGGGATTCAGAGCCGCGTCTCACCTGGCCTCGGTCAGCCACCCCGGCCCTCGTGTGCCGAGGGGCCCCCACAGCCGGCAGCTCGACTCCCGGGGCGGGGCCCTCCCCTTTCGCGCGGCGCTTCAGCACCGCGAGGGGAGGGAGGAAGCGGCAGGTGCCACTCGAAGAGCAGCCGAGCCCAGGTAAGCCGAGCCTCCGCTTGAGCAAGAGCGCCCCCCCTCCCCCCTGCTTGATCTAGGCCGGGGCGGGCGGTGGGGGCCTTAGTGCAAGGAAGCCGTAGCCAACGCCTTCTGCAGGGCCAGAGGACCTTGCGGCTTATAGGTGTGGAGGGGCTTCCTCCCTCTCCGGCTGAATGTGGGAAAGCAGCACCGGCCTGGTTTTCGGCCTCGGCTTGAGCGCTACCTCTGCTTACCCGCCGAAAGCGATGGTCGCCGCTTCGCCGAGGCCACGGGAGCCTCGTGCTGCTTCGGGGTGTAGTCCCGCCTCGGCCCCTCCGGCTCCTTGGACAGGCACAGGCCCTTGCGGCTTCTGGACCCCGTCTCGCTGCGGGGGCGGGGGCGGCCCGCGGCGAAGGAGCCAAAGGCGCTTTTGGAAACGCCTTTGCTTAGGCCCAGCCGTCAGTCCGGAAGGGGGGCCGCCAGATCCTCTCCTGAATGCTGGAGCTAAACAGGACAAGGCGGCGTGAGCAGGGGGGCGAAGCCATGCCCGAACTTGGCGCTGCAGCTGCCCGGCCAGGTGCGCTGCGCTACGCGCAGGGCGGAGACCCACGGTGGGCTGCTCCTTGCAGGCGCAGGCGTGCGGGGAGGGGCTGCCTCATGAGGTTGCCAAGGTGCGCGGGATGCGCAAACGGGATCGCGGGAGGGGGAGGGCTGGCCAGGCAGCGAGGGCACTGCGTCTGGGGGGCATGGCATGGTGCAGTTGGTGCGGAGCAGCCTCCCGGGGGTCACAGCCTGAGCGCGAGCTGTGTGTGGAGGAACAGCAGCGCCCCCCCCACCCCCCGTGAGAACCTGACAGTCCGGGAGACAGGCGGCCCAGTCAGAATTGCCCTGCACCCAGAGCCACGGAGAAGGTGCAGAGGGGGCCAGGGCACCCCTCCCACAATCGCCACCGAAATGGGCACCGTGCAGCACCAGCACCTGCGGCACCAGTGCTCCAGCTCAGCTCTGGCAATGCCCTCGGGGAAGGCTGCGCAAGGGCCGCCCCCAGACAGAATCAGCTGCTCTGCCCAAGGTCCCTGCTCCTTTCCTCCAGGACTTGGGTCCGCACCCTCCCTGCCTGCTGCTGCAAAGGGCCGAGCACACTGCCAGAGACTGCTGCGCCTGAAGTGCAGCCAGGGTGGGCAAGAGATCCCATGATCTGCGTGGGATGAGTTGAGGGCTCCCTCCTGGTGCCCGGCAGGGGCTGGCCCTGCAGGGCAGAGCGGGAGGCAGGGGCCAAAGAAGGCAGCCTCTGCAGCGTGCTGCTGCTCGTGGGCCTCGCCTCTGGGCGCGACCAGGTGCAGAAGGTCTGTGCCGCTGGCTGTGCCTCACCTTCTCGCTGCGGGGGAGGAGCTGTTGCGGGGGAACTGGGCTGAGTGTCCCAGGCGGTAATGACCAAAGCACAACTTGTAGGCACAGGTCAGCCATCACAAGTAGAAGGCATCCTGCCAGGCGCCAAGCCCATTTGTGGGCCCGCCTCTTTGGTTGCTGGGAAGCAGGCACGGTGCAACCCAGGGAGAAGTACTGTTCACGGCCGATGTCTGGACTGGGACACCCAGCTGCCCCTCCTGCCTTTGGCCACTCTCCCCCCACCCACTCCCAGCTGGCTGAGGCCAGAGGCGGCTGGACTGGGGGACTGTCCACAGTCACCCAGCGTCATTGTTCCAAGATAAGGGATGGCTGCAGCTTTGCAGGTGCAAACAGCAACTGATGGAAGCATCCCCTGGTTTCTTTCCCTCTGATGACCTTTTGCTGTGAAGTGTGGTTGTGTAAGGTTACCACATGGGCAAGGATCCCTTGTCAGGCTGCAGGTGGATGTGAGAGATAAGGGAGCCAGCTTTGTTCCTGGGACTTGGATCCGGGAGCTGCACTGGCCTTTGGTGCTTCCTTCAAGGACGGCCGTGGAGCGGAGACACTTCCTGGCTCTCCCACCCACATCGGCAGCTGCACTGGCTCGCACGTAAGATGCCTTTCGGTGGGTGGAGGCGGCCCAGCAGCCCACTGCTGCTTTCCTGCCCGGCTGCAGAGCCCTTGAGACCTGGCCGCAGCCTCTTCCCCACATGTGGCCTTCCCACTGCTGTGCCATCCACTCCCTTTTCTTGGCAGAGCGGGGTGCTGGCAGGCTGGCCGCCAAGTTCCCCCTCCTGCAGCCAGTCTCTGATCTGCAGAGAGCCTCTGGAATGGGCTCCGGGGAACAACGCTCTACGGAAGCAACAAGAGCAACGTTTATTTATTTTTCCAAACAGCCTGCTCATAAATCTTAATTATTACAGCCCTGAGATCCATTTGTATGAGTTACTGCCTACTTTTAATTAAGGGAATCCATTGCAGCAGTGCACTAGTTTGGAACACCATTGTGTGGCTGCAGGCGGATTCAGGTCTCTGTGTGCAGGAGAGAAAAGGCAGGGTCTGCCTCTGACGCCTGGCTGGGCCTTTGGCGGTGCCTTCGAGGGCACCATTGGGCCTTGGCCCCAGCCCTGGAAGGCACAGCCCATGAGGGCCCTTCTTCAAGTCCACTCCCAGCTGCTCCAGGACTCTGAACCTGCAGTTGCTGCTCTGTGAGCCCTGCAAGTTCAAGAAACAGGTCTCCCAGGCCTGTGGAGTGGGGAACCCCCCAATTTCAGAGCACAGCCTCTGCTCATATACAAAACTGGCGTTCCCAGCAAGGTGCCTTCACACAGGGGAGGGAACAAGGTCCGTGACCACTTGGGGTGGGCGTCCTCTGATACCAGATGCCAGGCTGCCATTGGGGTGCTCCGGAGCTGCTGCCCACCTGCCTCAGCTGGTGCCTGGGGGCTCCGAGAGGCTTCCTGAGGAAGCCACCCCGCGGCACACATCCTCCAAAGCCAGGCTGCTCGGCTACAGGCATGCTTCCCTGGTGACAGTCACAGGGTCTCTGAGGGGTGTGTGGCCCCAACAGACCCCCACTCAGAGCTCATGGGCAAAGAACCCCAAAGCACCTTGCCCTCATGGGGATGGGGGGGTCAGCTGTCCCATCCAACCTGTGATGGCTGCTGGTATTCTGGCCCTGCGCACATGCCTAAGGGCTGTGCATAGGCTGAATGCATGATGCGCTGGGACACAGGCAAGGGAGGGAAACAGCGGCTTATCCTTGGTGTTCTGGGTGGCTCGTTCTAGGAGGACTCAGAGACCATTGAGCTGAAATTAGCTTTTGATGGGCGTGCTCACTGCGTCGCTCTTTCCTGGCCACATCAGAGGCCTGGACTTCTGATGTCATGCTCAGCCTGTGCTTGCAGATTTCCTGATGGACGGCGTCCTTCCTTCCCCTGCAACCTTATCCATGACTCAGTTTGGGCCCTGGCTGTCGGGGTGTTATGTGACAAGAGCAGCAGAGGCACCAGGACTTCAAGAAAGTCCAAAAGCAGGGCTTAGTGGCAAGTCCAGATCATAGTGCAGAAGAATGCATGAAGGCAGAACATGGAAGTGGTCAGGAACAAGCTAGTGGTCACGGAGGACAAGCAGGGGTGCCTCATGCAGGATAGCCGGCAGGAACCCAGCCCAGCAAAGTGAGGCACATGAGATGAGCAGAACCGGGTGCGGCAGGGCCTGGCCGGATGCAGGCGCTGGAGCAGCACTCGCAGGGTGCCGAGGCCGCATGGCGAGGCAGGAGACAGGCAAGGCAAGGGGTGAGCAGGAGGCCGCACGTTGCCAAGATGGGCTCTGGAGGGAAGTGCCTGCTCTGGCAGGGCCCTGCCCCAGGACTCCCGGCTGGTGCGCATCAGAAGGCTGAGAGCGCCAGCAAGGCCTGGGTCTGATCCTGCAAATACAGTGGCAGCTGTTCTGATTCTGGCCTTCAGAGCAGCTCTGATCCGGAACGGGTGTGCAGGGGGATGTTTGCAGGCTACTATGAGCGTGGTGGGCTGGAGAGTTCCCAGCGGAGCACTCCATCAGGTTGTCCTCTGGGGTCTCAGTCCCTCCTCACCAGGAGGCAATCCCCGCCATGCCTCTGGGGCAGGGTGGCTTGGCCTTCATGCCTCAATGTGCAGAGTTGTTTCTTGGCCCGGCTGGGCAGGGTGGCCGCATCTGTCAGGCCCCCGGGGGCGGCTCTTGCCTGGCTCTTTCCTGTCACCTGCATTACTTCTCTGGTGATTTTGCCTGTAGATTTTCCACACAGCCCCTTGTGGGAATTGCCCAAGGCTCTGGCAGCACCTCTTAATGTCCAACCAGGTGGAAGTCCTAGAGAAGCTTGTGACTGTAGCCCGGTCCTTGTTGGTCGAAATTGTGCTCTCACTTGGTCCTGGTGGTGCTCTGGTCTGTTGTGCATATCAAGTGACAGGGAATTCATACGTATTGAGGGAGTGGAGGAGCAGCACTCCCTCATTAGCCACTCAAGTACCAGGCAGTGTTTCTGTTCAGCACTCCTGTATTTCACCCCTTAATAATTCTTCATTCTGCAGAGTGACTTAAGTTTGTTGCTAATTGGATTTGCATCCATTAATAAGATTTCCTGGGCTCTGCCTCTTCTGTAATTGGTGTTAAATCACGAGAGTTCCAATTATGAGGCTTTGTAATTGACTCTCTTAATTTCCAGACTCGTAGCTAGTTTGCGTTAGTTATGGGGAAAGGGGTGTGCAAAAGTCCATCAGGGGAACCTGCTGCCCTCATATTGCTTAAAGCCTGAGTCTGTTCCAGCTGCATTACACTGGTTATTTCAGTTGAAAGAACAGAACCTGTGGACTGTGTATCATCTGCCTTGGGTCTCAGAGTACATCGAGACTGATAAAACCCGAATTAGTGTAATAGCTTTATCACGACCAATTGGAAGGTCCCAGGAAGAGGTGAGTGCGGTTTTGAGTTCATCAGAAGCCTTCAGCGATTAGATGTTAAGTAAACACCCCACGTGCACAGCGGGGTCTCTCTGAGTGTGTGTGTATGTGTGTTTTCACTCTTAAACACATGTAAGCATGTGCAGTGTGGAAATGGAATGTGTAGAGAAATTCATTTTGCTGGATCACAGTGATGAATGCAGTCCAGAAATAAGGCAACAAATTTCACCAGGTCGTATGGCAATGACAAGCATGAATCGAGTGTGGGAAAACAAGAACCTCAGCTTTTTGTGGCAGCCAAGCGCAGTTTGGTCTGATCATTTTTCCTATTGCAATCCCTGGTTGTGAAAGTTGGACCATGAGGAAGCTAGGTTCTTTCACATCTCCCCCGCCCACTCCCCACCCCCACTGCCCAATATGGGCAAGCATGACAAAAGCTGCTTTTCTTGGACTGACAGGCCTGGGCTTGATTAGTCCTGTGGGGACCCAGTAAGTGTTGCCCGTCTACCATTGTGTGGCTGGTGCTGCTCCACCTGTGCTTGGTAGCGCTGCCTCAGCATCCAGCCTGGATGCTCTCTGCTGGTGTGCGGGAGACCAGCGTGCCTCTCCCTCCTCCCTGCAGTGACTGGCTGCACAGCAAGACTCGGCAGGCTAGTTGCCGTTAGCACAGCCGCCTCAAGGCTATCGAGTGCATTGTGTGGCCCCTCTGAAATGTGCTGGCGATTTAATATGGATCTTTGACTCCTGCCTTCATGGATTAAACAAGAATTTTTCTTTCTTGTTTGTTTGTTTGTTTGTTTGGGATTTTTGTATGCTGTCCCATTCACATAAGCCTCAGGTTGGCTTTCTTGCTAGCCAAGACTTCCCCCCTCCCTCCTCTTCTGCTTTTCTTTCTTATGAATGGAAGGACATACTGCTGTAACCAGTCAAATTGTGCTTGGGAACTCGTGATGATTGGATGGAATTTGTTTTATCCATCATGGTCATCTGGAAAGGGAAGTGACCGTTGGCAGCATTCTTCAGAAGTCACTGCTCCAGCTGAACTGGTGCATACTGGGGGCAGAGAAGGAGTGAGTAGCATGGGGGTGCTGCTGCTTTGGGCTGAATTTCATTTCCTGGGTGTGCTGCCTGGCAAGGGGTTGGCTGCATGGGGAAGTGCGCTAAGCCAGCCCTTTCAAAGCCTCCGGCTGGACCCCAGTGAGTCTGAGAAAGCAGCCCCATATTTTCCTAACAACCCACCCCATCTCCCATCCAGATAATGGTGTGATAATCCCAGTGCTCCAGTGTGCATCACAGCAGCCCAGTGACAGCCTCTCTGTGGCTCAGAGGTGGCCGGAAAGCCTTGTCTGCGTGATGAAGGCCTTCCGTTCACTCCCTGGAGAGCAGCACTTGTGAAAGGGACCTTGGGGTGCTGGTCGACTGCAGGCTGAACATGAGCCAGCAGTGTGATGCGGTGGTCAAGAGGGTGAACGCCACCCTTGGTTGCATAGCCAGAAGTGTGGCTTCTAGATCTAGAGAGGTATTACTACCACTCTATACGACTCTGGTGCGTCCGCAACTGGAGTATTGTGCTCAGTTTTAAGCTCTTCATTACAGAAAGGATATAGCCAGGGTAGAGTCAGTGCAGCACAGGGCCACAAGGTTGGTGACCGGTTTGCAGGGAATGGGGTGTGAGGCGAGACTGAGGGAACTGGGTCTCTTCAGCCTGGAGAAGAGGAGACTCAGACGGGATCTGTTGGCGACATACAGGTATGTGAGGGGGTGCTTTGTGGAGGTGGGTTGAGACCTGTTTTCTCCCACAGAGGAGGGCAGAATGCTTTCCAGTGGAGCAAAGCTCAGGAAACCCAGGTTCAATTTGGATGCCAGGGAGTACTTCCTGATGGTTAGGACCTGTAGGGTATGGAATGGGCTTCCACAGGAGGTGATTGAGGCCCCATCAGTGAGGGTGTTCAAGGATAGGCTGGGCATGCACATTGTAGGCATGTCATGAATGGAGCCGGCTGGAGCCGGGGGTCAGACTAGATGGCCCAGGAGACCCCTTCTGACTTGCTCTGTTTCTGTGTTTCTTAGAAGAGCCTCAGGTAGAAGAGTTGGAGGCCTTGGTCAGAACAAGCCATATTTGTGCAAAGCAAGGCGTGGAAGAGGATCCCCAGCCTAGCAGTGGAGCACTGGCTTTGCATGCGAAAGGACCCAGATGCAATTCCTGGGTAAGCCAGTTCCAAGTCCAACAAAAGATGGAGTCCTGTATTTGCAAGTCTGCGGAGTGGCAAGTGACCAGCTGTCCCTGGACTGATGGATAAGCCCAGGAGAGGATGCTGCCCCTTGGCCTCTCCAGCCCTGCTTTCCCAGCCGCACAGGGAGAGCACCGCAGAAGTCGCTGCTCCGCTGCACACCGCTGGGAGAAGCAGCGAGCCCCAGCACATTCCCTGTGCCACTAACCCTGCGGACTCGTCCGGCCCGGGGCGGAGGCCTCGCTGGGTGCCTGCAGCCTGGTGGCTGCCCGGGTGTGCGTTGCACAGCGGTGCCTTGACTGCAGAGGAGCGCTCATCCTCCCACACCGGGGTTGGGTTTTAGGAGGCCCACCCAGACATTGCAGCTGGGTGGGCTGGGCTGCCTTTGCAAGAGCCATTAAGGAACACACATTTCCTGCTGGTTATTTCTAACTAACTTTATTTGTGGAATTGTAAATCTGATTTTGAATTTGGTTGGCTGCCGCCAGGCTTTCTACAAAATGGGAAATATCTATTATACCATGGAAAATGATAAATAAATACCCGACAAACCAATTATCTGTTTCATCATAAGTAAACTTTCTGAGTTCATAAAATACATTCCGTTGCCTGGCCTAATACGGCTAGGCATTCCCTTCCCCCAAGTCTCTTGGGTGATTCAGGAAATGTAGAGATTTCATTATGCTCTTTTAAGTTAGGCAGCTGGTTGTCATTGCAGTGAGGGGAGTGGGGTTAAGTCCCCTTTTTTCTGCTGATCTACTGGAAGAAAATGAGTTGGATATCAGCCAGTCAGCTGTTCCCTCTTCCAGGAGACACCAGCCTTGAGCTGCTTCCCCTCCCCTCCCCTCCCCTCCCATATCAGGCAGTCAGAAGTCCACCCCCCTCCCTGGGAGGGCGCCCAGGTTTGAGGTAGGGGGCTGGCTTGTGTCAGCATGGCCCTCCCCAGAGCTTGCTGAGATTCTGTGCTGTGTCAATGCATCTTGCAGAGCTGGTGCTCCTCCTGATGCCTGGCCAGAACCCGCCAGGAGCATGGAGGTTCTCTGAATACGGCGCTCATTTCCAGACATGCACGTGCTCACAGCCACGGACCGGGGCGAGCCCTGCTTTGGGCGCACTTATGCCCGGAAGTAGGCCCTTTTCAGCGGTAGCCAGTCCTTTTTGCCTTTCAGCTGCTCATCCGCTGTGTCTTGAAGTTGTGGGACGAGAACCAGATGTAAATGCCACCGCACAGTGCACTCGTTCTTGTCTCATGCTGCCATGCGGAGGGTAAAGCAGCTGGGTAGGTGAAGGCATTTTACTCTGTCAGTGGCAGTGGAGGGGCAGGAGCCACGGAGCCTCCGCTGGAGATGGAGAAGTGCCTCGCCCAGCTTCCTGGCATGCCTCCCGGTGCCAGGGCAGCCCGGCTGCTGTTGAAGTGCCTGGCCTCTGCTCTCAGGAGGAGCCACTGCTGACTGGGCAGGAGCCCCGCTTCACTTCACGTCTGGCAGTCAAGCGATGCAGAGGGGCAGTGGCCGAGAATGCCAGTGCTTTATGGCCTAGTGAGGACCAAAGCAGTGGTGTAGCAATATAAAGCCGATGCCATTTGCCTTGTGGGCTCTAACCCACATTCCACAGGCAATTTGCTGCCCTGGCCGAGCAAACGGAGCAGCTGCGGCACTCTGACAAAAACCGTGTTTGAATGTCGGTTTCAGGTACTGCCACTTCCGAGCACAAGTTCTTCCCATCTCATTGCCACATCAGCATGAGATTAGTCGGGGGCACAGCCTGCTCGAAACCTCCCTCGTGTGAATCATTGCGTGCCTTTCTCTTCAATGATGCAGTTGTGTGTGCTCCGCAAAAGAAAGCATTCTGTACAGTTTTTTTGAAATCAGAGTCTCATCATGAGAAACGGAGAGGTTGAATTGTTCAGTGATCATCGCATGCCAATTTATGTATTAGTGAAGGAAATATAACATAGGTTATGTAAAATATAACATAATAAAATGCAAATCAGATGGATGTTTCCCCCATCCCTGTTTAGAATACCAGCAAAAGTTCAGTTAAGTATTATCTAACGCATTTTGACGCTACATCCAGTGAGGACCCTGAGTCCTAGGCTGCTTCTGCATTAGCCCTGGGAACTAGAATTGCCATAATGTGCGCATGTTTGTGTGTCTATACGTACACAGTGGCACCTCGACTCACGAACGCCTCGGTTCACGACCAGATTGGGTTGGAAACAGAAATTTATGAAAACATTTGCCTCAGGTCACGAACTCTGCATCAGATGATGATCATGATCGCACCCATTCCCCTCCCCCAGTGCACCCACGATCCCGCCCGTCTCCCCCCCACCTTGAGTGCCCGCAGTCACCCCTGCCTATGGCCACGGCCGCACTCTTGCAGGGATGATGGGTGCGATCACGGTCATGCGCGGGGGGTGGGGGAGGAGATGGCTGCGCTTGTGCTCAGGGTGGGGAGGGGAGATGGCCATGATCTTTGTTGTTCTTTGTTACTTTGCTTCAATTTTTTGTGGTTAAAAAAAATAGTTACAGAACAGATTAATCTAATTTAAATTGAACCTTATGGGGAAATTTGACTTGGGTCGCAACCAATTTGGGTCACGACCAGAGTCCTGGAATGGATTAAGTTCGTGAGCCAAGGTATCACTGTATATATTTCTGAGCGTCTGGCTGTGTGTGCCAAGGCCAAGCCGACCCCTTTTCCACCTGGCATCTGCTGCTACTACACTTGTCCAGCTTCTTTTCCATCACCCTCATCTCCATCTGCTGGGGAACATCTGCACCATCCTTTAGATTTTTAAAAAGTGTGCCCTCCCATAGATTCCTGGAAGTGACAATGCAAAGAACATGTTGCAGATCAGCAAACAATTGTCTGTCCTCAGTTCCCCAGGGAACAAGATTTCCTAAGCATGCAGTCACAGCCTGGTTCAGTTTATTGGACATACATGGGAAACCCCAAACCTGCATTCTGCTCAGTACTTCGGAAGGGTTGTGTGAACAGATCTTCAGTCAGCACCAGTGAAGACTCCTTAGAAACATTGTTCTTTTTTGACATTTCCCCTTTTCAAAGCGAAATGCTAATTTGACATTTTGCTGACCCTTATCCTGATCTTGTAGTATTCTTGCAAGGTTGTGTGGGGTTTGTTTTTTCAAATTAATAAAGCACACTGGAAAGCGGGGTGTGGGGTGTGCGCTTCATTTTAATCTTGTTTTATGCTAATCAGGAATGTAAACATCCTCAAGAAATATGCTGCTAACTTAATTTGTTTCTGAAGTAGTGCTAGTGGCCTTTGATCTGACAGTGGGGCTTTGATCTGCTGTCTTGAGTGGGGATCCTTGTGTGAAGAATTGCTCTCTGACACATTTCTGTGTGCCAAAGTGGGTCACCAATGGAAAGGTCAAGTCTACAGTTTCCATTCAACTGTACAAGCACACAAGATAGAGACAGAGACGCCTGGCACAGGCTTGGCACGCGGGTTCCTGGGCGCACCCACCAGCCAATGTGGCCACAGGGCTGCACTAGACCCGGAGAAGGGAGTATGTCACCAACAGATCCCCTCTGAGTCTCCTCTTCTCCAAGCTGAAGAGACCCAGTTCCCTCAGTCTTGCCTCATACGGCATGCCCTGCAAACCAGCCACCATCCTTGTGGCCCTACGCTGCACTGACTCCAACCTGGCTATATCCTTTCTGTAATGAGGGGCCCAAAACTGAACACAGCACTCCAGTTGCGGGCGCACCAGAGTCGTGTAGAGTGGTAGTAATACCTCTCTCGACCTAGAAGCCACACTTCTGGCTATGCAACCAAGGGTAGCATTTGCCCTCATTGGGCTGGTCCTGGACTCTCCTCCTCACCTGCTTCACAGGGTTGCTGTGAGGATCAAATGGAGAGGAGGAGGCGAATCATCTAAGCTGCCCCAGGTTCCTCCTGAGCAAGGAAGGTGACATAGAAACGCCTTGTGATGGAGATAATGCCAGTAACAACGACAGCTGTGTCACTGGCTCATGAAGGAGCCAGGCTGGGTTCCTGGAGCACCACGGCTAGGGAAGCTCTCGATGGCCCTGGCAGCGCTGAGCCCCTCTGCTTTGGGGGATGCTCCATGCCCCTGGCTTGTCCTGCTGCCAGTCTTTGCAGCCTTTCACTGCCCACTGTGCCACCATCTCCCGTTCCTCTCGCGCATCCCCCTTTTCCTTCCCGCTGCCTTCTCCTGCATGTTTTCTTTCCTTTGTGTGTCTCTCTTCGCTCCCTCGAATTACTGGCATTGCTGGAGTGCCCACTTACACTTTGCATCCCGAGAAACAGCCGTGCTTTGTGATTGTTTCTGTAACTGCCAAGCCATCGCGCTGGTGCACCAGATGGACAGCCATCCTTGGCAGAGCCAAGCTAGTGTCAGACTTGCTAAAGCGGCAGAACTGTGGCACTGCTGTGCTGTGCCTGCTCGGAAGCCGCTGAGCCAGAAGGGCAGGTGTGGACCGGGGCAGTGCAGCGAGCTGCAGTCCCACAGGTGGAGCCTTGGCATGCTGTGGCATTGCAATGGAGCAAGCCCCCTGCATCCATATCCACTTCCTATCCCCAGCAGGTGCACTGGGAGCTGTCAGCCTCATTCTGGGGCCTCTGACGGTTGTGTAAGAGTTTGCCTTGGGCTGTGTGGCCCACCTCATTCCTAAAGAAAAGCATTTCAGAGAATCATAGAATAGTAGAGCTGGAAGGGGCCAGAAAACACTCAGCTCTTGCAGGACACCAATTTATACCATCTCATTGAGATGACTGTCCAAACACTTTTTTAATGTCTCCAGCAAGGGAGTGCTCCCAGCTTCTCCATGTAATACATTCCATTTTCGTACTGCTCTGAAAGTCAGGAAATTCTTCCTGGTGTCCAGTCTTAATTGCAGCCTGTTATCCCATATCCTGCATTCTGGAATGAACAAAAAGATACCGTGTCCTTCCCTTTGTGACGGCCTCTCGGTTACCTGCAGCGTGCTATAATGCCTGTCAGCCTTCTCTTCTGGAGGCTGAACATGCCCAGTCCTCTCAACCTCTCCTCATAGGGCTTTGCCTCCAGCCTCATTGCCCTCCTCTGTACCCTTTCTAGCTTTTCTGCATCTTAGAAACATAGAGAAAGGGCAAGTCAGAAGGGGTCTCCCAGGCCATCTAGTCTGACCCCCGGGAGAAGTCTTTCTAAAACTTAGGTGCCCAGAACTGGACACAGCACTCCAGGTGAGGTCTGACTAGTACTGAGAACAGTGAAACTGGTACTTTATGTGTTTTGGAAGTGATGCATGTAAACCAATGGAGTTATGATAAACAAGGAAGAGTGCAAGCAAAAGGAGCTGGGAAGGGAACACAGATGCAAGCCCCTCTTGTATCTTCCCCGGTTGTGTTTTGCTGGGCAGTGTTGGAAGACGGGCCCAAACTCTGTCTAGGAGGTGACCTGGGTGCAGGCTGGAGGGAGCAATCTGGCTTCCAGCTACAGCAGGTATGAGACTTGGCTTCCCTGAGCTCCCTTGCCATCAGTGGAGGTGTTGGGTGATCTTTGGGTACTCCTGCCTGCAGCTTCATCCTCTGCATATATCCCAAACATGTAAATAGCTGTTTCTGTCTGCTATTCAAAGCAAAATCACCTGCCATATTCCATTAATTTCTCATTTAGTCTGCCTGAAGTGCTGATACGAACATCTTACCTAGTGTGTGTGTTTTTTTAATCAGTTAATTTAACCAGAAACATTATTAATGTAGTTCCTTTGCCACTTGACTGCTCATCTGTTAAATGGTTTGTGCACAGGAGAATATTGTCACCCTTAGTGACAGGAAATATCAAATATAATGAAAACAGAATGTTTAATGCCAAAATGAACAACAATAGCGAAAAAGAGAGTGTCTCTTGGGAGTGTGTAAGACAAGTTGGTGAAATAAAAACAGTGCTTCCTTTTTTCTTTCCCTTCTTGTTCACCGAGTGAGCGTCACCTTCTCCAGATGAGGAGGATCATGAGAAGCGCTCCTGGTTCAGGTCCTCTCGGAATTCCTGGACCAAGTTGCTCTTCCCTTCTGGAGCCAGTCGGCACGGAGCCAGGCCTCCTCAGGAGGTCCTCAGCAGGGGCAGAGCAGCAAGCACCTCCAATGTGGGTTTGGCTGAGGGCAACTTGACGTCCAGAGGCACAGAGGGTCTGCACCTGGCTGCTCCTCCAGGTAGTGACAGGTGGGAAATTAATCCGATGTGCTGTTCATTAATTAGCACTTAGCAAATCTGCAGTTGCCAATCCTGAACACAAACAAACTGCAGTTGGATCTGAAATCTGCACTTTTCTGACATGTGCAATGTAGTTCCCAAAAGAAAAGTCTCATAGACCAAAACGCTTGCTTCTGCGCCACATGTTTTGAAAAGTGCACACAAAAATGCTTACACATTTTCATGTGGCCTTTTTTCCCTGTAAATTGCAGTTTGATGGCAAAACAGGATGGCATAAAAGGGCTGTTGAAAAATGAGAGCTCGAGAGAAGTAGAGGGACAGATGACCAGCTCACACAACTTGAAATCTTAGCAGAAAGCATCTATAGGCATCTGGCTTCAGGTTGGGACTGTGGCTTTGGGGGAAGATGGGGCGATCTTTCCAAACGCCTTGCCTGGTACCAGGCACACTCCCCACTGATTTTGTAGTGTATTCTGTGGGCAAAACCACCAACTCTATTCCCAAAAATGGTAGACAGAACTTGGGGAGAACCTTTACAGTGAAAGCTGCAGCAGGAGGTGGCAGGAGGAGAAGGGAAAGGTTGGGGTATCTTCTCTGCAGTGGCCATGATCAAAAGCACACCTCCTGCAGCTGCTTGTCATCCATACTTAAAGACAGGAGATGCACCATCCATTGATCTTCCATCTGAATTTTCAGGAAAGTACCGTATTTTTTGCTCTATAAGACTCACTTTTTCCCCCTCAAAAGTAAGGGGAAATGTCTGTGCGTCTTATAGAGCAAATGTGTGTGTGCATTAAGTCTGTCAGATGTGCAGCCCATCGGGAAATGATGGGGAATGTGCCTGTGATTATGTGCCCATTTGATTCAGAATATTTTTTTCTTGATTTCCTCCTCTAAAAACTAGGTGTGTCGTATGGTCAGGCGCGTCTTACAGAGCGAAAAATACGGTACTTGGCAAGATTCCACTTTAGTCAGCAACCCGGTTTCATGCCAGTCAGGTGGTACTTCGGCCAGGTGGAGCTGGTTGGAGCCCTCTTTTCCAAGGCTGCTTGCCCGTGGCTCCTCACTGAACTGTGGAGGGGCCTGCCGCAGGTGTGGGGGCTGTAGACCAGAGCCAGGGCTCAGCCAGCATCGCAGCAACTAGCCTGCCTGGCAAGAACCCCGAGAGCCACTTGCTCATCCTCCTCAGCAGGGACCTGGCAGCCGCCACTGCCCATTGCCCAGATGTGCCTGAGTGGCACTGGGGAGCTGCTATCCAAGCTGCTGCCCCGTGCCCCATTCCCAGCGCCCCTCAGCGCTTTTTCTCTCCCCTCTGTGCTTCTGTTTCGTTTTGTCTTGTCTTCCAAGATCACAGAGGCCAGCGATCCAGCCGGGGGTGCTTTGCAGAGCAACCAAACCAACTGCCGCTGTGGGTTGCGATGATGCACAAAATGGTGCACCAACTGCCTCCCCAGCTGATTTGGAAGCCAGCCAAGCACAGCGAGGGCTGGCCTAGGCCGTTTAGTGCCTGCCCCACTGCCTCCCATGTCTCACTGAGTGATCTGGGCCAGGCCCTGCCTCCCGGAAGGATCAAGTGCACCGGGCTGGCCTCCTGCTGGAGAGGCGGCATAACCGAGGGTGGCAAACCCCGGCGCATTCTCCAGCCCCGTGGCATGGCCAGTCAGTGTTCGGGCCAGGCTTGGCACTCGTTCCGTCTCAACAGCCTTGAGACAGCCCACATCCAGAGCGTGACTGCAGCTGCGGGACTCCCGGTGTGCTGCCCCACATCCCACCCGCCAGGCTGCGCATGCTGTGCCACCCTTTGCCAGCCCTGGCATATGAATCCTTCGAACGCCGCATTTGCCATTTGAACTCACTCAAGTCGTATCACTGTGACAACTGCAGGAAAAAGGGGGGGGGGCTGCTCCCTGATGCAGAACACACTAATTTTGGAGTGAGCACTAGTTTCCTGCAGAAAAGGACAATATTCGTTTATATGTAGTTGGAGAGTGCCAGTATTTGTAGGATGTTCCCCTCTCCAGGCCCAACTTAGCTTTGCCCCGATGCCTGCTCCCACCTGCCTTGGTAAACCCGCCGTTCACCCAGCCTGAGGATGGTTCAGGCAAAACAGGGAAGCTCTCTGTGCCCTTCATCCCACAGGATGGGTCGCTGGTCTGGGTGGAATGTGGGCCCTTCCCACCGTGACCACAGATGGTCCTTCCAGATGCTTCCCGCACTTGGGATGCCTCGAATGGGGTGGCTGCTGCATTCCAGGTGCCTTTGCTGCTCTGGAAGTGCCTGAGCACCGGTCTTCGTGAAGGCAGTATCTTCATTTCCCTAAGAAAATATTGTTTTGCGTTTTCCCCCATTTGTCAGTTATAATTGTTAGAGAAATTTATCAGACTCGTTTGGACCTTAATTTGAGAAACAGGAAAAGAATAAATTGGCCTTTAATTGAACTCTAGCTGCGAGCCTCACATAAATTCTTACAGGGCTTGCTTCCAGAGTAGGGAAGAAATAGAATGAAGTTAATTATAGAGGAAAGGTGGAAAAATGGGAAATCCTAATTGTCAGAGAGGGTATCCCACGTTTGCTGGACGCCTGGCTGTTCGTTATATTCTGCCTGTTTTCCCCATGTTGGAGCACAACTGAAACCTGGAAGATCGAGATCTGTTTGAGGACTTTTTGGAGTCTGTTCCAGGAAGCTGATGGTAAATATCTGTTCTGGCAATTTCCTCCACATAGCAGTCCTTTTCCTCCCTCACCATTAGCAGTGCGGAAAGCTTCATTCTCCAAGGCGGGGGCTTTGGTGCCTGGGCCCCCTTTGCTTTCTCCTGTTTCCGGCATCATCTGGGCGGCAGGAACTGACATCCCTTGTCACGGGTTCCTTTCAGGACTGCTTGGAGGGGGGCGGAGGGAGGGAAGCCGCCTGCCTCGGAGGAGCGTGAGCTGCGGTGGCCTCGGGAGCAGCGATTTGCCAGAGTGAAACTGCTTGGTGATTTGGATTTGAAGAAGGTCTGCACGGCACTTAAGAGCCAATGAATGCCTCTCAGTAGCAGCCTGTTTGGCTTTGTTCGCATCTTTTTATTTTAAGTAAGAGCTCCAGAGGAACTTGATTTGCTGCTATAAATACCACAATGGTGAACGATTTACAGAGCTGGCATTTGGGTTTGCAGTTTGTCTTCTAAACTGGCGAGAAGTGGAGAGTTGATGCTGCAAAATGCTGAGCAGTGTTGAGGTTCCAGGTTTGCTTTTAGACACAACATTCGTTGTTGTCAGTGATAAGCAAATGTCCGCAAGCACTTGACATGTTTCCAAAGAGCTGTAACTTCAGCTGGACCTGCTGCTGCTTAGGACTGGAGAAGTGAAGGCCTCGGGGGAGGATGGGGTTAGAAATATTTGTGGTGGTGGGGAATAGTTTCTCCTAAATTCTCCCAAAGTCCATGGAAGAAATGGGGGAGTTGGTCTTCTTGTTGTTTTTCTGGTTCCCATCCCTCATTTTTTTCCTCATCGTCCCCAGCAGTTTCACGACTCTCCCTGGGAATAAGCCCAAGCGGAGACACTGTTTGCTGGGAAGAGATCCTGGAAATGTAGGCTTTGTTCTCATTCTTTTAGAGACGACATTGGGCCTGTCTACACATTGTGATAACTTGCACTAGCAATAAGTGGGGACAGAAACATAGAAACAGAGCGAGTCAGAAGGGGTCTCCCGGGCCATCTAGTCTGACCCCCGGCTCCAGCCAACTCCACTCATGACATGCCCACCATGTGTATGTCCAGCCTATCCTTGAACACCCTCACTGATGGGGCCTGAACCATCTCCCATGGAAGCCCATTCCATACCCTACAGGTCCTAACCGTCAGGCATCCTGGCATCCAAACTGAACCTGGGTTCCCTGAGCTTTGCTCCATTGGAACACATCCTGCCCTCCTCCACAGAGAAAAAAAGGTCACAACCCACCTCCACATGACACCCCCTCACGTACCTGGATGTCACTAATAGGTGCCCTCTGAGTCTCTTCCTCTCAGGGCTGAAGAGGCCCAGCTCCCTTGGTCTCTCCTCATGTGGCTTCCCCTGCACATCAGCCACCATCCTCGTGGCCCTTCGCTGCACTGATTCCAACCTGGCTATATCCCTCTTGTAATGAGGAGCCCAGGACTGAACGCAGTTGAAGATCCAGCCGGCATCTTGCTCGGTGCTGCTCACTGGAATGCCTTTCTGCGCTTTGCCTGGGCCAGGAAATAAGCGAAGCCCAAGATGCGCAGGAAGGCCAGTGGACTATTCTTTGCTTGCAGTGCAGTTTTTTGGCAGGCAGCTGTGAAAACTGCAGCCTTTGCCAAAGGGGCTTTGAGTGCTAACTGATGGTTTTGGACTGGGGCACATGTTTGTGTGTGTTGCAGTCCAAAGCCCCATTTCCCACTATTGGTTTTATCCACATGCACTACCATGCAGAAAACCTGTTGGTCTGTTTTTGATGCTACCCTGCAGTTTGACCACTGCCCACCGCTCAGCAATCCCTTGAGTGTGGATTGCTTCGTCCCTCAAATCCAGCCGAGGACCCTGCCTGCATGAGCACATGGAGGATTGCTTCCCCATCATGCGCACCACGGGATGGGTGTTGTTTCTCTCAGCAGCGTTGTGCCAAGCAAACCCTGCTGGCAGTAAGCCAGCTGATGGGCATCTAGACTTCAGGTGGGTGCTGTGGGTCCATCAATGCAGCAGCTTGGCTCTTCTTTTCTGACCCGCTGAAAGTTTTAAAGTTTCCAGACTGCCGGCACAGTTGTGCTGGTCAATGCAAGCCAAAGGGGAGCTGGTTCTAATTAGTGTCTTTTCTCATTTGTTGATTGAGGCACTCCAGGGAGCAATTAGCCCGCTTTGGAAATCCAACAGAGAATGTGAGTAAGTGCTTAACCTGCCTGCCAATTGATATTTAAAACACAAGAAGAGCATACAGTTAATATTTGATGAGCGGCCCCTGTTCCCAGCAGCCTCTCCACATATTTTGACAGGAATTCATTCTCTTTCAAGACATGGCAGTCCCTAGGAGGTGGGGGAGGAAAGGCTGGGGAGTGTTCAGCCCCAGTTGGGAGGAGGAAATACAGCTGCTCCCCACTTAACTATGCACCAGAGAAGCTTATTAATTGCATGTTTGCTAATGAACAGACGTTCTGTCCTGGGGTCCCCTTGGCAAAGCAGGCTTTACCCTGAGGCTGCACCGGCTGCCCCGAGGCCTCTTGCTAAAGGACACCTATTTGGCCAGCCCATTCATGTTCTCTCCATGTTGGCCCCCATGGCAGAGGCAGAAAGCGCAGATGCTTTGCAGCACCTCAAGGACCCGGCCTGCCATACACGAGAATGGCCTTGGAGGCACAGCCTGCTTCCTCTTCCAGCTGACTCTGTGGCTGCACCAGGATGACCTGCAGGGGCTTTCCCTCCTTTCAGGGGGTGGAGCCTCCTGTGATAGTGGCAGAGCCCCACATCTCTCCTCCTTGGAGGGCTGGGCAGCTGCTGGCTGTTCCCTTACCATATACTTTGCAAGGCTTTCTCCACTGGCATTTAGGAGGTTCGCGCCCTCCCCCCAGGAAGTGGCATGCCCAGTCAGAGAGCACCTGGCACCAGCCTCAGGCCTGGCCAGCCCAGAGAAAGACCTGGACCACCAAAGGTGGTGTTGGTGCTGCAGAAGCCCAGCAGCTCAGGTGCTGTCCTTTCCCAGGCTGGGGGTCCAACTGGGAACCAAATTAATATATACCATCAAGGCTTTTTGGAGGACGAGCGAAGCTGAGATCCAAGGGCGGGCTGCATAACTGGCGCCCTCGGAACCGTTTAGATGAGTCGATTTGAATAATGCTGCTGGGTGCTGCTCTCCGTGCCAGAGCATAGTGTGGCAGGCCATGCATTTCTATGCAGCACTCTGGCAGGCCGGGCTTCTCTGGAGAACATTTGGGACATAGATGGTGCTCATTCATCCAGCTGCGGGGGAGCGAGGCTCGTGCATGGCTCTTGTTTTCTTTAGCCTTCACCTCATTAACTTGATTTATGCTCAGTTTGTTCTCCAGCCACATATGCTCCCTTCCTGCTACCTTCTCAGTCTGCTTTAATAAAGAAGGAGGTTGTTGCTTCACAGCCTCCATCTCCCATAACTCAGGAGAGGATGAGGACATAAGAGAAGCTGTGCAGGAGCAGATCAAAGGCTGACTGAGCCGGCACGGCTCTCCCACAGCAGCTGGGCAGATGCTCAGGAGGAGCCCACAAGCCCAGCAGGAGGCAGCCAGCGCCCTCTGCCCATGTGTCCCCAGAAATGGCTGCACAGAGGCCCCCTGCCTTGGGCCTGCAGCCTCCAGGACCGATAGCTGGGGGTCACCCCCTCCGCCCGGAATTTGCCCTGCCTGTTGTGAGGGCTGTCCAGATCAGTCTTTCTTGTGGTGCTGGATCCTGCAGTTGCACAGCGTGAGGAAATAATTATCCTGTAAGCGCCTGCGGAGCATGGCAAAGTTGCTCTGAGCATGCAGCACATGGCTCTGTGGAACTAGTGGCTGGGGAGCAGAGCAGAGCAGCCTTGCTAGGTCCCTGGAAGAAGCCCGGTGGGAATCCGTGGTGAAAGACACAGAAGGAGAGGTGGCTGCTTTTCATGTTTTTCTTTCCAGCGACAGGCCAGTGGTGCAGACATGGCAAGCCACTGAGTTGTCGATTGCTTTTAAAGCCCTGGGTAGAAGAGCCGGAACATCTGGAGCACAGCCTGTGCTCAGACGCGCCTGACCGTCCACTGCAGTCGCTGGAGGAGGCCAGTGGGAACGAACGGGCATCCAGAACGTCCAGCTGCTTCGATGGTCTTCCACCATCATTTGAAGCCATTGCCATTTAGGTGAACTTTTGGCTCAGCTGTGTTCTGATTGTCTGGTCTTCCCCTGGAGGTTTATCTGTTCATTGCTGACTTTTCTGTTGCTTTTTATGGGTATGTTTTCCCTGCTTTTGTCTGCTTTAAGTCACCTGGAACAATAATCCTGCACTGGAGTGTGCAACTTGGGGCAGAAAGTGTGCAATTAACAAATATTTCTGTCCCAGCCCAAGCATGTGGGGCAGAGCACATGTTTTCATTGAAAGCCAAAACCGGATGCAGGGACCCCCAGCACCCCATGGGGGGGAGGGGTAATTAAGAGTGACAGATAAGTGTGTGTTCGTTGGTGAAGGGCACAAGCATGCAGCACCTGTACCAGGAACCTGCACCAAGCAGAATGTGTGTTGGAGACAAGGCCTGCGACCCCCTGCCCCCAGCCTGGTTTGGGGGCGGGTCCCCCCCTTGTGTGTAGAAGTTCCAGGCAAGGCTGCATTGAGTGCCTCTGTGGAGGCAGCACCTGGCCTGTCATTCCAGCTGAAAGGGTGAGCTGGGAGGTGGTTTTCCTAAAGCTTCGGGATGGCCACATCTCTGGCTTAATTTATAGCCCCAGAGCATTTCTTTCATTTTATTAAAACAGAAAAGCTTTGACAATTATTTTCATAATTAACTGGCTCTCCAAATTAATGCCAATTACACTGTGTAATCATGATTAAGATTATGCATTAATCAACTGCTCCAAGTTAGTGATTAGGCTGTTTTACGCCTGCAAACGACCGGCCCAGAGGAATCTGTGCAGGGGCATGCGCAGCTGCGGCACAGCAGGCAGTGAAGGCATGGCTGGGCTCCCTGTGCAGGGGCCCCAAGCCAGCTCTGCAGCACAAGCGCCCACTGGGCAGCCCTCGCCTTGTAGCCCCCAAGCTCCACGGCTGGCCCTGGCAAGATGTGGGGCCCAGGAGAGGCCCTCCAAGGGCCATGCTGGGTTCCGCAGCCTCTCCTTGCGACACTCTACCCAGACTAGAGTTGCCCCTGCCCAGCGATGCCAGGGTGGTTCTTTGCTAAATCTGGGGGTCCCTTTGAGATTAGAGAGCAAGGGGGTGCCTCTGTCCATCACCTGCTCCTTGCCCAGCAGCACCCCCATTTGCTTCCGGGAGACTTGTGGGCACCTCCCTTTGCCCCTGCGCTTTGACATATGTGCCGGGCAGCCCATGGGCACCAAAGCCAGGAGCACAGGGCTCTGTGTCCCCATGCCCAAGCTCTCCTGGGCCAGGAGGGAGAGCAAAGCCGTGGTGCCCATCACTCGCCTGCAGAGGCTGGTGGAGCAGTGAGGGGCATGACCTTTGATCAGCTTTGCATGCCCACACAGGCGGGGGAGCTGTAAGATCGCCACCGTGCTCTAAAGACATGTGCCACAAGCTCACTTTCCTTCATGGTATCGCCCTCCAGGTCAACTTGAAACCCTGGACGATGTCCTGGCAGATCAGATTCTAAGGATATCTTGGGGGAGGAACACAGTAATTATGGGAGATATTAGTTGGGAGGCTCACTCGGCGGTGACAGCCAGGTCATGTCGCTTCCTACAAGCGGTAGAGGGAGGGTTTTTTACACAGAGGGTCTGAGAGGCGACAAGAGGGGGAGACATCCTTGACTTGGTCTTGACCAATAGAGAGGAGCTGATAGATGAAGTACAGATTAGGGAGTGATCACTCCATCCTTTGCTTTGAGATCAGGGGACTGGGGCCATGCAGCAGGTCGAGCACTAGAAGCTGGGACTTCAAGAGGGCCAACTTTGGCCAACTGAAGGCCAGGCTGGGGAAAGTCTCCTGGGATAGGTTACTGGAAGGTAAGCAAGTAGAGGAGGGGTGGATGGCACTCAAAAGGGAGGTTTTGGAGGTGCAAGCCTTGACGATACCTCTAGTTAGTAAGGTGGGAAGGCGGAGGAGAGTGCCGCCATGGATGCGAAAGGAGGTGGTTAGAGGGATTAGACGAAAGAGGAACCTCCGTAAGAAATGGGTACTGGGGGAAATAGACCAAAGGGTATACCGGGAGGAGGAGGCCCGTTGCAGAAGGATTCTTCGCAAGGCTAAGGCTGATTATGAGCTGAGACTTGCCAAGAATATCAAGAGCAACAGAAAGGGCTTCTTTCAGCATGTAAATAGGAAAAGGAAGGGGAGACAAGTGGTGGGACCACTAAATAAGGAGGAAGGAGATCCCCTGACTGATATGAGGGAACAGGCACAGATGCTAAATGACTATTTTGCCTCTGTGTTCTCCCCAAAGCAGGATGGGAGAGATCTGCATAGGAGATTAGATGTGGCCGGGGACTTAGGGGCACAGATTAGAGTCACCCCCCTTGAAATCGAGGGGCTCCTCAGGGCATTGGACATTGCAAAGGCACCAGGACCTGATGGGTTACACTCAGGAGTAACATGTTTTCCCGAAAATAAGACCTATCCCGAGCATAAGACCTAGTACTATTTTTGGTACTTGCTAAAATATAAGACCTATCCCGAAAATAAGACCTTGCTGTGTTTATTCCCAGGGCCAGTGGGGAACATAAAGAGCCTTTTTAAACTTTATTTTTTAACTTAACTTTAACTTAATGCACTGTGTGGAGGAAACATGCTTATGCAGCTCTGCTCCCTCCGCTCGCAGGGAGCAGAGCTGCGTAAGCCGACGCTTCCTCCATAGCGCCGGCTGCTGTCACAGGCGGAGGGATACCAAATGCACTCCACCTGCGAGGAGTCGAGAGTGAAAGTGCGTTTTGCTCATTCTGGCCAGCGATTGGTTACCAAATTGCTCTTGGAAGGTATGGCACCCCTGATTTCCCTGATCACCCTCTTCTTAACTTTGCCATTCACTCCTGTCTTGTAAGTCTTCTACCCGTACAGTATTATGGTATCATGGTATGGTACCATATTTAATGGTAGATTTAAACAGAATATTATTTTGACCTCCAGACAAGATGAGTGCAAAAAGAAAGAGCTATTCCATCGAGTACAAGAAAAGAATCGTAGAGGACTTGTGCGGCAAGGCTCTTAAAGCTTACTGGAAAGAGAAGAAGTTGGATCTCTGATTGGTCTGAAAATGGTGAGCAGATTACCGTGTTTCCCCGAAAATAAGACCTATCCCGAAAATAAGACCTAGTGTGTTTTTGTGAGCTAAAAAAGAAAAAAGACAGTGTCTTATTTTTGGGGAAACATGGTACTTCGAGAATTGGCAGGGGTTCTCTCATGCCCGCTGGCCTCCATTTTTGAGGCCTCGTGGAGAACGGGTGACGTTCTGGAGGACTGGAAGGTAGCATCAGTGGTCCCAATTTTCAAAAAGGGTAGTAGAAGGGACATAGGGAATTACAGACCTATTAGCCTTACGTCCATTAGGAAAAACAATGGAAAGGCTCATAATAGCAAAAGATCTAGTGATGCTAGATAGGGAAGGGAGGCTAGTGGCCATGCAACACGGCTTCTGCAAAAAACAGGTCCTGCCAGACGAACCTTGTGGAATTCTATGACAAAGTTTTGCGATGGCTGGATGGAGGGGATGCAGTGGATGTGGTTTACCTGGATTTCAGCAAGGCCTTTGACAAAGTGCCCCATGATATCCTGGTTGAGAAACTGAGGAGTTTTGGGATAGACCAATGCACTGTCTGATGGATTAGGGCATGGTTGACTGACCGAAAGCAGAGGGTAACCATTAGTGGGGAATCTTCAGAATGGCGGCCAATGACAAGCGGGGTCCCCCAGGGCTCTGTCCTGGGGCCGATCCTGTTTAATCTTTTCATCAACAACATGGAAATAGGAGTAAACAGCCTGTTGATCAAATTTTCAGGTGATACTAAAATGGGGGCAGTGGCCACAACTGAGGAACAGGTACTCCAGATCCAAAAGTATCTGGACAGACTATGGAAGTGGGCAGGAGCCAACAGGATGGCGTTCAATGTGGATAAGTGCAAGGTCTTGCACTTGGGGCATAGGAATAGCTGTCATAAGTGGCTGGAGACAAGTGGCTGGAGAGCAGCACTTGTAAAAGGGACCTTGGGGTGCTGGTTGACTGCAGGCTGAACATGAGCTAGCAGTGTGATGTGGTGGTCAAGAGGGTGAACACCACCCTTGGTTGCATAGCCAGAAGTGTGGCTTCTAGATCTAGAGAGGTATTACTACCACTCTATACGACTCTGGTGCACCCACAACTGGAGTATTGTATTCAGTTTTGGGCCCCTTGTTACAGGAAGGATATAGCCAGGTTAGAGTCAGTGCTGCATAGGGCCACAAGATTGGTGGCCGGTTTGCAGGGGATGGGGTATGAGGCGAGACTGAGGGAACTGTGTCTCTTCAGCCTGGAGAAGAGGAGACTCAGAGGGGATCTGTGGGTGACATATAAGTATGTGAGAGGGTGTCACACGGAGGTGGCCTGTTCTCCCTGCAGAGGAGGGCAGGATGTGTTCCAGTGCAGCAAGGCTTAGTGAACCAAGGTTCAATCTGGATGCCAGGAAGTCCTTCCCGACAGTTAGCACCCCGAGGATATGGAATGGGCTTCCACAGGAGGTCATTGAGGCCTCACTGGTGAGGGTGTTCAAGAGTAGGCTAGACATGCACATGGTGGCTGACTGGAGCCGGGGGTCAGATTAGATTGCCTGAGAGACCTCTTTTGATTTGTTCTGTTTCTATGTTTCATTTTTAACTCAGACTTGCACAATGGGCAATCCCAGACATGAATTTCAGAAAGAGCTCACATGATCTGAGTGTACAATACATTTCCCAAATGCATGCTTTCAATGCTGCATTTTCATTCTTGAATCTATTGCACATGTTAAAATGCTTGCCAGAATGCACACTTTTCCCATTCATTTTGCAGCTTTTTAATCACATGCTTGGTTCAGCTTGAACTTTGCAAATTTCTGCAATTTCACCCAAAATGTGACATTTTCATTTTGCCGCCCCCCCCCCCAAAAGGGACTGCAGGTGGCGCAGTGGTTTAAACCGCTGCGCTGCTGGGCTGGTAGATCGAAAGGTCACCGGTTCGAATCTGCACAACGGGGTGAGTTCCTGTTGCTCCATCCCAGCTCCTGCCAACCTTGCAGTTCGAAGGCATGCAAGTGCAAGTAGATAAAAAGGCGCCACTTCGGTGGGCAGGTAGCAGCGCTCTGTGCACTTCGGTGTTTAGTCATGCTGGCCACATGACCATGGAGACTGTCTGCGGACAAACGCCGGCTCCCTTGGCCAGGAAACGTAGGTGAGCACCGCCCCCTAGAGTCAGGCATGCCTGGACGTAATGTCAGGGGGAAACCTTTACCTTTACCAAACAAAAAGTTACCTTTACTTCCCTATTGAAGTCCGGGCCCAATTCAAGGTGTTGGTTCTTACCTATAAAGCCCTTAACGGCTTAGGTCCTGGCTACCTAAAGAAGCACCTGCAACCATATATTTATTTATTTATTTATTTATTTATTTATTTATTTATATAGGCCGCCCCATCGCAACAAAGCCTCGGGGCGGCTAACAACATAATTAAAATACAATAAACAATAAAACAATTTTAATTTATCCCTCCCCCCATGGTGCATCTCGGCAACTAAAAATCTAATTAAATAAACATAAACAAACTAAATAAATTAAAATAAACAAAATCAACTAAACCAAATATACACAATAAACCAGATAAACGAACAACAAGCACACACAAATAAACTAGAAACAAAATCTACAACTAACAATTAAAATAAGACTTCAATAAAAAGGTCTTCGCCTGGCGCTGAAAAGCATATAATGACGGCACCAGGCAAACCTCTCCAGGGAGCGCATTCCATAGTTGGGGTGCCACCACCGAAAAAGCCCTCCTCCGGGTACTCACCCACTTAACCTCCCTCAAAGAGGGCTCCTGGAGGAGGGTCGCTGTTGCAGATCTTAGGGGGCAGGAGGGCATGTAAGGGCACAAGCGGTCCATTAGGTATCTGGGTCAGAGCCTTCCTGCCCTCCCGGCCCCTACGATCTGCAGCTGATGCCCTCCTCCGGGAACCCTCCGTGAGGGAAATGAGGGTGAGTACCCGGAGGAGGGCCTTCTCTACGGTGGTGCCCCACTTATGGAATGCACTCCCCAGAGAGGCTTGCCTGGCACCGTCATTATTTGTTTTTCGGCACCAGGCGAAGACCTTTTTATTTAAGAGTTATTTTAATTGTTAATTGTTAATTTATTTTGTTTATTGTATTTTTAAAATTTTGATCTTGAGATGGGCTAGTTTTTAAGTAGTGTAATTGTTTTTAATGTATTTATTTATTGTTGTTAAGCCGCCCCGAGGCTTCTTTGCAAGGGGGTGGCATATAAATATGCAAACAAACAAACAAACAAACAAAAACCCCTGAGTAAAAATTCATAAGCATTTTTGTGCACGTTTCACCCGGTGAGTGCAATTTGTATGGCTCTTTCCTGACATGCACATTTTTGTAAACACAGTTATATTTACAATGCATTTTAAAACATGAGCTCCCCTCCTATGCATATGTACATTTGTATGCATTATGTATTGGTGACTGTCATAACAAAATCTGGAGATGTGTGAGTTCAACAATGATACTTGAGCTTCATTTCATTTTGCATGATGTTTCAGAAGTGCATAATTGGCTAAGGTCACATTAAAATGCAAATTCCTCCCACATGTCCAAGAAGGCTCTGAGAACATCTTTGGGATTTGTCATTTGACAGCTGAGGGTGCCTGGGGGGGGGGGGTTTGAACCCCAACCGTTGCTGCTTGGGACTCCTCATTTGGATGAGGTGGTCTCCTTGTTCCTCCTGTGCCCGTGGGGCTCCTGGTTCATTCTTGCTTCTGTTCTGGGTTTCGGAGAAGCTACTTGGGGTGCTGAACTCCGCCCTCGGAGTAGGCTTCCCACCCGGAGCACCTCTCAAGCACAAAGCGAACGCTTCAGTGCATACAGGGCTCCAGCTGGCAGAGGAGCCGCCTGCAGCCATGCGGACGGGGCCAGCCACGTTGGGTTTGCAGCCTCCCGGCTGTCAGAGTCCCTTCAGCATCTTTTGCAACAAGTCCCGGCTTTCAGCTGTCACCTCGCTTCCAGGTGCCAGTTGCGCACCCTTCCTTGACAAAAAGCCTATTATGTCTAAATTGGTGCCTGGAGTGTTTATTTTGGATCAGGCACAGATGTAATCCCAGTCCTAATGTATCATAAGCGGGCGAGCTGGGAAACGAGCTCTTCTGGTGAAAGGCAGGCCGGCTGAGAGGCACACGCAGCATTCGCTGTGTGAGAGACGGTTGTAGCCCCAGTCTGGTGCGGAGAGAGATGGGCCCGGGCCTGGGCCTGGGCCTGGGCTGTGCACTGAGGGTTGGCGGGCAGCAGCGGCCCTCCTGGCTCGGCTGGCTTGGCTGCGCCTGGGGACATGGGGATGGTGCGGCAGCAGGGCCTGGCCGCCCCGCGCCAGCCAGGGAGCCACGACTGCTCCCTGGCTTGGGCTTGCCTGAGCAGGCGGCTTCATCCTCCTTTGCCACCTTCTTGGGCCGGGCCGAAGGAGCAGGTGGTCTCCTTTCACCAGGCATTAACTGTTCTTGTTGTCAGAGGACTCCTGACAGCGCGCAGGTCTCTGTGACGTCGCGCTCAGATGAGAAGGCCTTCTTTGACTGTATTATTCTGAATAATTGATCTACTCAAGTTGGAGTTGGAGTGCTGCTCTGATGGAAAAGGGTTGTTGCCTCATAAATACTTCATGGGCAAGAGGGAGAGAACAGCCTGTGAGTGGGGGAAGGTGAGGGGGCAGGAAGAGGAGCAGCACTTGCCGTTGCCCCCGGACCTGCCCTCGCAGTGCTCTCAGATGCAAAATCCGGAGCATTCATGATATACCGTATTTTTTGCTCTATAAGACGCGCCTGACCATAAGACGCACCTAGTATTTAGAGGAGGAAAACAAGAAAAAACTATTCCGAGTCACATGGGCACATAATCACAGGCACATTCCCCATTACTTCCCCATGGGCTGCACATCTGACAGACTTACTGCACACACATATTCACTCTATAAGATGCACAGACATTTCCCCTTGCTTTTGAAGGGGGAAAAAGTGCGTCTTATAGAGCAAAAAATACGGTATTTGCTTATTTCTGTTCATGTCAAAAATCCCATCCCGCTGTGCTTGCAGAGGCCGCAGGAGCTGCTGTTCTATTTATTAAAATAATACACCCAAGTATTTCATAAATGTAGCAAAACATGGCAACGAACCCAGAGGAGAGGGGCTGAGGCCCTCCAACCACCAGACGGGCACCCAAGTGGTGTGCTGGCCTCCAGAGCCTGGGGTCCCATGCAGCCCTGCGCCACGAGGCCTGGGCTTGAGGAGTCATTCCCAGCCAGCAGCCCGAGTGGCCCCGGGCCAGCTGCTGTCTCTCGCCCTGCTGGCCTCACGTGGGGTTTATCAGGACACAGCAGGAGCCGCACGTGTGGCTCTGAACTCCCTGGGGCACCCTGGGGTGAAATGTGTGCGAAATCTTTTTCTTGATATCTGCTTTGGGGCAGGGGATCTGGGATGTCTCTCTCCATTCCTGCGAAGAGAGTTATGGAGAATGGAGAGTTATGGAAACCAGAACCAGCTACCTGGTCATCCTGGTGCTGAAAACCGGACCCAGCGATGAGGTGCACTGCCGTTTCCTCCCCGGCTGAGGCTCTTGATCGTGGCCAGGCAGAGTTGTGGACAGCCCACCTGGGAAATGGACCTGAAGCATCTCTTGGCTTCTCTGAGAGCTGGAGTGGGGAGGGGTGGCCAGGAGGAGTGCCAGGCGCATCACCCTCGACTGCAGGGGCCAGAGTGCTGCATGCCTCTTAGAGCTGCCTCCTGTGCTCCTGCAGCTGCAAGGTAAGCTTGGAAGGAGCCTGCTCAGGACCAGGGAAAAACTGACACACTGTCCCGGGAGTGAGGCTTCAGTGAGGAAGGAAGACTACTGTGCCCCTTCCATAATCGCCATCGCATTTGCTTTGTTTCTCTCTGGTGCAGGCAAAAAGCTGCATGCAAAGCTGCATTTTTCAGACTTCCGTGTACCTTCTTTCATGGGGTAGAATTTCGACACCTTAGGTGCAAATGTTGGGAACGATTGAAGGCAAAAGGAGAAGGGGACGGCAGAGGATGAGGTGGCTGGATGGGGCGGTGGGTGTAGGGATGGGTGGACTCTGGGGGGTGGTGGAGGACAGGAGAGTCTGGCTTGCTGTAGCCCGTGGAGTCGGGCACAACTTCGCAACTGAGCACACACACAAGGGCAGAATGCAGGCTGAAGCGCCTATCCAGTGGACCGAATGCTCCTTCTGAGAGGTGGAGCAGTGGGAGAGCGGGGGTTCAAAGCCCCCTCAGCTGTCAAGCAGCCCGGATGACCTTGTGCCACTCCTGCTTTCTGTATCTAGTCTTCCTCCCAGAGGTGTTTTAGAGATAAAAGCAGAGAATTCCCAAGCCCTGCTCCCTGAGTTCTTCTGGAGGAAGTAAGACTGGAATGCAAATCAATAAAATCTAATGAAGTACCTGGAGAGCTGCAAAGGATCCAGCCGCGTTAGGATGCAGCAGCCGACAAGTGCTCCTGACACTGGAAGAGAGGCTTGCTTTCTGCTAATGAATCAGGGGATCCATCTGTTCCTGGCTGCATTTGCGTGTTTCATTCATCCATTAATTATTTTGAGTTGCTTGTTAATCAGAGAGTGCCTGGTTTAGGTCCCTCTCTGCTGTTCCACGGGAGAGGGAGGGGAGGGGAGAGGGGAGAGGAGGGGAGGGGAGGAAGGAAGACGCAAGATCCTTCCAACATCTCTGCAACAAGGCAGTGCAGTTACATGAATTCTGCCTGGGTTCTGATGCTTCAGTTAGAGAGGAAGTCAGTGGGGAATCGAAAACAAGCCTTGAAGATGTGGAGCCAAGAAAAAGCTTTGCGATGCTCTGACATGAGCTGCTCTGCCTCTGGGAGAGATAATGGCATTAACAACTTGAACAGCAAAACCCGGCATTCCATGGCATGCACACTCCAGCAGCCAGAGCACTGCCCCTCCAGTTGCGCGGGAGGCTTCTGCTTGTCTGAACTTGGAGGCGCATCTGGCAACAAAGGGGGAAGCAGGAGCTGAACAGAAAAGGGCTGGGGAAGAACCTGACTGAATGGGTGGAAAGGAAAACTGTTGGCTGTCCGACTGAGCACCAGTGGTGCAGCAGGAGCGTCTCTGTGGATATTTTAAGCACCACAAGGAAGCAGGTTGGCTGTGAACGTTCAGGCAGGTGTGAAATTCTGCATGTCTGGAAGCCCCACGTGTCTGTCCCCCAGAACAATTGCCCTAGAACTGCAGGGATGGTGGATGGTGAAATGCAAGGCTGGGCTTAATCCTGACCGGACCCAGCACAAGCTATCAGTGCTGTCAAACTGGTTTGGAACTGTACTGTGAAGGTCAGCAAATATGTAAATGAAAAGTCACCTTGAAAAGTCAGCACGGACACATCCAGTTTTAAAAGGAAAAGATCAACTTCTGAAAAATAAACAAGCATGCAAGAATAAAGGGGTTTGTTAGACAGAAGTTGGGAAATGAAGTCAAGATGGGCAAGTCAGCCCAGGATTCTTGGATGTTACAAGGCCAGGAGCTCAGTGAGAACACGCAGCACCCACGACTGCGGCCGTGTGCTGAATGAGCACAGCCGAGAAAGCTTCAGGCCTGGGGGAGGATGGCAAGCGTGGCTCCTGGGAAAGGGGGGGAGGGGGATGCCAGCAAGGCTAGTGAAAAACCTCCCGTGGGGAAGCATGTCCTTAGGACTGAAGGTGGCTTAAAACAACTGAAAGGGGCCAGAAGAAATCAAGGCGGATCATCAGCTTTAACGTGCCAAGAGCAACACCAAATGAGCACGGGGAGATTTCAGAGAAGCAACATGGTTTCTGTACATCTACCTTCACTGTGCAGGATGTTGATGACCAAACTTTTTGGGGGAGTGAGGGCAGCATCTTGAGGAGGTGAAAAAAGACTAGTGGCTTTAGTAACAAAGCAAGTAATAACAAGCGAAGGCAAGCAGACAGCACCCGTCCCATGGCCCTGAACTCAGATGCGGAATTGCTCACCTGTGCGCGCAAACACGTGCCTTATCACTGAATCACCTTCCCTCTTGGAGGAATGTGACACATCTAGCCTAGCGCTGATTTTCTTTTTAAGAAATGGATGCAGGAGATAGGAAGTCACAGACCAGTTTGCTTCTGCTGGTAGAAAGTAGTATTAATTTGGGGGAAATCATTGTTAAATGCAGAATTATTCCAGCACAGAGAAGAGCAAGAGTAGCCAACCAAGAATCAGCACAACGTTTGCAAAGGGAAGTCCTGCCTGACAAGCATTCTGAAGTTGTCTGAAAGTGTGAACAGAGGAAGTCCACTAGATCATGGATGGAGAACCTTTGGCCTCTGGACCAAATTTGAACTTTCTGACCGTTAAGACCCCTGGGGTGTGGAATGGGCTTCCCCGGGAGGTAGTTAAGGCCCCATGGATGAGGGTGTTCAAGGGTAGGCTGGACATGCGCATGGTGAGCATGTCATGAGTGGAGCCGGCTGGAGCCGGGGGGTCAGACTAGACGGCCTGGGAGGCCCCTTCTGACTCGCTCTGTTTCTATGAACTGCCAGCCTCCTGCCAACATATGCAGCCCCTCTCCCCAGTCAGGAAAGGCAAGGGAGAGTAAGACTGACTCTAGACTGAGCCAGGAAGAACTGAAATGAACCTCCATACTCAGAGGCAGCCTGTCTCTGGGAATGGCTTTTGCTTCCCTGTTATCCTGTCTGGGTGGCTCCCAGATGCTATGCGAGACTGACCTTTTGTCCAATCCAGCAGATATTTTCTTAAGCCAGAGTGAAAGATGTGAAGAGATGTTTGCATGTTTGGAAGTATTTGAATGTCCAAGGGATGTTGCACTGGGGTGGGAACTACTCTTCAGTTTTTGAGGAGGCAGGAGAGCTAAGGAGGCAGAGGGGAACGGGGTGTGATGTGGGTTGCAGAAAAGACAGCGCTGTTTGTGGTTGGTGGAAGGGATGCAAAGCAGGACAGATTTCACAGGGAGAACTGAGCAGCTCTCCCATTCTTCATTGTGATGATCCTTCTATGGAACTGGATTGCTGCGATCTGCAGTGCTATGTCTCCATGCATCTGATGCAGAAAGACAGTCCAGGTTTTGGACTGGTATTGGCTGAGGTAACTGACCAATCAAATCCATTGCTGCCCATTTATCCTGTCTGCTCTCCCTGCTCTGCTGCAACAGAGTCTAAGGATGAGACTAAGCACAGCTTGAAGGAGGATGGTTGGTTTAGCTACTCCAGCAAAGCAGAAAAGGAGGTGAAGCTGGGCCATCTCCTGAAATGTCAAGCGAGGTGGAAAGTTGGCACTTTGCACAATGGGCTGGTCACACGACACGGCAAGCCATGGTGCTGTGTTACCGCGATGGGTCCGGTGTGTTGTATGAATCCTATTGTGATCATTTCAGCATGTTATATTTGGTATTAGAATCACAGAATAGTAGAGTTGGAAAGGGGCTGAAGACCATTGGGTCCAGCCCCCCGCTGTTGCAGGACACCAAGCTGCACCATCCCACTCAGGTGGCTGCCCAGTTTCTTTTTGAATGTCTCTGGTGAGGGAGAGCCCAGCACCTCTCCGGGCAGCTGGTTCCACTGTTGCATTGCTAGAAAGCTGCTACTGAGAAACCCCAAACAGAATCAATGGTCTGTTCTATGGTTTCTTGCAACCAGGATGGTTTCTTGTGCCATCTGAACCCAGGAAACGCAGCTCATTGTGGTACTACAGTCAGAACCGGAGAGCTGCTGTTTGGCAAGAGCAGCTTGTGGCACTCTGAAATTTGTGCTTTCCTGGATGTTGAACTACATATTTTTAAAATGGATACCTTTTCAAAAACGATATTCAAAAGTGTGTATATTTTCATGCTGAAGATTTTTGTTTTAATGAAGCTTGCAAATCAATACAGAACTGGGACAGGATGAGTTTCTGTGGCAATCCAACATCTGGACGTAATGGTTTTGTTGATCCCTAATGTGGAGGGCCACATCGCTTTGGCACAGATCAGCTGCACATGCTGGAATGGCTGGGCGTGCATTCACTAGTCCCACATTAATCCATTAAACTCTGACCTTGCTCTTGTAATGCAAGCATAGGAAGTGGTGTGGATGGCATGGTCTGAGCTTTGAGTTGAGCATTTTTGACCTGGTGGTGGTGACAGCCTGCTCTTTTCCTACAGGGGGAATCTTTGAATATGCTGATGGCCCGAATGCCCAGATAATGAATGCTGAGGAGCAAGCCTTCCGATTCTCTGCCAATATCATCAATAGGAATAGAACCTTATTACCCAACACGACCTTAACCTATGATATCCAGAGGATACACTTCCACGATAGCTTTGAAGCCACTAAGAAAGGTGAGTCGGAAGCTCCTGCTTCTTCCACAGCTGTTAAGTTCTGGCTGGTTGAGGGTTTTGATGTTGACTATCCTGGCAAGGATCAATGTTACCTCTTCTTTCAGCTTATAAAACCTATGTAAGATTTTTCCTCAGGATAGTTAATATACCTCTGTGTATAGGAGGAATATTTCATGAGAACCAGGTAGCTCCTCACAGAGTAATGAAAATAATCTTGAATTTATCTGCCTTGATTTGATAAAACTAGTGATTTTCACAACATTGTCTAAAACACCTTTGATTTTTTTCTAGAATTCATTTCAAAATGAGAGCATGACAATGCAGACAACCATGCAAATGTTAACTATATGGGGCTATTGTTTTTATTCTTGATATGACTCCTTTTTTTGCACCCAATAGAGATTTTGCTCCACTGGGACAAATGTGAAAACATAAATCCTAAAGTAGTCTATGTTACTCCACATATGTATAAATCTCAACAATGTTTTCACCAGTAGCTCTTTCCTTAAGAGGCTTGAACATAAGAATATCCCCATGGACAGTTAATGTAAAAATATAGCTTACCAGGCGAATTCAAATAGCCAAGTGAGTAATGTCCAAAGGTGCATCTAACTGCATTGTGAAACCACGGAGAGAAGCTCTTAAACAAGATATGAATTCATTCCCACAAAACACGGCCACATCACTAATGTGTATAGCAACTGTTCCATCAGAGAATGGTTTGCTATCGAATTCTTGGCAGATTTCTCACCAAACTTACATGTAATTAGATTTTTGGTGCAAGGTTTTATTAATTTTTTGCCAATTGAATTTGCTCCCCTTCTTTAGTAATGCTATAAGTAATAAGGTAGAAAGCTTCAAGTTATTTTTCGTTATCTTTGAACATAAATTTTGAAAAATAGTGTTCTGGTTTTTGAGTTCCTCTTATTTACCTTTAAAATAGTCCATGTTTTTAACTCTCAGATGTGGGTAGCTCCTCTGCACATGGCTTCTTAATTATATGGGATTTCAACTACTATTCCTACAACTTTTTGCATTCAGCCTGTATTCCATTTGGCTTGTCTTCATCTCCGGTTGAAGTAAAACCAAAACTTAAGCAGCTTTCATCATTTTTCCCCTTTTAAAGATCCACTTTCGTGTAATTTCTGTTCTTAAAAAACCACTTCAGTTGTTTCCAAAATGGCTTTGCATTTGGAGTTTTTGGGAGTAGAAGGTGTAACAATTAGAGACATTGTTGAAGCATGTTCATGTTTTTCTTGTTTGTTCAGTTTTTGGTTTAATTTTTCCAGTTTTAAACAAATGTTCATAGTGAAGGGCAATCTATTATTTAATTAGTTTTTCAGTTATGTACAATCACAAAATCTATTCCCTTGCATGCATCTGTGTGTGCCTTTTCACACAGACCTTTGTGCCTTTTCACACAGACCTTTAAAAAAGGAAACCTAGGTGATTTAAAGTGCTTTGCTAGCTGTGTTAAACAGCGTTTCTTTTCTTCCTGATTTGGCTCCGTTCGGATTTGCTTTGTGGCTGACACTGTCTAAGGAGGTACCGGGAGAGTGATTGTGCTGAAGAGCTGGGCTTCTGATTTGCTCACAGCCCCTCACAGTCAGGCCCTGACAACGGAGAGGAGCCTCAGCCTGAAGGCAAAGCCTTGTTTTTTTCCACCTTTTACAGGACAACATAGGCGGGGAAGGGAGCTTTTGAAAAATGCACTGCAGCAGGCAAGAGAAAATGGGGCGGGGGCACACACAGATTGTCTGAGAAGGGACATGCAATTCACTAGGAATGAGGCAGGAAGAAAGATGGTTGCCAGGCATCGCTCAGATTCCCAGGACTGACCTCATCAGAGATTTCTGGGAGTAGCAGTGTTCATGGTTGTTCTACAAAAATGTGTATATTCCCCTCTGCTTCCCCTCCGCCCTTGTTGCACTCTTCCGGAACTCCTCCTCCTCTATACCCCTCCATGCCTCCCCACCTGCCACGATGGTTTTGATGCCTCCATTTGGGAAGTGCTCAAGCTGCAGCAGCAGACTCCCTGTGACAGGCGGGCACTCCTGCAAGGACCATGGCAGGGAGGCCTGCCCTCACCGCCAGGCCTTCACACAGCAGACCCACAAGCAGCAGGCAAAGCAACTGAAGACAGGAGGTGGAAGGCTGCTGGAGTGAGTCCCCCAGATGGGGACTTCCCTCAGGCTCAAGAGGAGCAGCAGCGCAACCAGGTCACAGGCCCTGCCTTTGACACCCCTCGCTCGGAGGACTCTCCACTCCTTTTCTCCCCATGCGCCTTCAGACAGCCAAGCGGATGTGGAGGGCACCCTCCATGGCACACTCCACCTCCAGGAAAGCCGAAGGGATGTACTAGGGAAGGAAGTCCTCTTCCTCTTTCAGTGCCCCAGCTGAACCCAGTGGCCGTGGAGTCGGCACAGGGGCACGTCCAGAAGGAACAGTCCGCACTGCTCTACCAGGAGGTCTGTCACCTGGATGGCTGGCCTGCTGGGTCTGCATGGTGTTGGCCCTTGGACGCTGGGCCTCTACTCACGGGCCACCTTGGCCAACACTCACTGCTCCTCTGGGACAATGTGGGAATACTTGCCTGAAGACCACAGAGAGCCAGCCCCTGTCTTCCAAGTGGAGGCCTCCAAGCTCTCCCACCAGCAGATCACGGTGGCACAGACCATGTGGATGGTGGCGCTCACGGCCAGGATTGGTGCGCTGGCCATCTGTAGGCACACCGTGCTGTGCCCTGCAGGACTGCTGCAGCAGCTCCACTTCGGCACTGAGGACCTCCCTTGGGTGGGAGTTCCCTTTAATACACAAAGCAGCAACAGAATGAACTCCCTGCAGGAAGCCAGGGCAATGGCATGGCGGATGGGTTCCAGCAGCTGACAATCTGGCCCGTAAGTGGCTTGTCCTCCCTTCTTCTAGGAGGGCTTTTACCCTAAGCTCCAGCCAGAAGGCAGGATGCAAATGGCTGTTTCCAGCTGGCGTGCAAATGGGGACAATTAGGGGACAAGCCCTGCCACCGACTGCTCACAGTGGCTTCCCCTCCAGATCTCCCAAACTCTCTCCCGATTCCTTCTCACGTGGGACGCAAGAACGTTGGGCTGGCTGAGAGAGGCGGAATGGCTAAAGTAAGCTGCGGGGCCATGTAGCAGAGGATGAAGAACAGCTGGTGAGAGCCTTAAAACAGCTTGACCAAGGAAGAGGGAGGGTTGCGGAAAACTTCCAAAGGCAAAGAGGTGGGATGGGATTTGGGCTGCTGGCAGAAGGGAAACAGAGAAGCACAAGAAAGCCGAAGGGTTGAAGACTCTTGGCTAGATGCTGTGGGATGTTATTCCCAGATCCTGCGAGGCTTCTTCAATCACCATTAGATCTGAAGAGCTGGGGAAAATCTGCAAACGGTCACTTTTGGCATCACTTCGTTTTAAAACTGGGTCTTTGGGTTCCTTATGTGTTATAGCTGAAGTCTCCAAAAGGAGTGAACTTTATACCAAGAAGAAAAAAGAGTCAAAGACAGCAGGGAAAGCCCACCTGGCTCCACAAAAAAATTAAGCGAAAACCTGAAAGAAAAGAAAAACATGTACAGGAAGTGGAAGCAGGGCCAGGTCATGAAACAAGAATATAAACAAATAGCAAGGAATTGCAGGGACAGCACCAGGAAGGCTAAAGCAGGAAATGAACTGAGAATAGCATGTGATGCTAAGATGCTAAGATGTGAAGAAGTATAAGAAAACCTTCTTCAGAGACATCCAGAACAAAAGACATGAGAAAGAGAAGGTGTCCAGATACTTAAAGTTGATGGAAGAGTGACAACAGATGACAAGGAAAAGGCAGAGGCGCTCAACTCCTACTTCGCCTCAGTCTTCTCCCACAAGGAGTTCTGCAATCAAGAGGAACTACAACCGGTAAGTAAGAGATGGCAGCCCAAGATTGACAGACAAATGGTCAAGGAATGCCTAGATGGCATAGACATGTTCAAATCTCCAAAACCCAGTGAACTCCATCCCAGAGTCATAAAAGAACTAGCAGAGGAACTCTCAGAACCACTGGCTATTATCTTTAATAAATCTTGGAAAAGAGGAGAAGTGCCAGACAACTGGAGAAGGGCTAACATTGTGCCTATCTTCAAAAAAGGGAGAGGGGTGGGAGTTGAACCTGGGAACTACAGACCAGTTAGTCTGACATCAATCTCTGGAAAAATTCAGGAGCAAATTATTAAAATTTCTGTCTACAAACACCTTGAAGAAAGTGCAGTGCTTAATAGAAGGCAACATGGATTTATCAAAAATAAATCCTGTCAGACTAATTTAATCTCATTTTTTAACTGGGTAACCTCCCAAAAGGATAGAGGGAACACTGTGGACATAATCAATCTAGACTTTAGTAAAGTTTTCAATGTTCTGATAAGAAAAGTAGCAAAAAGTGGACTAGACAGAACAACTATTAGGTGGATCCAAAATTGGCTGCTGAATTGAACACAAAGAGTGCTCATCAATGGCACCTTCTCAGATTGGATGCTGGTAACTAGTGGGGTGCCACAGGGCTCAGTCCTGGGCCCAGTGCTCTTCAGTATCCTCATTAATGCTTTAGAAGAGGAAGTACAAGGAAACAGAATCGCATTTGCAGATGATACAAAACTGGGTGGAATAGCAAACACCCTAGAAGACGGAAGATCCAGGATGATCGTGATAAACCTGAACACTGGGCCAAAAGCAACAGAATGAGATTCAGTAAGGAAAAGTGCCAAGTCTTGCACCTACGAAAAAGAACCCAAAAGCATCGATACAAGATGTAGAATACGTGGCTCAACAGAACTGAAAAAGAAAAAGATCTGGGAGTAATTGTGGACAATAGGCTAAACATGAGCCAACAATGCGATGCAGCCGCCAAAAGGGCAAATGCTGTTTTGGGATGCATTATGTGCTCTGCAGCCAAAGATGGAGAAGCTCTATACAGTCAGTAAAAACTAGACCAGGAGCTGACTGTGGCTCAGATCATGAGCTTCTGGTTGCAAAATTCAGGCTTAAGTTGAAGAAAGTAGGGAAAAGCACTAGGCCACTCAGGTATGACCTAAATCATATCCCTGATGAATATAGAGTAGAGGTGACAAATGGATTTAAGGAATTAGATCTGATAGACAGAGTGCCTGGAGAACTATGGACGGAGGATCGCAACATTGTACAAGAGGCAGCAACTAAAACCATCCCAAAGAAAAAGAAATGCAAGAAAGCAAAATGGCTGTCTGAAGAAGCTTTACAAATAGCTGAGGAAAGAAGGGAAGTGAAAGGCAAGGGAGAAAGAGAAAGATACAAACAATTGAATGCAGAATTCCAGAGAACAGCTAGAAGAGATAAGAATGCCTTCTTAAATGAACAGTGCAAAGAAATAGAAGAAAACAATAGAATAGGGAGGACCAGAGATCTCTTCAAGAAAATTGGAGATATGAAGAGAACATTTCATGCAAAGATGGGCATGCTAAAGGACCAAAATGGCAGGGATCTAACAGAGGCAGAAGAGATTAAGAAGAGGTGGCAAGATTACACAGAAGAACTATACAAGAAAGAGCTTAACGTCCCTGATAAGCACGATGGGGTGGTCACTGACCTCGAGCCAGACATCCTGGAATGTGAAGTCAAATGGGCCTTAGGAAGTCTGAGCAACAACAAAGCTAGTGGAGGTGACAGTATTCCAGCTGAGCTATTCAAAATCCTGAAAGACGATGCAGTAAAAGTGCTACACTCAATATGCCAGCAAATTTGGAAAACTCAGCAGTGGCCACAGGATTGGAAAAGGTCAGTTTACATTCCGATCCCAAAGAAGGGCAATGCCAAAGGATGTTCAAACTACCGCACCATTGCACTCATTTCACATGCTAGCAAAGTGATGCTCAAAATCCTACAAGCTAGGCTCCAGCAGTATGTGGACCGAGAACTACCAGAAATACAGGCAGGATTTTGAAGAGGCAGAGGAACTAGAGATCAAATTGCCAACATACGCTGGATCATGGAGAAAGCTAGGGAGTTCCAGAAAAACATCTACTTCTGCTTCATTGACTATGCTAAAGCCTTTGATTGTGTGGATCACAACAAATTATGGCAAGTTCTTAAAGAAATGGGAGTACCTGATCATCTTATTTGTCTCGTGAGAAACCTATATGCAGGTCAAGAAGCAACAATGAGAACTGGACACGGAACCACTGATTGGTTCAAAATTGAGAAAGGAGTTCGGCAAGGCTGTATACTGTCACCCTGTCTATTTAACTTATATGCAGAGCACACCATGAGAAAGACAGGGCTAGATGAATCACCAGTTGGAATCAAGATTGCTGGGAGAAATATCAACAACCTCAGATATGCAGATGATACCACTCTCATGGCAGAAAGTGAAGAAGAACTAAGGGGCCTCTGGCTGCGGATGAAGGAGGAGAGCGCAAAAGTTGGCTTGAAACTCAACATCAAGAAAACTAAGCTCATGGCATCTGGTCGTATCACTTCCTGGCAAATAGATGGGGAAGAAATGGAGGTAATGACAGATTTTATTTTCCTGGGCTCCAAGATCACCGCAGACAGGGACTGCAGCCAAGAAATTAAAAGACGCTTGCTCCTGGGGAGGAAAGCTATGGCAAATCTAGACAGCATAGTAAAAAGCAGAGACATCACCCTGCCAACAAAAGTGCGTATAGTCAAGGCTATGGTTTTCCCAGTTGCAATGTATGGCTGTGAAAGCTGAACCATAAGGAAGAGCAAGCGCAAAAGGATTGAGGCCTTTGAATTGTGGTGCTGGAGAAGACTCCTGCGAGTCCCTTGGACTGCAAGGCGATCAAACCGGTCAGTCCTAGAGGAGATCAACCCTGACTGCTCTTTAGAAGGCCAGATAGTGAAGATAAAACTCAAATACTTTGGCCACCTAATGAGAAGGAAGGACTCCCTGGAGAAGAGTCTAATGCTGGGAACAATAGATGGCAAAAGAAGAAGGGGACGACAGAGGATGAGGTGGCTGGATGGAGTCACTGCGGCAGTTGGTGTGAGCTTAAGCGGACTCCGGGAGATGGTGGAGGACAGGAAGGCCTGGAGGAATGTTGTCCATGGGGTCGCAATGGGTAGGACACGACTTTGTGACTAACAACAACAACAACAACAGAAGTATTAGTTCCAAATTATGAGAAGTAGTAGTTCCCCTATACTCCTCACTAGTCAGACCTCACCTGGAATACTGTGTCCAGTTCTGGGCACCAAGTTTTAAAGGAGAGGCAGGTAAATTAGAAAGGGTCCAGCGGAGGGCAGCAAAAATGATGCAGGGTTTGTAAATGCTGCCCTATGAGGAGAGGCTGGGAGAACTGGGCATGTTCAGCCTTGAGCAGAGAAGACTGAGGGGGGACATGATATCCCTCTATAAGTACCTCAAAGGCTGTCCCAAGAGAAAGGTCAACATCTCTTCTTGCTGATTATCAATTCAAGCTGGAGCAACCCAGATTCCAGCTGGACATCAGGAAAAGCTTCCTCACTGTCTGAGCAATGTGACCACAGGACCAGCTGCCTGGAAAGGTGGGGGGCTCTCCCACACTGGAGACATTCAAAAAGAAACTGGACAGCCCTCTGAGTGGGATGGTGTGACTTGGTGCCCTGCAAGAGCAGGGGGGTGGGCTCAATGGCGTTCCTAGCCCCTTCCCACTCTACTAGTTTATGAAGCTACAATTCTATGAAGTCAAGTGAATTGCAGGAGAAACATTGGAATGCCTGGAATGTGTGTCACTGAGAGACTGAACCCCAAAAGTCTTGCTCATTGCCCTGTGTCAAAGCCGTTAGATGGCATATCTTCTCTACCCACTAGCCCCACCCAAATTAACCCATTCTAATTAAAGCCTTTACAGACTCTTATGTGGTTCTGTTTTCAGATGATGCTAATGAAATGTGACAAGTAAATAACATTAGGTTTATTTTTTTTTAACTTGCCAACCTCTCTCTTGTGTTTAATTAATGTGCTGCTACTCAAGTGTTGTGCATTGCTCAGTAAAGAGGGTTGAAATCTTTCCCCCAAGACAGGTCAACTTCCCCCAGTTTGTGCACACACAGGAGCAGAGGCATCTGAGCAGATGGATTTTGCTATCACTTAAAGGGATCATGCATATGGCTCTTCTGAACAGTTGGAGAGACGCATCGGGATAATATTTTCAAGCAACTTGGAAAGTGCAGTGAATCACAGCAGAATGGACAGGTAGATAACCACCAACCCAGGCAAAGTTTTGTGTGGCCATGCCAGCTGAAAGACACACTGAGCATCTTTATCCAGATACAAATAATTGCAACCATTTTAGCTTTCTTAAACACAGCAAAATGGTTTTAAAATACCAGTACAAGGAACTCTGCTGCTGTATTGGAGCTTCAGGTTCTGAGAAAAAGAAGCTGTTTTGAAGTTCCTGAGCCCTCCCACTTGGTCTTAGGAAAAGACCATTCTTAATTCCACTTCTCTGCCCTGTGGTATGTAGGCAGGTAGGCATCTATCTATATCTATCTATCTATCTATCTATCTATCTATCTATCTATCTATCTCATGATTTGTTTCTCTGGTTGGCTGATCTACCAAACTATGATGCTTACTATTGCTTTATTAGAATAAAATTATACAATTTTTGAAACAAGGAAATTTCATCTGAAGGCTATAAATTCCCAGTAATTTCCCCCTTTCTCTGTTTGTCCCTAATTTTCATTTCACCAGATCCAGGGTTATGTTTCTCCGACCAAATAACTTTGAAGGGCAATAAGGACTGTGGTGATGCTTGCTTATCAAAGTGGATAATGTAAACTGACCTTTTATTTTGTTTCACAATGACTGCTGTTCCTGTTTTTCAGGCTGGAGAAACTAAACCTGAAGGGTAGGAATTGACCACAGTTGTCCATTTAGACTAGGGTGGAAGGAGGAATTGAATCTGGTTAGTCATTTCCAGCCCTCTCTTGGATACACCCTGTAACAAGGGAGAGGGGATTTCAGAGGGGCAGGGAAGCTGAGAGCAATGCTGCCAGGAGGCCAAGCTCTCACTTGGTTGGACTCCTGACAGGTTGCCAAAGGTGAATGTTCAAAGCAGAGATGTGAGACTAAGAGGCACCCACCCTCTTTGGTCTCAGCAGCATACGAGAACGGAAATACCTAATGACGGGGGCAGAGGAATTATGAAGAGCTGCTATTGGGCAGCAACAGCAGTTGAAGGTGGAACTGGTGGAAAAGCTTTTACAGACAGTGGCAGTGACCTTTAAGCTGACTCTGGTGAGAACGGTGCAGAAGGAGGCAGTGTGGAGCCGCTTCTTATATGCTTTCCTTGAAAAGCCTATGATGAAACAACCCAAAGCAAAACAAGTGCTAGTGCCAGAAGATGAGGCCCCCCAGGTTGGAAGGCGTTCAGCAACCTCTTGGGGAAGAGCAAAGGACAAGTGCAAAGAACGTTACCACGAATGGTACAGTTATTCCCCAGCTGAAAGGAAGTGACATGCCTGGGGGGAAGGATGGTCTGTTGCTGCACAGGGCATGCAATTGGAACACAGAGCAGGAGACCTATGAGTCAAGGGAAGGGGAAGGCATGAAGCAAGAATGGAACAGTTAAACATCATCATGCTTGATGTGAGTGGACTAAAGTGGACCGGAACGGGACATTTGCAGTCAGACAAAATGGTTCACCCTGGAACTGACAAACTCAGAGGGATCAGAGTGGCTCTAATACGACAGCAAGGTAACAGCCCATGCAATAAGGGTCTATGATGGAAAGTGTGCCTGAATTATATCAGTCTGAATTCCCAGAAAACCCATCAATATACCGTATTTTTCGCTCTATAAGATGCACTTCCCCCACCCTCAAAAGTAAGGGGAAATGTGTCTGTGTGTCTTATAGAGTGAATGTGTGTGTGCCCAAGGCCCGGGACACTGGCCGGCATGTGCTCGCATGCTCTGCTCCGCCCCCGCCTCCGGCGCAGGTGAGAGCTGTGCCACTCACGGGGAGAGGTGCAGAGGAGCAGCAGCTGCGGGCTTTAACCCACCGGCTGCACGGAGAGAGACTGCTCACTCCCACCGCCCGGGAAGAGCTGCCGCAGAGGAGCAGCAGCAGCCACACGGAGAGAGACTGCTCACCCCCACCGCCTGGGAAGGAAGAGCTGGAAGTGCTGCCGTGGAGGAGCAGCAGCTGTGGGCTTTAGCTCCCCCGGCCACACGGAGACTGCTCACCCCCACCACCCGGGAAGAGCTGCCACGGAGGAGGAGGAGCCGCGGGTGGCCACGGGAAGACCACCGCCGGCACGCTGCCAGCCCGGCTGTACCATACCAGGCCGGTAGGCACTCGGCTCGCCCTGCTCTGCCCCCCCCGCCCCCCGGCAGCGCAGGGTACAGCTATTTATCACAGGTTGGTGTGTGTTTTCAAATGGCAACCTGTCTTTTAATAAAGCCCATGGGGAAGTGATGAGGAATGTGCCTGTGATTATCAGGAAGCTTTCCATGGATCCCTCCTCTAAAAACTAGGTGCATCTTATGGTCAGGTGCGTCTTATAGAGCGAAAAATACAGTAACCATCGTTCCGGTCTGTCCTCCAGCAACAGATGCTGAAGAGGAAGCCATGAATGGTCCTGCAAGAAATGCGTGTGCTTCTGTACTTGATCGTTCTGATGCCTCACCTGTATTGTGGATAAGAAGCTACAGCTGGGACAGAGTATGGAGAAACAAAATGGTTTCCTATAGGCAAAGGCATCAGACAAGGCTGCATTTTATCTTCCTGTCTGTTCATTCTGTATGCAGAACATGCCATAAGGAAAATTGGATTAAGTTCAGAAGGCACTATGCAGGCAGCTGAAGACAGTGAAGTAATTACTGGAAGCCAGGTTGGCTTTATTAAGAACAAATCTTGCAAGAGTAATTTGATCTCATTTTTGGATTGGGTAACCTCTCTTGTGGACTGTGGGAATGTTGTGAGCATAATTTATCTTGCCTTTGATAAAGCTTTTACCCAAAGTGCCCTATGACACTCTGATCAACAAACCAGCCAGAAGTGGGCTAGATGGAACAACTCTCTGGTCAATCCACAGCTGGCTACAGAATCAGAGCCAGAGAGTGCTTCTCATTTGCTTCTCAAATGTCAGCTTTTCAAATGGGGGAAAGGTAACAAGTGGGATTCCGCAGGGCTCAGTCCTGTGCCCAGTGCTCTTCAACATTAACTTTTGCAAATTTTGTGCCATTTGCAAATCTGATCAGCTTGGACAAGGAGTTACAAGGAATGCTGAGACAGCTAACAAAATTCAAAGTGATCTTGATAGGCTGGAGCTGAAAGCAACAAGATGAAATTCAAGAGGGGCAAATGCCAAGTTCTGCATGTAGAAAAGGGGAGTTAAATGCACATGCTAAATGAAGGGCTTGGCTCAACAATACTACAAAAAGTGATGTGGTTGCAAAAGAGCAAATGCTATTTTGGGCTGTATTAATAGAAGTATGGCTTCCAGATCACATGAAGTACTGGTTCCCCTCTATTCAGCACTATTGATTGATTGATTGATTGATTGTATTTGTATGCTGCCCCATAATTAGGCTTCTCTTTAAGTCCTGTATCCAAATCTGGGCACCACAGTTCAAGGAGGATGTAGACAAGCTGGACAGGGTTCAGAGGAGAGCAATAAAGATGAGCAGAAGACTGGAAACAAAGTCCCATGAAGAGAGATTGAAAAAACTGGACATGTTTAGCCTGGAGAAGAGAAGCCTGAGGAGAGATGGGAGAGCACTCTGCAAGTACTTGAGAGGCTGCCACACAGAGGAGGGCCAGGGTCTCTTCTCAATCATCCCAGAGTGCAGGACACAGAAGGATGAGCTCAAGGTACAGGAAGATGGATTCTGGCTGGACACCAGGAAACACTTCTTGGCTGTTAGGGAGTATGGCAGTGGAACCCATGAGCTAGGGAGGTGGTGGGCTCCCCCACACTGGAGGCATTCAGGAGGCAGCTGGAAGCTGCCGGAGAGGGATGTTCAACTTGGAGTCCAGCCTGGAGGGGGGCCCTGAACCCCGGGGCCTGGCTGGCCCTCCCAGCTCCACTATTCTACCTTGCACCGGCTTCTTCCAGGCATGTAACCAGGTCCAGGCTGAGGGTGGATTTCCTGCTACATTTCTTCTGTGCTCGTTTTATTGTTTTTTACCAGCAAATAATGAAGTACAACAATGAAATCCCCCCACTTTTGGGACAGCCCCTGGCACTTGGAGTGTGGCCACGTGCCTGACTCGCTTCCCTCAACCTGCCAGACTGAAGCATCTTGCCACTGAAGGGATGATGGCGGAGTGTTCTCCTTGTCCATTTCCAGGGGGGCCTGGCCTGGCCTGGCCTGGCCTCGGGGGTGAGCCCTTCGTAAGGCCGGTGAGGCGGGGCACAGGGGGGCCCTCCAGGCAGCCGTTCGACGGTTCTGGAGTGTCCTGCTGCGTGCCTTTTCGGGGCGGCGCACTAAGCCTGGCTAGCAACAGGAGCCACTGCGCTGCAAAAGCGGCGCGTGAAGCAGCTGCATCACATTGTGCCTGTCAGGAGCCATGGCTTTTCCCGGTGGGGGGGCTCCTATCCCTGTTCCTTTATAACTGGAGGCAGCATTCCCCAAGGCGGGAGCACATGGGGGCAACTCCTCCTGCGCACCTTGGTCAGAGCTGTCGCTGGTCTGGGGGGGGGCGGGCGGAGGGGCTGCACCCCGCCGGCCGCGGAGCAGTGCAAGGACTGGCTGTGCTCCACCGCCTCGTCCTCAGTTGGCATCACGCTCGCGGGGGTGCAGCGGTGCCACTGCGGGGGCAAAGCGGGGAGAGTCGGCTCCATGGGAACTGTCTGGGAGCCACGCTGTGCTGATTTCAGCATTTTGTTCTCTTCTTGGCATTTGTTGTTGCTCAGTTTCTGGTTGTTTTGGAGAATTTTCCCCTCCCTCCCTCTCTCTCTCTCTCTCTCTCTCTCTCTCTCTCTCTCTCTTTCTTTCTGGTATTGCGTTTGGAAATTAATGCACAGAATAATGTATTTCTATGGGCATGTCGTGAGCGGAGCCGGCTGGAGCCAGGGGTCAGACTAGATGGCCCAGGAGGCCCCTTCTGACTCGCTCTGCTTCTGTGTTTCTATTTGTGCCTGGTGCTTTTTGTTCCTGCCTTTGTGGTCCCCGAGGCAGTTGTCCTGTTTCCACCAGTCTCCAGCTGCGGAAGGGTTGAAAACCACTGCTTGCTGTAACAGAGCAGGAAGATGAGCAGGGACATGGGAGAGGGCAGGGCACGCTGAAAATGGAAAGGCCGAGGCGTGCGCCGGTCAGCAGCCACTAATCTGAACACAAAAACTGTGTGGTCATTGATAATAGAATAGAATGCCAAAGTATGGAAACGCTGAGAGATAGACAATAGGAAGGAAGGAAGGAAGGAAGGAAGGAAGGAAGGAAGGAAGGAAGGAAGGAAGGAAGGAAATCATCGAGGGTGGGGCTGCCTACTGGCTAGATGAAAAAGTGTGACGATCGCATGCTGCTTCCTTCCGTGCAGAGGTGCGTGCGGGTGCATTCGCGGCACCTCAGTCCAGCTGCATGAACTGACCGTGCGGTGTCGGTGTCCCCAAGTGCTCCATGCCTTCCGCACGGGCGTGACTGACACCCTTGATCCTTCCATTGCAGCCTGCGACCAGCTCGCCCTTGGTGTTGTAGCAATATTTGGCCCTTCGCAGGGCTCCTGCACCAATGCAGTCCAGTCCATTTGCAATGCCCTGGAAGTCCCCCACATACAGCTGCGGTGGAAGCATCACCCTCTGGACAATAAGGACACGTTCTATGTCAACCTCTACCCGGACTATGCCTCCCTCAGCCACGCCATCCTGGACCTTGTACAGTACCTGAAGTGGAGGTCAGCAACTGTGGTGTATGATGACAGCACAGGTAAGTGCCCTTGACCGCTCCACCTGCCTGCAAAACTTATCAGTGTGGGTTTCAATATTGTGCAAAGAAAGTTTTGTTTCTGCCTTTGTTCTGTTGTGATTTTATTGCATTGAACTTTCAGACAGTTTCTCACTTTGAGGGCCTTGATGGGCAGAAAAGCAGTTTATAAGTAATGTTTCCCAGATTGCTTCGGAGTGGCCAGAAAACGTGAAATGGGTGCTTTCTACATAATCTAAAATTGCACTGGCAGCTGTGCCAGCTGAGCTCAGCAATGTCACTGGAAAGCCTTGACTGCCACCACGGAATTCCCTTTTCCTTAATCCGTCCACCCTCTCCTTCTCTTGTGCACCACAGCCTCCGCTTCCTGGCAAAAGATGGGTCCCAGCCTCCCACAGTGTATCTCTGCAGAAGTGCCACTGTGGCTCTAAACTGCGTCTCTCTGGCCAACTAACTGCCTGAAACCACTTCATGACACCAAGCCAGACCACTGGCTGGTCTTGCTAGCCCAGCTGTTTCCCAGTCCAGGGGAAACATGGCAGTTTGCTGAAATGGAGGTGAAGGAAGTGCCTCTCCCACCTGCACTGGCACACCTGTTTCCAGCACGAGCAGGAGCGTTTGGAGCCTGCTCGCGACAGCTGGCGCTGACGAGGTGGGCAACCCAGCAGAGGAGGAGATGAACCAGCCGCAGCTCAGCACCACGAGCGTGACTGGCCGCACAGGATCCGCACCCAGACTTGGAAAACCAAGCATTCAGACCCCGATCCCAGATGGACAGAGGCCTGTTCCCCCACCCCCTCCATTGACGGTTGCTCCTGAAGATGAGAGGCGGTGTATGTGCTCTTTCTCTCCAGGCTCTCGGACAGGGGAGCCTCACCTGTCCGGCCACGCTGCCATTTGCTGCTGGACTTTGGCAGCAAACCACTGGTGGCTTTGCCGCCTCTGCCCTTCACTGCCTCCGTCAGTGCAGGGACACCCTGAGGGGCAGGAGCCACATGCACTGAGCAGCCTGTAGGTTGCCCCCTGCTGCTTGCACTGCCAGCGCTGGGGTCCGAGGCTGAATGTGCTCTGTGCTGAATGACGGGCGGCGGCGCCATTCTGAAGGGCCGATTCTTTGCCACAGCTGCAACCTCCCTTGCTCACGTGAGAGAGGAAAAAGCGCTTCTGAGTACGTGTGCTGTAAGGTCCCTCCCCACCCGCCCCCAGGCACTGCTGAGCGCTCTGCCAAGGTAGCCAGGCATTGGACTGAGCTGGCTTGTTTGCTGCAGGGAATTTCTGGCCAGTGCAATATCGTAATAGCAGGCAGTTCGGTGTGCTCCTGACAGTGGAATTAATTGGCTCCAAGAAATCAATTTGTCAGAAATGTCAAGCCCATCTGACCTTGGGAGTGCAGCTTCCTGTGATTCCATGCCCATGATCTTGTTGCCCGGCAGTCTGGAGTGCTGGCGCTGAACCTGCAGGCAGAGCTCCGTTGTGGGCCCAGCTGACGGCAGCCTGCAGAGGGCCACTGTCCCTCACACAGCCCCCCTTGCGGACATGCACCCCCAGCCAAGCATTCCTGCGGTTCTCCTGCCATGCGGGTACAGGTGGTGCAGCCTGTTGTAGGGTGATGTGGCAGCCAGGTCTGCATGACACAACTGCCCTTGGTGTGTGTGTGGGGGGCATCTTTGTAATGGCAGCTGGCACACACTGCAGCTTCCTGAGGGTTAATTAACCATCCACAGCTCCACTGCCTAGTGGGACTGTCGGCTTGCAGAAGAAGAGCCCAGTGGCCTGCTGAGCTAGCGGTGGGGCCGCCAGCCATGGGCCTGCTCGGGAAGCGAGGCCGAGGACCGGGGAGATTCCCCAGGGGAGGCGACTCACTCCGTTTCCGCCGTTCTCACAGAATCGGCCTCCACATGGGAGCGCTGCCTCTCCCAGGCTGCAGTGGTGGCGCTTGGAGGAGAGGAGGCTGAAGCGGGAGCCAGGATGCTGAAAGGTCACCACTACTGAGCCTGCTTTCTGGGTGCAAGGCAGAGTCGGCGCTGGCCCTCCAGCTGCCTGCCCTCTGCCTTGGCACAAGGGTGCCCACTCCCCTAAATTGGGTGGCCTCCCCAAGCCTGGTGCCCTCCAGGAAGCCCCCCTTCTCTCCCCGTTTTCCTGGTGGCAACTCCCCATGGACCTTGCCAGTTGGGGCAGATGGGCCTATAGCCCAGACACACTATGGATCAAGCCAGGGCCAGGCATGAGGGGCCGCAAAAGGAAAGGCTCGCCTGTGAGAAGGAGGCCACGCTGGGGGTGCTTCTGCCCCACATGTTCATTGCCACCCACAGCTGGCTGCAGGGGAGCATGAGCATTCCCTTCTGGGGGTAAAAGGGCTCTAGCTTGGGGGGGGGCACCTGTGCCCAACTGTGCTGAGGTCTCTGCGCTCTTCCTTGCTCTCCCAAAGGCCTCATCCGGCTGCAAGAGCTGATCATGGCGCCATCCAGATACAACATCCGCTTGAAAATCCGCCAGCTGCCCCTTGACACAGAGGACGCCCGGCCCTTGCTCAAGGAGATGAAGCGGGGGCGGGAGTTCCGGATCATCTTCGACTGCACCCACACGATGGCGGTACACATCCTCAGGCAGGTGGGCGTTCTGTGCACGTGGGGGCCTCGTGTTGGGGAGTGCGAGGCGTGCACTGTGCCTGCGGCCACTTGCACATGGCCCGAGCTCGCAGCCTTGCTCTGGCCACACGGATCGTGCCTTTTGCCTGGCTGGACAGAATGTTGGTCAGTTGCTCACTGAAGGACCCTGGCTTCCATTTTTGAGGGAGAGGGAGGGGAAATCCTACTTTGGGCCCAGCACAGCCATTGGGAGGCCTTTGGAGCCTGGGTGTGGAGGCCACAGCAGAGCCCGGGGAGTGCGGGAGAGCAGCAAGGGAGCTGGGGAAGGGAAGGTGGGCGCCGGTGTGCCGATGCAGGTCCGGCAAAGCGAAAGGGCTGAGCGGACCAGTGGGTTGATTCAGTGGATAGCAAGTCTATGGAGGGCTGGATGGGGGCGGGGCAGGGCAGGGCAGGGCACTGGCTGCCCATGAGGCCCACTGTGGGCCCTGCATCAATGCTGGTGGCACCGACAGCAGGCGCTGACCGGAGGGGCAGCAGGGGCACCATCCTTGTTGCACCGTCCCCTTAGCTGCCCCTGAGTTGCTTGGGGGTGCCCTTCCCTGCGGATCTGCCTTCCCCAGGGAGCAGGGTGCCACGAGCCTCAAGCAGGGCAGGGCAGGGCAGGGCAAGTCGGGGGGTGGGAGGCGTTATCAGGCTCCCTGTGGGGTGGCCTCTGCCAGACCGGAAGAAGGCTATGGCCGGTGTTGCAGCCACCTGTGGCTTCTGTGCCATGTTTGCCCACCTTCCCAGGAGATGCTGGGAGGCACGTCGGTGTCCCTCCTCAAGGGGAAGGTGGGGGCCTGGAGGATGTCATCACTTCCCCATGGGGGGGGGGCAGCTCCTGGGTACTGCCAGGAAGACATGAAGGCCTGTCCCCCATGGGAGGCAGAGCCACCCCCTCTATCGCCTGGTGCGGATACAAGGTTGAGCAATCAGGTTCCTCCGCTTCAGCAGGCTGAGTCTGCGGGTCCCCCCGGGGGACTGGCCTGCACAGGAGGCCCAGCCTGGGAGCCACTGCCAAGGGGCGATAAGTGCCACAGGGACCGGATGGAGACAAATGGCTGGAGAGCAGCACTTGTGAAAGGGACCTCGGGGTGCTGATCAAGAGCCCCTTCTGACTCGGTCTGCTTCTGTGTTTCTGACCTCTGCCTGCGTCCTGCACACCGTGCCCAACGTCACAGAGTGTGATCAGGTCCACCCCCACAGCCTTTTTTTCTAAGCAAACACTCCATAAATGGGGGTGCTAGTCTGCTTGTGTGTCACGCACCTTTCCTTCCTCAAAGGCGTCCTGTGTGAGTTGGCAGCCCGAATGGTGCACAGCGCTGGGGCAGAGGACAGGAAGGGCTGTGCGCTGCTGCCTGGCTAGGTTGGGGATGGCGAGTGGATGGTGAGCCAAGCGGCTTGGAGGAAAAGCAGAACGTGGCCCTTCCACCTGGGGAAGAGTCTGGGGAGAAGTCGACTGGCTCTCCACATATCTAATATTCTCTAGCTGTGGATCTCAGGAAGGAAAGGTTGGGATTGCAGATATTTGAACTCTGTTGGGAGGGGTGGGAAAGGGCCAGAGGAAGAGCCCCCAGCAGATGCAGAGTGGGGCTTTCCACGCAGACAAGAGCCGGCTGCCGTCTCAGCAGCCTCGGCTAAATCCATTCCATCTGCGCTTTGCAGATTGTCTGGCATCTTTTGTTCTGCTCTCTGCTCCCTGACAGAATCAGATGTTTTGTATGCTTATTTCATGCATTTGCAGATGCATGTTTGTGCAGTTGTGCATGTGCACATCTGTGTTGGTGTCCCCAAGTCTGCAGCATCCAGGTGACTTGAGAGAAGCCACTTCACTGCAGAATCTACAGGCCAAATTCACAGGAATCTAAATTCAGTGGCATCTGCGCCAGATTTCTCCAGCATCACTGCTAGCCAGGCCATCCGTGGGCTCCGTTGCCAAACAGACGGCAGCGAGCTTCCGGAACGGGGGGGCACATGCTCACCAGAGCGGCACTCTTCCCATATGGGCAAGCCCCCGTGGAGGTTGCTGGCCATCTGCTCCATTCCCTGCTGAAGGAGACTGGGCTGGGGAGAGGAGGGCTGTGAGCAGCCTGGGAGACCCTGGCGTGGTCCCTCTTGTAGGTGGGCACAGGGATCATGTGTCGTTTGCCCGCCACTTGTGTGTGGACTGATCTGAGACTTTTAAGGAGGAGGAAAAGCCATATGGGCACTCAGCTCGCTGGGCCAGGTTTCTAGAGCATCTCTGAGGACACGGGCTGCCTTTCAAATGAGAGCTTTGAAAAAGAACTTTTATTTTGCATGCATCAGGAAGTAGAAGAAACCATTTCCATCTTCAAGAGCAGAAGTTTAGGACAGGTTTGTCCCCACCCGCCAGCCTGTCTGGAAATACCCTGTGTTGGCTTCCTCAAATTTTATCTCAACAAGCAATCGGTATATTTGTAAAACTTTTCCTGAGTAAGATGTCCCAGGTGAGACATCTCAGTGTCAAATTAATGCATGATAACTGATGCTCTGTTTTTGTCTTTAGAATTCTCATCTGGATTTGCATAGGGAAAGTGAAAATCGAAGCTACTCAATCTGTGTTCCACTCATATGAGCTGTGGCTAAATCCCCAAATGCTTTTGAATTTCTAAATTATTATCAGGAACACATGGATCCCTAACAAAGAAAAGTGGGATCACTGACCCATGCAAGGAACTCAGATGCAAGGTGCCTTCCCCCAAGCCATTGTGTAACCTTAAGCTGAGGACTCTACTGGCAACAGCAGAGAAGGCATCCAGGAAAATTTAAGCCCCTGCACCTCTTGTTTGACATCAGGAGCAGCAGATGCATGAGAACCAGAGTCCCTGCCCCCCCCGCACCTCCCCCCCCGGCACAGGAGAGGCCGGGGCACTCGGCTGTTGGTTGCCCTTTCTGAGCTCATCTGCTTGCTGGTTGTGCAACATCTGTCACTACCAGCTGTACATTTGCTTAAGGCAGGTGTTGGATCCCCCACCCCCAGCAGGTCCTCTGCTAACATAGTTTTAAGTGCAGCTTTGCCAAACCGGTGTTATTCTGGCATTCTGACCCTATTGCCTACTCCCCTTCTACTCTCCAGCCTTGTGTCTGCTGTTGTGAACAATAGAGAAGGTTTAATTGAAGCCACATCTTAGGACTAGAAGGCTAGCAATAGAAGGAATCATGGAATAGTGCACTTGGAAGGGGTCATGAAGGTCATTGGGTCCACCCGTCTGCTGTGGCAGGACACCCATTTGCACCATCCCACCCAGATGGCTGCCCAGTTTCTCCTTGAATGTCTCCAGTGTGGGAGAGCCTACCACCTCCCCAGGAAGCTGGTTCCACTGTCATCTTGCTCTGACAGTGAGGAAGCTTTTCCTGATGTCCAGCCTGAATCTGGGTTACTGCAACTTGAATTGATTATTCCGTGCCCTGCAGTCTGGTATCAGCAAGAAGAGATCTTGACCTTCCACTTTGTGAAAGCCTTTCAGGTACTTCTAGAGGGATATCATGTCCCCACTCAGTCTTCTCTGCTCAAGGCTGAGCATGCCCAATTCTCTCTGTCTCTCCTTACATGGCAGTGTTTGCAAACCCTGGGTCATTCTTGTTGCCTTCCTCTAACTTTTCTGCATCTTTCTTAAATCTTGATGCCTGGTATTCCAGTTGAGGTCTGACTATTGAGGAGTATAGGAGAACTACTGTGTCTTGGGATTTGGAAGTAATACTTCTATTTATTTTATGTTACTTGCTCATGAAGTCGTGCCTGACTCATGGACAACATTTCTCCAGGCTCTCCTATCCTCCACCATCCCCTGGAGTCCACCTAAGCTCACACTGACTGCTCCAGTGACCCCATCTAGCTACCTCATTCTCTGCTGTCCCCGGCTTTTGCCGTCAATTGTTCCCAGCATCAGGCTCTTCTCCAGGGAGTCCTTCCTTCTCATTAGGTGGCCAAAGTATTTGAGTTTTGTCTTCAGTATCTGGCCTTCTAAAGAGCAGTCAGGGTTGATCTCCTCTAGGACTGACTGGTTTGATCACTTTGCAGGCCAAGGGACTCGCAGGAGTCTCCTCCAGCACCACAATTCAAAGGCCTCAATTCTTCGGCGTTCAGCCTTTCTTATGGTCCAGCTTTCACAGCCATACATTGCAACTGGGAAACCCATAGCCTTGACTATACACACTTTTGTTGGCAGGGTGATGTCCCTGCTTTTTAGTATGCTATCTAGATTTGCCATAGCTTTCCTCCCCAGGAGCAAGTGTCTTTTAATTTCTTGGCTGCATTCATCATCTGCGGTGGTCTTGGAGCCCAAGAATATAAAATCTGTCACTACCACCATTTCTTCCCCATTTACTTGCCAGGAAGTGAGAGGACTGGATGCCATGATCTTAGTTTTCTTAATGTTGAGTTTCAAGCCAACTTTTGCGCTCTCCTCCTTCACCCGCAGCAAGAGGACCCTTAGTTCCTCTTCACTTTCTGCCATTAGAGTGGTATCATCTGCATAGGAGGATATGATCTGGTGGGAATCACAGAAACTTGGTGGGATGAAAGGCAAGTCTGGAATGTAAACATAGAAGGGTATCACCTTTTTAGAAAGGACAGGAAGGGAAAGAGAGGTGGGGATGTAGCTTTATATGTCAGGGAAGGGATAGGATGCAGTGAGATAGAGTGCAGCACAGATGGGGATTCGGTAGAGCCAGTCTGGGTGAAACTTAGGGGTTTTGACAGAGAAAGAGACCTGACAGTGGGGGTATGTTATCGCCCTCCAGGTCAACTTGAGACCCTGGATGAAGTCCTGACAGGCCAGATTCTAAGGATATCTCAGGGGAGAGACACAGTAATTATGGGGGATTTCAATCTCCCGGATATTACTTGGGAGACTCACTCGGCGGTGACAGCCAGGTCACGTCGCTTCCTAGAAGCTATAGAGGGTGGGTTTTTCACACAGAGGGTCCGAGAGGCGACGAGGGGGGGAAACATCCTGGACTTGGTCTTGACCAATAGGGAGGAGCTGATAGATGAAGTACAGATTAGGGGAGCTCTGGATGCGAGTGATCACTCCATCCTTTGCTTTGAGATCAGGGGACTGGGGCCGTGCAGCAGGGCGAGCACTAGAAGCTGGGACTTCAAGAGGGCCAACTTTGGCCAACTGAAGGCCAGGCTGGGGAAAGTCTCCTGGGATAGGTTACTGGAAGGTAAGCGAGTTGAGGAGGGGTGGATGGCACTCAAAAGGGAGGTTTTGCAGGCGCAAGCCCTGACAATACCTCTAGTCAGTAAGGTGGGGAGGCGGAGGAGAGTGCCGCCATGGATGCGAAAGGAGGTGGTTAGGGGGATTAGACGAAAGAGGAGCCTCCATAGGAAATGGGTACTGGGGGAAATAGACAAAAGTGTATACCGGGAGGAGGAGGCCCGTTGCAGAAGGATTCTTCGCAAGGCTAAGGCTGATTATGGGCTGAGACTTGCCAAGAATATCAAGAGCAACAAAAAGGGCTTCTTTCAGCATGTAAATAGGAAAAGGAAGGGGAGACAAGTGGTGGGACCACTAAATAAGGAGGAAGGAGATCCTGTGACTGACATGAGGGAACAGGCACAGATGCTAAATGACTATTTTGCCTCTGTGTTCTCCCCAAAGCAGGACGGGGGATATCCATGTAGGAGATTAGATGAGGCTGGGGACTTAGGGGCAGAGATTAGAGTCACCCCCCTTGAAGTCGAGGGGCTCCTCAGGGCATTGGACATTACAAAGGTGCCAGGCCCTGACGGGTTACACCCGAGAGTACTTAGAGAGTTGGCAGGGGTTATCTCACGCCCGCTGGCCTCCATTTTTGAGGCCTCGTGGAGAACGGGTGAAGTTCCAGAGGACTAGAGGGTGGCATCGGTGGTCCCAATTTTCAAAAAGGGTAGTAGGAAGGACATGGGGAATTATAGACCGATTAGCCTTACGTCCATTGTAGGAAAAACAATGGAAAGGCTCATAATAGAGAGAGATCTAGTGATGCTAGATGGGGAAGGGAGGCTGACAGCCACACAACACGGCTTCTGCAAAAACAGGTCCTGCCAGACAAACCTTGTGGAATTCTATGACAAGGTTTCAAGATGGCTAGATGGAGGGGATGCAGTGGATGTGGTATACCTGGATTTCAGCAAGGCCTTTGACAAAGTGCCTCATGATATCCTGGTGAAGAAACTGAGGAGTTTTGGGATACACCAAAGCACTGTCCGGTGGATTAGGGCATGGTTGACTGACCGAAAGCAGAAGGTAACCATTAGCGGGGAATTGTCGGGATGGCATCCAGTGACAAGCGGGGTCCCCCAGGGCTCTGTCCTGGGGCCGATCCTGTTTAATCTTTTCATTAACGACATGGAAGAAGGGGTGAACAGTCTGCTGATCAAATTCGCAGAGGACACTAAAACTGGAGCAGTGTCCACAACTGAGGAGCAGATACACCAGGTCCAAAAGGATCTGGACAGACTGGAAGTGGGCAGGAGACAACAGGATGGCGTTCAATGTGGATAAGTGCAAGGTCTTGCACTTGGGGCATAAGAATAGCTGTCATAAGTACAGGTTAGGTGACAAGAGGCTGGAGAGCAGCACTTGTGAAAGGGACCTCGGGGTACTGGTTGACCACAGGCTAAACCTGAGTCAGCAGTGTGATGCGGTGGTCAAGAGGGCGAATGCCACCCTTGGTTGCATAGCCAGAAGTGTGGCTTCTAGATCAAGAGAGGTATTACTACCACTCTACACGACTCTGGTGCGCCCACAACTGGAGTATTGTGTTCAGTTTTGGGCCCCTCATTACAGAAAGGATATAGCCAGGTTGGAGTCAGTGCAGCGTAGGGCCACAAGGATGGTGGCTGGTTTGCAGGGGATGCCGTATGAGGCAAGACTGAGGGAACTGGGTCTCTTCAGCTTGGAGAAGAGGAGACTCAGAGGGGATATGTTGGCAACATACAGGTATGTGAGGGGCTGTCACATGGAGATGGGGAGAGGCCTGTTCTCCCCTGCAGAGGAAGGCAGGACGCGCTCCAATGGAGCAAAGCTCAGGGAGCCAAGGTTCAATTTGGATGCCAGGAAGCACTTCCTGACAGTTAGGACCCTGAGGGCGTGGAATGGGCTTCCACGGGAGGTCGTTGAGGCCCCATCGGTGAGGGTGTTCAAAGACAGGCTGGACATGCCCATGGTGGGCATGTCATGAGCGGAGCCGGCTGGTGCCTGAGGTCAGACTAGATGGCCCGGGAGGCCCCTTCTGACTCGCTCTGTTTCTATGTTTCTATGTTTCTATATCTGAGTTTGTTGATATTTCTCCCAGCAATCTTAATTCCAACTGGTGATTCATCTAGCCCCACCTTTCTCATGATGTGCTCTGCATATAAGTTAAACAGGCAGGATGACAGTATACAGCCTTGCCAAACTCCTTTTTCAATTTTGAACCAATCAGTGGTTCTGTGTCCAGTTCTCACTGTTGCTTCTTGACCTGCAGATAGGTTTCTCAAGAGACAAATAAGATGGTCTGGTACTCCCATCTCTTTAAGAACTTGCCACAAGTCTTTTGCCTCTTGGCAGAGCGGCAGAGGCACAGGCTGGGAGAGAGTGCTGCATGGCCAGGGGACTGGCGAAGGCAAGGTAGGAGCTGGGCAGGGAAGCAGAGGGCCAGGAGCAGCGGAGAGGAAGGGGGAGGGGGAGGGGGCGGGGCCAGAGAGGCCAGAGGGGCCAGGAGGGAGCAGGGGGCGGGGCCACTGGCCTGAGGGACTGATACGGCCGCGCTCAGCCACTGCCAGCCCTCTTGGCTCTGGGCTCTTGGCGTCGTCCCTTGTCTGCGGCCCTGAGCTGTGGCCCGGGCTGCTCAAGGATTCCCTTCCCTGGGACTCAGAGGGTTTTGTTTTTGTTTTATTGTTTTGTTTTTGTTCGTTTGTTCTGTTTTGGGTTTTTTGTTGTTTTTTTGGTGCTGTGCTGTGTTTTGCTTTGTTTTTCCTCCAATTTAAATTTTATTTTATCCATGTTTATGTGTGGGGGGGTTTTTGCCTGGGATAACTGGGCGAGTGAGGGGAACTGCAGGACAGACAAGGCAGGGGACCAAGGAAGGGTCTCTGAGGGGTTCCCAGTGGCAGGCCAGGAGATGGTCTTGGTGGGAGTCACAGGTGTTGCTGCTGCGAGAGCTGTGACATGTTCGTCCTTCTCCCCCAGGAGACGCAGGGCTACACTTGTCCTCGGTGCAAGTGGGTGGCCCTGCTAGAGGAGGAGCTGAGGCGCCTGAGGGCCGGGAGAGCTCTCCAGGCGCCCCCTCTGGACAGAGGGTTGAGGGAGAGGCCACGGGAGGAGCAGCCGGGGAGCCATGGAGGCATGTCACCCACAGGAGCGGGAGGCCAGCACGGCCTCCTCCTTCTCCTGGCACCGATCTGGAGCTGGAAACATGTTCTCTCCGCTTGGGAAGGCTGGGGCTGATAAGGCCTTGGGGGACCACAAGCAGCAAGGGAGCCGCTGCAGGAGAGCGAGGGCCAGGGCATGACTGCCCACCACCACCGAGAAGACACGGCGGCAGGTTGTTGTTGTTGGGGACTCCCTGCTTTTTTTTTTTTTTAAAGATTTTATTAAGATTATTAAACTGCAAATTAAAAACATCAATCATCAAATACATCGGACAAGCTGGGTCAGCCCCCATAACGTATCTTTTAACATTCTATAATCATATTCAAATCAATTTATAACAGTTGAAAGAGATCTTTAAATCTAAGCCAAGTCCTGTTTCTCTACCCAGTCATAAAAAAAAGTCCCAAGTTTGGTAAAAATCAGTGTCTTCCTTCTCCTTCAGTGATAGAGTCAGTCTATCCATTTCTGCACAATCCAGCATCTTTTTCAAAGTCAGCTCCTCAGTGGGTAGTTCCTCACTCTTCCAGTATTGAGCAAGCGCGATCCTCGCCGCTGTGATTAAATGTAGTATCAAATACATTTCTTGTTTACTAACATTTTCCGGTACAATGCCTAACAAGAAAATTTCAGGTTTAAAAGCTAAAGATTTTTGCAGCATTTCCTCAAGCCATTTATGTATTTTAATCCAATACTTTTTCACATATTCACAGGTCCACCACATATGATAAAATGTACCCACACTGTGTTTACATTTCCAACATCTGTTTGACATATTTGGAAACATCTTAGCTAATCGATTTGGTGACAAAGACCATCTATAGAACATTTTATATAAATTTTCTTTATACAAGGTTGCTAAGGTTACTTTAATATTTCTCTCCCACAGTTTTTGCCACTTTTCTAATTCAATATTATATCCAAAGTTTTGTGCCCATGTTATCATAGTGTCCTTGACCTGTTCCCCTTCCATTTTCCTGTCAAGCAAAAACTCATAGATTCTTTTAATCATTTTCTCATCTGTTTTTAACATCACTTGATCAAAGGCTGTTAGATCTTTATAAAACCCCCATATTTTGCAGTCTTTGGAATATCTTGATTGCATCTGCACCTTATACCACCACGATATATTAAGTCCCTGTTCTTGAATTTCTTGCTCCAGTTTTAGGCCTCCATCCTTATCCAAAATATCATCATATCATGCAGATGATACCACTCTAATGGCAGAAAGTGAAGAGGAACTAAAGAGCCTCTTGATGCAGGTGAAGGAGAAGAGCGCAAAAGTTGGCTTGAAACTCAACATTAAAAAAACTAAGATCATGGCATCCAGTCCTCTCACTTCCTGGCAAATAGATGGGGAAGAAATGGAGGTAATGACAGATTTTATTTTCCTGGGCTCCAAGATCACCGCAGACGGGGACTGCAGCCAAGAAATTAAAAGACGCTTGCTCCTGGGGAGGAAAGCTATGGCAAATCTAGAGAGCATAGTAAAAAGCAGAGACATCACCCTGCCAACAAAAGTGCGTATAGTCAAGGCTATGGTTTTCCCAGTTGCAATGTATGACTGTGAAAGCTGGACCATAAGGAAGGCCGAGCGCAAAAGGATTGAGGCCTTTGAATCGTGGTACTGGAGAAGACTCCTGCGAGTCCCTTGGACTGCAAGGCGATCAAACCGGTCAGTCCTAGAGGAGATCAACCCTGACTGCTCATGGACGGAGGTTCATAGCTAGCTATTCTCTGGAATTCCTCATTCAATTGGGTGTATCTTTCCCTTTCTCCCTTGCCTTTCGCTTCCCTTCTTTCCTCAGCTATTTGTAAAGCTTCCTCAGACAGCCATTTTGCTTTCTTGCATTTCTTTTTCATTTGGATGGTTTTAGATGCCACTTCTTGTACAATGTTGCAAACCTCCATCCATAGCTCTTCAGGCACTCTGTCTATCAGATCTAATTCCTTAAATCTATTTGTCACATCTGCTATATATTCATCAGGAATATGATTTAGGTCATACCTGAGTGGCCTAGTGCTTTTCCCTGCTGTCTTCAATTTAAGACTAAATTTTGCAACGAGAAGCTCATGATCTGAGCCACAATCAGCTCCTAGTCTAGTTTTTACTGACTGTATAGAGCTTCTCCATCTTTGGCTGCAGAGCACATAGTCAATCTGATTTCTGTGTTGACCATCTGGTGATGTCCATGCGTAGAGTTGTCTCTTGGGTTGTTGGAAAAGAGTGTTTGCTGTGACCAGCGTATTCTCTTGACAAAATTCTGCCAGCCTTTGCCCTGCTTCATTTTGTATGTTGAGCCACATATTCTTCATCTTGTATCAATATGTTGAGCCACATATTCTTCATCTTGTATCAATGCCTTTGATTTCTTTTTCCTAAGTGGAGGACTTGCGCTTGTCCTTATTGACCCTCATTCTGTTGCTTTCAGCCAAGTGTTCAAGTTTATCAAGATTCATTCTGTCTTCTAGGGTGTTTGCTGTTCCACCCAGTTTTGTATCATCTGCAAATGTGTTTCTCTTTCCTTGTACTTCCTCATCTAAATCATTAATGAAGATGTTGAAGAGCAATGGCCCCAGGACTGAGCCCTGTGGCACCCCAACTAGTTACCAGCATCCAATTTGAGAAGGTGCCATTGATGAGCAATCTTTGTGTTCGATTCAGCAGCCAATTTTGGATCCACCTAATAGTTGTTCTGTCTAGTCCACTTTTTGCTACTTTTCTTATCAGAAAGTTGAAAGCTTGGCTAAAGTCTAGATTGATTATGTCCACAGTGTTCCCTCTGTCCCTTTGGGAGGTTACCCAGTCAGATGAGATTAAATTAGTCTGACAGGATTTATTTTTGATACATCCATGATGGCTTCTATTAAGCACTGCACTTTCTTCAAGATGCTTGCAGACTGATTTTTTAATAATTTTGATCCTGAATTTTTCCAGGAATTGATGTCAGACTAACTGGTCTGTAGTTCCCAGGTTTGTCTTTTCCCCTTTTTGAAGATGGGTACAATGTTAGCCCTTCTCCAGCCGTCTGGCACTTCTCCTGTTTTCCAAGATTTATTGAAAATAATAGTCAGTGGTTCTGAGAGTTCCTCCACTAGCTCTTTTATGACTCTGCGTTGAAGTTTATCTGTGTGGGCAGGAAGAACTGGGCCTTTCCCTGGCCTGACTGACCTTTCATGTTGATCAAAATTGAGCCTAGATGCTTGTTGCGTAATTCCTCAAAAAGCGCATGGTCCAAAAGCACACGTGATCTTGTTTCCCTGACCCATCCACATGGGCAGCGCCTTTCAATAGATGCCCCCCCTTCAGTCTACCTGATATTGGGGAGAGCGCCATGGTATTGCTTACTGCCAGAGAATGCAGCCTGCCCTGCGCTCTTGTGACCCTTTATGAATGGCAGGAAGCACGGCCATTTGTCCTGCTTCGATCAGAATACGTGGCCCAGAGGGGAACACGCCCAGGGCCTGTGCTTGGCTGTAGGTACCGTTTGTCCCCTTTACAATTTCGAATCCAGGTATCACACGGGCCCCTTCCCCAGAAGTGCTACATGGGTGCTACTTGTCCCATGTTGTTGCATTAACTCGAGCAGAGTGGATCCCCTCGTACCTTCCCCACCTTCTCCTGGAGGAATTTTTCAGCACCGTGTGCCAGGAGGAGCCACGTGTGGCAGAGATTGTCTCCCCATATATTATCAGAGGAATGTCTCTGGGCACATGCAAAGTGTCCTTCCATCTGCATTGAGGACGGCCAGCAAGAGGGGGGTGCCTGCATTGGGTCGGACTCAGCTGGCCCAGGCAGCGCATGCGCCAGGAGATCCCCAGGGAGGCAGAGGTGGCAAAGGGGCAATTGGAACAGTTCTTGGGGCAGCAATGCCACTCCAGCCCGGGGCTGCTGCGGGAGGGCATGGGGGCCAGGCAGAAAAACTGGGAGGGAACGAGGTGGAGGGGCACTCCAGGCGGTCCAGCCTGAGGAGCGGGCATGCAGGGAGGGCCCCACCAGCACGTGCACCTAGCCAGGTGCACAGCCAGAGTGCTGAGGGACCTGCCCTTTGATGGAGTGCCCGGATGGGGAGGCAAGGACACTGCTGGCCCTGCAGTGGCTCCTGGCTGGGAGGCCACAGCCTTGCCAGGGGAGGGGGCTAGACGCAGGCTTGGGAGGTCCAGGTGGGTGGGCTCAGACCTAGAGCACTGGCCTGGCTCCGCCTCCTCCGCCTGCGCCACTCACCCACTGACCTCTGCGCTGCTGCTGGATCCCCGGGCCTATTCCTGCAGCCCCGCTGCTGCGGGGCCAGTGCCTGGTGGGCCAGCAGCAAGCAGGCCAGGTGTGTGCCGCACTGAGATCCCACAGGAGGCAGAGCCCAAGCCCAGTGGACCCTCCCCCAGGGGGCAGCTTGCACTGAAGGAGAGGCAGGAAGGACGGGAGCCCTGCAATAGTTCTTTGCCCCACACACTTGCTGTGGGGGTTGCACTGGGAGAAAGGCTATTTGTGGGAGCTTTTCAGAGGGCAGCAGGCTCTTAAGGGAATCCTTCCACCACCCCTTCCTTCCTTCCTTCCTTCCTTCCTTCCTTCCTTCCTTCCTTCCTTCCTTCCTGCACCTTCTCTGGTCCAAACTGAGCATGCTTTGCAAAGGACAATAGACTGGCTCTGCAGAAGCAGAGTGTAACATGTAGCTTGCCACTGAGGCCCAGTGTGGGCTGCATCCCATAAGTGCTTCTGGAAGCCATGCTGGCAGCAGAGCTATGTGGAGAAGTTCAGCCACATGCACGCAGCAAAGCTACTGCACGACCGGTTCATGTGATGTGACTGCACCCTGGCTGCTGCATCCGTAGCATGTCATCCCACTCTGCTGACAGCAGTCCAGTCTCGGATTTTCTGCTGCTGTGTAGCCGGTGCCATATGGGTCAGAAAAAGGAGTGGGGTGGCGTGCTCACCCCAGTCCTCCCCGCCTGCATTTCTCCTCCCTCTCGCCTTGGCTTCCTGCTTCCTCACAAACTGTTCCTTTTCCCTCTGAGCTAAATTCTGCCCTAGTAATTTCAGCAGAAGCAGCACAATGCCAGGAGCCCCTGTGGCTGGGGGGGGGGGGGGGGCGGTCTGCTGCTTGGCATCCCCAGCACCTGCTCAGCCTGACAGTGGCTCAGCGATGCGGCAGAGGAAGGGCAGGCTGCCGGGGAGGGCCCCTTTGCCAAGGCAGAGCGCCAAACCGTCCCCCTTCTCTGCTCACCTGGAGGACCTGGCTGCTCAAAGTGGGCAGCAGACGGACTTCCTGGGTGACGCTTTTGTGTTGGGGCCTGTGGGGGAACTCGACCTCACCGCTGCCTCTGTGAGCCAAAGCTGGACGCAGCTCGTCCTGCCTCTCAGCCTAGCGAGATGGGCTTCTTTTTTCCTAATCCTGCCACTGCCAGAGATTCCCCCCTCCGTCTTCCTGTTCATGTCCAGCCTACTGCCCTTTCGGGGAGCATCTCCTGCCTAGGAGCTCCTGGGCACCTTGGCAGTCCAAAGTTCTCTGACCCTGCATGGTTCTCTCTTCTTCCTGCCAACAGGCTCCCCCTCCATCAGCCCCTGCTCCTGGTGGAAGCTTCCAAGCACACCTAGACACCTGGATGCTTCTTGGAAAGTAAAACGAAATGCTTGTGTGGATGGGGGTTGCATAACTTGGCTCTGATGCATGTTGTTGATGAAGGTGGCAGTGATGCTGCTGGCGCACTGTACAAGAGCAACCTCCCACTCCTGTCTCATGCTGCCATTAGAGTTGGCTTTAGAGTCCAACATGCACCTTGAGGTCTGCCATTCTCCTCCTTGGACAAAAACATTGCCAACAGCAGCCTTCCCACTTGAGCAGTTTTTGCAGCCTTTCAGTTGGTGCCAACTGATTTCATGCCATTGACAAATACAGCAGAATGGTGCTCATCCTCAGTGACACACTGGCCTCCACAGCCAGCCCTGGCCCTGGCCCTGGAGTATTTCTAAGCAGGGTTCCCAAGTGCTCCTCCCTCTGATGGGTTGGGGGCACCAGACCCACCTAACTGGTCTCTTTCAACCCACGTTGTACCATTTTGTTGAAAAGAATATCATGGGAAATGGCAAACACTTTGCTGATAGAAGGATATACTGTGTCCAGGGCATTCCCATGACATACCAATGTCTGTCAGAAATGGAGATAAGGTTGGTCTAGTGTGGCATCTTCTTGACAATCCCAGGCTGAATCCTCGTAATCAACAGATTATTTTGGAGATGCTCCCAGATGGACTACTGGGCAACTTGTCCTAGAATTTAGCTGGTAGTGAAAGCAGGCTGACTGGTTAGCAGTTTCTGGGGTCCTGCGCCTTCTCTTTTTGAAGATCACAGAATCATAGAATAGTAGAACTGGAAGGGGCCAGAAGGCCACTGGGTCCAACATCCAGCTCTTGCAGGACACTTTTGACAGTCATCCCATTCAGGTTACTGTCCAAACACTTTTTGAATGTCTCCAGCAAGGGTGAACCTACAACTTCCCCAGGCAATGCACCCCATTGTCGTACTGTTCCAATGGTCAGAAAGTTCTTCTTGGTGTCCAGACTAAATCTGGTTTCTTTTAACTTCAGGCTGTTATCCCATATCCTGCACTCTGGAATGAACAAGAAGAGATCTTGTTCTTCCTCTTTGTGATGGCCTCTCAGTTACCTGTAGCGTGTGATCATAATTCCTGCCTCCCTTCTCTTTTGGATGCTGAAATGCCTAGGTCTCTCAAGCTGTCCTCACAGGGCTTTGCTTCCAGCCCCTGAATCATCCTTGTTGCCTTACTCTATCCTTTCTAGCTTTTCTGCATCTTTTTAAAACTTAGGTGCCCAGAACTGGACACAGCACTCCAGTTAGGTCTGACTAGTGCTGAGTATAGTAGAGCAAGTACTCCACGTGTTGTGGAAGTGATGCTTCTGTTAAAACATTCAGAAACAGCGTTTGCCCTTTTTGCGGTTACATCACATTGTTGGCTCATATTTAGCTTGTGATCTGCAACAACCCCAAGATCCTTCTCATTTGCAGTTTTGTTGAGCTGATTGTTCCCCATCTTGTAGCAGCACATTTGGTTTCTTGTTCCTGAGAGAAGGGCTTGGCATTGTCCTTACCGAATTTTACTCTGCCCAGCATTCTAACCTGTTGAGACCACCATGTATCTCAGTGCTTTCTTTCAAGGTAGTTGCTATTCCACCCAGCTTTGTGTCATCTGCAAATTTAATCTTCTTTCCTTGTACTTCCTTATCTAAATCATTAATAAAAATGTTGAAGAGTACCGGTCCCATGACAGAACCCTACAGCACCCCACTTGTCATGTCTCCCCAATTTGAGAATGTGCCAATTTTGGGTCCAAATGTGGATCTACTCAAGGGTTACACTATCTAGCCTGCTTTTTGCTAGTTTGGTAATCAGAATGTTGTGGGGTACTTTACTAAAGGCTTTGCTAGCATCTAGTTAGAATATGTCCACAGCATTCCCACTGTCCATTTGGGAGGTTACCCAGTCAGAAAATATTAGATTAGTCTGGCAAAGCCTGCTGTTGAGAAGTCCATGTTGGTTTCTAGTAATTAGTGCATTGTCTTCAAGGTGTTGGAAGACTTATTTGTTGTATAAATTGCTTTAGATTTTTTCCAGGGATTGGTGTCAGACTAACTGGTCTGTAGTTCCCAGGTTCATCTTTTTCCCCTTTCTTGTAGATAGGGACAACATTAGCCCTTCTCCAGTCATCGGGCACTTCTTCTGTCTTCCATGAATTCTCAAAGATGATAGTGGTTCTGAGAGTTCTTCTGCCAGCTGTTTTGTGACTCTGGAATGAAGCTCCTCGGGCCCTGAGCTCATTTAGCCCAATTAGAAGATCCTTGGCCATTTGCCTGTCAGTCCTGGGCTGCCATCCTGCCCCTTCAGCTTGTACTACACCTTTGCCAGGAAGTTGAGCACTTCTGCCTTTTCTTTGTCATCTGTTCTCATTGTTCTTCGTAGTGGCCTCTGTGCATCACACATATGGGTGCTGCGCCTGCACAGTGCCTAAGGCCGGAAAGATTAGAAAGCTAACGGTTTTTGGCGGGAAAACTCCGTTCCCCTCCCCCTCAGTACTATATATAGAGCAGAGTGTCTGCCATTTCCCTCAGTCTTTTGCGACTGCCGTTCGCTGTGCCTCGTGCCTGTTCGACTCTCGCAGTATTGCTATCTTATTCTTGTTCTAGTTGTATGGTTAATCGTTAGTAGTCCAAGTTTCTCTTCCTTGTTCAATTATCTTTCTTGTTCCTCTTTCGCTAAAAAAAAAAAAAACCCAACCAAAAATATTATCTTATTCTTCTTTGCTATCTTCTATTTTTCTATTTCTTCTTCTCGATGGGGCAGCGAGCGGCGTTCCGTAAATGCGCTGAATGTGGGTTCAAAATGTCCCCAGCGGACCCGCATGATTTGTGTCTGCCTCAGCAAGGGGCACAGAACAGATAAATGTGGCCACTGCCAGGCTTTTACAAAGCAGGCCCATAAGAACTGGGAGAATCGCCTGCATAAATTACTCTGGGACCAGGCCTTGATGCAGTCAGACCAACTAGCTGCAAAATCTGGTTCTGCTTCAGCCGTGCCTATGCAACACCTGGCCTCTGCCTCAGCCGCACCTGGCCAACGCCCTGCCGCTACATTTATTTATTTATTTATTTATTTTTATTAAAACACTTATATGCTGCCCCATCGCAACAAAGCCTTAGGGCGGCTTACATCAGCCGTGCCTCCGCTGCGCCCATCAGACGATGGGGCCTCGGCAACAGGAGCTCAACAACTTCCATCTCCCCCACGTAATCAAAGGGAGAAGAGAAAGCATGGCAGCTCAGATCAGTCCTCTAGCCACAAGAAGGCTAAAAAGGACAAGGCGGGCAAGCCAGCTCACAAGGCAAAGAAACACTGTGACTCGGGCTCGTCAGCACCCTCGGTCCCGACAGCTGTATCGGTACCGACCCCATCGGTACTGACTCTTCAATCGGCTATGCAGGTCACTCCGCTGGGATCCCCTAAACAGGTTGCATGCAAAGAAGGAGCGTTTCCTGAACGACCCAAGGTGCTGTTGCGCAAGTTCATTTCGGATGGAGAAATCCAGGACTCTCCTCTGATGGCTCGCTCGCCCATGCCTATGCCACCATCTAGGCCATTGGCCGAATCTCCCGCCTCTCCGCCGCGGTATTGACATTGCTCGGATGACCAACGCATGGAGGAATGGGATCAACCCTATTATGATACCTACCATACGGGTTGGGAGGACTACCATTCCTTTGGTTTCTACCCTCCAGCACGGGACCGTATGTTACTCTCGGTCCCGAGAGAGGCTCCATCTACATCAAGACACCTGGAGCCGGGACACCCCACATCGCCGGGGAGTTCTTCATCTGGCATGCCGTACCATTATGAGGCCAGCACTGATGAGTCTGAGGCAGATTCCACCTCTCCAGATGTTGCAATCACTTCGCAAGGTCCAGCATCTCCTGAGGAACCCCACATCTCCCTCAGAGAATTGATGTCGAGACTTGTTTGGTTGCTTGAGATCGAGGCGCAACACCAGCCTGATCCAAGCACCGATACGTTCTACGATATTGTGAGAAGTGAACAGTCAGCTGCCATTGTCCTGCCGCTAATAACAACACTCCAACAGGTGATGGTCCAACCCTGGGACCTACCGGCCCAGCCACAGCCCACCACACAACCCTACGAGGCGAGGGAGCAGGCTATACCATTCCTCCTGCACCATTCGAAACCAAACTCGGTAGTAGCCAAGTTGTCGCAGGGCAGAGAATCGAGAGGACACACTGCTCCCCGAGACAAGGAGGGAAGAAAAATTGATATGTTGGCACGCCGGGTCTATGCGGCCTCTGAACTCAGCCTTCGTGTATCCAACTACACTTGCCAGATATCAGTTTTTCATTATGCAAAAACTGGACAACATAGCCACCTCCCTGCCGGAACAACAAAGAGATCTGGCTAGGGTCTTTATTAAAGAGGCCATGCAGGTGGCCGTACAACAATTATCGACAGCACGTCATCATGTTGATACCGACTCGAGGGCCCTGGTTGGTGCCATCTCCCGCCGCAGACGCGCTTGGCTCCGAAGTTGCAACTTCCCGGAGGAGATGAAGAGGCATATTGAGGAGATGCCTTTCAATGGCTCAGGACTTTTCCATGCCAGAACAGACCACAAATCGAAGTCCATTCATGAGTCCTGAATGATGGCTAGGCGAATGGAACTCCTGACTCAGCAAAAACATAAGTGGGCTTGGTCTCGCCCGTCCTACCGACAACACTTCCCTCCAAGGCAACAATACGAGCAGCGCTGGAGACAACAGCCACAACAAAGATTCCAACAAGGCCATCGCTGTTTCAACACTGACAAGCGCCAGCGCTGACGGGGCGGGCAAACCTCTCCTCTCTTCCAATACCCACCTTTCCTTTCCTGTTTGGGAGCCAGCTGCAAAGCCGACTCCCCATTTGGGAGTCCATCACATCTGATAGGTGGGTTATATCCATCCCAGATACAGAATAGAATTCAACATTGTTCCTCTGTCGAGCCCGATCTGATTTACACCACGCTTGCCGGTTTTAGAAGACGAAATCCACCAACTACTTCGTAAAGGAGTGATTCGACAACTCTCTCGCTCTGAGGGACTTCATGTATTCTATTCAAGATATTTTATAGTCCCTAAACGAAATGGTGGTCTCCGTCCAATCTTGGACCTCCAAGATATTAACAGATTTATTAAACCTAAAAAATTTTGGATGATTACCCTTCAAAATATCCTTCCATTGCTGAGGAGAGAGAATTGGTTCACCTCACTGGACTTGAAAGATGCCTATTTTCATATTTCTATTCATCCCTGTCATAGCGTCTCTTACGTTTTACCGTTGGGTCCGATATATTTGAATTCAATGTCCTCCCATTTGGATTAGCCACTGCTCTGAGAGTCTTCACGAAATGCATGGCTCCAGTGTGTGCGCACCTTCGGCTTCAGGGCATCCAAATATACCCTTACCTAGATGACTGGCTGATAGTCTCCCAAACCCACGAAGGTCTTCTCTCAGCCATTGATATAACTTGTACTTTGCTGGACGATTTAGGACTGTGTATTAATCGTGAAAAATCGTCCCTTGTTCCCGCGCAGGTGATCAACTTCATTGGAGCTCGTCTCAATTCCACCCTAGTGAGGGCATTGCTTCCTCCGGCTCGTCAGGACAATCTTTGTTCATGGATTCATCGGATTTGACAAGACAGGATCGTTCCGGCACTTTCCATTCAAAAGCTTTTGGGCCATATGGCCACCACGGTGGCCATTGTTCCTTACGCCAGACTCCGACTACGTCCTCTTCAACTATTTTTCAACAGGAACTTTCACCCACAGCGAGATTTGCCCAACAAGCCAATTCGACTACCGCTGTTCATTCTATGGACATTGGCATGGTGGACGGTACCGAGCAATCTGAACATGGGTATACCGTTCCAAACGCCTGACCCAACACTGACTATTTTTACCGACGCTTCGTTGATTGGGTGGGGCGCCGTATGTGCAGGACTTCGAACCCAGAGCACTTGGAACAGACAGGAATCGGCCAGACATATCAACTACCTTGAACTCTTGGCAATTTTCAAAGCTCTTTGATCTTTCGAGGACACTGTTCATCAGCAAGTGGTTCAGATCACATCCGACAGCATAGTCACTGTGTTTTATGTCAACAAGCAGGGCGGGATGAAATCTGCAGCCCTAGCTCATCTGTCCATGAACATTTGGGAATGGTGCATCCTGAGGGGTATAACTCTTCTGGCGGTCCATCTGGCTGGTACCGACAACGAGGAAGCTGACATGTTGAGCAGGCAGATGTCGATGACTCACAAATGGGAGTTAGATCGACAGGTTTGCAATCAACTTTTCCAACTTTGGGGACATCAGGACATAGACTTGTTTGCTACCCACGAGAATAGTTTATGCGAAATGTTCTGATCCAGAGCAGGCATGGGACTGGGGTCAGTAGGAGACGCCCTCATGATTTCTTGGTCCAACATCAAATTTTACACCTTTCCTTCGATTCCTCTCTTAACGAAAGTCGTGTTGAAGATTACCTACCACGATGCCACAGGAATCTTGATCACACCCTGGTGGCCTCGTCAGGTGTGGCTCTCCGCCCTCCTCCAGCTGTCAGACGACACCTTTCTCTGTCTTCCATTGATACCTCGCCTAATAATGCAGCAGGACGGCACTGTCCATCACCCAGACTTGACCTCCCTGAGCCTCACGGCGTGGTGAATTTGGTGACTGTTGATACCAACTCGGTACCGACAACAACTCGGACACTCGGTACTTAAACTTATGGACCCGAGACGTTGCTTACTTCCTCGGGTCCGATAGACTTTGCCTCGAGATCGAGTACTCTAGACCCTGACATTCACAGAATTCTCGAATCTGCTCTATGACCGTCAACACGGAAATCTTATGTAGCAAAGTGGCGCCGATTCTCATCCTTCGCTGAATCCCATTTGTTTGCTCTGGAATCGGGTTCGATCGAAAATACACTACAGTTTCTTCTGCAGCTACATCATTCGGGACTTAAACCTTCATCTGTTAAGGTTTACATGGCAGCGATCTCGCATACCGTGGTGCGATACAAGGTTCATCAGTTTTTTCACAGTCACTTATTAGGAGATTCCTCAAAGAGCTACAGAACCTTCATCCTTCAATTCAACCTGTTATGCCTACTTGGAGTCTTTCAGTGGTACTTCAAGAGCTTACCAGAGCCCCATTTGAACCTCTGGCAACTGTTGACCTACGTCTTGTATCCTGGAAGATGGCCTTTCTTGTAGCCGTCATGTCAGCTTGGAGAGCTAGTGAACTTTGTGCTCTTTGGGTGGATCCGCCTTAATTGAATTTCCATAAGTAAAAAGTGGTTCTTTGAATGGATTCTACATTTCTACCTAAAGTAGTCACTCCATTCCATATGAATCAGGAAATCGTCTTACTTGCCACCTTTCCATCATCATCGAACCTAATTGAAAGATCCTTACATACCCTCGATGTGCGCTGTTGCTTAGCTTTCTACAGATCGTGCACACAATCCTTTCAACATTCAAACAGACTCTTTATGAAATACTCTGAACAGGACAAGGGCTCTCCTGTCACATCGCAAAGACTTTCAAAATGGATCGTTCAAACTATTGTATTGGCGTATCAGCTTGCCAAGATAGACTTACCTGTCGTTCCAAGGGGTCACTCCATGAGAGCAGTAGCAGCTTCTTCTGCCTTTGCCGTGGGGATCCTGATTCAAGACGTCTGTAAAGCTGCAACTTGGGCTGCTCCATGCACTTTCACCAGGCATTACTGCCTTGATGTGCGTGCCAGACAGGACTGCTCCTTCGGTAGAGCTGTCCTCTCCACTGTCCTTCAATGATGACACTGCCCTCCTCTGAGTCTGGTAAACTTGCTACTCACCCATATGTGTGATGCACAGAGACCACGACGAAGAAAAGCAGGTTGCTTACCTGTAACTGATGTTCTTCGAGTGGCCATCTGTGCATTCACACAACCCACCCTCCGGCCCCTCTTGGTGTCGGTGAGTGGATTCTTTTGTCGGTACCATGCCTTAATATTCATGGTACCTAACAAACTTATTATAATATATTTCTCTCCCAAAAAGGGGTGGACGATTGGTCTTTCAAAGACTGGGGAAAATGGTGGACACTCCACTCTATATATAGTACTGAGGGGGAGGGAAGCGGAGTTTTCCCGCCAAAAACCATTAGCTTTCTAATCTTTCCGGCCTTAGGCACTGCGCAGGTGCAGCATCCGTATGTGTGAATGCACAGATGGCTGCTCGAAGAACATCAGTTACAGGTAAGCAACCTGCTTTTCCATTCATGGTGAGTAGTTGAACTCCCTTCTCTTTCATCTGTATCTTTAACATAAAGTGCGACTCCGCCTCCTGTTCTGTTGCTTCTCTTCTTTTCGAGCAGGTTCTGTCCTGCAACTCTTGAATTCCTTTCATGGGGTCATCTCACCAAGTTTCAGTTTTGCCTGTCAGGTCATAGCTGCCCTCATGTCCCAAGAGATCGTGTTGCTTGTTTCCCATATTTTGGGCATCGGAGTGTAGACATGGCCTCTTTCCTACACTTTTGGGAGGCTGGGGTTCAGCCCAGCTCGAGTTTCTTTCCCTGCTGCACCACACAACCCTTTGTCAGTTGAAGCTGCACCCAAATTTTCATCTCCCTCCTCCGTTCAAAGCCCTCCTGATAAACTGCTTCGTACTGCAGCCGAGTACGTCCTTTCCTTCCTTGCCAGCAGTCCATCTTCCAGGAAACTTCACCCGTGGTTCCAGAATCCAAATCTCCCATGGCTGCACACCCCTCTCTCTCTCTGTGTGTGTGTGTGTGTGTGTGTGTGTTTGAGGATGAAATTTCCTCAAAGCTCCTGTTGGCAGTGCCATTATTTCCCACACGTATGAGAAGGAAGGGATGTGTGTCGGTGAGTTGTGTATCAGTAGGATGTAGGAGCATTGGCAGTCTGTTATTTATATCGTTGAGCTTTGCTCCAGGGAGACAGCACTCCGGAAGAGTCTAGGGGTCTCCCTGACATATGTGCTTTTCCTTCCCACACAGCAGGGGACCTCCCGCAACTATCACTCCTCTCCATTGGTGTTGAAAACTTTGCTATCTTTTTCCCTGCTTGATTGGACTTTTGTCTCTTTTTTGGAGTTACTCAGCGTGACATGTAGTTTCTTTGCAGCGGGTCTCTCGCTCACCCCTTCCTCAGGTAACTTAAAGTGGCTCAGGAGTCCCACTGCTTCCACAGGTGCAGAGTGTCTTCTAGGCCTTCTGCATCCAACGGCCACCCTGTTCTAGGGAGTTTCCTCATCTCCCTTTCCCTCAGGGTTCTCTTCTGCTGCCTCGGCGTGTCGATGCTTTTCTTGCTTCTGGGCTGTGGCAGCTCCTCTGCTCTGACTAGAAGCTCTTCATCTCCTTTCATTAACTTGAGGTGGTGGGGGCGGGGGGGCTCGCTGCTCCAGTGCTCTCACCTTTCCTTTTGCAGGGCTGGTAGCTTGTGCTTGTTGCATGCGCAGGCCGTGCTGCTCCCAGGCAAGAAAATGCCCTTTGCACAGATGTTGTGGAAGGCCACCGCGGATCTTCTCAGGGCATTCTCTGTGCCACTTCTGCGAATCTGTCTGGTGGGCTGCTGTGATGCCCCGTGCTTCCTCCCGTCTCCACTGCGGCTCCACAGCACAGCCCTACCAGTCAATGGGAGCATGTTGCAAGGAAGAATTCAAAGGTGGGGGTGGAACTAGAGGGGAAAAGAAGAAAATATTAGGGATCTCCCTTGCTGAGCTCCACCACCAGTTTTGCTCTCCCAGGGAGCTTGGCTGCTAGTATCTCAGAGGCCCTAGACCAGCTGGGGCAGCTTCCACTCAGCTAGGAACCTGGAACCAGAATGAATCAGCCCGCACACAGCTGCTGCTAACCACTCAGCTGATCAGGCACTCCTTCTCAGATGGAGACAACCTTTGCTCAGCTCCAGTCGTCCAGCACCGCACTTGTTCTCTGGGAATTCCCAGGGACCACAGTCAGTGCATAAGCGCCTTCAGTCCCCAGGACAGAGTTCAGTTGGTCTTGTGGGGCACCCAATGCAGGAAAAGTGGGAGGAGTCAGGAAAAGACATTGCATGCATAGTTTGCAGGGGGTCTCTTGTACATGATGGCTTTGGTACAATGATGCAGGGAATGAAAGGGACCTGTCAGCCAAGTTGCCGTTTTGTCCTTGAGGGAAGTTCTGAGGAACAAGCAGAAAGCAAGACCAGAACCGGGCAATGACAGCTTGTCCTGGCTGTCTATTATTTAGTTTTCAAATCAATCAATCAATCAATCAATCTGCATTCTGCACCAAATTGCGGCATCAGTTTAAGCCAAATGTTGCAATCTGTGCAATGAAGCTGCTTTCTGCTTATTTGGCATCATTCATTGTGCTAGTCAAGGCCCAGGGAAAGTCACTATCCAGCCCGGCTATTGACACTCCAAATTCCCAGCAACCAGGCATCTTGTATTCCTTGCCTCTTAGACCTTAGCAGATGTTGTTAAGGATTCTTTGCTTCTTTAAACATAAAGTTGAGCATTTTAGGGAGCCCAGTTCTGCATCCAGCACCACAATCTCCTTTTTTCAGACCTCGTGTAGAATTTTCAGTATATGACATTCTGGGAGAGTATCCACCCCGGGAACTGACCAGGCATCTTTTTATCCTCCTTGGCCAATCCAAAACTCAGCTGGACGCTGGCCAGGATCTGGGAGAGGCTGCAGTGGTGCTGGAAAATTGTTCAGGCTTGCCAGCGTGGCCAGCACTTGAAGTCCAGCTCCTGTGAGGCCCACCACTGACCCACACAAAGAGGGAGCTCCTTGGCTCTCAGGGGCAGTGGAGCCCAGCCTGCCCCAGAGTCGGAGGGCAAAGCCAGGGGCAGCGCAAGCCAATCACTGCTCGGCTGCGTTGAGACGGGCACCAGAGGGCTCTGCCTTTCTGCCACGAGGCTGCAAGCTGCACCTCCCTTGCAGCTGATGTGGGAAATGCCACGCTGGCTGCTTCTCCGAGGCTACACATGTGAACCGGAGAAGGGTGTTGGGGGCATGCCAGGGGATGGGGCGAGGCGCGGCGGAGAGAGGAGATGGTAGAGGTCTGTGCCCCGAGATGCGCACGGTCCTGGTAGTGCTGCGGCCTCCTCTCCTCCACTGTGAGGCACTGCCCTTCGGCAGCCAAATAGCCCATCCAAACACTTTGTGGAAGAAGCCCTTCCTCTCTGCACGGCTGCTGCGCTGGGCAGTGTCCCCCATCCTCTGAGCATCTCCGCAGGGCTGCTTCCTTCACATCTCCCGGGAGGCACACGGGGCTCCTCCTTTCCACACCTGCCTTTCTAATGAACCTTCCCTCTGCTCTTTCTCAGGCCATGGCAATGGGGATGATGACCGAGTACTACCACTTCATCTTCACCACACTGGTAAAGTACCTGGACGCACGCACTCTCCTTGCTCCCGGCCAGGCAGACCAGGGGGCGGGGGGCCTCTGCAGCGCGAGTCGAGTGACGCTCACCCACCCCGTCCTCCACGCCCGCCCTGCTGCATCGCGGCTGGAGGGCCCGTGGCGGTGGGGCGGCTCATGTGCTTAGCCTGCCCAGAGGGGTCCCCCACCCCTCTGGCCAAGGGGTTTGTGGGGGGGATACTCACCCTTGTAAATCAGGGTCGCAACAGTAAGACCTTTTCCTTGAATGGAGCTCCCACCCACAAACCACTGAATGTAACTGAATTTGTGATGCAAATTCAAGATTCAGATTGCAGCAGGTGATAACACAAAGCACAGTTGCTTGCGGTTGGCCTCACCGCCCTCCCTGTAAGGTAGTCCTGTGCTGGTGCCTGGAAACAGCTTGGGCATGGGTTGGGGTTCTGCAAATAGGGAACGTACCTATGCCAGCCTAGATGGGGTTGTTTCCTCCCCCCCAGGCCAGGTGTGCCATTTGGGGATTCTCCTAGATCCAACCTTGACCCCGGGGTAGGGAGGGGCAGCTGCCACCGTGCTTTACAATGGCTTAGGCTGCTATGCCAGCTGTGGCCCTTCATTGCAGACCTCCAGGCGAGTCCTAAACATTTGCAGCCGTTGGGCAGGAGGCTTTCGCTGTGAATATGTATCACTGTAGTCGCTTTTGGCTCTGCTGGAATTCCCGCTCTGTACCAGGAGCTTTTCCGTCACCGTTTGTTCCACTACATAACCTCTAGGTGGTACTGTGCTATAGTGGTATATTTTGAGTACATAAGCAGCGAAAGATGATTTCTTTCACCTCCACAAAATAATACTTCATTTTCCAGCTCCAGAAAAAAGAAAAAATAGGAAAGTTCTCTTGTTAAAAAACACCCCTGAAACTGAAGGGCCACAACACTGCCTAAAGAACCAATTTTGAGCAAAGAAAGAGGAATGCATAACAAATGTCTCACATACAGAACCTGCTTTGCTTATAATGGAGGCAGGATTTTATCGGGAACCATCAGCTGTGTGGTGCTACCTAGTTTTAATTGTTACTGCTCTCACTGTTTTCTTGTGCTTCGCGGTTTGGCCCCTTTTCTGTAACTTGCTTGCTGCTAATAACAGGCAGGGAGGGAAGGATGGGGGGCTGGCAGAGGATGCATGGGGTGGGGGGAGTCCTGACTGTGACCTGGTGGGCATCTTTCTTTTCATCTGTGCATGGCCTGTGCTTCCTCCATCCTGGCTCCAGGTGCAGCCTACCTGAGCCTTGCTGCTGCGGTCCCCCGGGGGCTGTACCCCAAGCCCTCTGGACACACACTGAGACCAGATCTCACCTCCCAGAGCAAGTCTTATTGTGGCAACCTCTACATTCGGTTCTGAAAGCTCACATCATCCCTCCAAAATAAGGAGACATTTTAATTACCGCCGCCACCGTTATCTCTGGGTAGCAGCTTTACTTTACTCTCTGATAACCTCTCCTTAATCAGCCCCAGCTGAGGCCTTGGAACATTTCTTCCAAATAAGTAAAAGTGGGAAGGTGAACAGGAAGAAGGGGGTGCAAGAGGAGGGAACAAGAAAAAATTATAATAAATTAATAGATAAGCAATTACAATTAGTGCCACTTCCCTGAAATAACAGCTGCACCGTGGGAAAGATATTTTTAGCTCCTCCAGGCATGGCTCTTGTCAGAGTGGTCACTTCTGCTCAGTAAGGTCTGCGGGGCGGCTGCGTTCATCGGCTGCACGACACTAAAAGACCCCCGTGGGCTTCAGATGCCTCCGGTCGGCAAGGAGGAGCTGCATGCTGCAGGGCGGGGGGCCGGAATGTGGCAAACCGCACAAGGGGCCACCTGCTCACGGCTGCTGGGCCTGCGGTGCTGGCACCTCACTCATCGTGGGAACAGCTCCCGCCAGGGGGGCTGCAAGGAGGACCCCTTGTTCCGTGCCTGAGCTAGTTGCCAAGGACTGGACACGCAGGAGCTGCAGCCCCAGTGGGAAAGGCCTCCCTTCTCCCACACCAGCCCTCCAGAATCCTGGGAGTTCCTTGGGCGCTCAGCAAGTGCTCCCCAGCGAAGGGCCAGGGGCTTCCCAGAGGCTCTTTGCTCGCCATTGTTGCCCCCCCCCGCAGCCCCCCAGGCTCCAAGCCAGGAGCAGGATGGCAGCCTGGCTCCAAGCCTGCATGGTTGCAGTGCCTGCTGGTACCCGTAGTTTCAAACAGAAACAAATAGCTTTCTTTCAGAACCAATCATGCCGATTGTAATTAATTAGTGAACAGCTCTTAGGGTTAAAGTGGAAGAGAAGCAGAGGGGCAAAGGGATAAATAAGATGAGAAAGTTAATATAGAGATTGGAACGGACTGATTGTAATCATTTTTTTAGTTGTGCAAAACGACTAGAGAAGGAAAAAGAACAAAAGCTAAAAACCTAAGTTAAAACATTGCAATGTTTGAATCAATTATAAAAAGTTCCTTAGCACTAGTTCCATATATATTATATCTCTTCTATATATTAGGATATAATAGAATGTATTACTGCTGTTAAAATCATTTTTCATTGAACCACCACATGTTGGGGATTACAGGAGCAGAGCCGGGGGGTCAGACTAGATGGCTCAGGACCCCTTCTGACTCACTTTTTTCCTATGCTTCTATGTTTCATAAAATACAACAAAATCCCTATTTATCCATTTCTAAATTATGCCTAAAGATCATGCATTTAAACATCCAAAGTTTCATTAAACCCTCCATGCATTGCGTTATTACAGGTGGTTATTTATCTTTATAATGTTGTAATATTCATCTTGTAGCTGTTGAAAGGGTGCACAAAATCCATTTGTGTTGACCTTGCATTAAATTCCAGGAAATAGGTAGATAATTCAAAAGAGCATATGTAACCATGAATATTAAAGAACTTTCCATCCTAAGATTTAGCCGAATTGCTACCTCCTCCCCAAAGAAAGCTGCCACTGGGCATTGCCAAAACAGGGAGGGGAGAAGCTTTAAGCTGTACTGCACCTCCAACAATTGGGTGAATTAATTAGCCCCTTATCAAAAGGGTGCTGTGGCATCCAATATACTCAAAATATCCTTTAATTCAATTTGAAAGAGGTTCCACTGCCCTGGTCTAAACTAAAGCCAAAGAGGCAAGTTGGGATGGAGGTGGGAGGGACCGTCCGGCAAGGCAAGCGAACCCTGAGCCCCTGGGCACTGCTCTGAGGGGAAGGAGGACAGCAATTGGGAAGGAAAAGTCACAGGGAATGTTCCCCAACCAGGGATGTCTCCAGTATGGAATCAGCCCCTCAAAGGCAGAGCAAGAGGTAGGGAAGGGCCCCCGGCATGCCAGGAGCAGAACCAGTCCAAAGAACTCACCCCTAGTTCCCTCTTTTGAGGCATCCTATAAACAGAACAGAACAGATCTTTCCAGCGTTCACCACCAACACAGCCGGGGCTTCTTTCAGCTTCTTACGATCTTGGTCGCGTCCTCACCAAACTCCCATGCCTCTATCTTTTTGCAGAGTCTCACAGTGATGCAGCAAACATGGCGTTCCCATGACTTCAGGTCATGCCTGGAGGTGGCCACAATTAAGCTAAATGTGCTAAATGAGTTTTGTTGCTTGCAAACATTTAAAACTTTTTCATATGGTTTGGTGATAATGTGCAATTAATCATTGTAATTAACTGATGCATGGCACAGAAATGCCTGCCAGCTGCAATGGAAAGTAATTTCCTCCCACCCCTGAAAGCAGCACTGGGGGGTGAGCCTGGGGGGTCCCGGCATCTACAGAATCCCACGGGGGGGGGGGCTGAGCTTCAGGAAGTGCTGTGGGCTTCCTCTGCAGGCATCTGTTCATCCTCAGCTTGGCGTGCCCCCGTCTCCGCAGCCTGCCCCGCTTGCAGCCAAGACTGAAATCGCGCTTAGAGGGAAATGGGCGAATCACTGAAACAGACTTTTTCTCTTTTTTGACAGGATCTTTATGCCTTAGATCTAGAGCAGTATCGCTACTCAGGAGTAAACCTGACTGGCTTCCGCATCCTGAACGTGGAGAACCCGCACGTCTCCGCCATCATTGACAAATGGGCAATGGAGCGCTTACAGGCTGCTCCCAAGCCTGAGCCGGGGCTGGTCGCCGGCGTGATGATGGTACGGTGCTCCCTCTGGACTCGCAGCCCTGCGAGTCCCCGGTGGTCCTCCTGGGACTGCACCCCTCCGCCCCCTCCGCCCCGCCCAGCCAATGCGGCTCCCCTTTACTTTAGACAGACGCTGCCCTCTTGTACGACGCGGTCCACATCGTCTCCGTGTGCTACCAGCGGGCCCCCCAGATGACCGTCAACTCCCTGCAGTGCCACCGGCACAAGGCCTGGCGGTTCGGTGGACGCTTCATGAACTTCATCAAGGAGGTAAGGGGGCCCGGGCAGAAGTGCCGTCTCCTTCGACCAGGCCAGAGGCCCTGGGGCCTTTCAGCCGCATGCGCCCTTGGCTCTGCCGACTCGGCAGGTTTCCACCAAGGGTCTTGCAGGGAATCACAGAAGAGTCGAGCGGGAAGGTCAGGGAGAATCTGGGGGAGATGAGTGCTCGCCAGTCTATTCGCAGGGCAGCCCAGAATAAGCCAGAAGGCAGGGAAGGAGAGGGTTGCTGCCCCCACCCACCTGGGGAGAATGCCACCTGCTCCGCAGGCCTCTGGGGCTCCTGCAGCCACGCTCAGTCCAAGGCAGTTGCTCAGCCCCTGCCCTGCTCTCCCTGTGATAGGAACCCCCAGCCAGGCCCCTGGGGCATCGTCAGGGCCTCTGCTCCATGAGGGTGCCCTGTGAAAGAGCCGGCGGGCACCCTTGGGAGCCTTGGCCCAGCCCAGCACCATCTGTTTGTTCATTCCTTCTATTCAACTCGCGCCTCGTGGGCTGCTCATGATCCAAGGCAGCTTTCTCCAACCTGGGGCCCTTCAGAGTTCAGGACCTCAACCCCGTTGGGGCGAGACAGCATGGCCAAAGGTCGGGAATGCTGGGAGCAGATGGCGCCTGGTGGGGGGTGCTGGTCTGCCAGAGGGACAGGCTGCTGGAGCACCCCCCCCACCAGGGCCAGGGCCAGGGCCAGGGCCAGGGCCAGGGCCAGGGCCAGGGCCAGCCTTGCAGGCTTCGCAGGGTGGCCGGCAAGGTGGCCGGTGCTGGGCTGGAGCCCTGAGAAGGAGCCAGTGAGGCGGGGCAGGTCCCAGCCTTCTAAAATGGTGGCAGTGCCTGCAAAAGCAGGGTGGGCCGGCTCAGCGATGTACCAGGGAGCAGACCAGGGCCCTGACCCGAGAACCTGGGCTAGCTGCCTAGCCCTGAACCACCACCACTGACTGGAGAGGAGCAGGCCCCCGCTTGAGAGAAGGGATTGCTGTGAGGAGAGGAGGCAGTCTGGAGGGCTCATCAGGTTGCCAGGGAGAGGCGCGAGGGCTGACGCGTCATTGTGTGCGTGACATTCAGAGCATCTCATTGAGGAGCTTCTGAGGCTGGCAGAGCAAGGTGGAAAAACAGCCAAGTTTGGCCTCGAGCTCACTCCCACCTCAGCCAGCAAGGCTGCTGCTCGACCAGGGAGCATTGTTTTCTCAGGAGCCCTTTTCTCACTCTTCTGGCCAACATCATTGTTCAATTCTTGGTACTCAGTGTTTTTTGTGTCGCTCTCCTGGGCTTTTTCGTGTTTGCTTTGTGCAATTGCTTTGTAATAAACTTCCTGTGGGTAATCCTGCTAGACACAATGGCTAAGCCTTTCCTCTCGCAGTGTCGTGCCTCGGAACACGGCTGGCTGGTGGACAGTGGCAGAAGGCTGTTCAGGGCATCTGTGGCATCGGATTGCCTACCTTTGCACCACCGCAAGCCTCGATACGCCAGTGCTTCCAGCATGCCTCTGTTCGTAGTCTGGTGCTGGTGACCTGCTCCATGAGATCTCCACATGTGCCCAGTTTCAAAGCAATTGATAAATATGGTCATAGGTACAGCAAGTTAAAAAGAGCTGGCACACGATACATTCTCTTTTTAAAAATAATGCATCCATTTATTCATCCAAAGCCATCCAGGCCCCGAGTGGTTTGCAGAGGGCAAAACGAAACCATTTCCTGCCTGCAAGCTGGCAGTCCAAGGCATGCAGCACCAGGGAAGAGGGCGGGAGGAGAACAAACAGCAGGCATTCAGGCACCACTTGGCTGCAGCTTCTAGTGGGTCACAGGGTGGAGCTAAGCGTGGCGCAAGGCCTGCAGTTTCCTTCTGCTCTGAGGGCCACAGAAATGGCCACTTGGCCGAGCAGGGAGCGACCCTCGTGCAGGCCCTGGGGGCAAGTTTCTGCCACACGGCGCTGGGCATCACTGGGGAAGGTCGTCCTCCACTGCTCCAGTGAAGTTCTGAGTGGTACAGCCGAGGCGAACAGGCCCCTTTCCTGCCTCTTTGGCACCTGGGGCAGCTCTGAGGCAAAGCTTGGCCCGACCCCGGAGCGGGGGACCACTAGGACGGCGCTGCGGCGGGAAGGCCTCGCAGCCGGGGATGAGTTGCGGCAGTTTTCCTTTGCACTCCGAGGCAGCGTGGGCCTTGAGCTGTGGGCTTGCGGAGCATTGCCAGAAAGTGGCACAACCAGGCAAATATATCTCCAGTAAGATGTGGGAATGGTCCGAACTGGCCCCCTGCGTCAAGCCCAGGTTTAATGCCCCCACCTGCACCCCACATGCCCTCCAGTCCTACCCTGGCTGGGGGCCAGTGCCTCCCCTCGAGTGCGGCTGGGCCACTTGCAGCCTTCCAGCTGTTTGGCCCACGACCCCCTTCAGCCTTAGCCAGTGTAGTCAGTGCAGAGGAGTTTGGGTTGTAGTCCGAGGCATCTGGAGGGACACAGGCTGCCCAGCCCCCCACGGAGTGATGTGCAGCCTGGTCCCATGGGACCTGGGAGAAAGCACGGGATGCACTGGCAGGGAAATCTGAGCTCCCCAAAGTGGGGCACGGGGTCCCCATGCCTGCTCCTCCCTTCCATGCAGGGAGATAAGGGAGCGCTGGGGATGGCGGCCTTGCTCAGCCATTCCACAGGGCAGCAGGGAGGGAGCTGCACTAGGAGGGCACCTGGAGCATCTCCGTGGCCACTTGTGCCACCAGCGGCCTCTTCAGGGAAAGGAGAGCGGCTGGAGAGCAGAAGGTGAGCCGCCCGGAAGGCAGCTTCCTCCTCAGTGCTGATGGCAAAAGGGCAAGCGATCCTTCTGGGCCATGCGCTGGCTGCCGTTGAGTGTTAAGTGCTGAACTTGTTAAAAACTGGCCTGGCTGTCCCTAGAAAGTGTCCACCCGACAAGCACTAGTGCAAACAGCTCGGCTCGCCTGGCCAGGCCAGACTAAGGCAGCGGACCGGTCACTGTGGGAGGGCTGGGCAAGCGCGTTGGGGCCGCCTGTCTGGGTTCTTGGTGCTCTTGGGGTGCCAAGAAACGCCCGGTGGCCGCTGCCTGGGCCTGGCTGTTGCACACCAGTGCAGGCAGCTTGGCTTGGCTCGGCTTCGCTTCCGTCACGAAGATGGCCTTCCACTTGGAGCCTCCCTGAGGACACATCTTGCCAGAGTATAACCCCTGTTTTCAGCAGTGGGTTTTGCAAGTGCACAGCTAGTTGAGAACACGGGAAGCGTCAATCCTGGGAATACACAGAGCAAGTGGAGAGGATGCACTGGACAGGGGTCACTGGGCTGCCACCATGCTTGGAGTGGCAGAAAGGAGGCCCGGTGGATCCACACAGAGCAGGGCCCCGAGGGGGCAAGTGTCTGGATTTCCTCTTTGTATTTCAGCTCGTGTTGTTGCTCTTCTCACCAGCAGCGAGTGATTTGTCACCTGTTAATTGCCCTGTAAACAGCATAGTCAGGCAGAAGGGCAGCAAAATATGAAAAAAACCAATAAAAACCTGAGTGTGGCATTGGGAGGGACCCCGGCCCTGAACCTGCCCTTGGGCCAAGCATCCGCAGCACAGACGGGAGGGGAAAGCCCCCCAGTAGCCTGCAGGCCCCAGATGGAGCTGGGCAGGTGCCTGGCCCGGTGCTCGGCCTGCACGGCATCCTCCATGGGCTGCTTGGGCTGCCCTTGCAGAAGCTCAAGGGCCAAAGCCAGCTGATCCGTGCCCCCACCCCGGGGCACTGCCTGCAGCTGTGTGGTGCACTCGCGCATGTGCTGCACATGCCAGAGAGAGTGTCTTGCAGTATCTGATGCTGCTGGACATTGCAGGTGGCTGACTTCCTTTCTCAGAAGGGGAGAGCCAGCAAAGAGGTATGGTTGGATGAAGACAACCCCAGGGGAGTTCGTGTGGCTGCAGCAGTGGGGCAGGAAGGGTTAATTGCTAGAAAGCAAGAAGGCTAAAGGAGCTGGGTAGGGACACCCCACCCCCCCAGGCCAGCCTGCCCAAGCTGAACCCCGGTGTCGCAGTAGTGGGGGCGACTTGCACAGAGAGTAAACGGCACCCCGCACACGCCCAGAGGCTTCCCATGCCTGGTGTGCTGAGCCCCGGTATTGCTAAACCATGCAAGGAAGAGTTGCTGAGCCCCATTTGCTTGGGTCTGGGCATGGCCACACAGGGGCTGCTCTCTGCACCTTGGCACCTGACGGGTGTGACGTCAGCGGGCAGCCCCTTCAGCCACTGGCCTGGTCTCCACTGACGCGACGTCAGTCCCCTGCACAGCGAGACCCGAAGGTCTGTGTGTAAACCCGGGCTGTGTGCATGGGGGTTCGGAGGCCTCCCAGCCCTGCAGCACTCTGAGCAAAGACACCACCTCTGGTTCATCGACGCTGCTTTCGGGAGCAGTGAGGCAATGTGGCTGAGCAGAGACCTCAAACGAGCTGAGGCAAGCCGTGGTCCCTGCGCCCCTGTTCCCCGCATGCATGCGGCATTCCCTGCTGCCCTCACCAATACTCTTGTTCCCTCCAGGCCCAGTGGGAAGGCCTGACTGGGCGCATCACCTTCAACAAGTCCAGTGGCCTGAGGACCGACTTTGACCTGGACATCATCAGCCTCAAGGAGGACGGGCTGGAAAAGGTGGGCAGGGCAGGCTTGCAGTCCCTTCACCCCGGGGCCTCTTCCTTCCCTCCCTCCCTCCAGCGTGGCTCCAGCTGTGTGGCCAGAAGCAGGTGGACCTGGGCATGGCCCTGGGCAGGTGTAGTGCAGGGGAGAGCCGCGTGGCTTGGGGCCCTCCAGGCATTCTTGCCCACAATGCCCATCGTCCTGGCCACTCCGCAGTGCCAGGCCTCTGAAGGGTCTGAGGTGGCCAGCCCGGATGCGGCGGGCAAGGCTGCTGGGGGTGGGGGCTCGTGGGTGGGCCTCCCTGGAGCACGGGCGGTGGAGCTGAGCCACTGGCTGGGCCATGCGGGGTGCCACTCAGCCCGCTCCTGACACAGGCGTGCCTCCTTTTTAAAACTGGGCATCACACAGGCATTTTAGAGTGCATCTCTTTGGTATCTTCTTGCACTGAGCAAACCCAATTAAAATGGGCAAAGAATGAGGGGCGGGCAGGCATGGGCCAGGACCTTTGGAGAAAATACATCTCCCTCTCCTGCTTCCTGCCCCAGACTCCTGAGACTTTCTGGCCTTTCCCCTGGCCTTCTGGAGGGATGTGATCCCGGGCTTCTTCCACCATCGACCCTTGTTCAGGCCAAACGGAGACAAAAGGATGCCCGGGATTCCGGTTCATTTCCATGATTTCCCGAGAGTTTGCCGCATGTGTGCGCACGCTGTTTCTCCTGAGTGTGCATGTAAGCCCCTTGTTAGCTCAGGAGAGGCTTTGGAGTGTCCCTGGCAAATCTCTGTGGATCAGAGACATTAAATTCTTGCCAACAGATAATCTGAATTAACGCCATTCCCAAACCCGGAGCAAATCCCACTATGTACTCTCGCATTATTTTTAATAGCTTACATTTGCAGAGGTTTAGCTGTGGGCGTCTGGTCCTCCATGCCTCTTGCAACTCCACAGATTATGGCAGCATTAATCACATGCGGGCACAAATCCTGTATCTCTGAAGCCATACAGCAGTTCCGGCTGTGGAATGGATGACAGCGCTGGCGATCACCAGAAGCAGCAGTGGCAGTCAGACGCAGGCCCATGCAGAGCCCCTTCCTTCCTTCCTTCCTTCCTTCCTTCCTTCCTTCCTTCCTTCCTTCCTTCCTTCTTTCTTTCGCCAAATGCATTTTGCGCTCTGCCTTTTGCTTGTCGCTTGCTTCCCATCACATCCGCTGATATTCCTGAGGCCCATAGATGGTCGCAGGGTGGAAGAGAAGACTGGTGACGAGCCAGTGGCTTCTGCACAAATGGCCGGCATCTTGTGCAGCTCCTGGAAGGCGTTCCTGGATGTTTCTCAGGTGGCAAAGCAGCCAGGTGGTTGCACAGATTTGAAAAAATCTAAAGAAAGAGTAGTAAGAAAAACAGAGCCCACTGCTGGCAGAGAGTGAGGGCTGGGACTGGAGCCCTCGCCTTATCTCAGCTGCTCCAGGTGAAACTTTGAAATGTGGCTCCTACCTCCTACATTATTTTTCCAGAATTGTTCAATCTGCCTGCTAAAATGCTCAAAAAACACCCCTGGGTAAAGTGCGCCCCCCATTTTTTGCTGATACTTACTTGGCTTCCCAGTTGCTAGACCTCTCCCAGATGAGCAGCCAAGCAGAGAAATAAACTTTGTTCGCTCTGGTCTCTCATGCATTAGCTTTTTCGGACCAAGCCCTAATAATTCTTCCGAGCCTTACAGCAAAAGAGCAAAACTGTGAGGTTTACATGATGGTGGCTGCTCGGGTTGTGTAGTCTGTGGTGTGAGGGTGGGTGTGGGTGCCCAGCCTTTCCAGTGCTGCTCACTGGAGCTAGACTCGGGGGGGAGGGGGGCTGCTCACATCCTGGTGAAAGCGGAGCCCAAGCCACGGTCCTTCCTCACGTTATTTCCTCTCTCAGTGAGCACACTGCCACCAGAGCAAGCCCTGGCATCAATCTGAGTTTCTTTCAAATGCATCAAGTAGGAGTTTCTGCAAAGATGGCCCAGCTCCCTCTTCTTGTAAGACAGTGGCCTGCGAGCTCACTCCATCCTCATGCCAGACTTTTAGAATCTCTGGCCACCCTCCTGCCCTGGGTAGAAGCTGCTGCTCTTCCATGCTTTGCTCAGAGGCCCTTGGGCGAGCACTTACTCCTTTCGGCCTTTGCTTCCACCACAGGTTGGAGTGTGGAGCCCGTCTGATGGGCTGAACATCACCGAAATCTCCCGAAGGCAAGGACCCAATGTGACCGATTCTCTGACCAACAGGTCCCTGGTTGTCACCACTGTCCTGGTAGGTGCCTGAGGGCTTTCCCTCAATGCTCCCAGTGGGGCTGTGCCTTGTCCTCATATTTCCTACTTGCTGCTTACAGACCTGGGTTCAAATGGGGGGCACATGAGGAACATAGTGTTCAGTCTGAACAATGTGTCCACATGGATGGTTTCTTATGACTATTAACTTCTATAGCACCCAAGGTTGAAACACTTGCATGTGATTGTCCTGGCCATTCTTCTCCCCTCCTTCTAAACAGACGCAGGTGATGGCTTTATAACTAGCAGACTTTGCTCTGCCCATGCTAACCAGCTCTAAAGTACAAGTGAAGAGCATTGCAGAAGTCAACAACCAAAGGAATGAGCAGTTAGAATCTGAGCATTAGAGAAAAGTGTCTTAATGAGAAGAAGTTAATTCCAGCTGGAATAGCCCTGCTCCCTGCAAACGGAAAGGTGGCGCCTCCGGCTTGAGGGCCCTGGTTTGGAGCAGAGCCACGGACACCTCTCCACTTGCCTGCCCCTGCACCACTGATGGGGACCAGGCTGCCCACCTCCTCATTCGCAGGCTCACCAAGTTTTTCCTCTTATTTAAGTAGTATGTTTATTGCTGCGCAATCAAACGATGATTGCAAATACTATTATGCAATTCAAAATAAAATAAAATATACACAAGGTTAAGCGACATACCGGCAACAGAATAAAATGCACACTGGAAACTTTCTGGTTCTTAGACCAGACCTCTGGGGCGGCTGGCCCAGGCACCTCAGCCTGGCATGCTACTCCTACCCCCCCCCGCGCCCCCCCCTGCACACAGGATCCGCTCCCACACCCCTTGTGGGCTGCGCTCCAGGGAGGTGGGCCGGTCCCTGCAGCAATGCACTACTGCAAAGGGTGGGGTGGTGCAGGGGTCCCAGGGGATGTCCTTGGGTGGCAGCCCCTTCAGCCTTGCTCTGCAACGGGGAGGGCGCAAGCTCCAGCCCTGACTGGGCCACACGGGCCCCTGGGGCGGTCGTGCGCCTGCACCCCTCCCAGCCTGCTCAGAGTATTGGAGGAGGGCCTCATGGCTGGGGAAACAGTCGCCGAGCATTCCTGTCCGGGGTGAGCTGCTCGGGGAGGGCAGGCCAGTGCAGCAGGGGTGCTAGTCTGTAGGAGATCTGTGCTCCTTCACCCCCTGCCCCCCCAGCGGCCGGCGTGGGTCCAACAGGGGCACGGGCCTGTGACAGGCAGGATCAGGGGAGGCGTGCAGCAGCGAGTGCTCCGGGGTTGCGCTGACCTTTCCCAAGCCACCTCCCTGTGACTCCAGGGCATGGCCACCCTCCCGCGGCCACCATGCCCCAGAGGTGCCTGAAGCCGCAACAAAGCCTTGTCTCTGCCATTCTCCCCCACAACACTCAGCACCCCAGTTCCCACCCCAGTGCACGCATACACCGAGGCAGGGCGAGGCCCGAAGCAGCAGTGCAGCCTGGTGCGACCCACTGTGCCAGCAGCACACTGACGCTCGGCGGGGCCCCGCGGGCGCAGCCATCCATGCACCAGCCAGGATCCCGATCAGGAGCCCTTCTGCTCAGCCTTCCATGAATTACGATGAGGCCGGCTGGCCAGATTCAGGTGAGACCTGCTCAGTGCCGTCTCTTGTTGTGTGAACAGGCAGAGATGGGGAGGCTGTCGTGAGCCACTTCGCCAAATCCGTACATGCTGCTCTTCCCTGGCAGCCTCTGTCTCGGGGGCTTCTAAAAGCCTCTGAGGAGACGGGGCAGTGCCGGGTGCCGGTCCTTGTGCCATTTCGCCAGTGGGGAGAGGCCTCGGCTGTCTGATCAGCCCCAGCCACTGTCTGCTGCCGATCAGGAATCCCGACCACCTTTTCCACCATTTGCGTCCGAGTGCTGATCAGCTCCAACAGTCTCCTCCTGGGCCAGGCCAGCCTAGAAGGTGATCTTGGCAGAGAGGTCAGGCTGGCTGCTAGGAGAGCCCGGCCTCAGCCCTCCTTCCTGCCTCTTGTTACCACACAAGGGGGCTCTCTGCATTTCATCCTCAGGAGCAACTCACAAGGAAGGACTTTCAGCGTATTCCTTGCAAGCTGCTTCTGCTGCAGGCACCTCTTATGCTCAAACATGCGCCACCCCATCCCAAATACCTGGAATTACAGGGAGAGACGCAGAGCGACATGTGATTTCTAGGATAACTTTACTGAGACCCAGCGGAGTGCGTGAGGTTCAGTCCATGCACCTTGTCACAGGCCACCTGTTTCCAGTGCAGGAGCAAAAGCGCTGGCTGGCTGGCCAGGCCATGGACTCGGCAGCTGGGGCTGTACTGTGTGTGCCCCTGCCTGGCCTGGAGTTCTGCGGATTGTGGCTCTCACACACATTCACCCCCACAAGGCCTTGCACCATGTGAGAATCCGTGTCTGCCTGACACCGGGCAGTTTGCAAGCTACCCCAGGGCAGTCCTGTGCCCAGCAGTCATCAGGATCAGGCCCAGTGGGAGTCCAGAGCAATGCTCTCTCCCTCAGTGCTCCACAGGAAAGCCGCCGGGCCTCCAGTCCAAAGCAGGTGGCAGTTGTGGCCGGGAGGAGTGCCTCATCCCAGCTGGAGGAGTGGTGAGCCCTTGCTGGGCACAGTGGTGGGCAGCAGCCCTCACTTGAGGCTCCCTATGAGTAGGTGCAAACAGCAGGCTCTGCTTTGCTCTCCCACTTTGCTGTGACAGTTTCCAGGTAGTGGCAGGGAGGGGAGGGCTCAGTGCCCAGTTGTTGTGGGGTGCATCTGGGGAGAGCGGCAGCTTCCCCACAGGGCGGCTTCCTGCATTGTGTGGGCCCCACTGCAGGTCCTCCAGCGCACGTGCACCAGGCTCCTCCTGCCCTCCCAGAAAGCCCCTGCTGGCAGTCATGTGGCTCTGCTTCCCCTGCGAGGCCCATCTCGGAGCTTGTGCTCTCTGTGGTGCTCCCAGGCCGCACAGACTGACCGCATCCCCTGCTTGCCTCGGCATGCAAAGACCATTTTTCACTGCTTCAGGCTTTTCCCTTCAGCGGCTTTGGTGTTTCAGAGGAGTGTAAGAACAGCCCTGAGGGATCCGGGGCAGGGTCCATCCAGGCTGGCACTTGTGCCCCCAGAAGCTGGCCGGCAGGAGGACGCAAGGCCTCTGCTCACCCAAGCTCCTCAGCAACCTTCCTTTGCCAATGCTCTCCCACTCTGACCCCGGAAACCATTCTGCCCCCAGTGGGCCAGCGCATGTTGATGTGAGCAGCCCCTTGGCTCTCCTTTCCATTTTGCCACTTGCTGGGGAGAGCTTGGGAGTTTTCTGGATGCTCACAGAGTGTACCAACGCTTCTGCACACGAGTGCGGGGGCCCTCCTGGGGCAGCATGCTTGGCGGGGGTGGCAGGGAGAGATCCGATGCAGAAAGTCAGCTCTCTGCTGCTTCTAGGGGTGAGCCCCCGTACTCTTTTGTGGGTTAACGGTTGTTGGTAAAGGAATGTGCCAGCTCTCAAACTGTCCAGATGAATACTGCAAGCAAACTGGTCTCAGTTCGAGCAAAAAGAGATTGTGGCAGCCTGGTCATGCGCCTTCCTTTCAACCACATGCAATTCCAAGAAATTGCCCAAGTTACAGCGGGGTCACCCTTCTTATCTGGGCCAATGCAATGCAGCTGGTAAGCGAGTCTTTGAGTCCCCCAGGCCCTTTGTCAGCCCACATCCTCCTGTACTGGTTCTAAGCCCCCTTCCTAATGGCTGCCCTCCAAGTTGTGGTCTCCAGGGTAGCATGTGTGCTGTGAGGATGTGCTGAGCTTGGGTGCCCTCCACACACCTCTTGCATCAATGCCCTGGACTGGACTCATGCTTCAGACCTTCAGCAAAGCTGCCAGAGCGCCCTCGCCCTGTCTCTGTGAGGGCGGGATGCTCCCTGGGTCAAAGATGGGGTGGTGCTGCTTGGGCACTTCTGCATGTACAGCCGGACCCTCTGCAAAAGCCTGCCCTGCAGGGCAGTCCCACCAAGCAGTGCGGGAGGGGCCGCGCTGTGGCTCAGGCCAGGGGGAAGGGGGAGGCTGGGCCACCCTGCCCAGCCTCTGGACAAGCGGTTGCTCTGAGCATCCCCTCCACCTGTGCCAGCAGCCTCTCTTGGAGGGCACAGCAGACGCAAAGCCAGCAAAGTCCACTACGGTGCTGGCATACGGAGGCAGATTGCAGCAGGTTCCCTGCGTTCAGCATTAATTCTGTTTCCACCAGAAGTGAGTGTGCGCACGCCCCACGCACACCTGGCTCACATGCCCCTTGCCGGCATGCTGCTGTAATGCTGGAAGGAGTGAAGGGGAGCAAGATGCCCACGAGTCCCACCCCACATGGAATTTTGGTGTGTCTTTCTCGGGAGACTGGAGGGACCTTGCTCCCTCCAGCATGTTCAAAATATGGAGATCCTGAACATGTGTGAATGATGGATGGCACCCGGCATATGCTGGTCTGAGCTGGTCTGATTCCTCTGGGCTGCAGAGAAAGAGCCTCTCGAAGCTATAGGCAGAGAGACCTCAAATTCTTCTGGCACAGCAGGAGGAGATCATGCGCTCTCATCCTCAGTTGCTGGCCAGTAAAGTGGGAAATCTCACACAATTATGCACAATGGTCATAATCCAAGGTGAGTCTTTTTAATAAGCCACTGAATTCACAGACTGTTTTCATGTGTGACTTTGTCTTCGTTCACAGCCAGCAGAACTGGTAAAGCACCTTGCAGATTTAACGTGCTTTAATGATGGAACGTGGCAGTTCTTGTCACCAAACTGTCTGCAGGCTGTTCATGCCAGAGAAGAAGCACCTGCCTAGGGCCTGGGGCTTCCCTTGAGGACTCGTGGGCTCGGGGTGTGCAGTGTTTCTGTGAACGCCTTTGCTTTTCTCTCCCTCACTCCGCCGCATAGGAGGAGCCGTTTGTCATGTTCGCCAAGTCCGACATGGTCCTCACCGGAAACAGGCGCTTCGAGGGGTACTGCATCGACCTCCTCACTGAGGTCTCCCGCATCCTTGGCTTCTCCTATGAGATCCGGTTAGTGGAGGATGGGAAGTACGGCGCCCAAGATGAGAAGGGGCAGTGGAACGGCATGATCAGGGAGCTTATTGATCACGTAAGTAAGACCGGTGGTGCCTCCATCCGTGCGACTTCCACTTTGCTCCCTGGTCATTGCTTTGCTTCTTTCACACGCCTCTGCTGGCCTCTCTGCTCAAAACCGGATGCCGTGTGACTAACACGGATAAGGACACAAAATACAACCAGAAACAAAGCAAAAAGAAGCAAGCAAGCAGCCGATAAAAGCCCAAATCCCAGCCACCGCCTCTTTCAGACCTTACTTTCTGACAAAGGTTAGCCAGGAAATTTGGGGACTTTTTTGTGGAAACTGGGGAGAGGGAGTCAAATTATTGCTTGCAAGTTGCTTCACTAGGTGGCCTTGGGGCTTGGTAACCCCGGCCCCCCCCCCCCGCCTTCCCTCTTTTCGGCCCTGGGGACTGGGTGCTGTCACCACAGTGAAGATGTGCAGGAGCCTCTTCTCAGTGGGATTTGCAGCCCTGTTTCCAAAATGCACACGGACACTCAGGATCAGGGATACGCATAGGTGTGTGCGCACAAAATCCAGAGCTGAGGCCCGTGGGACAAATAAATGCACATATTTGCATATACTAATCCATGGGTACTTTGCATGCGTGTGAAGCACCCTTACTCCGAGGCACCCCTATCTTTTAAAAGGAGGTATAGGCAGGGAAATGAAGACATTGACTTCTGGGGTGTGGGGAAACTTGGGCAGAGCAATTTGGAGAAGGGGCAGTAGGAGGCAAAATGCATGTGGGCAGAAATCCAGCTGAGCAGCCAAGTGCCCTGTTTTCTGCAGGGGCTCGTGGACAGCCAGGTGGCAGAGAGCCCCGGGCTCCGGATGAAAGTGCTGGGGCTCTGGCCCAGGGCCTGCTTCCAACCCCACCTCTGGTGTCCTGACGCCCTTGGACCTCCTCATGGCTTAAGAGCAAGCGCCACTGCTCGCTTCCTCCTCATCTTCAGCCTACCCACCCACCCCACCCTCATCCTCCTTCCAACCTGTGAAAGGCATTTCACCTACTCCAGTATTACGTGAGGAAATTTAGGTGGACAAAGTGTTTGGATCAGCCCTAGTAAAAGCACTTCCAAAACAGAGCAGTGAAAATGTAACTGCCTGGCAGGTCAGATGGCTGTGGGGAAAGGCTCACTTTCACATGGTGGCAGGAAGCTGTCACCTAGCCTTTCTGAAGATTGCAAAGGGGCCGCTGCAGAGAAGGCCGCCCTCATCCCCAGTCTCACACAGCTCTGACAGGGAAGACCTCTGTGCTGGGTCTTCGTGGCTGTGCCCCTCCCTACCCGGTGAGGGCCTGAGTGACATCACCAGCACCTTGACCCGAGCTCAGGGCCCCGAAGGCAGAGTGCTTTGCTCCTGTGGCCCGGACACAGCAATCTCCTGCCACAATATCCCCGTCAGGCACACCCCAAGCCCACTCTGGGAAACAGGCTGGCTGCGGCTTTGTCACCAGCTGGCTCTTCCAGGGCCTGCCACGTGCAGCATGTGGCAGCCGCCCCAGAGGCGGCTCGGGTACATTTTCGCTGGTCCGGGCTGGATGCCTCCCAGCATGGGCAGCAGCCGGGAGCAAGCCCCAGAGGCAAGTGGGACAAGTGGCGCCGTCTTACTGGCCTCAAGTGGCGACTCCGAGTGCCACCATTGTCCCCAGTGTGGGCAGAGAGGAGAGACGGCCCGGGAGAGGAAGGGTGTCCTGTGGACGGAGATGCAGGGATGGCAGGGAGCCGAATTTTGGGTGGGTGTGGAATATGCACCTGCATGTTCTCTGAGTGTGCCTTGGTGCTGGTCTCTCGGTGGGGGGTGTTCAAGGGTAGGCTGGACATGCACATGGTGGGTGTGTTGTGAGCAGAGCCGGATGGAGCCGGGGGTCAGACTAGAAGGCCCGGGAGGCCCCTTCTGACTCGCTGTGTTTCTGTTTTTTGACTGGATGCTCTTCCAGGCAAACAGAGGCCTCATGAGGAAGGGCTGCATCTCCCTGTGAGGCAGCCAGAGGGCTGCCAGCCGCATTCACCCTGGACTGGAGGAGCCCGCCTCCCCTGGCATTCCATGGCCACCTGCGTGCTGGGTGCCCAGGAGTAGCTCCTCAGCGTGGCAACAATCCTTGCTGGCACGTGTGCCACCTGGCCCAGCTGCAGAGCAGGGGCACATGCTGGAGGGAGAGTGGGTGCGTGAGGGGTGAGTTCATCTGTCCACAGATGCCCTTTTCATTTGGGATGTGGTTTGACCTGAGCAAAACCTGAGTGAGTTCTGCCTTTGGCCGGGAGGGTGGCACCGCCATTCTCACGCCACCTCCATGGCAGGGGACCTTGCGGGAGTGGCCAGAAGTGCCTCTTTGCAGGATGCTGCACCGTGAGGCCTCGGTGCCCTCCAGGGACCTTGCCGGTGCTTGGGCTGCTGCGCCCACCTGGAAAGGAGCCAAGAGACTTCCCCCAGAGCAGGGAAAAGCTTGGGCCCTTTCTGAGCTGTTTTCGGCTCCCTGGAAGCAAGCAGGGGCAGGAAGGGGGCCATCGCTCTTTACTCCTTGGCAGGCTGCAGGTGGTCTGTGCAGAGCGATGTCTGCCCAAGGAGAGAATCTGAAGCAACAGCAATTCTTCCCTGGCTCAGATTAAAATGTGGTACCCAGAATAACGCAAGACCACAAAGTTCACCTCTTATCCAAGATGAACATTGTGAACTTTGAGACTCCTGTTCCCAAGCATGTAAATATGACTCCCAGAGATAGAAGCATTTTGTAGCTAAATTCAAATTGGTCAAAGCCAATCCAGATATTATGCCCTCCAACATGTGTATCTGTGGTACCTTGCAAAAGTATCCTTCCCCTTTTAACTTGCCCACATTTTGTTCTTGTGTTATAACCTGGAGTTGAAAAGGATTTAAGTGACATCATTACTATAAGTACCTCAAAGGCTGTCACAGATGAAGGTCAAGATCTCTTCTTGCTGCTGCCAGAGTGCAGAACATGGAACATTCAGGTCAAGCTGCGACAACCCAGATTCAGGCTGGACATCAGGAAAAGCTTCTCACTGTCAGAGCAATGCAACAGTAGAACCAGCTGCCTGGAGAGGTGGTGGGCTCTCCCACACTGGAGACATTCAAGGAGAAACTAGGTAGCCATCTGGGTGGGATGGTATAATCTGGTGTCCTGCAACAGCAGGGGGTTGGACTTGATGGCCCTCATGACCCCTTTCAACTCTACTATCCTATGATTCCATGATCATCACCTGATGTGCATGAGAAACTCAGCACTGAAAGCCTAAAACATGTTTATTGTGGCACAAAAGTTAAGTAAATGAAAGCAAACTGACCCTTCTTGATTGCAAAAGTCTTCAGCCTTAACCCTGGTGCAGTTCATGACCCCTGGAAGCCATATTCTGAAGGACAGAGTCCGCCTGTGTGCAACTCCAGTGCTGCATGATCAGGTGAAATGTGCCTCTTCTGGAGGGTCTCAGAGTTGGCTGGGGAACAGATTGAAACAGGCGGCATCATAAAGATGCTGTTGAACTGCTTTGGGATAAAATTGTACAGAAGCACCAGTCAGGGTTGGGGTGTTAAAAACAATGCAACAAACCACAGTAGGCGCTTATTTGTTTATGGATGCAGTTTCATCTTGAAATGTTTGCCCAAATACTCAACTAAAAATAAAAAACCTTATTTTTCTGTAATTAATGAACTTGTGATCGTAATAGTAATGAACAGTTTAACATTGGGCAATCTGAATAAACTTGAACGCTGGGCTGAAAGCAACAGAATGAGATTTAATAATGACAAGCACCAAGTCCTGCACCTAGGAAAAAGAAACCAAAGGCATCGGTACAAGCTGTGGAATAAGTGGTTCAACAGAACTAAAAAAGAAAAAGATCTGGGAGTAATTGTGGACAACAGGCTAAATATGAGCCAACAATGCAATGCAGCTGCCAAAAGGGCAAATGCAATTTTGGGATGCATTAACAGAAGTATTACTTCCAAATCACAAGGTGTAGTTCCTCTATGTTCCTCACTAGTCAGACCTCACCTGGAATACTGTGTCCAGTTCTGGGCACCAAGATTTAAGAAAGATGCAGTAAAATTAGAAAGGCTCCAGAGGAGGGCAACAAAAATGATCCAGGGGTTGGAAACACCTGTGAGGAGGGACTGAGAGAGCTGGGCATGTTCAGCCTTGAGCAAAGAAGACTGAGAGGGAACATGGTATCCTTCTATAAGGGCCTCAAAGGGTGTCACAAAGAGGACGGTCAAGATCTCTTCTCGCTGATCCCAGAGTGTAGGACACGGAATAATCAATTCAAGCTGGGACAACCCAGATTCAGGCTGGACATCAGGAAAAGCTTCCTCACTGTCAGAGCAATGCAACAGTGGAACCAGCTGCCTGGAGAGGTGGTGGACTCTCCCACACTGGAGACATTCAGGGAGAAACTGGGCAGCCCTCCGAGTGGGATGGTGTAACATGGTGTCCTGCAGCAGAAGAGGGCTGGACTTGATCGCCTTCATGGCCCCTTCCAACTCCACTCTTCTATGATTCCATGATATGAATATTCCATGGAGCACCAAACCCACAGCAAAGCACATGGGGAGTTTGCAAAAAGGCATGTGGGAGACACAGCAAACATGTGCAAAAGCTTCTCTGGGCCACTGAGATCAAAGCTGAGGTTTCTGGCCTTTCCTAGGAGCACCGTGTGCGGCAGCAGGCCAGAGAGCCCATGGTCAGGTGGGTTGGTGCCTCAGCATCTTCTGGGACTCCAGCAGGACGGCGACCCTGAACGTGCAGGTGAAGCGACACTGGTGTGGTTGCAAAACAAAGGCCCGAATGTCTTAGCATGGTCCACACAAAGCCAAATCTCAGTCTCTGTACTCCAGCAGTCCATGTTCAGCCTGACAGAGCTGAAGCGGTTTTGTCAAGAAGAGTGGCCAAGCATGGCAGGATCCGGAGGCACGGAGTCAACAGCTCACAGCTCTTGCTTCCTGCCAATGGTGCTCCTACCAAGTATGCCCTCGGGGCCTGGAGACTTTTGCACCCAACAAGTGCCAGCTGGGTTTGGCGTGCTTAACGTTTGGGCCACCACTGAAATGCTTTGCAGTGTTAGGCTTCTGGCACCGTCAAGTGGTAACGATGCAGGGAAACCTCTTTCAGTTCTGGGTCACGACACAGCAAGCGGTGGCAGTGGGTGCATCCACAACATGATGTTCTGCATTTTGCTTGCAGAACCCGGAGTGGCATGCACAGGCCTCCGAATCCCATTCTATTGTCAGAAGAGCCCTCTGAGGTAGGCTAAGCTGAGGGAGCGTCTGTGTGACTGGATTGAAACCCTGCTCTTTCCGGTCCTTCTCTGACCCTCTCTCTCACCACGGCCCCTTGCTGCACAGAAGAAACTCTCTTCCACACAGTATAATCCCTTTGTGATACTCTGCATCTCTGCCCTCTCAAGACAGAGTTGATCCTCTGCTGGATTCCCAGTGGCAGCTGCTGTTGCTCAGACCTCTGTGTGGCACATGGAGGGCAAGCAGTGCAGCCCGTGTGGGATCTTGCTTCACGGAAGCATGTGGGCAATGCAGGCATGGGGCGGCATCTGAGCCCACCCTCCGACGCCTGCTGTCGCCTGCACTGAAGCTGCACCTGGGCCTGCATCTAGTTCCTGCCCAGACATGTGCAGGCACTTTTCCACAAGCTGCAAGTGAAAAGTCGCTTTCTAAGAGAGAGGCTGCTCCAAGGGGCCATGAAAGGGCCGTTGAAGCACAGCTGCCCTCCTCGCGAGGCCTCCAGCCCCAACCACCTGCTGAGCACAAACTTGTGTCCGCATTGCTCGGAGTTCCCCACCAGCATTCATTCATTATGCTCCCGCAGTGCTCTGTGGGTTCCATTTTAATTGAAACGGCAAATGGCAATGCTCCGGGTTGCCTACCGTATCATTGGCAGAACGTGGACAGGCACACAGATCTGAAGCCACCCAGAATCTGGCCAGGGCAGCTGCAGTGGGATTTGCCACGGCCGCCCATGGGAGCCGTTGCAGAAACACTTTATAGCACAGTGTGGAAATCCCTTTTTGCAAAGTACAAGCGACCTCAAAACCAAAGGACCTGGTTAGCCTCCATTGCCTATGGGAAATGGGTCCCTTTAACAATCTTTTTTTTTGGGGGGGGGGGGATTTATATCCTGCCTTTTTCCTAGAAAGGGCTCAAGACAGCTTACATCGCCTCCTCCATCTTATGCCCACAACAACAACCCTGTGAGGTACATTGGGCTGAGAGTCTGTGGCTGGCTCAGAGTCACCCAGTTGGCTCCATGGCTGAGCGGGGACTCGAGCCCGGATCGCCTGAGTCCCAGTCCCATGCTCTTAACCACAACATCACACTGGCTCTCTTTATGAAAAGGACCTCTGCCGTCCGCCCCTCACTCAGCCGCCCAGTGAGTAGCCCAGGGTGTGCCATGCAATGAGTCCCGGGAGGCTCTGGAGCAGCATCGTTCACCTGTTGCTCTGATAGTGTACCAAGAAATGCAGTCATGGAGAAAGAAGCCGAATCTTCCATCCCCCTGAAGGGCTCTCCATGCACATTTCAGTTTGGAGACCTCCTCAAACTGAACCTGTAAAACCAAACAAACTAATTAATGGCATAACTGGTCTCTGAGTGCGGATGGGAGAGGATTGTGAAAGTGTGTGCAGTGGGGGAGGCTTGTGCATTCACAGCTGGCTTATTTCCCTTAACGAGTGATTAATCACGTTTAAGTGGGAGAATTATACAGTATCCCGTGCTCCCGGCTTCAGTGTCCAATTTGCCAGAATCAGGCTGCGTCCAAGAATAAAAAATTTTAAGCAGATGAAAGTTGCAAGCCTGGATTGCAGAATTGGGAAAGGTGGGTTGCAGAGCACCTCCCTGAGATTCTCTTTGGCCCAGCTCAGACCAGAAAGCGCTGGCCTTCGTCTCCGCAGAATCATGGGGTATCTCCACTTACTCCAAGCTAGTCGAAATCAATCTGGACTTTCTCGCACCAGTCATCCCGGCCACTCAGTGCCCTGTGAGTCGCCCCACCCCCACCCCCGTTCCTGCCTGATGGAAGTGCTGCGCAAGCAACATTTCCCGGGGTTCCTGGCCCTTGGCTTGCTGCCCGGGCAGCATCCAGGACTGGCCAGCCAGCAGGGCTGGTGGGGCGGCACATTCATCTCGGGCTTGCATTAGTACCCAGGGCAGGCAGGGAAGCTTCATGGTAGCAGGCCAGAGCGTCAGCTGGGCACCGTGTTCAAAAGGTGCATCTTCTGGCTCCTCTTCCAAGCTCAGGCCATCTGAAGCTCAGCAGTGCCTGTGATGGGGCCGTGGGCACTTTCCTGGTACTCTCATGGGAGAGCATTTTGGGTGCAATCTTTTAGAGCTATGGCCTGCTACCCTTCCAAAAGATACTCCTGTGGAGTTCCCACTGCTGGCTGCCTGCGCCAGCCGAGAAAATTGGGAGATAGGAAAAACAGGGTTGGGCTTCTGCCTCCAGGTTGGGAATCCAGGAAGAGGCTTCAAGGCTGCCAATTCACAGGCCAGGCACCTGTCTCACTTCAAGAGCTGGAGGGAGGGACAGAGAGGCACCTTTGTGAAGTGGGCAGGGAGAAGGCATTCCTGGCCAGCAGACGCACCCCCTCCAGACCAGAGGGCCTGGGCTTCCAGTCCCTTTGGCCTCATCGCCGCTTGCATCCTGGAGGGCCAGGCTGTCCCCGAGGGGTGCTCCCCTCCCCTCCCCTCCCCTCCCTCCCCTGTCTGTACAGCTGCTCTCTCCTGTTGGGTTGCGTTGGGAGGAGACCCAGACCCTCCCAGGGCTGATACCCCCACCCTTGTGCCAGAGCGGTCAGCAGATGGGGTGCGGCAGGCTGACGGCTACATGCACCGCAGCCTCTTCCGTTGTCACCATTTCCCTGCAGGGAGTTCTGGGAGCTCTGCCCCAGAGGGGGGGCTCTCCTGACCCCTTTGCAGCTTGTCTTGCTTTCAGAAGACTGCAATTAGGTTGTAAGCCGTCCAGAGACTACAGTAATGGGCGGCATACAAATCTTTTAAATAAATGAATGAATAAATTCCTGGCATTCCTAACAGCGACTCCCATTTCAACGAGGCTCAGAGATGCGCCCAGAAGCACAGCCTCACTTCAGGCTGGACCCTGAGATCCGAAAGCTGCACAGGCCCTGCACACTTGGAGTCTCGTGCAAGCAGCGCCTGCTCTTCCACTGGCAAGGAAAGCTGAGCCCCCACCTTGCAAGCCATGCGCCCTTCCCTCGATGTGCCCCTGCGATGTGGAGGAGCTGCCGGCTGCTTGTCAGCGCAGGCATGCTGGGGTGGTGAGGGCTCCTTGCCTCCTGCTCCGTGATATGGGCAAGGCTGGCCACAGGCCAGGCGGCCTTGGGGCAAGACGCCTTTTTGGGAGGCCCTGTGTGCGAGCCTGCCTTGTGCAGGGCAGCAGGAGCGGCCCCAGCACGGCCATGGGCTGAGGCTCCCTTCCTCACCTGCCCAGCCCATGGAAGGGCTGTTCCAAGGAGCTCAAGGGGTGCCCCTCTGCCATGAGCAGCAGCACGTCTCGCTCCTGATCCCGTCGCAGGCCACTCTCCCCGCAGAAAAGCCCCCACGCAGATCCAAATCAAGGCGGCCCTCACCTGCACTCCTCTCTTCAGCAACATGTTTGCATCTTGGGAAGTTTTGCTTGTGCTCCAGATCGGAAGCCCCCCCTTAGGTCTTCCCTGTTCCTATGCCCACAAGATGGAAGGGACTGCCATGCCTGGCCGGGTTGTCCTGTGGCACTCTCTGTTTGCTGCAGAGAGGGAGACCCTTTGGCCTGCAGGCCTCCCATGAGGCTGCTGCACCCTCCATTGAAGCTCCCCCCCCCCGCCAAGATTCCCGCAACCTCCAGGCCTGCGCTTGCTCAGAGGGAAAGGGCAGAGACCAGGGAAAGCCCCCTCTGCTGGGCCGAGAAGCGCAGCGTGGCAGCCACCCTGCTGAACGGAGCAGCCTGCCTCCCGTGCCTGCCAGCACTTCCGGGCAGTGTGTGCGTGCACATGTGCGAGTGTGGATGCTGGGCACAGGTGCCTCACTGAGGTGCTGTGCTCTCCAGTTTCTGTGTCCGTGGCCTGTCCAGAGTACTTTTCCTCTGGCTTCTCTGGTCAAACTGAGCTGCCACATGAAAGGTCAGCAGTTTGACGCCCCACAACAGGCTGAGCACCCGCTGCCTCATCTTCTGCCAACCTAGCAGTTTGAAAGCTTGTAATGTGAGCGGATAAATAGGTACCACTTTTGGTGGGAGGAGAAGCAGCACCTCATGATGACCACAGGAACAGCTTCAGGCAGCACTGGCTCATGGCCTTTGAAATGGGGACGTACGCCACCCCCATAGCCATTTTGGCTAGCAGAGTAGAATCCACAGGGACCCCTTCCCTTCCCTTCCCTTCCCTTCCCTTCCCTTCCCTTCCCTTCCCTTCCCTTCCCTTCCCTTCCCTTCCTTCCCTTCCCTTCCCTAGGAGCTACTTGGCAGCCTTTGGGGCATGGATCATGGCCTCCTCGATCACCTGCCAAGTTGCCTTCCAAGGCACCATTAATGGTCGCCCTGGTCCTTCCTGGTGGGTCACTCCAGAAGATGATCCCAGAAGGCTCATGTTCAATGTTTCGTTCAGGGATGGGCCACTCTGGGGTCCTCTAGACTTTTTGAACTAGAACACACACTACATTGCGTTGATCGTTGGCTGGTGGGAGCTGTAGTCTAGAACAGAGAGGACATTCAGTTTCTTAAACATAACCGATGTGACGCCACAGGGTTCCCTCTTGTCCCCGTCATTTTTATCATCCACATGAATGAAGCCTCAATCTGTCCAGCCATCTAGTCACTCAGGTCGCCTTTAAGGCTTGGACCCTATAAAGGCAGTGAGGCCACTGGAGCCGATCATCACCCATACTTGGCTGACGTGCACCTTTTCCTGGCCTTGGTGAGCCTGGCCCGGTATGTCTGCAGCCTGGCATCAACACCCCCAGCAGCTGATGCTGCTTCTGGCCATGCGTCAGTTGGTTTTACTATAGGCATTGCGGTCGCATCTCGGGACAATGCATGGCTTAGGTTAGTTCATTCATCATTCTTCTTCATAATCCATAATGAAGCATGCTTTGTGTTTCTTTTCCTTTTCAGCTAGCTTCATTTTACAGCCCTCCCACTGCAGAAGAAGCTTGTGTCAAATGTGGCTGCACTAAGAACCCCACTCTCCTTAGTAATGATATTTTGCTCCTGCCTTTGCACCCGTAACAGTTCTTCTCTTCTCTGGGCTGCTGTGATTTCCACCTGGCATTAGGCACACAAATGTTGGAGGGAGCCACTGATAATGGTTGCTCAGGCATAATCTCTGTCACTGGGGGATGATTTGATAGCTGATTTAGTGCTTTCACAATAAACAGGCATTTATTGACAGTAAAGCCCCATGAATTAAGTCCTGATGGCCACCTGGCTTGGAAATCTTCTTGCAGCTGATGGTGGAGCATCGCTCACTTCAGAGGCAAGGCAAGGCAGTGCAGGAAGCAACTTGGCCACAGACTGATTCTGCTGCATGTCTGACTGGGAAGAAAAGAATCACAGCAGGAAGGTTCTCCGAGGTCATTTACAGGAAAATCTCGCTGAGGACTGATGTATCTCTTCGGAGAGCCCCTTTGTCAGTACATTTGGAAAAGTGGGTTTGGCATGCCAATTCCCTTTCTTTTTGATTTGTGCCTCTCTTGTCCAAATCTAAATTTGGCATATCCACGGCTGCATAGTATAAGGAGAGGAGAAAAGAAAAGACAGATTGCATTGATTTAGTGAAAACAGAGGACGAGGTGAGCATATAAACAATCATATTTGAGTGCTGCGGCTCCTGATGCAAAGTGTTCTCCAGGTGGCTGTTTTCAGAGAAGTTAAAACCAGAATTAGGGATGCTTGAGAATTTTCTACCAATCAGCAATTCATCCAAAAATGCCTGTTTGCAGCATGGAAATTGCAGCATGTTCTCCAAAAATGTTTCCAAATCCAAACTTATGTTTATGTTCCCAAAATATGCACCTTAAAAATATACATTTATACAATTAAACACATTAATGAAGGTATCACTATTAAAATGAACGATATTAAGTGTATCTTGTGGCAAGGGGCGGCCTATAAATTTCTAAATAAATAAATAAAAAATCTTGAAAAATACACAGTTAAAAATCATTTTCTTAATTTAGGAAATGGGAGAAGTGCAAACTTTGCCCATTCAAACAGACAAACAACAACAACCAAAAATTGCAAATGAGAACGGGAGCTGCATGAACTGAGCTGTGAATGTTGAAGAATTCATGTTACTGTTCAGTACAGCCTGAGTGCTCCCTAGATTCTGTTTTCTTGCTAAGATATCCAGTCACCCTGATAGGTATCCAGGTCTCACCCACATCGGAGCCAAGTTGTGAGTCCTCATTGGACACCCCAAACATAGGAACATAGGAAGTCAGAAGGGCCATCTAGTCTGATCCCCAGCTCCAGCCAGCTTCCCTCATGCAATCCCCAACATGTTGTCCAATCTTTCCTTGAACATCCTCAGTGACGGGGCCTCCACCACCACCCTTGGAAGCCCATTCCATCTCCTAGGGGTCCTAAACATCAGGAAGTGCTTCCTGACATCAACCTGGAACACAGTTCCTTGGGCTTTGCTGCACTGGATCACATTCGGTCTTCCACCCCAGGGGAGAACAGTTCACAACCATGTACTGTGTGACACCCCTTCACATGTATGTCACTATAAGACCCCCCACCCCGAGTCTCCTCCAGGCTGAAAAGACCCAGCTCCCTCAACTCATCTCATATATAACCCCCCAAGCCTGCAATCATCCTTGTGACCATGGGCTGCACAGATTCCAACCTTGTGATGTCCCTCTTGTAATGTGGAGCCCAGAATTGGACATGGTACTCCAGTTGTGGGCACACCAGAGTCTTACAGAGCAGCACCAATGTGTTTCTCAGACTGGAAGCCATGCCTCTGACTGTGCATTCAAGGGTGGTGCCCGCCTTCTTCCATGTCACACTGCTGGCTCATGTTCGGCCTGCTTTTGTCCCCCTTCCTTTACCTGTGACACCTATTCCCAAGTGCAAGACCATGCAATTATCCACATTGAATGCTCTCCTGATGTCCCCTGCCCATTCCACAGTCTGTTCAGATCCTTTTGGATCTTGAGTACCTGCTCCCCAGTTGTGGCCACCACCCCTACTTTGGTGTCATCTGCAAATTTGGTCAGCAAACTAGTTAGCACCTCCTCCAAGTCACTGATAAAGAATTTGAACAGAAGGTTCCAGAACTGAGCTCGAAGGGACCCTGCTTGTCACTGGCCGCCATCCTGTTGATTCCCCACTGACTGTCACCCTCTGTTTGCGGTCCATGCCCTAATCCATTGGGCAGTGCATTGGTCTATCCCGAAGTTCATCCATTTCTCAACCAGGGTATCACGTGGGACCTTGCCTGTTGCCCTGCTGAATTGCACGTAAACCACACCCCCCACGTCCCTCTGTCTAGCCACCTTGAAATGTCATAGAATTCTACAAGGTTTGTCTGAGATGACCTATTTTTGTGGAAGCAATTTTTCATGGCTGCCAACCCCTTCCCCCCATCTAGGGTTTCTAGAGCTTTCCTTATTATGAGCTTTTCCTTTGTCTTTCCTAACTGGCCTGTAATTTCCCTTGTCCCCTCTGCTACCCTTTCTGAAGACTGGGACTGCTGACGTCTCCCTGCAGGCCTCCAGTACTTCCCCTGATTTCCATGAGGCCTCAAAAATGAAGGCCAACAGATGTGAGAGTAGCCCCACCAATTCCTGAAGTACACTTAGGTGTTCATCAGACTCTGGTTCCTTCATAACACCCAGAGCCCTGAGGAACTCCTCAAGTTGCAAGGGAGTGGCTCCAGTCTGTGCCCTCATAACTCCAACCTCATCCACCCCAGAGAGATCTCCCCCAACCTGCTTTGGCAAGAATACGAGCCATGAGCCCCCTGCTTGTTTCCCATGCTCCTGGCGTTGGTGCACATACATCACAGCTCTTTCCTGTGAGCCCCTTGCCTGGCTCCCCCAGTCTCCTCCTTCCTCCTGGCCTCCCTGGCACAGCAGGAACCCTCAGTGCAGTAGTCCCGCCAGCCTCTGCAGCCCCGCCAGCGCCCAGCCCCGATCCTGTCCCTTGGCCAGTCCAGACAGGCCCTGATTCCCCCCACCCTCAGGATCAGTTTAAGGCTAGAGCATTCCCCAAATGGCTTTCCCCTTACTGGTGAGCTGCGCCCCATCCCTCTCCAGACACCCATTGGTGAGGACTGATTGCTGGGGTCAAGAAGCCTGAAGTGCTCCCTCCGACGCCGAGCCCTCAGCCAGCCGTTCGTCCCTGCACCCCCCTCTCCCAGTTGGCTCATGTCTGCAGGCTGGCAGGAGTGAGGAAATTGATCCTTTTTGCCCCCAGTAATTATAGTATACTTTATTTTGTATTCATTTTTAAGAATGTTACAGACCAACATTTCAAGGTAAAAGCCTCTCAAGGCCCCTTCCAATGCTCCATGAAACACCAATAACAAAATTTCCAAACAAAAACAATAAATATTAAGAAGCAATAAATAAAATTAAAGCACTGTCCCCAAAAGCTGCAGCTTACATTCCTTCTACTCAATAGCCCAATAAACCAATTTATGAGAAAGCTGCTAGAAGGAGTGGTGTTTGTCAAACTGTCTGAAAGAGTCAACCGCAGTCTGCAGCTGTTTGCGCTTACTACTACTACTACACTTATGAACTACCCCATTAGCTCATAGGCCTCATTGGGCAGTGTACAATACAACACAAAACAAAATAAAAATGTTAACATAGTGATCATTTACCTACAAAGCTACTGTTTAAACTATATTTCCCCCATAAATCTTATTAAAATATATTAAATCATAATAAAAACAAATATTGTAAGTGGCTTAAGACATACATTATGGCTCACCATCATCACAGATACGAACATCATTCCTATCATATGTTCCTTTTTGGTTGAGAAGCTTTTCCTGAAGTGCCCGCCCTCTTATTTAAACCCATTTAATGAACTTCTCTGGCCTCCTCAACCTCTTCCTTTTTAGCTGGCTTAAACTAGTCCTTGGAATTTTCCACCTTGCTGTGTCTCTTCTGCGGAGAACCAGATTGTATTCAAAATGGTCCCATTCTAGCACAGAAGGGTTCTAGCACAAGAGGGTGTTTTCTCAGGGTGATGGATGGGACCGAGTGGTATTTTGGATCATAAGCCACTTGGGCTGTGAGCTAGCCCACTCTGCTTGGCTATGGGACAGTGCCGGCTAAGAGCGCGGCACGGGCTGGGAACGCATGTGAAGTGGTCCCAGGCGGCAGAGAAGAGGCTGTTTTGTGTCTGTCGGCAGCGCCAGCTCCAGTGCGCAGAGGTGCGCTGCTCGAGCCTGCCCCGCAGCTGCTGCTAGGAACACTCCGCATCTCTGCACTGCATTCCTCCCACTCTTCTGCAGCTCTGCTAGATAACAGGCTTTCCTCCAGAGCCATTTCTGGAACAGGCTTATAGGGGAAAAGCTTGTATTAGAGAGACCCCACCAAGCTTCCTCCTCTGTCCTCCTCTCCCTTCTTCATTCCTAACAGCTGCTCTCCCCTCCCCTCCCTCCCCCCCCTTCTTGCCACACCTGCTCTGCAGAAAGCTGACTTGGCTGTGGCACCGCTCACCATCACCCATGTCCGGGAGAAAGCCATCGACTTCTCCAAGCCCTTCATGACGTTGGGGATCAGCATTCTTTACCGGAAGGCCAATGGCACCAGCCCCAGCGTCTTCTCCTTCCTCAACCCCCTGTCTCCTGACATCTGGATGTACATCCTTCTCGCCTACCTTGGAGTGAGCTGTGTGCTCTTTGTGATTGCCAGGTAAGGACCAAGTGCAGGTGAGGCCTGATGGTCACCTTTTCCCAGGAGCCCCCAGCTCTGGGACTGAGACCTCTTGCACACACACACTTTGTGGTTCCTCCTTGATCGGCCATCCCTGGGCGACGTCTGGCTGGCTCCTCCGGGGCCTGAGTCAGAGGGAGGCGAGAACATAGCATCTCCCTGGGAAATGCCCTGATGGGTGGGCCCTCCATCATTCCTCCTGCATGGCCTCAGATTGGAAGGAAAGGGGTTGCCGCGAACCAGCTGTATTGCCCATTTCCCCCTCCCCATTTCGCCTTATGCCCCTCTTGGGGTCACAGGGCAGTTCCCTTCAGCAAGTGGCTCCCTGCTGTACTTCCTTCTGCCCCCAAGATCCCACAACTTGCCTTGTTCTTCATGGTCTTTGTGCATCACACACATATGGGTGCTGGGCCTACACCGTGCCTAATTTCAGGAAGACCCTCTCAGCTCAATGGTTTCTGGTGGGAGTCCTTCCCCTTCCCCAGTATAAATAGGTGGGGCTCCCACCCTTCACCAGTCCACTTTTGACCACCGTTCACTGTGCCTTGGGTCTCTCACTACTCTCTTGTAGAACTCCAATTCCCCCGCCCTTTCTGAAGTTTTTTCCTCAGCTTTTCTCTCTACAGTTGTCTTCCTTCACACTTCTTCCTTTCAAACACTCCGCTTTCCCTCTCTCCCTTTTTTCAAACTCCCCTCACAATAATAATAAGAAAATGTTCTATCTTCTTCTTGACTTCTTGCCTCCACTTAGTTCTCTCTCTCTCTTCCCTCGCTGGCACAGTGTCCTTCCTTTAGAAAATGTGCTCCCTGCAGAGCACCAGTGCCATTGCAAGCCAGCCTGGGATGCCGGGGGTGGGGGCACGACGTCACCAAATGCCCCCGTGGCCAGGCCGTTGCAAGACAAGCAAGAAGGAGCTGAGAGAGCCACCTGAGGACCTTTGGGGCAGAGCCATGGTGGCCTTCAAAGACATTTCTGCTGAGGGAGCAGTCACATCTCCTGCCCCAGAAGCAGTCCTCCAGCAGCCCCTCCATCAACATTGAAGGGCTCTGCTGAGGCAGCAAAACCTTCTCAATCTCCCAAGAAAAGCAAGAAGGAAAGAAAACATCTGGAGACAAAAGAGAGAAAGGAAAAACCTGAGAAAAAGTAGAAAGCATCATTCACACTCCACTCAGCGAGTTGTAGAGGTTCCCCAAGAAATGGTACTGACAGGAACTCCATTGCAAGGGCCATGGTATGGTTGAGCCTGAGAACACCAACTCGCTTGGATGCCCAGCAACCAGGGACAGCTCTACCCAGCTCGAGGTGAGTTTCGTGATTCCCCAGCCTGTTCACCACCAGAGTCGCCACTCAACAGACAACTAGTCCACAAACGGACCGACAAATACAGCTCCCTCCATGTCCATATGAGTTGCCCTTGGCAATCACTTCACTGAGTTCCACACGGCGTTCCTTCAGTGCCTTTGAACCAGAGAGCCATTGGTCTGGAAGGAACCCATATTGGATGCCACCACCATTTCCACACTATGGACCTGGATATCCATGGGACAGCATTCCACCATACAAGCACCCATGGCCACCAGCTTGTCCCCGCCAACAACAGCACGACCAGCAGTCGACTTCAGGCCATGCCACAACTACAAGTCCGCTGATTCTCCACGTGCCTCACCGACTTGGTCTTCTGCTTCTTCTTCGTCCCATATAGGGAATCCCAACATTGCCTGAAAACATGGTCTTTGCACAGGGTCCTGGGTCATCTGGACAGTTCTCTGAGCAAAACATTCATATGGCCGTGTCTTCGTGAGTAGATCCTCAACAAACTATCAAGCCGGAACATGGCATGGTCTTTGATGTTATCCACACAGAGAATGCTACCTTCTAGAATTAACACCAAAAAATGATGTCTTTATCATCATGGGGGTTATTGGAATGCTAAAATAGGAAGCCAAAAGATAACCAGAATAAAGGCAATTTTGGCCTTGGAGTACAAAATGAAGCAGGGCACAAGCTCGTAGAATTTTGTCAAGAGAATACGCTGGTCATAGCAAACACTCTTTTCCAACAACTCAAGAGAAGACTCTACACATGGGCATCACCAAACGGTCAATACAGAAATCAGATTGACTATGTGCTTTGCAGCCAAAGATGGAGAAGCTCTATACAGTCAGTAAAAACTAGACCAGGAGCTGACTGTGGCTCAGATCATGAGCTTCTCGTTGCAAAATTTAGGCTTAAATTGAAGAAAGTAGGGAAAAGCACTAGGCCACTCAGGTATGACCTAAATCATATCCCTGATGAATATACAGTAAAGGTGACAAATAGATTTAAGGAATTAGCTCTGATAGAGTGCCTGAAGAACTATGGACGGAGGTTCGCAACATTGTACAAGAGGTAGCAACCAAAACCATCCCAAAGAAAAAGAAATGCAAGAAAGTAAAATGGCTGTCTGAGGAAGCTTTACAAATAGCTGAGGAAAGAAGGGAAGTGAAAGGCAAGGGAGAAAGAGAAAGATACAAACAATTGAATGCAGAATTCCAGAGAAAAGCTAGAAGAGATAAGAATGCCTTCTTCAAAGAACAGTGCAAAGAAATAGAAGAAAACAATAGAATAGGGTGGACCAGAGATCTCTCCAAGAAAATTGGAGATATGAAGGGAACGTTTCATGCAAAGATGGGCATGATAACTAAAATGGCAGGGACCTAACAGAGGCAGAAGAGATTAAGAAGAGGTGGCAAGATTACACAGAGGAACTATACAGGAAAGAGCTTAACATCCCTGATAACCACGATGGGGTGGTCACTGCCCTCGAGCCAGACATCCTGGGATGTGCAGTCAAATGGGCCTCAGGAAGCCTGAGCAACAACAAAGCTAGTGGAGGTGGCAGTATTCCAGCTGAGCTATTCAAAATCTTAAAAGACGATGCAGTAAAAGTGCTACACTCAATATGCCAGCAAATTTGGAAAACTCAACAGTGGCCACAGGATTGGAAAAAGTCAGTTTACATTTCGATCCCAAAGAAGGGCAATGCCAAAGAATGTTCAAACTACCGCACCATTGCACTCATTTCACATGCTAGCAAAGTGATGTTCAAAATCCTACAAGCTAGGCTCCAGCAGTATGTGGACCAAGAACTACCAGAAGTACAGGCAGGATTTTGAAGAGGGAGAGCAACTAGAGATCAAATTGCCAACATATGCTGGATTTTATATTGCGATTTATATCCTGCCTTTTTCCTACAAAGGGCTCAAGACAGCTGACATCATTCTCCTCCTTCATCTCATCCCCACAACAACAACCCTGTGAGGTAGGTTGGGCTGAGAGTCTGTGACTGGCCCAGAGTCACCCAGTTGGCTCCATGGCTGAGTGGGGGCTCGAACCCAGATCACCTGAGTCCCAGTCTCACGCTCTTAACCACACCACCACACTGGCTCTCAATGGATCATGGAGAAAGCTAGGGAGTTCCAGAAAAACATCTACTTCTGCTTCATTGATTATGCTAAAGCCTTTGTGTGGATCACAAGAAATTGTGGCAAGTTCTTAAAGAGATGCGAGTACCTGATCATCTTATTTGTCTCTTGAGAAACCTATATGCAGGTCAAGAAGCAACAGTGAGAACTGGACACGGAACCACTGATTGGTTCAAAATTGAGAAAGGAGTTCGGCAAGGCTGTATACTGTCACCCTGTCTATTTAACTTATATGCAGAGCACACCATGAGAAAGACAGGGCTAGATGAATCACCAGTTGGAATCAAGATTTCTGGGAGAAATATCAACAACCTCAGATATGCAGATGATACCACTCTCATGGCAGAAAGTGAAGAAGAACTAAGGGGCCTCTTGCTGCGGGTGAAGGAGGAGAGCGCAAAAGTTGGCTTGAAACTCAACATTAAGAAAACTAAGCTCATGGCATCTGGTCGTATCACTTCCTGGCAAATAGATGGGGAAGAAATGGAGGTAGTGACAGATTTTATTTTCCTGGGTTCCAAGATCACTGCAGATGGTGACTGCAACCAAGAAATTAAAAGACGCTTGCTCCTGGGGAGGAAAGCTATGGCAAATCTAGATAGCATACTGAAAAGCAGAGACATCACCCTGCCAACAAAAGTGTGTATAGTCAAGGCTATGGTTTTCCCAGTTGCAATGTATGGCTGTGAAACCTGGACCATAAGGAAGGCTGAATGCCAAAGGATTGAGGCCTTTGAATTGTGGTGCTGGAGGAGACTCCTGCAAGTCCCTTGGATGGCAAGATCAAACCAATCAGTCCTAGAGGAGATCAACCCTGACTGCTCTTTAGAAGGCCAGATCCTGAAGATGAAACTCAAATACTTTGGCCACCTAATGAAAAGGAAGGACTCCCTGGAGAAGAGCCTGATGCTGAGAACAACAGATGGCAAAAGAAGAAGGGGACAGCAGAGGATGAGGTGGCTGGATGGAGTCACTGAAGCAGTCGGCGGGAGCTTAAGTGGACTCCTGGGGATGGTGGAGGACAGGAAGGCCTGGAGGAATGTTGTCCATGGGGTTGCGATGGGTCGGACACGACTTTGCCACTGACAAGAACAACACATGGAGAACGCAGTCCCAGTAGCTCTTCCCATTGATACCAATGCTCCATCATGTGATGAAAGAACCATGGAAGCTACCAAACCAGCCGCCCCCAACCTCCCAAAGACTCAAAAGCATGTGCAGAGTCTGGGAACAGGACATACCTTTCCTTGTACATCACCTGCAGGAGTTGAAGCAGCATAAAACTGACAACATACAGAACTCTCTGCCCCAACAGACCGCGAAGCATGCTGTATCACCTCATTTATTCTGCCACAGCACTCAACCTTTGTATTTCGAACTATGAGGCCATGATGAGCCTCTCTCAAGTCTTTTTATGACAGAAAATGGAATCTCTGGATGCTTTTCTCCTGGATCAACGGAGCGAATTGGCCAGGGTCTTCATTAGTGAAGTGATGCAACTTTCCAAACAGCAAATTTCGGTGGTGAGGCATCACGTCGACTGCGATGCAAGACGATTTGTTGGTGCGGTTGCATACTGCTGACATGCTTGGCTAAGGGCAGCAAATCTGCCTCAGGAAACTTGGGCACGTATTTGACAGTACTGGATATTCCATGCGAGAACTCATGAAAGACTTGACATAGTCCACAAAGCAAGACTCATGACATGATGTGTGGGACTGGAGCCAACTCAGCAAAGACTGCGTAAGTGGCCATGGAACATCTCAGTACCACCCCTTTCAACCTTCTCAACACACCTACCTCACTGGGTGACAGCAATATTCTTGACGGCCCCCAAACCAAACTCATTGTACGAACGCTACCCAATTTCAACTACCTAAAAAAAGACTAGGCATCGGCAAGTGGTGGGTAGCACAAACCAGCCTTCTCTTTACTCCACCATTCCTTTCTGGGGATCAACTGAAACATCATCTCCCCATCTGGGAATCCATTACATGTGAACAGTGGATCCTATCCATCATAAAGGTAAAGGTAAAGGTTTCCCCTTGACGTTACGTTCAGTCATGCCTGACTCTAGGGGGCGGTGCTCATCTCCGTTTCCTAGCCGAGGGAGCCAGCGTTTGTCCGCAGACAGTTTCCGTGGTCATGTGGCCGGCATGACTAGACACCGAAGTGCACGGAACGCTGTTACCTGCCCACCAAAGTGGTACTTTTTTATCTACTTGCATTTGCATGCTTTCGAACTGCAAGGTTGGCAGGAGCTGGGACGGTGCACGGGAGCTCACCCCGTGTGCAGATTCGAACCGGCGACCTTTCGATCCACCAGCCCAGCAGCACAGCGGTTTAAACCACTGCGCCACCTGCAGTCCCTATCCATCATAGAACAAGGATATAAAATCAAGTTTGAGACCCTGCCTCTTCTCGGAAAGGTCTGTGGAACATCCCCTTTGTCTCCAAGACGAGATCTAAACACAGTTAAAGAAAGTGCAATGCAACCAACTGGAGAGACAGCATGGTTTCTACTCCAGATACTTCACCATCCTGAAAAAAGATGGACGTCACTGCCCCATTCTAGACCTACATGGAGTAAGCCCTTTTATAAACACCAAAAAATCACTCTTCAAGCCATGCAAGCCATTCTGCCCACAAAGGGTACTGGTTTGCTTCTTTAGATTTAAAGATGCTTATTTTCACATAAGCGTCCATCCCAACTACAGGCACTTTGTCTGATTTGAGATAGGTAACAATGCGTACCAATTCAAAGTGCTTCCATACGGCCTCTCTACAGCACCAAGAGCGTTCACGAAATGTATGGCACTAGTTTGTGTACACTTGAGGCTTTAAGGGGTACAGGTTTACCCATACTTAGATGATTGGCTACTAGTCACTCCATCTAGAGATTAACTGTTGAGATCAACCTCTATAATTTCTAATCTCCTAGAGCAACTTGGATTATGCATAAATAACCAGAAATCCTCACTTTTTCCTTCACAGACAATTATTTACATTGGCGTGTGCTTAGAAGCTCTACCTGCATGAGCTTACTTACCCACAGAGCATATACAAAAATTGATGATATCCATTCTACACTGATGAACTACCCCAACAACTATGGTACAAGCAATACAGCAGACCCTTGGGCATATGGCAGCAACGGTATTGGTGGTGCAATATGTGACACTATGGATGAGACCATTACAATTATGGTTCAACAAGTTCACTGTCCCAGTTGCGACCCACCATACCGACGCATAATGATCCCACACTATATCTCAAAGACTCTCACATTGTGGTCCACTGGTACTAACCTGGACCAGGGAATGCTATTCCTGCAGTTGGAACTGGCAGTCACCTTGACTGCAGATGCTTATCAATTACCTAGAACTCATGGCAGTATTCAAGGCTCTCCAGTCATTTCAAAAGCTTCTATTTGGGAAACATATGCAGGTAGCCACAGACCACATGACAACAGTGTTCTACATAAACACAGGCAGAACAATATCAGCTCCTCTAGCCCACCTGTGGTCTGCAGGTGGAATTGGTGCATCAACCACCACATCCAACTGCAAGCTGTACATGTAGCCAGAACTGACAGCAAAGCAGCAGAGGACATCCGTCTCAACCATGTCCAACAATGGGGCACACCTGCTGTCAACCTGTTTGCCATGGAACAACACAGAGTGTGTGCCGCTCACTGTTCCAGAACCGGAATGGGGCAGAAGTCTCTTGCAGACTCATCCATGATTCTGTAGAAACACACCTTCCTCTATGTGTTCCCACTGTTTCCTCTCATAACATAGACATTAGCAAAGGTCAGACAGGACAAAACATCTTGTATCTTGACAACCCCATGGTGGCCCCGACAGGCCTGGTTCCCAATGCTCCCACATCTATTGCACCAGACATACTTATGTCTACCAGAGATTCCAGACCAAATTTCTTGAGAGCATGGGAAAATCCTGCACCCTGACCTTCAAATGCTGCAATCGACTGCTTGGCTGATCCACTAACATCTGATACAATTGACTTGGATCCAGATGCAACTCATATGACAAGCAGCATTGTCCATTCCCTACAGCAGGACAGACTGAAACCGAGTTCAATAAAAGTATACTTGTCCACATTCTCACAGTGTAGGTTGACTTGATGGATCCTTCTTTTTTCCCAACCACTTACACAACGCTTCATGAAAGGACTCCAGAATCTAAACCCTTCAATCCAATTCTTCATCCTGACGTGGATTCTATCAGTAGTGCTCCAGGCATTAACCAATCCACCTTTGGAACTGCTCGCATCCATGGACCTCAGACTCCTTTCGTGGAAAACATCATTCCTGATGGCTATCATATCAGCAAGAAGAGTGAATGAACTACCTGCTTTCAGAATAGATCTGACATATCTGAACTTCCACAAAGAGAAAGTTGTTTTACTTCCAGGCCCTTCTTTCCCACAACATTCCATTAAACAAAGGTATCGTTCTACTGGCCTTTTTTCCATCACCTACAACTCCGATTGGAAGGTCTCTGCACACTTTGGATGTATGAAGAGCACTCATTTTCGACCAATCTCACACAGAACTTTTTTGCAAATCTAATGACTCTTCATGAGCGGAGCCGGCTGGTGCCGGAGGTCAGACTAGATGGCCCAGGAGGCCCCTTCTGACTCGCTCTGTTTCTATGTTTCTATGTTTCTATGTTTCATCAAGGGCGAACTAATAAGACCACAGTCAACTGTTCAAATGGACAGTCAAGGCAATCCAACTAGCATACCAGCTAACCAACATAGACTGACCACACAACTTAGAAGGACATTCCACCAGAGCTGTCTCCACTGCAACAGTATGCATTCTGGCATACTACTAGAGGAATTCTGCAAAGTTGCCCCATGGTTGACATCATCTACATTCGTCCGCCTCTACGGACTCAACGTTAAAGCCAGATGGGATTGTTCCTTTGGACACTCTGTTCTCTCTACAGTTCTCTGGTAACAACACCTTCCCCCCACTACATACGGTAAGCTCACTGGTCACCCATATGTGTGATGCACAGAGACCACAAAGAAGGGAAGTTGCTTACCTGTAACTGTTCTTTGAGTGGTCATCTGTGCATTCACACAGCTCATCACAGGCCCCATATCAGTGGCGGTGGCATCAAACCAGGTTACTTTGCCTTAACAGAAAATCCAGTATGAACTGGGCAGCAAGCTGTTGGTTTCCAGTTGCTCATTTATATTCACAGGGAGGAGGGGCAGAGCTCCCACCAAAAACCATTGAGCTGAGAGAATCTTTGTGAATTTAGGCACTGTGCAGGTGCAACACCCATATGTGTGAATGCACAAATGACCAATCAAAGAAAAACTGTTACATGGAAGCAACTTGCCCATGCCGTTGGAGCCTGGCCATGTGGCAACTGGACCAGCGTATCAGCTGTGCCACAGATAAAGACAACATGGGAGTTGGTCTGCTGCTGGATGATAGAAACATAGAAATTGAGCCAGAAGTGGCCTCCCAGGCCAGCTAGTCTGACCCCTGGTTCCAGCCAGCTCCGCTCATATAATCCACAACATGTGCGTGTCCAATCTTTCCTTGCATACCCTCACTGATGGGGCCTCCACCACCTCCCGTGGAAGCCCATTCCATACCCTCGGGGTCCTAACCATCAGGAGGTACTTCCTGACATCCAACCTGAAGCCCAGTTCCTTGAGCTTCGCCCCACTGGAACCCATCCCACCCTCCACTGCAGGGAAGAACAGCTCACAGCCCTCCTCCACATGACATCCCCTCACATGGCTATAAGTCTCTAAAAGATCCTATTTGAGTACCCTCTTCTCCAGCTTGAAAAGACCCAGTTCCTTCAACCTCTCCTCATAGGGATCCCTCCCACTCGGCTACTGTTCTTGGGTCCCTGTACTGAACCAATTCCAACCTAGCTATGTCTCCCTTACAGTGTGGAGCCCAGAACTAGACACAGTGTTCCAGTTGTGGGTGCACCAGAATTGTGCGGAGCAGTATCAACACCACCCTAGATCTGGAAGCCACACTTCTGGCTCTGCATCCAAGGGGGATGTTTGTTCTCTTGAACGCTGAGTCACACTGCTGACTCATGGTCAACCTGCTGTGAACAAGTCCCCTCAGATCCCTTTTGCAAGTGCTGCTCTCCAGCCACCTGTCCCCCATCCTGTACCTGTGGCACCCATGATGGCTGGTGCTGGCCAAGCCAAGATGCTCCCGCTGGGTGCCGCTGCCTCTCCCCCTCCCCCTACTCAGAGAAGTGTCTGGAGCAAGGGTGGCCCAAGCAAGAGTGCCGGGGCCTGGGCCTGTTTAAGAGGGCATTTTGGCACGTGTAGCTTGTCATGTTGCTCTTTCTTCCCCACAGCATTTGTTTGTTTGTTTATTCCACTTATATTCTGCTATACTAGTCTGAAGACTCTCCAAACTGACACTCAGGGTGCAGGACTCCCACCATCCTTCGCATGCGGCCACCCGCTGGCAGCATGGAGAGATGGACTGCAGGGTTGCTGCACCCCCTCGCATGGTGGTTGCTGAGCCAGAGTGCCTTCCCCAAAGAAGCACGTGTATGCCAGTGCTGAGCCGCAGTGGCAGGCGACCGCCACTCGGTGCTGCAGGCCCCGGGCACGGGCAGCAGGCTGCTCCACCAGCTGCACCCAGGCCGAGAGGGGGTGCGCCTTGGCTTCACCCGCTCACGAGCCGGCTGTGCTCTGAGCCTGCCTTCCCGGGCAGGGCTGAGGTGTGCCCTGCTGTAGCTCTGGAGAAGAGGCCCTGGCGCGTGCACACAGAGTTGGTGGGCTGAGCCCCAGTGCAGCCCCGTGCCCAGTGGTGGGAGTGCAGGGGCAGAGCCCTGCAGAAGGGCCCTGGGCGGCGGACTGGGTGGCCTCATCAGTGCTGCCACGAAGAGCAAGAGTGCAGCATGGAGCAGTGAGGTGTGTGGACCTCCACCCAGTGGTCGTCAAGGAGGCTGGACCCCCTTCCTGATGTGGGAAGGGAACAGGCGGGGGGGGGCACCGGGGGCCTGTTGAGGCAGCCTGCCCAGCCCGGGCCTCCCAGGGAGCCGGGGGCAGACTGAGCCGTGGGCTCCTTGCCCCGTTGCCCCCCACACACACACCGTGTGCATATGCTCAGGCTTGGCCAAGAGGCTGCACCGCCGCTCCCAGGGGCCATGGCTGCACTTGGTGGCAATTGCCTGAGCTTAGCGCCTAATACCCTAATTTCATGCAATGCTCTTGTGAAAATCAGCTTTGTGAGCAGCCGCCGGATTTGCTTCCCGACACATCTTGAATGCCTTCTTGGGGGGGTGGGAGGGTTCCCGAGCAGGTGCATCAGGCGACTTGGAGGGGTCGCTCCTGTCTGAGGAGCGGGAGACCCTCCTGCCTGCACGGAGGCTCTGGGGGAGCCCGAGATCATCGTGGGTGGGGGAAGAGGAGATGAATGTGCACATGGGGCAGCCATGAAATCCGGGTTTGACCTCACCATTTGCCTGCCTGGCTTCAGGCTGGGAACCATCTTGCAGTCTTAACTAGAGAAAGCCTGGCTTCCCTCACAGAATAATGCAGAAGGAAGCACAGTAAATGTTTGTCTGCTTTTTCCTTTTTAAAAATGTATGCCCCAAATTTTTCCCTAAACAAAATGCAAAGCAGTGTTCCTCCTCCTCCTCTTCTAAATCGTAATTCTAGTTCTTTCTATACCACCCAGTAGCCAAAGCAATTCATAAAAATACAAGCCACAAAAACAGAGACTAATATATGATATCAAATTTCAGAATGCACAATTAAAAACAGATAAATAGCTAAAGCACTGCCAATTAAAAATAGCTCTGCTAAGACGCAGACAGAAGTGCCCCATCAGACACCATTAACGGCCACTACCGCCCTCTCTTCTGTTGCCACACTGCTGGGCAGACGGCTCTGGGAGAAAAGCCCCGCTGTTGACTGAGGGGTCCAGATGGATCCTGGCTGGGCAAGGCGACCCACCTGGCGTTGCAGCCACAAGCCACACGGGGCTTTATAGCCCAGCTTTGAGTTGGGCCCAGGCACATGCAGACAGCCAGAGCATCCAGTATATCCAAATCCACAACATTCAGTGAACATCAGAAAAAGCTTCCAAAATCCCAAATCATAGAAACACAGAAACAGAGCAAGTCAGAAGGGGTCTCCCGGGCCATCTAGTCTGACCTCCGGCACCAGCAGGCTCCGCTCACAACATGCCCACCATGTGCATGTCCAGCCTGTCCTTGAACACCTGCACCGATGGGGCCTCAACGACCTCCTGTGGAAGCCCATTTCACACCCTCGGGGTCCTAACTGTCAGGAAGAGCTTCCTGGTATCTAAATGGAACCTGGGTTTCCTGAGCTTTGCTCCGTTGGAGCGCATCCTGCCTTCCTCTGCAAGGGAGAACAGGTCTTTACCCACCTCCGTGTGACACCCCCTCACATACCTGTATGTTGCCAACAGATCCCCTCTGAGTCTCCTCTTCTCCAGGCTGAAGAGACCCAGTTCCCTCAGTCTCGCCTCATACCCCATCCCCTGCAAACCGGCCACCAACCTTGTGGCCCTGTGCTGCACTGACTCTAACCTGGCTGTAATGTTATCCTTCCTGTAATGAGGGGCCCAAAATTGAGCACAATACTCCAGCTGCAGGCGTACCAGAGTCGTGTAGAGTGGTAGTAATACCTCTCTCGATCTAGAAGTCACACTTCTGGCTATGCAACCAAGGGTGGCGTTTGCCCTCTTGACCACCACATCACACTGCTGACTCATGTTCAGCCTGCAGTCAACCAGCACCCCGAGGTCCCTTTCACAAGTGCTGCTCTCCAGCCACTTGTCCCCTAACCTGTACATATGAAGCCCATTCTTTTGCCCCAAGTGCAAGACCTTGCACTTATCCACATTGAACACCATCCTGTTGTCTCCTGCCCGCTTCCATAGTCTGTCCAGATCCTTTTGGATCTGGAATACCTGTTCCTCAGTTGTGGCCACTGCCCCAGTTTTAGTATCATCTGCAAATTTGATCAGTGGACTGTTCACCCCTTCTTCCATGCCATTTATGAAAAGGTTAAACAGGATTGGCCCCAGGCCAGAGCCCTTGGGGACCCTGCTTGTCACTGGCTGCCATTGCAATGATTCCCCACTAATCGTTACCCTCTGCTTTCAGTCAGTCAACCATGCCCTAATCCATCGGACAGTGCATTGGTCTATCCCCAAATTCCTCAATTTCTCCACCAGGATATCATGGGGTACTTTGTCAAAGGCCTTGCTGAAATCCAGGTAAACCACACCCACTGCCTCCCCTCCATCTAGCCAAAGGCAAGTCCAAAGGCAAGTCTAAAGATGAAAGAAAAGATGCTGAGAAGGAAAAATGGTTTGTATGCACAGTAAGGCGAGGGAGAGGTTGGGCCTTCCTGAACAGCCAGTTTGGGCTAGGAGGCGCTTGACAAACCTCAGCCAGGGAGCCTTCCAGAAGAGACCACCAGCATAAGGCACCTTATTACCCCTGAGTAATGCAGGACAAGGGCCAGGCAAGAATGTCGCACGAGGGGCTGGGGGCAGAATTCTGCACTAGCAGAGCAGCAAATGGCCCAGCAATGGTTGCATCCCTGCTCAGCACAGGACCCCAGGTTCAAGCATCCCTGTCCAAGGGCTGTCCAGCTGCCTCCTGGATGCCTCCGGGGCGAGGGGAGCCCACCATCTCCCCAGGCTATCGCTTCCATTGCTGTACTGCTCTGACAGTCAGAAAGTTCTGCCCAGTGTCCAGCCAGGACCTGGCCTCCCATAACTTAAGAAGGGGAAGAACGTGTAGAGAAGATTGTCCACATAGTGCCCAAGTCTCAGGAGGTTTAGAGCGTCAGACCAGCACCTTGGGACAAGCTGGGATCCAGCACAGCTCACCCAGAAAGAGCAGAAGGATCACCCTGCCCCAGCCAGCAGCTGCGTTTCCTGCTGGCTGAAGTTCTCAGTAACTCTCTGAAGGCAATGCAGCATGGAGTGTGTTCCAGAGGGCTCCCAAACCATGCAGTGATCTTTCGGGGGAAGTGAATCCCATCCAAGAACAGTTGCGTCCCCAAGAGCAAATCACACAATCTGTCCATCTATAGGACTTCCATCCTGTTAGATCTGTTCTGTTCAATTTTCCCATCCAAATTTTATTCATGCTAAATATTTGTAGCCTGTTTTCCACTTTGAAGTCATCGGAGTGACTCACAATAAATCCAGTAGAATTATTGTAATGATTCCATGTGAATTATGATAATAGCAGATGCTAACCCAAACAACAGAAAGAAGGGAAGCCAAATGGGAAACCCATGTGAGGAATGAGCGCAGTCCACGGCCTGCTGGACGCAGGAACCTTTTCAGGCTGCTCCAGGTGGGGTTGGGGCAGCTGATGGCAGAAACCAGAACCTGGATGCCGCAGGCGTGACTTGAGGAGTGGGAATAACTTGGGCCTGCTTCATGCAGCAACATGTCCTGGACCAGCCCCAGTCACTAAAATAACAGCACCATAAAATATTTAAAACACAGAACTGCGAAAGATTTATTAGGCGAGTCCCTTGGACCGCAAGGCGATCAAACCGGTCAGTCCTAGAGGAGATCAACCCTGACTGCTCTTTAGAAGGCCAGATAGTGAAGATGAAACTCAAATACTTTGGCCACCTAATGAGAAGGAAGGACTCCCTAGAGAAGAGTCTAATGCTGGGAACAATAGATGGCAAAAGAAAAAGGGGACGACAGAGGATGAGGTGGCTGGATGGAGTCACACAGGCGGTTGGTGTGAGCTTGAGTGGACTCCGGGGGATGGTGGAGGACAGGAGAGCCTGGAGGAATGTTGTCCATGGGGTCGCGATGGGTCGGACTCGACTTCGCGACTGACAACAACAACAACAACAACAACAACAATTCATTCACATCTGTTCCTCTATGAAGCACAATGTGCCACCCCCCCCCCTTTTGAAACGGTGAGTCTTTTTAGCAGAAGAATGAATTAATTCTGTTCTCTTTTTGCATTTGGTCATGCTGTAGTAGAAGAAAATTAATTCATCTATTTCATTCTTCCATTAAGTTTTGTTTCTATATCTCTCCATCCATTTTCTTAACTATTAGGGATTTTTCTTCCTATAGTTTCCAACCAAATAATTCCCCAGCCACACCGCTGGATATTTATTATTTTTTCTGAGCTGAGTTTTCTCCAATGCTTTCCCTCCTTGGCCTGGTTTCAATTAAACTTCCTATGACCACAACTTTTCCCCCAAATTACCGTATTTTTCGCTCTATAAGACGCACTTTTTCCCCCCTCAAAACTAAGGGGAAATGTCTGTGCGTCTTATAGAGCGAATGTGCCTGACACCCGGGACGCTGCCCGCCCGCCCGTGGGCACCACCAGGCCGGCATGTGCTCGGCGTGCCCTGCTCCACCGCGAACTGATCACCCCCACCGGGAAGCTCCCCACCTCCCCCCCCCCACGCCAATCCTGCTAAAGCCTCCGCCGCTCGCTCGCACTGTCATCCCGCGCCGATCCGCACCTCCCCCCCACGCCAATCCTGCTAAAGCCTCCACCACCCGCACTGTCATCCCGCATTGCCATCCCGCGCCGATCCCCCACCTCCCCCCACACCACAGGGGGCAGGCACAGATGACGCTTTGCTTTAGAAGCACAATCCTTTTATTAAAGTTTAACAGGTTAAGAAACAGTATACATTGAAGCAGCGTTCTCTTTGAGATGTGAGAGAAGCAATTGACAATGTAAAGAGCTGGACACATGGACTGAGCTGTCAAATAGACATTGTTTCTTCCAAAAGCCTTTTGATAAAATCCATCAACAGACTCTTGAGAAAACCTGGCAGTGATGGAATAAGGGCTGTGTGTGCACACACATGTTGTCCTATGGATCAGTAACTGATTACAGAATTGAAAGCCAACATTGAGAATGCATGGTATTCTCACAAGATTCTGCATTAGGATCAGTGCTTTTCAACCTGTTCATAAATGATCTGGAATTAGAAGTGAGCAATAAAGTAGCCAAGTTTGCTGATGATACTAAAATTAAAAGGGATTGTGAGGAATTCCAGTGGGACCTCTCTGAGCTGGGAAAAAGGGCATCAGAACGGCAAATGCTTTCAGTGTAAGCAAGTGTAAAGTTAGCATGCTGGGGGAAAGAATCTCATCTTCAAGTTTAAGCTGATGGAATCTGAACTAGTGCTGACAGACCAAGAAAGGGTCTTGAGAATGTGGGGGACAGCTTGATGAAAATGTCAAATGTTAGGAGGAAATGCCATAATTAGGAAAGGAATTGAAAATCAAATTTCCAAGATCATATTCCTCTTACACAAATCTTTAATATGACCATACTTAAAGTATTGTGTACAGTGCTGGCCACCACACCTGAAAAATGACATTGTTGAAAAAAGTGCAAAGGGCAACTAAAACAATCAAGGGATTGGAGCAGCTCCCCTATCAGACTTTATGCATGGTGTGAAAAAGTGGAAAGTGGGACATTTTCCTCCTCTCTGAAAAAAAAAGGGTTAATCCCCATGAAAACACCCATCACTCCTTTGTTCTGGGAAAAAAAAAAAAAAAGATTCAACAGCAGAAGTGTAGTGAGCTTGAAATACCTTTTGGGAATGGAAGGGAAGTTCCCCACAATTCAGCTTTGTCTTTCAAGGGTTGGGCCTTTTAATACCTCATGGATAATTAACTGGGACTTCTAAATGCTTAACAAAAACAATGTGGATATAAAGTTCCCTTTCCAATTGAGGATACAAGAAACACAATTATTATAGTGATCTCTGCAACTGTGCAAATGTTAGATTTTCATGCCCTTGGTCCAGAGGAAGAAATGACACACAAGAGACCACTGAGTGAACATTTCTCTCAACTCAAAAGGATGCGTAGATGCAGCCCGAGTTTCTTAAGCATCACTTTTAAATATGAAAAAAAGAGAGAGAGAAAAGTTGGAGGATTGAATTTAGGTCTCTCCTCATTGCTCACCTTCTCTGTCTAAGATAGAGGCAAGAAAAACCAGAGAGAGCAGGTATGCTGGGGGTGTGCAATCAAAAGAATTTTGTTGTTAGTCGCAAAGTTGTGTCCGACCCATCGCGACCCCATGGACAACATTCCTCCAGGCCCTCCTGTCCTCCACCATTCCCCGGAGTCCACTCAAGCTCACACCAACCGCCTGTGTGACTCCATCCAGCCACCTCATCCTCTGCCGTCCCCTTCTTCTTTTGCCATCTGTTGTTCCCAGCATTAGGCTCTTCTCCAGGGAGTCCTTCCTTCTCATTAGGTGGCCAAAGTATTTGAGTTTCATTTTCACTATCTGGCCTTCTAAAGAGCAGTCAGGGTTGATCTCCTCCAGGACTGACCAATTTGATCGCCTTGCAGTCCAAGGGACTCGCAGGAGTCTCCTCCAGCACCACAACTCAAAGGCCTCAATCCTTTTGCGCTCGGCCTTCCTTATGGTCCAGCTTTCACAGCCATACATTGCAACTGGGAAAACCATAGCCTTGACTATACACACTTTTGTTGGCAGGGTGATATCTCTGCTTTTTAGTATGCTGTCTAGATTTGCCATAGCTTTCCTCCCCAGGAGCAAGCATCTTTTAATTTCTTGGCTGCAGTCCCCATCTGCGGTGATCTTGGAGCCCAGGAAAATAAAATCTGTCACTACCTCCATTTCTTCACCATCTATTTGCCAGGAAGTGAGAGGACCGGATGCCATGATCTTAGTTTTCTTAAAAATATTCAAAAGAATATTTACAGTTTATTCAGACCTACAGGAAATACATGTGGCATTGAAGGGACTGCAGAGATGGATTCTATACAAGTTGTTTTCATCCCCTAACAGTTACATGCACAGTCTGTGGGGGATGGGGGGGTCATGCACACAGTATGCTAGAGGCACACGAGAGTAAAGCAACTGGGATTAAGAGATCCCAACACATCCCATAGTTTATTAAATAGTTCAGTAAACCATTTGATTCAGAATATTTTTTTTCTTGTTTTCCTCCTCTAAAAACTAGGTGCGTCTTATGGTCAGGTGCGTCTTATAGAGCAAAAAATACGGTACCTTCTTTTATGTCATTCATCCTCAGGCTGTTGTGTCTTTCAGCAACACCTGGCCTTCAGCATAATTAGGACTGTACAAAGGCTGTATTGGGGAAAGCAGGTGCAGAGAAGGCTCCAGAACAGGATTTGTCACCCTCGGAGATAATAAGACCATTTTCCGCTCTTGACCTTCACTGGGCTCTGTAATTCTCGCCTGCAGGGACAACGTTGCCCCAATTGGCATACCCTAATTCAAAGACACAAACCGCTCTCAAAGCACACGCTCCCTCCCAGCACATAAAGACCTCCATCAGCTCCGTCATAGGTCACAGCTCTGTGGCTGCCAGGAAACCAGAAATGGTGACGTTTTGATCCATCAGAGCCTTTAATAGGGCTTTGAAGCTTATTGATGGTGCTGCAGCCAGAAGCCACCAAATGTCATCAAGGCGAGAGCCGTAGAATGACGTCTTCTAGGCCACTTTTGCCTGGCCCTCGCTCTGTGGTGCAGTCGAGGCAGGGATGTGAATGACAATATCTAATTGCAGCTTGCTGCACCTCGGCTTCTGCAGTTCCTGGGCAACAAACGCAACACACACGCACCACCCTTTCTGTCTGAACAGGCTTGGCAATCTGGATTCCCAGCTCCCATCAGCCCCTTCTGTATCGTTCTCTTGCATCCTATTGTTCCCAGACCTTATTGCCTGGGAAAGCTGAGGCCCCTCTGCAATTAGAGAGCTTGTTGTCTGCTTAAATGCCAAGGAATGAATGAGGCAAAATAATATTTCTCTGAAGTAGCCTCCCCCTGCCCCTCCCGATTCTCCTAATTTTTATCACAGCCTGGGGTTTGGAGGAGACAGGATTGTTACAAAGCTGCGAGGCTTTTTAGAGCAGAATTGAGGATGATAATTAATCGGTTTGGTTCCAAAACAATTATGCTCATTATGCTGCATTTAATTTAATCATGTTGTGAAATGCAGGTCTTGTGATAAATTCAAAGATGCAGGTCTGAAGGGGCGAGGCACCCCTGCCCTCGCTCAGGACCTCCACGCACAGCCCTCTTTCCTTCCTGAGCTCTGTGCTCACCCTCCCGCCGCCTGCTTGCCGCAATGGGAGCAGGGAGAAGGGCAGCAGCGAGATCGATGGGCCAGGGTACAGTCTGTTGCTCCCTGGGCTCAAGGTTTGTTGGGCACATGGATGCACAGGCCATGTCTTCCATGCCCAGGAGAAATGCAGCTGGTCCCAGGCTGGGAACTCTGCAGCTTCAGGGAGTCTTTCCGGGCTGCACTCTTGATGTGCCAGCACAGAGGTTGGGAGATCACTGGGAGAGGCTGCGGGTACGAACCCCATGCTGTGCGTGGGCTGCATGGTCACAGCAGCTGGAGGAGGAGTGATATCGGTCAGTGGGGTGGTTTGCCCCAGGCAGCTCCTTTTTCAACATTACAGCCCTAGACATTCGTAGAATAGCAGAGTTGGAAGGGGCCATGGAAGCAATCAAGTCCAACCCCTGTTGTAGGGCACCAAGTCACACCATCCCACTCAGGTGGCTGCCCAGTTTCTTTCTGAATGTCTCCGGTGTATTTCTCTATTTCTTTGCCCCTTCACACCTGCCACCCCACAATGTTCTTTAAAGGGGGTGGGTGCATGAGAAATGGCATCTGTAAGCCATCCAAAGAGTCTATGGCTAGTGGGGCAGCCTGTAAATGGAATAAATTGATAAACCTGTAGCAGCCACCTATGGAGTGCCTAAAGAACCACCTCTCCCTTTAGTTCTCCTTTCCTTTTTGAGGGACTCACATACTGCAGGCCACGGGGACTGGGGGTGAAATGGACCCTGGGCCTCCCACAGCTTAGGGTTTCAGAATCATTTTCTCAGCTCATGTCCCCTGAACCAGTGTGGAAGAAGATGGGAAACATTTTGCATTTGATTTCTATTTTCATGTGGTTCCCCAAACCGTTCACACTCTCAGCAGTGCTGGCAAACTGCCATCCATGTAAGGGAAGCACAGGGGACTGAGTTTGATTGCAATAGCTTGGGGCAGGGAGAGGTGCACTGCAGGTCCAAGGAGGAGGCAGAAGAGGAGCAGTTGCCCTGAACAGGCCTGTCGTCACCAGAGGTAGCTTTGGGCTCAGGTGGCAACCATGCAGGGATGCTGGAGAATTCTGCTCAGTCGGCATCTCTGTGCGAGCAGGCCTCACCCGCATTTCCCAGACACACACGTGGACTGGAAAGCAGCACACCCCTCTGCATTTTGCAACCTGTTCTTGGCTCAGAAATGCCAATGTTAGAGGGAAAGGCATAAAGATTGCCCATTTAGGGAACAGGTGCAAAACATATGTTCTTAAGGGAAAATGTGCACAATCCAAATGCAACTTTTTGTGTGCTTTAAAAGAATTAACAAAAAGCAGGACAGAATAGATAACTGACCACCAGACAGTGCCCAGAAATGTCAGAGAACTTCATCTCTGTGTCCCATGCAAGCAGCCGTGCCCATGATCAGCATTTCAGTTTATCTATCCAGGCCTTGCTGTATATTTTGCAGGGCTGAACCAAAAGTCTTCCACCACCCCCACCGTTTGCCTAGGACATTCGGGGAAACAAAGGACCCCTAAAAGCACTTCTGACATTCCTACTAGGACCACATAACAAGCAACCATGGGGAGAAATGGGTGGGTTGGGCAAGAACCTCCACATGCACATGGCGAAAAAGACCCACATTGATTTCTCTCAGGAAGCTCCTTTCAGGGAACCTTCAGCTCCTTTGTTGAATCCCAGATGCATCAGGGCTGCCCCGGAGTCCAGGCGACGCTGCAAGCAGACAAACGGCCTTGGGGCCAGATGGAGCACGTGGTGCATGGACGTGGCGAGGTCCCCCCTTCTCTGCCAGGGTTTAGCAGGTGAAGGACCCCTGCGATTGGGAAGGAAGTGTTGAGCTTCTCCAAGCAGGTAGCATCCCTGTTTGCTTATGTTCAGTCCTCCTGTGCCGCACGGAAGGCTCCTTCCTGCCTGACGGACCTTTTCCCAATTTTTGAAAAAAATGGAAAAAGATCCGGAGCATTAACTACATATAGGAGCCTCAGCTCACAAACTTAATCCGTTCCAGGACTCTGGTCGTGACCCAAATTGGTCATGAGCCAAGTCAAATTTCCTCATAAGGTTCAATGTAAATAAGGTTAATCCATTCTGTAACCATTTTTTAATCACAAAAATTTGGAACAAAGTGACAAAGAACAACAAAGTAACAAAGTACAGTACAGTAGAGAAGACTCACCTAGGTGGGGGGGAGGTTACTGTTTGGAGGGAGAGTCCAAACAATCGTGTGATAGCGATCGTCCTGTGGGGTGGGGGGAAGTGGCTGCAATCACGATCATGTTCGTGCAGGGAAGACGGGCGTGATCGTGGCCATCCCCCCTCCCCCCCAGCATGACTGCAATCGTGCAGGGAAGACAGGGGCGATCGCGATGGTCACCTGATGTGAAGTTCATGACCTGAGGCAAAATTTTGCCAACATTTCTGTTCGCGACCCGATTTGGTCATGAACTGAGGCTGAGGTACCACTGTATATCCATGTAGCCCTGTGAGAAGGATGGCTTAGCCTGGAGTACTCCACTGAGCAGGGGTTGGACTTGATGGCCTACTGTTCCATGGTTCAGCAAAGACACTCCTTGCAGCCATATATGTATCTATTTGTAAATTATGCCAAAAGGCTACCCATTCAAAAATTAAAAGTTTCATTAAATGTTGCACCCATCGTGCTATTGTAGAGGGGCATTTCTCCCTCCAGGGTTGAAATATTTGTCTTTAATCTGTTAAAAGACACAGAATATCTGTTTACATTGACCTTGTGTAAAATTCCAAGAGATGGATAGGAAATTCAAAATAACATGCGTATCCTTAAGTATTAAAGGGCATTTCGTCACAAGATTTATCCAGCTTATTACTTCTGCCCAACTCGAAGCTACTCTTGGGCATTGCCAAAACATATGAGGCAGAGATGCACAGACAGTGATACATTGCCAACCACTGGCTGGCCCAATTAAGCTCTTATTAAAGAGATATGGTGGTGTCCAATGTACTCAAAACGCCAATTTCTGCTGAATGAAGCATGGCCCGAGACCCAGAATCCCTCATGAAATATAGAAGAACGAGGCACTCCATTGATTGGGCAAGTGAGGCTGCCCAGGTCATTATTCCATCCTTGGAAAGACCCTTTTTTGCTGATAATTGAGATTTATAGACCTGCATTGGTTGGATTTACGTGGTTGTTCTGACAGCCCAGGCAACTCCAAAGCCATCAAAGCAGCAGGACCAAAGCTGGATTCAGACAAATGCTCTGGCTGCATCTATCGCCGTGCGGTCATAGATGGTAATTTATATTTAGCGCACAAAACAGAAAATTGTCATCAGAACTGACAAGCAGGCCCAAAGTGAAAAACAGGCTGTCTGTCCAAGTCTGCCAAACAAAGTTTTCCTTAGAAAGTCAGTTTTGCATATGAAAATGCAAGACGAGTGCCCCACATGGACCACCTGGGGTGAAGGTCTGGAAATGAGCTGATTGGGGAGAGGAATCTCACCTAAGTGGAAGAGACCAAACTCAAGGGCCAGTTGGCAGGTAGGCCTGCCAGTGTGAAGGAAAGGTCAAGGTTCCCCCCCCCCCTCGCCCGCCACGCTTGGCCAGAAAGCGCCGCCTCCCCAGGAGGCTGGCGAAGGGCTGGCACTGCATGTGAACACCCCACCAATGCTCCGGCTGTCACCTGCCCAACTGACTGTGGCCCAGGCTGTGTGGGCCAACTTGGATGTGCAGTCCGCGTTTTCTTTTCTGGCCTCCGTCCAGCGAGGCTCCCTTTGCTCTCTGTCTGCACGTTCTCCGCGGCGTGTGGGTGGGTGCATCACTTGTGACCACTGCAACCAAAGCAGAGATGGGCTGGGGGACGGAAGCATGACCCCTCCAGGTGCCTCTGTGCTCTCGGCTGCATCACGGAGCTCTGCATGTTGAGCATGAAGATGTAAATGCAGGCTACTCAGGAAGCCAGCCTCACCAGGAGTGCTCCTGTAGGGAAGAAGCCAGCCACAGCCCCAAAAGACCTGTGGCAGGTGGATGCATGCAGATTGGGGTGCATGCCATGCGCACGCGCACCTGCCCCCACCGCCTGTTCAGCTGGATTTCAGGTAGCAGCAGTGCCCAAGGCTGCTTGCTTGGCTCAGGCAGTCTCTCTCTTGGGTTCACCCCCAGCCCTGGACTTGCCCTTCCGAATTTACGCACATGACTTTCTAAGGAGCACCCCCACCAAGGCGCATGCAAAATGCCCACAGCAGCAGGAGGGGTGGTGGGTCCCTTGGTAGCCTTTCTCCAAATCAGTTTGAAAGGTGCCGGGCACGTCTGCACTGGTAATTGTGTTTAATGAATAACTTAATTAATTTTGTAACATAACTTATCTGGTAGCTTTAACATTCTAATGTTTCACAGTTTTTAATGTTGCTATTTTTATTGTGTCCAGGATTACTTTTTCCAATTACTGTGCATGCCCTTGGTGGCACTTTAGCTGACATGAGACTACATCTGTTGACAAATGAGCACACATGTTTCTCCCAAGGGCCAGCCACCCCATGATATGTGCTGCTTTCGTGCAAACAACGCCCCCCAAAGCACAGAGAAATGGTTTGCTTGTTTGTTTGCCTGGAAACCTCAGCTGGTGGCCACGGCTGCTTTGCACCAGGCCCGGCATCTCTCCCTCTGCCTGAAACTTGGTAGGACTTGTCTGGTCAGAGCAACAGCGCCTGCGAGCTTCATCCAATTCTGCAGAGAAAGGCTTTTTGTAAGAAGCTGGCTTGTGCAACTCACCCCAGTAAGTCTTTGTCCGAAGTGCAGCTGGTGCCACTGCCTGAACATTCACCCAGCTCAGTCGGAAGAGCGAGAGCGGTTCAGCCACACGTTGCTCTGCCAGTGGGAATCAGCCGGGAGCCCAAGACTCTGGGCTTCCCCGGCAAGGGTCCCTCTCAGGGGTCCACCAAGCCAGAAGGGGCTGCCTCGGAGATTGCCCGGAGGGGCCTGCACCAGGCCCGGTGGTGACACACGCTCCGGCCGCACCTCCCCTCCCCAGTTCGACCCATCCCATGGCCCTGACAGCCTCCTCCCTTCTTCCTTCGCATGCAGGTTCAGCCCATACGAGTGGTACGACGCCCACCCCTGCAACCCAGGCTCAGACATTGTGGAGAATAACTTCACCCTCCTCAACAGCTTCTGGTTTGGAATGGGAGCCCTCATGCAGCAAGGTACGCCTCCCCCTGCACCCCCAGGCGAGCCGCTCTGCCAACGCTGCCAGCGCAGCGCTGCGCTCTGAGCTGGCGCTCGTGTTTGCCTCATTGACAGGTGCACGATCAACGCAGTTGCACTTGTCAAAAAAAGTGAGTCCCCGGAGCAAGAAAAATAATGTTGTGCCTCCTCTTGGCACGGCACGGCGGCAGTGCCGAGTCTCTGTCATCCCACCATGACAAGCAAAGACATTGGTTTTGAAATGGTGGAGTTTGTCTCGTAACAATTACAGGAGCGCTTGTCAAGGCGCGCTGTTGTCTCTCCACCGCCGCAGCAGCTCCCCGCCCCCCCAGCAGCCTCACGAGCCTCTGGCTGCAGGCGCCCACCTCTTCCGGGGGCTGCAGCGTTCCCTCCCGGGGAGCCCTGCTTCCTGAGCAGCTCGAGGGCCAGGCTGTGGGGCAGGGGGCCATTTTGCTGGGCCACTGGAGTCAAGGAGTGGTCCAGCAGCTGGGCCTCTTGGGAGGGGAGGGAAGGGAAGGGAAGGGAAGGGAAGGGAAGGGAAGGGAAGGGAAGTTCAGCTCAGATGTTCAGCAGCCACACGTTTTCTGCCTCTTCAGAGGCAAACTGCAGAGGCTCCCACCTGACTCCAAGTCATGTTCCAGTTCCTGAAAGGATGCAGGGCTTCTGAGCTTGCACACTGGCCTTGGCTCACAGCGTGTTTTCAGTGCCAGCTCCGGGATGGCCCCCTGCCGCCCCCTACCCCTGATTATCTTAGCTGCCTCTCTGTGTTGGCTTCTTTCTTAACACTGACGGATGTATTGGTTGCCCACATTTCTCAACCGTCTGGTAGCCAAAGCTGCCCCGGCAGCTCACAAAACTTAAAAGTTCTAAGATACAACATTGCAAATCCTACAAGCACATGAGGGAGCCTCTCAGCCCCTGGAGACTGTGCCCGGCTGGACACCCCGCTTTGCCTTCCCCAGGAGGGAGGATATGGGGCGAGCGGAAGCCCCCTGTCCAGGGCCGGGCGGAGGAGGGCTTTGGCCCTGGCTACCTCTCGGGGCTCTCTGAAGCAGCCAGTGGTGGGCAGCTGGCTTCCAGCATCGCCCCCAAGGCGCCTGCCTGGCAAGTGGTGTGGTGTCCCAGCGCAGCACCCCCGCATTTCCTGCTACATCCGTTGCTTGGCCCAAGGACTGGCGGATGAGCCGGCACAGTGCTGGGTCCCAAGGAGCCACTCCAGCCTGCTCTTCTCCGCATTCAGATCAGAAATGTCTAGTGAGTCCAGCCCTCCACTCCATCCCCCGTTCTCTGGCTTCAAGAGGCACCAGGAGGGGCCGGGACAAAAATAGCAGCCCATCCTGTCCTTCATCCCCCGCTCAAAGTCATTACAGGCCTGTAACACCTTTTTAAAATGGTGTTTTCCTGCTTCCAGCTGCTATTTCAAGCTTTGATCATTTCTCTTCCACACCATTGGATACCTTAAAAATGCTTGTATATTTGAAGAATTTCCCCAGAGTGAGCCCTTTTGAAAAACAACCCGTATAAAAGGAATGCCTTTTCATTTCAAATGGTAGAACAAAACACTCATAAAAGTTCACAAATGCCATGCTATTTAAATCACATAAAAGCTGCTTCGTTAATTACTTTGGCTTGAAAGTTCCTCATAAATTGTTGGTTGTACCCAAGGTCACTGGTAACGGGGTGGGAATTTATGCAAACATTATAGAGTAAGGGGGGATGGATATTTTATTTGTGTACCACTGTCTGGTTAATTTACTTGTTTAAAATGATGGAATTTGTGTGATGGTTATAGGCCAGAGACGAATAATCTTTGGTTTAGAGCCGAGTTTATGTGTCTGCCTCTTCCTCCCCTCCCTCACCTCCCATCTTCCCAGGCTCTGAGCTGATGCCCAAAGCCCTGTCCACCCGCATCATTGGGGGCATCTGGTGGTTCTTCACGCTCATCATCATCTCTTCCTACACGGCAAACCTGGCCGCCTTCCTGACCGTGGAGAGAATGGAGTCCCCCATTGACTCCGCCGATGATCTGGCCAAGCAGACCAAGATCGAGTACGGCGCAGTCAAGGATGGGGCCACCATGACCTTCTTCAAGGTGAGAGCTGAGCGCCTCCAGCCCTGGCCCCTGGGCACATGTGGACATGCTGCTGGAGGCCCCGTGGTGTTGCTCACAGCAGGGCCAGAGTGGCCCCTGAGCCCCCTGATGGGCAGCCCCCTGAGGGCAAAGGCAGCTCCTGCCCTCCTCCTGGAAAACATCTGAGGAAAGGCACCCGGGGGGGGGCCTGGGAAGCTGTCCATTCAAGTGTCATGCCCTGGGGGAGCGGCTGTGGCTCCACGGGCAGGGGAGAGGCGGTGGCCCTGTGAGCGGAACTGGGCACCACTCTTGGCGGCCCCTCAGGGGCAGCTGGCCAGCATTCTGCAGAAGAGCACCTTCCTCTGCAGGGAAGGGAGTTCTGGGAAGCCAGCGGGAGGCACAGGCCTTGCTGCCCCCTGAGACGGCTGCCCACGCATTCCCAGAGGAACCAGGAGGCCGAGGGTGTGGGAAGGGAGGCCAGAGGCCACGGCAAGCCGCTGGGGGGACAAGGAGCCCAGCTCGAGGGCGGCATCAGTCCCAGCAGCCGGCCCTGCGCCAGTGGGACTGCCCCTCCAGCAAGCTCAGCCAGAGGCTACAGAGCCCTCCTTGGGGCCCACCCCACTGGGGGAGGGAATCCCATGTGGCGCCATGATGCTTTTATACACAGTCAGGGTGTAGGGGCAGCAGGGGGAGGGGCTGGGGAGGAGGGACTCTCCCCTGGCCAGAACTGGACACTGTCACACATTCCCACCCGAGTTCCCCTCTGCAAGGGGGAGCTGCTGTATTGGCCTCTGCTTGGGGCAAGCCACCCACAGGAGCACGGGGGGCCACCAGAGAGAGCTACCGATCCGGCACGCTGTTCTCATAGCGCACTGCCATGTGCAAGGCCTAACAAGCTGGCACGAACAACAACTGCCAGGGGATGCTGAGGAATCAGCAACGTCTCCAGGGAGGAGAGCTGGGCCGATGCCAGCGGTGGCGTCTAGCTTGTGCTCAGGCACGGCCACTCCCGTGCGTAGGTGGCTGGCAGGTCTGCTCAAGCCACTCAGCGCATCCTATTGCCATGACCGTGGGAAGTGTCTCTCCGGCCGGGGTGCGCATGGCAGGCACCCCCTCTGCCTGCAGGCATTTCTGCTGTGTGGCACCGGGGAGAGGAGCAGCCTTGCTACAATAGGCCACCCCACCCGGAGGGCTTTCTGCGGCCTTGGGGAGGGATAGCGTCCCAAGCATACTCAGTGCTCAGGCCAGGCGCCTGGCCCTTTGGAGGGACTGTCGGCATCCCTGCTGCCCATGCTGTGCCTCCTCTGGCTCCTTGCACATGCCACGTACGGCAACGCTGCTCCTGCTGGCCTGAACAAGCTTAGCTGCGGTGGGGTGGCTTTTACAGAGAGTTCTGGACGGGAAAATATTCGGGATGCCAAGGAGGTTCATTTGCACAGGTCCATTTACATGGGGACCTTTCCAGTTCACTTTTGATACTGCCGCTCACAGATGCCTGACTGCAGCGCTTCTCCCTCACCCCGTGCCTGCCAGCAGCCCGTCCGATGGGCAGGCCTGGTGCAGAGGCAAGAGCACTCCCGCTCGGCATGCCCCAGCTGCAGGGGCAGGCTGGATCCAGCCCCTGGCACGCCGGGATCCTGCTTGCCCACCCTGCCTCCCCTCTCGGGATGTGCACATCCTCTTGGCTATTCACACGTGCTCAGGTTGCCTGGTCCAATGGGAAGAAAGGGTCCTGGTGGGCGGGGGGCGGTCTGGCTAGAAGGCCAAGGCATCCACAAGGGGAGTGGCGACTGTCCCAGGGGAGCGCTGTGCCTCAGCCGCAGGACCGGAGGGCAGTCTGCTCCCTCCCCAAGCAGGGGCAGCACACTCCTGCACTGCAGTCCTGCCTCGGAGGCCAGGGAGAGGGGAAGGCACGCCCTCTGTCCCCAGGAGGAGTCGTGTGGCCACGGGTGGCCTGGCCCAGCCTCTGACACCCAGGGACACGCAGCATTCACTCTGCCACCTCTTCAGGGGTGGGAGCCTTTCACGCAGGTGCCCCCCCGCCCCCAGATTGCTAGGCCCTTCCCAGTGTTGCGGCTGGCGGAAGGCTCAAGGGCAGAGGGGGTGAAGAGGGTGGTGGAAAGGGCAGAGCGGCCCAGAAAACGCTGCTGGGGCGAAGCGCGATGGCTCGAGGACCAGTGGGGCTGGAGCACAGGCCCCGTGCCACCAGGCCCATACCACTTGCGCCACATGGCCATGCGCTTCTGGGCACTGTGCAGTGTGCTGGCTGTGACCTCTGGAGCCAGACTGGGGGCTGCCACCTCTGCCTTGAGGCTGTCATGGGGGAAGCTGCTCACTGGCCTGCTTCTGGGTGTTAGATTGGTGGATCCAAGGGACCCACTAGCCGCCACTGTCGGGGCCACTCCTATCCACCCCTTCAGTCCTGCCATTGATATACTCCGTGTTCTTAAGCTTACCATTGTCTTTTAACTGAGCAGTTTTATTGACCAAGCTGCTTTTTCATTGCTGAGTCTTCGGAAATAGTTTTTGTATTCCAGGCACATTGCATTGTTTTTCTGGGATTTTCAGTGTTTAAAATTTTTTTTATATCATGTTATATTATTATCTTAATATTTCATAGATACTGTTGCTCCCCCTCTTCGGAGACTTCCTCCAGAAAGGTGGCTTGCAGATATGTAAAATAGGGAATACAAAGGAGGAGGAGGAGGGGCAGCCAGTTCAAAGGGAAGAGGAACCTACTGGTTACAGTTGCATCAGGGAGGCTCTTGCTGGCCACGCCAAGGCACAGGACCCTAGAGCGCCATTCCTGGGTGTCATGGTGGAGCCAGCCTCCGCTTGGCCAGGGCCGTACCTGGTCAGCTGCCCCACAGGCATGCAGGTGGGCTGGTCTTCCTTGCCCGGCCCCGTGCATTCTGTGCAGAGGCAAAGAGAAGGGCTGCAAGGCACCACGAGTGACCTCCTGGCCGCATTTCAGTCGATGCCGCTGGGCCTGCGGCAGAGCCCTGCTTTGCATGCAAAGGGCCCAGGTGTGAGCCGCTTCCTCTCCAGGGTGGGCTGGGCCCTCCCTGCCAGCTAAGGACGGAGGCAACCTCAGGAGCACTCGCTCCTTGGCCCAAGGTGGCGGTGCCTCCACAGAGAGGCTCATGCACCGGAGGGTTTCCTGGCAGCCCACACAGAAGCTGCGCTTGCCCCAGAGGAAAATGGTGCCAAAATCTGCCAATGGGCTGCCTATCAGTTATTGGCATTGTGAAAATCATCCAATTTGAACTGCAGTTCACTTGCTAGTATGTTGTAACATCCTCTCACGATATAACAAAGGCTGCTTGCTGCATCTCAATAAATCTTCTGTTTGGATTTTTTAAAGCACTGCTTGGCACTTAAATCAATACATGACAGATACCTGATTAACTTCAAAAGCTGATGTTGTTAATTGCATGCTGTATTGACTGTTAGCTTTTAATGGTGAGCAATTACAGTGGGCATTTGACAACTAATGTGGTTATTAAAAAAGAATACAACCTCTCAAGATGATGTGGGGAAAGTGGGAGTTAATTTGCATGTAATCAAAGGCTGGCCCTAATTGGAGATGTTTTAGTCAGAGTGGCTTGACTTCCATGGCAAAGCATTTTATATGATGCACACCTGAGATCTGTGGCCCTCATGCCAGCATTCCTCAGCATGGAATGGAAGAAGTGGACACCCCCAGGCGTCCTCCTGGACAAAGACACATGCCTGAGATGTGCACATGCGTTGAGCCAATGGGGATTTTGGGAACCTGTGGCCCAAAGTGTGGTGTGCAGGCAGGCAACTTGCACCATTTGTGCTCACTGGAAAGGGGGTTGCCTGCTTTCAAGAACTAGAATTAGCCTGAAATCCAGAAGCACCAGCTGCATTTTTATAGCGTTGGCGCTCAAAAATACAAGCACAAACATGCATCACAGGGAAGGGGGAATGGCTTGATTCGTAGCCTGTGCCTTAGCACATGGAGGAGCGTACCAGCTCCACCCAACTGGAAAAGGGGTCATTGCAAGAAGAGGTGGGAAAGTTGAGATTCACAAACATACAGGGAGAGGGTGGCCCTATGGAAATGGGTGGAGCCAGGCATTGTGAGGAGAGGGGCAGCTGTCAGAAGGCCTTGGCTGTTTCCTCCTCCACACCAGCTAGGACCTCTCCATCATAGCGCAGGGCACTCACCTCTCCTCTGGTCCAGCCAGTTCATCTACTTCCTGACAGTGAGGACTCCCAGGGTATGGAATGGGCTTCCACAGCGGGTGCTTGAGACCCCATCAGTGTGGGTGTTCAAGGATAGGCTGGACATGCACGTGGTGGGCATGTCATGGGTGAAGCTGGGGGTCAGACTAGATGGCCCAGGAGACCCCGACTAACTCGCTCTGTGTTTCTATCTCCCAAGGAAGCCATGAGAGAAAAGGGTTAGGAGAACATGCGCCAACCAGCACAAATGCGAGCATCCTGTTCCCCTCCCCAGTGTGCAAAAAAGGAACCCAGTCGCGCAGCACAGGGCAAGACCATTCATTGGACAGGTTGAGGCGCTGTTCATCCTGCTTTCCGAGTCAGCATGAAAGCCAGAAACAGTTTTTTGGATTTTTAAATAATATTTTTTATTTCTTGTAAATAATAAGAAACAGAATGAAGAACAGAAACATTAAAAGAAAAGTTACCAAAGGACCACACGCCAGAAGTTCCACAAGGAACAGGCGGCAGACATTGACTCACTTAACCCTAAAACTACAATTTTACATGATAACAGTTACAGATAGTACTCAATTAGATTATTAAGTAGGCAAATAATAATAATTTCACAGAGAAAATTACTTTAACATAGATGAATTACCTGGAATTCACCCCAGAACATATCCGGAAACTAGATAAAATAAAAAAATAGTTCCCCCCTTTTCTTTCTCCCCTCCTCTCCCTCTCCACTTCTCACCCACTTCTCCTCTTCCTCCCCTCCTTATTTCAGAAAATGAAACATAGAAACATAGAAACAGAGCGAGTCAGAAGGGGTCTCCCAGGTCATCTAGTCTGACCCCCAGCTCCAGCAGGCTCCGCTCACGACATGCCCACCATGTGGACGTCCAGCCTATCCTTGAACTCTCACACCAATGGGGCCTCAACGACCTCCCGTGGAAGCCCATTCCATGCCCTCGGGGTCCTAACTGTCAGGAAGTGCTTCCTGGCATCCAAATTGAACCTTGGCTCCCTGAGCTTTGCTCCATTGAGCGCGTCCTGCCTTCCTCTGCAGGGGAGAACAGGCCTCTCCCCATCTCCATGTGACAGCCCCTCACATACCTGTATGTTGCCAACATATCCCCTCTGAGTCTCCTCTTCTCCAAGCTGAAGAGACCCAGTTCCCTCAGTCTTGCCTCATACGGCATCCCCTGCAAACCAGCCACGATCCTTGTGGCCCTACGCTGCACTAACTCCAACCTGGCTATATCCTTTCTGTAATGAGGGGCCCAAAACTGAACACAATACTCCAGTTGCGGGCGCACCAGAGTCAGGTAGAGTGGTAGTAATACCTCTCTTGATCTAGAAGCCACACTTCTGGCTATGCAACCAAGGGTGGCATTCGCCCTCTTGACCACCACATCACACTGCTGACTCATGTTTAGCCTGCGGTCAACCAGCACCCCGAGGTCCCTTTCACAAGTGCTGCTCTCCAGCCTCTTGTCACCTAACCTGTACTTATGACAGCTATTCTTATGCCCCAAGTGCAAGACCTTGCACTTATCTACATTGAGCGCCATCCTGTTGTCTCCTGCCCACTTCCACAGTCTGTCCAGATCCTTTTGGATCTGGAGCACCTGCTCCTCAGTTGTGGCCAATGACCCCATTTTAGTATCATCTGAAAATTTGATCAGCAGACTGGTCAGCCCCTCTTCCAGGGCATTGATGAAAAGATAGAACAGGATCAGTCCCAGGACAGAGCCCTGGGGGACCCCACTTGTCACTGGCTGCCATCCCAATGATTCCCTACTAATGGTTAACCTCTGCTTTCGGTCAGTCAACCATGCCCTAATCCATCAGACAGTGCATTGGTCTATCCCCAAATTCCTCAGTTTTTCAACCCGGATATCATGGGGCACTTTGTCAAAGGCCTTGCTGAAATCCAGGTATACCACATCCACTGCATCCCCTCCATCTAGCCATCTTGAAACCTTGTCATAGAATTCCACAAGGTTTGTCTGGCAGGACCTGTTTTTGCGGAAGCTGTGTTGTGTGGCTGTCAGCCTCCCTTCCCTATCTAGCATCACTAGATCTCTCTCTATTATGAGCCTTTCCATTGTTTTTCCTACAATGGACGTAAGGCTAACCGGTCTATAGTTCCTCATGTCCCTTCTACTACCCTTTTTGAACATTGGGACCACCGATGCCACCCTCCAGTCCTCTGGAACTTCACCCGTTCTCCACGAGGCCTCAAAAATGGAGGCCAGCGGGCGTGAGAGAACCCCTGCCAACTCTCTAAGTGCTCTTGGGTGTAACCTGTCAGGGCCTGGCGCCTTTGTAATGTTCAATGCCCTGAGGAGCCCCTCGACTTCAAGGGGGGTGACTCTAATCTCTGCCCCTAAGTCCCCAGCCTCATCCAATCTCCTGTACGGATATCCCCCATCCTGCTTTGGGGAGAACACAGAGGCAAAATAGTTATTTAGCTTTGGTGCCTGTTCCCTCATATCAGTCACAGGATCTCCTTCCTCCTTATTTAGTGGTCCCACCACTTGTCTCCTCTTCCTCTTCCTATTTACATGCTGAAAGAAGCCCTTTTTGTTGCTCTTGATATTCTTGACAAGTCTCAGCTCGTAATCAGCCTTCACCTTGCGAAGAATCCTTCTGCAACGGGCCTCCTCCTCCTGGTATACCTTTTTGTCTATTTGCCCCAGTACCCATTTCCTACAGAGGTTCCTCTTTCATCTAATCCCTCTAACCACCTCCTTTCACATCCATGGTGGCGCTCTCCTCTGCCTCCCCACCTTACTAACTAGAGGTATCATCAAGGCTTGCGCCTCCAAAACCTCCCTTTTGAGTGCCATCCACCCCTCCTCAACTGGCTTGCCTTCCAGTAACCCATCCCAGGAGACTTTCCCCAGTCTGGCCTTCAGTTGGCCAAAGTTGGCCCTCTTGAAGTCCCATCTTCTAGTGTTTGACCTGCTGCACATCCCCAGTCCCCTGATCTCAAAGCAAAGGATGGAGTGATCACTCGCATCCAGAGCTCCCCTAATCTGTACTTCATCTATCAGCTCCTCCCTATTGGTCAAGACCAAGTCCAGGATGTTTCCCCCTCTTGTCACCTCTGTGTGCAAAACCCTCCCTCTATAGCTTCTAGGAAGCGACATGACCTGGCTGTCACCGCCGAGTGAGTCTCCCAACCAATATCCGAGAGACTGAAATCTCCTATAATTACTGTGTCTCTCCCTCAAGATATCCTTAGAATCTGGCCTGTCAGGCCATCATCCAGGGTCTCAAGTTGACCTGGAGGGCGATAACATACCCCCACTGTCAGGTCTCTTTCTCTGTCAAAGCCCCTAAGTTTCACCCAGACTGGCTCTACCGAATCCCCATCTGTGCTGCACTCTATCTCACTGCATCCTATCCCTTCCCTGACGTATAAAGCCACGCCCCCACCTCTCTTTCCCTTCCTGTCCTTTCTGAAAAGGTGATACCCTTTTCTATGTTCACATTCCAGACTTGCCTTTCATCCCACCAAGTTTCCGTGATTCCCACCAGGTCACACCCTCCTATTCCCAGGAGAGCTTCAAGCTCTTCCTGCTTATTACCCATGCTCCTAGCATTGGTGTACACGCACCTCAACTCCTTCCCACCACTTCCTTTCCTTGGAGTCCCCAGCCTCCCCCTTCCTCCCATCCTCCCTGATGCTGGCTCTCTCTTTGTAGGAGTCCTTTCAGTCCTTCCAGGACCTCTAAAACCCTGCTCCCAGAGCCCTGATCCTCTCCCCACACTTGTCCAGTGCAGACATGTTTCTGGGGGGCCTGACCCCCCCCCCAGCTCAGTTTAAACTCTTCTAAATGAATCTCGCTGGAGCATCTCCAAAGAACATTTCCCCATCCTTGTGAAAAGGTCCTTTGAAGATACCCCAAAATTCTATTTTTTCTCTCAATTACAAATTAAGTAAAACTTAATAAGCTTTCCAATTGTAACTAAATTCATTAACTGGATGTCTTTTTCATGATTTATTAAGAGAAATATCAGCTTAATTGTCCTTACTCAAACTCTTCTTTTGTTTATGTCTCACTTATTAATTGGAATATGCATAATAAGCTTTCCATTCATTGTTAAAATCTTGGACTAGTCTGCTGTTTACATAGTCGGTCAAGTTTGCCAATGCTGCATATTTGGCTAGCTTGTTTCCCCCGGGAAGCAAGACATTTAGAAACATAGAAACATAGAAAAAGAGCGAGTCAGAAGGGGTCTCCTGGGCCATCTAGTCTGACCTCCGGCACCAGCCGGCTCCGCTCATGACATGCCCACCATGTGCATGTCCAGCCTGTCTTTGAACACCCTCACCAATGGGGCCTCAACGACCTCCCATGGAAGCCCATTCCACGCCCTCGGGGTCCTAACTGTCAGGAAGTGCTTCCTGGCATCCAAATTGAACCTTGGCTCCCTGAGCTTTGCTCCATTGGAGCGCGTCCTGCCTTCCTCTGCAGGGGAGAACAGGCCTCTCCCCATCTCCATGTGACAGCCCCTCACATACCTGTATGTTGCCAACATATCCCCTCTGAGTCTCCTCTTCTCCAAGCTGAAGAGACCCAGTTCCCTCAGTCTTGCCTCATACGGCATCCCCTGCAAACCAGCCACCATCCTTGTGGCCCTACGCTGCACTAACTCCAACCTGGCTATATCCTTTCTGTAATGAGGGGCCCAAAACTGAACACAATACTCCAGTTGCGGGCGCACCAGAGTCGTGTAGAGTGGTATTAATACCTCTCTCGATCTAGAAGCCACACTTCTGGCTATGCAACCAAGGGTGGCATTTGCCCTCTTGACCACCACATCACACTGCTGACTCATGTTTAGCCTGCGGTCAACCAGCACCCCGAGGTCCCTTTCACAAGTGCTGCTCTCCAGCCACTTGTCACCTAACCTGTACTTATGACAGCTATTCTTATGCCCCAAGTGCAAGACCTTGCATTTATCCACATTGAACACCATCCTGTTGTCTCCTGCCCACTTCCATAGTCTGTCCAGATCCTTTTGGATCTGGTGTATCTGCTCCTCAGTTGTGGCCACTGCTCCAGTTTTAGTGTCCTCTGCGAATTTGATCAGCAGACTGTTCACCCCTTCTTCCATGTCGTTAATGAAAAGATTAAACAGGATCGGCCCCAGGACAGAGCCCTGGGGGACCCCGCTTGTCACTGGCTGCCATCCCGACGATTCCCCGCTAATGGTTACCTTTGCTTTCGGTCAGTCAACCATGCCCTAATCCACCGGACAGTGCTTTGGTGTATCCCAAAACTCCTCAGTTTCTCCACCAGGATATCATGGGGCACTTTGTCAAAGGCCTTGCTGAAATCCAGGTATACCACATCCACTGCATCCCCTCCATCTAGCCATCTTGAAACCTTGTCATAGAATTCCACAAGGTTTGTCTGGCAGGACCTGTTTTTGCGGAAGCCGTGTTGTGTGGCTGTCAGTCTCCCTTCCCTATCTAGCATCACTAGATCTCTCTCTATTATGAGCCTTTCCATTGTTTTTCCTACAATGGACGTATGGCTAACCGGTCTATAATTCCCCATGTCCTTCCTACTACCCTTTTTGAAAATTGGGACCACCGATGCCACCCTCCAGTCCTCTGGAACTTCACCCGTTCTCCACGAGGCCTCAAAAATGGAGGCCAGGGGGCGTGAGAGAACCCCTGCCAACTCTCTAAGTGCTCTTGGGTGTAACCTGTCAGGGCCTGGCACCTTTTTAATGTCCAATGCCCTGAGGAGCCCCTCGACTTCAAGGAGGGGTGACTCTAATCTCTGCCCCTAAGTCCCCAGCCTCATCTAATCTCCTATACGGATATCCCCCGTCCTGCTTTGGGGAGAACACAGAGGCAAAATAGTCATTTAGCATCTGTGCCTGTTCCCTCATGTCAGTCACTGGATCTCCTTCCTCCTTATTTAGTGGTCCCACCACTTGTCTCCCCTTCTTTTTCCTATTTACATGCTGAAAGAAGCCCTTTTTGTTGCTCTTGAAATTCTTGGCAAGTCTCAGCTCATAATCAGCCTTAGCCTTGCGAAGAATCCTTCTGCAACGGGCCTCCTCCTCCCGGTATACCCTTTTGTCTATTTCCCCCAGTACCCATTTCCTATGGAGGTTCCTCTTTCATCTAATCCCCCTAACCACCTCCTTTCGCATCCATGGCGGCACTCTCCTCCACCTCCCCACCTTACTGATTTGATTTGGTCACCCAGAGCTTTGGGCCCCTCGTTGCAGTGGGGCTCATGGCTCCAGCACAGGGTCCCGGGGCAGTGGGAGGAAGCCCCTGGGGCATGGAGAAGTGCTCTGCCGGGCTGTGGCGGAGGCCACGGATCAGGCCTGGCTGCCTTCCACCCTCAGCCCTGGGCGGCTCCCTTGCGTGGCACCCTTGTTGCCCCGGATGGCTCGGTATGCGGGGCAGCTGTCCGGCCGCGCAGTGCTGAAAGCAGGTGGAGCCGGCGGCGGGGCTCTGCTCCCACCCTGGCCAGGCTCCTGCCTTGCCAGGGCGGGTGGGCAGGCAGCTGTGCAGACCTGGGCCTTGGTGTCGCCCAGCATCGCAGCTGAGCCCGCCTCCCGGTGCTCAGGCACGGAGGAGGTTTTGAGGCCTTCCCCCATGCCCAGTCCTTCCACCGCTCAACTGGGAGCCAGAGGCCATGGGGTATGGAGGGTCCGGGGGTGCCCCTTCTGCCAGTCTCCACCGCTGGCGCTGGGGCCGCAGACTGGCACAGCAGCGTGGCCGGCCGGGAAGCTGGGGGGCTGTGCCTTTGCCCACACGGAAGGCAAGAGCAGGCTGCATCCCCAGCAAGCACATGGGCGGCATCAGAGCTGCTCGGGCTTCATGCTGCAGGCTCTTCAAGGGCTGGAGACCCGCTCCAAGATGACAAGGGAGGCAGGGCTCTGGGCTCAGGAGCCCATCCTGGCAGAGCAGCACTGGAGGGACCTGCAGGACCGCCGGTTAAAGCATCCCTGGCAGGCACCTGCCCAGCTGCAGCCTGAATGCCCACCACCTCTGGGGCCTCGGTCACATTGCTGTGCCGCTCTATTATTTCTTATTACTTATTTAAAGCACTCGTGCACTGTTTGATTAGAACAGAGCTCTCAAAACAGTTTACAAGCAATAACAGGCAGGATGTGTCTCCTGCTGTCTGGCCAGAGCCCAGCATCCTGTAGCGTGAGGAGAGGGTTTGCCCCCTTTGCGCCTCCAAGAGCTCATGATCCTCGGCTGGAGCAAACCGAGGGGCCATCCCACTGGGCCTCCTGCTCCCCACAGCATGGGGTGCTGAGGCGGCTGCCTGCCTTTTGTTCTCTGCACCCGGTGCTCGCCAGGTGGAGGCTCCACTCAGCTAAATGGACCTGCTGACAAATGGGCAGGCCCAGCCTGTGAACTGGTCTGTCCCTTTCTTGCGGCCATCGGAGGGAGAGGCCCCGCTTACCCGATGGCAGCAAACTCCATACGTTTGCAATAGGCCTGCTCATGCCTGCCCCATTCCACTGCCAAAGAGTAGCCTGGGGTGTCTGCCGCAGGAGGGAGGGCGAAGCTGTTGGAGCACCAACTCTCCATCACGCATGATACCCATGGCGGCAGAGGCCCTTCATCAGGAGCCATCTCTCCAGGAAATGAGGAGCGTGGCCACCAACAGAAGGGCCACCTGAGGGTGTAATCTCTGCCCCGATTACGGAATCGACCTCCCAGGGAGGCACACCTGGCACGGGCACCCTGCACTTTTCGGTGCCTTGGCCAAATAAGGCCAAGTCCTTATTTTCTCAAAGTTTTCATTGTGAGAATATTTTTACATTATATTTTATATTCCATAGTCATTGTGCCTGCTGTTGAATAACTATTTTATGATTTATCTATTCATTTAGTAGTATTTATTTAATTCTATTCTGTTGATTATTTCTTTGAATTCATTTAACTATTCAAAAACTATTCATTTAACTATTAGAAACATAGAAACAGAGCGAGTCAGAAGGGGCCTCCTGGGCCATCTAGTCTGACCTCCGGCACCAGCCGGCTCCGCTCATGACATGCCCACCATGTGCATGTCCAGCCTGTCTTTGAACACCCTCACCGATGGGGCCTCAACGACCTCCCGTGGAAGCCCATTCCACGCCCTCGGGGTCCTAACTGTCAGGAAGTGCTTCCTGGCATCCAAATTGAACCTTGGCTCCCTGAGCTTTGCTCCATTGGAGCGCGTCCTGCTTTCCTCTGCAGGGGAGAACAGGCCTCTCCCCATCTCCATGTGACACCCCCTCACATACCTCTATGTTGCCAACATATCCCCTCTGAGTCTCCTCTTCTCCAGGCTGAAGAGACACAGTTCCCTCAGTCTCGCCTCATACGGCATGCCCTGCAAACCAGCCACCATCCTTGTGGCCCTACGCTGCACTGACTCCAACCTGGCTATATCCTTTCTGTAATGAGGGGCCCAAAACTGAACACAATACTCCAGTTGCGGGCGCACCAGAGTCAGGTAGAGTGGTAGTAATACCTCTCTTGATCTAGAAGCCACACTTCTGGCTATGCAACCAAGGGTGGCATTTGCCCTCTTGACCACCGCATCACACTGCTGACTCATGTTTAGCCTGCGGTCAACCAGTACCCTGAGGTCCCTTTCACAAGTGCTGCTCTCCAGCCACTTGTCCCCTAACCTGTACTTATGACAGCTATTCCTATGCCCCAAGTGCAAGACCTTGCACTTCTCCACATTGAACGCCATCCTGTTGTCTCCTGCCCACTTCCATAGTCTGTCCAGATCCTTTTGGATCTGGTGTATCTGCTCCTCAGTTGTGGCCACTGCTCCAGTTTTAGTGTCCTCTGCGAATTTGATCAGCAGACTGTTCACCCCTTCTTCCATGTTGTTAATGAAAAGATTAAACAGGATCGGCCCCAGGACAGAGCCCTGGGGGACCCCGCTTGTCACTGGCTGCCATCCCGATGATTCCCCGCTAATGGTTACCTTCTGCTTTCGGTCAGTCAACCATGCCCTAATCCACCGGACAGTGCTTTGGTGTATCCCAAAACTCCTCAGTTTCTCCACCAGGATATCATGGGGCACTTTGTCAAAGGCCTTGCTGAAATCCAGGTATACCACATCCACTGCATCCCCTCCATCCAGCCATCTTGAAACCTTGTCATAGAATTCCACAAGGTTTGTCTGGCAGGACCTGTTTCTGCGGAAGCCATGTTGTGTGGCTGTCAGCCTCCCTTCCCTATCTAGCATCACTAGATCTCTCTCTATTATGAGCCTTTCCATTGTTTTTCCTACAATGGACGTAAGGCTAACCGGTCTATAATTCCCCATGTCCTTCCTACTACCCTTTTTGAAAATTGGGACCACCGATGCCACCCTCCAGTCCTCTGGAACTTCACCCGTTCTCCACGAGGCCTCAAAAATGGAGGCCAGCGGGCGTGAGAGAACCCCTGCCAACTCTCTAAGTACTCTCGGGTGTAACCCGTCAGGGCCTGGCGCCTTTGTAATGTCCAATGCCCTGAGGAGCCCCTCGACTTCAAGGGGGGTGACTCTAATCTCTGCCCCTAAGTCCCCAGCCTCATCCAATCTCCTATACGGATATCCCCCGTCCTGCTTTGGGGAGAACACAGAGGCAAAATAGTCATTTAGCATCTGTGCCTGTTCCCTCATGTCAGTCACTGGATCTCCTTCCTCCTTATTTAGTGGTCCCACCACTTGTCTCCCCTTCCTTTTCCTATTTACATGCTGGAGGAAGCCCTTTTTGTTGCTCTTGATATTCTTGGCAAGTCTCAGCCCATAATCAGCCTTAGCCTTGCGAAGAATCCTTCTGCAACGGGCCTCCTCCTCCCGGTATACCCTTTTGTCTATTTCCCCCAGTACCCATTTCCTATGGAGGTTCCTCTTTCGTCTAATCCCCCTAACCACCTCCTTTCGCATCCATGGCGGCACTCTCCTCCGCCTCCCCACCTTACTGACTAGAGGTATTGTCAGGGCTTGCGCCTGCAAAACCTCCCTTTTGAATGCCATCCACCCCTCCTCAACTTGCTTACCTTCCAGTAACCTATCCCAGGAGACTTTCCCCAGCCTGGCCTTCAGTTGGCCAAAGTTGGCCCTCTTGAAGTCCCATCTTCTAGTGCTCGCCCTGCTGCACGGCCCCAGTCCTCTGATCTCAAAGCAAAGGATGGAGTGATCACTCGCATCCAGAGCTCCCCTAATCTGTACTTCATCTATCAGCTCCTCCCTATTGGTCAAGACCAAGTCCAGGATGTTTCCCCCCCTCGTCGCCTCTCGGACCCTCTGTGTGAAAAACCCACCCTCTAGAGCTTCTAGGAAGCGACGTGACCTGGCTGTCACCGCCGAGTGAGTCTCCCAAGTAATATCCGGGAGATTGAAATCCCCCATAATTACTGTGTCTCTCCCCCGAGATATCCTTAGAATCTGGCCTGTCAGGACTTCATCCAGGGTCTCAAGTTGACCTGGAGGGCGATAACCTACCCCCACTGTCAGGTCTCTTTCCCTGTCAAAACCCCTAAGTTTCACCCAGACTGCCTCTACCGAATCCCCATCTGTGCTGCACTCTATCTCACTGCATCCTATCCCTTCCCTGACATATAAAGCCACACCCCCACCTCTCTTTCCCTTCCTGTCCTTTCTAAAAAGGTGATACCCTTCTATGTTCACATTCCAGACTTGCCTTTCATCCCACCAAGTTTCTGTGATTCCCACCAGATCATATCCTCCTATTCCCAGCTCTTCCTGCTTATTACCCATGCTCCTAGCATTGGTGTACATGCACCTCAACTCCTTCCCACTGCTTCCTTTCCTTGGAGTGCCCAGCATCCTCCTTCCTCCCATCCTCCCTGGTACCTGGCCCCTCTCTGTAGAAGTCCTGTCAGTCCCTGCAGTATCTCTAAAGCCCTGCTCCCAGAGCCCCGATCCTCCCTGCACACTTGTCCAGTGCAGACACGTTACTGGGGGGCCTGAACCCACCCCCCACTGGCTCAGTTTAAAGTCTTCTGGACGAAGCTAGAGCATCTCCAAAGGACCTTTTCCCCATCCTTGTGAGGTGTAAGCCATCCCTTGCCAGAAGTCCATTGGCAAGAAAACGAGTGCCGTGGTCGAGGAACCCGAAGCGTTCCTTCTGGCACCACACCCTAAGCCAGTCGTTCACCTCGGAGACCCTCCTGTCCCTTCCTGGCCCAAATCCCCGGACAGGTAAGATTGACGAGAAGGCCACTTGGGCCTTCAGCTTCCTGACTTTCTTCCCCAAGGCCGAAAAGTCCCTGGTGATCCCGACCACCCCCTGCCTGGCCACGTCGTTTGTGCCCACATGGATCACCAGGAGTGGCTGGTGACCCCCGGAGCGAACAAGACGCTCCACTCTGTCCTTCACGTGCCAGATGCGTGCGCCCGGCAGGCAGCAAACCTCCCTTGTCTCAAGGCTGGGGCGGCACACTGCCGCCTCAGTGCCCCTCAGCAGGGAGTCCCCAACAACTATCACCCGCCGCCGTACCTTCTCGGTGCTGGTGGGCAGCCGTGCCCTGGTCCTCGCCTCTCCTGCAGTGGCTCCCTTGCCTCCTGATGTCCCAGGCTATCCTATTCAAAATTATTGTTCTATTAACCAGAGCTGCGATCATGTGGCCACCATTAACATGCAGGTAAAGATAAGAGGCGGCTGATAGATTTATAGATTTATTTATAATGACCCTTTGTAATTTGCCTTAGTGTTTTTAATGATGGCATTGTTGCAGGATGCTGTCATATTGTAATTATGAGCATCCACATTTTTAGCAGTGCTTTTCTGTAAACCGTTCTGGTTGCATGGTTGTTGAATGGTATGTAAAAGCAATGCTCGCATGCATACATGCATATCCACCATGCCTTGGTGGGGAGCTTAATTTAGAAAAGAAATATCACCTGTTTGCACACTTAAACTATGAGGAGGAAACCTACAGCCAGGGTGAGGCACGAAGGAAGGGCCCGGCGCCCAGCACCTGGGCTGGATGAGGCCACACGCGGGGCCCGTTGCTCCACCCGCAGCGCGTCACGGCACGGGACTCAAGGCCTCGCGCCCACTCGCCCGGCCCGCTCCTGCCTGGAGCCTCCTTGGGCCATGGAGCGGGTGCTGAAGCAGGAGCCGCCGATGGCTCCCAGCTGGAGCTGTCCCAGGACGACAGCGCTCCCATCACGCTGCAAAGAGGTGACCTCACTGCTCTTCTGTTTTCCATGGGGTGCTGCATCAGAAATCCAAGATCTCTACCTTTGAAAAGATGTGGGCCTTCATGAGCAGCAAGTCCTCAGCGCTCGTCAAGAATAACGAGGAAGGGATCCAGCGGGCCCTCACCTCTGACTACGCCCTCCTGATGGAGTCCACCACCATTGAGTACATCACCCAAAGGAACTGCAACCTGACGCAGATCGGGGGCCTGATTGACTCCAAGGGCTACGGGATTGGCACTCCCATGGGTGAGCGGCGGCGCCCAGTGGGGGGTAGGATGGCAGCACGGCACCTGGCAGCATGCGCACGGCAGCATGCATCCCCGAGGAGACCCTGGAGGAAAGTTGGACCCTCAGCCTAAGAGAGGTCCCAGGCTCTGTGTGCCTGGCAGGGGAATGCTGGGCAAGAATGACGAAACTTGCCTTAAGCCAAAATGGTTATGAGCCCCAGGCTTGTCGCTTGTGTAGTGAAGCATTCAGAAGCGGCCCCCCAAGTGCTAGGTAGGAGGGCTCTGAAATGGGCCTTCTGAAGTGACCTCGCCCAGGGCAGTAACCGTTTAATTCCAGGACTCCGGCTTCCACTCCATGCCCAGCATTTCCTGGAAGTCTCTGCTTGCTTCTCCTTTTTCGGCGGGTTTCTAGTCCTTATGACTGCGAAGCATGCGGACTCTCAGAAGGTAGAAGCAGTGCCATAAGCTTGCCAGTGGGGCCGGTACTCGGCCACGTCCCTTGCCCTTCTGCCACGACCAGCCAAAGAATGCAAATGCGTGCAGCGTGTATGGTTTGCACCAGCTGCACGATGCAGCTTCCTTGTGTGCAGATGTATTTGCATTCTAGAGCAGGCTTGCTTCTAGCACGGCCACTCTGCTGATTATGGGATGCCCATGTTCTTTGCTTCCTCAGGCTCGCCCTACAGAGACAAGATCACCATCGCGATTCTCCAGCTTCAGGAGGAGGCCAAGCTGCACGCCATGAAGGACAAATGGTGGCGAAGCAACGGCTGCCCCGAAGAGGAGAGCAAGGAAGCCAGTGCGCTGGGGATCCAGAACATCGGAGGGCTCTTCATTGTCCTGGCTGCTGGTCTGGTCCTCTCTGTATTCGTAGCCACTGTGGAATTTGTCTACAAGCTGCGCAAAACCGCTGAGCGTGAGCAGGTATTGACCGCCGCACCCTGCAGCCACCTGTGCCATCCTCATTGCCTCCTTCCCTGCACAAAGGCCCCCAGAGCCCCTGAGCTAGAAAGCAGGGCCTGTGACCCCAAGCCCCACCCTTCCTCAAATGGGAAAGCATCGTCAGAAAGGCCCTTCCCTGCCCTGTAGCCCTATTTGCTAGTTGCTGGAACTGTCTCAGCCTCATTACTTGCCACCCCAACCGGGGGTGGTGGGTGTCACTAGTTTAGGTGGATCAAAAAGCAGTACAGAGGCAGGGACCATGCAGGCTGTGGGAGCCCACTGCCCAGGAGAATTCCCTGATGCTGTGGCCGGCAGCCCCCCAGGGCTCTGAATGGGCAGCACAGAGCCAGCCCTTCTGAGCAAGGAGGCGGGCACCCTGTCCTCGGGCCGGAGAGCCTGGCCCAACCCATGGAGGCTTGCACAGGGCCCAGAGCCCCCCAGCAGTGACTGAGGGCCAGACCAAGAACGGAGCCGGGGCCTCTCGCTGCCCCTGCTCCATGGCCGTTGCACCCCAGCTGAGTCTGCTGCCACATCTAATGGGGGCCTTCTCTTCCCTCCCCCCACCTCCAGCGCTCCTTCTGCAGTGCCGTGGCTGATGAGATCCGGCTGTCGCTCACCTGCCACCGACGAGTGAAGCATAAGCCACAGCCTCCCGTCATGGTGAAGGCAGACGCTGTGATCAACATGCACACGTTCAATGACCGACGGCTCCCTGGGAAGGACAACCTGACCTGCAGCACGGGGCTGACGCCTGTGTTTCCATGAGCGGAGGAGGGAGGCACACCGGGGGAGGAGGCGTGTTGGACCTGGGAGGGGGAAAGGCACACCCACGCCACGGAAGCCAGGAATGAGCCGCCGCTGAGTTTTTCTCACAGAAAGCAAGGCCTTCAGTGCAACTACAGCCATCATCCAACTTGGACACAAGAACTCGGAGCACGGGCCATGGTGTCTTCACTTTGGAATCGCTATTTTCTTTTCAGTCAAGGTTTACGCAGCACTGCAGGCCTCTCAGCACCCAAATACCGCCCCTGAGCCAGATGCGTCCAAGAGCCTTGAGGTTTACATATCAGACTAGTGGATGAAGCAAGCGGGGCACGGACTCACGTAGTTCAGGGAAGAATCACAGCGCCCTTGGATCTAAAACTTCCCTTTAAGTATGGCAATAAACAAAATGAAAAGTGTGGGCTCAGATAGGTCATGACCAGAACCGGCCTCCCCATGTCTCTGAAGTGCAGCTGGGAGGTTGAGGGGGAAGGACCGAAGGCGAATTCATCATCGCAGCCACTGAGGGACCCCAGCGGTGTCTGGTCACCGCCGCACTGTACCAAATACTCGCCCATCGGAAAGACCCTGCCTCAAGCGCCCACCAGCACTCCTGTCATGCCTGGGCGTCCTGCCGCCTTCCCCCTCGTGGCCACGGGAAGCCTGCACCTCCGGACAGGTGGCTGTGCTGGGGAGGGAGGGCAGGAGCCGAGTGGAAGAAGAGGATTCCGAGGAGGTCAGCGACCCTCCACCTGGCGGGCAGCCTGGTGCAGGCAGGAGGAGTCCTGCCCCACAGACAGCAGCTTCCTAGCCCCTGGCCATCCTCTTCCCCAAGCCAGTGTTGCAGGTGCAGCAAAGCCAGAGATCCTGGGAAGAGAGGCCACCTTTCCAGCAAAACCTGCCACTCAGAAGTTAGGGCCATGTTGATGCTGCCAACACATTGGAAGTGGGTTGGGCACCGTGGGGAAAATTTGGCATCCCTTTTGGGTTGGGGGTGGGATTGGCCACAAATGCTCCACCAGACCAGCAGTGGCTCCTGGAGGTGAAGCTGAGTTTTGTAGGACTGCAGCCCAAGCCAGCCACCACAACCCATGCTTGTGCTGCCATTCAAGAGGAACACGTTCTTCCTTGGGTCTATGAGCTGCCCCTTAGTTGTCTTCTTTTTTCCCCCGAGCAGAATTTTTCTCTCCCAATAACCAAAGACTGCCTTCATGTGCCATTTCAAAGAACACAGTAAGAGGGTGGCTCTTCTTGCTCTTGTTTGTGGCATCAACAAACACAAATTCTGATGTGTCTCTTTCCTGGGAAATTATCGACATGAACTTCTGGGATGCAAAGTTGCATCTTTGGCCAGATCAAGACTGAACCAAACTTTTCTTTTGATTTGTGATCTTAATGTACCTTGCAAGTTGAGTTTTGACATCATATTCCAGTTCAAAAATTGTAGTGGTTGATAACATTCCAGTCAAGCCTAGCTAAGAAGATTGGGAGTGGGCAAGCCAAGGAAGAGCCTGGATTCAGGGCTTGGCAGAGCTGGAGGATTCCGAGTCCTGGCATGGGCGAACAGCGTGGGCGTGGGGATCTGCTGGCCATGGACTAAGCTGCCCTACAAGGCCCGTGCTGCATTCTCTCTGCAGCATGGAGCCTCGGCTGCAATGACCACATTCATGCACCTGGCCATGCCCCAGAGCGCTGGGGCAGACCGGACTGTAGCACCGGGAGCCATCACTGCAGATGCTTTGTGGAGGAGCAAAGCAGTTGGCCGAGGGTGGGAGCACTGCCATGGCTCTGGCTCTGGGTCAGGCAGGTGCTCAAGAGAATGTCCCACGAAACTCTGCTTCCACTCCCTTTCCCTGGCCTGTCAAAATAGCTGTGTGAGGCTGCAATCGGGAGTTAGGAATGGAGGGTGGCCATTCTTCTTCCTCTGCTCCTCAGAAGGGGTACAGGGACCTGCAGGGAGAATGTGCTCGGGAGGGAGGTTGGGAGGAGCGTGCTAGAATGCTCATGTGGCTGGTTGGCCTCCAGTGGCCCAGGCCTTCTGCTTCCTTCCCCAGAGGAGCCATGCCCACTCCGGACACGCCATTGTTCTCCAGCCTGCCAGTCCGCACCTCTCCTTCCCACAGCTCTCTGTCTCTGTTGCCCAGCCTACTGTCTACTATGGCAGGCTACTGCTATGCCAGTGAAAATACTGCAGAAATGGGACTGAGGAGCCAGGACAGTTATAGCAAAAGTTACAGAAATAAATAACCCAAGCTGCTTAATTCTGACCAGGAAAGAGAGGATGGTTTGGCTGGAAGACATGGAACTTCCAAGTACCTGTGGAACTTCTGCCGGTGTGACAGTGGCCCATTTCAGACACGTCCTCCCTGTAACTTTGAGCTTGAGAAAGAGCCTGGGATGGATGCTGCAGCTTCCACCAGCCAGAACTTGCCATGTTAAATTGTGGAAGTGGAGGAGAAGAAATTGCCAGACCGTCCCAATTCAGCCAAGCCCTCGCTAGTCGTAATGTCCTCTCATGAGCAGTGGTCTTATTGCACTGAGTGTTGAGGTGGGCAGGTGCTGCTTTGCAGCTCCATTTTGGGGTTTGGTTATCAGGTTTCTTTAGCAAAAGCTGCCCAGAGGAATTGTTTATTAAATCAGGACTTTGCTTCTTGAGGTGGTTTCCAAATCAACCAATTGAGCACAAACTGTTTGCTCTTGCATCCAGGTGAACGCTCAGGAACCTGCTCTGAGTCCAGCCTTGGATGTATGTGTCATGTGAAATGGCTTTTGCTCACTTGGCTTTGCTGTAAGCATTTCCCCCTCTGCTCGCTTTCCTGTGTTTGTCTTTCACAGCAGGTTTGTTGACACAAATCTTTTGGGAATGCTCAGAACAAGGAACAGTCACTTTGGAATGCTCAGACAGGCCCTGCAGTCGGATGGGGTTCTGAGAGAAAGCAGGTCGGGGAGCGCCTCCCTTGCACCTGGAGTGGCAGCCATGGGCTGCTCACAGCTCGTTGGCACACCTCAGCTGGCCACCGGGCAAGGCACTAACACGGGAGCACCGTGTGTTCGCGTGTGCTGCAGGGAGGGGGACGGGAGGCAGGTGGGGGTTCCACTGCTCTAGCAACTGCAGCTCTCTCCCACAGCCGAAATGTTGGCCCGGGCACCACCCGGGACCTGAGAAAGGCACCCTCTCTGCTGCCCTGATGGCCAGTAAGCGCTGCTCAGTATCCCTGGTGCTGGATGGAAAGCGCCGTCCTTACTTTTCCCATGTGGCTCTGCAAAGTGGGAGACTTGACGGCTTGCAGAGGCCCTGCCTTCAGGTGGTCACAGCAAACACAAAGCAGTTGTGCAAGTCTCATTCCAAACACACACACATTCCCATGGAAGCACCTCTTAGCCACCAGTACCTGTTTGGCTCTCAAAAGTAGCAATCCAGTTGCTACACAAGGACAGTCTGTTTGCCACAACAAAGAATGGCGGACCATTGTTGCCAAATTGCCCTTTAATCGTACATCCCAGGCTCCTCTTGACCTATTTTGACCTGTTTCTCAACAACCACAATCAGAACTGGTCTCTGTGACATTCAGGGGAAATACTCCTTTGTGGACATGCAGAAATTTCTATGAATATAGTTTTTTTGTAAACATTTTGTAACAATTTTGGTTTCATAGTAACTGTGTTACTTGCAGATCATTCTAGGCAGATGTAAATAAAATTCCCTCCCCCAAATGCATTTAAAGTTTTAAAATAAGAAAAAAAATGGATTATTTTCCTTTTTAAGACACTGTGATATATCAAAGTGCACAGTTTGCTGTATGAGATAACATTGTTTTAAATTTTAAATAAAGAATTTCTACAAAAGAAGCACCCAGCATTTTGTTACTCATCCGTTAGTAATACATAGAAACATAGAAACATAGAAACAGAGCGAGTCAGAAGGGGCCTCCTGGGCCATCTAGTCTGACCTCCGGCACCAGCCGGCTCCGCTCATGACAATACAAAAATGTCTAATACTATACAGAGTGTCACAAGCATGTACTTGGCAAGCAGTTTGTGTGTGTGTGTGTGTGTGTGCGTGCGCATGTGAACGCACGTGCAAGAGAAGCTGAATTTAACTGGTCAGACTCCTTTATACAATCACAGCATGCTAGAACCATAGAGTAGAGAGGCCAGGGAGGCCTGAGGGCAGCAGAGGGAGCAGGCCAGTGGCCCCCCAAGGCGTCTGAAGCCAAGCTCAGTGGAAGAAAGGGGTCAGGGAGCCAGGGACTGGGGCTCAGGGAAAGAGCTGAGAGGTACGTGCAGCGATGCAGGAGCATACAAAACAAGCTTGAGGCTACAACATGATGGGGACCATGGAAACATGGTGGGATGGAAAGCAGGACTGGAAAGCCAACATGGAGGGGATGCTCTGCTTCAGAAGGACAGGAAGGGGGAGAGCGCTGGGGTGCGGCGCTACATGTTTAGGAAGGGACAGGGTGCCGTGAGGTGGGGGTGGAGAGAAGGGGACCAGATAGAGGTGGTGTGGGTAAGACTGACAGGTCAGGTGGCCAAGGGTCTGCCAGTGGTCGAGCTGAGACCCCGGACGGATGAGGGTCAGCCAGGCCAGACTGAGAGCCTCTCACTTCCCGGATATTAGCTGGGCGACACACCACCCGCAGGGGTGGAGGCAAGCCCCCCCCCCCCATTGCCTCCCAGAGGCTATGCAGGGAGGGTTTTTCCCTTCCAGGGCCTGAGAGGCAACAAGCGGGAAACATTCCAGGCCTGGCTCTGAGCAAGGGGGGGGGGGGGAGCCGGTGGGTGATGTGCAGATTGGGGGAGCGCTGGATGCGAGCGACCATCTCTTCCTGTGCTCTGAGAGCAGGGCAGCGGGGGTGAGCCATAGGTCAAGTTCTCGGAGTTGGGCCAGCTTCAGCCAGGCTGGATGAAAGGCCAGGCTGGGGGAAGTCTCTGGGAGCAGGTACTGGAAGGCAAGGGAGCCCAGGAGGGGTGGGTGGCTCTAAGAAGCGAGGTCCTGGAGGCACAAGCTTTGATGATACTGCTGATTAGCAAAGTGGGGAGGCTCAGGAGGGCGCCACTGTGGATGTGAAGGGGGGGGGGTGGCAAGAAGGACCAGAAGGGAGAGGGACCTCCACAGGGAATGGACACTGGGGCAAGGGGACAAAAGGTTATACCGGGAGGAGGCAGTTTCATGCAGAAGGATTCTTTGCCAGGCTAAGGCTATCATGAGCTGAGACTTGCCAAGAACGTCAGGAGCAGCGAAAATGGCTTCCACCTTCATGTAAGTAGGAAGAGGAGGGGGAGACAGGCAGTGGGACCACTTAAAAGGGAGGGAAGGGGCCTGGTAACTTATGTAAGGGGACAGGCACAGATGCTAAATGACTATCTTGCTTCTGTGTTCTCCCCAAAGTGGGTTGGGGAGATCTGCCTGGGGGGCTGGATGAGGTTGGGGGCACAGATTGGAGTCATCTCCTGAGAAGTCAAGGAGCTCCTCTGAGCCTTGGATCTTACAAAGCTGCCGGGCCCTGATGGACTACACCAGAGGGGACTTTGAGAACTGGCAGGGCTACTCTCGTGTCCATTGGCCTTTGTTTTTGAGGTGTTGAGGAAATCAGAGGAAGTCCTGGAGGACTGGAGGGTGGCACCAGTGGACCCAATCTGAAAAAATGGGAGCAGAGAGGATATGGGGAACTACAGGCCGGTTGGCCTTGCCTCCATTGTGGGAAAGACGATAGACAGGCTCATAACAGGGAAAGCTCTAGCAATCCTAGATAGGGATAGGAGGTTGGCCGCCACGCAGCTCGGATTCCATGAAAACAGGTCCTGCCAGATGAGCCTTGCAGAATTCTGCGACAAGGGCTGGAGGGGGCTGGAGGGAGGGGACGCGGTGGGTGCAGTTTACCTGGCTTGCGCAAGGCCTTTGGCAAAGTGCCCCACGACACCCTGGTGGAGAAATTGTTGTGCTTTGATCAATGCACTATCCGATGGACTGGGGCTTGGTTGACTGACCGCAAGCAGAGGGTGGCTATCAGTGGGGAACCATCAAGATGGCAACCAGTGATGCGTGCAGTCCCCCATAGCTCGGTTCTGGGACCAAATCAAGTCAACCTTTTCATCAATGACCTGGAGGAAGGGATAGCCAGTCTGCGGACTAAATTCACAGATGATACCAAGGTGGTGGCCGTGGCCACAACTGTGGAGCAGGTGATCTCGATCCAGAAGATCTGGACAGGCTGTGAAGTGGGCGGGGTGGGGGAGGATGGAATTCAATGTGGATAAGTGCAACGCCTTATGGGTCATGGGCCCCAAGGTCATGGGTTCCATGGTCATGCTGCTCTCATAGTCAGGAAATTGTTCCTGCTCGCTAGTTGGAACCTGGCTTCCTGCAGCTTGAGCCCATTATTCTGTGCCCTGCGCTGGGATGATAGAGAAGAGATCCTAGCTTTCTTCTTCATGACAGTACTTGCAGAGTGCTGTCCGATCTCCCCTCGGTCTTCTCTCCAAGAGGCTAAGCATGCCCGGTTCCTTCTCACCGCAGAGTTTTGTTTCCAGGCTGCAAGTCATCCTTGTTGCTGTCCTCTGAGCCTTTCCAGCTTGAGTGCATCTATCTTAAACTGTATTGCCCAGTACTGGACACAGAACTCCAGATGAGGCCTCACCAGTGCTGAGTAGAGGAGAACTAGTAATTCACAGGATTTGGAAGTGATACTTCTATTAATGCAATCTCAAGTAGCATTTGCCCTTTTTGCAGCCACATCACATTGCTGGTTCATGATCCACCTGGGCTGAAAGCACCTCATCAGTTAATGAGTTTGGTTCAGGCTCTCCCATGCCATGGGGCAGTAGGGCTGACAACTCCAGTGGCAGTGAGACAGTCTACAACACCAGGTTGCAGATGGACCAGCTAAGGTGCAGCATGGATGGTGCTGAAACCGAATCCACAGTCAGTACCATGGACAGCCCCTGGAAAGGTTGCGCTCCAGCTCAAGGTGCATGCGCTATCCGCTGTGCATGAGCCAACGTCCCAGTGGGATGCTGCTTTCAGAACCAGAGGATGTGTTCCCCACCACCCATCCCTTGTTGGTGTGCAGGTCCCCACATAAGCAGTGCATCTGGCTCTGCTTTGGACCAATCCAGCATCCTCAAGCAAGAGAGAGAGATTGGTGTTGTCTCTGTATGTCACTACATAGTGTTGAGAGCTCAAAGTGCAGCTTAGTGCTAAATTAAGCCCAGGGAGGAGGAGCCCTGCCATAATGCCTGCCATGAAACAGGCAAGGTGCAAAAGAGATTCGGGTAAGTTCAAGCACCACAGCTTTGTCAGACAAGGAAACGGAATGGCTGCAGGCGGAATAAGGCACCCTTACGGAGTTAGCGATCCTTGCGCATTTCCCTGAGAGCAAGTCCAGCTGAGCACAGCAGGCTTAGTCTAAGTAGGCAGGCCCAGAGTGTGATATTATGCTGTTTATCAAGTGCCTTTTGACTCCGGAAAAGACGCCATGCAGATCCTCACCTGACTTGGCCACGTGGAAGAATGTGCAGGTGGAGGTGCCCACTTACTCCTTGCTTCCAGAGTGCAGTTCAAGTGTGCTTGGTATACATTATTGTGGCAATCTGGAGAACTGATGGGCTGCTGGCTTTAACGCCTCCAGAGCGCATCTGGAAGGAGCTTGATCTGAGGTTTGGTGCACCTGAGAGCTGCAGAGAGATTTGCATTGTGGATTTCTGGGCTCACTTTTTAAGTCACTCCCCACTTTCTGAAGGGAGGAGGGAGGGTGAGCCCCACAGTCCAAGCTCCAGGCTGCACAAAGAGGAGCAGGTGGACTGGCCTTTCTTCTCAAACAGAGCCAAAGCAGGCTGCCTCCCAGCTGTAGGATAAATGAGACCGAGTTCAGCCCGTTCACAAAGCCGAACTCCATAGGCGAATGGGGAAACGGGCCTGGTGTGCCTTCCCCGGGGCTGCCCCCGCTGCCACTGTAGGACTGCTCTGGGGAGCCTGGCCACCCACACAGATGCAAGCCTGTGTGGGCTGCCAGCAGACACACAGGCAGGAGATGGCCCTTCACAGGCGCCAACTCCACCGGGGCAGCCCCCTCGCTCTCTTTCTGCAACGACCACCCAGGAAGATGCCTCGGCCTGTGATTTCTCAGCACTGTAGGAGTGCTGATGGAAGCTGGATAGCTGAGGACTCCCTCCCTGTCATCTCAAAAGACTTTGCTTTTGATCGGTCAGAGAAGTTGGGGTCACTGCAGCCTCCCCGCCGGCTCAAAGCAATAGCGAAACCTGTTAGCTCCCCTGACCCCACTGTATTTGCTGCATCGCAAAACAATTAGCTTTTCTCATTAGCTTGAAAGAAGTGATCCCAAGTCCAAAATGCCAGTTGCATTGTGGCTGGAGCCTGCGATGGTTGCACCAGGCAATGGAGAAGCCCTCCTAATTTGCCCACCTTCTGCAGGGAGGGGAGCGCTGGCCAGAAGGCAACCCAGCCGCGGGGCAGGAAACGAAGAAGGAGCCACTTCTAGGGGAAGTCCGCCCCTCGGGTTTCCCATCGAAATGGCGCCTTCAGCCTGGAGAGACCTGCTGTCTTCGCTTGCCACCCAGTGCCTCGCAACCTTTAGTCTGAGAGAGGCTTTCTCCTGAGGCCAGCCTTTGACTGAGTTAAGTCTTCTGCCTCTGAAGGGCCAACTGAAAAGCTGGCTTCTCCCGTGGCTGCCAGGGAGATGTGCCCACGAGCAGAGCCCACCACTGGCAGTTTTCTTCGCCTAACACCCCCAGGCAGCAGCCACCTGCCAGATTTCCATGGGGGCCTCAGCCCAGGGAGCACGGTGGCACATCTTCCACTCCTGTACCCTCACCCAAACCCTCTGCCCACCTGCAGTCAAGAGTGAAATTCCCGGGGGAACCCAGCAGAAATAGGGCGCCCACAGAGAGCCCATATTTACGCTAAACCCACCCTTAGAAAGGAGAAAGGTGAGCAAGCCAGAGCTCTGTATGCAACACTAGAGCCAATGCCCAGGCACAGCTAATGCAGTTCATTGCCTGGAACCAGGCCTGCCCTCCGAGCTCTTCTTCCAGGTCTGACTGCGATTCTCTGTCGCAGCTGAAAGTCCTAGATACACACTGAGGGCAGCAGGGAAGGAGTGTCATTGGGAGGGAGGGGGAGGGTTAAAACCTCCCCTCATGACTGGGTGTGTGCATGTTTATTTTATTTTATTTTATTTTATTTTTTTATTTATTTATTCATAACATTTCTATGCTGCCCCATTCACAAAAAGCCTCAGGGCGTGATTGATGTGTGCACGAGTGATTGAGTATGAATGTGAAAATGGAGGTGTGTGGAACCAAAGACCTTGGAAGGTGTTGGCTCCCCTTCGTTGGAGGTCTTCAAGCAAACACTGGACAGCATCTGTTGGGGATGCTCCAAACAGATCATTGCACGGAGCAGGTTGTACTCATGACCACACAGCGCCAAAGCACTAAAGCTCCCCTTGCAGGAGGTTTCAGAAGGAGGACCTCTATTAGCGGCAGGATTTCAGGAAGAGACAATGCACTATGGCCACGATTATCACCACATTGCATCACATCTATATCCTGCCTTTCTTCCCCTTGCGAGGAACCCAAAGCAGCTTTGTGGTTCTTTATGAGTTAACAGGAGATTAAGAAGAAGAGGTGACCTTCCAGAAAGGAGGTTGTTCTACAGCACAGTTGGACACTGCATCTAAACAGCATCCAAGTGAGCCCAGCAGAGGAAAGTGGAGAAGAGTAGAAAGAAGTGCTCCAGTTCACAAGATGGGTGCATGGAAAACTAAAAGAGAAGGGAGCAGGAGAAAGAAATGTATAAAATCAGAAAAACAAAGCAGGGAACAAACTCTGCAAAGAGAAAAGGAGAGTACAGAAACTTTCCTAGAGCGAGAAGGAAAATGGATGAAATAATCAGAGAATGGAGTGACAAGAGCTTGCAAAGCTATGGATCCTGTAACACAAATGGTTCAAGATTGATTTTCAGCTACAAGCAGCTGACCCAGCTGAAAGAGGAGATCTGAGAGACAGAAGATGGCTTCTGGTTGATGGAGAAATCACAAGAACTCCAAGGGAGTGCCCTCCTTTGACCCTATGGATGATACTCCCCATAGCTTGTACCTCTCACGGCAGAAGACCAAAAGGAGTATAAGAAAGTGAAATAAACTTCTGATAACAGTTTACAGGGGAAAAAACAGCTCATATATGAAAGAGGAAAATTTAACAGGAAGTGCCAGGTGCAAAGAGAAACCCTAGGAGCTTTTTTCCCTGCTCTACACAGCCTGGCCAGGCAGCCCAATCATGGAGCCAGGAGAGGGAGGCTCACGTGGCGGTGCAGTGGTAGAAGTGCAGGCGCAATGCAGCCAGCTCAACTCCACCTGGGCTCGCAGCAGCCAAAGCAATCACAGGGATGCACCTGCATGACTCAGTCACGGCAGCACCCCATGCAAACCCCACATGCCAAATGAAGCCGACTCGAGGAAAATCCAAAATCCATAAGCAGAGAGTCCAAAGGTACAGCCTAAAGCACCAGTATATTCTGAATATCTGGAAATGCAGGGAGAGAACAGATTTGGAAAATGTAGCAGGAAATGCCTTAGAATTGGTAGTGCAGAATGCCCACAACTGGGGAAAGGACACGCTGGCCACACAATGGCCAGTTCCGAGGAGCCTGTGGAGCGCTGGGCCACCCCACTCCACCCCACTCGGGCCATAGCTGTCATCATGGCAGCCTTTCAGCCGGCTCATTGGTCTTCTCTCCAAGAGAGGAGGCTATTGGATGGTGCACAGGAATTGTGGCTGAGTCAAAGCCCACCGGGAAATCCACATCTGCATGGCTCACACGAATCAGCAGGCACATTTGCATGGAAATGCACTTGCCTCCAGCAGGTGATCCGACTGCCTCTCGGTGATCAGGAGCTGAGATGTCCCCAGAGGCATGGTGCTGCCACAGCCTGTGGCAAATGTCAGTTGCTGACAAAGCTGCACCCTGGACCACTTGCATTGCTCCCTTGTGCAGGCGCTGGCCCTCCCTTGGCCCCCACGCAGCCCCCTTTCCCTCTTCAAGGACTGCCCACAGGGAGCCTCTTAGCTGTGCCAGGATGCCCATGTGCTTTCTGGCCCCTGGATGATGTGCGGGCTCATCACAAGAATGCGCAGAATCTCTGAGGGACTGCGCATGGCTGTGAGATGCTCTGAGCCACTGGGACCCACTCCAGATGAGAAATGGGGTGGGGGAACAACCAAGCCTGGCTAGATGACCATCAGCTGCAGGGCCAGTGAGGAGAGCTAACGCTTAAACTGCCAGATGCTCTGCCATGAAATGGCTTTTAGGAATGGCAAATCATTTTTCAAAATCTGACCCACCAAAAGTCACATCACAAAGACTTTGCACACCTGAGGGCAGGCACCAGAAGGCACATTTGAATAACGTGTCCAAGAACCCTGATGGGCCCGTCAGAGATCCTGCTTTGAATGGTGGCCCCCATAAATGCAGTGGCTCACCTTCGCCCCTTCCCTGAGCACCAAGGGTCTTGGGGAAGGGAGGGGGGGGAGGCCATGAGGAAAGCCACGCTCAGACACAGCCAGGCCATCAGACTGGGCAAGCTCACCGAGGTCCCTTCGTGGCTCCCCTCGAGAAGCAAAGCAACACCTCCGCCTGCTGGGAGCTTCGCTGTGCCAGCGCTCGCCAGCAATGCCCACAAGAGGCTCCATCCAGGGCACTGATGAGGCGAGGCTGTGCACCCCCCACAGGCGAAGTTGCACATTTGGGCAGAGCTGCACTAGACCCGCTTTCCAAAGTGTGAACATCTCAGGAACACGCACACAAGTGAAAGGCAGGTGGTGAGGCAGTGACAGGAACTTCACTGCATCCCTTAGTGGTTCTGAACAGCTGCCTCCAAACTAAAGAAAGGAAAGAGGGGTGGGGGAAGCTGCAGCAACCACAGAAGGATCACAGTGGGAAGATAAGCCAAAGTAAAGGGGCGAGGAAAGAGGAGTGGCCCTAAGGAGTCTGATCTTCCCCTCCGCAGGGTTGTTTGCAGGGGTGGTTCTCATGTCATGCAAATGGTCGCAGGCTGCTTGGAGTCCTGCCCTGAGCAGGGTGCTGGATTCAATGGCCATGCAGGCTCCTTCCAACTCTTCCCTTCTATGATTTTATAACAAGCAGCCATTCCTTCCTGAGAAGAGGAGTTGATTTCGTCTCTGATCAAGACCCTTTTTCCAGTGAGAGATGGCTTTGTTGCTGAATTTATGCTTCCCTTTCTTGTTATCTCCCCCTCCAACCCAGCAAACATCTGGAGCTTAAGTGCTCATCAATGTTATGTCCCCAGCCAACCATGGATTAGTTCAACTAACTATGAAAAGGTACCAATGGAGCCATTTAGCATTTGCAGAAAACAAGGTAAAAACATGCTATTAAGTGCTTAGTTAGTTTGTTAGTTAGTTATCTTTTGCACACAGCAGATGAGTGATAGAAACATAGAGACTGAGGGAGTCAGGAGGGACCTCTCGAGCCATCTAGTCTGACCCCTGGTTCTAATCGGCTCTGCTCATGACATGCCTACCATGTGAATATCCAGCCTGTCCTTGAACACCCTCGCCAATGGGGCCTCAACCACCTCCCATGGAAGCTCATTCCACACCCTCGGGGTCCTAATGGTCAGGAAGGACTTCCTGGCATCCAACTTGAACCTTGGTTCCCTGAGCTTTCCTCCATTGGAATGCATCCTGCCCTCCCCTGCAGGTCTCTCCCCACCTCAGCTTGACACCCCCTCACATGCCTGTATGTCACCCACAGATCCCCTCTGAGTCTCCTCTTCTCCAGGCTGAAGAGACCCAGTTCCCTCAGTCTCGCCTCATACCCCATCCCCTGCAAACCAGCCACCATCCTTGTGGCCCTACGCTGCACTGACTAACCTGGCTATGTCCTTTCTGTAATGAGGGGCCCAAAACTGAACACAATACTCCAGTTGCGGGCGCACCAGAGTCGTATAGAGTGGTAGTAATATCTCTCTCAATCTAGAAGCCACTCTTCTGGCTATGCACCCAAGGGTGGCATTCGCCCTCTTGACCACTGCATCACACTGCCAGCTCATGTTTAGCCTGCAGTCAACCAGCATCCCAAGGTCCTTTTCACAAGTGCTGCTCTCCAGCCACTTATTCCCTAACCTGTACTTATGACACCCATTCCTATGCCCCAAGTGCAAGACCTTGCACTTATCCACATTGAACGCCATCCTGTTGTCTCCTGCCCACTTCCATAGTCTGTCCTGATCCTTTTGGATCCGGAGTACCTGCTCCTCAGTTGTGGCCACTGCCCCAGTTTTAGTGTCGTCTGAGAATTTGATCAGCAGACTGGTCAGCCCCTCTTCCAGGTCATTGATGAAAAGATAGAACAGGATCAGTCCCTGTGGGTCCCCACTTACACTGGCCGCCATTGTGATGATTCCCCAGTAATAGTTACCCTCTGCTTTTGGTGATATTTCTGTGCAGTTTCAGACAGTCAGAGAAGCTTCTGCTTCAAACTAAAAAAGGCACAAAACAACTCAGAACAATTCCTGTCAGTGCGAAACAAAGAGGAGTCTTTGTTTCATGAATGATGGACATAAATCAGCTTCAAAGTTGTGTAAGTATCAACCCTCCCCACCAAGACAGTGCAGCAATCACAAGTCTTCAGAAGAGGCCGGGGCAAAACTGTGGCAATCCAGGCACCCAGCCAGGATCTACAAGATGCTCCTCACCATCATTTAAATCAGAACATCCACCAAATTGGACACACAGTGGGATTATCCACTACTCCAGTAGGGCCCTCTCAGGCAAAGCATCAGAATGATGTTGAGAAAGACAAAGGCGTTTGTAAGGCTGGCAACAGTCACCTGGGAGTTTCTGTACAAACTATCAGGAATGTGCTCTCAGGCAGCACCGCAGGAGAGGCCATCTTTCTCCGTTTTGCGTTCCATGCTGAAGGAACTCAGACAAGGCAGCACTGCAGGGACGCACAGGCCTTCAGACCCACTGTGAGACGTCCAATGCGTTGCCACCACATTAGACCTTCTTCTTTCACAGTAAAGTTGGCAACTGGAGCATCAGAAGGGCGAAAAGAGTGAGCAAATGCATATTGCATGATCTTCAGGGAAAATTGGAAGGGGAAAAAGGAGTGAAGGGGAATACTCCAAAGCAGCCAAAAGTGGGCTGTGGCTGATGAGGCGCACATGTGCAGCAGCCACCTGTAGGCGAGTGAGCAGCACGTGGCTTGCTGAAGAGCTCCACACAAGAGCCCCTCCTAATGCACAGCGTTGAATAACCACCCTCTAATTGCAGGCTGCTGCGTGGTGCTTGATGCCAGAGAGCCACGCCTGAGCGGGAGCGGCAATAATCATGCACTTCCCCAGGGGAGGGCTCTTCTGTTCCAACTTTGTGCAGGCACTCAGAGCCTTGTTGTTTTGGTAGCATATTAAATGATTCGTTATCTGGACAGTCTGCCAATGAAATTCAGGCCATTGGGTGGGCAAAACTCCTCTGGATTCAAGGCAAACGTTTGTTGAAAGGAAAGTCATGAGCAAAACTCTTGAAGTCACCAAAGGAATGGCTTGGGCAGCTGCTGCATCTTGACAATGGTTGGTGGCAATTTTGCATAAAAAGGAACAAAGGTGGGTGCGCAGCAAATGCACCAAGAAGTGCTCTTAGACGGGCTACTCAAGTCCTTTGTTCGGCATTTCTGGCCAGATGAGCTTCATCGTTCCCTTGCTGCTCTGACTTGTTTCTCTTGCTGATCAGGATAAACAGGGTCACCAGGTAAGCAACTGACCTAGGGGAGAATTTCTTCCCACAGTGAGAGAGATTTCCCAGCTTTTGAGGCTGGGAACCGACTTGATGGTCGGATGGCTTTTTAAATGTCATTTTGTTTGTTCACCTGCTAAATCCAAAGGTAGTACCCGATGCTATTTTTGCAAGGCAAAACCATCCAGATAGTGCCTCAGTAGATATCAGCAATCGACGGTGATAGCACAAGTGGACTTCCTGGCTACCAGCTACCCATGGTAGCCCCTCCAGGCCACAAAAACGCTTCACACAGGCTGAAGATCCAGTTGTGGCGTGGGAAACGGGATTCTCAAAATCAAGCAGAGGATCCTTTTGCAGGGGCAGGTGCTGGATCCGTCCCAATGGACAGGGCCGCTTCGGTGGCCCTTCGTGTGCAACCTTGCACCACCACACTCCTTGGGTGCGCTCCTTGGGTGTCTGCAGCAAGACAGACACCATGGGTGTGGGACGGGACTGCCTATGCTGAGTGGCACATGGACTCTGAGAAGGGAATGATGGAGGAGGAGCAGGGAAAGCTCCCCTTCCCTTTCTGAAGGGCCATCTGGGACATTTTGGATCCAGCAGTCAACTCACTGGGACTGTTGGGCATTTCGTGGATCCTTAGTTAATTTTGTAGCTAATTTCCGTCACTGGCAGAAGGGTCCATGAGCAGTTCTTGGTTGGGTAATGCCATTAACTTGTATGCATGATGCTAATATATCTTAGAAACATAGAAACATAGAAACAGAGCGAGTCAGAAGGGGCCTCATGGGCCATCTAGTCTGACCTCCGGCACCAGCCGGCTCTGCTCATGACATGCCCACCATGTGCATGTCCAGCCTATCTTTGAACACCCTCACCGATGGGGCCTCAACGACCTCCCGTGGAAGCCCATTCCACGCCCTCGGGGTCCTAACTGTCAGGAAGTGCTTCCTGGCATCCAAATTGAACCTTGGCTCCCTGAGCTTTGCTCCATTGGAGCGCGTCCTGCCTTCCTCTGCAGGGGAGAACAGGCCTCTCCCCATCTCCATGTGACACCCCAAGGAAATAAACGTCCACCACTTGTGTTTTGCCATGTTACCCTTTCAAGATTTTTACAAGGTGATGAATTCACAGGGCTGAGCTTTTGTGGGGAGAAAGACTTATCAGTACTATAGTAGGTAAAATATAGAGCTGCTTAAATCACTTTAAACTTGATTTCAAAAAGAGACATGCAAAAGCTTTGTTTTCTGGGTTTTTAAAATGGCTGTACAGCTCTTATTAAAGTCAGTGGAGGTGCAGGTTGGCTATTAAAAGCAATGAGATCATTAAATTGAACATAGGCTATTACTTAAATCCAGCCTGCCTCTGGACATTTGGGTGCGAAAAGAAAAAGGGGTTTCGGAGGGTGCGCTGCTCTGCCCTCTAACTGGCTTGCTGCAAACTCTTATGCTACAGAGTTTAGATATTCGAACCCAGCTTAAAACTCTGGGTTGAGGTATGTATAACCCCGAGGCCTCTCTGCACACTCGTGTGTGTGTGTGTGTGTGTGTGTGCTTACATGTGGGCCCACGCAGACACACACCCAGAGTTTCAGAGCAGGACAGGCTCTTCCCACTCCTCACGCCCCCAGGAATCACAGGGATTCCCAGAATCTCTTGTTATGATCACTCTTTCCTTTCCGTTGGAAGAGAAAAATATTCCAGGCTTGCAGAGAGTTCTTTTTAAAACTTTATTGCAACAAAGGGAACAGAAAAGAATGGTTTCCTTCCCATTTTCCTGTTCACCTGAGCACATGTTCACACCCCCTTTTGAACCCTGCTTCCGGCCGCTTGTTCCCTCCTCCTTTCCCCCAACTGGCTGGGGTACCGGGAGCTTACACTCTTTCCGCCCGCCTGCTCCGCGCTGCCCCAACACCGGCCCTTCTTCCCAGTCCACCCCTGCCCCCGGTGGGCTGCAATAGGCTCATCTTGTTCTGCCCAGCTTGTCAATAAACCATCAGGAAGTATCTGGCCCTCCTGCCTACCTGCCTGTTTCCCCACACCTTGTGCTATCTGATTTTGGCCCCTCCCCTCCTTTGGGCTAAGTCATTTTCTTTGTTACCCTCTTAAATCTCTTTCCTCCCTTGTTCCAAATCGTCCTTTCACACCCACCGCTCTCCGCTCCTCAGTGTCTACCAGCTCCCTGGCAAAAGAGCTAAGCTGCGCTGCCCACAGCAAGTCTTTCCACTGACCCGAAGCTCTGAGAACGTGGACCGGCTGTGCAGGTCCCTGCAAACTTGGGACCGGGCTGGACCTGAGCCGGGCTTTGCCTTCCACAGGCTCCATTGGAAGAATGGTGGGAGGGGGACGGGGGTTCAGCAGACACCAGGGTCCAAAGGCCAGGCTGTTTCTTGAAGCAGTGTCAAACCATCGCAGCCTTAAGCTGGTTAGGAAGAGTCCAGAGAGAACGGCCCCGGAGCTCCTTCCCTAACCTTCTAGTCCTGTTTTTATGATGAAGCAGAAACCGTTTGCCTGCAGAAGCAGCTTCATCTCTCCTGTACTCTAAAAAGGAGGGAGTGTAGCACCTGTGCGTATTGACAGCTCCTAGAACCAGACCGGGAGGAAATAGCTTTTGAAAATCTACTGCAACATCATTGTCTGTTGTTCTCTGCCTGGGGAGAGGAATTGACCTGTCGCTCACCCACAAAATTCTGGGGGTGCGTGAAGTGTCCCCCGGTCTGCTCGGGGAGACGGTGTGGGCACAGAGAAAGGGACTGAAGGCTTTCTCGTGCCTGCACTTCTGTGTCCATATTTCATGACAGCATCCAGCATAATGCAGTGGAGTGGGGAGGGCGCTGGCCATCTGCCTCTCTGCTTGTCTCATGATGTGGAGAGAGTGCCCAACGATGTGTCTTGGAGGGAAGACACGGGGCCAGTGGGGGAATCTGTGGGAGGAATCCGATGGCTGTCGTGGGAGGGCAAAGCGATGTGGTGCTGGAGGGAGGGCCGGCCAGGTGGCGAATGTAGGCCTGGGGGCTGTTCTATCACCCCTCCAGACGGTGCAGTCCAGAAGAAGACTCCCCTCACCCACGGTTTGCATTGCCACCACCTGGGTATGTGAGCAAGGGGGATCTAGTCTGTCCCAGTTATGTGCTTGGTTCAGCCTCAGGACACAAGAGGCCTGGGGGAACGGCCGTGGTCTAAACATCTGCTCTCTCCCCAGGCTCCCCGTCGGTCTGGCCACCAGTCTGACGGTGCTGGGGCGGGGGGAGGAATGGCAAGGGCCTGGATCTGTAACATTTTAGAAAGGTCAGTGCTGGGGCAAGGCACCCCACCATGAAGTATTGGGGAGACCATAATTCCTGAAGGTATATATTATGTTGCTTCAGTCAATTAAGTGGATTATTATAATGGTTTGCTATCTATTCCTGAGCTCAAATTACCTCTGGTTCAATTTATTATTTGCAAAGGTTTGTCTGTGATATTTGTTTGGCAATACTCAAGCATGCAAATGCAAGTAGATAAAAAGGTACCACTTCGGTGGGCAGGTAACAGCGTTCCGTGCACCTCGGTGTTTAGTCATGCCGGCCACATGACCACGGAGACCGTCTGCGGACAAACGCTGGCTCCCTCGGCCAGGAAACGGAGATGAGCACCGCCCCCTAGAGTCAGGCATGACTGGACGTAACGTCAAGGGGAAACCTTTACCTTTACCTTTACCTTACTCATATCTGCACAAATTTGTATATAATTATAGCCCACAACGCAAAGGACAAAATTTGGAAAAAGAGAAGCTGAACAACAGAGAATGTCTATGCATAGGCTCTACTTTCAGGACTCAACAATTCAGGAAGAAATCTGGGTAAAGATTCATGCTTCTGTTGCAAAGGGTATGTTGAGAAATCCTGGTAAATCCACCTCTTGCACACAGCGCGTGTTAGGTTTTTTAAAAAGTGTTAGAACTGGTCTTGCTTGCGTGACCCTTCCAAGGATCAGAAGTGGGTGCTTACTGCACCGCCCCCCCACAACTTGGGAACTAGCTAACGCCACCCCAGTGCATGGCTGATCCTGCGCCCACAGCAACGCACAACCTGGCATCGCACGCCAGACGGGATTCCCTGAGCCGATACGCCACAGCTGGAAGGCATTCCTGCCAAGTGGGAAGCAGGCAGGATGGCCACCCTCTCCCCCTGCCCCACCCCTGCGGATCAGCTCACAACGCCTTGCTTCATAATGAGCAGGACGAGGACAGCTGGTCCTCCAGGAGCCCCGGCACCATGCAACGCACAGCTGTGCCAGGCCGATGCGAAATCGCGCAGACAAGCGGTTCAGCCTTTCTCCTCCCTGGATGCACAAGAACGGGTGAGTGGCACTTCTCGAAGAACTGCCAAGCCTCGGGAAGATGCCAAGAATATTAATGATTCTCCGATTTAGGAGCAAAAATCAGACTCACGTGTCTGGACAAATTTATGAAGTGATTGCAGAAAGATGAAAGGGGTTGCCTGTTACCATAATGCCGATTGCACTGAACAGGAAGGCTGAACAGGGAGACAGTCTGGCGTCAGGCTCAGTCAGTGGCAAGATCGGCACCCTCTGGGGCAGGTGCTGGTCTCCGGCAGTTCCTGGAGGCAAGACAGCTTCTGCAGTAGCCACGCTTGACCTCTTGCCATTGTGAAAATTCCAATTCTCTTTTTATTTATTTTATTTATAATTGAATTTACTTTTTAATTACATTTTTATTCTCTAGCATAAACTAATGCAGAAAAAGACACACATAAAACAAAGCATACTAAAATAGACAAGCCATAATGATCAAAGTTGCCAAGGGAATTTTAAACAAATACAACCACGACCTTCATAGCTCCCCGCCCTCCCAATTTTCTCTCTTTCTTTCAACAGTCTATGTGAGTTTAAGAAAACAGAAATCATTTATTTATACAACAGTCAATTACTTATATCCGCTGGTGTTTCTTTCTCCCTCTTCCTCCCTCTCAAGCTCCCCACTATAATTGAATTTATAATCTGCTTAAAGCAGGACTTTCTGAGCAGAATTTTTGCAGGTAGAGGGTCCTGGCCAAGAGAGAGCCATGCTGACCAAGGCGAAAACAGTGACTGCCTTGCACCCCTAGCCTCCACCTCTATGTGGAAAGCAGAGCCAGATTGCAGATTTCCAATGTCCTGTACATCTCCTGCGATAAAAACGCCCGGTTCGACACATGGAATTTTGCATTGCAAGAAGACTGCAATGGTCCTCCACCAACCCCGCTTGGCCACTCCAGCTTGATACACCGCAGCAGAACCAGCTGAGGGCACGGGAGCAGCTAGCTGGCTGCTGAGCAGCATCAGTAACTGTCTGCGCACTTGCAGTAATCACTTTTTATAGCTAATCAGCCAAATTAATCAAGGAGGTAAAGAATCTCATCAGAAATAATTGATGAAAATAGATTTTCACTTTTGCTACAAAGAAGCCATTTTCCTGTGTGATGGGTGCTGTAAATTCCCACAGGGCTACCCTAGAAGGAAGAAATGCCATCTGAAAAACACTGAGTGGCACATGGGAGAGATGTGGCGACGAGGAAGACCACCCGGGAAGTGACCACTGCCCTGGGAGCAGCTGGGAGGGCCTGTGCCCACAAGCGCGAAGGCAGAGGTGGATGCTCTCGGCTGCGCCCGCTGCCTTGCCCCCTCCACCTTACCCTCCCTTTAGCCGGAGGGTGGGCAGACTGAGAGGAACTAGAATCTGGGCCCCGGCCCTGGCTCTCCTCATCCCAAAGCAGTGCAAAACTAATGCTAAATAAATCCCTCCCCAGCAACACCCTGCACTACCTACGACAGGCTTTGCTCCAGCACTCTGTTTGCTAGAGAAAGCGTGGGCAACCCCGCAAAACCACAGGTGTCTTTCAAAAGAGGTGGCCCTCTGCGACTCCCTTACCCACCAGAGCTGCCTTTCCGTGGTGCTCCCCTCTGCCGCTGACATCAGCAGCCTCCGGGCTCCCCCAACCTCCAGGCTCCCCGAAATGCCACTGCAGGGACCCCTCACATGCCCCCCTCCCCCCGCAATGATGGCTGTCCTCGCCCCGCCACGGCACAGAGCAGCGTCTGGCCGCAGCTCTCCTGAAATGCTTTTACCCTCAAACTTGCTTGGCCTGCCTGAAGACCCTTCAGGGTTCACACACATGCAAGCTTTCCTGAGAGTAAGTTGAACTGTGCATAGCAGGGCTTACTTCTGAGTAGGCATTGCTAAGGTTGCACTGCTCATCTATTCCCCCCCGCCCCCGCTAAGCCACCTGTTTCAGAAGCATCTCTGCAGACCATACAAATGTCCCAATGTGAGAGAAATGTATGTTGCACCATGTAGATCACTACTAATTCCAAATAGCATAAAATGTCACCCTCCCAACCTGCAGTGTTCCCACTCACATGCTAAAGTTTAGGGAGGGAAACTTCACTGGCAGGAGGCTGCTGAGACCAGTTTTCAGCCCCAGTGAGTGATCCTCACTTTCTGGGACTCATCTGTCTGTCTATCCATCCCTGTGGTTTGTGGTCATGGAGGACTTTGGAAATTCAGAAATCAAGACAGGATGGATCCCACAAGGACACCCCTCTCTGGCAGGTGAGGACGATCTCTGCCCCAGCCCCATCCACTTTTATAAGCTCTGTCTGGTACAACCCAGGTTCCTGAGAGCTGTTGATGGGTCCCCGTCCCTGGCCACCTCTCCTGAGTTGTGTGTGATGCCTCAAGCCCCAAAGAACCTTCCCAGTGAGCTCAGAGGGAATCCATTCCACTAGGAACCTTTGTCCACATGAAATGAGACTCCACTTCATCTTTCTCCAACTCCAAGGAAACATTCATAGAAACAGAGTGAGTCAGAAGGGGTCTCCTGGGCCATCTAGTCTGACCCCCGGCTCCAACTGGCTCCACTCATGACATGCTTGCCATGTGCACGTCCAACCTGTCCTTGAACACCCTCACCGATGGGGCTTCAACCACCTCCCGTGGAAGCCCATTCCACGCCCTTGGGGTCCTGACTGTCAAGAAGTGCTTCCTGGCATCTAAATGGAACCTGGGTTCCCCTCCTCTGCAGGGGAGAACAGGTCTCTACCCACCTCCATGTGACACCCCCTCACGTGCCTATACGTTGCCAACAGATCCCCTCTGAGTATCCTCCGGGCTGAAGAGACCCAGTTCCCTCAGTGTCGCCTCATATCCCTCCCCTGCAAACTGGCCACCAACCTTATGGCCCTGCGCTGCACTGAAGGTGGGATCCAGGCATCCTCCAACGACATGGAGGATGTGGCAGAGGCTTTTGCGACCCTCTCTAGTCAAGCACCCACACACTGTGGGCTCTTTGACCCTGGAACCTCCCTGCCTGCCTCAAGGCTGTGCGGTGTCAGCTCTCCAGTGCATCACAGAGGCTCATTAGCATTCTATGTAACCAACTGCATTTTTAATTATTGTTTGCTTACCTCCCCTACCTGTTTACACTCATGTTTTAATATTGCACGTCTCTCCAGGGCACCTGCATAGGGATGCCATGAAAAGCAAAGTGTCAGGCTGTTTGTTTTGCTTAGTCAAGAAACAATTTTGCAGTGCTTAGTAAGGGAAAGACCTTGAGAACATAATTTGATTAGAGGCGGCCAGCTAGGATTTGCAAGAGGGAGGTCTTCCCCCTATGTGGGAACCCTCCGCATATTTGCTCAGCTCTTTGCAGCTGCAAAGGGACCTGTTGCGCCGAAGATCAAGATCGTGGGCAGGAATGCCGGCAGAAATCAATCCTCATGGTTGCGGCAGAAATCAATCCAGCTGGGAGCATAAACACGCTTCCCTGTTGCCTCAGTTGAATGCCTTGCTCCTCTGGTCCCAGGCAGCTGCTGTGGTGCAGGCCAAAGGGGTACATTAGGGTTCTTGTGGGGACATCCACCTTCAAGCCACCCCTAAGCTAGATGGCTCAGCAGGAGGCAGGGCAGGCCCCAGGCAGCCAAGCAGTTGGTGCCTGTTTCCACCACGGCTGCCGTGGTAGGCACAGCCAGCCACCAAATGCTCATCTTCCTGAGAACGAACCAGAGAGACTAAAAGAAAAGTCACCTGGCCGACAACCTGTCACCGGGCCAAGATGGGCACAGAGCTGCGAGATGTACGTACATGTATCCTTTGGAGCACAGAGTTTATGCCCCAACGTGGAGGACAAATGGAGGAGGCTCAGAATTCATCCAAGAAACTGAATGCAAGGGGGTGGGGGTGGGGGCTCTGAGCTCCAGATGCCAAGTCACATATTTGCTTCCACAAAATGCGACAAATGCCTCTTCACCAGAAGGCAAGCTGGTCATGCTCAGATAAAGGCACACCATGCTCCACACAAAACTCTGCAATGTGCGCACATAGCAGTCACGCCAAACCAAGCAAGCTGATCACCCAGATAACACGTGCACCTGAGAGACCTGCCAAAACCTCGCTTTCCTCCCCATGCCCCACCTGGTCCCAGGAGGCCCCTGTGACTCCCTCCTGTCTCTTGCAGACTCCAACTGATCCACCCCTTCCCTGAGCATCCATTTTCTTTCCCTGGCATGCTCCGAAAAGGAAGCCAGGGCTGCAGCCTCCATGCTTGTTTCCATGCTCAGGCGCGTGCACAGAAGCACAGGAGATGCAGGGGGAGGCACATATGGCTTGGCAGCTTGCCAACCTCTCCATCCCCTTTTTTAAAAATTGAAATAAAAAACTGCATAAGTACAAGTCAGGGCCGGGAGCCTGGTAGGCACCATGTTGGAGACCTCCAGCTCACAGGGTGTACACCCCCAAGGCACCACACAGTCTGAGGTCAAACTGCAGTTCAGAGCACCGGAGGAGCTGGAGGGCACTCGGGAGGCCTTTCTGCCCCGCATCCAACCCCCAGCCCAATGCCTTTTGCCCCACGGGGGAGGGGCCCAGCAGTCCCACCACTACATCAGGGAGGAAAGCAGCCCCCAGCTGCCCCCCACACCACGCCTGGCCTTCCTTGCACAAAGGCCCCCCACCCACAACTCAGCGGGCCACCCACGCCAGCATCACCTCGCTGCCCTCCCCAGCTCTCAGCACCCGCGCACCATGGCCATGCTTCCCAGCCTGGGGCCCAGGGGTCTACAAGGAAGCCATGGCGGGGGGGGGGGGATTCTGTGGGATTCCCAGGCTCGGCCCCAGGCTCCGGCCTGCTTTCCCGCAACTCGGGGCCTGATTCCCCAGCGGGGCAGTGCGTGTTCTCAGGGCGCCCAGCAGGAGGCGAGCCCGGAGGACGCACTGCCTGGGCTGGCACTGCACCTGCTGCAGGGAAGGTTGCTGGCTGTGTGGAAGACCTTCTGGCACTTGGGGACAGCATCTTGGCCAGTCAGAGCGTGCTGGCTTCTGGGCACAGGCTGCAGCCTGGGGCAGGGGGCATCCCTGCTCCATGCAAGCTGCACCCACACTGCCCCCAGGCCGCCACCACCGCAGCAGGAGGCACAGCAGCACGCTCGGGCTGTGGGCGGGCAGGCTCCAGGCAAACATCTGGCCGGCTGGAGCAGGGCGGCAGCGGTGGGTCTGGTGGAGGCTGCAGGAAGAGGGGCTGCTTCCCTTGGATAGGTTACTGGAAGGTAAGCGAGTTGAGGAGGGGTGGATGGCACTCAAAAGGGAGGTTTTGCAGGTGCAAGCCTTGACGATACCTCTAGTTAGTAAGGTGGGGAGGCGGAGGAGAGTGCCGCCATGGATGCGAAAGCAGGTGGTTAGGGGGATTAGACGAAAGAGGAGCCTCCATAGGAAATGGGTACTGGGGGAAATAGACAAAAGGGTATACCAGGAGGAGGAGGCCCGTTGCAGAAGGATTCTTTGCAAGACTAAGGCTGATTATGAGCTGAGACTTGCCAAGAATATCAAGAGCAACAAAAAGGGCTTCTTTCAGCATGTAAATAGGAAAAGGAAGGGGAGACAAGTGGTGGGACCACTAAATAAGGAGGAAGGAGATCCAGTGACTGACATGAGGGAACAGGCACAGAAGCTAAATGACTATTTTGCCTCTGTGTTCTCCCCAAAGCAGGACGGGGGATATCCGTATAGGAGATTAGATGAGGCTGGGGACTTAGGGGCAGAGATTAGAGTCACCCCCCTTGAAGTCGAGGGGCTCCTCAGGGCATTGGACATTACAAAGGCACCAGGCCCTGACGGGTTACACCTAAGAGTACTTAGAGAGTTGGCAGGGGTTCTCTCACACCTGCTGGCCTCCATTTTTGAGGCCTCATGGAGAACGGGTGAAGTTCCAGAGGACTGGAGGGTGGCATCGGTGGTCCCAATTTTCAAAAAGGGTAGTAGGAAGGACATGGGGAATTATAGACCGATTAGCCTTACGTCCATTGTAGGAAAAACAATGGAAAGGCTCATAATAGAGAGAGATCTAGTGATGCTAGATAGGGAAGGGAGGCTGACAGCCACACAACACGGCTTCCGCAAAAACAGGTCCTGCCAGACAAACCTTGTGGAATTCTATGACAAGGTTTCGAGATGGCTAGATGGAGGGGATGCAGTGGATGTGGTATACCTGGATTTCAGCAAGGCCTTTGACAAAGTGCCCAAAGTGCCCCTGGTGGAGAAACAGGAGTTTTGGGATACACCAAAGCACTGTCCGGTGGATTAGGGCATGGTTGACTGACCGAAAGCAGAAGGTAACCATTAGCGGGGAATCGTCGGGATGGCAGCCAGTGACAAGCGGGGTCCCCCAGGGCTCTGTCCTGGGGCTGATCCTGTTTAATCTTTTCATTAACGACATGGAAGAAGGGGTGAACAGTCTGCTGATCAAATTCGCAGACGACACTAAAACTGGAGCAGTGGCCACAACTGAGGAGCAGGTACTCCAGATCCAAAAGGATCTGGACAGACTATGGAAGTGGGCAGGAGACAACAGGATGGTGTTCAATGTGGATAAGTGCAAGGTCTTGCACTTGGGGCATAAGAATAGCTGTCATAAGTACAGGTTAGGTGACAAGAGGCTGGAGAGCAGCACTTGTGAAAGGGACCTCGGGGTACTGGTTGACCGCAGGCTAAACATGAGTCAGCAGTGTGATGCGGTGGTCAAGGGGGCGAATGCCACCCTTGGTTGCATAGCCAGAAGTGTGGCTTCTAGATCAAGAGAGGTATTGCTACCACTCTACCTGACTCTGGTGCGCCCGCAACTGGAGTATTGTGTTCAGTTTTGGGCCCCTCATTACAGAAAGGATATAGCCAGGTTGGAGTTAGTGCAGCGTAGGGCCACAAGGATGGTGGCTGGTTTGCAGGGGATGCCGTATGAGGCAAGACTGAGGGAACTGGGTCTCTTCAGCTTGGAGAAGAGGAGACTCAGAGGGGATATGTTGGCAACATACAGGTATGTGAGGGGGTGTCACATGGAGATGGGGAGAGGCCTGTTCTCCCCTGCAGAGGAAGGCAGGACGCGCTCCAATGGAGCAAAGCTCAGGGAGCCAAGGTTCAATTTGGATGCCAGGAAGCACTTCCTGACAGTTAGGACCCCGAGGGCGTGGAATGGGCTTCCACGGGAGGTCGTTGAGGCCCCATTGGTGAGGGTGTTCAAAGACAGGCTGGACATGCACATGGTGGGCATGTCATGAGTGGAGCCGGCTGGTGCCGGAGGTCAGACTAGATGGCCCGGGAGACCCCTTCTGACTCGCTTTGTTTCTATGTTTCTATGTTTCCCTGCATTGCCTGACCTGCACTCTGGCCAGAGCCCCCTTGGAGGGTGGCTGGCAGGGGAGGTTTACCCTTCCCCACCCCACCCCACAGAGTGACAGGGCTGGCTCCCTGCTGTGCCTGCCACTCCCCAGATCTCAGCGTGCCAGGGAGGGGCAGCAGAGGCAGGGCAAGTGAAGGCCCTGTGTGTCACAGGGGCCTGCTAGCAGGGGCTGGGCCTCGCCTGTGGAGAAATTCCGCCTTTGTCATCCCGGAAAGAAATGGGTTGATTCCCACTCCATGGCAGCATCAGCTGGGTCCGGAGGAGCCATGGGTGCTGGGCGGCCCTTCCATGCACACATGCATGCCCCGCTCTGGGGCCCTGGCATCCCTGCTCCTGACCCGCACACGACACAGCCGGCATTCACACAACACAGCAACTCTCCCACAGCGGCCACACGTGTGTTCAAAGTGGCTGCCACATGGATGCCACAGCCTCCTGTCTGCAGCAGACTGTGGCACAGCCCCATTCCTGGTGGCCCAGAGTGGGTGCTCCAGGTAGAGGCCCGCCAGGTGTGCCACGCAGGCAGCAGGGTCCCCAGAGCTGGACTGCCCCCAGCCATCAGGTCTGCCTCCGGAATGTTCCCCTTGCCACTTAGATTCAGGATGCGACTGATGTCGTTTGCAGCTCACCTTCCCTTTGCCACGGCTGCCGCCGGTTCCTTTGCTGCATTCATGCCTCGCCGTCTGCTCCAGGGACCCCAAACAGCACCCAGGGCCTCCTTCTCTGTCTCACCCACATGCCAGCCTGGCGCGGTGGGCTGGGGGGAGTCGGGAGTAGCCCAGGCCACCCACCCGGACCGAGTGCCCCGTCCGAGGCCAGCACTCTCACAAGAGACAACGCCAGTCACCCCGGGGTGCTCCAGGCAGCATCCTCACTGGGCAGGCCTACGAGGGAGCAGCAGGCCTCGCCCCACCCCCACCCCCGGTCACCCAGTGGGCTCCATGGTTGAGAGGGGACTGCGACCCAGATTGCTTGAGTTCCTGTCCCACACACTCTTAACCCCACACCACCCTGGCTCTCTCGTGCCACCTGGGCATTGCCTCCAATTCCCACACTAGTGCAAGTACAGCTTTTAAAAAAGAAGAAGCCGTTTGCGTATAATTTTTGTGCAAAATGCGTGCATAAATAAAGGCCTCCATCGCTGACACTGTTCCAGGGCACCACGTGGGCGCTTTGAAGGGGCTGTCAGGAGCCGGCAAAATGGGACCACAAAAGCCAGCTGGAAGGAAGCCAGGGAAGCGGGATCAATTGCCCCAGCGCTACGGCAAGGGCAGGGGACCTCCAGCCACTTGGGCACCTGTGGGCAGCTGGCAGTGGCCAGACACGCTTGGCACGAGTGGCAAGGGCAGGACACAAGGGCTCGCTCGCCCCTGCTCAGGCACCGCCAGCCCCCAAGCAGAGGCATGGTTGGCTCGCACCAGCACACCGAGAGCAGCAGCCGCATGCGAGGCCTCGTGACCATTCTGCCCAACTGCCCACCTCGTGTGACCACCCAGTGGTGGAACCCTGTGAAGCCAATGGGCGCCACCTGAATTCAGACGAACCAGTCAGGGTCCCCGGCAGAATTTCCAGCCAAGGAACCTCTGTCCTCATACCTGGCCAGTGAAGCTACACAAGGGGAGGGCAGCGCTGCTCACGGTCGGTGACCCTGCCGCTCGATGGCCCGGGAGGCCTCTCTGCCTCGCTCTGTTTCCAGGAACATCCTCGAGGCATTGTCTCCTTGAGGCATCCTCAAGGCATTTTGTGCTGAATTGCACTAGTGTGCTAAGACCAGTCCCCTTGGGTCCTGCTCAAGGGTATTCCCTGGTCTTTCCGTGGTGCGCACAATGGGGTCTGCCGCCTGGGTTTGGCCGGCTTGGCACTTCATCCTGGCCACAACAACTCCGACAGCGAGGCTCGGAGTTGCCCACAAACAAGCCACTCTGCAGGACCGGGCCTGGCTTTGTGCAACGCAGCAAGCCAACGCCGGTCGCAGAAACATGCGGGCCATCTCCTCCTGTTGCGTTTTTCTCTTTGCTGCCGCATACTTTGTTGCTCGCCCTTGTGCTGCCCAAGCCACCAGAGCAGGGCCAGCACAGAAGGCGTGTCAGGGAGACCTGGGGGCTCTGGCCCCCACTGCAGTGCACGGAGTGCCAGGCCAGGCAGCTGTGTCCATGGGGCTTTGCAACGGGGCTTCCCCTGTGCTGGCAGCCTAGAGAGGCGTTTCAGTGGCAGGAACGAACCTGTGTGCTTTGAGTGTGCACCACAACCAGGCCAGGAGGAAGGACTGAGAAGGACGCTTGCGCCAGCACCTCTCCTTTCAGCCATGGGGCACGGGAAGCGGGGCAGTGCGCAGCGCCTGCTCCGGCAAAAGATTCTCCTGGCGGCGCCTGCTGCTCCTTGTTGTCCGCAGTTAATGAGGCTGCCTTCACTCTTTCACCAAATGGATCCTTTGCCTTCCCTGGGGACCCATTAGACTTTTAGAATATCAATCCATTGCAGACCTTCCTAGAATTTTAAAATTAATCACCCTGATTACTGCTTTATTTACTCACCCAGGCCCGTTTAGAACGTCCTTTGTTGCTGTAAAAAGCTTGTTATTCTTTTTAATTGAGCTGGCTTTTGTTAGCGGCAGGCACTCTCGCTAATCACTTTCCTTGATGGGAGCAGAATTCCTAATTGCTGGCATTTGGGCAGAAAATTCATCATGCGACAGGGACTGGGAGAAGACGAGCTGGCTAACTGTAGGAGCGCTTCAGTCTGAGCTGGGTGCGCGGCTGGGCACTGCAGAGCAGCACCTGCCCCTTCACGCATTCAGCCGTTCCATTTCATTTTGCTTGATTAGGGTGCCTATGGCTTCTCGCAAAAATCCTCTCTCCTGGGTGATGCTCTAGCCATGGCTCAGTGGCTCCTTTTCTCAAGCCTTTTTGGCATTCCCTGAAAAAAATGCTCACTTCTTAATCTGTACTCATTCTCAGCACCCTCACCCAGCTATTTTATTTTACCATCTTATCTTTATTTTTCCCTCATTCAAAATATTAGACGAGAAGAACACTGAAACTGGGTGGAATAGCAAACACCCTAGAAGACAGAAGGAAGATCCAGGGTGATCTTGATAAACTTGAGCGCTGGGCTAAAAGCAACAGAATGAGGTTCAATAAGGACAACTGCCAAGTCCTCCGCCTAGAAAAAGAAACCAAAGGCATCGATACCAGATGGGGAATACATGGATCAACAGAACTGAAAAGGGAAAAGACCTTGCAGTAATTGTGGACAACAGGCTAAACAGGAGCCAACAATGTGATGCATTCATCAAAAGGGCAAGTGCTATTTTGGGATGCATTCACAGAAGTATTACTTCCAAATCACAAGATGTGGTAGTTCCCCTATATTCCTCACTAGTCAGACCTCATCTGGAATACTGTGTCCAGTTCTGGGCACCAAGATTTAAGAAAGATGTAACAAAATTAGAATGAGTCCAGAAGAGGACAACAAGAATGATGCAGGGTACCACAGTGGCGAGGACTGCATTTGCTCAATACTGGAAAAGTGAGGAATTACCCACCGATGAACTGAAAGAAAGACTTTGGACTGCGCAGAAATGGATAGATTGACTTTATCACTGAAGGAGAAAGAAGACATTGACTTCTATCAAAACTTGGATTTTTTTCTATAATTGGCTGGAGAAACGGGACCTGGTGTAAATGTAGAGATGTTTTCAAGTTATTATAAACTGATTTGAATATGATTATAGAATGTTAAAAATATGTAGCAGGGGGTCGACCCAGTAAATATGATCTATGTGAGAAGTGATGTTTTTAGTATTAGTTTAACATTTTAATAAATGAATGAATGAATGAATGTTTTTTTTTAACAAAAGAATGATCCAGGGTTTGGAAACATTGCCCTGTGAGGAGAGACTGAGAGAACTGGGCATGTTCAGTCTTGAGCAGAGAAGACTGAGGGGGGACATCATATCCCTCAATAAGTACCTCAAAGGTTGTCCCAAAGGCGAAGGTCAAGATCTCTTCTTGCTGATCTCAGAGTGTAGGACACGGAATAATCAATTCAAGCTCGGACAACCCAGATTCAGGCTGGACATCAGGAAAAGCTTCCTCACTGTCAGAGCAATGTGACAATGGAACTAGCTGCCTGGAAAGGTGGTGGGCTCTCCCACACTGGAGACATTCAGGGAGAAACTGGGCAGCCCTCTGAGTGGGGTGGTGCAAATTGGTGTCCCGCCACAGCCTTCAGGACACCAGCCAAAGGCCTTCATGGCCCCTCTCAGCTCTACTGTTCTAGGATTCTATGTTTAAAAGAAATACAAAGAACCACCAGGACAAAGTGTGCGCTTCCATGCACAGCTGTATCTGTTAAAGATAAGGTTCTTCACTGAGCAGCAGCTTGAGCCACCTGGATAACTCAGACCCAGATGGGATGGAGCCCTACAACTTAGGAAGAGTACAGGGGCATCAGCATTGTCCCTGCATACCCTGACAAGCAGTTCCACCTGGCGCAAAGCCTGCGTCAACTTCTTGTCAATTGTCTCTATTTTACACGTAAGAGTCTGCGCATACACAAAGGGGAACTGTTGAACTCCTTCTGGCCCCCTTCTCGCAAAGCTTTGCTTTTGAATCTTTCTGTGCCTGTCTTGGGCGGGATGAGTGCTGTGGAACCAGGCAGGCCTGCGTTTCTCTCTCTGGGATCCCCATTGGGCCACCCTCAGCTGTTACGAAGGACTTTTGGGTCCATTTCCCAAGGAGAATGGAGTTCTCCATCCAGTAGATTCCCCATCTCTAAATCCCCCCTCAGGATGTTGTTGCTCGTCTTCATTTCCATGGGTGGCTTGACCAGCCCCCTCGGCCACCCTTGTCCTAATCTCTTCCCTCCCAAGCACAGGCCTCAGACTGCAACTGGGGCCGGTCAGTTTCAACAACCACCTCATTATCAGAGCCCGAGCTGCCACTCCTGCCGGGACTGGCCAACTCCCCCTCACAGATTGGATGGAGGCAGCTAGTGGGGTGTTGTGGGGCTCAGTCCTGGGCCCAGCACTCTTCAGCATCTTTATTAATGGTTTAGATGAGGAAGTACAAGGAAAGAGATTGAAATCTGCAGATGATACAAAACGGTACTGAACATATTCTTCAGGATAAAGCATTTTCTCTCATCGTTGCCATGCTTGATTGGGCTCAAGCACCAGGGCCAGAGCCCATGTGGCCTACATCAAGATGCCTCGATGCACGGCCCTGGTGAGGAACAGGCCCCGCCGAGAAAGACTCGGTGCAGAGTGAAGCCCTGCCTCACTTCCTTTTTGGGGCTTTGGGGAGCAGCATTGAACAATCAACAGGAATGACCTGGTTTCATTGTTAGCCATCCAGACAGCCATGATCTGGTGGAATGGTCTGGTATTTAAGGTAGGCAGGCAGGCACTGTGTACTTGGATGAGGCTTTTGCCAAACAGTCCTGCACAAACTTTGCAGTAATGGAATAAAAGGGGAATTCCTCTCATGGGTCAGTAACTGCTTAAAGAACAGAAGGCAGATAGTAGGGAATTTCTCCCGCAGAAGAGCATGAGCCGTGGAGTCCCACAGGCAGCTGTACTGGAACCAAACCATTTCAACTTCTTCATAAAGGATCTGGACAGGAGTGCGCAGGGACACGGCCACCTTTGCTGATGACATCCATGAAATAAAGTCCTGGAAAGAAATGGGCTGAGCATGTGGCTGCTGGGAAAAAGGCCAACTCCACGTTCAGCTTCATTAAGATAGCAACTGCAAGGAAAGCTTGCCCAGATCATGCCCTTCAGTCAGTAGTGCAATCAGTTAGATGACGTGGCCACTGCAGCCAAAAGAGGGCATTGCAGACCCAGAAGACATACCAAGAAGGGTCGCTGAAGCGAGCAGAGGGCTGGAGCCGCTTCCTTAAAGGAAGGGCTACAATGGAGGGCTTGCTCAGCCTCGAGCCAAGGCAAGGGAGAGGAGACACCACAGAGGTGTGCCGAATTCTGCCCAGCATGGAGACAGTGGAGGGGAGGAGCTTTCCTCCCTTTCCCGTAATATGAGCACCCCAGGTCATGCTGTGCAGCTGGTTGGCAGGAGATTCAGGACAAAGATGAAATAGACTTCCACAAAGGGCTTCGGCGGTTGGGCGGTATAGTAATCGGTCCATCCATCAGTGTGTCCATCAGTCAGTCAAATCAAATGGCCACAGTCTAGGTGGCCTTAGAAGAGGACTGGACACACTCACGGAGGCTCATGCTGTCTCTGGCCATTCGGCCTGATGGCTATTTGCTGCTTCCAGTCCTGGAGGCAGTGTGCTGGGGAACATAGGCAGCCGGGGTGAGGGCTGCTGTCACACTCATGCTCCACTTGTGGCTTTCCTGCAGGGGAGCAGGAAGCTGCGCAGGAGGGGTCCCGGGTCTGATCCAGTAGGGCTTTTCCCAGGTCCTCACCTTCTCATGACCTTCTGCAAGGCGGAGGAAGATTTAAATGCACACACAAATTGGTCAAAGATTCGGCCACGACCCTGGGTAGGTTTGCTGGCAAATGAGCTGGCAAGGAAAGGACCTCTGTGCCTCTGTGCCTTAAACGCAGGGGCGGCAGCAGCCCTTGGTCCTGGCATCAAGCAGTAGGGAATTTGGTAAGTCAGCACACTTTTGCCATTGGTTCCTGAATCCATCCTTAAAAGCAAGCAGGCAGGCAGGCAGGCAGGCAGGCAGGCAAGCAAGCAGCAGCAGGAGGGAGGGAGAACCAGCTCCAGCGTTTGATGCAGAGAGCAGCTGCGTAGGAGGACAGCTATTTCTATGGCCAACCGCGGCTAAGTGCTGGACAGGCGGCCATGAGGAGGACCTGCTGTCGGGGTGAGCCAGCAGCTGTGCAGCTCTGAGCACAGGGTTCTGCCTGTCTCACAAACTGGCAAGAGGGGGCATTTCAAGCCCTTCCTGACGAGCCTGTGCCTGATTGCCTGGCACAGAGAGTCTGAAGCTTTTACTCCCCAGGTGGCTCCCATCTAAACCTTGCCATGAACAAACAAACAGCAGAGGCGATATTACCCTGTTTGCGACTTTCCCTCCATCCTTAGATGTTGCCCCTCAAACTATTAATCATGTGAGGTGGGGTAGAGAGGGACTAGGGGCCTGGGCTTGGTGGGAGTCTAACCTCAATATCATCTAGACTGAAGCAGTGGCCATAAGCAAGGTCAAAGGATTTTGGAGGGCCAAAGAGCTCGGAGAGCAGTTTCTTTCATCTGCTTGCCACCCTTTATGGACATCTGTTGCTACATCGATGCAACACTGAAATGTCCCTGTGTTCAGAAGTACAACAATTTCCTGAACACGGAAAAGCAGCATGCCCAGACGCAGGCTTAGCACAAAGTCTGCCTCCTCCTAGGGCCAGGTGGGGGGCGAGCGGAGAGCAGGCTTCAGGGAGGAACGTGGCCGAGCTCTCCAGCCACACGCTCTGTGCTGATGCACAGTCGGCACACCAGGTGATTCCCATGAACACACACAGGCCTTCCGGGTGCTGAGCCAGGGCGGGCTCAGGGCCCACACCGTGCCCAGGTAGTTGCGAGGCTGCCCTGGAAGCCTGCTCCTGCCCAGCCCTCTGAGGCTCTCCATAGAGACGCACAGAAAGGAAGCGAGTCAGAGGGCCTCCCATCACAGCAGCCCTGGAGCACTGCTCTCCAAAGCAGCTCCCGCCCTCCAGACCAGGGGCTCGAGCGGCACCTGTGGAAGGGCCCACTGGGCCTGTGCCTGCAGGGGTGCCAGCACGGGTCGGGAACGGGCGGGCAGACAGGCACTGCCAACCTGCTTTCACACAGCTTGCATAATTTACTGCTCCTAAAGCATCATAACAGGGCCATTCACAATAGCCATTAAATAAGGCAATACCTCAGTATTGATTTTGTGCCTTGCCCACAGGGAAGCTGCCTTTTGATCACTCAAGCTCTATAGATTTTCCTATAAACAAAAAATTAATATCTGCAAAAAGAGGGAAAGCAGAGGACTGGCTACAGCAGAAACAATACTACAGAACCACAAGAGATGGTCTGAAAACAGCCCCCAAACATCCAAAGTCCATCATGGGACCTCTGGAAATAAGGCATCTGAGAAGACCTTCTAATGCACTGAATGTTTCAGATTTCTGCTCACTGATTGCTTTGAGAACAGGCAGGAGAAGAAGAGAAATCTGCTAAGTAGCACTGCCAGAACTGAAGATTTGTTTGTGGGGTACTGCCCCTTGGATTGTATCTTATCAAACAACAAGTTTGATACCCCGATAACATAAAAATAAACATCATGTGGCTTCCTACCACCTTCTAAATATCTTTTCTCTCATTGTTGTTGTTGGTCACGAAGTCATGTCTGACCCATCGTGACCCCATGGACAACATTCCTCCAGGCCTTCCTGTCCTCCACCATCCCCTGGAGTCCACTTAAGCTCAGGCCAGCTGCTTCAGTGACTCCATCCAGCCACCTCATTCTCTGCTGTTCCCTTCTTCTTTTGCCATCTATTGTTCCCAGCATTAGGCTCTTATCCAGGGAGCCTTCTCATTAGGTGGCCAAAGTATTTGAGTTTCATCCTCAGGATCTGGCCTTCTAAAGAGCAGTCAGGGCTGATCTCCTCTAGGACTGACCGGTTTGATTACCTTGCGGTCCAAGGGACTCGCAGGAGTCTCCTCCAGTACCACAACTCAAAGGCCTCAATCAGCCTTCCTTATGGTCCAACTTTCACAGCCATACATTGCAACTGAGAAAACCATAGCCTTGACTATACACACTTTTGTTGGCAGAGTGAAGTCTCTGCTTTTCAGTATGCTGCTTAGATTTGCCATAGCTTTCCTCCCCAGGAGCAAGCATCTTTTAATTTCTTTGCTGCAGTCCCCGTCTGCAGTGATCTTGGAGCCCAGGAAAGTAAAATCTGTCACTACCTCCATTTCTTCCCCATCTATTTGCCAGGAAGTGAGTTTTCTTAAGGTTGAGTTTCAAGCCAACTTTTGCACTCTCCTCCTTCATCCGCATCAAGAGGCTCTTTAGTTCCTCTTCACTTTTTGCCATGAGAGTGGTATCATCTGCATATCTGAGGTTATTGATATTTCTCCCAGCAATCTTGATTCCAACTGGTGATTCATCTAGGCCTGCCTTTCTCATGATGTGCTCTGCGTATAAGTTAAATAGGCAGGGCGACAGTATACAGCCTTGCCGAACTCCTTTCTCAATTTTGAACCAATCAGTGGTTCCGTGTCCAGTTCTCACTGTTGCTTCTTGACCCACATATAGGTTTCTCAAGAGACAAATGAGATGGTCTGGTACTCCTATCTCTTTAAGAACTTGTCACAATTTGTTGTGATCCACACAATCAGAGGCTTTAGCATAGTCTGTACAGCAGAAGTAGATGTTTTTCTGGAACTCCATGATCCAGTGTATGTTGGCAATTTGATCTCTATCTAGTTGGGGTTATCAGGGACGTTAAGCTCTTTCTTGTATAGTTCCTCTGTGTAATCTTGCCACCTCTTCTTAATCTCTTCTGCCTCTGTTAGGTCCCTGCCATTTTGGTTCTTTATCATGCCCATCTTTCCCTTCATATCTCCAATTTTCTTGAAGAGATCTCTGGTCCTCCATATTCTATTGTTTTCTTCTATTTCTTTGCACTGCTCATTGAAGAAGGCATTCTTATCTCTTCTAGCTATTCTCTGGAATTCTGCATTCAATTGGGTGTATCTTTCTCTTTCTGCCTTGCCTTTCACTTCCCTTTTTTTCTCAGCTATTTGTAAAGTTTCTTCAGACAGCCATTTTGCTTTCTTGCATTTCTTTTTCTTTGGGATGGCTTTGGTTGCTACCTCTTGTACAATGTTGCGAACCTCCATCCATAGTTCTTCAGGAACTCTATCAGATCTAATTCCTTAAATCCATTTGTCACCTCTGCTGTATATTCATCAGGGATATGATTTAGGTCATCCCTGAGTGGCCTAGTGCTTTTCCCTACTTTCTTCAATTTAAGCCAAATTTTGCAATGAGAACCTCATGGTCTGAGCCACAGTCTGCTCCTAGTCTAGTTTTTACTGTCTGTATAGAGCTTCTCCATCTTCGGCTGCAGAGCACATAATCAATCTGATTTCTGTGTTGACCATCTGGTGATGTCCATGTGTAGAGTCGTCTCTTGGGTTGTTGGAAAAGAGTGTTTGCTATGACCATCGTATTCTCTTGACAAAATTCTACCAGCCTGTGTCCTGCTTCATTTTGTACTCCAAGGCCAAACTTGCCTGTTATTCCGGTTATCTTTTGGTTTCCTACTTTAGCATTCCAATCCCCCATGATGATAAGGACATCATTTTTTGGAATTAATTCTACAAGGTGTTGTAGGCCTTCATAGAACCGGTCAACTTCAGCCTCTTCAGCACCAGTGGTTGGGGCACAGACTTGGACTATTGTGATGTTGAATGGTTTTCCTTGGATTCGAACTGAGATCATTCTGTCATTTTGGAGATTGTATCCCAGTACTGCTTTTCCTACTCTTTTATTGACTATGAAGGCTACTCCGTTTCTTCTGAGGGATTCTTGCCCACAGTAGTATACCTGATGGTCATCTGAATTAAATTCACCCATTCCTGTCCATTTTAGTTCACTGATTCCTAAGATGTCGATGTTCAGTCTTGTCATCTCTTGTTTGACCACATCCAGCTTGCCTTGATTCATGGATCTGACATTCCAGGTTCCTATGGAGTAAAGATCTTTACAGCATCGGACTTTCCTTTCACCACCAGATACATCCACAACTGAGTGTCCTTTCGGCTTTGATCCAGTCGCTCCATTCTTTCTGGTGCTACCAGTACTAGCCCTCTGCTCATCCCCAGTAGCGTATTGGACACCTTCCGACCTGAGGGGCTCATCTTCCGGCATCATATCTTTTTGCCTTTTGGTACTGTCCATGAGGTTTTCATGGCAAAGACACTGGGGTGGGTTGCCATTTCCTTCTCCAGTGGATCATGTTTTGTCAGCGCTCTCTGCTATGACCTGTCCATCTTGGGTGGCCCTGCACGGCAAAGCTCATAGCTTCATTGAGCTACACAAGCCCCTTCGCCACAACAAGGCAGTGATCCACGAAGGAGATCTTTCTCTAGAGTCTAGACAGATGACAAGCAGAATTTGTCTGGGCAATAGATCAGCAGCCTGATGCCTCCACAGAGGAGTTGCATCTCCTGTTCTGTCACATCAAAGCCCACAGGGCTGGCTTCAGACCACACCAATTGGCTCATGCCCTGCGCTTGCGTTCCAGGAAATATTTTGGTGTAGCAATCCTCTTAGTCCGAGTGACTTGTTTTTGGCAAACTTGCCCTGCAAGTGTGGGGAAAAGACTGAGGTCTTCTTGATGTGAGGCTTTAAACTGGCTGCCTTACCAAGGGCTCTTCTGGATTCTTTGTAGGATTAAGATCAGCTCCTTTACTTATCATTTTTTCCAAGATTTTTTCTTTCTCTGCCTTTCCCTGTGTCACAGCAGGACAGAGGACTTGCAAAAACACAGGGGCTTCTCCTTCTGCCATTTCCAAGTAATACCAGACAACTCTTGCTTCGCTTCGCCTCTCCCTGCCCTGCCCTGTAGCTGCAGAAATGCTTGGGAAAGCACAGCAGAGGTGGTGATGTCATGTCAAACACCAGCAAATGACCACAAGTGAGAAATTACAAATACCTTAAAGGGATGAGATAATTAGCAGTGAGCAGGGGCTCACTGGTATGGGGAGACCTGCAGTGTCTCCTGCCCAACATGCATGGCATGAACTGTGTGACAGAACCGCCGGACACATTAACCACTGCAGGAGAGGGAGGACGCACTGTTTGCTCAGATACGCTTTGGGGCACATCGTCACTCTCACGCCACATCCCTCTGTGTGCCATCTGCTTGCTCAACACGGTGGACACTTTGGCCACTAAGGCGCGCTTTCCTGAAGCTTGACATGCTGCAAGGAAGGAGGAGCTGATCCCTGGGCAAAGCTCCAGGGTGCCTGACGCCAGGGCAGCCCACTGGCCCTGGTCTCCTTCAGTCCTGCTTGCTCTGACTGGCAGTGCTTCGCCATGACTGGTGGCCAGCTCCTTCAGCCAGATCTCCTTGGAGCTTTTGCCTGGGACCAAACTAGTGCTAGGGACCAGCCAGCTTCAGCTATGGGGGAGTAGAAAGTGTCATCATTGATCTGCTGCACAGAAAGCAGGGCTCTGTCCTCTGTCTGGGCCCAGGTGGAGAGATGCCTATCAGAGAGTCATACATTAACAGAGCTGGGGCAGGGGGGCTGGAAGGTCACCAATCCCACCCCACCTTACTACCACTCCATACGACTCTGGTGTGCCTGCAACTGGAGAATTGTGCTCAGTTTTGGGACCCTCATTACAGAAAGGATATAGCCAGGTTAGGGTCAGTGCAGTGTAGGGCCACAAGGTTGGTGGCCGGTTTGCAGGGGATGCTGTACGAGGTGAGACTGAGGGAACTGGGTCTCTTCAGCCTGGAGAAGAGGAGACTCAGAGGGGATATGTTGGCAACATACAGGTATGTGAGGGGGTGTCACATGCAGGTGGGTAGAGACCTGTTCTCCCCTGCAGAGGAGGGCAGGACACATTCCAACAGAGCAAAGCTCAGGGAGCCAAGGTTCCATTTGGATGCCAGGAAGCTCTTCCTGACATTTAGGACCCCGAGGGTGTGGAATGGGCTTCCACGGGAGGTGGCTGAGGCCCCATCAGTGAGGGTGTTCAAGGATAGGCTGGACATGCACATGGTGGGCATGTTGTGAGCAGAGTCAGCTGGAACCAGGGGTCAGACTAGATGGCCCAGGAAGCCCCTTCTGACTCGCTCTGTTTCTATGTTATGCCTGCTTCTTCAAGAGCTTCCTCTGCAGGACATCTCATGCCTGAGGGTGTTGTTCCAGTGGGCCCAGCAGAAGGATGTTTTGCATCCACCAGCAGCACAGCCTTGCCCAAGCCAGGGTCATCAGTGGCCATTCAGTTCAGACCCCATTTCCCCCACTGTCCAGTCCTAGAATCATTGAATCATGGAGCTGGAAGAGCCAGGAAGGCCATCGGGGGTAACCCCCTACTCAGTGCAGGACTCCAAGTTAACCCCACCCTCCAGCTGTCCAGTTGCCTCTTGAATGCCTCTAGTGTGGAGGGCCCAGCACCTCCCTGGGCCCTGGGGTCCGCCATCATTGCTCCTGATTGTCCATTGAGATGCTGCCTGGTGAACTGGAAGGAAGTGAGGTGGAACAACCGAGTCAGCCTGGTCTATGGTTGGGTACCTGGCGAGTTGCTCACTGAACAACCGGCCCACGTGGCTTATTGCTAGGATGGGTTGGCATGACATGCAACTCCACCCAACAGTTTTGAACGCGGGATTGGAAGGCAGCTTCCAAGGGCATGTCTCTCCTCACACCATCCCAGGTGCATTTGGAAAGTCGTGGCTGACCTTGAGAGGGGCAGCAGCTTCCTTGATGTTTGGAGAGAGTGTTTGAGTCTTCCAGGTGGCAAGAAGTCAGACTGAGTTGGAGGATGAGATTTTATTCCTGTTGGTGGGTGGGTCGGGCTTCGGAGTGGGGGACCTGACCCTAGTCTTGAGTGGGGTTGCACTCCCTCAGAAAGACAGGGTCTGCAGCCTGGGAGTGCTCCTCGACCTGGAGCTGACTTGGTAGCCCAAGTGTCAGCAGTGGCGAGGAGCGCTTTCCATCAGCTTCGGCTGATCCATCAGCTGCGTCCCTTCCTGGAGTTCGACTGCCTAACAACGGTGACACACACGTTGGTGACTTCCCGGTTAGACTTCTGTAACGCGCTCTACGTGGGGCTACCCTTGAAGACGGTCCAGATACTTCAATTGGTGCAGAATAGAGCTGCCAGGATGCTGATGGGGACTGGGCGTGGTTCTCACATCACCCCAGTTCTCCGTCAGCTACACTGGCTTCCCATTGAAGTCCGGGCCCAATTCAAGGTGTTGGTTCTTACCTATAAAGCCCTTAACGGCTTGGGTCCTGGTTACCTAAAGGAGCACCTGCGACCATATATGCCCTCCCGCCCCTTACGATCAGCAGCAGATGCTCTCCTCCGGGAACCCTCCGTGCGAGAAATAAGGAGGGTGAGTACCCGGAGGAGGGCTTTCTCTGCGGTGGCGCCCCACCTATGGAATGCGCTCCCCAGAGAGGCTCGCCTGGCACCATCATTATTTGCTTTTCAGCGCCAGGCGAAGACCTTTTTATTTAAGAAATATTTTAACTGTTAATTTATTATTGCAAATTTTAAATTGTTATGCATATTGTTTATTGTTTTTAACTTTGTGACTATGAGATGGGCCAGTTTTAGTTTTAGTTTTAGATTGTTTATTGTTTTATATTGTCTTTCTATATGTTGTGAGCCACCCCAAGGCTAGTTTGCAAGGGGGCGGCATAAAAATCTGTAAAATAAAATAAATAAAATAAAATAAATCTAAAGGCGAATGCACACCAGAGCCCCTTGAGTTCATCAGGGAGCACCGCCAGGCTGCTCATGCAACACACACCAATGAATTTAGCACACTTTCCACCATGTTGAAAACGTGATCTTGTGTCACACACACGAGCCGGTGCAGGAGAAGTGGGAGGAACAGGAACCAGGATGTGTGCAGGACACGGCCCTCTGAGAACCGAGTGTGTGCTGCATCCACTGGCTGAGGCACAAGTGACGGTACAGAGCTTTTTGCCTTTTCTTTTTTAAGGAAGCTCCTCCTGCCCCTCTCGAAATCATGTAGGACATGCCTGGCTGGCCGGCATTACCCTGAAGACTTGGCCCTTAAGGTGAGTCTGGAAGAAGCCAAATGAGCTCCTTAGGCTCGAGGGAGGGAATAGTGGGACACGCCTGGCTGGCCACCACTAAATGCAGCAGGCTTGTCATGTCACGAAGCCACCAGAGCCGAGTCGCCGAGGCAGCGGTGGCAAAGTCCCCTGCTGCTCTGAGCCCAGCCTTCCAGGAAAGCGTGGGAGCCACCAGCACTCCAGTGCGGCAGAAGCCTCAACCCAGGGAGCGTCTGTCCTTGTGCCTGGTCATCAGGGGGCTGGGCCCTTGTTCTGGGTCAATTGCCTTTGCCGTGGCCAAATGACCTCGAGGATAAAGCTTGGATTCTTTCCCTCTCACTCGTGCTCTGCTAAACTGGGTGGAGCATGCCAAGATTAGACCGCTTCTGTCCAAGAATATCATGGAGAAGGAGAAAGTGACAACGTAGATAATGTGATTTACTTCTGACTAGATATGTAGTTTAAGCCAAAACACTATGACTTACTTCTGAAGAGACATTCTTGAGGATGTACTTCAGAGGAGAAGCCGACGGCCCGTTTGAGGCAAGTTGCTCCTTACAAGGGAGGGGTGGGGGGAAATAGCGGTGCGTTTACTCTGCAGCTCACAGGGCAAGTCAGAGGCGGAAAGAGAGCAGGGCCAAGTGGAGAAGGGAAGCCAGATGGGAGGCCCCCTCTGCCTCTCAGGGCCAGCCTTGTGAGCCACTGTCCCACGGCCCCACAAGTCCCGTGCCGAAGGAGAAGCTGCAGGGAAAGCACACCCTACGCACCGATTCTGGGAAACGCAGCCTGCAGGGTCTGGGACACGGAGGCAGGAGCCACATGTGGAGGGTGGCCTGGAGCAAGCGTCGCGTGACATGCTGGCAAGGCAGGCACTGCAGCGCCACCGAAAGTGCTGGCGGGGGTCCCCCAGAGCAGCGCGATTGGCAGTCAGCTCATGTCCAAATGTGATTAGAATGTCAGGCCTTTGTGAAGGGATTAGTGCAGGGATCTGGCTGTGCAGGAGCTTACTTTTAATCTGGAGCCACAGGGGATGTGGCAGCCTGCCTGGGGCTCCCCGGGTCCTCTCTCCTGCCCGCCTCGTTGCAGGGTCATGTGCCAGAAAGCCTTTGGTTCAGGCGGGCCATCTGGCCCTGGGCTCTGGCCGTTGAGCTGAGGTTGCCTAGGCTCAATTCGGCCTCAGGGGAAGATAGGCCTTTTCTCGTTTAGGGCAGCCCAGCAGCAGACTGGCTCACAAGGTCATCCAATGGTGCTTTGTGCATTTCAGTGGTGGGACATCTTAAGCCGGCACTAAAAGGACAGCATGGGGGACAGGACAGACCTGCCATGAGCTGGAGAATCCACAGCATTGAACCACATTCCCCAGGCACCACCTTCCGGAGCGGTCCCTCCACGCAGGAGTAGAACCCCCTTTCCCAACTCAAGCTTCCACCTCAGAGGGGTGCCATGGTGGAGGGTATGAAAAGCCCCCAGAGGCCCAGGGGTATCGGGGTCCCTACCTCTCCTGACGTAGGTCGGCCTACTGGTCCACCAGAGATGCTTCTGTGCCAAAGCCCAGCCCAAACCTTGAATAGATGGCTCCAGGTCATCAGCCCCAGCCAAGAGCGCCTGGAGCTCAGTGACATATTCAAGCACCCTGTGCAGAAAAGGATCATTTGCCTTTAAGCCTAAGCTTTTAAGATCTCCCAGATCCATGGTATGGAGGGGGAAAGCTTTCCCCTTGCCGCCCACCTCCAGTGCTGGTGGGAGATTCAGGAGAGACAGGAGGAAGGGCTGCTTCCCACAGTGTGGAATTGCACTGCAGGACTCACTCCTTGAAGTCTTGTGGTGGCCCCCAGTTTGGAGAGTCATAAGATTGGATTGGAGCAATTTGTGGGGGAGGCTCTCTGTGGCTACTAGTCCTAATGGCCACGTGTTGGGGGCACCCTGCCTCTACACACCAGCTGCTGGGCAAGGCGGGAGAGAAGGGCTGATGCATGTGAGCTTTGCACACAATGTTCCTGTGAGCAGCTGGGGGCCACTGGCCAGCTGCTGGCCGAGGGGCCCTTGGTCTGGCCCAGCACCAGGGCTCTCCTTGTGCTCTTATTCCCCTGGCCAGCGCGACGCAGCTGCTGCCGTTCTCTCCTGGCCCACTGTGTATGCAAGCCAGTCCAGCATGTAACCCAAAGAGCAAGCAGCACCCAACAATGTGCAGTGGTTCTGGCAGCCCTACCTCACTGGTGCCCTTCTGGTGAGTGGCACTACAGATTCCATCATCCCCGGCTGGAATAGCCATGGGCACCAGGCTGGAGAAGGATGGATGCAAAATGTCAAACTAGGGCTGGAGAGACCCAGGTTCGGATCCTCACTTGTTCATGAAGCCCATCTCTCAGGCCAGCCCACCTTTATTTATTTATTTATTTATTTTACAAATTTGTATGCCACCCCCTCGCACACAAGCCTTGTCTGCAGGGTCTTGTGAAGATAAGGGAGGACCCTTCTGTTCCTTGGAGGAAAGCCAGGCTGTGAACACAGCAGATAAGTTAACCTCAGTGGGAGAGACTCCAGAAGTACGGATTGCTGAATTAGGAGGCATCCCCGGCTTGTACTTTGTGTCAACACCCGAGAACAAGAAGGGAGTCCTGCTTCATCAGACAAAGGGCCTGCCTAGTCCTCAGTGACCATCTGCTTGCCCCAATCACAGCATGAGACAGTGCCCAGGAGATCGCCTAGTTCAGCCCCTGTGGCAGCATCCTGCTAAGACAGTCACCCTCATCTTTGCGCTGACCCACAGCAGTGCTGATGCTGTTGCTGCTAACATACTTGGGTAGCAAACGCCACCTGCACAGGAACACTTTCTGTTGATGCAGCTGGCCAAGCAAGAGTCTTCTGTTCATAGAGCTAGTCTGGAGTACCTTTAACCCTAGGGAGCATCCTGGGTCTGAGCAGCCCAAGCAGTGAACAGTCCTGCAGGAGAGTAATCCAGGAGAAGCCTCTCAGTGCATCCTTCATGGTGTCTGCCTCCCTTCCCACTGGGTGCTTGGTCTAGCAGCTTTGGGCCCCAGGAGCCCGGTCAGCAAATGTTCCACCTGCTCCATCCCTGCCTTCCCTTGGAAATGATGCGTGAGCCTCATCAGGCATCTCACATTACCGATAAGATTCCTGATGTTTTCCTCAGTGGAGACAATGCTGTTTCTTCCCCAGAAGCTGGAGCAGAAGGCAAAGTATCTCCCTCCTGCTCCTAGACAAGTGTCATTAAAATACCAGTGGCTGCCATCTGTTCTGCTAATTGGAAATTTATTGCCTATTACTTTTTATTAGCATAAGTAACATGACATCTCTATTTCATGACGTTTCAACTATGAAGAAATGGGTGCCAATTGTCCACAAAATGCAAGATGAGGAGATGGACTTTGTTTGCTTTGCTGCTCTGGTACGGCAAAAGTAAACAGCCTGAAATTTTTTAAGGTTTACTGTGTCACAACTAGTGCACTACGTTAATTAAAACAATGCAGAACGAAAGAACAATGAAAAATGAAAACAAAAAAAAATCAAAACCGAAACTGAAGCTACAGGGAAGTAACTGGCTTGCAGCTCAGTGTGCAGGCACTGCTTGGAGTGCCCAGAGTCCTTCGGCTTGTGCTCAGCCGTTGAGTGCTTGCCATCTGGTTCCTATCAGCTCCCAGACCCACCTCCAGACGGACTTTCCATTTCAGGGAAACTGCACTGTGCTGGTTGGCTGCTGTCCGCTTGCATGAGAAACAGTCAAGCTGCCTGTCTAATCTGAAGAAAGTCAGGCTAACTTCAGTGGCCTTACTCACAAGTAAATCACAGCTGTCAGTGGAGCTACCTGTGCAGGGAGGCCTGCAGGGAAGAAGGCTGCAGGCACTTGCCATGGGCTGGAGGGAACATCAGCAGAAGCAAATGATGCCCTCCAAACATCGGAGGGTGGGAACTCGCTGCTGAGAAATGGCACAATTCTGGCCTAAGCAAGCGGGAGCGAGGCCCGGGGTGCGGGAGGCTGGGAAGTTTCCTGAGCAGGCCGGGGGGTCTCCCCTCCACCAAGGAGCGAGAGAGGCAGGTGCAGAGGAATAAGGGGTGCACAGCTGCATTCCCAAGGGGTGAGGCCCCCACCAAACCCGCGCTCATGGAGAGTAGTGGGACTGCCAAGGCACCACTGCAGTTCAGGGGCTCTGGATGAGGGCGAGGATGCTGGTGGAGGCTCTCTTGGTCTGGACTGAAAACGTAAACGCACACACAGTTCTTAAAGGGACCATTTTCCCAAGCCAACACTAAAGTTCCCCCACAGGATAAGCAGGAAAATGCCAATTTGGGGGTGATTGTGCATCCGTGCACCTTCTGGACTGAGAACGCCTGCTCGGAGATTGCAAAAGTTCTCTAACTGTTGCGATCCCGCTGAAACCCACATCTAGAGCTCTGACCGCAATGCACTCTCCTGAGCTGCAAGAGGGAACCACATCCTTGCGCCCGACCAGTTGTCATCCCAGCCTTCTGCTTCACCACGGAAACCTACAGAGTCCTACCAAGACATAAGATGTCCTCAGGTTCAAGGGGTCTTGGGACAGCACCGTCCAGAGAGTGGTCTGCCCGGACATGTAAGCTTCCATGTGAATTGCAATAGGTTGGTTGTGGGAGCACACGGGAAAGACAAGTATTTCACAACATGTGACATTTCCGAGACAAAATATTTCCCAAATGACTCCTATTTCCTGGTGCTGCTGGATGAGTAAACGGATACAGGTATGGGTGGCAAGATAAACATTTGGAATGAGCTAAGCATCCTGCAAGACATCCGTGCTGCATGGTTTGGGTATTAACACCTACCACTATTGGTCCTGTAGGTTTCTAAATTACCCACCAAGGGCTGCTGCTGTTGCTTGCAACTTAAAAACACAGCTGGTGGCATGGAAGCCTATTTCAATGCCACATTATGACTAGCTATCTCCCCGAAGCATGTGGAATGCACCCTTTGCAATTAAAAAGGAAAGACATAATGAAACGAGCAACTAGTTTAATTTACTACAAATTTGCCAGAGAGAGAGGGAGAGAGGGAGAGAGGGAGAGAGTCAGCCAGCCAGCCAGCCAGCAGGCAAGGCGGGGTGGGAGGAGAGGGACAATGTTGTCAGTCGGAGAGTGCGGTACAGCAAGTGGGAGCCTCAGCAAACACAACCGGGCCCTGCTGGATGCTTAAATAAGATTGTGCAGCCTCCGTGATTTCCTTGCATTGGTGGATGCTGCTGCTGTGCCATCTGCATATGCTGAATTCCCTCCCGCTGCTCGCTGCTGCCCCAGAGGATGCGACATCTGAGGCCGTGAAAAGGGCAGCGCAGCGGCAGCACGGTTGCAATGCAGGCTGCAAGAGCACATTCACAAGAGGAAGGTTTGCTTCCTCTTTCACCGTTCTCCAAAACCCACATTTTAAAAACAACCTAATCTTTTTAGAAATCTAGAATGCATAACCATTTATTCTGCACCACTTATTAAAGCCCCAAAGTATTTCTTAAAACGATTGTTAATTTTATCCTTTTAAAAGTATTGACTTACATACTGTACTTTGTGACTTGAAATCTTATGCACCATCTTGGGAGTATCACCTGTGCACTATCACCTGTGCAGTATTTTCAGAAAGTGCAGACAAACTGGGCACCACTAAACAACCATTTCCTGTCTGCAACATAGAAATGTTTGATGTTAACTAAATCAGATGGTTCCCAAAATTTTGGTGACACTGCTAAAAAGCAAGTCACAGACCTCTCGCTTGCTTTTGGTGACGCATGGAGTGCTTCAGGTAACCATACCGACGGGGATCCCTGAGAATCGGTCTCATGCTTCCTGCGCCTTTCCTCTTCTGAGAAAGGAGCCTGCCCCCATGGCATGCCTTCTCCCCTAGCTTCCTCCCCATCCACCCTGCAGAGCCCCAGCAGCAGCAAAAGCGCCACTCTGTGCCTGGTGGAGCAGCCCAGTGCTGAGAGCAGGGGAGGGAGGAAGGCATCTCACTGGCAGGTGCAACGAGGAGGCCTGCTGGCATTCCCAATGGAAGTTGCTCCAGGGTGTGGAGGGAGTGCCGGGATGCCCTGCAGCTTGGAAACTTTCTGGAATGCTGCTATTCCAATCATCTGCAATTGGTGGGTTATATGTTTTACTGGAATTCTGCCCGCCATTCCAGACAGAGGATGGCCTGCATTTCAGACGGAGGCTTGCAGGCCATGTCTTTTGTGCAGAACCCAGTTCCTCTTTTATAGCTGAACAGAGACTATTTTCCAACATGCCCGAAAATGCCTTTTAAGGGGGCATGAGAGATGGAAGAGATTGATTCCCGACACAAACAGAAAGGGGCAGGCAGCGCAGAGGGGCCCTTCCCCGGCCAAGTGTTGCAAGAAGCGTTTGTCGGGCACACATGGGACAGATTTAAAGTTACATCTGATTTCCCTCTATTGTGCTTCTTCTGCATGACAGTTTAGGTCTCCGTTTGTCTTGAAGCCATATAGTCTTGTCTCCTTTAATCTAAATTTATGCCCTTCCCCTCCATAAAGCGAAGTCCCCAATATAGGCCAAGTGGTTCTAAACACAAGCGATTCTTGTTTCCCAAATGGCTTTTTCCTGTTATTGGGACTGGTCCAGGTCTCAGGAGGCACATCTGTTCCAGAGACTTAATAGACTGAGCTTTTCCAAGAGCCCCTGGGAATTATGCTGAGGTGTTTGTGGGAGGGGAGAAGAACAAGAACCTGAAACGACAGTTCCTCAGCAGCCTCCAGGGGCAGCCACGGGCTGCACTGCTGCTGCCCCCAGCCCGGGCGCGCTCAGAGCCAAGGAAGGGGCCGAGCCGGGCCACAGGCCAAACCCAGCGGGCGCTGCTGCAGGAGGCAGCCAGTAGCGCTGCCTTCAGTGTTCCTGTGAGCTGCTGGAGCCACTCCTGGTGAGAGCTCGTGGACGTGCTCCACTGTGACACCACCCCATGGCTGGAGCTCTCGAGGGGTCCACCACACGGTGTCCAGGATATGCAGCAAAGGACTGAGCCTCGCCTCGCCTCCCTGTGCTCTTTTGCTCCAGGGGCCTGTGGGGCGGTGGCAGTGGCAGGGGGCAGAGTCTTTCTGTAACCGCTGCACGAGGAGGGCAGGACCCAAGGAATAAAAGCCACTGTCCCCAGAGGGATCCACCACTGTCTTCCTCTGGGGGGCTCAGAACAGGTGGCACTCCCTGCCCTGATGTTGGCCAGGCTGGCCCCAGCCCCAGAGAAAGCTGCTCTTGCTGCGGTGCCAGTCACCACAGGACAAGCCGAGAGTGAGGGCCGCATTTTTCAAAAAGCTGCATGCCCGGTTGGGAACTTCCTTCTCATGGACTGAGAGCTTCCTGCATTTCCTGAAGAGCCTTCTGGGGCCACCAGCTCCTTTAGAGCCCTGCAGCCCCCCACCACCCAAGCCTACCAGCACTGCTGTGGCTGCTGAAGTGCAAGTCCTGAAAGTGGCCATGCAGGACCTTGCGGAGGGAGGTGCACTGGTGGACGTGGAGAGGAAGGGAGAGGAAAGGCTCAGGCATGAGAAACGCAAAAGCACAGAATGGTAGAGTTGGAAGGGGCCAGAGGGCCTAACCCCCACTCAGTGCAGGACTCCAAGTTAAACCACACTTTCAGAGGGCTGTCCAGCTGCGTCTTGCATGCCTCCAATATGGGAGAGCCCACAACCTCTTGTTTTGGCAGGAAGAATTCAACTTCTCCATCTTTTGCTTCCAATTATATAATCTGCTTGATTTCTGGATCACCCAACAGGTGATATCCTAGTTTCTAACCACCCATACATCTGAGTGGTTGGTTGAAGTAGGTATTTGTGATTAACAGATTGTGGCTTTGAAGAATGTTGTGAGTCACCTGTGCCTTTTGCCTGTTGTCTGTTATCATTCTGCCATCTATCTTAAGTAGCTGGTGTTGGGAAAATTCAGATCAATCCTGGCAGAAAAGGGTTGCTTGTGTGCCTTTGTGCTATAAAATGCCTGCACCCCTTTCTCAGAAAGCACCCAGGTTACTGTTTAGCATTTGCTGTTGCTTTAAGAAGTGGGACCTGATGGCTTCCCCAAGAAGCTGCCAGGGGGATTGTTTTTACTGATCAGTATTTTGCTGATAATGCCACCAGGTTAACAGCATTGCAATCACCCTCATTTGCATGCCAAGACCCACAGTAATCCTTGTATCTGGGTGATCGTTAATATCCTGGAATCAAATGCCATTGTACTGAGCCCTCTCTGCAGAGCTCCCACCTTCTTCTCACTGTGATCACCTTATTTCCTCATCAACTGCCCAGCTGCTGGGCCCAGGTGACTCAGAATCCATAAAGTACTCTGTCTATGTTCTAAAAGCTTGCAGTTGGCAGTGAAAACCAGTACCCAGTTGCATGCTGTCATAAGTCACTGCGGGGGTCCTGGGTGATCTTTCAGTAAAACTGCTGAGGTTCAAGGCGAAAGGGGTCTTTCCTGACTGAACCCAGTTATCTCTCTTGCAGCTGCCCACTGAGGCTTCCCAACACTGGACCCCCTTCTCTTTCTCAAGTCTTTTGTTTTGGATATCTGAAGAAGGCTTTCTTGTTGTTCTTAGCATCCCTTGCTAGTCTCAGTTCATTTACTGCTTTAGCCTTCCTGATGCCACCCCTGCAATTTCTTGCTGTTTGTTCATATTCTTCCTTTGTGGCCTGGCCCTATTGACTGTGTCCATTTCTTAAATATAAAATGTATTTTAATATGCCAAAAACCTGATGGAGATCTGTACCTGAAAATTTTACTGACACACCTATTATCGCTGTACTGTTTCTTGAGGATGAGAAAACACTACACTTGCTTCTATCAAAGTGATGCTATGCAACATGGAACCCTTAATGGAATAGTTCAGTAGCTATGCATCTAAAGATTTTCATGGGACTGCAAATTCGCCACTCCCTGTGGACACAGGAGTCAGCACAATTAACTTACAAGTTGCAGAAACAATGTCTTGCATTCCCATGTGACACAAGCTTCAACATACAATTTCTTGGGGATCAAAAAAACCCCTTGAAAGTATTGCATCTCCATTAGGAAAGAACACCCAGGAGTGGCAGGTGAAGCCACTGTCCATCGGTGGCCTTATGAGGTAAAAAAACAACAGTGACCTCCAAAACACGGACAAGGGACAGACTGATACTAGGAATCACATTTTGAATGTGCTTTTTCATCTCTCACTTCAGGAAGATGTCCCACTGAAATTGTGCAGCTTTTTAAAAAGTAAATTGCTGGCTAATTGGTCAGTGCAGGAATTATTCTGTGAATTAGAATTTTAGGATTAATAGTATGATCTATCAGCACTAGTAAGTACGCACAGAAAGGAAACAAGTGAAGGCAGGCTCAGAATCAGAGGTAAGGTGCAGCCCTGCAGGCTGGTTCCGCTGCTCTGCTTGCTCCCAGGGCCCCGCATGAGGGGCCAAAGTCCGCCTGGTCTCCGCCAGGCTATTTTTGCTGTACCTGCCCACTGTCACTTTGTGGGTTCACTACCTGGACAAAGGAAAAACATCCTCCATACTCGGAAATTCTGGAGTAGGAGAACTAAAGTGTTTTAGATGCCTCCACTGTGCTCTGTTAAAATACAATGAGACTCAGAGGGGAAATCAGCCTTGTGGCTTTTTAAAAACTGCAATAGCAACATTCCTGTCAATTAAGCATCTGGCTGGAGAGACCCCAGGGGCTTGTCTGGAGAAATGGTGCATCTGTGCTTTATTGTAACCCCCCCACCCCACCCCCCCACCTCACCTCATCTGCATTTCGGTTCAGCCCCTCATGTGAGATTCTCCAATTGCTCAGCCGTGCCTTTATTACAACGGGTGGATGAGTGTTCCAGATCCTTGCTTAGGCCCAAGTCCGGTATTCGCCAGGAGCTCCAGCATGTTCTCCCCACCCCCCCGCCCCACCACGCACACAGCCTTGAGCTTGCCAAGGGGTTGGGTCCCTTCTCAGGGCTGTGTGTGGCCAGGGCTTCCACCCCACCAGTGTGAAACTGAGCTGGCACTGTTGTGGCAACAACTTTAGTGCTCCTCAGTCCGGAGCTGTCCCTGGAGGCCCAGGTGCGCCCCTCTCTGCATGAGCAGTGCCTGCAACTGGCATGCACTGGAAATTTCTCAATTGGACTACTGTAACGTGCTCTACGTGGGACTGCCCTTGAAGATAGTCTGGATACTTCAAGTAGTTGAGAATAGAGCTGCCAGGTTATTAACAGGGACTGGCAGCTATGAACACATAAAGCCGGTCCTTTTCCACCTACACTGGCTTCCCGTTGAAGACCGGGCCCAATTGAAGGTGCTGGGTGATGACCTATAAAGCCCTACACAGCTTAGGGCTTGATTACCTGAAGGAGTGTCTCCTTCCATATGTGCCTGCCTGCTCCTTAAGATCTGGGGCAGAGGACCCTCTCCAGGAGCCCTCCTTGAAGGATATTAGGAGGGTGACTACCTGGAGAAGGATCTTCTCTGCGGTGGCCCCCCAGTTGTGGAATTCACTCCCCAGAGGGAGCCCGTCACTTTATTGTTTTTGGCACCAGGCTAAAACCTGCTTATTTCCCCAATGTTTTAAGGGCTGTTTTTAATATGGGTTTTATTGTTGACTGGTTAAGAAATTGAGTAGGATGCTGTGTTTTATTTTATTTTGTCTTACTCTTAAACTGCCCCAAAGCTACGGTAAGAGCCGGTCTAAAAAAGTTTTAAATAAATAAATAAATAAATTAGCAAATGAGTTTTGAAGCTGCATGTCTAATTCAGAAAGGGATAAATGAGAAGGAGCCCTGGCTGAGAGGATGGCATCCATCGGCCAGTTGCCTCAGCACCTCCTCGCCCTGTGGCTTTCCAGGCTACTGCAGGAGCCCAGTGCTGGCCAGAAGCTCCATTGCAGCAGAGACAGCTCTGGAGGAGGCCAACAAGGCAAGGCCTCGAGTTGGGGTGGCGGGGAGCAGATGCACTTCCCAGGCCAGGGGAGGGGGGGGTCTATTCTTTCAGTGGAATGAGCGGGTTCCCCACGGCTCTGTCCTGATGCTGATCCTGTTCACTCTATTCATCAATGACATGGAAGAAGGGGTGAACAGTCTGCTGATCAAACTCGCAGACTATATTAAAACTGGGGCTCTGGCCACAGCTGAGGAGCAGGTACTCCAGATCCAAAAAGATCTGGACAGATTATGGAAGTGGGCAGGAGACAACAGGATGGCGTCCAATGTGGATAAGTGCAAGGTCTTGCACTTGGGGCATAGGAATGGGTGTCATAAGTACATGTTAGGGGACAAGTGGCTGGAGAGCAGCATTTGTGAAAGGGACCTCGGGGTGCTGGTTGACTGCAGGCTGAACATGAGCCGGCAGTGTGACGTGGCGGTCAGGAGGGCAAACGCCACCCTTGGTTGCATAGCCAGAAGTGTGGCTTCTAGATCGAGACAGGTGTTACTACCACTCTATACAACTCTGGTTGTATTGTGTTTAACTAAATGTGGGCTCCACATTACAGAAAGGATATAGCAAGGTTGGAATCAGTGCAGTGAAGGGGCACCAGGATGGTGGCTGGTGTGCAGGGGAAGCCATATGAGGAGAGATTGAGGGAACTGGGTCTTTTCAACTTGGAGAGGAGGAAACTTGGAGGGGACCTGTTAGCGACATAAAGGTACGTGAGGGGGTGCCACGCAGAGGTGGTTCATGACCCTTTTCCCCCTGCAGTGGAGGACAACCTGTGTCCCGGTGGAGCAAAGCTCAGGGAACCAAGGTTCAATTGGTTCAGTTCAAGTACTTCCTGACAGTTAGGACCCCAAGGGTATGGAATGGGCTTCCACGGGAGGTGGTTGAAGCCACAATGGTGAGGGTGTTCAAGGGTAGGCTGGACCTGCACATGGTGGGCATGTCGTGAGCAGGGCATCAGACTAGATGGCCTGGGATGCCCCTTCTGACTTGCTCCGCTTCCATGTTTCTGTGTTTCTTTCTTTCCTGTATACTCACCTTTCTACAAGCAACTTGCATTCATGGTGGCTAATAACAGCAAAAGGCAATGTTTAAAGTAAAGGCTAATTAAACAATTACGTATTATTCTAATAAAAGTATAATTAAAATGCACAGTGATGGGATTAAGGTGAACACCCGCCTCAAATGACCAGCCAACAGAGGGACACCAGAGGGGGCACCAACCTGGCCCCCCAGGAAGGAAGGACGCCCCTCCCACATGTCCCCCTCAGGCAATGGGCAAGGGCAGGGATCTGATTTGAGCCAGCGCTACAGAACACCCCTGGCCCTCCCACACTCGCTGTGGCCTTTTGAGCATTGCAAGCATCTGCTGCTGAGCCGGGCTCAGGGAAAGTGTCGCTGCTTGAGATCCCTCCCAAGTTTCTGCCTGCTGTTTGTCCATCTGGCGGGCAGGGTTTCAGTCACCTTGTCACCGGGATTGCAGGCACTCCCTTGGCTCTGGTGGCCCATGTTCCATGGCCAGCACCAAGCGCCAACGTTCAATGAGCCTGTTGGCCGGTTTCTGAACGGGTGCCCCCCCTCCCCCACATCTGGGCAAGGGCAAAACTCTGATCCCTGAAATGCAAGAAAGGAAAACAGCCCCGCTTTTTTTAATGTTTCAACAGTGCCCTACCAAAGGCTGTTAAACAGCACATTGCCACCTATTTCTTATGTAACATCAATGGATTGATATGTAATGATTTAATAAATATTAATAAGAGTGTGTAACTAGTGAAATGGAAGTTTACATCTCCTCAGAGTTTAATTAACACAAATGCTATATTAGTTATAGGTTTGCTCCTGCGGTAAAATGACACCTAGGGAAGTACTGATGAACTAAATGAAGTTACGAAGGCATAGATTTTGTCAAAGCTCCTTTTTGCTAGAAAGAACAGATTAAACCAAAAACGGCACTTTTAGCATCCTCCCCCTGCCAAAGCATACATTAACTGGAACTGCTTTAACAGGACTGCACTTTATTAGGGTTCAGGGGGCCAAACTTTTGACAGGTGTGAAAAGATGATTTGGAACAAGGGAGTGAAGAGATTTAAGAGGGTAACAAAGAAAATGACTTAGCCCAAAGGAGGGGAGGGGCCAAAATCAGATAGCACAAGGTGTGGGGAAACAGGCAGGTAGGCAGGAGGGCCAGATACTTCCTGATGGTTTATTGACAAGCTGGGCAGAACAAGATGAGCCTATTGCAGCCCACCGGGGGCAGGGGTGGACTGGGAAGAAGGGCCGGTGTTGGGGCAGCGCGGAGCAGGCGGGCGGAAAGAGTGTAAGCTCCCGGTACCCCAGCCAGTTGGGGGAAAGGAGGAGGGAACAAGCGGCCGGAAGCAGGGTTCAAAAGGGGGTGTGAACATGTGCTCAGGTGAACAGGAAAATGGGAAGGAAACCATTCTTTTCTGTTCCCTTTGTTGCAATAAAGTTTTAAAAAGAACTCTCTGCAAGCCTGGAATATTTTTCTCTTCCGACGGAAAGGAAAGAGTGATCATAACACTTTCAAGCTTATCTCAACCATCTTGATAAAAATGTAAAACGCTGTGATATTTTCAAGATGTTGTTGGCAAGCTGGAATGTCAGTGAAATGTCATGCTCAAGGGCTCCTTTAAATGTCTTTCTTGTCTCCTTTTGAAAGGGCCAGATGTGGTGCTGCTGCACCGGAGAAGGAGAAGCCCCTCAGACCCCCACCCATCATTGCCTCCAGGCAGTCGCCGGGGTCCGCATCCATCTGGACTTGGGTTGCACCTCAGAACCTGTCTGGAGAAGGGACCTCCACCAACCCCCCCATACCAGCAACCAGCAGCCATCTCAGGGTGTTCTTTTTGGTTTCTGGTGGCTTCTATCTGGGATTTGGTTAGAGCTGGACTTGCTCACCTCGCCACCTCCAAAAGTTGCTCTTTCACAATCCGGCCCGGTCTCCATGTTGTCCTCACGCTGGCAAACCAGGCATCCAGATGCGCGCCCCACCAGTGGGGTGTGAGCTCAGTGGAACCCGCTGGCCAGACTCCCCCATCGCCGGACAGCACCACAGGGTAAGATCCAGCCCACGGCCTCAGCTGCAGGATGGTGGGACAGCAGCCCTTCAGAGCAGAGCTGGCGGCACAGGGGAAGGGTGGGGCCCCCGGGAGTCTTGCTCCTCCCCAGGGCCACCTCCCAGCATGGCTCCCGGCAGCCACTGCCGCCCTCGTGGGTGCTGTGGCTCCCTGCTGTGCTCCCAGACAGCTTCCATCCCGCTTCTGGCCACCTCTGGAAAGCACTGCCGCCAGCCCTGAGGGGCTCTGGTGTGGGAGCGCCCAGCACACTGGGATCGGCCTCTGGTCCTTTCAGCCTTCCCTCTCTGGGAGTGGAAGTGAGCACTGCCCATGAAGAGGAACAGGCACAAAAGTGGCTTCGCCTGTGTGACCCCAGGGGGTCAATCCGCCACACTTGCAGGAGGGCGCTGCAGTTCAGCGCTCACCGCGGAGGCTGCATGGGGCGAGCGGGCTCCGGGCTCCGGGCCACAGCCTCCTCGCTGCCCTGCTCGTCCGCTGCATCGCAGAGCACCTGTCACGGAGGACGTGTTAATGGCTGCAAGAGGTTCAGGTGCCCCAGAAAGAAAACAAATGTGGCATCAACTTCAGAGCCGAAGGCCACCCAGGAGAACAAAGCAGCGACCGGCACAGTGCAACCCTTCCCTGCTAAGTGGCACATGGATATCCAGATACCACTTCTGGAAGCCCAAGGAGACAAAGCACTCATTATAATTGCTGAGATATTTTAATGTCAGTTGACTGGATGCAGTGTTTTGGCTGCCTGAGGAGGGAAAGATGCCTGTGAGCGACACCTGATAGTTTAGACCAGTTGCGTATGACATCCGTTTCAGGAAAGAAAGTTAAGAAAGCTCAAGTGATCAAAATGTACGCCACCAGCCGGTGTGGCAGCCTCAGCCACATTTTATCGATGGCCACTTGCACGTGGCCTTCTCCATCCAATGGGCCCATTATGTTCAGCAGGGACCAGGCAGTTCTTACCACTGCCTGCTTTGGCCAGGCACAATCTTGCCCACCTACAGTAGTCACTGCATCAATGAAATGAGCTGTGCTGAGCAGTATTCCGGGCCCTTGGTGCTGAAGTAAGGTGTGGTTTGCTGTGATGGCCCTCGCCACCGCTCCGCTCACCCTTTGCACAAAGCTCCCCATGCAGCGAGTGCAGCAGCAATTTCTACAGTGTGGTTGCGTTCCACAACCTCAGAAGGAGGGGGAAGGTGGTGCCTGTGGGAGCGTGCAGAGGGAGGAAGGGAGAGCTGGGAGCATCAGAGAGACCAGCTGGAGCATGATGGGCCCAGTTCCTTCCTGAGGCCTCTGAAGTTTTGCAAAACATGCTCTTGCCTTTCCTTTTGCCGTCTTCCTTGTGCTTCCATTTCCCAGCTGGCTTTTCCCCTGGGAAACTGCAACTGAAAATCTGTGAGTTGCTGGATTTCGTAGAAGGGGGACATCAAGCGGGGGCGTAGACTTTGTGCTCCCTGCACCCCCATTCTGCTGCAAAGCTGAAACTGTGGGGGCATGAGCTAAAGAGGCTGCAGTGTGCTGTCGGCTCAGAGCCAGCTGGGAGTGTTTCCTGCTGCCTGCAGAAAGCATTGCATTTCTACGGCGTTCTTTCTTCCCAGAAATACTTCTCATATTCTCGTACATTTCCTAAGAAATCCTCCTCACACCCCTGCAAGGCAGATCAGTGACATTGTCAGATCAGAGTGGAGACAGAAAAATCTGGATTTGCTGAAAGAGGTTCAGAAGAGGGGAGATCTCAGCACAGACACACCTACTGCAGCAACATTAAACACCCAACCATGCTGCGAAACAGCTGGGATTGGGGGCAAGAGGCCCTGCATGGCCACACAGTAAGGCTGTGAAAGAAACATGGGGCTTCCCAGGCATGTGCAGAATTGCAACGGAACCTTCTTCCCGACTGGTAAAGAAACGGTTTGAGGAACCTTGGCTTTGCTCTTTAAAAATTAAACCCTCACCTTGTTTCCATGGGTAACACTACCTTGCCAGCTCCCAGTGACCTACTTTAACAGCTACTCTTTCTCAGGGACTCCTTGATCAGAATCGCCCAGGTCTTTTGCCTGGGCTCATGTCTCCAGACCTCACTTTTCCAGTAAGTGATTCTAAGACATTCTCACTGCCTGCCCCAGAACTTTTGGACACTGATGGAAACTCATTCTCCATTTCCTTGGACTTTGTGCCTATTATTTATTTATTTATACTTACTTACTTACTTACTTACATATTTATATGCCGCCCCCTTGCAAAGAAGCCTCGGGATGGCTAACAACAGAAATCCAAGCCCATGTGTATTTCTAAAAAGAACTTTCCGTGTTGCTATTTTTATTCTGCTGTGCATGTCTGGCACATTAATGCAGCCTGCTTTCTTGACTCTTCTCTAGAAAAGTCCAGAAAAGAATAAAGCAGGAGAGCCAAACAAATGGCGCTCGCAGCTTTCTTCCAAGCGCGAGCATTAGAGCAGGTCGGGTGACCCTTCCAGGCATTTGAGGCCCACATCAGAGGGCTGCAGGCCACCAGGCCCCTGCGCATTCAGTAGGCAGAGCAAGGGGCTCCGTCCTGCACTGACTAATGTGTGCAGTGCTTCCTTGCAGGAGGGGAATCCTGGCCCAGTCAGGATCTCCCTGATTTTGGGGGAGGGGGGATTGCTTGCAAGGAGTGCCTTTTCATGTGGGCAAGTGGGGAGTGTCTTGCTGTAACAGCAGATCTGCTCCAAAGCTCACAGCAGGAACTTTGCCCCTTCAACTGAGGCTGGAGGAGAGGGCTTGATGCCTTCCTTAGAGTGAATTGCCGCAAAATCCATTTATTTTCTAGTGCAAGTAGACAGAAGACGTGATGGCTGCCAACAGTGAACTGCCCAGCCCAGGAGGTTTCATGTTTTCTGGCACTGTCATGCAGGCCTCCTGGGGCCTTCCCGCACTCAGGTGGTGACGCCAGATACTGCACCCAGCTGGAGCACTCTGGGGCTCTCCTCCCCTCTCCATCCTGTGCCACAGCAGCAAGCAAGTCCCCATCAGTCCATCCTGACTCACCGATCAGGCCAATTCCAGCCCGTCTGGCCCTTGGATTGGGACGGATCCGTTTCTCATCTCGGAGAGCATGCACTGCTCTGCTCATTGCCGGAGAATCCCTTGTGCAGTTATGCGGGGCCGTGCTGCTCATTCAAATTTCCTTCCACCTCCAGAGCAGTGATGCAGCTGAGCCGCCATGTTGCTCTCAGCCTCTTGCGCTCCTGCACCATGGCAGCCACCTGGCTGCTAGCTCCCAAGTCCTCTCCTCTCTGCACGGCCATCCACCTTTGCATGGCCTCTACGAGCCCGGATCCCAGTGCCAGCCTGCTGCCAAAGTAAGGGGCAAAGCAAAGCTGGACCCCCCAGCTACTGTGGGGGGGGGGCAGAGAGGAGGGGGCGAGGGGCAGCAGCAGAGGACTGCCCCGAGGAGGCAGGCAATTGCTATACAAGCACTGCCCCAGCCCTGCTGCACGGATGTCGCCCGGCTTGCCCGGCGATCCCACGGAAATGTGCCCCAGAGCCGTGGGCTGCGCCACCAGAAGAGGCAGTGGCTAGCCGTGCCTCATCTTGCAGTGTAAACTTGCACTTTGGTTCCCACTTGGCCCCAGCGAACAGCTCCAGCCAGCCGGGAAGGCAGCCAGCCGGGCACTCCTGCGTCACCCTGCAGGAGAACCTCCGCTACCCCTCTGGCTGAGTGTGATGAAATGTCCGGTGAAAACCGAGGCGAAGCTGCCCAAGGAAGCCCCTTGGAGAGGCCCGGAGAGGTTTCAGCTCAACTCTGCTCATGCCCATCCAGACCTGCTGCAGCAGGAGGGCAACCCACCTCGCTCACCCTTCTGCCAGCACACACTCGCGAGGCGATGCTGCCTCCCTCCAAAATTAGCCAGCAGTGCCCTCCCGCAGCCCATTCTCTGCAAAACGGCGCAGTTCGTCAGTGCTTTGTCGTGCTGCAATTAGCCAAGGCCTGCCAACCCCGGCTCCGAGCTATTTCCGCATGTCTGTCTGCTCAATGCCGCTTCCCAGTGACCTTTCATGCCTCTTCACCTCTCCCCCGCACACCATTCCTGATATTTCAAGAGGAGTCCCCGAGTCCTCTGGGAAAAGAGCAAATTGAACACTTACACTGTGGCACTTCAGAAATTTGGCTTCAGAAAGCCTAACCCTTTCCACCTTCAGAAACAGAAGTAAATGTCGCTGAGGAATTTCTCATCTCTTGAGGCAAATTAAAGAGGCATTGGCCTTCTTTGCACGTTTGACAGCTGCCATTCAAACTCCCGAGTTCCTTCCTTCCTTCCTTCCTTCCTTCCTTCCTTCCTTCCTTCCTTCCTTCCTTCCTTCCTTCCTTCCAGAAATTCATGTCAAAGCATCTGTGCCTCTCAGCCACTTTCTGCAATGGCTGCACTGTTCTTCCTCCCACAAGTAATCTCCTGTGGCAATCCTAAGCGGGGCGATGGGGAGCTGCTGTGGACTTGGAAGGGCTCGTCACGCTCAGGGAAGAAACGCCCCAGGTCCACGTGGGCTGGGGAATGCAAGATTCTCTGCTGATGTGAGTTCAGGGAGGAGAATGTGGTTGTCACTGCAGCTGCTGGGTCTGCAGAACCCCGCAGGATCGAACCACTGTGCCCAGCACTTGGGCTGGTGGGTAGGACAGGCTGTAGAGGAGGCCTAGGAGCTTCAGCCCGCAGCTGGGGTGCGGCAGGCGGAGCCTTCCTCCAGCGACCCACAGGCTCGTATTGGCCACTGCGGCAATCTGAGCGCGCAGCATTTCAGATTGGGCTATCGATGGATAGGCATGCATGTCCGTGTGGCACACCTGGCTGGTCAGGAGGCCCAGTGCCCACCCAGGCCTCAGAAGCCACCCAGGCCGAGGCGGCTCCCAGCGCCCACGCAGTGCTTGGCCCAGCAGCTCAGCGGCACCCTGCCTGCAGCAGCCTGGAGAGAGGCAGCTCGACGGAGGCACCACGCTCCTGTCCTCGCGCAGCGCCCCGCTCCCCGGGCCAGCCTGCTTTGTTCGCTTCTTCCATGCGGCCTGACCTGGCTGCTGTGCCCAGCCTGTCAGCGGAGGCCATCTGGGCAGGAGCTGCTCCCCTTTGGCAAAGAAAGGTTCCTTTGGGAACTGGTGCTGGCAGGTGGCACTGCAGCGGGGCCTGGAAAGGGTACCCAGAGCTGCGGAGGCGGCGGGGGGCAAGGCAGTCCAAGCTGCTGCGGGGCGAGGAAGTGGTCCTACCCCACCGGGCAGAGGTGCCTCCTCTGCCGCCAGTGGTCCTGCAGGGCAGAAGGGCACATGGAAACCTCCCGTAGGGGAGCAGAAATAGGAGGTGGCACCCAGTGTCTTGACACATAGCAAAGTCACGTAAGGTGCATTCAGCACTAGTTAGGCCCCATCTCAAGTCCTGCATCCAGTTCTGCCCCCACCCCTCACTTCAAGAAAGATGCGGACAAACTGGAAAAAGTTCGGAGGAGGCAACAAGGCTGATCCCGGGCTGGAAACAAAGCCCTGTGAGGAGAGAGTGAAAGAACTGGGCACACTTAGTCTGGGAAAGGGAAGAGCGAGGGGAGGTGGGATAGCAGCCTTCAGGTACTTGGAAGGCTGTCAGAAAGAGGAAGGACAGGACTCCTTTTCAAACGTCCCCAAGAGGAGGCCCTGAAGTAACAAGCTGAAGTTGCAGGAAGCCAGATTCTGGCTGGATATCGGGAAAATTTCCTGACTGTTACGAGCAGCATGACGATGGAACAATGGAGCCCAGGACCCAGAGAGGTGGGGGGCTCTCCCACACTGGAGGTAGCTGGACAGCCCTCTGTCAGGGGTGCTTTAACTGGGAGTCCTGCACTGAGCAGGGGTTAGACCTGGTGGCCCCCTGGCCCCTTCCAGTTCTACAACTTCATGATCCTATGATTCTGTGATTCCACGCCATACTGCAATTTGCCGGACGCATTTCTGTCAATGTGCACAATGAGTGCCTGGACTGAAGCTGAGCTTCCATCTGAGGTTGGCCCAAGAAATCTGCAACTTGATGAGCAAATTACAATTATTGCTGGGGTGGGTTTGCATATCACTAGTTACCATATCTTCAGTTGTGCTTGATTTTTTAAAAATGGGTAGCATTCAAAGTGACAACATTATTATTACTCCTTCTCTTTTTATTACTATTATCATTATTATCAATATGCTCGGCTGGAACAGATCTGATAGAAACTTTCTGGGGGAGAGAAAAGGGGTGTGCAGCCAGGTTTTCCTCCATCCCGCCAGGAGTGACTGGCTCTCCTGGAGTGGCCAGGCAAGAGAACTGTCCCAGCCATATGGGAGGTGGGTCTCCAGTGCCAGCTGAAGCACCGTCTCCTGTGGGCCTCGGTCCAAGCCACACTTTGCATCGGGTTGGAGGGGAATAAGGGGAGGCGCCACAGCTTGGTCCTGGCTCGGTCCCAGGCAGTTTTTTGCTGCCTCACTCCCTCTTTTGCTAACTCGGTTCTGCCAATGGCCCTTTTCCCCAGTACTGGCAAGTGTCTTTGGAGTGCGAAGGGCAAGGGTGAGACCCCATTTTGCCTTGAGGTCTTTTATCTGCAGTGCAGCGCTTGGGATTCTGCAGATTCCAATTTTATCTGAATTTCATCTGATTGTTCTTTGTCTCAGTGGCTTCAGGGGAATCACGATCCCAGCCCACTTGGTGTTGTACTCTTTGGGAACCCTTTGGCAGGAATCGCAAAACATACGCCTGGGCTACTCTCCTCCTCGCCTTCCTTCCTTCCTTCTTCGGGAGCACCTGTTTGCCTTCCACTGCTGCCAGGCATGGCAAAGGCCTCAGCTGTGTGGGTGGCCTGACCCGAATGCTGCATCCTCCACCGAGCATCATTCCACGGCACTGAGAGGGGAAGAAAGAGGGGAACCACCACATCCAAAATAAAGGGAGTGAAGAAACTGGGTGAAGATTCTGCAAAATGGGGGAGGTCAGGCAAAGCAAAGGAGTATCTCATCTTTCCCTTTCTGAGAAAAGTGTCTGCTGGGGAACGCCGGCTCAGCCCTGGTCTCACCCCCAGGGTTCTCCAAGCATCACATGTCCAAGGGAGGGCTGTGGACATAACTGTCCCTAATGCAGATGCACGGAGTGCCACGACTTTTCGGAAAGCCGCAAAGCAGGCAGGAGAGGGGCAAGGCTGTGCTTGGACCCAGGGAAGCGGTGGCACGAGTGCCAAGCCCAAACCTGCCCCACACTTTCCTGAAAGCTTTCTTCCCCCGTGGAAGAAGCTTCCATTTCTGCCTCCTTCTCAGGGCACTGGTGATCGGCATTTGAAAGCCTTCAGCTAATGCTCAGGGGAACAGTTTCCTTTTGCAGAGCTTCTTCAGATCAGAAAGCACAGGCAGCACAAGAGGCTCAAGAAGAATGAAGGCATACGAGCTTGAAAACAAAAGTACGCATGGCACCTCCAGCCACCTCAAAGGTAAGACAAGGCAAAACACAACACAACACAATGAAGAACACCCCCCCCCACACACACACACACACAGGCCACCCTGGGAACATCTGCTTAGCAGGTACCCACTTGCACAGCAGCAGAAGCAAAGAAACAGCAAGAACAACAGCTGTTCCACCAGCCACAAGGCGCCTGGTTTTCCCCTCTCAATAAGAGAAGTCCTGTCAGCATGGAGGGCTTGCAGCTGAGGAGGGAAGGGCTCTGGTGCTTCGCACGTGGACCCGCTCCGGCTGTCCAGGCTGGTCTTCGCTGGACTATGAGCAATGCAGAAGCAACCACTCTTCAGAAATGAGTCTGTGCCTCCACCTGCGGATGGACTGCAGCCCTTTGGGTGTACTCTCCCAGGCATCCCAGCTCCATTTCTCAGCCCAGCATTTTGTGGTTTATTAAGGGTCAGAGCTCCCAAGCTGAAACTTGCAGTAATGCAACTGAGCACTCAAAGGAAGATCTGCTGCTACAGAGGGGGAAAAGGACATCTCATACCTGTAGCGCTCAAGGGTAAAGGCCCAGCATCCCAGAAAGCCCCTCTTCAGCTTTTTCTCGGACTTGACGGACTTGTGCCAGCTGAGTCAGCCAAATGAAAACATGCCGGCCACCACCAGGGGCTGCCCCAGAGAGGAATGGACCGAAAGCCATTGTACGCTGCCCAGGAGGAAGAATGCACAAGCCGCAAAGCAGTCGCCCCACAGCCATGGGCTTGCACTCGTGGAGTCACAGCTGCAGGGCCAGGCGGGGGGAGGAGCACTCGGCCACACAGCTCTTCGGAGAGGCTGGCCTCCTCTTTGCTCTTCAGCCTGACTGGTTCCTGTTGTTGCGAACATAAAATCGGCCGAGGACTGACTTCTGGTTGACGTCGCAGCGAGACGGCTGTGGAGAACGGGGCTCCGTTCTTCACGTTGTAATCCATTCTACAGAGGGCCCAGTGGGGGGGCATCCAAGCCTGTCAGGGCAGGGATTAGAAGCCCAAGCAGACTCCTGCCTGGTGGGGGGCGGCAGTTCCTCACCCGCCAGGAGAAATTCAGGGGAATTCTCAGAGAACGGACAGAGAGGGGTGCACCTCCCCTCGCGAGCTGTCGGCCCCAGATTAATAGTGAAGAAAACAAAAAGAAGCTTAAGAGTGGACATCGGACCTGCTGGATGAGCAATTAAACCTTTTAAAATACTGCCCATGAAAGAACCTGTGAAATAAACATCAATCTGAATAGCAAAAGAAAGGCCCTTTTGGCTGAGGGAGAAAGCTTCTCCCTGTGAAGTTCAAGCTGTGACAAATCTAGGGGAGATAAAGTGAAACTGGGGAAATTTGAGACTTGGAAGAGAAGAGATTTTTTTCTATGTTTAATCTCCCCAAGGGAGAAGAATTAAATTTGAACTTATTCTACATTAATTGGTCGAAGGAGTTTTCTTTTTCTGCTTTCCCTTTCGGAGACATGGCGACCAGATTCTCCCAGCTCCTGTATGGTTGAACAATTAACTTTTTGCTGCCACTTGTGGTCATTTTATTTTTTAACAGACACATTGTTTGCCAAAAAAAAAAATCCTTATTTTCCTCTCTTTGTGATTTTTTGCTACTATTTAGTGGCTATCCAGTACCACAACAGGTTATTTCAAAATTGTTTTAATTAAACCTTTCACTTTCATCACGGATAAAATCTAACTATCATCTTTGGCATCCAAATCTGCTTCTCAGAGCTTACAAACAACACTCTTGGCAATGCAAGCATCTCTAACATCTATCCAAGCATCTCAAGAGTCTAAGCAAAATGCTATACAAGAATTTGCTTTGGAACAAAAGGATGCATTGGACAAATTGGATAGCTATGACTCGAAGATAATGAATCAACTTGCAGGTTCTGGTATTAAAATTAAAAACAAATGAACAAAAGATACAAGAAGTAAAAAAGAAGGCGGAAGTTTTTGAAGAGAAAATTGAAAAGGTGGATCAAGAGAAGCAACAATTAACACAAACAAATAAGTCATTCTGGGATTCAGTTGCCATATTGAAGAGATTTCAGAACACACTAGAAGCAACAAATGAAAACCTAAGTGGTTTAATGAATACTATGCTAATAGATGCTCCTGTTTTGGAAAAAGAAGAGACTGATAAACAATCTGACCTGGTTTATAGCGTCAACCTAAGCTATGCTAGCAGTCATAAATTTCTGTGGGACAATGGATAATTTTAAGGGAATTATATATTTTGAAGGATATGATTTATAAATGGGATAGCATGCTTATAGGTGATAAGAGTAATGACATTTCTTGGTGGCATAAAGTTCAAATATGATTGAGATATGTGAAGTCAATAGAATATCTGATCCTATAAAGGAATTAGTAACATTTGATTAAATGATTTCAAAACTGGATGAAAGAATGATTAAAGGATTGTATAACTTCTTTGTGGGTATAAAATGAAAGATGAAGGAAGGAAATTATGATAATACAGGCACAAAATGTTGGACATAACATTGAGTTATAGAAACGGTAAAAGTTGTGAGAAAGAAATATCAAGGTAATCTTAGTAATTTCACATAAAGAAAACTTGTAAAAATGTTTTATAGTTAGATAGATAGATAGATAGGTATAAGTAAATGATTTATAGATAGTTCTTATTGCTAAGTTTAGTAGAAATGCTTTTAAATTTGTCAATTAGATGTTGGAAATGTAAATACAAATTTAAATTTGAAGGCTTTTTTCTTTTTTTTATTAGATATTATTCTTAACGGTATTGATAAATAGACCATATATTTGCTCTTATATGTAATTACTATGGCAAGAATTTTATTTGCTCACTATGGGAGGAGTGAAGAGCCATGCATCGAAGAGTTGAGCCCAAAAAGGATTTTGGACTGCATGGAAAGGGACAGATCGATCTTGTCTCTGAAGGAGAAGGAAGACGTATATCTCTACCAAACTTGGAATTCGTTTTATTATCAGCTAGAGAAACGGGACTATGCGTAGATGTGAATATATTGACTGTTAAAATGAGGAAGATGTTAACCCAGTATATTCGATGTCTTAAATAATCGTTGTTTTTAAAGTTAGATTGTAGTGAAAACAATAAAATTTATTTAAAAAAATAAAATAAAATCGGGCGAGGACTCAAGCCACGCACGCTGCCCACAGGGGAAGACTTTTCCAACTTAATTTGACACATGACTGGCACAGTTGAGATCCAAGTGTGCTGCATTCCCAGCACGTGCCTTGCATATGCGAGTGCCCCCCAAGTCCAGGTGAATTGCTGCGGACTGAGCCTCAAGTGCCCAGGGCTCTGCTTTGGGGAGAAAGGGCTGCCCCCCACATCTTGTCCAGTGGGGTTGCTCACAGCCCACAGTGGAAGTTTGCTTTTCCCTTCATGGTGCTTGAGTAGGCACCTTGGGGGGAGATATGGGGCTAATGAGAGGGGGCCCATGAGCCCCCCGTTGACACAGTGCCATACAGGGAGATGCAGCTCTGGGAGGGCTGACCAGACAAGGGAAGCTGGCCTAGGTGCTTACCAGTCCACCCTTCTCTCACCCACATGCTTGGTGGCTGCCTCGCTGCCATCCCATTACACTGTGCATCTGCCTTGAATTTGGAAAGCGCCACGTGATCTTTCCTCGGAATCCCTGGAGCAGCTGCCATGACTACAGTCTACCGAGGAAAGCGTCTCCATTCATACAAGTCCAGATGCTCATCTTTCACCCGCCCCGTCATGCCCTGCGCTTCCCTGCACCATTCCTGGGGTTGGATCAGAAGAGGAGCAGTTGCGCAGGGTGCAGCACATGCTGGTGAGGGATCAAAGAAGGCCGGATGCCATGCACGGCAAGGCCATGTGCAAACAGGCGGAGGGAAGATGCAACCCCTTGCAAGTGTGGCGATGAGGCAGTGGGAACCAGGGGGCCCTGTGGACAGCAGAAAACAAAAGAGGGCAGCAGCTTCCTCCCAGGTGGCAATATCTGGGGGCAAGCTGTTTGCCCCTGTTCTTCAGCTGCTGCTCCTCAAAGTACATCCACCTTTGCCTTCAATGCAGGGTTCACACATTTAAGAAACTGGGAGAGACCAGGCCAGGGGTTGGCAACCTGCGGCTCCAGAGCCGCACGTGGCTCTTGAACCCCTCTGCTGCGGCTCCATTGCTCAAAACATGTGCTGGCACAGCCGCAGATGCTCCACTCAGGAAGACCATGCTAGCTGGTTAAGTAAATCGCTACATTCCTCTGCTATTGTGCAGGGAAAGAGTGGAACGAGCTTCCTGCAGGCTCTCATGTTACTCAAAACCTGCTGAAAAGATTCCCTTTGTCCCAATGTAATCTCCTTCATCTGAATGTTAAAAGCTGCACTTGGGATCTGTCACAATTCACAGCACTTGACTGTTTATCTGCTAATCAGTCACTAACACACCTCTGACCTGATCTGCCACCAATTTACTGAGCTTCCCCCACACCCAGGCCAACCATGGATAAATCGTAGAAAAGAAAATTTCTGAAGAAAACCGAGTGTTTAATGGTACATGGGTAGATTCATTTGCTTTTACTGCTGACGAACTTATGGGGTTTGCTGTTTAATGCACGCAGCCCTTTAGCACTGACTCTGACTCTGCAGGAAGCTGTTCTCCTATTCAAAATATATGAAAAGAATCCTACTAGTTTATAATGTAAGATTAAAAATAACAGTTTTTAGTGACTGAACAAGAGCTGCAGTTAAATCATAATGAAGATATAGATCTACTTCCTTGTTTTAAGAAGAGTCTTATAAAAATTCCAGCAACATTATTACATTGGGAGACGGATGTTTGTTCAATATTTCACCAGACTATTATGTATATTTGTTGTATTGCAGAAACTCTACTTACTGTATGAAAGCATCAATTTGTCCTTTTTTTATTCAGGCTGACAGCTGACTGCACCTTCCAGTACACATGATAAAAGGATGAGGGCACACAGAAGCAGAAGGCATGTTTGGTTTGCTGCAGGTGGATAATTTAAGTTCGGCTTTTTATTTCATAAATACGAGGAAGACTCAAATAGACATTGAGTATTTTATTTGAAAGTAACCTTCAACCCAGCGTCTTTTTTTTTCGGAGATCAAAATGTTTTTGTTGCATGCAGAAATAAAAATTTGTTTTCTCTGTAGCAGTTCATTGATTTCATAAATGCAACACACTATAGTTTTTTTATACATAGCATAAAGGTAAAAAACGATATATGCAGTGTTATCTTCATTTTAGATGTCAAAAGGGTTTTGCGCTCCCCGTGTTTTCTTTTCTGTGGGAAATGGGCCCAAATGGCTCTTTGAGTGTCAAAGGCTGCCGGCCCCTGGGCTGGGCTATTCCAGACCTGGGACTCCCATGGGTGCCGCCTGAGAGAGCAGCAAACAGGGCATGTGTTCAGTTCTCAGTGACTTGGCTTTGATGGATCTTTGCCACCCACACTTCTTTGAGGGTGGTAAGAGTAGCAGCAGCAACTGGGGTCCTGCTGCCAGTAGGCAGGCCAATTCCTTCTCCTGAAGGTCCAGGAGGGCCGGTGTGGCTCTGAGAGGCTTCTGGGCACCGGTGGGATTGCACAGGACTTGTCTTCAGGCCAAGAAAGGGGATGCAGCAGTTGTTCCCCTGCAGAAGCTCACAGAAAGTGCTGCGTTTCCAGTACTGACTGTAATCAAAAAGTATTTCTACCACTGCATGGCTGAGACAGAAGAAGTACTGGGAGCTCAGAGTTAAACTAGGAGAAAAATATCCCATGCACTCTCAACTCTTTCTATTAACCCTGTTTGCTGGTCCCTGCCCATGTCAGCATCCAGGGTGTGGGTGGCTGACTTGCAAACAGGAGCACTGGGACCTGGGTGACTGGGCTGCAGCACGAGGGTCAGTCCAAGAGCTCAATCACACAGCCCAAAGGTCTGAGCCAGGGGTGCAACATTAGACTCAGTCCGTTCAAGAAGCAAACCTGGCCAGATGAGCCAGGTGTCGAAGAACGAGAAGACAAGTCAAAGGGTGCAGGTACCTTGAGGGCTGGAGCGAGTCTGGAGCAAGATCACAGGCAGGGTCCCAAGAGCAAAGTCCAGGAGTCTGCAGACCAGGAGCAAGTCAGGAAAACCCTCATTGCCAAGGCAGCTTGTGGGGAGAAGAGCCACTTCTTATATAGCTCTTCTCCCAGGGCTCCCAGGTGGGCAGCTGCAGTAGGCTGGGGTGATGATGTTCGTCCATTGTTTTCGATGAGGACTTGACATCTAACGGGTTGTGAGTTGTCCACGGTGTGTCCGCAGGTGGCTGATAAGGCCAATACGGGCACGGAGTGTTCTGCCACATGTCAGGCAGACATGTGTGGGCACCACTGTTGCAACATTTGCAACTCTGGCTTTATGGAGTGCTCACTTCTCTTGTGCTATGGTTGTCCTTCTGCCTTCAGAAGTTTGGCAGCCTTGGTGGATCAGCATGCGCCATGTCGATCGGTCTTGTGCCAGGGTCTCCCAGGAGGTGGTGTCGATAACCAGGAACTTGAGAGAGGCTTTCAGCGTGTCTTTGTATTGCTTCTTTTGTTCCCCGTGCGATCTCTTTCCTTGAGACAGCTCACCATAGAAGAGCTGTTTGGGGATGCGGTGGTCTGGGATCCTTGCTGGGGTAGTAACCCTGCAACTACCAGGGCTGCTGTGCTGGTCCTCGACCAGCAGAGGGAGCCCTGAAGCTGCCTCGGGTCTTACCAATATCCCCACACCACAAAAGGTAAGGGGAGTCCCTTCCCCTTTTAGGGCCGGGGCTTTCAGGATGAGCTCTGTGGAATGCTTGGAGCTTGGCAGGAGCATGGTGTTCTCTGCCAGTTCCCATGAATATCTGTTGGGACTCTAGCCTTCCCAGTCAGCCAGGTAGTGGACCTTGCCTTGGATGACCTTGGAGTCAAGGATCTGTGCCACATGGTACTTGTTGTGCCCTTGGATCCTGACTGGTGGGGGCGACAGTCTTTTGTGATCAGAGAAAGGGTTTTCGTGGCACTTCTTTAACTGAGATACATGGATGGCCAGGTGTATTTTCAGCTTAGGTGGGAGGTCTGACTTAAACGTGACTGGGTTAACCTGTTGCTGGATCCAGAATGGACCCTGGAACTGGCAGTCCAATGTCGTGTGGGGCCAGCACTCCTTCCCAACAAAAGCAACGAACCTGGTTGTCACTACTAAAATCTTTATTCTACATAGAGTTATCAATTATAACCACGAGAGATGATAATAATGATGCTACTGCTGGTGATGATGATGTTGTCCTCTCTTTCTGAAAAGGATCAGTTCACGGAATGCTTTTGACTCGCCTGGGCCATCCCTCAACAGGTGGATCTGACAAAGTTCTCTCCTTCCTTTGTTCCAACTGTTTTGTCTCCAATTGCCCCAATCTGTGTGTGCGTCTGCGAGAGCGCGCACCTGCCAACCTCCCTCCTGAGTCAAAGTCAACTCCCATGTTCCCAAGAACGTTATCAGCAGGTGTCTCAACCATTCCCTCGGCAACCTCCCAACTGACCTCCAACTGCAGTTCACTTTCAGTTCATCCCTGAGTCCTACTCCCCTCTGCGCCCTCTTCCCTTTGAAGAGCATCACCAGGGAGTGTGGGGAGCGTTTGAACCACTGGCACCAGATACACATCCTCCTGCAACGAAGTCTGGTTCCCACAGGAAGACTCCCTCTCCTCTACATGCGCCAAAGACTCTTCTGAGTCAGTGCGCATGACATCCAATTTGATTGACGGGGGTGATGAGGGACAGTTTTGTGTGGAGAGCCAGACCTTATCCCCAATGCTCAGATCGGAACCCTCTTGGCATTTTTGGTACTGGTGGGTTTGGCATCTGTGGGAGCCCATTTAGCTTTCCTCTGAGCACCCAGGAGAGGCCTCCATAATGGCCCAGAAGGAAATGGGCCATCGGAGCGTGGCCATGGGTGCCCTCCTCCGAGGCTGAAGTCTTCACACCGCCTGGCCCGATACGAGGGCAGATCATCCCGGGAGGGCCTGGCCAGAAATGGGCTTGCAGCACAGCTGCCGGGTCCCACTACCCCAAGGAAAATGCAGCAGGCCCCAGGGCTCAGTCCACCGACGGGATGATTTAGACCCTGGGGAGGGCCTGACTGTGGAGCTGCCAGCGAGTCACAAGAGGCCCTTTTGGTACCACAGAACAGCCCCGGACACTCTGCCAGGGGCCACCTGGCCCTTCACTGACCAGGGCTCGGTGCTGCCGCTTTCACGAGCTCCTGGCCAGAGTCAATCTGTCTTAAGGCTTTGCTCTTGGAACTCCACACCCCAGCAGAGGCCGGCCTTGCCGCACTGATGGCTCTGGAGAAAACACGCACAGGCAGGTGTGATTGTTAAAAGCCTCCCAATTCCCTTCCCATGGGGTGGATCTCTGGATCTCCCTGCAAACAGCTGGAAGGCACAGATTTGACCTGAACAGATCAGCTGGAACGGGCCAGCTTACACAACCAAGCAGTGCCCCCCGCACCCCCCATGGGACAAAGCGGAGCTAGGGCTGCATTTCCGCCTCCTCTGGGAAGCTCTGCGGCCAGAGGGTTGTAGTTGGGCAGCGGCAAGAGGCAGTGAAGGCGCCCTCGAGGGAAATGCCCTCTCTCAGAGAGAGCAGCCCAGTGTCTCCCAGCTGGGAAGTGGCTTTAGGAGCAACTCTGCAAACAGGCAGTAAAATTAAACGCGAAAGAGAGCGAAATGCCTCCAGGTCTCCTGTCTTGGCACTGTTGTGAGCCGTGGGGGAGTGCCTGCGTTTGCACCTCTTTCCAGGCTGGCACTTGAAAGCGGAGAGCAGCTGGGGAGAATGGGCTCCGGGTGTCTTTTGGTGCTGCTCTCGCTGTGGTAATTCAATATCCTGGCATGAATAATGCACCAATTTTCTCCTGGAAGTACACAAGGTAAGCAGAAATTCTTTGCCTCCGAGACAAAACAGAGAATGTGTTCCACTGTAATGGAGCCTAAAGGCCTCTCCGGCTGCTCCTGGCTGCAGCTATTCAGAGCGGAGCATTTTCTCAGCTGGCTCAATACTTTCCATGTAATGCCTGCTATTCCCCAAACACTAATAAAGCTTTTAAAGGAAGAGAGAGAGATGAATGGATGGATGGATGGATGCATTTGCATGCTGAAAAAAGCAACTGCCGTGGGCTGAGGAGTGGCTGGGAGCCAACAATTCAAGTTTTTGTCAGACTCTAAATGTCTCTGGGGGCTCTTTGTTGAGGAAAGAGGAAAGATGATCTTGCAAGCGATTGCAGGCTCGGGAGCAGGATCGCCTGCACGCCATACTTCCCTCACTGTCCTGGCAGTGGTGTAGCAGGGAGGGCAAGCCGGTTAAGCCGGTTTGCCATACCAGGGTTTCCGATGCAGCCAGGAAGGTGACACCACCTGGCTCTACGTCCCCATTTCTTCTGAGCATACAGCCGCTGCCCTCGCCAGCCAGAATGGATTTCCTGGCCAATGTACCCCCTGTGCACTGCATCCGTCGAAGGCAAGGTTTGTCCAGGTGTCCCGGTCTGCAGCGGGCTGTGAGGGCCAGTGAGCAGGATCAGATCCCTGTTCTTTGCAGCACTGAAATCAGCTGCTGGTCTTGCCTGCTATGAATGGAAGGCGCACAGGCGACTCCCGTGGCACCCAGGCTTGCACTGGGAGAGGGTACTCAGCACCACGCATCCTGTCTCTTGCCCCACCTTCACCTCAGCCCTGCCCTCTGCCCGTGCCTGAGTCCAGCCCTGCCTTGCCAGCTCCCTGCCCATGCCCTCCCCTGCCTCTGCCTTCGCACCTCCACGTGCGTCTGGATTTCACCCTTGCCACTGGCTCTGCTGTGCCCAGCCAGTCCGTGACGCTTGCGTGTCCCTGGCCCACCCACCCCTCCTCTCTTGCTGCCCCTGGCTCAGCCTTGGCGCTGGACCTGCCAGGCCTTGCCAGTTGCCGGTGACCAGGAGCGCCCCTTGCTCCTGGATCTGCCCCTGCTGCCAGTCCAGCTGGGCTGTGACAGGCTCTGGCTTTCACTGACCCCAGCCTCAGCCTCCGGCAGAAACCAACATCTGGTGGAATCCGGCACAGGAGGCCTGCAGCCACTGCAGAGCCATGCATCGCATCCCTTCCTCCTTCAGCAGCAACAGCCATTCCACGTTTCTGCTCTTTAATGCAAAGTGCCAGAATCTTTCTGGGCTGCGCACCCCTTCCTGAGGTGCCTGCTGTGAGCATGTTAAGGAAATTCTGCCTGCTGCGTGTTAAGGAAATAATAAGGAATGTTATTTAATTCACATTTAACTCATATTCTGCAGCTCCTGATACACTTGTGTTGCTGCACACAAGGCAGACTGTGTTTTAAGATTCTACCTTCTTCTTTGGAGAAAAGAAAGCGTGTGCGCCATGGAGCTCAAACACAGAAACAGAGTGAGACAGAGGGGGAATCGAGGGCCATCTAGTCTGACCAACAGCTTTAGCCAGCTCTGCTCATGACATGCCTACCATGTGTGTGCCCAGCCTATCCTTGAACACCCTCACCGATGGGGCCTCAACCACCTCCTGTGGAAGCCCATTCCATACCCTTGGGTCCTAACTGTCAGGAAGTGCTTCCTGGCAGCCACCCTAAATCTTGGTTCCCTGAGCTTTGCTCCGTTGCCCTCCACTGCAGTGGGGAAAAGGGTCATGACCCACCTCTGCGTGGCACCCCCTCACATACCTTTATGTCACTAACAGGTCCCCTCCAAGTCTCCTCCTCTCAAGGTTGAAAAGACTCAGGTCCCTCAGTCTCCCCTCATATAGCTTACCCTGCAAACCAGCCACCATCGCTGTGACCCTACACTGCACTGATTCCAACATGGCTATATCCTTCCTGTAATGTGGAGCCCAGAACTGAACACAACAGTCCTATTGAGTGCGCACTAGAGTTGTATACAGTGGCAGTAATACCTCTCTTGATCTAGAAGCCATGCTTCTGGTTATGCAACCAAGGGTGGCGTTCGCCCTCTTGACCACTGCATCACACGGCTGACTCATGTTCATCCTGCAGTCGACCAGCACCCCGAGGTCCCTTTCACTAGTGCTGCTCTCCAGCCACTTGTCTCCTGACCTGTACTTATGACACCCATTCCTATGCCCCAAGTGCAAGACCTTGCACTTCTCCACATTGAACGCCATCCTGTTGTCTCCTGCCCACTTCCACAGTCTGTCCAGATCCTTCTGGATCTGGAGTATCTGCTCCTCAGTTGTAGCTACTGTTAGAGAGAGAGCAAGAGAGCAAGTTTCTAGTTGCCCATCTGCCACGAAGCTTATGGGGTGACTCTGGGCCAGCCCTGGATGCTCTGCCTAACCTACTTCACAGGCTTGTTGTTGCAAGGGTAAAATAGAGCTTTGTAAGCTGCCTTGGGTTCCTTACAAGAAGGAAAATGGGATATGAATACCACACAAAAATACCACCACTGCGAATAATAAGCTCATAGGCATTCATCATGGCAATTACTTTACCAATGCATTTTCCAACCAGATTGGAAAGGCAAAATCAGGATCAAAAATCACCTGTTGAACTGAAGAGAAGAATCTTTTTTGAATTAAAATAGCAACCTCTTTAAACAGTGTTGAAGTATTTGTTGAATAGACCACCCCAAGCCTATGTTTTCTCAATAAATCTTCATTTGCAACAATCAAATGGGTCTCTTGTAGAAATAAACAAAAAACCCACACTGGCATTGAACAATTTTAGCTTAGAGAGCACTTGCTTCTGCTTGCTTAATTGCCACAATCCTTTGATGCTGCATGAAATAACATTAAACAGAGAAGAAAAAGCACATTGCTTGGTCCTCCACACATGCTGATCTTGCCAGTTTCACAGATCTTACCTGCTTTTAAATGATATAGCGTATAAATCATAGATAATAAATCTGTCCCATTTTTAGAAAGTCCTACATAATATTATGCTAAACCCTACCAAACCTCTAAAGTCAAATTAAATACAAATAGAATTGAAAATAAGTAATATTTTCAAACATTAAAAATAATAAAAACACATTTAATAGAAACATAAACAAAATAAATCAAGTAGAAAGGATTTCCTCCAGTGACAAGAGGGGAGTGATCCCTGCTACCAGTCCTTCTTCAATACACACATGAGTCAAATTAGGCGGGCACTTTAATCTGCTTGTAACTCTGCATTAAGGGTGCCATCCTCTGACATTGTCTGGGAGACTGTAGAGTTTGCGGGGAGCGGGGCAGAGGGCCCTCCTGCTCCCTTGTGCCATGCTGCCCGTGCCATCACGACTGGGGTCCAGAAGGAAGAACACAAGTGGGCAGAAGGGGAGCAGCAGTAACTGGCCCCAGTTTGGACTTGGCATATTACCAGAGATGATAGGCTCAATCGATATGCAGCTGGAACTCCAGTGGCAACAGCAGCAACTCACAGAAGAATGTATCCATCAACTTTGCCAACAGACTTCTGCAGGTGGTTTCAAAGTAAAGGACAGCTTTCCAGTGGAAGTGTCACAACGTGGAACACAAGCAGGATCACCCCATGAGAAGCTGCCCTGGCTGTCCTTTGAGCTGTAAGCCAATCTTCCAACATATTAGGAATGCATCAGTTTTAGGTGACCGTCGGTACAATGGGTGGATCCCTGAAGGGTTCCAATAGAATCCTGGATCAGCGGCAACTGCCCCAGCAGCTTGGACGGTGAGACAAATGGGTGCCTTGCTGTCTACCGTTCTTCCTGATCTTTGAGTGACCAGTGCTGGGCGCTGCTAGAGCTGCTCTCTCTGTGGCGGCGCACCAGCCGCCCTCCTCCTGTCTCCCGTCCTCCCTCCCGTCAGGCTGTTCAAGCCCTCCTGGTGAAATGCTTCCTGCTGAGGCCAACTGTGTTCTTCCCAGCCCCTGTGAGGTGTGGCCCATATCTGAGTCCACTCCCAGGACGTATAGCCCGTGGCCCCAGAATCCACACCTCTCCATTAGTGCCACCACAGGGCGGTTTGGGGCAGGGGAAGTTTGGGCCTGCTCAAGGAGTCAGGGGCCTTCCCCTGACCTTCCTCTCCACATGCACCCAGCCAAAGACCTCAGCATCGGTCTCAGTGGTGGGCAGCTTGCCTGCTCTGCAGCCTCTCTGCTGCAGCCCCAGGCTGCCAGCCCCACCGCCTCTCCTCCCCTGCCAAGCCGTGGGGCAGCGCCACAGCTGAGACACATGCCACCCCATCTCTGGAATTGACCTCGGTCCCTGGTGCCCTGTCCCAGGGTCTGAGTATGGCCACTGGGGGGCTGAGAGTCCAAGAGCTCCAAGGTGGTCAGCACCCTTCAGGATAGGGCCAAGGCCTTGTGGCCACCCAGCCAAGGCTCCGAGAGAGCTCTGACTCAGGCAAGCAACAGGCGGAAAGAGGGCCAGGGTGCAATCCAGGGGCACTTGTGCCAGGAAACACTCCAGAGTTGAGGGGAAATGAACTCCGGGGCCAGCAATGTGGTTTCCAGCAACCTCACGGATCGCCCCAGACCCAGCCACCGTTCTGAGCTGAATCTCCCCTCAGGGCTTCCAAGATGCTCCCTTACTCCCAAGCAACCCTGTGCTGCGCCCTGTAGCTCCTAGGGCCTCGCTCGTCAGTCTGCGTCATTCCTGGGGGACTGGGGAGGTCTCTGTTCTTCTCCCCCCTCCCCCTTCACGCCCTTCCAGCCTCCCCTGCTCCTGCAGTTGTCTTTCCTGGTGGGAAGGTGGGATACTCAGATGGGATCAAGGCTACTCAGACTGCAGCACCCTCGACCTCGGCACAGGCGGCAGCTCCGTGTCTCCCGATGCAGCCCTGAACTCAAGCACACGTGAATCCTGGGGGGGGGGGGGGGGTCTCTACGGCTTGCCAGAGGTCTGATGTCTGGCAGCTGTGGCCACCGCAGCGATTTCTCTGGAAAGCACCAACAGAGCCGTGCAGGATGTGCAGCTTCACTCAGACGCCCTTAGGGAAAGCGGGGCTGGGCCCCCGCTGGGGAACCTGCTGGAGGTTCTGGACCTTGCAGGATCAAGAGGAAGGCGCGATGCACCCCCCTTGTCGAGCACCAGAGCGGTCTGCAGCGAGGGGGGACGGGTGGAGTGCCGCTTCCTCCCCCAGGGTGGGAGGCCCTTGCTCTGGGGGGGGGGGGAGTCTGTTATCAGAGGACATGCTGGCAGCCTGCTCAAGGAGTGGGGGAGGCGTCCCCCCCCCCGCGAGCGGCCTGGCAAGGGGCCTCCTTGGCACAGCCATCATCTAAATGACTCTTTCAAGTCGCAACACTTCTCCCCATTAATATTTAACGAGACAGCCCACAGCAAGTTAGATAGTGCAGCAATTAATTTTTAAATGGCGACATTTATTACAGCATGTAACTGCTACCTGCTTTGCTGTGGGCAATCTGGATAAAATGTCAGTTAAATATCTCATAATTCCCCACAATTGAATGCAAACATAAATACTGTAATCATCCCTTTATTTGTCAAATATAATTGAGGTTTTTTCATTTCTGGTGGACAGCATTGCTCATTCTCCTCTAAGACACAGACGGGGGGAGGGGAGGAAGATTGTTTGAGGGTAATTAATGCACACATTAATTTGATTTAATTTAATCTATACTTGAGACGAGAGCTCGCACAGCTCAAGATAACAGCAGAGAAAATGTTGATTGACGCTGCGCCAGCTTGCAATTGCCACGCACAACTGTTGCCGCGAGCCCGTCCCGGGCCGGCGAGTCGGGTGTGGCCAGCGGGGAGGCGGCCGGGCCCCGACCCGCGCCTTGGCTCCCCAGGCCCCGGGCACCGCCGAGGTCGCGCGCGCGGCTGCCCCTGCCGGTTTCCGCGCCCAGGGCAGAGCGGGCCCCGCCGCCCCCCGATCTGGCGCAGCCCCGGCGAAGCGGGCAGCCCGCGCCCCCGAGGCAGGCCCCGTGTTCTCGGGGCGTCTTCGGGCTCCCCGGCGCGGGAGTTCAGGGGGACCAACAGCCGCGAGTCTCCCTGCGCCCCTTGGAAAGCCGCTCCGGCCCGGCTCCGGCCCCTGCCCGAGGCCTGCCCGGGAGCCCCTCCCGTGGGTTGACGCGACCCTCGCGGGGGCACTTCCCCCTTCCCGCAGCAAATCGGCCCGAGAAGGCGCCCGCCGCGCCCGCACGAAAGCTCCCCTTCAAGCAGGTGCTTTGTGAGGGCGGAGGGGGAGAAATGAGTCCTGGTGCTGTGAGTGGTGGCCGAAAGGGCTTTTAATTTCAAAACGAATAATCACGGCAAACCCTCCCTAAACATAAAGGAAGGAAATTAGCATAAGCCAGTGGCAGGTTGGAGAGTTTATGGATAATGCAGCCATCTGATTTAGTTGTTTTTCAAACCCCGTATCGAGCAAGTTTCTGGGTTTTTTTGCATTCCCAACACTCGGCATTTTGCATCTGGAATGAGGCCGCATTATGGCTTGAATCCATTACCAGGTTGCTTCATCCTCCAAGATAATGCACTTTTCTCTGTGCAATATGCAGGTTCAGAAATATATTAATGGAACAGAATGGCTTAATGTTGTTGTGAGAGGTAATTTTCTGTGTCTTTTTCCATTGCAATTTTCAAAATTATATCTATCTTTATGCCAACACACAAAACAAAAGTGGGTGTTAAGGGTCCACAAGGAGGAAGCTTGTTTGTTGTGAACTCTGGTTCGTGTGAGCTGCATCAAAATTTAAACCAAAATAAAAGAGCTTTGTCACAATGTCATTCTCCAAGATTTTTGTTATTGCACAACCCATCCTACCATTTTGGAACAATTGGGAAAGTGTGCAAAATGCCAGCCTTGAGCATCTCCAGGAATGGGATATGGCATTTCTCAGGAAGAAGCCAGCAGAGCCTGCCTTGCAGGGTGCACACAAGGGCATGGATCCGGCATTGGCTCTGCAGGAAGAACCAGGGAGCCTTGCTCGAGCCCATCACCTGCTTCCTTCAGTGGCTGGGGGACCTTTGGGGATCCCTAAAGCGGGACCAGAGGGCAAGAGGCGAGAGTTGTTCTTGTTTCCCTCTGCCACTCAGGAAAGCACATCAGCATCACGGGGAGCAAACGGTCACAGCCATCACCTCCATGACTTTCCTTCCTGAACTGCTGGCTCAGTTGGCGAGCATTGGCACAGGCTCTGGAAAGGTGGCCGGAAGGCCATGCCCTCCCCTCCCCTCCTCTCCTCTGAGAGTGCCTCCTGGCCCATGAGCTGGCCCAGGCCACTCCATGGCCCGGCTCGGCTGCACAGGGAAACGGAGAGATGCCCTGTGGCTTCTGAAGCACACGGAGGGAACACAGCCCTCTGCCCCAGCTCAACTACATGACGGAGGCTGGGCACACCTCGTTGCACTATGAAAAGGTTCTGCAGTACCAGTCAAGAGAAGGCCAAAGGGCTATAAAGGAAGCCTGGCTGGCTACTTGTCAATTCCAGGAGCCCTGAACTTAGAGAAGGGGGCACTGGAGGGTGCCTTGCTCAGTGTACCTTGCTCAGTGTGATTTACCTTGCAGAGGGCTTAAAGTCCAAGATAAAGGAAGTGTGGGAAGGAGCAGAGCTGTCCACTCCGCCACCGTGGCTGGTGTCAGAGACGCTTTACCAGTGGTGAGAATGAATACCAAGACCCGCAGGGAAAACTGAATCGCCTCGAACCCCGGCATTTTTATGGGTGAGATCACCCGGGGCCCCTGCAGTGACTTAGGACAGCATGCTACCTGGTAGTGGTCTCCACTGCCAACCATAAGCTTTTAGAACATACACAGAGTGCTTTATAGATTCTGAGTCACATGGACCCAGCAGCTGGGCAGTTGATGACAAAATAAGGGGAACACAGTGAAAAAAGAATGTGAGAGCTCTGCAGAGGAGACTTAATACAAACAATAGCCTTGATTACAAGGAATCAACATAATGATCACTGAGGCACATTGTGGAACTTGGCATGCAAATAAGGCTGATTGCAATATTGCTAGAAAAACTTGTCTGGCCGTCCTTATCAGTTTTGTTTGATGTTAGCACAAGAATCCCCTTCATGGATCACTGCCTTGCTGTGGCGAAGGGGCTTGCATAGTTCAATGAAGCCATGAGCCATCCCGTGCAGGGCCACCCAAGATAGACAGGTCATAGCAGAGAGCACTGACAAAAGGAGATCCACTGGAGAAGGAAATGGCAACCCACTCCAGTGTCTTTGCCATGAAAACCCCATGGACAGTACCAAAAGGCAAAAAGATATGACACCGGAAGATGAGCCCCTCAGGTCGGAAGGTGTCCAATATGCTACTGGGGAAGAGCGGAGGGCTAGTACTAGTAGTGCCAGAAAGAGTGAAGTGAATGGGTCAAAGCCGAAAGGACACTCAGTTGCAGATGTATCTGGTGGTGAAAGGAGAGTCCGATGCTGCAAAGATCTATACTCCATAGGAACCTGGAATGTAAGATCCATGAATCAGGGCAAGCTGGATGGGGTCAAACAAGAGATGACAAGACTGAACATCGACATCTTAGGAATCAGTGAACTAAAATGGACAGGAATGGGTGAATTTAATTCAGATGACCATCAGGTATATTACTGTGGGCAAGAATCCCTCGGAAGAAATGGAATAGCCTTCATAGTCAATAAAAGAGTAGGAAAAGCAGTACTGGGATACAACCTCCAAAATGACAGAATGATCTCAGTTCAAATCCAAGGAAAACCATTCAACATCACAATAGTCCAAGTCTATGCCCCAATCACTGATGCTGAAGAGGCTGAAGTTGACCGGTTCTATGAAGGCCTACAACACCTTCTAGAATTAACTCCAAAAAATGATGTCCTTATCATCATGGGGGATTGGAATGCTAAAGTAAGAAGCCAAAAGATAACTGGAATAACAGGCAGGCTTGGCCTTGGAGTACAAAATGAAGCAGGGCAAAGGCTGGCAGAATATTGTCAAGAGAATGCGATGGTCTTAGCAAACACTCTTTTCCAATAACCCAAGAGACGACGCTACACATGGACATCACCAGACGGTCAACACAGAAATCAGATTGACTATGTGCGCTGCAGCCAAAGATGGAGTTCTATACAGTCAGTAAAAACTAGACCAGGAGCTGACTGTGGCTCAGATCATGAGCTTCTGGTTGCAAAATTTAGGCTTAAGTTGAAGAAAGTAGGGAAAAGCACTAGGCCACTCAGGTATGACCTAAATCATATCCCTGATGAATATACAGTAGAAGTGACAAATAGATTTAAGGAATTAGATCTGATAGACAGAGTGCCTGAAGAACTATGGATGGAGGTTTGCAACACTGTACAAGAGGCAGCAACTAAAACCATCCCAAAGAAAAAGAAAGGCAAGAAAGCAAAATGGCTGTCTGAGGAAGCTTTACAAACAGCTGAGGAAAGAAGATGCAAAAGGCAAGGGAGAAAGAGAAAGATACAAACAATTGAATGCAGAATTGCGGAGAATAGCTAGAAGAGAGAAAGAGGTGCAGAGATGTTGCAGGTGCAATTTTATAACACAAAGGCACACAGAAGCAACCTTTTTCTACCAGGATTTCTCTGAATTTCTCCAACACTGGCAATTCACGATCTGAAAAGGCATTTGGTGTCGTCTACCCATTGTCTGGGGAGAATGCTCAGGATGATGCTGAGATGGAAAATGAACCCAGGGAACCATCCAAAGGCACGTTGCTAATAGTGTGGCATAATAATATGTGAGTTCCGTTAGCTCCACATCGACTGGGTTAATGCTTCGCCATGTTGTCATAAAGCGGTCCAGCTCGGAGGAACGCTCAGCAATTGCTGTGTTGCATAGGGATATGCTCCCCTGAATACGCAGGGACAGTCATGCACAGAAGTGCCCAGAGGGAAGGCAGCCTTGGCTCGCTTCCCAGCTGCTCGCTCTGCCGCACAAGGCTGAGGTATCATTATCTCAGGTCCAGGGACAGAAGCCCTGCGGGGAGGCAGGCTGTGGGTCGGGAGCCACTCTCAGCACCATCAGTGAGCAGAGATGCTCCAGCAGAAGCAAGATGGCTTCCTCCCAAAACTGAAGCCTCATCCAAAAGCAAACTCCAGCCACATGAATACCAGCTGGCAATAAGGAATCCAACAACAACAACTACCACAACAAACAATACAAAGAATGGCATCAAAACTAAAACTGCAGATCTCAAAATGCTATTATATTATATTATATATCATCACATCACATCACATCACATCATCATATCCTGTTTGGAAACTGCACCTCAAGAAGGCTCCTGGCAGCTCAATCCTCTGCACATTTAGAGGCAGTACTGAGCCAAATCTACGGCTCCCGCACCAGGTGGGAAATGCTGGGGGAGATGGGGGGTTTTCTGCCCAAACATGTGTAGGATTGCACCCCAGGAGCCTGTAAAACAGTAAGTGCCCCTCCAGTGAGAGTGAAGGATGCTGCCTCCATCCAGGCAGGCGCCCTTCTTTGTCCTGCAGGCAGAGACCCTCATCGCCCTGCTTGGCAGTCCGAGTCTTTGAGCTGCCTGCATGCAGGGAGTGTGGCCAACCATGGAATGAGAGCAGCAGAGGCACAGGCTGGGAGAGAGCGCTGAGTGGCCAGGGGACTGGCACAGGCAAGGTAGGAGCTGGGCAGGTGGGAGCAGGGGTCCAGGAGCAGCAGAGAGGCAGGGGGTGGGCCAGAGAGCGAGAGCAGCCAGGGGGAAGCAGGGGGCAGGGCCACTGGCCTGAGGGGCTCAGGAGGCCCAGCTCGGGCGTCGTCCCTCGTCTGCGTCCCTGAGCTGCGGTCCGGGCGGTCCAGGGACTCCCTTCCCTGAGACACAGAGGTTGTTTGTTTGATTGTTTGTTTTTTGTTTTGTTTGTGTGTTTTTGTTTTGTTTTGTTTTGTTTGCACTTTGCTTTGCTTTGTTGTGCTTTGTTTTTTTTTGTTTTTTTTCTTCCAATTTAAATTTAAGTTTATTTTCTCCTTGTGTGTGTGTGCAAGTGGGGTTTTTGCCTGGGAGAACTGGGAGAGTGAGAGGAACTGCAGGACTTACAAGACAGGGGACCAAGGTAAGGTCTCGGAAGGGTTACAGATGGCAGACCAGGAGATGGCCTTGGCGGGAGTCACGGGTGTTGCTGTCCGCTGCGAGAGCTGCGACATGTTCGCCCTTCTCCCCCAGGAGAGGCAGGGATACACTTGCCCTCGGTGCAAGATGGTGACCCTGCTAGAGGAGGAGGTGAGGTGCCTGAGGGCCGAGAGAGCTCTCCAGGCCCCCCCCCGCAGCAGCCCCCCTCTCGACAGAGGGCTGAGGGAGAGACCACGGGAGGAGCAGCTGCGGAGACATGGAGGTATGTCACCCACAGGAGGAGGCGGCCAGCACGGCCTCCTCCTTCTCCTGGCACCAATCTGGAGCTGGGAAACAGGTTCTCTCCACTTGGGGAGGCTGGGGCTGACGAGGCCTCAGGGGACCAGCAGGACCCCCAGCCTGGGACATCAGGAGGCAAGGGAGCCACTGCAGGAGAGGCGAGGACCAGGGCACGGCTGCCCACCAGCACCGAGAAGGTACGGCGGTGGGTGATAGTTGTTGGGGACTCCCTGCTGAGGGGCACTGAGGCGGCGGTGTGCCGCCCCAGCCTTCAGACAAGGGAGGTTTGCTGCCTGCCGGGCGCACGCATCCGGCACGTGAAGGACAGAGTGGAGCGTCTTGTTCGCTCCGGGGGTCACCAGCCACTCCTGGTGATCCATGTGGGCACAAACGACGTGGCCAGGCAGGGGGTGGTCGGGATCACCAGGGACTTTTCGGCCTTGGGGAAGAAACTCAGGGAGCTGAAGGCCCAAGTGGCCTTCTCGTCAATCTTACCCGTCCGGGGATTTGGGACAGGAAGGGACAGGAGGGCCTCTGAGGTGAACGACTGGCTTAGGGTGTGGTGCCAGAAGGAACGCTTCGGATTCCTCGACCACGGCACTCGTTTTCTTGCCAATGGACTTCTGGCAAGGGATGGGTTACACCTCACGAGGATGGGGAAAAGGTCCTTTGGAGATGCTCTAGCGAGCTTCATCCGGAAGACTTTAAACTGAGCCAGTGGGGGGTGGGTTCAGGCCCCCCAGTAACATGTCTGCACTGGACAAGTGTGCAGGGAGGATCGGGGCTCTGGGAGCAGGGTTTTAGAGATACTGCAGGGACTGACAGGACTTCTACAGAGAGGGGCCAGGTACCAGGGAGGATGGGAGGAAGGAGGATGCTGGGCACTCCAAGGAAAGGAAGCAGTGGGAAGGAGTTGAGGTGCATGTACACCAATGCTAGGAGCATGGGTAATAAGCAGGAAGAGCTTGAAGCTCTCCTGGGAATAGGAGGATACGATCTGGTGGGAATCACAGAAACTTGGTGGGATGAAAGGCAAGTCTGGAATGTGAACATAGAAGGGTATCACCTTTTTAGAAAGGACAGGAAGGGAAAGAGAGGTGGGGGTGTGGCTTTATATGTCAGGGAAGGGATAGGATGCAGTGAGATAGAGTGCAGCACAGATGGGGATTCGGTAGAGGCAGTCTGGGTGAAACTTAGGGGTTTTGACAGAGAAAGAGACCTGACAGTGGGGGTATGTTATCGCCCTCCAGGTCAACTTGAGACCCTGGATGATGTCCTGACAGGCCAGATTCTAAGGATATCTCGGGGGAGAGACACAGTAATTATGGGAGATTTCAATCTCCCGGATATTACTTGGGAGACTCACTCGGCGGTGACAGCCAGGTCACGTCGCTTCCTAGAAGCTCTAGAGGGTGGGTTTTTCACACAGAGGGTCCGAGAGGCGACGAGGGGGGGAAACATCCTGGACTTGGTCTTGACCAATAGGGAGGAGCTGATAGATGAAGTACAGATTAGGGGAGCTCTGGATGCGAGTGATCACTCCATCCTTTGCTTTGAGATCAGAGGACTGGGGCCGTGCAGCAGGGCGAGCACTAGAAGCTGGGACTTCAAGAGGGCCAACTTTGGCCAACTGAAGGCCAGGCTGGGGAAAGTCTCCTGGGATAGGTTACTGGAAGGTAAGCGAGTTGAGGAGGGGTGGATGGCACTCAAAAGGGAGGTTTTGCAGGCGCAAGCCCTGACAATACCTCTAGTCAGTAAGGTGGGGAGGCGGAGGAGAGTGCCGCCATGGATGCGAAAGGAGGTGGTTAGGGGATTAGACGAAAGAGGAACCTCCATAGGAAATGGGTACTGGGGGAAATAGACAAAAGGGTATACGGGAGGAGGAGGCCCGTTGCAGAAGGATTCTTCGCAAGGCTAAGGCTGATTATGGGCTGAGACTTGCCAAGAATATCAAGAGCAACAAAAAGGGCTTCCTCCAGCATGTAAATGGGAAAAGGAAGGGGAGACAAGTGGTGGGACCACTAAATAAGGAGGAAGGAGATCCAGTGACTGACATGAGGGAACAGGCACAGATGCTAAATGACTATTTTGCCTCTGTGTTCTCCCCAAAGCAGGACGGGGGATATCCGTATAGGAGATTGGATGAGGCTGGGGATTTAGGGGCAGAGATTAGAGTCACCCCCCTTGAAGTCGAGGGGCTCCTCAGGGCATTGGACATTACAAAGGCGCCAGGCCCTGACGGGTTACACCCAAGAGTACTTAGAGAGTTGGCAGGGGTTCTCTCACGCCCGCTGGCCTCCATTTTTGAGGCCTCGTGGAGAACGGGTGAAGTTCCAGAGGACTGGAGGGTGGCATCGGTGGTCCCAATTTTCAAAAAGGGTAGTAGGAAGGACATGGGGAATTATAGACCGGTTAGCCTTACGTCCATTGTAGGAAAAACAATGGAAAGGCTCATAATAGAGAGAGATCTAGTGATGCTAGATAGGGAAGGGAGGCTGACAGCCACACAACACGGCTTCCGCAGAAACAGGTCCTGCCAGACAAACCTTGTGGAATTCTATGACAAGGTTTCAAGATGGCTAGATGGAGGGGATGCAGTGGATGTGGTATACCTGGATTTCAGCAAGGCCTTTGACAAAGTGCCCCATGATATCCTGGTGGAGAAACTGAGGAGTTTTGGGATACACCAAAGCACTGTCCGGTGGATTAGGGCATGGTTGACTGACCGAAAGCAGAAGGTAACCATTAGCGGGGAATCGTCGGGATGGCAGCCAGTGACAAGCGGGGTCCCCCAGGGCTCTGTCCTGGGGCCGATCCTGTTTAATCTTTTCATTAACGACATGGAAGAAGGGGTGAACAGTCTGCTGATCAAATTCGCAGAGGACACTAAAACTGGAGCAGTGGCCACAACTGAGAAGCAGGTACTCCAGATCCAAAAGGATCTGGACAGACTATGGAAGTGGGCAGGAGACAACAGGATGGCGTTCAATGTGGAGAAGTGCAAGGTCTTGCACTTGGGGCATAGGAATAGCTGTCATAAGTACAGGTTAGGGGACAAGTGGCTGGAGAGCAGCACTTGTGAAAGGGACCTCGGGGTACTGGTTGACCGCAGGCTAAACATGAGTCAGCAGTGTGATGCGGTGGTCAAGAGGGCGAATGCCACCCTTGGTTGCATAGCCAGAAGTGTGGCTTCTAGATCAAGAGAGGTATTACTTCCACTCTACATGACTCTGGTGCGCCCGCAACTGGAGTATTGTGTTCAGTTTTGGGCCCCTCATTACAGAAAGGATATAGCCAGGTTGGAGTCAGTGCAGCGTAGGGCCACAAGGATGGTGGCTGGTTTGCAGGGGATGGGGTATGAGGCGAGACTGAGGGAACTGGGTCTCTTCAGCCTGGAGAAGAGGAGACTCAGAGGGGATATGTTGGCAACATACAGGTATGTGAGGGGGTGTCACATGGAGATGGGGAGAGGCCTGTTCTCCCCTGCAGAGGAAGGCAGGACGCGCTCCAATGGAGCAAAGCTCAGGGAGCCAAGGTTCAATTTGGATGCCAGGAAGCACTTCCTGACAGTTAGGACCCCGAGGGCATGGAATGGGCTTCCACGGGAGGTCGTTGAGGCCCCATCGGTGAGGGTGTTCAAAGATAGGCTGGACATGCACATGGTGGGCATGTCATGAGCGGAGCCGGCTGGTGCCGGAGGTCAGACTAGATGGCCCAGGAGGCCCCTTCTGACTCGCTCTGTTTCTATGTTTCTATGTTTCTATGCAGCTGCAGCCCTCCCTTCACGCCTCCGGGGCGGCTTCCCACAGGCCAGTGCACGGACAGGTGCAGTTCAGGCATAGGTGAGAGGCCTGTGACGCCCAAGGAAGGGGCCCTTCCACACCCAGGCAGGGGCATCGGGTGAGGGACCCCTTGGTGCTGGGGGTTTACTGTGCTGGGTTCTCAAAGGGGACGCCGTCAGGCACTTGGAAGGGCACACATGACGAGCAGATGCAGCAGCATGGAAGGTGTGTGAGCAGAATGAGCGGCGCGGGGAGCGTGGCGAGGGCCAGTGGCCGAGGGGCGGCTGGGAAGGGGCAAGGAGGGAGCGGGCGGACCAGGCAGTATGCCCACTGGGGGTGACTGCCCCTCTGCTTCGGCTGCCAAGACCTCCTTGCCGACTTCCCGCTCTGCTCCATGTAAGGATCGCAAGTGTTCTGCACATGGCGGCCCTGCTGCTGAGGTGTTGTGGCTAAATGCACTTATTTGCTCCTCTGGAAAATAATCAGAGAATTGTGGCCATTTTTTTGCCGTGTTGACAGCCTTCCTTTCACGATTATCTTTCGAAGACAGGATACCATCTTTCCCAAATGCAGCGTGACCCACTGCTGTTCACTCTGCTTTTGGAGCTTGGAGTTACACAAAGACGTTTTCTTTAACATACTCTGCAGAATCCGCCAGCTGTAGAAAGCGAAACGCTTAATCCCAGCTCTGCACACTTCCCCTGCCCCTGGTCTCGAGAGAAAAATGTTCTCTGTGCTTTTAGATGATCCGGAGAAAGCGGCTCACTTCTCTGTGGGCAACTGATAAATTACCCTGCTGCGGATCCTCCCCTGCTGTCCAAGCTAATGATCTCTCTCCAAACAGCCGGCATATTCTGGAGGGCTGGAGGGCTGCACTTCTCTGCTGGGGCAGGGAAATAATCACAGCGAACGCCATCTCTAGAAAAGAGCTGCGAGTATTTCTCAGTTTTATTAGAGGAAAGATTAATAAGGCCTGGGGTGGTTTTGCTGTGCTTGGTCTTAGTGCAAAGAAATCTCCAGTCCCCAGTTTGTTTTCAAACAGTTGCTGTAATCTGACATTAATCCACCTGATGCGAAATCCCGCAAAGGGCAGGAGCTTGTTCATCACCACACCCTGCAAAGCTCTGGCCCTGCTGGTGCAGAGCGGGATGGAGAGCTGGGGAAGAGGGCAAAGGGCAGCTCGGAGGAAGGCAGGCCGCGGAAAGCAAAGGGGCCAGCCGCCACGGGAGGGGCTCAGGCCTTGGCCACCCACTGCCGTCCTTTCCAGGCACAGCAGTGGAGTTGGAGGGGCCCAGGATCACCCTAAGAAATGTGGGAAATGCCACGGGGCCACGGAGACTGACATCTTGGGCACTTGGTGGGGCCTTCACATCACTCCAGTCCTTGCCCTAAAAATTTGACAAAGTTTAATCACGCTTCCAGTCCAAGTCCTGCAAACCGTCAGTGAACTGGACAATGCTGCCAACTCGGACCTGCCGTTGTGCCCAGCTTCTTCTCTGTGGCTAGCATTCTGTTAAGAACATGCAACAATATGCACACATACACACATGGATACAAGTTTCTGTGTAGCCTGAAGTTCCTGCTCCTAGCTAATTCTGCAAGCTAAGCAGAGTTGGGCTTGGTTGAAATCTGAATGGGGGACTTAATATACCACTAGCTTTGGCTACCAGTGCTATAGAAATGAAATAATAGTGACAACAACAGTCTGGATACTTTGCACACTCACTTTTTGGACCACAACTATCAGCACTGGTGCAGTATGTTACTCAGAGTGTGTGTGTGTGTCTCAGTACCCCATGGGTAAAAGAGCTTTGTGTGTGTGTGTTGCTGCTGCTGCTGAGATACAGTGTGGTATTTTTGCTTCCTTCTCTGCTGCTTCTCCTTCTGCTGGACGGCGGCCGCTGCTGCCAACGATGCAGCTAAACATCACATGAGAGGTCTGCAAGCAGAATTTCCCAGAATTTAACCATCCAAACACTCAAAGCAGGCATGCCGGAGCTGCTAGTCTGACTGGGCAGAAGGCCCCGAGGCCGGGCCATGTCACTCTTTGCTCCCCACACAGCATTCTTGTGGGGCAGAGCTTGGTGCAGCATTAAAGAAAAAGGGTTTTCAAGTTCATTGTGAAAGAGGAGGCACAGGGAGGTTAAGGTACCCCCTGCATTGTGAAGGGATCAAATCCTCCTCTTGCAGAGAGAAAGGTGTTGCCCCAGAACTGAATTCTGAATATTGCTCTTCTTTTCCTGCTGGTGTTTCCATGAATGTGCATATTAGTACGAACGACTGAAAAGTAATAGGGGACAGAGGATTCACTTGTGCGACCTGTTCTCCAGCGGTGTTCCACTTGCCTCTGACTCGCATTGCTTCTCTGGGTTCCCTTTGCCCCTTTCAGCCAAAACCAGCAACATTCCCTCACCTCCAAAGCCTTCCTCTTGCCCTCGTGTCCAAAGGCTCCTCCGTTCATTGCTGTTGATACACCTGCTGGTATAAAACAGCAACCGAAAGCAGGGAGACGCGTGCTTGTTTGGAAAAGCTGCCTGCTGTTGCTGTGTATCATGCATTTCTCTGCCATTTTTATTCCCTGGGTAGTTTATTACAGAGGGATATTTGCATGAAAATAGCATTTTTCTTTCACGAGACTTCATCTATTCCCACTTCTCTAGTCCCTCAGGACTTTACAGTGGATGAGCATTGTGTATTTCTGATGCTGTCATATACACACACACACACACACACACAACACCCAATTATTTAAATTATTGTAACTTGTGTGGGTTTATTTCTTCCTTCATGAATTTGCTGTTCAGTCAGCCCAGTGCGGCAAGCTGAAAGAGACAGGCCGGGCGGCACAGCCGTCGTGCTGCATTGACAGCAGAAGCCTCAAACGGGATCCGGACAGTTCCAGCTGCCTTTAAATCTGGGAGTCCAACATTGCAGGCAAACTGGGGCAAGGGAGGCCAGTTTGTCTCCACACGGGAGAGTGGGGGCCTTTGGGGGCATCCGTTGGCTGCCCGGGCCACACTGGCTTTGCTGAGCTGGCCAGCTGGGGAGCAGCTGCTGCCCAGCCGATTCCTGGCCTCCAGCCCCACAAGGCCGGGAAGTGGTGCTACGGAGGCCCTGGCAGCCACAGCAGGGTCTGGGCCAGTCCCACAGCTGCTGGTGGCACTTGGCCGGCAGGCGGGCCCTGACACCGCTCGGCTCCCGAGGAACCGGAAAGGGCAGGCTGTCGCCTCTGTGTCTGCCTGGCATGCGCTTGGATACCCTGGAGATGACCAGCCACCTGCCCCAGCCTGGGTGGAGCCTCCTCCCTTGGGCAGGGCAGGAGCAGTGCCAGGCGCTGAGCCCTTCCCGATGGCAACCGGAGCGCAGTGCTGCAGCCTCGGCAGAGGCCCTGCACGGAGCCAGGCGGGGCTCGGAGCTGGGGCAAGACGACGATGGCATGGCCGTTGCCCTGCAGAAGCCGCCCACTTGGTTGAGGGGCAGCAGAGGGAGAGAACTCCACTGTGGGGTTTGTGCACCCTGCTGGAACCCCCAGCCTGGCCCTCTCAGGCCCGACCGCAGGGGCCCCTCGCCTGACTGCTTCCTGCTGCACTGTTCTGACCTTCCGTGGCCCCTTCCCTGTAGCTGTGCCTTTGCCCCGGTTTGCATCACACATGCCCCAAATCAGTGTTTGGATGGAGAAGGTGCTGAAAATCTTCTGCTGAGCATGGATGGCCACCCCTCTTTGTTTATTTAATTTAAAAAAAACCTGTTTCTCTTGAATCCTACTCATCTTTCAGCTTAAAAAAAAACCCTCCTACAGTTGCCGGCAGTCTTTGACCACACCACTGGGGTTCCCCTTCATCCAGTTTTGTACCCTCCAAAGACAACTGAGCTCCGGAGCCATCCAGCTTTTGCCACGCATGTTCATTAGCTGCTTCCACTTAGCTGATCTGAGCAGCTGTGCTAGTTAAAGGAAGTGGAAACATAAAATAAAATAAAATAAATAAAATAAAATAAAATAAAATACAGTGGGACCAATGGATCTGGAAGTTAAAAAGCTGGAGCCGCAGGATGCTCCGCCACGGACCCACCCCTGGCAGGGGCGAGGGGCCTGTCGGTGGCGGTTCAGCCGCCCCGGCCACGGGTCTTCGGAAGGAGACAGGTGCTCTGCCGCCTCTGCTCATGGGGTGAGTCGCTGCGCTTTTCCAGTCGGCAACACATCTTTACGCGACGCAGGCCACTGCTGCAAGGAGGGGCTTCCTGAGATGGGTGGGGCCTTCCCCTGCTGAGGGGGCCACATGCCGGAGATGGCAGGCTAGTTGCTGCAGCCCATTGGCGGAGGCCTGTTTGTTTGTGCCCTGAGGCCAGGAGCTGGCGCTGGGGCGCAGACAGCTGCCACCCTGGCTCCTGGTTCCAGTGTCTCCGGGCCACTGGCACAGGTCTTGCGCGCACCAAGGCCCTTTCTGGCACCAGGGCGGTGTGCCAGTGGGGCGTGTGGTGGACTGGGTAGGCGTGTGGGAAGGGGTGCAGAGAGGAAGCAGAGCGGGTGCCCAGCAAGTAAGTGGGCCTGCTACTAGGGCAGGTGCGGGAGACTCAGCTAGTCCAGGATGCAAGGGTTGCCAGCGGAATGCCCTGTGTCCATGGCTCCACACCAGCCGCAGGCCTCCTGTCGCACTGGGATTAACAGGCAAAGCCCTCTGGGACTCTGGATCCCAGGTCTAGGGAGGAGTAGATATCACTCCGCACGACTCTGGTGCATCCACAACTGGAGTCCTGCATCCACTTCTGAGCTCCGCTTTGCAGAGGAGACATAGCTAGGTTAGAATTGGTTCAGCGCAGGGACACAAGACTGATAGAAGGGTTGGGAGGGATGCCAAGTGGGGAGAGATCGAGGGAGCTGGGCATTTTCAGCCCAGGAAAGAGGGGATCCCAAGGGGATCTTTTAGCGACTTACAGGTATGTGAGGGGAGGGCTGTGAGCTGTTCTTTCCTGCAGGGAAGGTACAACGTGTTCCAGTGGGTGAAGCTCAAGGAACCAGGCTTACACGAAACATAGAAACAGAGTGAAGTCAGAAGGTGCCTCCCGGGCCATCTATTCTGACCCCCGGCTCCAGCCGACTCCACTTATGACATGCCTACCATGTGCATGTCCAGTCTACTGATGGGGCCTCAACCAGCCCATTCCACGTCCTCAGGGTCCTAACTGTCAGGAAGTGCTTCCAGGCATCTAAATGGAACCTGGGTTCCCTGAGCTTTGCTCCATTGCTCCTGCCTTCCTCTGCAGGGGAGAACAGCTCTCTACCCACCTCCGTGTGACACCCGCTCACGTACCTGTATGTCGCCACCAGATCCTCTTGGAGTCTCCTGTCCTCCAGGCTGAAATGACCCAGTTCCAGTTTGTGTGCCTTGCACCCTGTGTCCAGGCCAGGAGAGCTGGGCTGCGTCTGTTGGTGGAGCAGCAGGGAAAGCGTGGCTGGGTGCTGGGAAGGGGCTTGGGCTGCCCTCACGCCAGCAGCCGGAGGCTTGGGCCAGGCAGCAGTGCAGCAGCTGCTATTTTTTAACCCCCCCTCCCCCCAGTTAGAGTCAATAGCAGAGCTCCCTGGTGGGGCTGCAAAAGTGAGGCTGCCGGCTCTCACCTGCTCCACATCATGTTGCCCACCGCAGCCTTCCTCAGCCAGGTTTCTCCAGATGGACTGGGCTGCCGCTCCGGGAAGGCCACACTTGGAAGCCTGGGCCAGGCCAGCTTGCATGTGGCTGCATTTTGTGAGATGCCTGCAGGCAGTGGAGCATCAGCAGGGCTTGAACACGCCCAAGCACTCTGAGTTCCACCGGGAAGTTTGGTTTCCCTTGTCCCCATTTCTGAATGCAAGCATTTCTGTTGCTTTTTGAATGGGGAAAGTGCGCCTTTAGGGGCACATATCTTAAAGTCTGCACCCAGGTGCATGTGGCCATGTTGCATGCGCCCAGCCACTGTGTATTTTTTCCAGAGTGTACCTTTTCCCAACAAAAGTGACCTGAGTTTAGGGATCTTTGACATTTGCCTGGAAGCTGGAGGTGGCTGACAGATGGACCCCCAGGGTGTGGAATGGGCTTCCATGGGAGGTGGCTGATGGCCCGTGGGTGAGATGCTTAAGGATCAGCTGGATATGCACATGGGAGGCACGTCACAAGCAGAGCTGGTTGGAGCTGGGGGTCAGACTAGATGGTCCAGAGGCCCCCTTCTGACTCGCTCTGCTCCTGGGCTTCTATTTTCCTATTCAGGGGTGGTGAGAAACTGAAATGGCATTCTGGCACATACCTAGTGCCTAAGGATTGGTGGTTTCATCTGTCTGCTTTTGCATTTGCCTGACAATCTATTACATTCACTGGGTCTCATGCTGGAGCTTGCATGTAAAGACCTATCCATTCATTTGCATTCATTCCTTTTCCTTGCAGGTAAGCCATGAGCAAGAGGAATTGTGCACATTAAAACACCATTTTTAGTTAATGAAAAGTGTAGCAATTAAATCTAAGCTCTTTTAGCATCCTTGAAATGTCCTGTTGAGGAATACATGGACGAGAAAACAGGCCACCTGGACCGAAGTGTAATTAATCCCACATTTTATGGTTTCACTCCAATCTATATAGGGAGATCCATTTCTGAATGTGCAGCCGTAAGGGACTACCAAAAGCAGGCTATTCTTTATTCATTTCCAGCAAGATACATTTGCTGCCTGTTTGTAAGCTAGTAAAAAAGAAATGTCTCAAAACACAAAGCAAGATTCTCATTCTCTGTGGTCAGGGTTGCACATCAAAAGAAGCCATTATGATTCCTTGTCCTTGTTGGTCTGCCATGTCCCCCTGGAATGTCAGTGCAGTGTGTTTGGTTGCTCAAAACCACAGCAAGCTCAAACAGCTTGATGTGTGGCTTCCACATTTCACCACAGCTTCTCATGATGTCCAGACCCAGGAGCTTCATCTTTCCCCGTGTGGTGAGGAAACACCAGAGAATCCTGTGGAAAGAGCAGCAACAAAAGGGGCCCTTCTAGGCATATGTTATCTACTATCCACAGCTCTTCAGTCACACACCCATCATCATTCCCTTCACTCCCATTGGCCCAGCGTTGTGCTTGTCTCCCTGTGCACTCTCTGAAACAGGGAGAAAGTGGGTGAAGGCAAGGAGGGGGAGGGAGGAAATCGCTTATTTCATTTTCAGTAAAAACACGGGGAGGCTATGCAGTTTTGCACACACAGTTCCCTTCCATTAAAGTGCTTGGTGCTTTATTCGTTTTAGTGATTTGGCAAAGGTGGCTTGTTTTGCCGCGTCTCCCATGCAGTTAAAAAGGGCCACGTGCCACCAGCCTTTGCGTGCGTGCATGGCTCCTGGGCGAGGCAGGGGAAGGAGCTGGCCCCTGCTGGCCTCTCCATCTCCCCCGCTCTGTTTCTGTAGCCCCCAGTGACTGGGGGCCGTACTGTGTGTGCAGCTTTCCCCGGAAAGGCTGAATTGCCTCTTTCAAGGGCTTCACGGCCAGCAGCACCATCAGGACTGTTGTCCCACCTGGTTTGCCGCTGGCCTCGCCCACCACTGGAAGGCAGCCCAGCTGATCTCAGCCCTCCCCCCACCCCACAGGCAAGGAGTCCTGAGCAAAGGGCAGGAGTGGAAGGTGGTACCTGAGCAACATGCCGCATGAGCTAGAAATGGCAAGCGAGTGCCTCACACGGAGCCGGCTCGCGTCCGCTGGAGCGGCCGTGCCACAGGGCCTGGCCCATCGGAGCGCACAGAAGGGCAGTGCAGAGCATCCACATCTCTCCTGTGGCCCTGGACACCCAGGCCAGCGAAAGCCCCTTGGGCTCCAGCAACCCTGCCGAGCGAAGGGGGCCAGGAGGGTCCTTGGGCAAGCGGTGCTGTGACCTGCCCTGGAAAGGCACTTTGGCTTCCCCTCCCTCCCGCAGCTGCAGCTGCTCCGTGTGGCGGTGCCTCTACCAGGACGGCATGGCGACCGGTGCAGGGCACGTCTCAGAACGGTCAATAGGCTGCTTCCGCCCCAGCACCTCCCTCAATTCAATTGGATAATTTCTCTGAAATTGATTTCGATCCTTGCACACCCTCGAGCAGGGCTGCCATCCTCTTTCAGGCAGAGGCCTGCTCAGAGGTGCTGAGGCCAACGTGTCCCCAGCCAGAAGCGCTGATGCACAAGCTCTCACTGTCGGCAGTGAAGCCTCAGGGGAGGCACTTCAGTCTCAGGGTGGGGAGGGACTGAGTGGCACCCGGGAAGCTGCAGCAGCAGCGGGTGGCACCCGATGGCCTCTGTGGCCCCTCCCAACCCACCGTTCCATGATCCTACATGAGGGTCACTGGAAGGCAAATGGGGGACAGAAAAGGTGGAGTTGCTTTCTCAGTCTGATCTATAGCTGGGGCTTGAATTCCCCTGCATTGCCTGTTTATTCCGTGCAATCAGTTTACATGCCACACGCCAAGACTGGACTGGACTGGACTGGACTGGAAGACACCTCAGGTGCTTTTTGGGAGCAGAGGGGCCACTTCTGAGGCCCTCCCTGCCAGGTGGCCACACGTCGGCCTGCACCCACGAAGTACAGGGAGTGGCCAGTGCTGAGGAAGGATCGCTGCAGGCAGGACGCCCCCTGCAGCTCTTGGAAGAATTCTGCGGGCTCGCCCCAGGGGCTGCCAACGCAGCACCTCGCTGAGACGCGAGGGGCTGGGCACCCTCCTTGGGAAGAGCCTGGCAGTGGCTCGTCTCCCCAGAGCCGCCACCGCGGCTGCCACTGCTGCTCAGGACTGCACGCCTGAAGGTCCCAGGTGAGGGGCATGGCATCTTGCCCCTTGCCCCCACACCTTTCCTACCGAGTCTCATGCTAGATAGCTTGCTGTTCCAGCCTTAAACTATGGTTAAATTTCAGGAAGTTAATGCACAACTTTCCAAATATGCACTTTAGTGTCACGGATTTGCTCATATTTCAAAAGCTCAGAACAGAGGACTTTTTGTCTGGATTTATAGCTGTGAAGCCCCCCAAAAGCTTCAGCTGTTGGGTGGTATGAAAATGCAGTATATAAATAAATTGTGCTGGACTTCTAAATGAGTTGCACATTCTAAACTGCAACAGGATCAGTTTGCTCATCCTTAGGCAGAGAAATATATTTCAAATTACCTGCTACCTGTTCCTCACGAGTTACCTGTTACTCAATTACTGTTCTCTAGTACTGATCCAACAGGAAAGATCGTGTAATATTTCTGATTGATTTTGCTGCATGTGTCACACAATCCCGTCATTTCAATATTTTTGAATGTGCACACAATTCCAGTGTAGTCTCGCACCATAACAGCCAAATCTCCCAGCATATGGCAACAGACACGCTTTGTGCCATCACAAAATTCTCCCTTCTCAGTCCTTTGCTTCTCCACTTGGGAAGGTAGACACGTTGGGAAGGATTCATTTCTGAGTCAGGCAATGGAGAAAGATCATCCCAAAATGAATCACTGGTACAAAAGGGAGCTCCTGAAGTTACCAGCTCTTGCCGCTTTCCCTGCATGGACAGAATTAAACAGCTTCATCACGAGAGCCGTGCTGTGATATCACCACACCTATATAGGTGAAGGAGACACATGGGAAGAAGGGTGGATTACGTGGTTATACAAAGAACATGCCTGTTGTTTGGATCCCAAATGACATGTAATTTTGAAAGATAGTTTTACCCTTTGAATGATGCATCATCCTTCAGAAATGCCATGAACTGCCCCTTTATTAATGCAGTTTAGAATTGAAATGATAATGAGTTTCTAAATTAATATTGCATCTTCCCATTTCAGTATTTGATGAGCTGTATCAAAACTTCATTAAATTACTCTCTGTTTTTGCCAGCTCTAGTTTATAATCAGGACAGGAAGAGGCAAGCCTTGTTCGGGGAAGCAGATTCAGGCTGTAAGCCATGTTCTGCTGGCTTCACAGCCATATGCATGACGGGCTGAGGTAATGGCACAAATAAGGGAGTTAATGATGTGTTTTCCAAAATGTGACAATAACACTTTTGATTGTTAAATAAATATTGCATGCGAAATTATGAGGTTAACAAGATGCGACTTCAGCTTTCCAGTTTAGCTTCAAAGCATGCAGTCATTCTCATGCTGCACAGGGGAAGGGAAGGGTCTCCAACTGGGCACGAACCATTGTGCTGCCTTCATGCCCACAGAATTCCCTCTGGTCAAACAGGGTCATGATAGCAATCTAGGTGCATCCAGCACTAAGTCATGTTCAAAATACCCTGAATCTGAAACATGAGTTTGCTTTAAACTGCTTTAAAAGAAAAGTGGTGATTTGCTAGAAGGCTTGTTTTGGTTGCTGTTTGGGGTTGAACTGGAATTTCCCAAGAACTCTCCTCCTGGAGGGCAGGACTTTGATGGGGGAAGGGGGAGGGCGAAACATTGGGCCAGGGAGCCCTGCTTTGCTTTGGGTGCGTGTGCTGCAAGGGAGCCTTCTCAGAAGCCCCAGTGACCACTGCCCAGGCACCCCTCCTTTCGGGGGGCTTGGAGGAATCGCTGATGCGAAATCTTTCCCTCTAGCCTTACCCATGAATGGCAAAAGATGTGCATTTCTCAAGGAATGAAGGCCGTGCTGTGCCGGAGTGCCTCCAGCGCCCTGCGGGGACGGGGCGCGTGCCGTGTGGGGTCTGCCTCGGCCTCAGCAGCTTTCCCCTTCCAGAGAAGGCATTCTTAGGAGCCAAGAAAGGCCCCTCTAAGCCGAGCATCTTGCTTCCACAGTTGCCACCCAGATGTCCCCTCAGGAAATCCATACGCAGGAGAGGATCACAGACACCCCCGTGCCACAACAACCGGCACACCGAGGTGCATGGCCCCCAAAGATGGGGGATGATGGGACATCTGGCCATCACTCTCAATTGGCCATGGACCAGTGCAAGTTCTAAAGGAGATCTTAGGTGACGGTTGCTTCGCCTGACATGGGGTCATAGGGTGATCGTGCCCGGAAAGGCTCGCATCCCAGTGGGAGGCTTCTGCAGCGCCTTGTGAGAACTGCCTGCCTGCCTGCCTGCCTGCCTAATGACGTCAAACGTACCCCTCCGAGTCCTGGCCAGCTCCCCTGGGTCCTTTCCTCCTGCACAAGAGCAAATCTCCACACTCTTTCCCAAGACATCCTAGATACCTGAAGTGGGAGTCTGCAGATTCCTCACCCTTCAGGAGGCTTGGTGACAAACTCTAAGCGCTGCAGTTATTCCATTGCCATTTTACATTTGCAAAGGCCTTTGTCACACTCAGCAAATTGCAAGTGGATAATTGCTCTTCCCACTTTGCTGATGACAAAGGCAGCCAGAGAGAAGGTGGCGCTCACAAGCACCCAGGTGAGCCTGTCATCCACACAAGGCATCTGGACTAGTCCTGCAATACCTGCCTTCCTGGTGTGCCACACAACATTCCCCACAACCCTTCCCTTTGCAGGATTCCTACCCTTATATCCTGGATTTCTTCACAGCCGTTTATATCTTCTTGCCCTGGTACATGCACATCTCTCCCCCTCTCTCTGTGCATTTAATTTTAATTTAATTTAATTTAAACATTTATATTGCATCCTTTGCAGCAGCCTCAGGACAGCTTACAGAAGATAAAAATAACAATATAAATAACAGTATAGTAATATAAATATCATTAAAACAATAACACAAATCAACAATATATCATTTCATAAGTAAAGAAAGAAGAAAAGGAAATAAAAAGAAAATGAAAATGTGACTGTATATAATTGATATTATTAAAATTAGTGATATTAATTATTAAAATGATGGTTAAATAAAAAGGTCTTTACCTGGCTTCGGAAAGAGTAGAGAGTCGGCGCCAGGCAGACCTCTCTGGGGAGTGTATTCTATAGTCTGGGTGCCACCACAGGGAAGGCCCTCCATGTGGATACCCCTGTACCTCCTAAGAGGGTTCCCAGAGCAAGGCCTCCCCTGCTGATCTTAAGGGGCGTGAGGACATATAGGGGAGGATACGTTCCTTCAGGTACCCTGGACCCAAGCCGTTTAGGGCTTTATAGGTAAGTACCAGAACCTTGAATTGGGCCCAGACTTCAACTGGGAGCCAGTGAAGCTGATAGAGGACTGGCGTTATATGAGAATAACGGCCAAACCTGTCAGCAGCCTGGCAGCTCTATGCATGTGTGATAAATCTGTGGCACTATTCTGCAGTCAGGAAAACTGGCTTCAGGGGCTGGGGGGCAGGGAAAGGGGGGTCCTTGGGGGGCTTTGGCAGCAGCAACTCTACAAAATGATGCCATCAGTGGCCTTCCTGCCCCTCCATTCCCTGCACCCCGGGCTGCACTCTCTCTTGCCTCCTGACCTGCCTAGCGAGCAGGAGAGCAAGAGCAGCGCTGCTTTTCCCTCCCCTTCACCCCCTTGGGAAAAGGCCATTCACACGGCCTTTGTGAGCCTGACAGCACCTCTGCACGTGGAGGCAAGGCGGGCACACTTGAATGGGACTGAGCCTGGAGAAGTCAGTGTGTGCTCCTGCCTGGGCAGGGGGAGTTTGCTGGCCCTGCCGGCTTCCCCCGTGGGTGGCGGGAGGTCAGCAGCAAGCGGCACTGCGACCTCCCCTTCTTCTCACCCGCTGCTTCTCCTTCTCCATGAATTTTTGAGGAGAGGAGGAGGAGGAGGAGTCATTTCCCCCCTTTTAAAGTTGAAGCACTGCTTCTTCAGCCCAGCAAACCTGCACACAGCAAACCAAGCTGGGAAAAAGCAAGCAAGCAAGCACAAAACACAGGACCATAGAGGGGCTGATTCCCTGCAAGCACCCCCCCCCCCTTTACAGCTTCTACTTCTCCCGCAGCCTCATTTGTGTGCCACAAGATCATGATCTCAGCACAGGGGAAATGGCACCTGGGATGAATGCATTTGGCACAAATACTGGGGCTGGTCTCCCTCATAGACCATAGAAACAGAGCAAGTCAGAAGGGGCCTCCTGGGCCATCTAGTCTGACCCCTGGCTTCAGTTGGCTTCGCTCACGACATGCCCACCATGTGCATGTCCAGTCTGTCCTTGAACACCTGCACTGATGGGGCCCCAACGACCTCTTGTGGAAGCCCATTCCACGCCCTCGGGATCCCAACTGTCAGGAAGTGCTTCCTGGCATCCAAGTTGAACCTTGGCTCCCTGAGCTTTGCTTCATTGGAGCACATCCTGCCTTTCTCTGCAGGGGAGAACAGGTCTCTACCCACCTCCATGTGACATCCCCTCACATACCTGTTTGTCACCAACAGATCCTCTCTGAGTCTCCTCTTTTCCAGGCTGAAGAGACCCAGTTCCCTTCGTCTCACCTCATACCCCATCCCCTGCAAATCAGCCACCAACCTTGTGGCTCTACACTGCACTGACTCCAACCTGGCTATATCCTTTGTGTAATGAGGGGCTCAAAACTGAGCACAATACTCCAGTTGCGGGCGCACCAGAGTCATGTAGAGTGGTAGTAATACCTCTCTTGATCTAGAAGCCACACTTCTGGCTATGCAACCAAGGGTGGCGTTCGCCCTCTTGACCGCCACATCACACTGCTGGCTCATATTCAGCCTGCAGTCAACCAGCACCCCAAAGTCCCTTTCACAAGTGCTGCTCTCCAGCCACTTGTCACCTAACCTGCACTTATGACAGCTATTCCTGTGCCCCAAGTGCAAGACCTTGCACTTAACCACATTGAACGCCATCCTGTTGCCTCCTGCCCATTTCCATAGTCTGTCCAGATCCTTTTGGATCTGGAGTACCTGCTCCTCAGTTGTGGACAGTGCTCCAGTTTTAGTGTCATTTAGTGCAAATTTGATCAGCAGACTGTTCACCCCTTCTTCCATGTCATTAATGAAAAGATTAAACAGGATCAGTCCCAGGACAGAGCCCTGGGGGACCCCACTTGTCACTGGCCACCATCTCGATGATTCCCCACTAATGGTTACCCTCTGCTTTCGGTCAGTCAACCATGCCCTAATCCATCGGACAGTGCTTTGGTGTATCCCCAAACTCCTCAGTTTCTCCACCAGGATATCATGGGGCACTTTGTCAAAGGCCTTGCTGAAATCCAGGTAAACCACATCCACTGCATCCCCTCCATCTAGCCATCTTGAAACCTTGTCATAGAATTCCACAAGGTTTGTCTGGCAGGATCTGTTTTTGTGGAAGCTGTGCTGTGTGGCTGTCAGCCTCCCTTCCCTATCTAGCATCACTAGATCTCTCTCTATTATGAGCCCTTCCATTGTTTTTCCTACAATTGACGTAAAGCTAATCGGTCTATAATTCCCCATGTCCTTCCTACTACCCTTTTTGAACATTGGGACCACCGATGCCACCCTCCAGTCCTCTGGAACTTCACCCGTTCTCCACGAGGTCTCAAAAATGGAGGCCAGCGGGCCTGAGAGAACCCCTGCCAACTCTCTAAGTACTCTCGGGTGTAACCCATCAGGGCCTGGCGCTTTGCAATGTCCAATGCCCTGAGGAGCCCCTCAACTTCAAGGGGGGTGACTCTAATCTGTGCCCCTAAATCCCCGGCCTCATCTAATCTCCTATGCGGATATCCCCCATCCTGCTTTGGGGAGAACACAGAGGCAAAATAGTCATTTAGCATCTGTGCCTGTTCCCTCATATCAGTCACTGGATCTCCTTCCTCCTTATTTAGTGGTCCCACCACTTGTCTCCCCTTCCTCTTCCTATTTACATGCTGAAAGAAGCCCTTTTTGTGGCTCTTGATATTCTTGGCTAGTCTCACCTAGTAATCAGCCTTCGCCTTGCGAAGAATCCTTCTGCAACGGGCCTCCTCCTCCTGGTATACCCATTGGTCTATTTCCCCCAGTACCCATTTCCTAAGGAGGTTCCTCTTTCGTCTAATCCCTCTGACCTTTTGCATCCATGGCGGCACTCTCCTCCGCCTCCCCACCTTACTAACTAGAGGTATCGTCAAGGCTTGCGCCTCCAAAACCTCCCTTTTGAGTGCCATCCACCCCTCCTCAACTCGCCTACCTTCCAGTAACCTATCCCAGGAGACTTTCCCCAGCCTGGCCTTCAGTTGGCCAAAGTTGGCCCTCTTGAAGTCCCAGCTTCTAGTGCTCGCCCTGCTGCACGGCCCCAGTCCCCTGATCTCAAAGCAAAGGATGGAGTGATCACTCGCATCCAGAGCTCCCCTAATCTGTACTTCATCTATCAGCTCCTCCCTATTGGTCAAGACCAAGTCCAGGATGTTTCCCCCCCTCGTCGCCTCTCGGACCCTCTGTGTGAAAAACCCACCCTCTAGAGCTTCTAGGAAGCGACGTGACCTGGCTGTCACCGCCGAGTGTGTCTCCCAAGTAATATCCGGGAGATTGAAATCCCCCATAATTACTGTGTCTCTCCCCCGAGATATCCTTAGAATCTGGCCTGTCAGGACATCATCCAGGGTCTCAAGTTGACCTGGAGGGCGATAACCTACCCCCACTGTCAGGTCTCTTTCCCTGTCAAAACCCCTAAGTTTCACCCAGACTGCCTCTACTGAATCCCCATCTGTGCTGCACTCTATCTCACTGCATCCTATCCCTTCCCTGACATATAAAGCCACACCCCCACCTCTCTTTCCCTTCCTGTCCTTTCTAAAAAGGTGATACCCTTCTGTGTTTACATTCCAGACTTGCCTTTCATCCCACCAAGTTTCTGTGATTCCCACCAGATCATATCCTCCTATTCCCAGGAGAGCTTCAAGCTCTTCCTGCTTATTACCCATGCTCCTAGCATTGGTGTACATGCACCTCAACTCCTTCCCACTGCTTCCTTTCCTTGGAGTGCCCAGCATCCTCCTTCCTCCCATCCTCCCTGGTACCTGGCCCCTCTCTGTAGAAGTCCTGTCAGTCCCTGCAGTATATCTAAAGCCCTGCTCCCAGAGCCCCGATCCTCCCCACACACTTGTCCAGTGCAGACACGTTTCTGGGGGGCCTGAACCCACCCTCACTGGCTCAGTTTAAAGTCTTCTGGACGAAGCTAGAGCATCTCCAAAGGACCTTTTCCCCATCCTCGTGAGGTGTAACCCATCCCTTGCCAGAAGTCCATTGGCAAGAAACCAGGTGCCATGGTCGAGGAACCCAAAGCATTCCTTCTGGCACCACACCCTAAGCCAGTTGTTCACCTCGGAGACACTCCTGTCCCTGTCTGGCCCAAATTCCCGGACCGGTAAGATTGACGAGAAGGCCACTTGGGCCTTTAGCTCCCTGAGTTCCTTCCCCAAGGCCTCGAAGTCCCTTATGATCCCACCCACACCCTGCCTGGTCACATCATTTGTGCCCACATGGATCACCAGGAGCAGCTGGTGATCCCTGGAGCGAACAAGATGCTCCACTCTGTCCTTCACGTGCCGGATGCGTGCGCCCGGCAGGCAGCAAACCTCCCTTGTCTCCAGGTTGGGGTGGCACACTGCCACCTCACTGCCCCTCAGCAGGGAGTCCCCAATGACAATCACCCGCCGCCGTACCTTCCCGGTGCTGGTGGGCAGCCGTGCCCTGGCCCTCTCCTCTCCTGCAGGCGGCCCCCTTGCCGCCTGACGTCCCAGGCTGGGGGTCCTGCTGGTCCCCCAAGGCCTCATCAGCCCCAGCCTCCCCAGGCAGAGAGAACCTGTTTCCCAGCTCCAGATCAGTGCCAGGAGAAGGAGGAGGCCGTGCTGGCCTCCCCCTCCTGTGGGTGACACGCCTCCATGGCTCCCCGGCTGCTCCTCCCGTGGCCTCTCCCTCAACCCTCTGTCCAGAGGGGGGGCCTGGAGAGCTCTCTCGGCCCTCAGGCGCCTCAGCTCCTCCTCTAGCAGGGCCACCCGCTTGCACCGAGGGCAAGTGTAGCCCTGTGTCTCCTGGGGGAGAAGGACGAACATGTCACAGCTCTCGCAGCAGCAACACCTGTGACTCCCGCCAAGACCATCTCCTGGCCTGCCACTGGGAACCCCTCAGAGACCCTTCCTTGGTCCCCTGCCTTGTCTGTCCTGCAGTTCCCCTCACTCACCCAGTTCTCCCAGACAAAAACCCACTTGCACACACACACACACACACACACACACACAAAAGAATAAAATAAAATTTAAATTTAAATTGGAGGAAAAACAAAGCAAAGCACAACAAACAAACAAACAAACAAACAAAAAAACAACAAAGAAAGAAGCAAGGAAGCAAGGAAGCAAGGAAAACAAAGCAATAAAACAAAAAGCAATTTAAAAAAACAAAAACAAAACGCTCAGCCTCCCAGGGAAGGGTGTCCCTGGGCAGCTCAGGGCCTCAGACAAGGGACAACGCCAACAGGTGAGCGTGGCCTAGAGAGACTCTCTTGTGGATCTCCCTTGAGTTACAATGCGGACAAGAGGAAGGTGGGCAGGAGTTGTTCTGTGGGAAGGAAATGGGCTGCAAACGTGGGGCCGCCTCACTCTTGGCAGGTAGCACCCGCCTTGCTCTTTCCTGCTATTGTACCGTTGGATTTCACTGAGCCTCAGGCGTGGGCCCTTGCACAGCTGCGTCCAATGCAAACAGTGAGGGTGGATAGACATACACATGATGGCTCTGTCATAATTCATTTTCCCCAGCTGTCCAAAAAAGCTGAAACTCAAGTCTTCTGCAAAGTTAAATCCATTTTGTGGAAGGGATAAATGGGTGTAGTTCTTAATGGCTGCTTAAACAAAAGTATATTCATTTGCATTTGCCGAAAAAGGCAGAATGAATATTCAAATAAAGAAATATAATCCAAATGTTTGTTGCCCATTTCCAAGGTCACTGCTGGCACCATTTCTTTTCCTCAAATATTTTGCTCCCCCTTCCGGCTAAGAAGGCGAAAGTTCTCCAGTAGGCTTAGATGTGCTGGTATTGAGCTAAGGCTGTTAGAACATGTCAACAGCAATAAATCCTCACACAACCTTACCAGCTAAGCAGTTTAACTTGAAATTGTATAATTCGATGAAAAGGATCAAGCCAACTAACCTCATTTCCTCAGACCTATAATTGGGTCAAACACAGAAAATTAATTAGAGAGCCATTCCAATACTTGTAAAATAATTAACGCAGCCCCGCTGTTGAGCAGGCCAGGACCCACGCTCGGGCTGCCTTTCTGTTTGTTGTCAGTGCTGCCTATAATTAAGCCGTACATGCCAAACCAGGATTATACCTAGCTTTTTTAAAATTAAGCAGCTCATTCAAAGCCCAGAGATAGATACTGCTAATTCATTTAAATTCTCATTTCAAGAGAGACATTTCATTTCAAGTTTGGTGCCTAATTACTTGGCCCGAACCCAGCTTCACTGCCATTTTCAAATAAAGAGATGCTTTCAAACCTCTAATTTCTTTTCCTTTAAATGATAATAGAGACACAAACTATCAAGAAAGTCCCGGGATATGTGTGTATGTGTCAGCAGGTATATATGCAAAGCCCTTGTACCATTTTCCCCAATATATTTTATTGGAGGTTTTGTTTACACACCCATAGGTAAGGATCATTATTATTTCTGCAACCCGTCATAATTTCATTATCATCACCTTCCTGCTGAAACTTCCTCGAAAGGGAAATGATATGTCACTAAGATGAATGGAAAAGTGTGCCACATTTTTCGCAGCCTGGCCTCCATCTGCCGTTGCTCTGCACCACCTCAGAAGAGAAGCCCAAGACCAGGCGTGATTCACGACGCAGCCCTGAACAGAAGTGAAAGACACCCGGCAGGTCAGGCCAGCTCACCCACGAAGAGATGCTGCAAGCACTGCCTTCGGAGAGACCATCCATCTGCAGAAGCAAGAGAGGGATGCCTCTGCTCATGGCCACCTGCTTCAGCGCACGCACGCACCATCAGAAGACAAAGCAGCACTGTTGTATGTTTAATTGATTCCCCTAACACCAGTGGGCTCGGCCAGCTGCATTTCAGCAACTAACAGCCTTGCAAAGGCAGTTCCAGGGGACTGGTAACAAGGTCATGGCAAGTTGTGATATTCTGTCAAAGAGGACGAGGTGCCAGAGCAGTGAATGCATGCCGCTGGAGGGGGACACAGTGCCGAGGTGTTTCCATGCACCTGCTGGAGGGCCTGGGGACTGGCTGGGCACTGTGGAGCCCTGGGGGAGTGGAGATGGCCAAGGGGGTGCCATCCCCTCTGGGAAGACGTGGGACAGCAAAGGCAGGGCAGGCGTGCCTGAGGGGAGGAGGGCGTTGAGTCCAGCTTTGCTCCGTTGGAACACATCCTGCCCTCCTGCTCAGGGGAAAACAAGTCTCTACCCACCTCCTCAAGGCACCCCCTCATATACATCTATGTCACTAACAGGTCCCCTCTGAGACTCCTCTTCTCAGGGCTGAAATGACCCAGCTCCTTCAGTCTTGCCTCATACGGCTTTCCCTGCAAACCAGCATTGTGGCTCATTGGTGCATTGATTCCAAACTTACTATATCCCTCTTGTAATGAGGGAACCAGAATGGAACACAATACTCCAGCTGCAGGTGCACCAGAGTTGTATAGAGTGGCAGTAATACCTTTCTTTCTTTCTTTTTTTAATACGTTTTATTCTAAATAACCCTAATACAAAAAAACCCCAACTAAAAACAACATCAATCATCAGAAACATCAGACCTGCTGAGTCAGCCCCCACATTTTTTCTTTTTGTTGTTGTTAGTCGCAAAGTTGTGCCCGACCCATCGCAACCCCATGGACAACATTCCTCCAGGCCCTCCTGTCCTCCACCACCCCCAGGAATCCACTTAAGCACACGCCGACTGCTTCAGTGACTCCATCCAGCCACCTCATCCTCTGTCGTCCCCTCCTTCTTTTGCCATCTATTGTTCCCAGCATTAGGCTCTTCTCCAGGGAGTCCTTCCTTCTCATTAGGTGGCCAAAGTATTTGAGTTTCATCTTCAGGATCTGGCCTTCTAAAGAGCAGTCAGGGTTGATCTCCTCTAGGACTGATCGCCTTGCAGTCCAAGGCACTCGCAGGAGTCTTCTCCAGCACCACAATCCAAAGGCATCAATCCTTCAGCGCTCAGCCTTCCTTATGGTCCAGCTTTCACAGCCATACATTGCAACTGGGAAAACCATAGCCTTGACTATACGCACTTTTGTTGGCAGGGTGATATCTCTGCTTTTTAGTATGCTGTCTAGATTTGCCATAGCTTTCCTCCCCAGGAGCAAGTGTCTTTTAATTTCTTGGCTGCAGTTCCCATCTGCAGTGATCTTGGAGCCCAGGAAAATAAAATCTGTCATTACCTCCATTTCTTCCCCATCTATTTGCCAGGAGGTGATACGACCAGATGCCATGAGCTTAGTTTTCTTAATGTTGAGTTTCAAGACAATTTTTCGCTCTTCTCCTTCACCTGCATCAAGAGGCTCTTTAGTTCCTCTTCACTTTCTGAGGTTGCTGATATTTCTCCCAGCAATCTTAATTCCAACTGGTGATTCATCTAGGCCCACCTTTCTCATGATGTGCTCTGCATATAAGTTAAATAGACAGGGTGACAGTATACTGCCTTGCCAAACTCCTTTCTCAATTTTGAACCAATCAGTGGTTCCGTGTCCAGTTCTCACTGTTGCTTCTTGACCTGCATATAGGTTTCTCAAGAGACAAATAAGATGGTCAGGTACTCGCATCTCTTTAAGAACTTGCCACAATTTGTTGTGATCCACACAAAGGCTTTAGCATAGTCAATGAAGCAGAAGTAGATGTTTTTCTGGAACTCCCTAGCTTTCTCCATGATCCAGTGTATGTTGGCAATTTGATCTCCGGTTCCTCTCCCTCTTCGAAATCCTTCCTGTACTTCTGCTAGTTCTCTGTCCACATACTGCTGGAGCCTAGCTTGTAGGATTCTGAGCATAACTTTGCTAGCATGTGAAATGAGTGCAATGGTGCGGTAGTTTGAACATTCTTTGGCATTGCCCTTCTTTGGGATTGGAATTTCTTTTTATGATAACTTAAAAAACATATTTGAATCTATACGAAGTCCCATTTCTCTAGCCAATAATAAAAAGAGTCCCAGGTTTGATAGAAATCTGTATCTTCTTTCTCCTTCAATGGCAAAGTCAATCTGTTCATTTCTGCACAGTCCAAGATCTTTTTTAGGATCGGTTCATCGGTGGGTGGTTCTTCACTTTTCCAGTGTTGAGCAAATGCAATCCTCGCCTCAGTAATTACATGTGACATCAAGTACATTTCTTGTTTACTAATATCAACAAGTATAATGCCCAATAAGAAAACTTCAGGTTTAAAAGCTAAGAATTTTTGTAACATTTCCTCAAGCCATTTATGTATTTTAATCCAATACTTTTTCGCTTTATCGCAAGTCCACCACATATGATAGAAGGCACCCAATTTATGTTTACATTTCCAACATCCATTTAACGTATTTGGAAACATCTTGGCTAGTCTATTTGGTGACAAATACCATCTATAAAACAGTTTATACAAGTTTTCTTTATATGAAGTTACTAATGTTACCTTAATATTTCTCTCTCTCAGCTTTTGCCATTTTTCTAATTCAATATAATATCCAAAGTTTTGTGCCCATGTTATCATAGTTTCCTTAACCTGTTAATCTTCCATTCTCCTATCTAGTAAGAAATTATATAGCCTTTTAATCATTTTCTCATCTGATTTAAGTATCACCTGATCAAATGCTGTTAAATCTTTATAAAAGCCCCACATTCTATAGTCTTTAGCATATCTCGATTGTATCTGCACCTTATGCCACCAAGAAATACTAGATCCTTGTTCTTGTATTTCTTGATTTAATTTCAATCCTCCATTATCCAAAATATCATCATATCTTATGATCGCTTCAAAGTTCAATGCATCTGGATATACAAGAGCTTCCATAGGTGAAAGCCATCTTGGTAATTTATTATACAATTTTGTCTTTAACTTTTCCCACACCAACATTAATGATTTCCTAATATAATGACTTAAAAAAGAGCCATGTACCTTAGTCTTTTCATACCACATAAAAGCATGCCAACCCATTTGCAAATCATGCCCTTCGAGATACAAGATTCTCTTATTTGTTAAGGTTATTTCTTTTAGCCACATTAAAATAGAAGCTTGATAATACAGCATCCAATCAGGGAGACCAAAGCCCCCATTCTCTTTAGCCTCCTGAAGTATTTTTAGTTTAATCCTTGGTTTCTTCTTTCTCCATATAAATCTCGAGATTTGAAAATTTCAATCATCAAAAAATTTTCTATCAATTTTTATGGGAATCATTTGAAATAGAAACAAAAGCTTTGGTAATATATTCATTTTAGCTAGTGCTATTCTTCCCAGCAAGGATAATTGCAAATTAACCCATTTTTCCAAATCACTCTTAATTTCCTTAGTTTATCATAATTGTCTTCTTTCAGAGTGGTTCACTTAGCTGTAAGATAAATTCCCAAATATTTAACCTTTTTAACAATCTGAAAGGCTACTTGTTCCACCAGAGTTTTTCTCTGCTCCTGTGTGAGATTTTTTACTAACAATTTTGTCTTTTCTCTGTTTATTTTCATCCCAGTAACCTCGCCATACTCTTCAATCCTTTGTAGGAGTTTAGGCATTATTACTAAGGGTTCCTCCGTTATGAAGACTAGATCATCTGCAAATGCTTGCAATTCATAGCTTTCATCTCTAATTCTAGTACCTTCAATGTCCATATTGTCCCTGATATTTCTGTTTAACACTTCTAGGATCAATATAAACAACAGTGGTGATAGCGGGCATCCTTGTCTTGTACCCTTTTGTATATCTATAATATTTGTAAATTCTCCATTGATTATAATCCTAGCAGACTGCTTTTGATAGATGCTTGATATCGCATTAATGAACTCAACTGGCCGAGAGTGGGCGCATCCCTGTCTGCCGGGGCCACCCTTTCCTCCTCACGCATTAATGCCCCCTCCTCCCGCGCCGGCATGGTCTTCTGCCCAGCCCGTTCAGTTCTGCCACAAGCGGGAGCAGTGACACTGGCACTCCGACAGCAGTGGCCGCAGCGCCCAGGTGCAGCAGGGCAGGGGGCAGGAAGGGAGTGCCATGCTAGATCTTTAGAGAAAGCCTGAGGTTCTGATAAACTTTCACATCATTTTATTCATTTTATACACGCTGTAGCTTAACGTATGGTTTCCAAGGTATGGCTTGTCAAAATTAAAGCCATATTAAAGACTTAAAATTGAAAGCTTACTGTGCTGGAGCTGCATCAGCCTTTAGGATGTGGTAGGAGCCCTGTTGGGCTCAGAGAAGGCCAGGTGGGGCATCTGGTGTGAGCATATTGCCACACCTTGCCAGCCCACCCTGGGAATAAGCCATAGTGGCCTGGCTGCTGGCCAAGCAACCACTGTGTACCTGAAGGATGCTCAGGTCATGTGGGATTTGAACAGTGTGCCTGAGTCAGTGCCTAACCCTAACCCTGAACAGAGTCAGGGATGGATAGAGCTTAATCTGGGCAAGATGGCATTCTGCTGGCCAGGGTGGAAGTCCCGCGCAGCCACGTGGCCAACCCCATGTGAGCCTGGCCAGGTGGGAAGGTCAGTGCCGGAAGCCCACTTTTCTGGCCAACCAGCAAGAGCAGTGCTGCAAGCAGTTTCTGGAACCGGGGAGGGCCTTGGGGACATCTCCCCAGAGAGAGGAGCATGGCTTCCTCGCTGCTGGCCTGGAAAATGACAAATCTGTTCCAGTCTGCATTTCGCTGAATGTGCTATGCTTGTAAAAACATCTTCAGCTGTTGAAGGGCTTTTAAAAAATGTTGTATTGTGTGATTTTGAAGTCTTATAAGCCACCTTGTGAGGGCAGTGTGCCCCAAAAGGCAAGCTAACCATCTTTTAAATAAATACAGTGTATTCACAGAATTCTCCTCTTCTATCAAGTTAGTAACGCAATCAAAAAAGGAGACACAGTTAGCCTGGAATTACTTGTGCTCGAGAAACTTATTCTAGCTCGTGGTGATGGCGTCCACAGGCCAATTTCCCCGCATGTGACACAGACCCTTTCCTGGTCCCGGTGTCAGGAAGGCTGGCCAGCAGTTGCCGACCTCCTCCTGCCACAGCCCCCAAAATGGGGGCAACACTGGCCTGCCTCTGGGGGCTTCCCAAGCACCGCCCAATGTGACAGGCAGCAGAGGCCACGCACCAGGCTCTAGGCTGACCGCACCGAGCCCATTCGGAGTGGCCACGCACTGGCTCCTTGGCCTGACCTGTGCGCCTGCACCCTCTGACCGGCAGTTGGGCCTGGCCACAGCCCCCTGTGCGGGAGGAGAATGACACAGCAGCGGTCAAGTACACCGCCGTTTCTCCGTTGCCCTCCAGCACTGATGGAGTGATGACATTTATATTGCACTTCTCATCTGAAGTGCTTTCCAAAGTGGTTTACAAAAGAATAGCAGCAAACCAAATGTGAGCAAACACCAATGCCAGAATGGCATCCCAAGAGAACTCCTAGCTGGTGGAAAGCCAAAGTGAGCAGGCAGACATTTATTTATTTATTTATTTATTTACATGTATTTACAGCCCGCGTATCATTGCCGAGGCCTTCCTGGGTGGCTCAGACATGCTTTCAGTCCACACCCAGAACATCAGCCCCATTCTCCCACTTGCTCTGGACATGCTCACAGCGTTACTTCAGCGCTCTCACAAGGCTCAGCTTGTGACACACTTTAGCTCACCCGAACACACCCCCGCAGCCCCTTCCAGCCGCTGGGATGTCCCCAGGACAGACCATGCTCTCCCCACCTACTGTGAAGGAGAAAAGCAACATAGACAAGAATAAGGAAATGTTTCAAGGGGAACCCACTGCAAGGACATGCGGATGGTGGGAACCCAAACTGTGAGGAAGGACTTTCAGCACTCAAAACAACTTACACTCAGAGGGAAATAAAAGCTTAGTAAAGCAGAAACGCTACTATAAAGTTTTAAGCAGTAAAACTACTATAAATAGCATAAAGCCTACTTGAATAAAAGGGAAAACATCTATGCTTACTGTTGGAAGGATGGCAGAGAGTGACCATAGATACATAGAAACAGAGCAAGCCAGAAGGGACCCAGAGAAGAGAGGAAGGGGGATCTGCAGCGGCCCAGGAGCCCAGGGAGGGCAGCAAGAGGACCTGAAGGGCTGTGGGGAGGAGGACAGAGCCAGCCAGAACCTTACACCAGCCACCACACCACCTGTCAGCCCTTCCACTCACCTGGTGGAGGGCTCAGTGCCCCTGGGCACTTCCTTGTACAAGCAGGTATGTTTGCCTTGGCTCTCGGCAGGGTGGAAGCAGCAGGATGACAATGAGGGATGGGCAACCAGCTGGTCCAGCGCCAGCCCTTCTTTACTGAAGAAGCCCAGAAGTACCAGCCCCACCTGCACCTGCATCTCCACAGGCTTTGTGCTGAGCACCTGAGGCATGATGGATGCGGTGCAGGCCCAGGGAAGTCCCTGACAGTGAGGCTCCAGGAAGGGAGAGGAAGGCAAGGGTGCAGCCGTGGCCGTGGCCATGCCTCTCACACTGCAGGCGCGGGGCTGTGGCAGAGAGGTTGGTGGCCTGCGGGAGATCTGGACACCTGCCCACCAGTATCCCACCTGCAAGGACATGGCAGCAGCTGGAACTGCCTTTGGCAGAAAAGCAGGTAGGCGGGGGACAAGCTGCAGCAACGGGTGCCTACGCCAGTGCCGGGGCCTGGCTGCCCTGTCAGAACCACTTCATACTGGTTTCGGCTGCAGGGAGGACATGCGAGGGAGGGGGAATGGGGGAGAGGGGGCTTTTGAAGCTCTGGAAAGAGGATTACCGAAATGTAATGGCTTTAAAATAGGATTTGACGTGACAAGGAAAGTCAGAACATTTGGGGAGAAAAGTGTATTTGGATCCTGGCTGACTGGCTGAAGGAGAAGTCCGAGGACAGGGGCGCTTCCTTTGGCTCTCAGTCTCTGCCACAAGCACACACCGGAGGGGACTTGAAACCCAAGGCTGGCGACTGGATGCAGTCCCAGGTGCTTGAGCAATCCCGCCCTCTTGCTCCAGAGCTTTAAATAATACATTCACGGCCATCAACTGGGCTCTGCCCCAGACGAGGCGGTGCTCACAAATCTCACTTTACGGCAGGCTCGGCAACATTCGTCATCTACTTTTCAGGGGACTGATGCAGCCTGAGCTGGCTTAGCTCTTCTTCAGTCCCTATGGACCTGGATTACACTCCCCATCCCACTGGCCATACACATCTCTTGGCCCCTTTTGTAAAAAAACTCCTCTGATTTTGCCTTTCAAGAAAGACTCCAAAAAATCCCTGGACTTCAGCAGCATTCCTTTCACTCCACTAGCTTGAACAGCTGTCTCTCCTCCACAGAGAGCACTGATGAGGATGCGAATTGTCGGGGGGAATGTGACCTGATCATCCTGGAATTTGTTGCAGCAGCAGCTGTGAAAACTGGGCTCACTCAGGTGCATACCCATGACTTCAGAAGACCAATTTCAGAAAGCTCAGCTGGGCAAGGTGCCACGTGAAGCCACTCAAAAGGAAGAAAAGCGCTCGCAAAGGACAGGAGATGCTGAAATACCGATGGACTACTCAGTGAGAGGGGGAAATGGGACGCACCTCATGACGCCCGTGCAGCTTTGGAGGGATCTGCCCGATGAGCTAAGGCTCAGATAGAGACTTCACAGAGCAGCTGCAGGGCCGGGGCCGGGGCCAGCATTCCCGTCCGTGCCCAGGCAGCCTCTGGCGCAGCCTCCACAGCCACCATGTCCCTCTACACTCAGCAGGGGCTTGGCTCCAGCCTGCAGTGGCTTTTGAAGCCTGCACGTGGGCCCGCCCGCACACAGCAGAGCCTGCTTCGCCCCCTAGAACTGCCCCGCACTCAATTATGTTTGCAAGTGCTGGCTGCAAGGCATATATGCAGTTCAGAACATCCGTCTGAGAATAAGAAGTGACACCACTAAGCCGTTTGATGGAAAATGGCCATTCCTCATCCCCTGCATTAGTGCTTTTAATGTGACACCTCTTCTGTTGAGAAGCCCCCCTTGAGTTCCCACAAGCAGCTCTTTGACTGAGCAATCTGGCTCTCTAATTTGGAGTTTAAGTGTATTTACTAGGAGATCACCCCTAAAGAATACCATTTACCAAGCTGACAACCCCCAAATTGGATTTCAGTTTCCACTACTGTATGTCAGTGACAGGAGCAGCTATCAGCCTAGAAGCTGCTGATGCCGCATTTCACACGCACGCACGCACGCACACATGCGCACGCACCCCCTCCAAGACCCCTTCTCCTTGGCCTGAAAAGTCACATCTGCAGAGGGGCTTGTCCTGAAGCCATTGTGGGCTGGAGTGCTGATGGTGGGGCTCCGTGGGGCAGCTTCCTGGTGCTGTGGCTGGGAGACTGAGGCCAGAATGCAAATCTGGCCCCCCTGCACCATGCCCCCCGCCCCAGGCACAGATCCCTCTGTGCCCCCGGCCTGCTTCCCTCCCACGCTCAGAGGTTGGCATGTCTCTCCTGCACTCTGTCCCGGGCAATAAGCTCTTCCAGCTAGAATAAGCCCCCGCCCCTTTCCGCCTTTGGCCTGGCCCATCCAGGGAGAGCACCCCCGCGAAACCCCAGAAGTGAGCCTGGCCCTTGGTCCGGGAGAGGTTGCCCCTCCCCGTCCAGCCAGGCCAAGGCCACAGGGGTCACTGGGAAGACCTGGCTGGCCGCTCCACGTCTCCGCACAGCCCCTCAAATAAATAAGCTGCTCCTCCGAGGCAGCTGCTGATTTATCGGTAGCAGATGGGCTTCCCTGGCTAAGCCCATGGGTCTGCAATTCGAGGCAGCATGTGGGGTGAGGCAGGCTACCCTGGAGAAGGCCATCGGTCCAGAGCAGAGCCTGGATTTGAAAAGGCACCAGCGGAAAGCCCCTGCTGGGCCAAACCGTTGCTTGGCACCAAGAGCTGCTCGGGAGCAGATTTGGAAAGTGTGGAACTGAGATAAATCAGTGCAATAAATAAACACATCGAGACCCATCTGAAATGGACAGACTCCCCCACCCCTGGCGGTGACACAAGCAGCGTCCCTGGTTTAAGAGCGTCAAACCGTGCGGCAGATGCTTGTGGGCCAGAGGCAACCGAAGTAAAGAGGCCAAACTGCCTGAGCTCATTCCAAGATGGCTTGTACTGATCTGCTCTGCTGCAGAGATGGGGGACTGTGGTTTTCTCTGTGTCCGCATATCTGTATTGCGTGTGTGAGCAGAAGTCATATGTAAGCTTACTGACCTTTTTGTCGGGCAAAGAGTTGCTTGGCTCTGCTGGACCCCCGCCCCCTGCACTCCGCGCACGGCCTGCCAGAAGGCACCGCTTCTCTTCATGCCGGAGTGTCTCTGAGCCCAATGGCACTTCCTCTTGCGTCCGCCAGAACGTCAATGTCAATGTAATAGCAGCTTGGTCAGGCAAGGATCCCAGGACACAACCTGGTCCAGCCTTGGGGGTGAATTTTAGTCTGTGCGGGTCCAGCATGTCAGCACGGTGCTTGGACAGGCTCCTGGAATCGGTCTGCCCAGGATCCTTGCCCTCTTGTCCTTCAGAAGCTAGCAAGAAGGGGATTGGTGCCTCCCTGCACTGCCAGAAGCAGGCAGGGGAGGCCACCCCGCAAGAAGCCCTCTCTGCACCAGGAAGGTTCCACTCATTCTTTGGCCCTAGGAAAGCTCCCGGCTTAGCACAGGCGCTGACATGACGCTCCTTCCCTCCCTGGGCTGCTGGATCATGCATATTCTGCTGCCGCTGGCTGGCTTCGGGGGTCTCCGCTGAAGGATGCGGGGGACGCGCGAACCCGTCTCCTTCCCAGGGCCTGGGCGTGGTGAGGCCGGTGGGCTTGGAGGCAGAGCGGGGCTGGCCGGCCAGCCGCACCAGCCCAAGTGGCAGAGGCGCAGGGCTGCCAGGGCTGCCCCCTCCGGACAACATCCCGGAGGAGCCAGCAAGACTCTCTCCTTCCACTCTCAGAAGCTTTTGTTTAGCTTTGTGAAGATAGTTACTTAGCAACAAGTAACATGTGCTGAATAGCCAGACTGTTAAAGTTACAAGATAATTTTACAAGCAGCCCCTCTTATCAGCAGCTTGTTCTACTGGGCAGATAAAGGCCCAATAAAGGCTTATATGAGGCTCACGCAAAAGAGATTACACTGTACTTATTTCTTTTGTTGAATGCTTTGCAAATCGAAAATAATCGATGGTCCAGAAGAATATCTATGGGAATCTGGTATTAGACGTGAAGCCCTGCTGCACACTCCATCCCACAACTGAGCCTCTTTTCATAAAAACTTGTGGTCCTTCTGGAACCAGGGCCTCCACTGGCAACAGCTGGAAGCCGCCTAGGATCCAAAATCACGGGCTGGGCTTGGTGTGGCGAAGTGGCTGGAATACCGAGCCAGGACCTGGAAGCCTGGTGCACGTGAAGGGGTCACAAGCCTTTTGTGGCAATTTGGGGGAGGGCGGGAGAAAATGATCCCACGGGTTGGGCACACTGGCCCCCACTTCAGGACGGCACCCTCCAGCAAAGACGCTTGAGAGGACAGGGCTCCACAGCGGAGCCCTCCACCCGCCAAAAGCCCTGCCAGCCAGGAGCTGTGGGGCGGGAAGAGCTGCAGGGATGCTCTGCCCCAGCCTGCTTCAGTGCACAGGGACTCCGAGCCGGGCCAGTGCAGCCGCACCACTATGGGTGGGGATGGGCCCTGCACTGCCGGCAGGCGCGTCCTCCCCTCTGCCCTCCCCGCCCACCCCCCTGCGGGGCTGCCTCGAAGAGACGCTGCTCGGGCTTCTTCCCATGCCTTCTTCCTTCCTTCCAAAAGGCAGCACAAGAGAACAAGGTGCCCATCCCCTCACCCTCCTGTCTTTTGCGTCAGCGGCCCTGCTGGCACCAATCAGGTTGCCAAGCCTTCCCTTTTATGTCCCTTCTGAAGCTGCCTCTTTTCAAAGCTCAAGGATGCTCAAGGAGCCCTTCCTGAATGCCCTTGCTTTCCCTTGCCACTACTTTGGCCAAGGCTGACCAAGGCTCGGACCAAGGCTGACTGGCACAGTAGTCTTTCTTAGAGGAACACAGTCATGTGGGAAGGAGCAAGAGGGTGAGGGAGGCGGGAGGCAGAGAAGACCGCAACCCCTCCCACAGATTTCCACACCCAGGACCACCTGCCACCAGCCCCCTGCAGCAGGGAGCATCTGAGGCAGGCTCTGGCCCTCCCCAGTGGGGAGGTTGGTATGCTCCGTGCCAAGCCGGGGAGCAGTACACTTCCCTTTTGCTTCAGCATTTTGCAAGCGGCCGTGGGGGCTCAAGGCAAAAGGGAAGATCTACAGAATGACGGGCAACTAAAGCCAGAGTGGTGCAGTGGGCAAAATTCTGCCCTGGGACTCGGGAAAGCAGGTCAACGTCCCCACTCAGCCAGGAAGTTCCCTGGGAGACTTTGGGCCAGCCACAGACTCTCCGTCTAACCTACCTGTGAGGATGAAATGGAGAAGGATCTCCTTTTTGTGGTGACACCCTGACTATCTGTTCCCTCTAGAACGGCATAACTGGCCCTGAAATCTGACCTCCTCTGGCCATTCTTATTTCCAGCAGTGCAGCCACATTGTCCAATTTCCTTCCTTATGGGTGGATCAATACCACCTTCAAAATCGCTGCAGATTTTTGGTGCTCCAGGATCATCTGCCTGTGGCCTGTATCCTCAAAAGCCCTCTGAAGGTTGCCTCAGGGAACAGCAAACCCTCGGGAGGGCTGCCCAGGGCCCCTGAGAGGGAAACGAGGCCGAGATTCCCCACCATCCCAAGCATCCACGTGGACAGAGAAAATGCACCTGCCCCAGGGAAGGGCGAGGTGTCTGGTGTGAAAAGCTCACGTCCTGCATGACCGTCACCAGCCCGTCCTGCTAGACGCGGCGCAGCGTGGCTGCTTGTGCCCTCTCAGCTTCCTGGGTAAGAGAACACTTTCCATGTGCGGCACAGGGCGCTGCAAAGGTCCTGCACGCTGGATGGGAAGCAGCAGGCCATTCCTGCAGCGGAAATGATGTCTTAGGAATTCCTAGCTCACGCAGCTCCCCACCCACCGAAGATCACAGTCTGCCAATGACACAAAAAAGCCGGAGCTTAGAGGTGGAATTTGGAGCACTTGGACGAACGGGAGTCTGCTTGCCTGGACACCCTCCTTTGCTCACCCCCAGTGCAGAAATGCATTTGAAATGCAGGGCTTCAGCCAGGGCTGATCCAGAGTCCGAGTTCTGGGGGGAGGGTGGGGGCAAAGCACTTCAGGACGGGGCCGAGCAGCCCTTCCCGGGGCTCCCATCAGGGTGAGGCAGTTCCATCCATTTGCCTTCCATCACATGCCCTCCAGATTGTCAAGATGCCTCTGCAGGGGGCAGACAACCAGGCGATGCTCTCAGTGCCTTGAGAAAAGTAGGGAGGGCCCCCCCCCCGAGGGCAGCTTGCACCCTGAGTTGGCCTGCGAGAGGCTGCAGCTTGCCTGCAAATGCAAAGCCCTGCTGAGATTTGGCAAAGGATGCTCAGCGATATTGCGGGGAGCGCAGGTCAGCCTGGCTGCGGCTCGTGCTGCAGCAGCCGACACCTGCTCAGCTGCTGATGCACTGAACTGTTAGTTGTGTCATCTGCGGGTCCAGTTTATTTCCCCACATGCAAAGATCCACTTCCCTGTCTGAATCTGAGAGTGGCCTTTCACACCATTTTGTATACCCGCACTAAAGCGATGGTGCCTGCAAAGTACACAGAGTGTGCACGATTGAGGCTCTGCCACCCGTGCTGCTCCACGCAGCCAGCCTGCTGTGTGGAGAGGCATGCGCCCCACGATTTCTATGGCAGCAATGGAGGAGCAGCTGAGAAGAGAGCCGGAGATGAGCGACCTGCGGGCCAGGCGCTCACGGCAGAAGGCTTCATCCCTGGTCTGGGTCCAGGACCCATCTCCGTCCTGACCCACAGCGGACCGTGGCACTCGTGCTGCCTCTCCCAGTTCTCTTCCAGCAGCTTTTCTTTCCTAGCCTGCCTGGCTCCATGCTCCAAACAGGCAGAAAAACAAAGCCTCATTCAATTCACCGCCTGCAGCATTTGGTCTAAAATGACAATCCCCCCCCCCCACACCCACTTTGCCAATAATGCAATGTACTTTTTTACAAGATCATTTTCAAAGGTAACTGCTTATAATAATACAATTTATTCTTTATAGCTGCAGGGCAAGGCGAACTCTAAATGAGGCATGTCTTCCATTAGAACCCTACAGAAACAAACTAATAGGCTGCAGAGAAAACCATTTGTAAATGTTCCTATAATTCACATGATTCATTAAACAGAGATGGAAAATGATAGCATTTTCTACTGGAAAAAAAAAATCCTTATGGAATTACATGCTGCGATCACTTAGCTCAATTCTTTTATTGAGTAAGCATCTTGTCCTGCTGATGTGGAGATTATAAAGGCCTGGAGACATTTGTGGTTTATTTACTAAATTTAGAAGTTTTGCTCTATTTACTTTTTCCCAGAAGAGGGGCAGACCTTTGCTTACTCGCAAGGTGCCAGGAAATAATCTCCAATTCTGTTGGGATTGGCCACCAGACGGCTCAGCACCACCTAGAAAGCGATGAGGAAAATGTGGGGAGCAGGAAGGGGGCTCATCGTTCCAGGAAAGTCGGCTGCTGCTTAAGAAAACTTCCATTCCCCTTCGCTCCTGTGCCCACTGAGAAAACAGGACCTGGGGACACTTGCAGGCTTCCTGCCTCGCCTCGCCACGGCACAAGCCCAGCCCAGCCTCACCAGCAGTGCCACGCGCCCCACTGCCCACCCGTCCCCCCCCTCCACGGGCCGCGCCCCCAGAACGCAGCCCTGCTGGGTGAAGACGCAGCCAAACTCGGCCCCACGCCGCTTGAGCCGCTTCCTTCGCTGGCCCTTCCGCGAAGAGCCTGGCCACACGGGGCGCTTTGCCTCTTTCCTTGTTGGGTATTTTTAGCCTGCGTATTGGTGGTTTTATAGCTTGGGGACTGCTTCTGAAATCAGTACGGAAAGGCAGAAGCAGGCAATTTTGGAAGCGGGGGGGAGGAAGGGCAGCTCACAGTGTGGACCAGTCGCTGTAGGCATGGCAGAGGCGCCCTTCACTTTCCAGAGGGGCATCCCCAATGCAGTGCCCCCAGATGAGTTGCACCCACCCACGTGTGAGGGGCCTCCTGGCTGGAGGCGGAGTGCAGTGGGCTGGCAGGGGTCCGCCGAGTGCCACTGGCCTGCCCGCAGCAGCACCCAGTGGGTAGCCTGATCCTGGCCCAAGGAAGACTTTTAGGGCGGGGGCGGGCAGTGCACAGAGGCCTCTGCCAGCCTCGCGAAATGGCAGCCATGAGGGAACTCGCTGGCTTGCCGCTTGGCACGTGTGGCACCGCGCCAGTCCGTCAAGCCACTGCGTCGGGTTCTGTTTTCCGGGTTCAGATGCCACAACAAGCCGCCGTGGTGGAGAGAAGCCACAGGACAGGCTGTTTGTTCATGTTTTCTTAAGACCTAACGTGACATCCTGAAATACCCCGGTAGGGCTCAACGGACACAGGCGCACAGCAACCAAGGTAAAAACCGTGGCGGCTTGTTGTGTCGATCACCCTCCAGCAGAGCAGGTGAACAGCAAAGACTTCCAGAAGAGGCAGCTGGCGAGGGGATGGGACTTTCCCCTGAAGCACATCCCATTTCTCAGCCAGCAGTGAAGAATAATGCTCTTTTTACTCAGTGGTGCCCTGGTTTTGTCCCCTGCCTGCACCAAAAGAAATGCTTGAACTCTCTCTGTTAAGCAGTCTACCAGAATTCCTTTTTTTTAAATAAGATTTTATTAAAATTTTAAACTACAAATTAAAAAAAAAAGAAAGAAACATCAATCATCAAGTACATCGGACAAGCTGGGTCAGCCCCCTATAACATATCTTTTAGCATTCTATTATCATAATCCAATCAATGTATAAAAGTTTAAAGAAATCTACGCCAAGTCCCGTTTCTCTAGCCAGTCGTAAAAGAAATTCCAGGTTTGATAATAGTCCGTGTCATCCTTCTCCTTCAGTGATAGAGTCAGTCTATCCATTTCTGCACAATCCAGCATCTTTTTCAAAGTCAGCTCCTCAGTGGGTAGTTCCTCACTCTTCCAGTATTGAGCAAGCGCGATCCTCGCCGCTGTGATTAAATGTAGTGTCAAATACATTTCTTGTTTACTAACATTTTCCGGTATAATGCCTAACAAAAAAACTTCAGGTTTAAAGGCTAAAGATTTTTTTAGCATTTCCTCAAGCCATTTATGTATTTTAATCCAATACTTTTTCACATAATCACAGGTCCACCACATATGGTAAAATGTACCTACACCATGTTTACACTTCCAGCATCTGTTAGACATATTTGGAAACATCTTAGCTAATCGATTTGGTGACAAATACCATCTATAAAACATTTTATACAAATTTTCTTTATACAAGGTTGCTAAAGTTACCTTAATATTTCTCTCCCACAGCTTTTGCCACTTTTCAAATTCAATATTATATCCAAAGTTTTGTGCCCAAGTTATCATAGTGTTCTTGACCTGTTCCCCTTCCATTTTTCTGTTAAGCAAAAACTCATAGATTCTTTTGATCATTTTCTCATCTGTTTTTAACATCACTTGATCAAAGTCTGTTAAATCTTTATAAAACCCCCATATTTTGCAGTCTTTGGCATATCTTGATTGCATCTGCACCTTATACCACCACGATATATTAAGTCCCTGTTCTTGTATTTCTTGCTCCAGTTTTAAGCCTCCATCCTTATCCAAAATATCGTCATATCTTATAATCCCTTCAAAATTTAATACATTTGGATAGACAAAGGCTTCCATAGGTGAAAGCCATCTTGGTAACTTATTATACAGTTTTAGCTTTAACTTTTCCCATACTGACATTAGTGATCTTCTAATAAAATGACTTAGAAAAGTCCCCTGTGACTTGACCTTCTCATACCACATATAAGCATGCCAACCCATTTGCAAATCATGACCCTCAAGGTACAAAATTCTCTTATTTTGCAAGATTATCCATTCTTTTAGCCAAGTACAAATAGACGCTTGGTAATACAACATCCCTCCTTCATGGATCACTGCCTTGTCGTGGCGAAGGGGCTTGCGTAGCTCAATGAAGCTATGAGCCATGCCGTGCAGGGTCACCCAAGATGGACAGGTCATAGCAGAGAGCTCTGACAAAACGTGATCCACTGGAGAAGCAAATGGCAACCCACTCCAGTATCTTTGCCATGAAAACCCCATGGACAGTACCAAAAGGCAAAACGATATGACACCGGAAGATGAGCCCCTCAGGTTGGAAGGTGTCCAATATGCTACTGGGGAAGAGCGGAGGGCTAGTACTAGTAGCGCCAGAAAGAATGAAGCGACTGGGTCAAAGCCGAAAGGACACTCAGTTGCCGATGTATCTGGAGGTGAAAGGAAAGTCCGATGCTGCAAAGAACTTTACTCCATAGGAACCTGGAATGTAAGATCCATGAATCAAGGCAAGCTGGATGTGGTCAAACAAGAGATGACAAGACTGAACATCGACATCTTAGGAATCAGTGAACTAAAATGGACAGGAATGGGTGAATTTAATTCAGATGATCATCCGGTATACTACTGCGGGCAAGAATCCCTCAGAAGAAATGGAGTAGCCTTCATAGTCAATAAAAGAGTAGGAAAAGCAGTACTGGGATACAATCTCCAAAATGACAGAATGATCTCAGTTCGAATCCAAGGCAAATCATTCAACATCACAATAGTGCAAGTCTATGCCCCAACCACTGGTGCTGAAGAGGCTGAAGTTGACCAGTTCTATGAAGGCCTACAACACCTTCTAGAATTAACTCCAAAAAATGATGTCCTTATCATCATAGGGAATTGGAATGCTAAAGTAGGAAGCCAAAAGATAACCGGAATAACAGGCAAGTTTGGCCTTGGAGTACAAAATGAAGCAGGACACAAGCTGGTGGAATTTTGTCAAGAGAACATGCTGGTCATAGCAAACACTCTTTTCCAACAACCCAAGAGACAACTCTACACATGGACATCACCAGACGGTCAACACAGAAATCAGATTGACTATGTGCTCTGCAGCCAAAGATGGAGAAGTTCTATACAGTCAGTAAAAACTAGACCAGGAGCTGACTGTGGCTCAGATCATGAGCTTCTGGTGGCAAAATTTAGGCTTAAGTTGGAGAAAGTAGGGAAAAGCAATAGGCCACTCAGGTATGACCTAAATCATATCCCTGATGAATATACAGTAGAGGTGACAAATAGATTTAAGAAATTAGATCTGATAGACAGAGTGCCTGAAGAACTATGGACGGAGGTTCGCAACATTGTACAAGAGGCAGCAACTAAAACCATCCCAAAGAAAAAGAAATGCAAGAAAGCAAAATGGCTGTCTGAGGAAGCTTTGCAAATAGCTGAGGAAAGAAGGGAAGCGAAAGGCAAGGGAGAAAGAGAAAGATACAAACAATTGAATGCAGAATTCCAGAGAACAGCTAGAAGAGATAAGAATGCCTTCCTAAATGAACAGTGCAAAGAAATAGAAGAAAACAATAGAATAGGGAGGACCAGAGATCTCTTCAAGAAAATTAGAGATATGAAGGGAACATTTCATGCAAAGATGGGCATGATAAAGGACCAAAATGGCAGGGACCTAACAGAGGCAGAAGAGATTAAGAAGAGGTGGCAAGATTACACAGAAGAACTATACAAGAAAGAGCTTAACATCCCTGATAACCACGATGGGGTGGTCACTGACCTCGAGCCAGACATCCTGGAATGTGAAGTCAAATGGGCCTTAGGAAGTCTGAGCAACAACAAAGCTAGTGGAGGTGACAGCATTCCAGCTGAGCTATTCAAAATCCTGAAAGACGATGCAGTTAAAGTGCTACACTCAATATGCCAGCAAATTTGGAAAACTCAACAGTGGCCACAGGATTGGAAAAGGTCAGTTTACATTCCGATCCCCAAGAAGGGCAATGCCAAAGAATGCTCAAACTACTGCACCATTGCACTCATTTCACATGCTAGCAAAGTGATGCTCAAAATCCTACAAGCTAGGCTCCAGCAGTATGTGGACCGAGAACTACCAGAAGTACAGGCAGGATTTCAAAGAGGGAGAGGAACTAGAGATCAAATTGCCAACATACGCTGGATCATGGAGAAAGCTAGGGAGTTCCAGAAAAACATCTACTTCTGCTTCATTGACTACGCTAAAGCCTTTGATTGTGTGGATCACAACAAATTGTGGCAAGTTCTTACAGAGATGGGAGTACCATCTTATTTGTCTCTTGAGAAACCTATATGCAGGTCAAGAAGCAACAGTGAGAACTGGACACGGAACCACTGATTGGTTCAAAATTGAGAAAGGAGTTCGGCAAGGTTGTATACTGTCGCCCTGCCTATTTAACTTATACGCAGAGCACATCATGAGAAAGGCAGGGCTAGATGAATCACCAGTTGGAATCAAGATTGCTGGGAGAAATATCAACAACCTCAGATATGCAGATGATACCACTCCCATGGCAGAAAGTGAAGAGGAACTGAAGAGCCTCTTGATGCGGGTGAAGGAGGAGAGCGCAAAAGTTGGCTTGAAACTCAACATTAAGAAAACTAAGATCATGGCATCCGGTCCTCTCACTTCCTGGCAAATAGATGGGGAAGAAATGGAGGTAGTGACAGATTTTATTTTCCTGGGCTCCAAGATCACCACAGTCAGGGACTGCAGCCAAGAAATTAAAAGACGCTTGCTCCTGGGGAGGAAAGCTATGGCAAATCTAGACAGCATACTAAAAAGCAGAGACATCACCCTGCCAACAAAAGTGCGTATAGTCAAGGCTATGGTTTTCCCAGTTGCAATGTATGGCTGTGAAAGCTGAACCATAAGGAAGAGCAAGCGCAAAAGGATTGAGGCCTTTGAGTTGTGGTGCTGGAGAAGACTCCTGCGAGTCCCTTGGACCACAAGGCGATCAAACCGGTCAGTCCTAGAGGAGATCAACCCTGACTGCTCTTTAGAAGGCCAGTTAGTGAAGATGAAACTCAAATACTTTGGCCACCTAATGAGAAGGAAGGACTCCCTGGAGAAGAGCCTGATGCTGGGAATGATTGATGGCAAGAGAAGAAGGGGACGACAGAGGATGAGGTGGCTGGATGGAGTCACTGAGGCGGTTGGTGTGAGCTTGAGTGGACTCCGGGAGAAGGTGGAGGACAGGAGGGCCTGGAGGAATGTTGTCCATGGGGTCGCGATGGGTCGGACATGACTTCGCGACTAACAACAACAACAATACAACATCCAGTCCGGTAAGCCAAAACCCCCATTCTTCTTGGTTTCTTGAAGCATTTTTAGTTTAATCCTTGCTTTCTTTTTTTTCCAAATAAATCTCGAAACTTGACGATTTAAATCCTCAAAAAACTTTTTATGAATTTTTACAGGGATCATTTGGAATAAAAACAAAAATTTTGGTAAAATGTTCATTTTAACCAGTGCTATTCTTCCCATCAAAGACAATTGCAAATTGGCCCATCTCTCCAGATCACTTTTGGTATCTTTCAATAATTTATCATTTATTTTATTTATTTAAAAATTTATAATATAATCATAATTATCTTCTTTCAAAGTTGTACACTTAGCTGTAAGATAAATTCCGAGGTATTTTACCCTTTTAACAATCTGTAAGTCCACTACTTCTTGGAGTTCTTTTTTCTGCTTTTGTGTAAGATTTTTAACTAAAAGTTTCATCTTTTCTTTATTTATTTTCATCCCCGTGACCTCACCATATTCCTCAATCTTTTGTAAAAGTTTAGGTATAGTTACAAATGGTTCCTCTATTATAAAGATGAAATCATCTGCAAATGCTTGCAGTTTATATTTTTCATCCCTAATTTTAGCGCCTTTAATGTCTTCGTCATTTTGAATGTTTCTATTCAAGTCCTCTAGAGTCAAAATAAACAGTAAGGGTGACAATGGGCATCCCTGCCTTGTACCCTTTTGTATCTCAATAGCCTTTGTACATTCTCCATTAATTAAAATCCTGGCCGACTGTCTTTGATAGATGCTTGAAATCGCATTCATAAACTTTTCCCCAAACTCCATTTGCTCCATCTGATACATCATAAATTGCCAATTGACATTATCAAAAGCTTTCTGAGCATCCAAAAACAATGAGGCCATTGGCTTTTCCATATGTATCTCATAATATTCTAAAATATCCAAGATAGTCCTCAGATTACTCTTCATTTGTCTTTTAGGCAGGAAACCATTTTGGTCTGGATGTATAAAGTCTCTTAAAAACTTCTTCAACCTTTCTGCCAATATTGAGGCAAAAATTTTATAATCCACATTTAGTAGTGATATAGGTCTAAAGTTTTGAATCTCAGTTAAATCCATGTCTTCTTTAAGTATTAGTGTTATATTTGCCTCCATCCAGGTGGCTGGTATTTTGGCATTTAACAGTGCTTCATTACATATATCTTTAAGAAAAGTAACAAAAACTCCTTCAAACGATTTGTAAAATTCCGCTGGTAGACCATCCAGACCGGGAGTTTTATCATTCTTCTGTCGTGTAATTGCCTCTGTTATTTCCATAGTTGTTACTTCCTGGTTCAGCATTTTTTGAAATTTTTCTGGCAGCTTTGGCAAATCTTCCTTTTGTATATATTCTTTCACCTTCTCAATCGGAAACTCCTCCTTCCGGTATAATCTTGCAAAGAAGTCTTCAGCTATTTTCTTAATTTGTGTATTTTGTACCTGCAGTCGTCCTTCTCCATCTCTCAATTTTGGAATCACTCTCTTCTCTCTTTCCTTCTTGACTTTATATGCTAACCATCTCCCCGACTTATTAGCGTTTTCAAAAAAGTTCTGTTTAGTCAATTTCATTTGCTTAGTGAGCTCGCTCATATCCAAGAGATTTAATTTGTGCTTCAAAGTGTTCATTTGAACCCTAAGATTACTCTTTGTTGGATCTGCCTGCAATTCTTGTTCCTGTGTCCTCAATTCTTCTATTAATGTTGCTCGCTCTTGCCTTTTCTTCTTATTTATTCTTGCTGAATAGGTTATTATCAGTCCCCTGACATAGGCTTTAGCTGTGTCCCAGACATTTTGTAAAGAACTTTCTTCGGCTTTGTTTATTTGAAAAAATATTTGCATCTCTTTGCTTATCTTTTCTAGAAACTTTTTATCTTTTAGTAACGCTTTATCTAGGCTCCATCTGGACGTCCTTGCCGCTCCTTTCAATGATATAAATACAGGATTGTGATCAGCCCAGACATTTGCCTCCATTTCAGCTTCTATCAGATCTGGGATTAGGTCTGGTGTTACCCAAACCATATCAATTCTGGACCATGACCTATGCCTGCTTGAATAGAAAGAGTAAACCAGTCTACCAGAATTCCTAAACTGTTGGGAGCAAAACAAGATATTGTTTGCCAGCAGCTCCCCTCGCACTTTTCCTAGTCAGTATGAAGCTTGAAATAAATACATAGAAACATAGAAACAGAGCGAGTCAGAAGGGGTCTCCCGGGCCATCTAGTCTGACCAGCTGACCAGCTGGCTCCGCTCATGACATGCCCACCATGTGCATGTCCAGCCTGTCTTTGAACACCCTCACCGATGGGGCTTCAACGACCTCCCGTGGAAGCCCATTCCACGCCCTCGGGGTCCTAACTGTCAGGAAGTGCTTCCTGGCATCCAAATTGAACCTTGGCTCCCTGAGCTTTGCTCCATTGGAGCGCGTCCTGCCTTCCTCTGCAGGGTAGAACAGGCCTCTCCCCATCTCCATGTGACACCCCCTCACATACCTGCATGTTGCCAACATATCCCCTCTGAGTCTCCTCTTCTCCAAGCTGAAGAGACCCAGTTCCCTCAGTCTTGCCTCATACGGCATCCCCTGCAAACCAGCCACCATCCTTGTGGCCCTACGCTGCACTGACTCCAACCTGGCTATATCCTTTCTGTAATGAGGGGCCCAAAACTTAACACAATACTCCAGTTGTGGGCACACCAGAGTCGTGTAGAGTGGTAGTAATACCTCTCTTGATCTAGAAGCCACACTTCTGGCTATGCAACCAAGGGTGGCATTTGCCCCCTTGACCACCGCATCACACTGCTGACTCATGTTTAGCCTGTGGTCAACCAGCACCCCGAGGTCCCTTTCACAAGTGCTGCTCTCCAGCCACTTGTCACCTAACCTGTACTTAGGACAGCTATTCTTATGCCCCAAGTGCAAGACCTTGCACTTATCCACATTGAACGCCATCCTGTTGTCTCCTGCCCACTTCCATAGTCTGTCCAGATCCTTTTGGGTCTGGTGTATCTGCTCCTCAGTTGTGGCCACTGCTCCAGTTTTAGTGTCATTTAGTGCAAATTTGATCAGCAGACTGTTCATCCCTTCTTCCATGTCGTTAATGAAAAGATTAAACAGGATCAGCCCCAGGACAGAGCCCTGGGGGACCCCGCTTGTCACTGGCTGCCATCCCGACAATTCCCCGCTAATGGTTACCTTCTGCTTTCGATCAATCAACCATGCCCTAATCCACCGGACAGTGCTTTGGTGTATTCCAAAACTCCTCAGTTTCTCCACCAGGATATCATGGGGCACTTTGTCAAAGGCCTTGCTGAAATCCAGGTATACCACATCCACTGCATCCCCTCCATCTAGCCATCTTGAAACCTTGTCATAGAATTCCACAAGGTTTGTCTGGCAGGATCTGTTTTTGTGGAAGCTGTGCTGTGTGGCTGTCAGCCTCCCTTCCCTATCTAGCATCACTAGATCTCTCTCTATTATGAGCCTTTCCATTGTTTTTCCTACAATCGACGTAAAGCTAATCGGTCTATAATTCCCCATGTCCTTCCTACTACCCTTTTTGAAAATTGGGACCACCAATGCCACCCTCCAGTCCTCTGGAACTTCACCTGTTCTCCACAAGGTCTCAAAAATGGAGGCCAGCGGGCGTGAGAGAACCCCTGCCAACTCTCTAAGTACTCTTGGGTGTAACCCGTCAGGGCCTGGCGCCTTTGTAATGTCCAATGCCCTGAGGAGCCCCTCGACTTCAAGGGGGGGTGACTCTAATCTCTGCCCCTAAATCCCCAGCCTCATCTAATCTCCTATACAGATATCCCCCGTCCTGCTTTGGGGAGAACACAGAGGCAAAATAGTCATTTAGCATCCGTGCCTGTTCCCTCATGTCAGTCACTGGATCTCCTTCCTCCTTATTTAGTGGTCCCACCACTTGTCTCCCCTTCCTTTTCCTATTTACATGCTGAAAGAAGCCCTTTTTGTTGCTCTTGATATTCTTGGCAAGTCTCAGCTCATAATCAGCCTTAGCCTTGCGAAGAATCCTTCTGCAACGGGCCTCCTCCTCCCGGTATACCCATTGGTCTATTTCCCCCAGTACCCATTTCCTATGGAGGCTCCTCTTTCGTCTAATCCCCCTAACCACCTCCTTTCGCATCCATGGCGGCACTCTCCTCCGCCTCCCCACCTTACTGACTAGAGGTATTGTCAGGGCTTGCGCCTGCAAAACCTCCCTTTTGAGTGCCATCCACCCCTCCTCAACTCGCTTACCTTCCAGTAACCTATCCCAGGAGACTTTCCCCAGCCTGGCCTTCAGTTGGCCAAAGTTGGCCCTCTTGAAGTCCCAGCTTCTAGTGCTCGCCCTGCTGCACGGCCCCAGTCCCCTGATCTCAAAGCAAAGGATGGAGTGATCACTCGCATCCAGAGCTCCCCTAATCTGTACTTCATCTATCAGCTCCTCCCTATTGGTCAAGACCAAGTCCAGGATTTTCCCCCCCTCGTCGCCTCTCGGACCCTCTGTGTGAAAAACCCTCCCTCTTAGTACCTTGGCTCACGAATTTAATCCGCTCCAGGACTCAGGTCGTGATCCAAGTTGGTTGTGAGCCAAGTTAAATTTCCCCATAAGGTTCAGTGTAAATGAGGTTAATCCGTTCTGTAACCATTTTTTTAAATCAGAAAAATGTGAAGCAAAGTGACAAAGAACAACAAAGATCATGGCCTTTCCCCCTCCCCACCCTGAGCAGAAGTGTGGCCATCTCTCTGCCCCCCCCCCCGCAAGATCGTGCCCATCATCCCAGCGCGCTGGGGGGAGACAGTCGCAACTGCAGGCTTGGGGAGGGAGAGACGGGCACGATCGCAGCCCCCCCCCCTTTCCTGCAGGAGCGCGCCCGTGATCACGCACACCTTCCCCGCACAAACGCAACTGCAATTGTGGCCATCTCCCCACTTGGGGGGGGGGGCGGAGGGAGATGGCTGTGATCTTGGTCGCCACCCAATGTGGAGTTCGCGACCCATGTCAAGATTTTCTTGAAATTGTTGCTTGCGACCCAATTGGTCGTGACCCAAGGCGTTCGTGAGCCGAGGCACCGTACCGGGCCCCGCGATCAGCCAGCAAGAGGCAAACGCCAGCCTGGGACACATGCTGTGAGGCTGCTGTGTCCTTTACTCACAGGATGCATTGAACCAGCAAGTGTGCGGGGGGGGGGGCAGTGGGCGGGAGCCTCCCACACGATGTTTGCCTGGGAAGCTGGTCTGCTTGCCAGGCTCGCCTTCCACTCATCCCTTCGTTTGCTCGCCCCTGCTTTTCTCCCTGGAAGGTGGCTGGCGCGATTCCCTTCCTCTCCATTCTGTCCTCGCAAAAGCATGTGAGGTGTGTGGGGGAGGTCAAGAGGCAGCGGGACAGGCTCCCAGCCGCCTCCCTCGTAAGCTTCCTGCCAAGGAGGGACACGCACGTGAGCCTGGCCGGGGCCTCACACCGCGGGAGCTTTCAGCCCTCCTCCTAGAGCTGGCTGGGAGCACATGGGCCCGGAGCAGGTCCTGCCCAGCGGCTCTGCCTGCTGGTGCAACCAGTGGCCTCCTGACCAGTGGTCAAGGCTACAAGTGGTGGGCATTGCTTCTTGTGGAGGAGGGGTGGACTCGCAGCGAGAAAAACAAGGAAGTGGGAACTCTTCACCCAGGTGGGATCACAGTGCTCCTGGGTGGAGGCCTCTTCTCTTCATTGCCTCTTAAATGGAGCTGCCCTCTCTCCCCACACAGCACGCAGTTGCTTCATCGATAATCAATGCTGCTCAACTCTGGAAGGGATTTTAAAAGAGGAACCCTGTACCTGGATGGGAGTAGCAAGATGCCATTAAGATACTACTAACCCTGGCCTGAACCTGCCCAGCGCTGATCACCATCCAGAAGTGCAGCCTGTCCTCCACTTTCAGGTGGCAAGGAGCCACCTGTCCTCAAGGGAGGGCCGCATTGCAAGTGACTTTACAGGTGCAGTCTGGCACCTCTTTGCCAGCACCCCCCTTTACCTACTCCAACCTGGAAAAATAAATTTTCCCAGTCCCCCTTCCTGCTCCATCTCCGTCTTTATTTTGTCCCCGTGTTTGTCTTTTGGGGGCCCCATGTTAAACTGCTGTGAGTCAAGAACGTAAGGACACAAGAGGAGCCCTGCTGGACCAGCCGCAAGAGCCATCCGGACAGCCCTCCGTGCACATGGCGGCAACCCAGCCGCCTGTAGGACCCCCACCCCCCCAGCAGTGTGCGGCAAGACCTCCTCAGCCCGGTTCTCATGCCCCTCGCCTTTCTTCAAAGTCACACAGTCCCAGCTGTCGTGGCCGCTCCTCACAGGGGAGCTGCTCCAGCCCTGGTCATTTCGCTGCCCTTCACAGGACTTTTTCCAACTCGGTGAGGCACCTTTTCAGGCACTGAACTGAACAAAGATTCCACATGTGGTCACACTGAAGATTTATTTAAGGGGAGTAAGGTCTCAGTGCAAATAGAAGGGGAGGAAGAAAAGGAGGACGACTTCGGGTGGTTGGCAACCTAGTGGCGCAGATCCATCTCCCAAGTATCCATTTAGCTAAACATCCAATTCCCCCTTTCCTTTTAAAGCGCATGCCGTGAAGTGGAAGAATGCAGCCCGTGGAAGCAGACGTAGTGCAGAGGAGCTGCCAGCCACACGAAAGGCACACCAGGGCAGTGGCTGGAGGCCCGAGGAGGAGCAGCATGATCGCAGGGATGCCCCCCCTCCCATGTCACCTGCAAAATGCCTCACCGTGCTGTAGTCGGCATCTCTTCACACTTCACACTGGATTCCTCCCTGACCGCCTCCCCCCCCTCCCCGGTTCTTGGCTGTGCGCTGCACCCATCGCATGCCCCAGGGAAGCCCTTGCAGACATTTGGACTTGCTGGTTGCTGTGCTCTGTACTGGTGTGGTAGGTTGCGTACTGAGTCCACACACACTGCCCAGGATGGCTTCCTGCCAGGGCGTGAGAGGCAGATCAAGCCAATGCGGGGGGGGGGGGGCATGAAGCCAAGAGGCCCTGCTGGGAAGCCCTCACCGGCCAGGGAGCCATCGTCCTGCATGGGGATGTCTTGTGGATACAGAGCGGTGGCGGCATCATACCATCGTGGGCATCATACCATCCTGGAGGAAGCCAGGGCGGAGGAGCAGTTATGCGCAGGAAGGAAATCGCCCACGCCACTGGGCACCCACAGAGCATTCCACAACCTGGCTAAGAGGCTTTTCTAATTCAATAGGCACATGAATGAATTTGCACGGAGGCCAGGCATTTATTTATTTATTTATTTAACATTTGTATGCCGCCCCTTGCAATTAGCCTCGGGGCGGCTCACAACATAATTTAAAATCAATACACAATATGAAAAACTGGCCCATCTCAAGGTCCAAATTTAAAACATACAAATATTACAATAAATTACCAAATTAATAATTTAACCATTAATAACTTAACACTTGAAATATTTCTTAAATAAAAAGGTTTTCGCCTGGCGCCAAAAAGCAAATAATGACGGCGCCAGGCGAGCCTCTCTGGGGAGCAGATTCCATAAGTGGGGTGCCACTGCAGAGAAAGCCCTCCTCCAGGTACTCACCCTCTTCACAGAGGGTCCCCAGAGGAGAGCATCTGCTGCCGATCGTAAGGGGCGGGAGGGCATATATGGTCGCAGGCGCTCCTTTAGGTAACCAGGACCCAAGCCGTTAAGGGCTTTATAGGTAAGAACCAACACCTTGAATCGGGCCCGGACTTCAATGGGAAGCCAGTGAAGCTGACGGAGAACTGGGGTGATATGAGAACCACGCCCAGTCCCCGTCAACACCCTGGCAGCTCTATTTTGCACCAATTGAAGTATCCGGACCGTCTTCAAGGGTAGCCCCACGTAGAGCGCGTTACAGTAGTCTAACAGGGAAGTCACCAACACATGTGTCACTGTCGCCAGGCAGTCGAACTCCAGGAAGGGATGCAGCTGATGGATCAGCCGAAGCTGAAGGAAAGCGCTCCTCGCCACCGCTGACACTTGGGCTGCCAAGGTCAGCTCCGGGTCGAGGAGCACTCCCAGGCTGCGGACCCTGTCTTTCAGAGGGAGTGCAACCCCATTTAAGACTAGGGCCAGGTCCCCCACTCCGAAGCCCGACCCACCCACCAACAGGACCTCTGTCTTGTCAGGATTGAGCCTCAGTTTATTGGCCCTCATCCAGTCCATTACCTCGGCCAGGCATGGCACACGAAGGGCTGTCACATGTATAGGTTAGGGGACAAGTGGCTGGAGAGCAGCACTTGTGAAAGGGACCTCGGGCTGCTGGTCGACTGCAGGCTGAACATGGGTCAGCAGTGTGACACAGCAGCCAAGAAGGCGAACGCCACCCTTGGTTGCATAGCCAGAAGCATGGCTTCTAGATCAAGAGAGGTATTACTGCCACTCTATATGACTCTGATGCACCCACAACTGGAGCACTGTGTTCAGTCCTGGGCCCCTCACAGTGCTGCTGCCCGTGAGGATGCTTTCTGCTATGTGTTCAAGGCGGCTTCTAGAGATCACGTCAAGAAAATTGCCACATGGTGAAAAGGCTCCTCAGTAGCACAGACCCGCTCCGTAAGCAAGCCACAGCTGTGATTGCTAAGCAACCCCACTTGGAGTGATTTCAGAAGCCGCGGCTGCTGCCTTTCCGCCCATGTGGCAGGACTGAGGCTTCCCCTTGCTCTCTCTCTCTCGCTCTTGTTCTCTCTCTCAGCATCTGGGGCCATTCCAGCTGCTGGGGGCCATGCCTCGAGAGGCCCCGCTCACTCACAGGCTGCAGGACACAAAGGAGATCTTCAGAGACCTCTGACAGGTGGTTCTGCGTAGGAGGCAAATGGGCTGGAATGAGAGCCTGTTTGTGTACAGGAGGACACGGGGCTGCTTCGGATGTTTTCAGTTAGAATGGGAGATTTTGGTCACTTTTCAATTTGATAAATGAATGTAAAAAGACTTCACACTTTGGAAATTTGTATGTGAATCAGTCTTTTGGATTTCTCCCAACAAAACGCCTGTATCATTAATGTGAAAACAGAAACAAGTGGAAGACTGGAAAGCCCGAAATGGCCCCCACCTGCGAAAAACAGCACGGGCTGGTCCTCACCTCGAAGCCTGGCTGTGGGCTGCTCCCTGGCCTTGCCTCTTGCCCCTTCCATGTGCCACTGCAGCACCTTCTCCTGCTTGCTCTTCTGCTCCCTTCGGGTGGCCCAGTGACCAGGCCGTCGGTGTGTCTCTTCCCTTCATAGTATCTTGTGAAACATACAAATCCCTGCAATTTATATAAAATGCACCCTTATATCTAAAACGATCAAATCACAGGCCACTTAATATCGATCATAAATGTCAAAGAAAATTTCCCCATCAAAAATGCTGAACACCCTACAGATATCAGACCTAGTTTGCTTTGGATGAGCAGTTAATCTGCTGATCGAAGGATGCAAATTGCTTCCGACAGTTCCAGCTTTTTGCTCCCATGACCTTCTGGATGTGAGCCTCACCACGTAAGTAGATGCAGGAATGGAAAGGCAAATGCGCAGAGGTCAATGGCTGGAATAACATTCAATAAACAGGTGGCTGGTTTCCGAGGCAGCCAAAGGTGAAGGGTTTGCATTGGGAACCGTTGCTGCCAGTTCTGGACTTGGTTGTTTCTTCTGGGGCCACCTTCCCACTCGTACCTGCAGCCCATCCAGCCCGTCCTACCCAGGAATATATGCTCTAGAACACTCCTCCGTGCCGCTTTTCTCAGTGCCAGGGTGTTCCCCTGTGCTGGGTGGTTGTGTGCCTGCCCCATGCTGCAGCCAGGCCTTCGCGCAAGGCAAGGACACCTGCTGCCCACTTCTTCTTTGGCAGCTCCTCAGGGATGGGAGGTCTTTCCAATGAACAGACAAACATGGAAAGAGTGATTCCTGAGGGGCCTCCCAGGCCATCTAGTCTAAACAGAGTGTGCCCTTCCCAAATGCGGCCGTGTCTGCTTCGAGAATCAGATGTCTCCTACCTGCGAGTGGCACTGCATGTAGATGCGTGTAGATGCACCACAAACAGTGTAGCACGGCAGTTCTCTGCCCCGAGGAGGGCACTAGAGAGAAGAGGACAGAAGGGGCTGGGGACGAATGGGAAAGGGGGAGGAGGAAGGCGCCCATTTTGTGTCCCCTTCAGGTGGGGGAATAAGAGTTGAGACCCTGGCAGAAACGAGCAGGAGGGGACTCCCGGAGACCAGCAGCAGCGAGGCAGAACGGGGACCCTAACCCCAACCCCCCGCCCCACACACACCGAGCCAGCCGCGGCCCCTCTCCTCGCCGCCCGAGGAAAGCCACCCATGCAGAGCCTTTGCTTTCTCTCTGCAGAGAGGATCTTTTGCCGAAAAGCTATTTTTGAGCTGCAGCAGCTGCCTCTTGACAGCTCTTTCATCGGCGGTAAGGGAAGGCCTTTGCCGCGACGGCTCCGTATTGATGGGAAAGGAGCGTAGCAGCCAGGCCTCTGCGGGCCGCGCTGGGCCGTCGCGCCGCCCGCCCGGCCGCGCCTGGCGGCTCCTGCTCCGACGCTTCGAGCACGGGGCGGCCGGGCGCAGGAGCCGCCCGGGCTGCGCGCCTGCCCTGCCACCGCCCGCTGCCTGCCCGGGCCCGGCGCCGCTGCCTGCGGCGCCCTTTGCCAAGCACTTCCTCCACCGGAAGCTACTAAGAAACCTCCGCAGGCAATAGGGAAGGGAAGGGAAGAAGTTCCTGCGAAGCTACCTAATTTCGCAGTTTAGAGTTGGTATGTAACCCGAACCCCAGTTATCCTTTGAAACTCACGTTTCTCCGATTTATTTCTCCAAATTTTGCAACAAACTTCTCCAAGAATGCTCGCAAAGGTGTCCGCGTGTGTGTGTGTGTGTGTGTGTGTGTGTGTAGTGGGACACACACACACACACACACACACACTATAGTGGGAAAGTTGCTCGGAAAAATGGGGTAAGTTTTCCTACCAAACGTCTGCATTAGGACAAAAGCACTCCAAAATGCACACTGATTATCATGTGAACTTGAAATAAAACCTCAAAGTTCAAGGTGAAGCATATTTTCCAATGAGCAACAAGACTGGGGGAAAAGGAAATTGAGAGAAACCCAAAGTGACGAGATTTGTCTATTCCTAGCCAGAGGCCCTTGCCCTGTCCAAGAACTACATTTCTTGAAGGTTTTTTGTTTTTTAAATTGGAAGCTATGATGAACAGCTTTGATGCTGGCGTCCGTTTTCACTGGGGGCAGAGAAGTGTTGGGTGTTTCGATGCTGACCCACCCCCTGCAGGGGGGTCAGTGGCGTTCAGCGACATTTGGAAAATGTCCTTCCCCCCCTTGCAGGCAGGCAGGCAGGCAAGGGTTACTGGAACACATTTGATGCTCCTGTCCCCACAACTAAATGAAGCAGAGAAAATAGGCCTATCATTAAAGAGCTTCGCCAGTCAGGAGGAAAAGAAGAGGCTGTTTCTAATCAACAATGCTAACCCGATAATGGAAGGAAGCCTGGTTTAATGGCTTGAAACTCTCCAGCAACACCGGCTCTGGGTTGATGTCTCCAGATAAAAGTGTATAAAAGTGTCGTTAGATGCATCAGCGCCAGCATCTTGCTGCTTAATTCACAGCTCCAGGACATTTAATGCTGGGTTTGCCAAGCATGTGAAGAGGAGCTGGGACAGACCCCAGGAGGGGAGGGGGAGAGGAAACGGGCTCCGCTACCTGCGTGGAGAAGGCGGCGTGACCCATTTCCGTCACAGAGCGCTCCGGCAGAAAATGTGCGGTAAGGGAACATGCTCCCGGGGCAGCCTTGTTCTGCCCCTAAAGTGGAGGCCCCCACACATCCCCTAGCAGCACAGCAGGATGGATGGGGAAATGATTGGCGCTTCTCAACAATGTTTGACGAACATTTTTAGCAGTGTTGATTATTTTTCCGCACTACTTGCAAACATGTTTGTCAGTTCATTTACATCATGGCAGCTTGCCCTGGTTTGCAGTGGCATTTGATTGGCTGTGTGGCAAGGTGACATCACCCCATTTGCTATTTGATCACTGATTGGGCAGATCACTCATGTGGGCACTCCCAGAAAATGAAGGGAAAATTCATTTTCACCAAAGTGGAGGCTGCACAGGTGAGGTGGACATTTGAAGAATGTCTCTTTCAGGAGCAGCCCACCAGCATCCCTTCTGTAAGCCTGAAAACTGAGCTGGAATCTCCTGGCTGCTTTCAGAATTCAGATTTTCTTGGCAGAAGGCATCCCATGGATCCTGCGCTCGAACGGCTGCGTGTGACCTCTGCTGTGCATCACAGAGCGTGGCTTGCGTTTTGCTGCAGTGGCAGCCCGTGGCTCCTTGCAATGTTCCAGATTGTATGCACATGCACACACCACGTATGATTCACCCATGCATTTTGCATGCTTTCCTGAAAGGACACAAGAGGCCCTTGCTGCCGCACCTTGGCTGGGGGCAGTCCTCCTGGGGCATCAGCCAGGCTGCTCCTGCTGAAGGTGCCTTGGCACGCAAGTGGCACAGTGAGCCAAGTGGCAAAGCCTGGCAGGGAGGGAGGGAGCGCAAGACTGGCCAGCCTGGCCTTCAGGGCAGATGAACCAAGTCCGGGAGAAGCCTAGGGTCTGTGGCCTCCCAGCAGCTTTTCATACCTTTGCCCAGGGCATCCTGCTGGCAGCCTTGTTGAGATGGGACCTGGAGGCTCAGCCCGACAGTGGCTTCATTCTCTCCTGGAGGGGCAGACCCAGAAGGCGGTGCTGGGGGCTCGTTTCGACCCCCTGGCCATGGCCACGCAGCATTCCTGAGTCCCCCTGCCTATTCAACATAAACATGAAAATGTTGCGAGAGGCTGCCTGTGTTGTGCATGTGCATCCTGGCAAGATTCCCAGGCGCACGCGAGCAGCTGACCGTTTTGGCTCAGACTCTGACAAGGAGAAGCATGAAGAGCAGTTGGCTTCCTGAGCAGGCCTGACAGCGCAGGCTCTGGTAATGGAAGGGTTGTTGTAACAGACATGGCCCCAGCTGCTTCTTCTGCGCCGCCTGTGCCTGCTGAGGACAAGACTGCTTCAAGGCCCAGTCAAACTCCCCGTGGGAACGAAGAAGAACAACACTCCAAGGGAAGGGAGTTAGAGATGGGGAGTCTCTTGGATGGAGAACGCCAGTTCCCTGAGGAGGTGGACCCAGAAGTCCCCGTCACAGCCACAGGGCAGCCCAGCAGGGGTCTCGGAGCGAAGAGCGCAGGCCGCCCGGTTCCACAGCACCCTCCTTCCCAAGACTGGCACTGAAGGATTCTTCAGCAAATCTTTGGGTGAAGGGGGGCAGAGAGGGTTCAGCGTTTCACTTTATGGATGCACAAAGACTTCTAGGTAGAAAAAAGATGTGCTGGAGAGTCTGTCTGGCTAGGGAGGGAACGCCTGGCTCAAGACAGCCTGGCCTCAGGTTCCATGCCACCAGCATGCTGATGACACCCAACTCTGTTCTCCTTTCCATCTCTCTCCAAGGAGCCTGTTCAGTCCTAAACCAGTGTCTGCTGCCAGTCGTGGACTGGATGAGGGCAAACGAATTGAAGCCTAGTCCAGGCTGAAGCTTAGTCCAGCTCTGCTCTGAGCAGGGAGCTGGACTTGATGGCCCCTTGCAACTCCACTGCCCTATGAGTCTCCAAGACAGGGGCTCCTGGTCCACAGGGAATAAGGATTCCTTGGCTATAGCCTGCCGGGATTGCTGTAATGGGCTGCCTGGGAAGAGCACTCAGAAACTGCACCTGGCCCAGTTGGCCAGGGTGGCTGCAGGAGCACAAAAGAGCCCCCCAGGGCTCCGGTCTGTTTCGGACATGGTGCACAGCACTGGTGATGATCCAAGAGGCCCCATTCCGCTTGGGGCCAGGCTCTCTGCTCTCTCTCACGGTCCTGCCCATCATCGCAGAAGCACACGTGTCCCGAGGGGCCTGCCTGCCAGGCAGCCCAGCCTGGCCCCACATCATCTGGGAGGCCCTTCCATGAGTCCTCTTCCCCTCACAGGCATGGCTGGTGGGAACGTGGGGGAGGGCACTCTTGGTGGCTGCCCCATGGCTCAGGAACTCCCTCCCCAGAGAGGCCAGACTGGCTGTGTTTCCGGAGACAGGCAAAGTCTCTCTGCTCCAGCTGGCCTTTGGGATTTGTCAGGGCCTATGATGCGGCACTGGACCATTTTCATTCTATATATTTTTAGGATTTTTGATACTGCTATCCTAGAATTTTAATATTACAGTTTTTTATTTACTTTTGCGTACTTCTATTTATGCTTCAACTGTAAATGTTTTTAATGTTGTGAGCCACACACACACACACACCCAACTCAGTAATGTTCCTCATGTAAGCCAGCCCTTGCCTGTAAAACAACCAGAAGCCTGGGTGGGGGCGGGGTGAGAATTAAAAAAGAAAAACTCAAAGGCTGAACAGGAAGTCAGATTGAAAGGGAATGTGTGTAAAATGCAGATAAGGAAATGGAACTTCTTCCATCCTTCTTATCAACCCTCCCTATTTTTCCATTGCTGGGCCATGTGATTTGGGGCCTTAATCATTTAAGCTGGAGTGGCAGCTGCCACATCTCAGTGATTGGGTTGCTGGAATTCCCCCACCCCAGTTCTAGGCATCCATCTAAAATGGAATCTCGCTTTCCAGTTACTTCTTCTAATCTTCTTCTTAATGCATCCTGTATCTTGATGATACATAATGATGCCTATTTGTAATGTTAGCAGTAAAATATTAGTTGATTTTGCGATTTGCTCTGCTATTTTTTTGTCTCGTCCATCTGTAAGAAAAAGGGGCCTTATGCACATCTTTTTATTTTATGTACTTGTTTCATTTCCATATTGCCCAATACCTGAAGCTCTCTGGGCAGGCCACAGCAGTTCATGAAATCAATACAGTAATGCTTTTTTTCAAAGTACAAAAATGTTAGGATATAATTAAAAATAGCTAAAGCAACATAAGATGGAAAGCAGTACTGTGAAAGTACCCAGTATGGGGAACCCCACAAAACCCTTGCATGTCCCTGGATATCAGTAAAATCCTCAGCGTAAAGGGCAGCTGAAAGGATGCTCTGAGTGGCACCAGGTGGGCCTCAGTGGGGAGGTCATTCCAGAGATGGAAGCCGCCGTGGAGGAAGCCCTGCCCTCGGCGCTGCCCTCTGCGCCTCCTTCAGCGCTGGCACTCGGAGGAGGACTCTGGATGTTGGGCAACGTGTTCGATCAGATTGTACATTTAAAACAACAAACAGTGGGGTATTTTTCTCCAACACATGAAGCCAGAAAATGATGCATCCAAACAAGTGTTGTGTGTGTGAGTTTTGGACATGTAAAATGTTCAGAATCCAAATTCACATTAAAATACCAACATTTCTTCCTCCAGTCTAGATGGCATTGAAAAATCCATCTTGGGAAACCTCTAATACAGCGCCACTAAAAAATGTTATGTGTGTACCTCACGCTCAGTTTTGCCCCATCTCCCAGTTTTAGATTAGGAGAAACGAGGGTTCTGTTTCTCCTCAGCCCTGGAAACTTTACACATTTACCTGGATTTCATGTACCAGCGCTCAGCCATCAATTCAAAGGGAAACGCAGCCAAGAATTTTAAAGAAAACAGAGACTTGGAAGGTTGTCAATTAAGGGTCTAGGAAAAAGCATCAAGTGTAAGGCCGCTCCACTGGATACCAAGGCAAGATAATCCACACTCTTGTCCTCCCCATCATTGTGCATGAACAGTGGGAAAGACTGACAGGAGGAAACCGGATGTGTTTGAAACGTGGTGGTGGAGGAGAGCTTTGTGAATCCCCTAAGCTGATGGATAGACGAAAAAAGTGGGCCCTAGATCAAATCAAGGCAGAGCGTTCTTCCCCGGAAATAAAATGGTGTACTTTGGACTCCGGGGGATGGTGGAGGACAGGATGGCCTGGAGGAATGTTGTCCATGGGGTCGGGATGGGTCGGACACGACTTCACAACTAGCAACAACAACAACTTTGGGCACATCATGGAAACACAAGACTTATTGGAGAAGGCAATCATGCAAGGGAAAGTCAAAGATTTAAGACGAGAAAGGCCAGCAAAAAGACTACCAATTTCACAAAGGAAGCCACAGCCCCGAGTTTGCAAGAGCTGAGCAGGGCCGAGACATTTTGGGTGGTGTTTGTTCATTGGGTCACCATAAATCAGAGATGACTTGACAGTGCGTAACAACAACAAAGCCTCATTGAACTCAGTGTGACTTGCATCGATGTAAGCATGCCTTTTAATTGACCTGTGTGGTTATACCATCAGTTTCAGTGGGAAGTTGTGTTCAGTGGGGCTTATGGCCACGTAAGTGTGTAGAAAATAGCGGCCCTTCTGTCCCAAAAAGCACCTGAGCTGCTGACAAGGACGCAGTGGCCAGAGACGCAGTGCAGCCAGTGGTACCCCGTGGCGTCAGTGAAACAGGCTCGTGTGGCCGGCCATCCCAGAGGGCTCCAAGGAGCCTGCTGTTAGCACCACGTGCATCAAGTGGCGGCAGCAGCACAAGTGCTTTGAGAAGTTCGGAGGGCCGCTCTGTTGCATCCGTGCTGTGGCTGCCACATGCAACGGCAGCCTGGGTCATGCCAGTCCTTGGCTGCTTTGTAGCGCCTCCCACAAGGCGCTCCAGGCAAGATGCAACACTACTGCAAGCCTCCACCCCGCTGAACTGGGTGGCACTTACTCCTGAGCGGACACGGGACGATCGTGCTGCTCCTTCGCGGTTCCCAACACGCGGCACTGGACCAAGTTCGACAAGTGCAGCTGTGCAGTCCTTGCCTGCCTTTCTCTGAAGTGCTTTGAGTTGCCATCCAGGAGTTGCATCCATTCCCTGCCTTCAGGAAGCCAGCATAGCATGAGATAAGCGGCAGGCATTTTTACAGCAAGGCTGGGCAGAATACAGACATGGAGCTGCGCTGAACATCAGCATGGCCTGTGGGCAGATTCCTGGTCATGGCCATGCTGCAGGGCCTCCTGGGAGCTGGTCTCCCTTCTGCCCATGCAGTTTAGAGAAGACTGCCCCAGCCCAGCGCCCGCCAGACGTGTTGAACTATGACTCCCTTTAGCCCCAGGCAGTATGCACAGTACACCTTCTGGGCAGAGATGATGGGAGTTGTCTCATGAAGACACCAGGTTGGGGAAGGCTCTTTCAGGGCATCTACAAGAAGCAGCCCCGCTTGATGCTCTTAAAGAATAACCCCCTTGCCATCCGCTTGCGCAGCTTCCAGCAACCCACTCAACACCCCAGGTGACCCGCAGAGATACACGTGTGGGCCACCCCAAGCTAAGGGACCTACCAGGGAGCACATAAAGTGTCTCTGACTTTCTGCTGCCCATCAGAGGGTTCAGAAGATGTCCAGCTCTTCTCCTTTTAGGTTCTTACACATGCTAGAGTCACTTGACTGAGGACTAGACAGCCTTAGCAAATCTGCCTGCATTTTGGAACTATGAAACTAAAGGTGCAGTGCAAACGTGATCAAAACCCACATGCTCCTGGGCATGCTAGCCTTAGCTTGAAAGGCAACCAAATCTTGCAGGAACTGAAATGGCGAAGGCACCCAGCTCTTCCCCTGCGATCGCGGCCTCCTGGTCAGGGAGATGGAGCTGCCAGCCAAAGCACCCTCCTGGCTGCCTGGAGGCAGGCTGGATCGGGGGTGGCTCAGTGCATGCCCTCCACAAGAGTGAGCAGCGTCAGGCGGCTGCGGGCGATCAAGGAGAGATGGGAAACGCCACCCCCGGGGAAGGGCAGCCTTTCCGCTGTGGCAGCTGCTGAGCGGTGCCGCTGTGCGCTGGCTGCGAGGCCCCATGCTACACCAGCAGGACCTGCACGGCTTCCAGGCAGCCCGGGGCAGGACGGCCATGAGGCGAGGCAGGATCCTGCGCCCAGCCTGACCGCGGGGCCACAGCCCGCATGCTCCGAAGTTTCCGTTCATGGGGCTGCTCTTCAACAAAGGCCTGTAAAGGCGAGATAGCGCAAGAGGACTTTTCAAGTCAATTCCACCCTGCACAGCAATTGCTGAATTCATATGCAGGCTTTCCGTGCCTCATAAATTTTCATCTTGGCATCGTTTCTTGTTCTCTTTTACCGCATTTTCAAAATGTAGGTTACCCCCTTTGCATTTTAAACAGGCAGAATTGTGTCTAATGCTGGGGGTTTTATGACCACTAAAGCGCTCCTCAGTTTGATGAACTGATCTCAGGCGAGGTAAATTATGTCACTCATTGGGCTTTGTCAGTAAATCAAGGGGTGACACTTCCCTGATTTGTAAAGGCTGAAGGGAAGGATTCACACGGAAAACCTATAAGGCAAGGTTAGATTAATAAGCAGTTTAAAGCAAATGTTCCTGCTTTAATGGATATGGTACATCCAGAATCAATTCTGGTTCACTGACATTTTGGAGACTTCTTTCTGAGCATCACTAAAGAGACTGTATTAAACACTTTATGGAAAATTCAATCTTGGATTTCTTTGCATTACAGTAATTGACAACATTTCCTTACATTGCCATGAGGTTTTATGTCATGCATTTGCATTGGCTTCCAACAAATCCCAACTCCCCCCATCCCGATTTATTCTGCTTCACTGGGTGGGTCATGAGGGGAAGAAAAGTTGCATTTCAGGCTTGCCTTCCTGCATCGAATTCTTGTTTGTGAGCACTTTCCCACCCAGTGCCAGAGGCCAACTATCCAGGAAGCTGCCAAGGGGCAGAGCTGGTGGGCTGAGAGGAAGTGGCTGCCTCTCTGAGCATTTCATGCTGGCAGAGGAACCCACGATCCCGAGCCACTTGGAGCAGCTGTTAACTTTAGCTAAATGTGTTTGCAAAAGTGAGGAGGGGCAGGAAGCAAAAGCTCTTGCTGCTCTCAGAATTCTGAGCACATGCCCTCCACAGTGTCACCCACCTGCCTGGATGGCACTGGCCCGCCTTCCCCTCTCTGTGGGGAAGAAAGCTGTGGGGGAGGAGTGAGGGACCCTGTGCAGCCCCTTCCCACCCACTCACCAACCCCTACCATCCCTCTCCACTCGCCTACCAGACAGCAGCAGGCAGGGAGGGAGGGGAGGGTCTCTGCCCCCACAATTCCCCCTTCAGCAGAGCCGGCGGAAAGGGCCTTCTCTGCTCGACAGTCTCAGCTGCTCTGGGGGAAGTGCAGTGCACTCACGTTATTAGCAGGGAATCACAAGCGCCAGGAGCCTCTCTGTGCCCACACTCGGAGGGCTCTCCCAAAAGCACCAGCGGTGGCAGCAGCTCCACGGAGCATCTGCAGCTGTTCTACTTTGCGGGTGTGCAACGAGGAGGCGCCCAGCGTGGTCAAATTCCCATGCAACAGACGCCACCTCAGTGCAAGGGGAGAAACCATTGGGAGAGACGAGTGTCGAAAGCGAGGTTTCTCAGTGATGGACTCATGGAACAGCAGAGCTGGAAGGGGCCAGGAGGCCACCAAGCCTAAGTCCCGCTCCGTGCAGGGCTCCAGGCTCAACCATCCCTCTCACAGGGCTGTCTGGCTGCATCCTGAATGCCTCCCGCACAGGGGAGCCCACCTCCTCCCGGGGTCGCCAGTTCCATTGCCATACATCTCTACCAGCCAGGAAGTTCTTGCTGAGGCTCAGCCGGAGCCTGGCTTGAGCCTGCTATTCCATGTGCTGCACTCTGGAAAGACTGAGAAGGGACCCCAGCCTTCTTTGTGACAGCTTTTCAAATATGTACAGAGGGCCATCCTGTCTCCAGGCGGAACATGCCCAGTTCTTTGCACCTCCCCACATGGGGTTTTGTGCCCAGCCCCCTCCTGCCCAGGTTGCCCAGCTATTGTGTCCCCAGCACACTGCCTCGGACTCCACAGAGCCATCCATCCTGGAGGCCCCTGCCAGCCTGCGCCACCAGGAACGTGCCCCATCCCTTTTAAAGCTGAATCCACAGTGGTGGCCATTGCTGCATCTGGTGGAAGTGAATTCCACAGTTTGACGCTGCATTGCATAAAAAACGCTTCTTTTATCTGCCCTGAGTCTCCCATCAACTGAATTATAGTGCAGTGGGAGACGAAGAAAAATATCGCCCTCTCTGCTCTCTCCACACTGTCCTTCAGCGGTCCCCAGCCTTCTGGGGCATGGGGGCCGCATTACAGCCTAAAGAGGGCCACATCTTACATCAGAATGTAAGAAAATTGTTGATCTCCCGCTTTAGATCTAAAGGAAACATTCAGAGGCCAATCAAGAGACGTTAACTTGAACGCAATCCATTTTGGAACAATATTTTACTGTGGAATGCTTTTGTCCAGCTGCACGTGCTTACCTAGTCTGTGTGATTTTGTGGCCGTTTTCTGGTGGCCAAGGCATTTGTGGCCAAGTCAGGGTTTGTGACAGACACCCTCAAAAGGTCATCTGTAAGCCTTGACCTGCACTTGGATCTCACCTTTTCATCTTGGAAAAGTTTGCTCACAAATGTGTGTGGTGCCAAAGCTTGTGCGTGTGCATGCAGCAAATGTCTCTAGATTGATAAATATACCAGGTAGACCACAATCGAACGCTAACAGACTGTTTTCTTTGTGTATGTTTCTGAGATGATCACTTGCTTGCAAATCAATTAGTTCCATCTGAAAAAAGTTACTTGCATCTTCTGGTGTGCCTTCAAATGCATCCCAAAACATTCTTGCTTCCTTCCCATGCTTCTGGCAATCCGTGAATCTGTTCTGGAATTCCACCTGCAGGAGGGTCAGTGCTTTGATGTGCCTTTCAACCCTGAATTGTAAATCCCCGTCATCCCCGTCCTTCTCAAATATTAGTTCATTGCAGCATGAGAAGTTTGAAAAGATGCTTTCACTAGCTTGCTTCACAAAAAATGTTTAGTTTTTCTTCAGAAGCTTTCAGTTCAGAATACATGTCACACACAAGCTTTCCTTTTCCCTGCAACCTCAGAGTCAATGTGTTCAGATGCTCTGTGCCATCAGGTAAGAAAGCCAAATCAAAAATCTGTCCAGGGTCAGAAACTCTTCTTGACCTTTTCCTTTCTCCTCGAGAAAGACACCAGCTTCATGATGAAGACTGAAAAATGTTTGAGGACTTTGTGTCTGCTAAGCCACCTGACTTCTGCATGGTACAAGACATTTCCATGTTCTGCATCTATCTTTGAGAGAAAATTTTGAAAGTGAGGATGAATAAGGCCATTAATGCTGGATACAACTATATGCATCATACTGTCCCACAGAAGAACCTGACTACACAAGGCTCACTGACGGATGATGCCATGAAATTGTGTGGGAAGTGTACCGTTTAGTGTCAATATTTCTTCATTGATTCTTGCAACTACACCAGTTCTACTTCCCACCATATTTCTTGCACCATCAGTTGTGCTGCTTTTCAATCCATCCCAACTCAGACGCAGATTTTCTACTCATTCACATACCTTCAATAATATGTTTCCTACAGTTGTAGCACCTTTCAAACTCTGCAGCACACAGAATTCTTCTGTAATTCTGAATTTAGAATCTATCCTCCCATTAATAGTTGAGCAGTGGCTATAATGCCATTGTTCTCATCTAAAACAAAGGGAAAAAAATCTAAACTTTTTGCCTTGACAATCAGTGACATACAGAGCTCTTCTCCTAATTCTTCAACACTCCTGTGGTTGAGGATGCAGATAAACTGACATAACTAACACAAGACACCTTTCAGGGCACATTTCCTCTGTTACTTTAACCATGCATTTCTTAAATTCAGTACCACCACTCTCAGCAATACATGTAGCAACAGGATATGTGGTCCTCACAGTCAAGAAGTTCTCCTCAATGTGCTTTCCAAAACCATTTTGAGAGCCAGTGTGGCGTCGTGGTGAAGAGCCTGGGACTGGGACTCAGGCGATCCGGGTGCGAGTCCCCGCTCAGCCATGGAGCCCACTGGGTGACTCTAGGCCAGTCGCAGACTCTCAGCCCAACCTACCTCACAGGGTTGTTGTTGTGGGGATAAGACGGAGGAGGAGATGTAAGCTGCCTTGAGCCCTTTGCAGGAAAAAGGCAGGATATAAATCCAAAAATAAATAAAATTTTGCTGCAAAAAAACATTGATTTTTTTAAGCAAATTTATCTTGTCCACTCACACCTTTTCTTGACATATTGAAAAGCTCTTGTGACAGGATTCATAGTGCCTTTTAACATTGTACTCCTTTAATAATCTGGCAGATGCAAGACACATCAGGAAAACTGCTTTATCCTTGTTTAAAACAGTACTCAGCTGTCCATTTGCCATGAAAGACGTGCTCATCTGCAATTTTTTGTTTCTTTGAAAAAGCACTTTCTTTTGCAGATATCTTGCAGAATTTTCAGGACAGCAGTAGTTACAGGTTTCAATCTTGTCCTTGAAGAAATAAACAAACATCTGAGAAGTATAGTTTTAGGGGTCTAACTCTCTCCTTTCCCATCAAATCTGCCCCACTCCAGCTGCTGCTGGTGGGAGATTTGCATTTTGACCTGCTGCCTCTGCACTTCTCGGAACATCACACTGTATGTACAGGCTGGGAAGAATGTTCAAGCAATGGCTTCTGAGTCTGACCTGCCGGATGGTGGAGTTCCAATCCTAAGTACGTTGAATACTATGAGATTTATTTCTCGAGGCCTTGAGGTTTAACTCTACACATGATAATACTTTTTAAAATGGAGGCCCTCCAAAACAGGGCAAGTGGAGGGAAAGAGCGGCAGCCTCCCACCTGGAGCAGAGCAGGTACCACTGAGGTGGCCCTGCGTCACACGGCACGTATGCATGGAGATTACTGCCACCAGCCAAGCCCAATCCTAAGAAACAAAATGGCGGCCGGGGGGATGGAACTCAGCTGGAGGAAGGTGTGGGGCGGGGAATCCCATAAGCTCCCCTGCTCAGAGAGCCCCCCTTCCCTCTCAGCCCAAGGGCCGCTCACTGGCTCCTGCTGGAGTGGGTGGGGAGGAGGGGCAAAAGCAAGCAAGTTACAAAGTCAGAGAAGCAGCTCGTGTTGAGGAAGGCAGAATGCTTTTGCCTGGCGCCGCAACCTCTCCTGTAACCTCGAACAACTCCTGGGGGAGTCTCTGGAAAGGATCAGTGTGCAAAATGCTTTGTATCCCATTTTGCAAACATGCCAGGCCTTTCCCTCTCTTTCCCCACCTTCTTGCAGAAGCGGGCTGGACATCTCCTGTGCCCGTCCACACAGCCGCTTTATCTTCCTCACATGCTGCCTTCAACATGGTAATGTGGGGGGGGGGGTTGAAAAGCGGGTGGTGGTCCGGGTGCCTGAGCTCTGCTGGCTGGCAAAGCTCCCAGAAGGGCAGAGTGCTGGCATGGAGGATAAGACCAAGAAGGAACCACGGAGACCAGAAGGAGCAGTGATGCGAGTGTGTTTTTGTAAGAAAGGGACGGGAAAAGCAGCAGTAGGTGGTGCCGCTGGGGGCAGGAAGAACCGTGTGGGTCTGACGGGAAGTGCCTTGAGGGTGATGGCAGTCAACAAGCAGGTTGGAGGGCCGCACCACCAGAGCCTGGGGGCCACACGCAGCCCATGGGCTGCTGTACATAATTCTGGACCACTCCATGATGGCTCTCCTTGCTCACCTTTTCCTAAGCTGCACAATCCCAGCTCTTGGCATCCTTGTTCCAACTTCATGGTATCATTTTTCAAGTGCAGAGACCAGAACTGGAAACAATATTCTAAGTGCAGGCATACCATTAAGTTGCATACAGGCAGTAGGATCTTGGCAGCTTTATCATCATGCTGCCCAAAACCTCCCTTTTTCACAGCAGCTCAGCTCACACTGGGTTGATGCTTTTCTTTTGGATCTCAGCAGAGGTGGCCCTGGCCAGGCCAGGAGACGGCCGGGGCAAGTGTGCAGGGGGAGGGTAGCCGCAGCTCCCAGGCTGTCGTCCTGCCCCAGGAGGAGCCGGGATATGCTTGTGCAGAGCTGGGCTGGGGTCCGAGCTGGAGGCCCTCCTTGAGGGGAAGGGGAAGGGCCTGGAGGATGCCCCCCCCGGGGGACAAGGGAGGGGAACAGTCCTCAGGCCAACCAGCGGTAGCCCCTCCTGGACTGGATGCAGAGGAAGAAGCTGCCGGGGAATCAGCGAGGCGACACGGAGGCAGCTCACCCGCGGGAAGCACAGGCTGGCACCGGGGTATGGAGTGGGCTTCTAAGGGAGGTGGTGGGGTGAGGGTGTTCAAGGAAAGATTGGACAAGCACAGGTTGGGGATTACATGAGTGGAGCCAGCTGGAACCAGAGGCCAAACTAGGTGGCCCAGGAGGCCCCTTCCAACTTGCTTTGATTCTGTGCTTCAAGGTTTCACAGGGCTGTGCACCACAACCTGTGATTTCTTGTTTGCTCAGTCTCTGCTAGCTCAGTTCCCATCAGATGTTGCCGGCGAAGTCTGGGAGCTCTGCGGTGCCAGGCTCCTGCTGCAGGAGAAGTAAGCCTCTCTCAAGCAGCTGCTCCAGTTTGGGCCAAGACTGCCCCAGCGCACAAGGGCGCCGGTTCAGTGCTGCTGCGGCCGGGCCATCCTGCTGGAGCAGCTTCCTTGGCAGGCCTGTGCCAAAGGACCTGAAGTCCCTTGTCCTCCACTGGCCCATGGCATCCAATTGTGATTTAGGGGAAATGTGCGGAACAGATTACAGCGACTTTTTAAAGAAGCCAGTAAAGAAGGAATGGAGGACATAAAGGGCTAAATCCCTTTTAAGCAAATGAAAGCTATTCATTGTCAAATGTGCTGTCCTATATTTTCCACATTATTAACTTTGCTGCTTTAGCAATAGCTCTGGGAGAGCATCCAGTGGCTCAGAGGCAGCCTGATTCCTGCTTCAGCTTTGCTTTCCTCCGGAAGCTCAGCAAGTCGGAAGGGGGGAAAGCCCCCCATCCAAGCCCCCCCCCCAGTCATTGGCAGAGGCAAGGCCACCCAGTACACAACCTTCCTCTGACAATGCAAAATCCCTTCTTAGCTGCAGTGATCAGAACTGTACGCGATATTCTCAATACCATTACACACTGGATTTGGAAACTGGCAGTAAAATATAGACAGCTTTATTTGCAGTTGCTCCATGCCTAACATGGAGTCTGCCTTCTTCACAGCAGCTGCATCATGGGATGGCATTTCACTGAGCTGCCCAGCACAACCCAAGATGGCTTTCTTGGTCAGTCACTGCCAGCTCAGAACTCATCAGCCTGTACGCAAAGTTGTGCATGGACTAAGATGTACGTGGAGCTCCGCCTCCATCACTGCAGGGAGCATGCAGGTGTCAGGCCATCTCCTTAGCAATGCATTCAGAGGAATCGGTATCATGGCTGATGTCCTTCGCCTGGCCTGCACTACTGGCACATAGTGCGGGCTCCCCAAATGAGTAACATGGTGAAGCTTCTACCCCATGGAAGGAGCACAGCAGTGCTAGAGCAGGAGGTCTTGCAAGCACTGGATTGTCCCCATCACAAAGCAGGTGCTCCAGCAAGCATTCCTCTGGAGCCACATTTGAGGATAGCAAGAAACCAAGTGCACCACTATACAATGGGGAACACTCAGCTCAACAGTACTGCAAATGAAAAGGATCTTGGGTTGTTGTAGATAAACGAAGTACATGAGCCAACAATGTGACACAGATTCAAGAAGGGCAAATGCTATTTTGGGATGCATTAATAGAAGCATCACTTCCAAAACACATGAAGTACTAGTTTCACTATGCTCAGCACTAGTCAGACCTCTCCTGGAGTCCGGTGACCATTTCTAGCCACCCAGGTTTTAAAGAGATGCAGAAAAGCTAGAAAGGGGACAGAGGAGGGCAAAGAGGATGATTCAGGGGCTGGAGGCAAAGCCCTATGAGGAGAGGTTGAGAGAACTGGGCATGTTCAGCCTCAGGAAGTGAAGACAGAGGGGAGATATGATAGCCCTCCACAGGTAACTGAGAGGCTGTCACAGAGAGGAAGGACAAGATCTCTCTTTGTTTTTCCAGAGTGCAGAACATGGAATAGCAGACTTAGATAAAAGAAACCAGAGTTTGACTAGATGCCAGGAAGAATTTCCTCACTGTCCAAGCAGTACGACAACGAAACCTATAACCTGGGGGAGTTGTGGGCTCTCCCTCACTGGAGAGCATCTGGACAGTCATCTGAATGGGACAGTGTAAATTAGTGTCCTGTGACAGCAGGGGATTGGATTCATGGCCTTCTGAACCCTTCCAGCTGTTGACAAAATTCAGATACATCCTGGCAGAAAAGGTTGCTTATATGTGCCTTTGCATTATAAAATGCCTGCACCCCTTTCTCAGAAGGCACCAGAATTCCAGGCTAGGTTATAGTTTAGCATTTGCTGTTACTCTAAGAAGTGGGAACTCATCCTCCCTGAGAAGCTGCCAGGGCTATCAGTAAGAGCTGATAAGGCTGCCAGATTAACAGCATTGCAATCACCCTGATTTGCATGACCAAACTTGCAGGGAAGACTGGCAATGACTTCTGATTGTTATATCAATCTCCTGAAATCAATGGTATTGTATTGAGCCCCTTCTGCAGACCTTTCTCCTTCTTCTGACTGCATTCCCCTTATTTCGTCATCAACTGCCCAGCTGCTGGGCTCACATGAATCAGAATCTATAATACACTCTGCAGATGATCAGGAAGCTTGTAGTTGGCCTGGCCTATCCCGGACAGTGCTGTTGTAAGTACGGGTTCTCTGCAGAGGGGACACGAGTGATCTTTCAATAAACTACTGGGGCTTGAGGCAGAAGGGGGGTTCCTTACCAAACCAGGGAATCCTGCCTCGCAGCTCCATCGAGGCATCCCAGCACAACTCTACTGTTCTGTGACTCTAGCAGTACTGTTTTGCTCCGTGATGCAGACCCTAGAGAAAGCCTTGTTCTCCTGTGTCATGTCCATGAGGTTTTTTGTTGTGTGGAAAGTGCCCCCAGCCTCTTTCTCTCCATGATCTTTACCAGAATGTGGCGTTGGTAGCCTGCAGACCATGCTCGTGCTGCAGCTGGGAGAGGGGGCATTACCTGAAGGTGTTCCTAGCACAGGTGAGAGTTAAAGCAGGAATTTCTGACTTCCCGCTTCTAGAAGGCAATCCTACGCAACTGTCCCCCGAAAAGTTGAAACCCAGCATGCTGAGAACTGCAGGCCTGTTTTGGTCTAAACCTGCCCCCCCTCCCCCAATTCTTCTGGAAATTTCTAGGCAGTATCCTAGGAAAAGGGACTGCAGGTAGCGCAATGGTTTAAACGGGTGTGCTGCTGGGCTGGTTGATCGAAAGGTTGCCGGTTTGAATCTGCAAACGGGGTGAGCTCCCGTGCGCCGTCCCAGCTCCTGCCAACCTTGCAGTTCGAAAGCATGCAAATGCAAGTAGATGGAAAGGTGCCACTTCGGTGGGCAGATAACAGCGCTCCGTGCACTTCGGTGTTTAGTCATGCCGGCCACATGACCACGGAGACTGTCTGCGGACAAACGCTGGCTCCCTCGGCCAGGAAACGGAGATGAGCAGCGCCCCCGAGAGTCAGGCATGCCTGGACGTAACGTCAAGGGGAAACCTTTACCTTTATCCTAGAAAAAGACTAGTGATTCATGTTTGTAATGGAAAATAATGTTTCTTTGTTTTGATATGCTCGCAGTTATCCCTGATGCTAAAAGGAGTTGTTTCTCAGAACATTACAATTACAACTAGCTTAGAGAAGGTGCTTTGAAATCCCTGGTGAACTCAAGTTCTGTGAGCATCACAATATCAAGAAGTTGCATTTGAAATCCTCTTTATCCTAAAGGTCCCAGCAAGGCACCAGAGTTGCACGGCAGCTAATGGCCCAGCGACCTCGGTGAGCTCACGGCTGTGTGACTCGGATGGGTGGAGCAGGGGGGGGCAGGTTTTTGCAGAGCCAGGCCCCTCCCTCAGCACCACACTCCGGCCCGGCCCATGGGCCACACAGGGCTGTGAGGCCCCTCAAGAGGGCCTTTCTGTGCCAAGGAGACCCAGCAGACACCACTGCGGAGTCTCCTGCCTCGCGTGGCCACTTGGGGGATGCATCAGAGGCATCTAAAAACACCTGGCACCTCATCTGTGGGCAGCGACTTTGTGGGTACATCTTGGATGGCTTTCGTGGGGGCCAGCGCTGCCGGCTGAGGCAGAAGCCACTCCCAGTGCCGGAAGTATTTCCCGTGGCTGTGGGTGGCATGGGATGGGCTTTGCGCCCCCCTGGAAATCGCGCGGGGCTCAGCCTCTCTTTCGGCCCTCCTGCACCCCGACATCCCCAGGCGAGCCTTCAGCTCAGCAGCGGCAGCAGCAGCAGGCCTGTGGGGCTGGAAGCCAAGCTGGTCTGGAGGTTCGGGCAGAGGGGCCCGTTGCACTTGGGCGCACGAGGGATGGGGAGGGAAGCTTGCCTGCAGCCGCTTTGAAGGGCTGCACTGCCAGGGCGGCTTTGCTGCTCAGCAAGTGGAGGCACTTCCCACGCTCTTCAAGCTGAAGGAAGCACCCCAAACAGAGGCGCCACTGGCTGGCCCACTGGACCGAATTGGGACCCACTGGCTGAGCACTCAATTAGATCCCCATAAATAAACATCATTTACAAGACTCAAACATTTAAAACACCCTGTTAAGCATCTGAAACATCAATGATTTAATTATAGACTGGCTCCAGTTTATACCAACACCGAGATGAAATGCAATAAAGCAGCTGTCTATGAATATTTTACAATGAAATCGCTCTCCGTTCGCCATGTCCACGGAGGGTTGCATTGCAGGTTGGGAGGAGAGCAATCTGTCTGTGCAAAGAGCCGCTCTCACTTCTGCGGCACTCCGATAGCCCTCTTTGCAGGAAGCCTGCAGTGTTATGGCACTGAGGGGGAGCCCCTGCCCCCCCAGTTCGCCGTCCAGCCTGATGCTGGAGCTGTGCAGGTTGTCCTCTGCGCAGGCCATGTTCGGCCCTTCGCGCCCCCAAGTTCGCTTCCACATGGAAGTCCCTTAGCATCCCGGAGGTGCGGCTTGTCAGAATCAGCTGTGGGTGGAATTAAAGCAGCGGTCCTGCACAGTCACGTCAGAGGGCTTGATGCTACCTCCATAACTTAAGATACTTCTGTGATGTTCACTTACACGTTTAAACCTCAGCAAAAATATTTCCCAGTGTTTTTATTCATTTATCATTATCATCTTATACCTATTTCCAGTGTTTTTTTTGTAAAAAAAAAAAAAAGGTGCTGGAACTCACGTCTTGGGGTCACACTTTTACACAATGGTCGCCACTGGCAGTAAGCACTCAGCACGCAACCACATGACCGATCCCAAGCCAAGCAGCGTCCCAAGCCAAGCAGCACCCTCACAATCAGCGCTGACAATCAGAGCTGACACACAAGCAGCTAGCAGGCATTATGTTAATGATTTTTGCTGCCGATCTGCTATGCCCAACAGGGTGATTCACAATCACTTGGAAAAATTCATCAAAAAATGGTGCCGGAACGCTGTTCCAGTGCGTTCTATGACAAAAAAAGCCCTGACTATTTCAGTATGAAAAATAACTGTAAACATAACATAATGAAGGCAGCTGCTATAATTAAAGGTTCTTTGCCACACGTCCAGAACAGAAATGGGCACTGAGACCAGCATGTGGGCAAACCCGCCCACCTTTCCTCCTGAGCGGCACGGCTGGGCGGTGCTTCAGGAGAGCTTGTCCAGGAGGCCAGAGTCAATCGGGAGCAACCAGGCCACAGGCTCATGCAAGGCAGCGGAATCCCCAGGAGCATCCCTTGCTCTCCCTTGGCCCTCCCTGCAGGGCAGACCCGGCAACCACATCCAGCCAGGCCAAGGAAAGGATGCAAGGGCCACGCTGGGAAGACTGGGTGGCCGCCCTCTGGCACTCAGGCCACCCGGGCTGCCCCTAAGCCCTCGCGGAGGCGCAGCGGTGGACGAGTGCAGGCGCCAGTGTCCATGCACTGTCAGCGGCTGTGTTATCCCTCCCTGGTCTCACTGCAGTGACCCTGTGGGACCCACTCATGACCTCCCCCAGTCCTGGAAGGTGCCCTTGGGGAGCACCCGAGCCCGATTCTGTAGCCAGCTGAGGATCCACCCGATCGTTGTTCCATTCGGCCCACACTGAGCTAGCTTTTGGATCAGGAGATCATGGGACACCCCATCAAAAGCTTTGCTGTAGTCGAGCCAGAGGATGCCTACAGCATTCCCACCGTCTGCCAGAGAAGGGCCTCCTCAAAAAACAAGACCAGGTTATCTATTCTATTCTATTCTAATCTAATCTAATCTAATCTTATTTATTTATTTATTTAGAAAGCTTCTATGCTGCCCCATTTGCTGAAGCCTCGGTTAGCTGAGCAGAACTTGTTCTTGGATTTCTGTTCTCATTCACATGCAGCGTCACTGCAACGATCGGTTCAGCCACAGCGTAATTTTCCGATTACGCAACCGGAACATCGGGAATGGGAGGTATCACAGGGGCCAGAATTCAGATTTCTATAAAAACAAGAGTTTGCTAATTCCCCACCAACTTCCTCATAGCTTCCGTAGATAGAATTAATAAACAAGTTGAAGGCCAAGATGCTCTTTCTTTCTCAGGCCACTCTCCCTGCAATGACCTTTGTATATGCTCCAAACTCGAGCCTCTACTCAAGTGGATAATGTGCAACTAGCTAAGGCAGACAGGCTTCATGTGGAATCTGCGTGTGATTGCTGCCACCCTTGTTCTTCTCGTAGTTCTTCCCTTCCCTGAATAAACACCTTTTCTAATATTTAGGGCATCCGGTTGTATCATTCCAAATAGGATTTCTCTTTGCCCCAAAGCTGCTGCTTGTGTTCTTCGGCTTTTCGCAAGGCTGTTGCCACATGTTGCTGGAGGGGGTCCCTGGCAGAAAGCCAAGCCGTCCCCAAGCGCTGGGTAGACAAGGGAGTGCCAGGCGGGGCCTCTGAGCCATGACAGCATAGCAGTGAGCCTTTTCCGGGGGGCCCTTGGCAGGGAGGGGTTCACCTGCAAGGGAAGCCCCCTTGCTGTCCCAGGTGCATCCGTTATTTGGGGGCCAGGGGAGCGGCGGGGCAGACGGGTCCCAGAGAACGCCGGTGCGGGCCCCACGCCCCACCCAGGCTGCTCTCCCGGGGGACGGGGCGCCCCGCGCAGGCAGCATGCCTCACGGCGCCCACAGCTGTGCGAGGCTGTGGGCAGTGCCCGTGTGAGCGCCCCCTCCAGGCGCCAGGAGGAGCCATCGCAAGGCCGCGTCCCGGAGAGGAGCGGCGGCCCCTGCTGCCCCCCCCCCCAGTGCATCCTCCTCAGCACTTGCAGACTTATTAATTAAAAGTGCCTTAGCAGAAGCCCACCCCGCTTTCCTTCCGGGAGGCTTCAAGACTTAGTTGTTTTATTAACAACCTGAGATCAAAGTGGTTAATTTATATGCATGTAAATAACAAAATGCATGAAGTCTCTCAATGAGAGACCAAAGAGCCCGTTGGTGCTTTTGTATAATGCATCATCTGTGGATGGAGGGGAGTGTTTTTGAAGCGCGCAGCCATGCTCAGGATCAATTAGTTAAATACATCGCCTTATCCAGGAAAAACACTTAGAGGAACATGAAGGCAATTTCAGAAGAATGAAATTTACATTTTTATTCTCTTTCTGCTCTGACACCAGCTCATCCCGATAGTGCTGATTTGCAAAGCCGCTGCCGCCACTGCCACCAACGCTGCTGGGTAAACTGGTAGTTCAAAGGTTCCTTTCAAACTGGATGCACGTTTACATGTTTGACGGAAATTTCTCCAAAGCTCCCAGGTTCTCACTCTCCCCAGAGACACCTGGCTTTGGGCAGTGAGAGCAGAGCACACGAGAGAGCGCACTTAATTAGCGCTGGGGAGCCGTTGCCAGCTCGCCTTTCTGCCGGATCTGATGCGAATGCAAGATGGGCTCTGCTGCCCCCCCACCCCCGCCTCCCCGCCCGGCCTCTGATGGAGCCTGTGCGGGGAGCTGATGCAAAGAGGCAGCTGGGAGGGGTGCCCCGCTCCATCAAAGCGGCGGCTGCGGCCCTCGTCCTTCCCTCCTGGCCTCTTGTTGTCCCTTTCTGAAATCTTGCCCTTGCCTGCTGTCTTGAGAGGCCATGAGAGTATCCCTCCCATTCCTCCTGGATAAAGCAGTGCCTGATCCATACAGCTGTGCCTCACCCACTCCAGGGGGCTGCATGGAGCCTTCCATCTCTGAGCTCCTTTGCTTTGCCCCACTCAGCGCGGCCCCCTCCAGCTCTTTCCTCCACTTATCGCAGCTTTACCCCGAGCCTGTGGGCCTTGTCCCTCATGCCTGCATGGTGGGGGGGGGGGGGCGCAGGACAAAATGCCACATGCACATGCAAGCAGCAGGGACACAGACTCTCCCCCGCCAGGGCTGCTGGGGGAGCTTCAGCCACTGGCCCAGTGCAGCCCTCTCACACAAGCAGCCAGCCGTCAGAGGGGGAAGGGGCTGGCTACATGGCTCATCACGCAATAATGAGTGTCACATTTCAGGTTTGTTCATAAACACGGGAAGGATTCAGTATCTGTTTCGTTTACATTTTACTTATTCATGCAGCATTTGTCTACCACTCCATATCTAGGTGGATTCTGGAGTGGTGAACAGTTGCAAAGCTCAAAGGCAGATACAAGGGTGAAAACAGTGCATTAAAAACAGGCTGTGGCCAGTCAGCAAGTGAGGTGCCCACGAGTGGCGAGGCTTTTATCAGCTGCATGAAACCAGTGCCTCCCAAGGCAGGCAGTGCCAGGGGAATGGGCAGCCCGATGATAGGCGTGAAAGGATGATTTGAAACAAGGGAGTGAAGAGATTTAAGAGGGTAACAAAGAAAATGACTTAGCCCAAAGGAGGGGAGGGGCCAAAATCAGATAGCACAAGGTGTGGGGAAACAGGCAGGTAGGCAGGAGGGCCAGATACTTCCTGATGGTTTATTGACAAGCTGGGCAGAACAAGATGAGCCTATTGCAGCCCACCGGGGGCAGGGGTGGACTGGGAAGAAGGGCCGGTGTTGGGGCAGCGCGGAGCAGGCGGGCGGAAAGAGTGTAAGCTCCCGGTACCCCAGCCAGTTGGGGGAAAGGAGGAGGGAACAAGCGGCCGGAAGCAGGGTTCAAAAGGGGGTGTGAACATGTGCTCAGGTGAACAGGAAAATGGGAAGGAAACCATTCTTTTCTGTTCCCTTTGTTGCAATAAAGTTTTAAAAAGAACTCTCTGCAAGCCTGGAATATTTTTCTCTTCCAACGGAAAGGAAAGAGTGTTCATAACACTGTTGAGGTGTTCCTCCTGGGGGACTCAAAAGCAAAACCAAACCAAACCAAACCAAAAAAGGAGTGGCACCCATCTTCCAGAGCCAGCACACACACCTGGGGCTGCTTACCATGGTCCTCTCACCTGGAGGCAGCTGTGCTCCCGCTCAGAGTGGGCTGTACTGCACCAAGCTGGGGGGCACCGACTGGCACACGGACCTGAAGAGCAGCGCTCGCCTCTGCTTGCCTGGTGTTGGGCCGGGCCGTGAGGGCCGGAACGCAGGGTTCAGGATGTGAGCTCCAGCTGAGCTCCAGCTGAGTCTGGAGCTCACTGCTGGCCGGAGGCTTGGGGCAAGTCAGCAGGCCCAGGTGGAAGGCCCGGATGAAAGCAGTCCGAGTGTGGCACACACACAGAGAGGGCGTCAGAGCACAGGTCCCAAACCAGTTCCCTGGAAAGATGCGAGGGTTGTGGCAGGCTGCAGTGAGGCAAGGTCTACTCAGAGGAAAGATGAGAAGAGCAGGACGGGTGCTGGCTGGAGCAAGACAGGAGCAAACGGGAACAAGGTGTGGCAAAGCAGGGCCCAGAGAACAAGTTGCTGCAGCAAGGAGCAGCAGCGCAAGGAGCCTCTGCGCCGGTCTCCAGGGTCCCCAGCTGCATGGCATGATTGCTCCACAGGTGCTCCTTGCAGGTGCTCACAGAGGTGCTCCTGGTTCTGTGAGCAGCTGCAGAGTCATTCAGGCACTGGCCCTAACACGGGCTTACCAGGCCACATCCGTGAACCACCGGGGAGCCCGGCCACTGGGAGGATAGAGAGGGAGAAAGCGGAAGGAACTGGAAAGAGGTGCAGCCACCTCCAGGCCAGGCCTGGGCCTCGCATCCCCAGCTGCTGGGCACCACCTCAGCGGCCTCACAGCCAGCTGCCCAACGCCGGTTGACGGGGTGCCACGCTGAGATGGGTGGGGGTGGCACCCCGTGTGCTGCCCCCGCTCGTCTCAGATCGCTGCCCTGTTTGGCCACTGGAGAGCTTCTCTCCATCCTTCCGGCAGGTGCACCATGCAGTGGGAGCACTCCCTCCAGGAAGGCCCCGCAAAGACGCCGTCTCGCCTCCATGTGCAGCGTGCAGGGCCCAGGAAGGGGGATCCTCTCATCCCAGCCCCGTATGAGGCTCAGCATCTTTACAGCTTCCAGAGCAGCCTCTTCAAAGCTAATGGTGCTGCATGAACAACCTGCGGGGCTTGCACAACTGTTGTTTAATCTGACATTTAAATGGATTTATGCATTTGGTGGGGTAGCATTAAAAATAAAATAGATTAAAATGGATTCTCCATAAAAGAAAAGGATTGTGCCTATAAACCAACAGAATGCCTGTGCTGGGGAGCGGGATATGCACAGCATGCCAGAGAGCGAGATTTTCACACTAAAGATATATTTTAAGCATAAGTCCTACTCCGAAATAATATCCAATTAATATTCCCATTGACATTTTTGCTCCTGCCTCAGGTGAGGGATTCCTCCCCACAGGGGCCGGGAGCAGGTGCGCAAATGAGGCTTGTGTCAGCGTGCCCAGGGCATTGTTCTTGGCCTTTTCACCTCACTGAGTCCTGCCCTCATGAGATGTTCAGTCAAAGCACAGGATCCAGCAAGGACATTCGGTTGCTTCTGCCGCTCCTTTCAACAGACCCTGCGCACCTGGTTCTCCTCCCGGGTCCAGTCCTTGACTGTGGTTTTAGCAGCCAAAGGAAGCCCTGCCAAAACAGGCTTTGAGACACAAGATCACACAGGATGCAAACAATTTGGCAGTGAGGGTCTCCGCTGCTTCTGAGCCCAGTCTCAGGTGTCCCATTCTGGCACTGCCAAGTCAGAACCAGCAGGGCAACCCTAAGCCCCCTCCCCATTTGTCTTAGCAGGTGGGGGCTCAAGTTCCGTTGCTCGGAGAAGAGGCTTGCCTTCCGCATTTGTTTCGAACCTGCTTCTGCACGCTGATTAGAAGTTGGACTAAGGGCTTTCTTTGCCTCCCTTGTCAAGCACCGTGTGCAGGTGCACCGTGCTTACCCATGTGAACAGCATTAAACAGGTAATTGGCTAATGCCCATGTATTTGTTTCTCCAAACTAAAATAGCCCAGATGCTATGGGAAGGTGCAGCTCTGTCCCTTCCCTACTATTGGATATTCCCTTTCCCTGAGGCTTAATTTCCTGAGGATTGACCCAGCAGGAGACAACTGATATAGGACCCCTCCCTCCTACCTGGGTTGATGTCACTCTGCCCATGCTCAGAGATAAGATTCTCCTCCTGATTATTATTAATTAGTCCACTGGGGAAATATGCACAGGGGAAAGCCCTGAGTTAAATCAAATTTTAACCAGCTATAGACCAGATACACTCAATTTCTATGCAGAGTAGTGTTTGCTGATATTCCTCCAATCCCAAGACCCTGAAGCTACAATGAGAAAATTAGCTCTCATTTTAGTTCATCATCTTGAAACACTTTCCCTGCTCAGACACAGGGGACTTCTCGCCCTAATGCAAATTCCCTCTTGTCAATGGTGCGCTGGTCTCTTTTTGCTTCCCTTTCATTTTAAATCAGCTTTTGCAAACAGTGCTGAAAGAATTTAAATTAGGTAGGACCATGAGCAGAATAATATGGGCCCCTGTTGTCTGGATACATTATAAATCATTTCATTATTTAAATGTTTAGTTTAACAGGAAAATTAAATCCACAAGGCAAAGGGGAAATCCAATTGTCAGGTGGCATTTTAGACTAAGCTCCCAATCTTATGTAAGTGGATGTGCCCCCCCCACACGCACATGCATGTACACACATGTCACTACTCTAGGACCTCCATCTCTACTTGCAAACAAATTTAACTGCTGCCATTTTATACTCAAAATGATACGGAGTCACAAAGGGCCAAGAGACAGCAAGAACTTCCAAAAAAAAAAAAAAAAATACGCAGCAGAAGGAGCAGAGTTCAGCAGCCCTGAATTAGGCCTGACACCAAGCCCAGGGCAGGGCTGGGTTTCGGCCAGGGCTTTCCCAGGCCTCTCCTGAATGCCTGCCTTGTCTCTCAGGGAGTGGGAAAAAGGAACTGCCCACCCAGCAGGGCAGCCGTATTCTGGCCTCCTTGAACTGGGGGAGCCAGCAGTCAGCACAGAGAGGGGGACCCCAGGCCTGGGAAAAAGCCTCGCCCACCCTGACGCACAGGGTCAGCGTGGAGGAGGTGAGGTTAGTCTCGGCTCCTGCTCAGGTGCTCTGACTGGGAGGGACTCCGAGTTACTGGGCTCCCAGCCTGCCAGCAAGCACCTTGCCCCACCCCATCTTGTGGGATGTGTCCTCAGGAAGATCCGCAGGGGGGGTTTCATCCCCCTCTCCCACCATCCTTCATCTGCACAGGGAGAAAGAAGGAGCTTTTCCAATTCCCAGGCATGTCTGCTAAGTTCTCCAAGGAATGCTTCTGCAATTAAAGGTAAAGGTAAAGCTTTCCCCTTGGCATTAAGTCCAGTCATGCCTGACTCTCGGAGGCACTGCTCATCTCCGTTTCTTGGCCGAGGGAGCCAGCATTTTTCCGCAGACAGTCTCCATGGTCATGTGGCCGGCATGACTAAACACCGAAGTGCACGGAGCACTGTTACCTGCCCACCGAAGTGGCACCTTTTCATCTACTTGCATTTGCATGCTTTCGAACTGCAAGGCTGGCAGGAGCTGGGACGGAGCAACAGGAACTCGCCCCGTTGTGCAGATTCAAACCGGCGACCTTTCGATCAACCAGCCCAGCAGCACAGCGGTTTAAACCACTGCGCCACCTGCTTCCCACTTCTGCAATTATGTGTGGGTAAGTCCCGGAATTCAACCCCAGACTCCAGAGAGTCTCATTTGTAGTTTAGGAACCCTCGTTTAGGAACTGCACATCAACAAAAGTTAGATTTGCTACTGCTTTTTTCCAACAGCTTTAGTCAGATGCGTGTTTATATCCCCAATGTGCTGTCCCTTTTCTGGAAAGCCACGCTCACCCGTTGTCCCATTGGAGTGTTTGGGCCGAGGGCTGGCCTAACAGCTCTCGAAATCCTCGCAAGCTGCCCTCTGGCCCCTGGGTGGGAATTGGGCAGAAGCTGCCAGGACCAAGAGTGCCACCTGGGGCAGGCCTGGGGTGGACCCCCCAAGCCCCCAATGGCTGTGGCTGAGGAACGACAAGGCCAAACTCAGGGACCCCCCATCTGGAAGGTTTGTAACTCAGAAAACCTCAAGGGAAGGGACTGCTCTTGTGCCAGCTCCAGCCCCCTACGCTTCCTGCAGTGTTCGCCAAGTGGGACAGGTGTTCTGTCTGGAAAGTGGGAAGGCAGTGGAGAGGGAGGGAGTTCCCTCCTGCTCCCATAACACTCCAGCCCAGCACCGTCCCACGAAGCTGAACGGTGGGAGGTTTAGGACAGCCACCAGGAGTGCTTTTTCACACACAACAGTTGCTGAACTGCTGGACACAAGTGCTGCGGGCCTGGCACGCTCGGCCCGACGAAGCACCACTGGGGGAGCGGCAGAAAAACAGCGTTTTATCCCCAAGGGTACAGCTTGATCGCAGAGACGTGGCGATCGGCCCAGAAAGCAGGCGGAGCCCCTCCGATACCCTGCTGACCAGGCGGTGGTGACAGCCGCCTCCCCGCTTGCGTTGATTGGCACGTTTGGCTTCCGGCGGTCCGGCGATTACCTGGGCGGCTGGCTGCCTGGCGGTGGGGCAGGGGGCTCTGGAGAGGGGTCCTCTAAACCCCTGACCACGCAGAGGCTTCAGTGGCGCTGATAAGACCTGAGGATGCGGCCGACTTCCCCTGCCTAATGCTGGCCAGCGGGTGCCCTGCAGAACTGTGATTCGCTGCCATGAGAAGTGGCATTGGCATCAAGCTGGGCAGCTTGAAGAGGGGAGTGGGGGGAGGGCTCCCTATGGCCACTAGCCCTGCTGCCTGTGTGCCACCACCACTGGCGGGCTGGGCATGCCTGGGTAGCCCATTTGTTGGGGAGCTTGGGCAGGCAGGGGTCTTGCGGGCAGCCAGCTTGCCGCTATGTGTGCAGAGCACTGCACTGGATGGATCCTTGGGCCTGATCCAGCGGGCTTCTCTTACTTTCTTGTGATCGCTGCTGGCGCAGGATGGGTTAAAAATCTGTGTAGAAAAATACTACTGTGGGAAACGTTTGTCACTTCTTGTGGCTACCTGCCCATATTCTCTGGGTAGGTAATCAATGTAACCTATCAACCATCTGTTCTAATTGGACATGCTGCCTATAGAGGCATTATAAATATGCATTATAAACTGGGAGGGGGGAGCAATCCCTGATGGATTATCAGGATAACAATAGTTTTAATTTTCCATTTGTTTATGTGATCTGAAGCAGTGAATAAAGAACTGGGCGACATCTGGAAGAAATGAATTGAAGCCAACTGAATTCTTCTGACCACTTGCCTGCTTGGGGCGCCTCCTCTGAGCCTGCCTTCCCCAGGGGCCGATCCAGGCAGGCGTCTGCTTCCCAGCTGCCCCGGGAGGCCTTGTAGGGGGCAGAAAGCCTGCCACCCTCCCACTGCCTGCGGTGAGCTTGTGCGGCCACTCGCCACTGGAACCCCGCCCCCCAGTGCTAGTTGTCATGGGCACCCTTTGCCAGCCCCCCTGAAATGCATGGCGACGCACAGCACTCCCACTGCCCCTTGCTACATCAGGGCATTGCAAAAAGCCTTTCCAACAGACTGCGCCCCACAGTACACACAAGGGTCGGATTTCGGGCTCCCAGGGAAGCCACCGCCACGCCCACAGCCACGTCCAATGTGTCTCCTCACCAGCGGGTGCCTTCCTGGAGTCGTCCAGGTGCAGCAAAGGCTGCAGGGCTGAGCAGGGCCTCCCACCGTCTCTGCAGCAGCTCCTTCCCCTGGAGTCTGCCGCCTCCCCGCCTGGCCAGAGGCAGCCAGGACATGGCATGCTTCCATTGCCCATCTTCCTCCTCAGTCAGGCTTTCTGGACCGCCACCGAAGTGGAGAACATTGGGGCGCCCAGCCTGCCACCAAGGGAAGAGGCCCCCCTGGAAGCCCCAAGGGCTGGGCTGCAGCCAGGGCATGTGAACACCAGGGATCCTGGCAGCAGCCGAGCCGTGATGGAGGCCAGAAGAAGTCCGGTTACTGCTGATGCCGTCTCTCATGGGATTCCACCAGCCCACCAAGAAGAAGATGTAATTATTGTTTCATGGATTTGATCTGCTTGGAAGTAGCCTTGCGAGAGCAGGGGACCCTGAAAAGCACGGGCACATATGTGTGTCCTTTCTTGCCATTTTTAAGATGGGGACTTTGCCATTTGAAAGAGGAAGCATGCGCATTCAGACAACTCAGTGCGTTCTTAAACATTTTCACGTTGACAAATTTGCTATTGTTTCATCAACATACACAGATCATCCTCCATTCTATGTGAGTAGGGCTGCTTGAAGAATTTGGGGGTCTGGTATCTGAAGTGGATTCACCAGATCGGCCGTTTTTAGATTACGATGGAGATTGGAAGGTGGCTATTTTTGGAATTCTCACACAATGTGAACTCTGCAGGGTGGTCCAAGAGCTCTGCTCCAGGTTTGCGTTTTGCTTTCTGCCTCAAACGGTGGTCAAGGGAGTTCTGGGGAAGCTTCTTCCAGACGGACAGGGGGCAGTTTCCATAGGCACAGCAGGAGCAATCTTGTGCAGCTCCTCCCTGGATATTTCTTTCTCCCTCTGGGGGAGGGGAGGGAGATTCAAGGTGGGGGGGGCGGGGGAGAGGAAAGACAAAGGCAAGTTTAAAATGAGACCTCAGAGCACCTTGTGGAAATTCTATTTTGTAAAAGCATTTTATGTGATTTTTAAGGTGACCTTCAGTGTACAAAAAAGGAAAAGGACTTTTTAAAAAACCCCATGGAATTGTCAACAAATGAGTTTGGACAAATCCCTCCCCCTCCATCCACATTTCCTTTTCTTTCATAGAATCATAAAGTAGTGGCGTGGGAAGGGGCCAGGAAGGTCACTGGGTCCAGCCCCCTGCTGTTCCAGGGCATCAAGTCACACCATCCCACGCAGAGGGCTGCCCAGGTGTGGGAGCGCCCATCACCTTTCCCTTTTCACCTTTTCCATCATTCAGATTCTCCCCCTTGTAGTCACTCCAAAGTGTCCTCAGAAGGGCAGCCTGTCACGGCTCTGCTGCCCTCTGAGGGTGCATCTGATGCTGCATTCCCATCCGGTCAAGAGCTTGCTCAACACACCGTTGGCCACAGACACAACAATCAGAAGGACAGAGCAGCCTGCAGTTTGAGATATTCTGTGTGTTCTTCCCTGGCTTGCTGAGTGAATGCTTCCTAACTTAATGGGAAAAGTGGTGCTTCCAATGGAAATGATGCATAGCTAGAGGGGACAGAGAAGGACGGCCAAGCGGCCGGATGCTGTCTGGAAGCCCACTTGTGGAGCACAGAGGACGCATTCTGCTCCTCACATGCCCTGCTCCATGCGTGCTGCGCCTCTTGTCTGCTCACGTCTGCTTGGATCAGAAGCAGTGCCAGGCCTTCGCCGGCTTCTCCAGCCAGCCAGGTTCTTCTGCTAGTCAAAGAGGTGCCCAGCAGCTGGCAGGGGCTGTTCCTGGAGGCTGTGTTGTGTCTCCAGGCTGGCCCACAGCTAGCCATGGGCTGAAGGAGTACCTTGCAGCTGCTGGAAGCTGCTGCACTGGCAGGGCCAAGGTGGGATGGCCCCCGCTTCACAAAGTGCTGCTGTTGCGTGGCCACTGTGATCGCCACAGGCAGGCACAAGCCCCACTGCTCCCATGGGTCACTGTCTCCTCTAAGGAAGCCCCTGAAGAGGCACTTGGGGGCGGGAGGGGGCATTGGAGAAGCCACCAGCTAGCGCAGCCCTGACTTCTCCCCCTTCTTCCCCTCCCTGTCCTCCGGAGGCCCCTTTGAACGCCCTGAGGGCGTTCAGCCGCATCACTCTAGTAGCTGCAGGAAGCAAGCCCCATGGTGCTCAAGGACTGAAGGAAGAACCAGAGCCCTGAGCCCCTCTCCTGAGGGGATGGGAGCTCCTCTGGCTGCAGGAGCAAGAACCTGAAATGTCCCGGAGCCTTGAGTGGTTTGTCGTTCTCCTCGGCACTGGCCACAGGTGAATCGGGGCCGAACTGCTGATGAGCCACAGAGCAGCTCTGTGTCTGCAGCAAAGGACTCCCCGCTCAGCTGCTTGCAGATCTCTCCCTACCCCACTCGGAGCTCTCAACTGTGCCAGCTCCCCATGCGTTTCTTCTGAATGAAACAACACAGCATGAGAACAGGAAGAGGCAACTTTGCCGAGAGAGCATCTCCGTGCCCTCTCTGCAGCTGGTCCAATGTCCTTAACAAAAGCACGGTGAGTCAGTCACTCCTGCTCTTTCTTGTCATGCTTTTCTAACTGGATGTTTAATGTTTGAAATCTGCATCATGGAAGCAAGGGCAAAATGGCAGGAAAGGGTGGATGACGAGGACAATGATCTATTTCAAGGCTGGGGCGGGGGGAGAAAAACTGAAGGCAGATGATATTACTTCACTCGCAATGTTTAAAGTCCCAGCATTGAGCTGACTCCAGTTATTTGATTGTGATGACTTCAGCAACTTGAGGAGCAATTCATGGAAATTAAAGAAAACTTGGAAAATACAATCTGTAGTAAAATATAGTAGATTTACTGTTGCTCTGTTTGGTAGAAGTTACTCCCAGCTACTAGAAAAGGCCACCATAAACTGATCATGCAGCGAAGAGGGAGAAACAGCCTGCCCGAGCCAAGCCGGGCAGTGGGGCGTTCCTGATGCTGCCTCCACAAGGCGGGCGCTTGGGGAGGAGCAGGGCTGCTGCTTTCCCTGCCAGGGCCCCATGAGCAGGTGGGAGGGAGTAGAAAGGCAGGAAGAGGGTCAGCCAAGCAGGGAAGCGCGAGCAAGATCTGCCTCCCAGGTCATCCTGCAGGCAAAGGGGGCCCTGATCTCCTGCCCAGCCATGCCTTCCCCTTTTGCAAGTTTTCACACATGCCTGCTTCTGTCTGCTCTGTCACATTTCCACATTAATCTGTAGCATGTACTTTTAAATCAAGAAAATTTGCATTTAAATATGCATTTAAGGGGGCATTTGAGATTAAGAATGCTCCCAAAAATATGCTTTTCTAAATCTGTTTTCACATAAAAAAATACATTTCGAGGAAATGGAGCCAAGCTGGCTTCAGAATAGGGGGAAAGTGCAAAACATGATGCTTGTCTTGGGAGGTACAGACAGGTCAATATACACCAGAATTCCCAAAGATCCCATTATTTGGGCATCCCTGAAGAAGCCTGGAGCAGCTCAGCAGTGGCAGGAGGACAGGAGCAGAGCAGAGCAGTCTTCCTTCTCCCCCACATCCCAGTGCCTCCTCTCTCTCTCTCTCTCTCTCTCTCCACACACACACACACACACACACACATCAGGATGCCAGCATTAATTGTAGGGAGAAACAGGAGATCAGGTCCTGTCTTGGCTTCCTTGCACATGCACAGTTGGAACATAGAATCAGAGAATAGTGATTCTATTCTATAGAATTCTATAATTCTATAATTTACCTGCATCTCCCTTAAATCTTGGTGTCCAGAACTGGACATAATATTCCAGGTGAGGTCTAACTAGTGAGGGGTATAGAGGAACTACTCCTCCTCGTGACTTGGAAGTGATACTTCTGTGAATGCATCCCAAAATAGCATTTGCCCTTTTGATGACTGCATCACATCGTTGGCTCCTGTTTAGCCTGTCGTCCACAATAACACCAAGGTCCTTTCCCTTTTCAGTTCTGTTGATCCACGTATTCCCATCTGGTATCAATGCCTTTGGTTTCTTTTTCTAGGTGGAGGACTTGGCACTTGTCCTTATTGAACCTCATTCTGTTGCTTTCAGCCCAGAGCTAAAGTTTATCAGGATCGCCCTGGATCTTCATTCTGCCTTCTAGGGCGCTCACTATTCCACCCAGTTTTTTATCATCTTCGTATGTGATTCTCTTTCCTTCTACTTCTTCATCTAAATCATTAATGAAGATGTTGAGGAGCACCAGGCCCAGGACCGCACCCTGCGGCACCCACTGGTTCCCTCCATCCCACACCTAGTGCCTGGAGGCCCCTTCTCTCCTTCTACTGCACGCAGTGGGCCAAGGGACTGGCCCTGCTTTCCCTTCAAGTTCAGCCCGTGACAGAGAGTACAGGAGAACAGAGCAACTGGCCAGCGACCGCCCAGCAAAGACCCCGCAGAGGCCTTGCCTGGGGGAGGCAAACTAGCAGTGCCCCGCCGTGATCAAGAGGAAATCAGCTAATGTGCGAGTTCTGTTTTTTGTGCTCCATTCTCATACCCAGATCCTGGGCTTAGTGCACCGTGTGCTTACTCAGAGACACAAAGCAACACTGGCAAGCTTATTTCTCTGGGTGGGTGTTGTGGTACCATCACTTGTGTGCATGTTCTGCAGTGGAGGCAAGCTTGCACTGGGGATCGCCAGGTCCACTGGCTCAGTTCTGCTGCACTTGATTCCTGCGTAATTCCTCGGTATTGCAGCAATGCTGAAGCCTGCCCAAGGTGACCTTCAGCCTCAGATCATTCACATATTTCTAGAGCAGCCATGCACCTGGTTTTGCTGGGTGGCAGGAGTTCTCCTGCCATCCTCAACTTGCGGGAGGAGGCAGTGGCTGTGACCTCTGTGCCCAAACATGGAAAATCAGTCATCAAAAGTTGTCCTCTCAGGTGTTCCAGTAAGCAAATTTTCTCAACCAGAGAAAACACATTAAGACATCTTCCTGGGGGACTCTGAGGCTCCCCCGCAACGTTCTTATTAACAAGCTCTCCCAGGTGATTGATGGGACAGCCCCCATCGCAGGCATGGATGCATCATCCTCGCCCTCTGCGTGGCTCAGCAGCTTGACAGAAGGACTTCAGAGGCAGCTAGGAATGCTGGTTTCCCTGCAGGCAGGAAGGAAAGAAATGGCGAAGGTTGCGCTTTCCTTCCCACCAGCCTGCAGGACCTGTGTTGGTGCCAAGTGGCAAGTATGCTGGGAGGACATTTTGCACATCCCATTGATTGCCCTTCCACGCTGGGCGCATGACAGGGTTGCAAAAACGCCGCCCATGTGCTCCTATCCCATTTGGACACTTGTATTTGCCTCTTGCCAAATCCAGAGAACAGGTCGTGCCTGCCTAGAAATGACTGCAGTTCTGAGAGGTAGCCAGGAATAGATTAATTGGAAAATATAATATATTATTATATTAGTGATGCATTGAAGTTGTTAGAATCCGAGAATCCTAGAATAGTAGAGTTGGAAGGGGCCAGGGAGGCCATCAGGTTCAGCCCCCTGCCCTTGCAGGACACCAATTTGCACCACCCCACTCAGGGGGCTGCCCAGTTTCTCCCTGAATGTCTCCAGCGTGGGAGAGCCCACCACCTCTCCAGGCAGCTGGTTCCACTGCCATATTGCTCTGACAGTGAGGGAGCTTTTCCAGCCTGAATCTGCGTTGTTGCAGCTTGAAATTATGAAGCGGCATCCAAGGCCAGCAGTGGGTTGGCTGTCATGAGAGAACGAGGAGATCCCTGGTCTGACTTGAGCTTTGATTTTCCTCCACAAGTACTGGGAGGCTCTCAAAGTTGCACACCCTCTGTTCCTGCCAGAGCCCCTGCCCGGGACAGTCTGACTGCCATGCCATCCTTCGCTAGGCGAAGCTGCCAGCAGCCAGTCGTGGCCGCTGCCGGCATCTGCCTACTGGCAGGAGGTGCGCAGCAAACCAAATGGTGGAGCCCCGTGTGGGGCATTCCAGCATGACTTGCGCTTGCAAAACGAATCAGGCAGAGGCGGTGCGGGTGCGAGATGCTCTCGGCTGTGAGGGCCGGGCGCTTTGCTCTTCTCCCTTCCAGGGCAGCAGCCAGAGGGGAAGGCGAGTGACGGCTTGCTGCTCACACACCAGTGCTCAGGGCCGGGGAGCAGAACAGGGCCACCTCCAGTGCTCAGCCAGGCCAAGCGATCCTGGGGCCCAGAAGTGTCCCTGCAGCTTTGCATTCCCCTCCCTTCTTTGCTGGATCCTTTCAGAGGGAACAGAGGTTTGCCTGGGAAGAGGCAGAATCAGTTGAGAGCTGGGACTCACCACAGAGGTTGTCAGAGAAGGACTTATACAACCCACATCCAAACAATAAAAATGGACAAGAAGGTGGAAAGTGCAGACTGCCTGGTGCGATGGTCATGACCCTGGGTTCAGTCTTCGGCTCCGTCCTTGGAATCCCAATTTTATCCTAATCCCGTCCAACTGGCTGGATGACTGCAAAGGGCCTGTGACATGTGCACCAAGGGAGAGAAGGTGGGAAATGGAAAGGTGGGATCTCCACAGAGATCTCGATGAAGGCAACATTCAAAGCAGATTCTTCTGCAGATGAAACATCTGCAAAACTTCCGGGGACAACAGCAGTGCCTGATGAGGCTAGAAACAGTTCCCGCGGGGAAGGCTGGCCCCTGTGCAGACGGCCATGACCAGCTCTGGCCCCCAACAGCTGCAGGAACCAAGCGACACGCTCTTCCCTCATCGTGCACCACCGCCCCCGTTTTGCACCCCCCTTCCGATTATTCAATTTTGTCTTTGGGTACATCACAAGGATTGGGAGCCAGCTGCTTCTGGGTCCACCTTTTTCACACAAAGCCTTGCTTTTATGCTATGTTTCAACTGAAGTTTTTGTTTTAATCTGATTTTTCTTATTAGCTGTTCAAGTGCTATTCTTTACTAGAAAGGTGGGGTGGAAGTTAAACAATATACTATGCTATGCTAATAGCATAAATTGCTTACATAGTCAAGGTCCAAGTGCAGCTCACGGAATGCCAAAATGCAAACCACAAATACGGTGAAGAAGCCAAGGAGGACGGCTGCCTGCGCGAAGCCTGCCTTGGAAACAATTAGATTAGTTGCAGTTACTTAAATCTATGTGCAGACACCCAACTTGTCTTTGGACCCAGGGCTGGCATGAAGCTTTTCGAAGAAAAACCGGAGGAGGAGGGCGGGGGAGGGAATGGCAGCCACTAATCCCATTTGCCATGAAAAGGTTGCACATTCTGATACGAGTAATTAATTTCCTTTGCACTATGTTGAAAAGGTTAACGTGGTTTGAGGGAGGCAGTTGCATTGGAAATGCCTTGTGTATCTTGTTAAAAGGGCCCAATTATAGCCCTTGCGACCACGGACCAAGAGAAGCGTGACAGTATGCTAATGAGCCTGCAGCAATGGGATGATGGATGCCTGCCCTCTCCAGCCAGGGGGTGCGGGGGCTGGCGGGGCCGAGGCACAGACAGAGCCCTGGGTCTGTGACAGGCGCCCTGTTGTGTCCTCAGCTCACCCCAGATGTCCTCTGGGGCAGAGCAGTGCAAGAATGGGTGTGTGGGCTGCTGCGGAGGGGGGCCCATGGCTTCCCTGGCTCGCCCCAGCACATGACTCTCACTGCACCCTTCTGGAGAGGGCCAGGCCAGGGTTTCACTACCGGCCAGCCAAGACACACGCCCCTCTCCATGCAGCTCTCTCAGAAGAAGGCTCAGTGCCCGTCTCATTCATCGTCATTATTGCTTTTAGGCTGCCTGACAAGGCGCTTAATAAAATGCCACAAAATGCAAGCACCCGCAGTGTTTGGCCCTGCCTGCCCACGAGCCGGAGCCCACGAGGGAGCAGCTACAGCAGGAAAAGGCAGGCTGCCCAAGCAACGAGCAGGGCCTGGAAGTGCCCGAGTGTCCCGCAGGCCTTCTGGTGGGGCCTGATGCTGAGCTGGCCCTGGCTGCTGGCTCATGTGCTCCCCGACCCAGCCTCGCCGACAACCAGTAGCCCACCATGCAAGGCAGTCCTGAAAGCAAACTGAGCAAGGCAAAGTTATCGCCGAAATGCAATATGAGGCAGAAGCGCATTTTGTGGGAGTGGTTTAAAATGAGGACTGCCCCGGAAGGACCATCTTCCTGGGCACCAGTGCTGGCCTCCCGGGGCCCAGCCAGGGCTGCAGGGGGGCCTCTGGGCTCCAGCCTGTGCCTCGCCTCTTCCACGCCTGCCAGACCGTCCTCGGAGGGAAGGCACCCAGAGGTGTGGGCTAACATGCCACCTCCATCCCAGAGAGATGGTGGGAAGTCTGGGCACAGAAGCTGGAATGCACGCCCCATGAGGCAGATCTCTGCTGAGCTGGATGGGACTGCACTCAGCCCGGGGCCGGGCACGTGCTTGGGAGAGCCAGGGGGCAGCACTTCCGGAGGACGCCTTCCCAGGCCAGCAGCGCTCAGGGAGCCTTTCACCTTTTTCAGCAGACTCACTAGCTGCAGGCTTCTTATCCAGAGAAAGCGAGCCATGCTTTTCAGCAGATGCCTCCAGGCTGGATTGCTGCACAGTGCTCTGAATGGACTGCACTTCAGGCCTGAAGACTTCAAATGGTGCAGGATGCAGCAGCAAAACCAGGGCAAGACTAAGCACTCCAGTCACAGTACACTGGTTGTGAATGCAGATCCAATTTAAGGTGCAGGTTTTGCCTTAACTCTGGGCCAGCAGACATGACGGGCTGCCTGCCTGTTGATTTTCCCAAGTGCACTGTTTGGCTTTTGAGGCCCCGTTTTTCGGTCCTTCAGCAAGAGTGCTGAGGCTAGTGTGTATCAGAGGGAGGGCTTTTCTGCACTGGCCCCACCACTTCGAAATTGTCTTCTCAAAGAGAGACATTCAGTCTTCTCGTGACTAATTTTTAAGAGAACCCTACAGTTACTTGTATTCTCACCAGCATTTGATGAATTCTAGGTCTCTTTTCTCCTTCATGGATCACTGCCTTGTTGTGGCGAAGGGGCTTGCGTAGCTCAATGAAGCTATGAGCCATGCCGTGCAGGGTCACCCAAGACGGACAGGTCATAGCAGAGAGCTCTGACAAAATGCAATCCACTGGAGAAGGAAATGGCAACCCACTCCAGCATCTTTGCCATGAAAACCCCATGGACAGTACCAAAAGGCAAAAAAATATGACGCCGGAACATGAGCCCCTCAGGTCAGAAGATGTCCAATATGCTACTGGGGAAGAGCAGAGGGCTAGTACTAGTAGCACCAGAAAGAATGAAGCGACTGGGTCAAAGCTGAAAGGACACTCTGGTGGTGAAAGGAGAGTCCGATGCTGCAAAGATCTATACTCCATAGGAACCTGGAATGTAAGATCCATGAATCAAGGCAAGCTGGATGTGGTCAAACAAGAGATGACAAGACTGAACATCGACATCTTAGGAATCAGTGAACTAAAATGGACAGGAATGGGTGAATTTAGTTCAGATGACCATCAGGTATAGTACTGCGGGCAAGAATCCCTCAGAAGAAATGGAGTAGCCTTCATAGTCAATAAAAGAGTAGGAAAAGCAGTATTGGGATACAATCTCCAAAATGACAGAATGATCTCAGTTCGAATCCAAGGCAAACCATTCAACATCACAATAGTCCAAGTCTATGCCCCAACCACTGGTGCTGAAGAGGCTGAAGTTGACCAGTTCTATGAAGGCCTACAACACCTTCTAGAATTAACTCCAAAAAATGATGTCCTTATCATCATGGGGGATTGGAATGCTAAAGTAAGAAGCCAAAAGATAACCGGAATAACAGGCAAGTTTGGCCCTGAAGTACAAAATGAAGCAGGGCACAGGCTGGTAGAATTTTGTCAAGAGAATACGATGGTCATAGCAAACACTGTTTTTCAACGACCCAAGAGATGACTCTACACATGGACATCACCAGACGGTCAACACAGAAATCAGATTGACTATGTGCTCTGCAGCCAAAGATGGAGAAGTTCAGTAAGAACTAGACCTGGAGCTGACTGTGGCTCAGATCATGAGCTTCTGGTGGCAAAATTTAGGCTTAAGTTGAAGAAAGTAGGGAAAAGCACTAGGCCACTCAGGTATGACCTAAATCATATCCCTGATGAATATACAGTAGAGGTGACAAATAGATTTAAGGAATTAGATCTGATAGACAGAGTGCCTGAAGAACTATGGATGGAGGTTCACAACATTGTACAAGAGGCAGCAACTAAAACCATCCCAAAGAAAAAGAAATGCAAGAAAGCAAAATGGCTGTCTGAGGAAGCTTTACAAATAGCTGAGGAAAGAAGGGAAGTGAAAGGCAAGTGAGAAAAAGAAAGATACAAACAATTGAATGCAGAATTCCAGAGAACAGCTAGAAGAGATAAGAATGCCTTCCTAAATGAACAGTGCAAAGAAATAGAAGAAAACAATAGAATAGGGAGGACCAGAGATCTCTTCCAGAAAATTGGAGATATGAAGGGAACGTTTCATGCAAAGATGGGCATAATAAAGGACCAACATGGCAGGGACCTAACAGAGGCAGAAGAGATTAAGAAGAGGTGGCAAGATTACACAGAAGAACTATACAAGAAAGAGCTTAACATCCCTGATAACCACGATGGGGTGGTCACTGACCTCGAGCCAGACATCCTGGAATGTGAAGTCAAATGGGCCTTAGGAAGTCTGAGCAACAACAAAGCTAGTGGAGGCGACAGTATTACAGTTGAGCTACTCAAAATCCTAAAAGACGATGCAGTTAAAGTGCTTCACTCAATGTGCCAGCAAATTTGGAAAACTCAACAGTGGCCACAGGATTGGAAAAGGTCATTTTACATTCCAATCCCAAAGAAGGGCAATGCCAAAGAATGTTCAAACTACCGCACGATTGCACTCATTTCACATGCTAGCAAAGTGACGCTCAAAATCCTACAAGCTAGGCTCCAGCAGTACGTGGACCAAGAACTACCAGAAGTACAGGCAGGATTTCGAAGAGGGAGAGGAACTAGAGATCAAATTGCCAACATACGCTGGATCATGGAGAAAGCTAGGGAGTTCCAGAAAAACATTGACTTCTGCTTCATTGACTTTGATTGTGTGGATCACAACAAATTGTGGCAAGTTCTTAAAGAGATGGGAGTACCAGACCATCTTATTTGTCTCTTGAGAAGCCCATATGCGGGTCAAGAAGCAACAGTGAGAACTGGACAAGGAACCACTGATTGGTTCAAAATTGAGAAAGGAGTTCGGCAAGGCTGTATACTGTCGCCCTACCTATTTAACTTATATGCAGAGCACATCATGAGAAAGGCAGGGCTAGATGAATCACCAGTTGGAATCAAGATTGCTGGGAGAAATATCAATAACCTCAGATATGCAGATGATACCACTCTCATAGCAGAAAGTGAAGAGGAACTAAAGAGCCTCTTGATGCGGGCGAAGGAGGAGAGTGCAAAAGTTGGCTTGAAACTCAACTTTAAGAAAACTAAGATCATGGCATCCGGTCCTCTCACTTCCTGGCAAATAGATGGGGAAGAAATGGAGGTAGTGACAGATTTTATTTTCCTGGGCTCCAAGATCACCGCAGATGGGGACTGCAGCCAAGAAATTAAAAGACGCTTGCTCCTGGGGAGGAAAGCTATGGCAAATCTAGACAGCATACTAAAAAGCAGAGACATCACCCTGCCAACAAAAGTGCGTATAGTCAAGGCTATGGTTTTCCCAGTTGCAATGTATGGCTGTGAAAGCTGGACCATAAGAAAGGCCGAGCACAAAATGATTGAGGCCCTTGAAGTGTGGTACTGGAGAAGACTCCTGCGAGTGCCTTGGACTGCAAGGCGATCAAACCAGTCAGTCATATAGGAGATCAACCCTGACTGCTCTCTAGAAGGCCAGATAGTGAAGATGAAACTCAAATACTTTGGCCACCTAATGAGAAGGAAGGACTCCCTGGAGAAGAGCCTGATGCTGGGAACAATAGATGGCAAAAGAAGGAGGGGACGGCAGAGGATGAGGTGGCTGGATGGAGTCACTGAGGCAGTTGGTGTGAGCTTGAGTGGACTCCGGGGGATGGTGGAGGACAGGAAGGCCTGGAGGAATGTTGTCCATGGGGTTGCGATGGGTCTCGGACATGACTTAGCTACTAACAACAACAAGGTCTCTTTTATTATGCTTTGTTTTTACTTGTTGCTGTTATTTGCATTTTAGATGTGTTGCACTATATCTGATGACAATTTAAATTTTGTGTTCTGACAGTACAGTCAGCTGTCTTGAAAGACAAACCTAAAAGATGGTCAGTCAGTCAAGCAATCATCTCCAATAAAAATGTTTAGTGCCTTAAGAAATTTTCCCCTTTGCGCCAACAGCCTCTTTCTCGCCACCCCATCGCACTCTCTGCCTGCCTGCCTGCCTGCCTGTGTCTCTCTCTCTCTCACACACACACATTTCTTTCAACCTACCTATCAGAGGGCAATCCATGACCCTTCCAGTGTTGCCTGCCCTGCTGCTAACCTTCCTGTGGGGCAAATACCTGCCCCTCACCCCCGCCACCTGGAGAAATGCGACCTGACCCCTCTGCATTCCCCCCCCCCCCTCGCAAGCATGAAGGCCGCTCCAGGGAAAGCCTGTTGGTGGGCAGATGTGCAGTGAGGCTCTTCCCTGACCATCTCGGGCACCAGGCTTCGTGAAAAGGCAACACAGGAGGGAAGAGGAAACATTCAAGCCCCCCCTTTTCTTCGGGTTCTGCTCCTCTGTCTTTGGCATGCGATGGCTTCCCTGTCCTGCTGGCTCTTACCTTCCACCTGCTCTTTTCCCACAAAGTGGGGCCAGTGAACTACTTGACAGTGTTTGCCGTATCAGCCAGCTGTTGTGTTAAGAGTTAGCAATCCCAACTGGAACCAAAGGCTTAGCCTCAGACTTTGCAAAGGAGTGTGGAAAATACTGAAAGCAGCCAGACTGGGGGGCTGCGCTTGCAGCTCTTCCCTATATCAACCAGCGCCCCCGCCCCCTGCTGGCAAAAAGGCCCGCCTTGCCCAAGCTCGGGCCAATGAGGCATGGACCTGCCCGTCCCTCCGGCTGGCCTTGGCTGGTCCGTTTCCTCCTTGGGGTCCCCACACACGAGCATCGCGGTCATCACCCGAAGCGCACATTCATACCAGCAGAATATTAAAACAGCCATTGTCAGTTCTGAGCCATGATGAGCACTTAAGCAAATTATCTGTATTAAAAAGGAATGAAGAGTGAGGAGAGGTTGGTGCATCACTCCCGCAGGATGCAAGGCACCTATTTGTCATTGCGATTTTAATATTTACTTCTGTTGATGAGAATTCGTCACGCCCTATTAGAATTCATAGAGTTGTATTTCCAAATTTTATGCATCAAAATGCATTGATTTATCACGTCTAAGCGGGTTCTGTTCTTTGCTTCTCAACCCCCACACATCTCTCTTCTTTATATTGTCATAAATGTGGCCAGTGAAGCTTATCTCATGCTATTAATGTGCCTCATTTAATTATATTGTCTTGCAGGAGAAGTTTAGACGAAACTATGAATTGTGAACTTTCTTTCTTTTTAAGGAAAATGGGAGAAGAGGCTCGCCACCATTTCCTCCTGTGCCATCAGGGAAGAGACCTTCACAGTGAAGGCTGGGAATGCGCAGATCCTTGCTCAGCCACATGGGCACAAACAGCAGGAAAGGACAACCATGGGGTAGAGGCTGGGAGAAAGTGCGGCTATGGTAATGCTAGTGCCCCTCTTCCAGGTAGCAGCCTTTCATTTAAAAAGTGTGAAACTGGCATATGACAGTTATCAAGCTGAGAAGCATCGGGTAAAGCTGAAATCCAATCCAGGAAAGCTTGTGCCGAAGAAGTTGGCCAGCCTCCCTGCAGGCGCCAGGCTCCGCTGTGTCTGCGTGAAAGGGGGAGGCTTCTTTAGGGACTGCTCTTCTCCAAGCTGCGTGTGTGTGCTGCCCACCCCAGTATGCTGGTGGTCCCAGTGCTGGCACTGTGTCCTTTGGGGCACACAAGATAGCATGCCGCCACCTAATTAAATGCTCTCTTCCATATTGCATTGTTGCAGTTGTTAACAATTCATGCTGTTTAATGTCTTCTACTTCAGAAAATTAGTTTGAAAGCCAGGGTCTAAACCAAGGAGCACGCTCATCTCGCAGGCCAAATTCACTTTCAGAGGAGCTCCCAGGGAGTGCATTCCAGTGGCAGTGCAGGGGCTGAAGGCAGAGGACAGGGTCAAAAATGCCAAATTTAATAAATCCCCATATGTGATTGTGAGTAACTGCACCTCAAGAGATACATATCGGCTCTTGGCATGGGGAGGGACTGTGGAAAAGGAGGAAACCGGCAAATTGATCAGTTTGGGGGCAGTGCGAGAACCTCCTGGGACCCTGTGGGGATCGAAGGTGTGAGGCTCCCCACCCCTGGTGAAAACACACGAGATTAGAATAAAATAATTAAATCTTTTCTTTTGCCTGGTTTGTGCCAGACATGTATGACCATCACTCAGTGGCTGCAGCATCCAAGGGCAACCTTCTGAACCAGCCGTGGATCAAGTAGCACAGGTGGATTTTCAAATGTCCTGGTGGCATGTTCATATAATTTCACTTCAGTTTGGGATTACATCAACACAGCAGTGTGTGCGGAGAAATCAAGCAAGAACTGGTACAGATGAAGTTTTGGGCTTGCAAGGAACCCTACTCTCGACATCCTTCTGGAGTTCTCCCTCCCTCCCTCCAAGTTGACCGATCTTGTCTCCCATTACTGGATGAGACACCACTCTGTTGTATTTTGGCACCTTAGGACTCTCTGTGGCTATGCGCCCTTCAAGAGGGTATCTCTAATCCACCAAGTGCTTAGCAGCATCGCATGAACCATCTTTTCCTAGGTGCCTATTATGATCTTCAAGATGCAGCAGGGATGGGCCATCAGGCTATGAAGAGCAGCTGGGCCAGCCCGCCCCGAATTCTGGAGCTCCTTCCCAGTGGAGATGCACCACAGCCCAAAGGCAGGTGAGCCCCAGGCAACCCCTCTGCTTGGCCCTCAGAGATCAGGTTTATACCATAAAGAATTGCCTCCTACTGTGTGTGTGTGTGGGGGGGGGGTGGATCCTGCTGCCTTCAGGGTGCATCAAAAAGCGTAACTCTCCTGATGCAGACCCCACTTGCTCCTTGCCCGTTTTGTGGAATCGTTTGCTTGTCTATTAGATTTTTAGTCCCCGCCATTGGCCACACAACACAGTTGGTGCAAACCCTCCTGTGGACCTTGTCTCAGATCAACAAGTGCCCCTTTCTGTTGGCACCCTGAATTTGACCTCTGGATGACCAAAATCCTCACAGGCTCGCTGCAGCCTCTGTCCTACTTGTGGGGCAAAAACATTTCCCTGTTCATCGGTATTTTGCTTTTTCACTTTGCATTTATAAAGCCTGTGCATTATAACTTTATTGATTACCTGATCTATGTAATTACAATGAGAACAGCTGGGATTTCAAGCCTGATTGGCTTCAAATTAAAAATCCATGTCCTTTGTTGGACTCTCACACCAAACAATTATGGGTGAACATTCTTGTGTCTGGCTTTTGCATATACTTCCCTACTTATCAGAAATCTGAAAGAACAGCAGCATCCAAGTGGGTGCCACAAGTTCTTTGCCAGTGCTTTCCATACAGAGCCTTCCATACAGAACACAATTCAGGTGCCACAGGCAAGCCAGAACGTTTACACTCTTTTCGGCGCCAGGTCAAAACCTTTTCATTTAACCATTATTTTAAAAGTTAATATCTTAATGTACAGTCGCTTTTTACTTAATTTATTTGCTATATGCTATTTGTTATTGTTAGAGATTATTTTAGTGTATTTGATTTCAATGATTGTAAACTAGCCCCGAGGCTAGTTGGCAAGGGGGCGGCATAGAAATCTGTTAAATAAACAATAAATAAATAAATAAAAACTGTCCTGAGATGCCATGCATAATGGATGGCATATAAACGTTTTAAATAAATAACATAAAAGTGAGCACCTGACCTCACATGCCTGCCACTGCCACCCCTGTACCGCCTGCAATTTATTTAAAACTTTTATATGCTGTCCCCTCATGCTTCGGCATCTCGGGATGGCTTCCAATGTAGAATTAAAACAATAAAACAGTAACGGTAAAATTATATAAAAACCAAACCAAAACAAAAAACAAAAAAGCGACTGTTAATGATAAAATTGATTTTTAAAATAGCCTTTAAATAAAACGGTTTTAACCTGCCAGGCACACCTCTCCAGGAGTGCATTCAGGAGCGCATTCCATAACCTGGGTGCCACCGCAGAGAAGGCCCTGCTCCGGGTAGTTGTTCTTTTGTCTCCTTTAAGAAGGGCTCCTGGAGCACAGCCTCTTAAGGGGTGTAAGGGGAAGCAAGGGAAGAGGCGCTCCCTCAGGTATCCTGCTCCCAAGCCAAGAATTTTACCAGGAAAGACGCTCCTACTGAAAGGGCTTCATGCATCAGGCTGCTCCTTGCTTTTCCTTCCGCCCTTTTCAGGCATGGCCGAGCTTTTGGTGGCGGGCGGGGGTTGCGTAGGGTTGGCCGCCTGCCAGATTTCCTTTGCCTTCTCCTCGGGCAGCCAGGCCCAAGCCAGGAGGCCATCCAGGGGGGAGGGCGCCGGGGTGAGGCGCGCACCCCCTACAAGGCCTTGGGCGGTGCCCTGCTCTGCAGCGCGTGGCGGGGCTGGGACAGGCCCCGGGCAGAGCTTCTTCGCGCGGCCCGGTCCGGAAGACGGCGCCCCTGCGGCCTCCCTCTGGGCACCTCGGCCGTCTCCTCATCAGGGAAGCAGCCCAGCCCAGAGCCCAAGCAGCAGGCGCGGCACCTCCCGCGGACGGAGGAGCAGCCGCGAAGCGGGAAGGAGCCCCTCTTCCTCTCCAGATGGCGGCCGAGTGGAGCGGGGCGGCCCCGAGGCGACCGAGGGGGCCCCGAAGGGCTGTCCCGCGGGAGGGAAGCAGGCGCGGCGCGGGGCGGGGCGCTGCCTCGGCGTGGCGGCCCCTGGGGCAGGCCTGGAGCCCTCCCGCGGAACAGCCCTTCGGGCCCCCTCGGGGCCCTCGAGGCCACCGCAGAGAGGCCGAGGGGAGGCGCAGAGTCCTCGGGGGCGCGCGCGGGCGGGCACACCCCGCTTCTCGCGCTTTCAAAGAGGTTTCTTGGTTAAAAATGCCACGGACTGCAGACTGGGGCCTGTCTCTATAGGTTTCCGAAAGATAAGGCGCCGGGATTGATTTCAATTACCGGAGTGGATAAATGGAGCTGCCCCGGCCCCTCCGCCTCCCGCTCCCGCTCCCGCAGGTGATGATTAACTCCCCGTGGCCGCGTCCCCGGAACGCTGGATTCCCTTCGGTGTGCTGCGCCTCTTCCTCCCCGAAGCTCCGCAAAGCAGCGGCATCAGCTCCAGGCTCCCGGTGGACTGAAGTCCAGCTGCGGGCCTCGGGGGCAGGGGTGCGGGGCTTCCAAGGAGAGGCGCCGGGTGGGTCCCAAGCCAGGCCGAGACGGGGTGGCGCCAGCCATCGGCTCAGGAAGCACGCCGGATGGGGAGCCGCAGCGCGGTCACGACCGACCGTGTGACTTGCGGGCCTTCTGGCTTGAATGGCGCGTGGGGAGGGAGAGTGGCCCGCTGCAACTTTGAGAGGCGTGCGGGAGCGCTGCGGGGAGCGCCGCCCCTCCCCGGCGGATGGCCGCTGCCGAAGGGCAGGAAAACTGCTGCAGGGGTTCTGTGCAGGACGGTTGCAGTCTGAGCTACTCTTTGGAGGCGTCGCGTTAGCGTGTTTATTTTTTCCGGGGTAGAGACACTGCCCGGTGCGGGTGATGTGCTGCAGAAAGGACTCGCAGCATCAGTTCAGAATAGAGGACTAATGAGCCCCAGGCGCTCGTTTTGGGGTGCACGGAACCCCATGGGCAAGGACTCTGGCACGGGCTGCGAGGCGCAGGGGACAGGGCTTGCCCTGCCTTCGCCTTCCTCTGCCTCAGTCTCAGCCGCACTGAGCAGGCATGCACCCTGGCTGCTCTCAACTGGCCCAAAGGAGCACGCAACCACCTCTGCCAGACACGGTGCCGCCAGAACCGTTTGGGTCGCTAAGAGGAGCTCAGTCCCTGCAGCAAGCCCCCATGAGCAAGCTGCCTGAAGCAACACGACCTGCTCCACCGGCCCTCCCACCTTTCCCCAAGCATCGGCTTGCGCAGCCATGTCTTCCACTGCACAGGGATGGATTCGGCGTGCTTGCTCGCTTGCCCCAGTGGCTTCCGAAATCCAATTCTCTCTTCCCGCAGCCTGGGTGGCTCATCATAATGGCCACCCCTGATGACAGATTTTAGCTCCCATTCATATCCCGGGTCTCCTTCTTCCTTGACAATCATCGCATGAGGGGAAAACTGCCCTTGAACATTTTTCAATGCTTCTCCCAGCTTGAATTCTCTGCAAATGGTTATTGCTCACAACAGCTCATGCTGGTCTTCCACAGATTCCAGACTGTATTTTCTTAAGATGACAAGACTATGAAAGCTTGGCAGTCTTTCTCTGTTGGTTAATAAACCACCTGAAATACATTTTTTTTTTGCAAGAGAATGGAGTGGGCAGCTTTAAAGAGGCCGATTATAAAGTGAAATCACAGTCTGCTCGGAAGATAGGCTGGGAAATTAATTTCCCAGTGGCAGGAATAACGTCGTTTGATGGTGACGGGCATGTCAAATGTCAAGGACAATTTGCTGATCAAATCACACTTGAGATCCAAACAAAATGAATTCATTGGAAACATGAAAAGACTTTTGTTAGCGGGATCAGCCAGGCAACCTCAGCTGCTGGCTTGCCTTGAAACACAAATGACACCTTCTAGTGATATATTTAGAGCCTGCAACTTGAAATGAGCATCTGTAAATTAGTAATAATTAGAGCATTTATAGAGAGCATTTCAAATATTCAAAATGCATCACAGATAGTAGGTTACTTTCTCTGTTAGGAAAAATAGGGAGACCAGTAAATTCATTTCTCTCTCCCTCTCCCTCTCTCTCTCCTTCCCTGCTCCCTTACTTCCTGTTCATATGTGGGGACAGTAACCTCACAGTCCAGGGGGAGCATCCCAGGGAAGAAAGGGTTCCCCCGGGGCTGTGAATACTGCTGTGTCCTTGGAATGTGCTGACCCGCCTGACTGCCCAGAGATCTGTCCAGAGGAAAACGCCAAACGGAAGGTGGACTGCCCCCCCACATATAATATGAAGGCATGGCTGGATTCAGGCTGGAGGGGCGGTTCCCCTGGGCAGTGCTGGGGTGCAGCAGAGGGCAGCCGCCCCTGCTCTGGCCTGAGGATGGAGAGGCCAAGCTCGAGAGAGCCCTTGCTCCTGCATCCGCTTGGAACGCCTGCGAGGGGCAGCCCGGGCAGCAGGAGCTGCAGGCGCGGGGTGCTGCTTGTTTCGGCTCTGCTCTGTTTCAGCAAGCCCACTCTGTCCTGGGGGCCAGAGAGACAAAAGGGGGGAAGCCGATCAAATGAGATGTGAGGTTGCCCTCCAACAACCTCCTCCTATTTCAAGTGTGAGAAGTCCAGGGGCCTATTTTGGACCCCAGGCCCCACCTTGTGAGACAAATACAGATAAAATAATTGTGCAAGAATTCAAACGCGCATGCTGCAGCACCCGTGGCACATTCAGAGGGTCAAATGGGCTTCCCCAGTAGGGCCATAGAGGAGAATGTGATCTTTTAGGTAGTCCTGTCCCCAGTCACATGGGGCCCCATGGTCACAATCAGTGCTCCACACATGAATAGCGGAGGGAAAATGGCAGTGAGCTTTTTTAACCAGACTCCTCGTGGCTCCCTGGCCTTTTCCAGTGCTTTTGCCACCTTCCGCTTAAACTGATGCACCTGCTTCTTGGGGCACTGATAAATTGGAGTCCATAAATTATGGAAGAAGCAGGGCTCTTTAGTTTGCCTGACAATTAAGTAATGTTCTGATAAACCTCTCCTTTTGTTTCCCTTAAATGAAAATGCCTTTATTTTCTCCACAAAAGCCTGTTTCCCAACAATAAGATTCGGCTGTTCCCAAAGCTCAGTTAATTAAATGTGGTTTTTTGCAATCTTCCCCAAACAAGCTGTTTTATGCAAGCTGATAAGATGGTTTCTATTTCATAATGTGGACAACTGAGCTGGGCAAACGCCAGCTTTTGAGTCGCTGTGATCTGCAGCCCTAGTGCTTTCTTCTTTCTGTAAAGCTTCAAGTATAAACATCCCAAATTAATGCAGCTAAATGGCATTAACCAGCAGCCAAAGACATTTCTTATCAGTTAAAAATGTCCACAATTTAATTAAAAATATTATTTTTCCAAACAACAGTCTCTTGCCCTCTAGCAGCAATCCTTACAGTTTCCCAAAGACGCTCCCCAGTTATTGTCACTTAGAAACATACTAAAAAATATATCCCTTCCCTTTCCAGGACTGCTTAGACATGTGGCATCTGTGGAAAATTTAAAGGATTGGAAAAAATAACTTTTCCAAAACCAGGTTCAGGTAAGGAGATGATTTGCCTGGACGTCATTAGAATGGAGAGCTTGCTGGGTGGAGGAATTTATGCTTGTGTGAGTGGGTGTTTTGCTTTCAATTTCTCAACTGAAAAATTAAAGTCTCGCCCTTTAGGTACAGAGGTGCCAGGTGGCAGAGCAGTGATCTTTTGAATTCCCCATTCCAGTGCAGTGGAGTTGTTTTTCCCATTCCTCTTGTAGCGGAGGATTCACGTTCTCTCCTGCAGGACTCCAAAGTTATGGGGAGACACCCAGCAAACTCAGAGGGCATGTGCAACAGTGCCAGCGCGGGGAAATCAGACAAAAGAAGAAACGGCTGCTTTTTCTCCCAGGCAGGGAGTCAGGATCCAGCCCAGCGACTCTGTAAAAATGCCTTGCTTTGGACGATGCAGCACCCGTCACAAATCACGAGCCACAGAAGGCCGTTGTGGCCCCCAAACTGCTTCTGGCACAGGGGTGGGGGCCATGCTGGGCTTCTTCTGGACAGGTCCAGTGTGGCCACTGGTGGCACCTTGGCAGTTGGCACCCCCGGCCATCGCGCTTACAAGCCACACACTCACCCAAGGACCACAGTGCAGCTGCACAGCCGTGGCCGTCGAAATCCTAAGCGGGCGGGAGGGTTCGCACTGATTCCTGGATGCAGAGTGATTCTAATCTTAGTGGAGGTGCTGGAAACTGGAGTCAGTCCCTGCAATGTGCTGCTCAGGCACTTCCAGGGCTGTGGCCAACATGGGTCTCCAGGGTTAGGAGAGCTGCTCTCCAGGGTCAGGGGAGACAAAGGAGCGAAATGCGGTGGCAAGCTGGAATGGCGTGCGTCCCTGGTTGAAATGGGGAGGCAGCCCGGCGCTGCCAGATCATCCCCTGCAACCCGGAGTGGGGTGCCAGGCAATGACGCACCCTCAGCCGTCCCACTCACCCAGGCTTCCTGCATGCACTTGGTTCTCAATCATAACAGATAGCAATCACAAACACTTGTAAGCCATTACAGTGGGACTTCGGCTCACAAACGCCTCTGTTCATGACCAAATCGGGTCATGAACAGAAACTTCTGAAAAAAATTGCTGCAGGTCACAAACTCCCCATCGGGTGAGGATCGCGATCACACCCATCTCCCCCCCCCCAGTGCAATCGCACCTGTCTATGGCCGCAATTGCAGTCGTGTTGTGGGGCGGGGGGGAGATGTCCTTGATCTTTATTGTTTGTCACTTTGCTTCAAATTTTTGTGATTAAAAAAAATAGTCACAGAATGATTAACCTAATTTACATTGACCCTTATGGGGAAATTTGACTTGGCTCACAGCCAGTTTGGGTCAGACCAGAGTCCTGGCACGGATTCAGTTCGTGAGCCAAGGAGCCGCTGTGTTCAGATGGTTCACAGCCAGCCTTCCACAGCACTGGCCCTTGGTGGGAGGGTTGCCTGCAAGATAGTGGGGCTTCCATTCATTTCCCGCAGCTTCTGAGGGGCCCTTTTGGCCCCTTGCACTCCGGGCTGGTCCGCGGGAAGTGGGCATCAAGAGGGCTCTTTTGCCCCATCTCCCCCACAGCCTCATTTCTGTTTGCCCCTCCCCATTGCCAGGCACACAGGCAAACTCTGTGGCTTCCCAGCATACATTGATTCCTCTTTCTGCTTCTACAAAAAACCCCCAGAATTGAGATAAGCTATTGAGTGCCCATTTGGGGAGGACAAAGCCTACTTAATTAGTTCATTATTTCTTTTCGCACAACAAGGTAGATGATTTATTAGGCTGCAGCTGATTACAGAGTTTATTATTTCAGAGGTTAAGAAAAAGTAAGCACTTTCTCCAACTTCATAATGTGGAGGATTAATTCTGTTTCTCTTGGGACTGAGGGACATACATCACAGGATCCAGGCTCGTGTGCTCCTTTGGTCAGGAACTCAGGAATCTGAAAGTCACTTTGGCACAGCACAGTAACACCAGGAGAATAACTGGAGGCAGACATGTTGTTCCAAGCGCCTGGGCTGTCAAGAATCCAGCACATGACACACACAGCAGCCCTTTCAACAGCCCTGTGAAGCTGGCCAGCATGCTTAGCCCTGCATGTCTGGAGCTGAGAGAGAGCCGCTTCCCCTCCCCACACTCTGCCTGGGGCTAAGTCCTCTTTAAAAATATTCAGAGGTCTGGCATGATTCACTCCTGCACAAGGATCCAAAAAGTATTAAGTTTGCCAAGTAAACACTCTTACAATTTTTTTATTATTTTTTGCATGAAAGGATTTCATCTTTTCAAAGGAGGTGTTCTACATTGTTCCCCTTTCCATCCTCTAAGCCGGCTTTGCAGTAAAAATTGAAATGGAAAACGGCAGAAAGGCAGAAACGGGGGAGGGAGAAAAAGCAAGATATCAGTCTATTTACATTTAATTTAAGGCTGAAGTTCTTAGCTCAAGAGGCTAGAAGTGGAGTTCTGTCACACAGGACAGAAATACAAAGTACACAAACGGTGGTAATTATAAAACAAGGGATTTGGGTAATACCAGAGTTTTGTGCTCTCTTCCTTTGGTAATTAAAGCACGGCAAATAACTCGGCAAGGTCTGGGTATTTAAGTAGAATCGTTGGTGGAAAGGCGAGGCATGGAGGACGCTCCTGGCGAGCCTCCTAGCCGGCCGGGAGCGCTGCCTGGCGTTGGCCAGGAGCCCCCGCGCTGCGGCTGCCGGCGCCCGAGCTCCCGGAGCCGGACGCGCTTGGTGCTCCCATCCCTGTCTGGCGGCAGGGGGCAGAGGGCATTCCTTCGCGGGCCTTGTTGGGTTTGCTTGTGTTTTCCCTTCAAGCCATCCTGTTCGCTTCTTCCTTAGTCTGTATAAAAAAATGGAAGAATCGCACTGAAATACAAAACACAATTCTGGGCACCTCTGCTCCCCCCCCCCCGCCCACCACAGACAAAAAAGCACATCCACGCTTTTTTTAACTTGGAAAGTGCGAGATCCGGGAAGCGATGCAGTCCCAATCCGCACGTTCCTCCGTCTGTCCGTCCGTCCGTCCTTTGCGAGACTCTGCGGCCGAGGCGGCATCAGGCAGGTCGGCCGACTTTGCCAAGGGCAGCCCCGCACCTGAAGAGCTGCCGGGGCCGATCTGCCCCCCACGCCTGGCTCCAAGGCGAGGAACCGCTCGGCGGAAGATCGGGCAGGGCCTGGAGCGTCCGCCCGCCCGCCCGCCGAGGAGCCGCTGTGCTCGAGCCCCGGGGGCGATGCGCTCGCCCGCAGCCGAGCGGTCTGAGTGGGGGGTGCTTGGCTGGAACAAGGCGCCCGAGGCTTTCGCGGTTCCTGCTCATAACGAAAAGCGCTTTCATATATTTAGGGAAATATTACTGGGACGCCTTCCAGCCTGTAACATGGGAATAATAGCATGAAATATGTTTAGTATGTTTTAATTCTATTTGTATACCTAAATATGGATTTACTTTCGGCATTGTTTAGAAGCATGGCAGGGAAATGAGTGATGGATTACAAGGATAAAGCGACGCGACTTCTCTGCCGCCGCTTTCCCTGATCCCTGCAGGCGTCCGCAGAGCGCGCTGCAGCGAAGCCGGGCAGGGCGCACATGCAGCCTCGGCACGGCCGGAGCGGCCCAAACATGCATTTCTGCAGGAACGTATTTGGGGTGGGAATTGAGCGCGTGAATGCCAGTCTGGCGTTCCACAGCAGCTGCAGACCCCGTTTCTCACACAGACAGCATGGTGTAGTTACCCCCTGCAACACTTGCATTTAAAATTATACACACATTTAAAAGTTCTACTGCCCACTCAGTTGGAGGCAACTTTTTAGCCAATTAAAAGTGTGCAAAGGGATTTAACAATTCATTGATTTATCTGAATGGCTGCCCGAAAGTTCCGAGCGCTGCCTCTGCTCTCCCGAAAGGTTCATTCAAGTCAGACTGGCTCACAATTGCAAGGAAAGCTGCTCTCTGCCAGTGCTTCGAGCCAGGGAGATGTGAGGAGATGAACATACTTCTACTCGTTTTACTGCTTGGGAGGAGCGGGGGGCTTCCGGGGCCAGGGAGGGAAAGCCTCGCCTCCCCATCGGCGCTTTCTCGGAGAGAGCAGCCCCTCCCAGCCAGCGGGCTTCCTTGCTCTGTCGGCGTTTAGCACGCACAGAAAGCCAAGCCGCTGTTTACCAAGCGCCGGCTGTTAAGAAAGGACTCGGTTTCCACACAGAGACCACTGAGAGGAGCATGTCGAGGATTATGGGCCAGCCTCTGATTTATCAGCTTCTCTCCGCGCAAGCTGCACTTGCTGGGCTGCATGTAATCTGCTCAAACACTCCAGCAGGACTCATAAACCTTATGCGAGGAGCCTTAACTCATAGGAAAAGAGGCTCAAAGGACGCCCAGAGAGTGGCAGAAACACGGCAGAGTCGGGATGTCGGCGCCTGTTTTCCCCTCTCTTTTAATCGCATGAGCTGTTGCCGGTTTATTTTGTGAATCAAGAATGGCTCCCCCGCCCCCAAATGCACCCCGGGGGTCTCTCAGCACATTCAAGAGCTCACTGCCCGGGGCGGGGGGAGGCTGCCGGCAAGCACGGGAGGGGGCTGGGGAGTGGCCCGGACCCTCACCAGGACACCTGCCTTGCTCCCTGACCAGAACAGCCACGGGCAAGCGCAGCTCGTGGCAGGTCCACAGCTTTAGCAGGGCGCAGTCAGGTGTGCACCAAGAAACCCAGCGCATGAAAAGGCAATGAGATTATTTATTATGTGGGCTCTTTGAAAGCCTTCATTTCCTTCCTTCTTCTTTAAGAACAGGCTTCAAGTGTATTTTCTTTTTAATGACAGATAAGTAACACTTCTAAGAATTCTAGCAGATTCATCTGGCATTTTAAAGAGCTTGGTTATTTTTATTTTGTGGTTTTTAACAACAGCACTGTATTTTTGTTACTTATGGGCCATCTAAAATTGAAAAGGCAGGGAGCAATGCCTGTGCCAGCAAAGCCCCACGGAGCCCCCCCCACACACAACATGGGGAGGGGCAGCCATTCCCGTTCCTTTCTGCAGTGCCCACGTGACAGACCTGCTGCCAGGGTCGTGCCCCCAGTAAATGCACACACAGATGAACGAGTGTCACGGTGACAGGCAACAGAACGGACATGCAGAAGCTGGGGCAGAGGGCAGGCAGACTGGGCAGTGGCCGGGCCCTTCTGGCCACTCCTGCCAAAGCCAAGAGCAGCCACACAAGCTGCGGGTTGCTGAGCTCAGGTCACCGCAGGCATGTTTTCGGAGCATCTGCTCAGATTTGCCACAAAAGTTGTCATGGCATGTTACATTCTGCTCACAGAATGACTGTCTAGCTATGCAAGAATTGTGGCTTCTAGATCATTTCAGATTTGGGAATCTGCCTGTTTTTCCAGTAGAAAAGTGGAATGGGATTACAGTTTAACTCTAAGCAGTTGGAGAAAGGCAAGAGAAAAGGACATACCAGCAGCAGAGACAGGAAGCACTAGTGAATGCAGGGCAAATGAAGGGTTAAATGCATCACTTCTTTTTATCTGGAAAAGGCAGCGGATCATTTTAAAAATGCCCGGAGATTACTGTTTGAGGATTGTTCTGGGTGATTCAGTTTCTGCAGAGCATTCAGGACTCTTCTCCACCGGTTCAAAGCAAGACTTCAAATGCAACATCCCAATTTCTGGATTTTATGCCCTTCCCTCCTGAAATGTTTCCCTTTCTGTCTCCTGCCCTGGAAAAAAGCATGATAAGGTATTGATTGGGCTTGCTGAGAAACAATGAGGTCTCCTCAATTACTTCATTAGTTTTCTGTGCATTGAGAGTTGGATTAATGCACAATTAAGTCTTGGTTAATCACAAGAGTTTATTCCTTGTTAAAAGTTTGCAAGACATCAATTCAAACAAGACCCAAAGTTAATCACCATCAAAACAGCTTTCCAAGCCCTTGGTGAGAAAAATGGAGTTGGAATGGCTACAAGCTGCCACTTGGAGGATCAACTGGATGAATCCACTCCAGAATATTATTCATGTGCACACACCAGGCTGTTCAGTGGAAGCAAGGGGGCAGCCCCTCTCCATTTCCAGGTGCTTGTTGTTTACTTGGACAGTCCAGGAGGCACAAATGGTGGCTCTGCAGCAGCCCACCATCCTTCCCCAACTGGGAGCCCCCCACGCCGGTTGGAGATGCCAGGAGCTGCTTTCCAGCCGGGGGGGGGGGCGGGGGGTGCTATGCCCAATAAAACCTGACAGGGAAGAGACTTCAGGGCAGGAGTTTAAAGAGCCTGTCTGCGCAGCGCAGGCAGGGAGTGTCTTCTGCGGAGACACTCTCCTTGCTCCATCCGGTCTGCCATGGGCTTCCTGGCACTATGCCACACATGCCACATGTACTGCCTGTGGAGCTCTTGCACCCCTGGGGAGCAATGAAGAGAACCGGCAGCAGGGCTGTGCCAAGGCAGCCCTGCAGGGCACACGCTCTGCTCCAGAGCACGACTCTTGCAGCTGCAGATGCAAAGAGGCGGGAAGGAGAAGCAGGTGCGCAAGTAGGGCAAACGGATAAATGGATGGGAGGCAAGGTGCATGTGTGCATGTGTGTGAGAGAGAGATCGATCAATTGAATTTGGGAAGGAAGCGTCTAAAAGAAAAGGGGGGGTGACTGGTGTTCCTCTGAGAGAAAGGCCGGGTTTGCATGACAGAACAAGCTGTGGTGACATTGCAATCTTTGCCTGTCAAGTCATCTGAACCCACTCGTGGTACTTCACTGCGGTGTATTTCTATGTTTCTATTTGGTTTTCAGAAACCAAGAAAGAAACCACTCTTTGTTCTTTGATGGTTCTCCATACCTCCATGGCTTATTGTGATGTCTGAACCCAGAATCATGGTTTGCACAGTCTGGGAACACAGTTACCACAGAGTCCCCTGGAAAGAGCGGCAGCTGCATGAGATGCTCCAGCCATCCAACCTCTACTGTCCCTAGCAACAGATGCATCACTGCCTGCCAGCCTCCTGCAGTCTGTCCTGCACTCCCTTTGGCCCCAGGCTCCCCCGCTCCCCTCCAGCTGCCCACCTGTCGCCGTTGTCGCCCAGCAGCAGGGGGGTCTCCCTTTCTGCACTGCCTGCACAGCAGCCCTGACGGCGGCTGCCCTGTGCGCTCCGCTCTGCCCATGGCAGGCCTCGCCAGCACCTGTTCCGCATTGCCCTGCCTTGCACTTTCAGGCCAAGGTGTCTCTCCTCTCACTTTAAGGTAGCTTCTCTGTGTGGGGACACACGGCAAAACATGGTGCATTAAAACAGGGAGTGGTCTCTGAAAAAAAGTGCCCCCTCTTCCGGCTCCGTTGTCTCCTCCGCCCCATTCTGTCTACAACAAGTGCTGCCATTGCCTGCCTGACTCACATCAGCAGCACAAATGCTGTCCCACGACCTGACATGCATCGAGGGGCCGCTTTGGACAAGCTCCTCCTGGCAGGACAACACTGTTCTCCATCCCCGGCATGGGCTGCTGCACCCCTAGGCAAAGTGCCCCATGATATCCTGGTGGAGAAACTGAGGAGTTTTGGGATACACCAAAGCACTGTCCGGTGGATTAGGGCATGGCTGACTGACCGAAAGCAGAAGGTAACCATTAGCGGGGAATCGTCGGGATGGCAGCCAGTGACAAGCGGGGTCCCCCAGGGCTCTGTCCTGGGGCCGATCCTGTTTAATCTTTTCATTAACGACATGGAAGAAGGGGTGAACAGTCTGCTGATCAAATTCGCAGACGACACTAAAACTGGAGCAGTGACCACAACTGAGGAGCAGGTACTCCAGATCCAAAAGGATCTGGACAGACTATGGAAGTGGGCAGGAGACAACAGGATGGCGTTCAATGTGGAGAAGTGCAAGGTCTTGCACTTGGGGCATAGGAATAGCTGTCATAAGTACAGGTTAGGGGACAAGTGGCTGGAGAGCAGCACTTGTGAAAGGGACCTCGGGGTACTGGTTGACCGCAGGCTAAACATGAGTCAGCAGTGTGATGCGGTGGTCAAGAGGGCGAATGCCACCCTTGGTTGCCTAGCCAGAAGTGTGGCTTCTAGATCAAGAGAGGTATTACTTCCACTCTACATGACTCTGGTGCGCCCGCAACTGGAGTATTGTGTTCAGTTTTGGGCCCCTCATTACAGAAAGGATATAGCCAGGTTGGAGTCAGTGCAGCGTAGGGCCACAAGGATGGTGGCTGGTTTGCAGGGGATGGGGTATGAGGCGAGACTGAGGGAACTGGGTCTCTTCAGCCTGGAGAAGAGGAGACTCAGAGGGGATATGTTGGCAACATACAGGTATGTGAGGGGGTGTCACATGGAGATGGGGAGAGGCCTGTTCTCCCCTGCAGAGGAAGGCAGGACGCGCTCCAATGGAGCAAAGCTCAGGGAGCCAAGGTTCAATTTGGATGCCAGGAAGCACTTCCTGACAGTTAGGACCCCGAGGGCGTGGAATGGGCTTCCACGGGAGGTCGTTGAGGCCCCATCGGTGAGGGTGTTCAAAGATAGGCTGGACATGCACATGGTGGGCATGTCATGAGCGGAGCCGGCTGGTGCCGGAGGTCAGACTAGATGGCCCAGGAGGCCCCTTCTGACTCGCTCTGTTTCTATGTTTCTAGGCAGAAGGGGCCCTGGCAGGGTGCTGGCGTCCACCCCGCAAAGCCCAGCCTCTCCTCCCAAGGAGTGGCCATGGAGGAAGCCCCACGTGCGGCAGAGGAGGAGCCCACCCATCCCCCCAGACCATGTGCTCCTGCCTGGCAACCAGAAAAGAACAGGGCACTGCCACTGATCTGCCGGGCAGCCCTGGGGACTTGCGGATATTTGAGGACTGGCCAGCATGGCAGTCTCTCCCCATGGCTTTTGGAAGCACTGAAAAAAGGACTCCCAGGCAAGAGAAGAGCTCCACAAGCTCGTGCAAGGAGGCTGCCAGGCATACCACGTGCTCGGCAGAAGGCCTTCCTTGGGAGATGGTGCCGCTGCGGCTCAGGCGCGGGGAGTGGTGCTTGGCTGCACCCCTCTCCTCCCTGCACTTTCACCACTGAAGGGCTCCTGTTCCCATCCCATCGCCCCCTTCCCGCACTTCCCGGTGTCCCAACTGGAAAGGGGGCCGTTTTGCAGCTGCCACATCACAGGGCATTCCAGGGATCATCCGGCCCGCTGAATTCGCCGGTTCATGGTGGGTTACAAAGGGAGTTGGACCAGGCAGCTCTGAGGTGCCCAGCAGCCCCCTTCCGCTGCTTCGAGTGCTGCAGTCCAGCCCTCAGAAACCTTTTTATTTCTCCAGGACACCTGTCAAGGGTCCATTCGCACCCTCCAGCTTCTGCCTAACACATTCTGTCTGCTTGCCTGCCTTGCACTCACTAACTCCTGAAACTGCTTGGAACTCGATCATTTCAGCCCAACAGCGGGTAGCTACAAGCTTTATTTTTCCTTCCAACCCTCCTCTCTAATGCTTTCTTGGAAAATTAAGTTGGCACCCTGTGATGCCTGCCTCCACCCCTGTGTCCCTTCTGCCTTTTTAGAAGCCAGAGTAATCCACACAGAAACAGGCCAGGTAAATCTCAGGTGCCATTATGTGGGTAAAAGTTTAATGCACTCTTAGCACTTTTCTGCCTCAGCCCGGAGTGTAATTGACGGAGCAATAAACCAGCAGGACGGCTCTAAGGAATGGGCTGAAGAAAGGAGCTCCTTTCAAAGCTGGTCCAGCGGGGTGGCCCAGATGTCTTCACCCCGCTCCTAGCACCCCCTCGTAATGCCATCAGGTAGCCCTGCTCGTCCCCAGCCATGGAGGCCTCCATCCGGGTGTTCCAGAGGAGAGCCAGCCTGCTGTGCAGGCCAGCAGCACTCCCCGCCCCAGGGCTCTGGCGAGCCGCTCAGTTCCTCGCTGATGGGCTTGGATCATCAGTCCAACTGACCTCACAAGGCAGGTGACAGTGGAGAGTACACTATGCAAGCACATATGTGCGCACGCACACCATTGGTCTGAGCTTCTTGGTGGAGGGAGAGATACCGATGCAAAGAAAAATGATGACAACTGAATGAAGACTCCCGCCCCTGAGAGGCAAAACCCCCAGAAAAAGAGAAGGGGCAGGCAGCTGGGATTTTTCAAAGCAGCCACCATATTATTTGGGGCACAACCATCTCCTTGCCTCCTGGCGCTGCATCACACCAACCCTGCTATTAAAAGGCTGGCTCCTTCCCTGAAATTCAGATGCATGTAGGATCAAAACAGTCAGCAACATATAGGCAGTGAAGCACAAAGCAGTGCTTGCACACTTTCCGACGTGTGTGGAAGATGCAGCATCACATCCTGTCCTTTCCAATGCTGCTCAGTCTCTGCACTGTGACATTTCATCTTCATTTCCCAGCGCTGTCCCGAGTAAAACAAGTAACCTATTAAAAGCAAATAATCTGAGTTGTCCGCCAAGCACTGCAATGTAGTGAAAATACATTATCTTCCCAGGGCCCAGTTAAAACCGAGATTCAGCTCTTTGGTGACAGTTCAAGATAATTGTTTCAAAGGAGCTGGAGGTAGAAAATACTTTAAAACAACTTTAGAATCAATAGCCATTTTAATTTGTAATGTGTGGCTCGTATGCTGACAAATATCCTAGCAGGGTGGCTGAATAATGCAGCTTCAATTATATTTTGCACAATATCTGTCTTATTTTGTGCTGTGGTGCTGCCAAGCTAATTCAATTTTCTGCTGCCAAGCCGCTGCTTGTTCCCCATTCATTTGCAATATATAACATTAGGAAGAGCAGCTGAACTCTCCTGCATGCACCTTCTCCTGGAAGCTGAAGGCCATCAAGCCTGAGAAGGGGGAGATGTTTCCTCCAGGAGGAGGAAGCCAAGCCAGCCTGAAATGGCACCAAGCCACGGGAAGGTCTGGCGGGAGCAAGCCCACCAAAACCAGAGCAAGCCCAGCAGCCTGCTGTGCCTTGGAGGCATGAGGCACATGCCAGGTGCCCAGGTTGGCTGCTGGCTGCCTTCCGCTGCTGGCCACCCAAGCCTGTTTGGAGCCTGGTGGGGAGAAACGGGAAACAAGGCCCGCTCCCTTCCGCCCAAGCCTCTTTCTTGGATCCAGTGACAGCCGCCTGCATGGAGCGACACGCTGAGCCACAGACCCCCTCTCACGGGGCAGCCGTCTCCATGGTGCAGCAGTCAAGCACTGAGCGCATGCGCGTGGGCAAAGCGCGCACAGACGATGCTCGGTATGCAATTCATGATGCCACGCCTGATCCCTTTGCTGTGGTTCCATGCTCTTCAGTCTGACTTGGCAGGCAATGGCCCGTGTGAGGGCAAGGGACTCCAGCCACCCACCTCCTCTCCCGGCTCTGCCTTTAATCTGTTTCTGCACGGCAGCCTCTGCTTGCAACAGTCCAGGAGGGGCCCCAAAACACGGCGGTGGCTCTGGATCAACCTTGCATGGTGTGGCAGCATCCGTGGCATGTGGCACGGGCTTCAAGAATATTGGTGCTAGCAGTGACCGCTTTGCATAACCCGGTCAGCTGCAGCTTTGCTTATTTTCTGCCTTCCAGAGGAACTGCCTGAAGTGCCTGCGGATTGTTCTTAGGCTAAGCAAGTCCCGATGACACTCCAGGCTGTGGCCAATTCAGGCGAAGGGCCATGTTCAGCCCTTTCCTCCACTGCCCCCGCCCTCTGCAGATCCCCAGCTGCTCCCCAGACGGTCCCCCTTCCTCCCCATCTCAGCATGACGGGCCACCTGCTCCACGGGGCGCTCTGCCCGGGCCACTTCCCCAATGCCATGAGTGGAGCAAGAGTGTCGCACATGCCACAACCGGAAGGCCACGAAGTGGGGCTGGAATGCACCTGACCCAGCCTGTGGCCCAGCCACCCATGTCCAGAGGCATGCTGCCTGTGACACGGGAGCTCAGGTTCGCCTGTTAGCGGCAATGACACAGGGAGTCCCCACACAGAGGAGAGGAGACTAGCAATGGGGCTGGGAGGGGCCTGTGAGGGCAGCCGTGGAGCCCCAGGAGCACAGACCACATGGGGGGAGGGGGCGCAGTGCGCAGGGTGTGCAATGACTCTGGGTGCCCTCAAAGAGTTCCTCCCTCGGCCTCACAGGCCCTCGCAGACCCTCGAGGCTGCCCACAGGGGCACGGGGGCTTTGGGCTTGGGGAAGTGCTGAGTCCCGGCGGGGCTCACCTCAGCCCCGCCGTTTCCTCTGTCTTTCGCTGAATTGAGTGTCCTCCAGTAAGATGTCCCCATTTTGTCCGGAGCAACTACAAGCACCTCCACCTGGTGTCCAGTCCAAGCCCACGCAACCCTCTGCCCCCCGAGTCTACAGTCCCGGCTGCAACGGAGCACAGGGAGCTGTGCTGGTCCCGAAACACTGAATCCCCGCTCAGGCGATAACCTTGCTGGGGCAGGGCAAGTGCCCAGAGCTCCAGACTGCAGGCCTGGGGTGGAGCCCCCTCGTGGCTGTTTGGCCACACGTGGCTGCCAACCAGGCCAGAACAGAGCCTTCCCGTAACTGCGCCAGAAGAATGTGCCTGACTTGGGCCCCCGAACGTGTTCCTGTCCTGTCCCAAACCCTCCCCATGCCCCCTCACTTATCCCCCCCCCCTCCAAAGCGCTGCTGAGCGAATGGCGAGGGATCCTCCCTTCCTGGCTCCCTGGCCCTCTGCAAAGGCCAGAGATGCACTGTCCTCATCAGCATTCTGTGCTGCTATCGGGACAAGAAACAGCAACCAGGGAAAGGAGGAGATTGTTGTACCCAAACATAGAAACAAACATAGAAACAGAAGGTACCTCCCGGGCCATCTAGTCTGACCCCTGGCTCCAGCCGGCTTCACTCACGACATGCCCACCATGTGGACGTCCAGCCTATCCTTGAACACCCTCACTGATGGGGCCTCAATGACCTCCTGTGGAAGCCCATTCCACACCCTCGGGGTCCTAACTGTCAGGAAGGACTTCCTGGCATCCAAATTGAACCTTGGCTTCCTGAGCTTTGCTCCATTGGAGCGTGTCCTGCCTTCCTCTACAGGGGAGAACAGGTCTCTACCCACCTCCGTGTGACACCCTCTCGCATGCCTATATGTCGCCAACAGATCCCCTCTGAGTCTCCTCCTCTCTAGGCTGAAGAGACCCAGTTCCCTCAGTCTCGCCTCATACAGCATCCCCTGCAAACTGGCCACCAACCTTGTGGCCCTACACTGCACTGACTCTAACCTGGCTATATCCTTCCTGTAATGAGGGGCCCAAAACTGAGCACAATACTCCAGTTGCGGGCGCACCAGAGTCATGTAGAGTGGTATTAATACCTCTCTCGATCTAGAAGCCACACTTCTGGCTATGCAACCAAGGGTGGTGTTCGCCCTCTTGACCACCGCATCACACTGCTGGCTCATGTTCAGCCTGCAGTCAACCAGTACCCCAAGGTCCCTTTCACAAGTGCTGCTCTCCAGCCACTTGTCCCCTAACCTGTACTTATGACACCCATTCCTATGCCCCAAGTGCAAGACCTTGCCACCCTCCAGTCCTCTGGAACATCACCCATTCTCCACGAGGCCTCAAAAATGGAGGCCAGCGGGCATGAGAGGACCCCTGCCAACTCTCTTAAGTACCCTCGGGTGTAACCTGTCAGGGCCTGGTGCCTTTGCAATGGCCAATGCTCTGAGGAGCCCCTCGGGGGGGGGGGTGACTCTAATCTGTACCCCTAAGTCCCCGGCCTCATCTAATCTCCTATGCGGATCTCCCCTGTCCTGCTTTGGGGAGAACACAGAGGCAAAATAGTCATTTAGCATCTGTGCCTGTTCCCTCATATCAGTCACTGGATCTCCTTCCTCCTTATTTAGTGGTCCCACCACTTGTCTCCCCTTCCTCTTCTTATTTACATGCTGAAACAAGCCCTTTTTGTTGATATTCTTGGCCACACAAGCCACACATTGACAGTTGTTCAGGCTCGGGGGATGAATTCCCACATGCACCCAGCCAACAGCTTTCAAATAAGCTGCAAAAAGCTGCAGAAGAAAATTGATTTCAAGAGTGTGTTTTCTCTGGAGAAATGTGCAGAATGTGGACATTTCCATGGGCCTGGGCAAAGAATCTGCCTACCTGCAGCTAGCAGAAGCCCGGTGCATTGATCAACGCTTGGTCCAGGGAGGGAATCAGTGCTACTGGGCGCTCTCCCTGCAAGCAGATGCCACCCCGCAGCCGGTGAGATGCCCTCCAGTGAGGGCACCTGGGGCGGGAGTCACCTGTCAAGGCTGCGGTGAGTTGGGCTTGGCTGCTGGGCAGGGGCAGAGAGGAGGCTAGCTGTCCATCCGTCCACCCGTCTGTCCGTCCATCCGCCCCCACCCGCCCCTGCCCAGGGACTGGTGAAGAGTGCCAGTAGGACTGGTTCAGAGCAGGTTCTCCGTGCAGGAGTGAGCAGCACCACGATGCACAGTGCGCTTCCATGTCCACTGCTACAGATTATCTTCCCTGCCACCACGTAGGGGAAGTGCTGCTTTCCCTCCTGGGATTGGGCACAGTAAGAGGTGCTCGCTGCCTCCCCTTTCCTCTTTTGCTGCCTCTCCCATTCTAGGGCAGCAAAGTCCTCCAAAGCAGGAGCTGGGTGGGCTTGCTTGTGGGGGGCCGTGCAGAGCCACTCCAGCGGTGCGAAGGTGTCTCTGCAGCAGCTCCCTGCCCGAGTGGCAGTGCCCGCCAGGCTCACAGGCTGGCCTCATCAAGGAGGCGCTGTGGTCGGAGAAGCACACCAGCCTGGCAAGGCAGAAGCCACGATTCGTATGCGCACCTTCCGCAGTGCTTTTTCTGGGCACACAAAGCACTGAGCCACCACCCTTTTGCAGCGGAGCCGTGCCGACAAGGCTGCCCGGGGAGCTGCCATGCGTGGGACCCCACTTCTGCCCATCACACCCCACCTTGTGCCTTTCTGTGTATGAGGGAATAAAACTCATGTCCCTGATGTGACACTTTCATTGTGGCTGAGATGGGGGGGTTTTCGCCCAGGGACAATTTTTCCATCCAGTGTTAAATGACACCCTCAAATGACCACTTTCCTCTTTTCAGAGCTCACTTCAGCTGTGATGACAGGGGCGCATCATTTGGACCAGGCGCAGCCCCTCAGGGAAGGGGCTCACTTATTTCAGAACAGCAGAAAGAAGATGGGGCCTCAGGCAGGGCTGTGCCATATGAGAGCCCCTAGTGCTGCTCGCCTCCCCTCCCAAGATGACAAGGCTGCTTAAGCTCCACCTCCTTCCCTGCAGAAGCTGCATGCAAGGAAGGTGAGGCGTTCCCAAATTCAACAGATACAGTAACTCTGCCTTTGAATGATGCTGCATCTTATGGAAAACACCACTGCTAAGTCTCCGAGGTCAAATGACAGCTCTTCTGTCTACCTATTGCAGTTCACCTTGAGCCCAGCTCCAGAGGGAGGTCATGGGGAGGCAGATGGAGCTGGTGGCTGGACACTTTTGCCCGGAAATGAGCCAAACAGCCTTTTGATGCGTCTTGTGACCTCTGCAGTGTTTTATCCTGACATAAAAGCAAGTACTAGGGGGCAAATTTGTGGGCATCCCATGGAGCAGGAGCGGCCCTCTAAATAATTAGGTCTAAGTCTCTCTCTACTGGAAGCTGGAACAGCCATCTGGAAAATGCAAACGAACAAACAAACAAAACCTGGCCATGAACACTTTGCCAGGGGTTCACTGGGGAAGGCAAGGCAAGCAGATTCTTGTAAGAGCAATGAAGCCAAAGACTGCCACAGTATTCAGATACAGGGGGTGCCAGAAGTGAATCTGGATGTACCCCAAAGCACATTTTTCTGAACCTTTCATAACCTCCTGCAGTCAACAGAGAGGTCCATCTTTCTGTTGGAAAGGCACCTCTTTCTGGTAAAGAGCAGGGTGCCTATTTTTGCTCTTGGACCCTGGTTCGGATCAGGAATGGGATCTCCCTTCGTGCGATCCGCTTTCAGGGAAATGCTGAACCTTGATAATGGAGTGGCTCCATCTTGGCATCAAGATATTCTACAAATGATCAATACGTATAGACTTTCTCTAGATCTCTTGAATTCCTTAAGCTTGGAGAAGGCAGTACTTTTTCTGAAATCTTCTGTTTTAAATATGGTGCCCACAATGGCTGTGTTGTAATGTGCCTCTTCTTATGCCAATGCATAAGAAGTTGCCTATGCAGACTTCTCTTCCACATTATATGGGCGATGGTGCAAGCATTAACTGGAGGAAAGCATCCGCAGCCTTACGATACTGGTCAATAAACTCCTCCCTAGACTCAGGGGGTGTCCCCATGGGATCCCTCCGGAAGAGAGGTGTGTCTCTGGGGGGCCACGTGCCAGGAGACCTGCCCCACCACTTGATGCATCGCCCCATCTATGAAGCTTTAAGGGAGGCCCCAGGTGTGGGCCGAGGGCCTGCATTCAATAGGCCTGCTGAGTATTTGATTAAATGCCTGCTGGGAGAAGGTTTCCCTTATATGTCTGAAAAGGTGGCCTGATTGCTTTTAGAAGGTTGGTCTTCAGGAAGAAGGTTGGTAGTGATGATGAACAGAATGTTTTAGATTAAAAAAATTGTTGGAGTGTTGATTTAGTGTTTATTGTACTTGTGTAATGTATTTTCTCACATCGTTTCATTTGACGCAGCATTGGCTGAACAAATACCTGTTACTGAACTCTTACAAAATTTCCTGGAGCCCATGTAGGAAGAGGGAGGGGAGGGTCAAGGGGGGCACAGGGCCATCCCTTTTGTTAAAGATGGACATTCTTTCTTCAGAAAGCAACTGCCCAATTACGAACGTTACTTATTGACCCAGAAGTGTTTTCTCTTGAGCTCAACATGGTGCCAATCAAATCAGACAATTCAGCAGCTGGATCAATGGTACCACATTTAACTCAGTCCATTGCAGTGCTTAGTAAATTATTAGAATAAGAATTAAGGAGATGAATGTACTCACAGTTCTGTCAGATTCCAGGTCCTCCCCTTTTGGCACATTCAGGCTAAAAGTAAGAAGAGATCAATAGGCAAGAAAAATGCATTTGACATCCATCACAGCTTTAATACATTAATTTCTCCACCAGATTAATCAACTATTGATCAAGTTTCATGCAATCACAGAGCGTTTTCTCTCCCCTTGGGAGACCAGCAAGGTCCCCACAATGCAAGCACCACAGAGGTGAGGGCATGGCCTGCCAGGGGTGTGAACGGACTGATGCAAAGCCACAGTGGCCTGGACTGTTGCACTCCTTCTCTGACAGGTTATACCAGGGGATGCTGAAACGGGGAGCCGAGCCAACAGCCCTTCCAAGCCCAGCCCTTCCTGCTTGCCCATGTTATCCTCTCCTGCCCAGGAGACCAGCACCATTGGAGGGGCTCGCCGCTGTCCTGCCGGAGCATCACCGGTGCTGCTCCTTTGTTGACTGTGCCTCTTCTCCTCAGCTGTAAGAGCTTTATTCCATCGGCCCTCGTGTTTCCCGGAGAGGAAGTGAGGTCCCATCCGTGCAGGCGTGCAAGGAAAGATGTTGCAGGTTGCAGGAGTGGAGCTGGCTGGAGCCGGGCAGGCTAGATGGCCCAGGAAGCCCCTCCTGACCCACTTTGCTTCTATGTTTCTATGCAAGGCAAGGCCAACCCTGCATCCTGACGCTGCAGCCACACTGCCGGGGCTTCAATGCGCATTGCTGGTGAGAGTCCCATAAGGACAAACGTGCTTCCTACAGGCTGCAGAGCAGCTTCCCATTCCCTGAAGGTGCAGCAGTGCCTGTCCAAATGGAACCGAAGTTCTACGGCCGAGGCCACGGTGCAGGCGACCCGGTGGACCTGCCTCTCCGCAGAGGACACCCACCAGGATGCGTGAGGCAGCCCTGAAGACAACGCGAGGGGCCTGGGCGGGGCCCGTGGCCTGGGATGCCTGGGCTTTCCATGGTGTCCGCCCCTTGCGAGGAGAAGGTGACGCAGAGGGCCGGCCAACCCAGGGACACGCAAGGTGGCAGTGCAGGGAGCTGCTCTGACTGACTGAGAGGCAGCTGGAGTGCCCCCACTCCATCCCTTGCCCTTTAGTCCCTCACGCCATCAAACAGGAAAGCTTCTAGGTGCACTGAACTCGTTTGCTTTCCGCAAGGTCCTTCTGGATCCTAAATACCTTTAGGAGAGCAGCCTCCGCCTCGGCCCGGCCCCCTGCTCCAGAGAGGAGCTCTTCTGGGCAGAAACAGCACAGCAGCCAACTTGCCCTGCACTGGCGCCAGCAGCACTGGCCTGCCTTTCAAGCTCCCCATCTCTGTGCTGTTAGTTTCCTCCTCCCCACCCCCACCTTTTTTCTGGCTCCAGCCATTTCACTGGAACAGAGATTCCTCCTGGGCATTCCCTTCCTTCTGCATCTCCATTCTTCAGGCCTGGAACGGCTTCCTTCTTCCTCACCTCACAGGCCACCTCTTTTGGGATGGGAGAGCCAGAGAAGGGCCCTTTGGGCTCCAGCCAGGATCCCACCCAGCCCAGCGCCCTCTTCACACAGGCCCCGTTCACTGCCTTTCAACACCAGGCGAGCTCCCCAGGCAGAAGCTGTAGCTGCCTGGCAACGCTGGAGCTGAGGAACGGGCGGGCTCTCTCCCCGCTGCCTTGCTGCTGGCCTTCCCCAGGCCCAGGCTTGCCACAGTTGCCCGCAGCGAGCAGGCCAGTGTAGGAAGTGCCTGTGGCCCTTGGCAGCCTGCCTGCTCCTCCAGACCCTTTCCTGGACCACGTGGCCACGGCTGCCCACCCTCCCACCATTGCCACAGCCCTGCCTAAGCAGGGCCTTCCACTTGTGCAGCCGCCCCGTGCATCCTCTCCCCACCTTTCTCTTTCTTGTCCTTGGGCAGGAGTGGTTTGTCACGCTGGACACTCAGCAGCCCCTTGGCAAACAGCTGAGCAACTGCTCCTAAGAGTCGCCATTTGTGGTCTCGTCCTCTCTTCTTGTTACGGAGTAGACAATCGCACAGCAGCGTGGCACCCTCCCTGCACTGCCCTCCCTTTTGCTTCTGGAGAAGCAGCAAACACAATTTTGAACGGAAATGGACATGGAAAACCAGCACCCGCTTGAACCAGGGCAGATGTTTTGTGCGATGCCAAAACAACAAAGGGTAGGGGAGATGAACATTCAGGAAGCCATCAATCAGTCGGCAGACAGTCTGGTGAAAAAAACAAAACCCAAGACCAAGCGTGAAAAGCTGGCAAAAGCTTTACTGAGGCAGAAACCAGGAGGCAGGAGCCGGTGGGTGGATTCAGTCCCCGAGTGAGCATGCCGTGTGGGGGTGGGGCTGGCATGTATTTCGTGTTTTGAGCGAACTGGCCTGATTTACACTTTCAGTCCTAATACACGAAGCGAAACACTGTCACCCTTCAGAAGGCAGCCTTCTCCAGATTTGGGGCTGCAGCTCTCAGTTCAGATATGCATATAGCATGAAGAAATGCCTATCAAAATGAGCATCTGGAAAAATGCATATTATATATGGGTTTATGGAGAAATGCATACAAAGAGCATATTTTGTGGGAGGAATGGGTACAATTTATATGCAAAGTATTTGTGCCCCCTTTAAGTCACAGAAAACAGGATGGAATCAACTAATTCAATGCATATGGAAATTACACAGTCTCAAAATAGGCAGGTTGGCCCATCCCGGTTCGGTCGCCAGAAGCTCTCCTGGGGAGGGGAGGTCACGGATGAGCTGGAGGAAAGCCAGCTCAGCCCTGCGGTCCATTCCCAGGAGCCCCCCGGAAGGGCCTCAGCCAGAGCAGAGCAAAGCACACCATCCGCCCGCTCTTCGCTCCCACACACAAGCCATCCCTTATCGATACGCTCAGAGGACCAACATTATGGCGGCTGTCCCTTAACTGGTCTGTACTTTGTGGTCCTCCTGAATAACAAGCAAGCCACACACTCCTGCCGGGAGAGCCGGAAGAGGAGCCCCGGGCACCCTCGCTCCCCTGCTAGTGCTGGAGACGCGATGGCAAGAGCGCCCTGGCCGCACTCAGGACAAGGCACACCTTCCCGTTCTCCTTTAGGCACGGCCCCGTGAAAGTGTGGCTGGAGTTTGGGCAGAGAGCTTTTAGCCAAGGCCTGGACATAAAGACGGAAGAAGGGCGCCCTTGGATAAGGCCAGGGGCCTTCCAGCACAGCCTTCTCGTCAGGCGGCACCCAACCAGCGGCCCACAAGCAGGATGGGGGTGCAACAGCTCCAACAGACCCCATATTCCCCAGCAACTGGTGTGCAGAGGCAGGCTGCCCTGGCGCTGGGGCATGGCCCGCAGCCCTCTGGACCAGTAGCCACTGACCGCCTTCTCCAGGCTCCCTCTCCCCTGATCTGGAGTTTTCCAGATCCCCTGCAAGTTGCCTCAGCACCATGGCTCTGCGATTTTGCCTTCTGCTCGACTAGCACAAAGGCTCTCTCCCGTTCCTTGGCCTGTAAAAATCAATTCTGCAAGCTTTAGGATTGCTTGGACTTGAGTGAAAAGATGATGAGACTGATAAAATTAATTAGCAAATGGAGAGACAATCCGTGAGGCTATTTGACAGGCTCAGTATATTACATATCAACACCAGCTTTATCGCCCTGACAAAAGAGGAACACTCTTGCCACCGAAGGTTATCACAGGTGATGTGGCAGGTACAATTGTTTTCCTTTCAAGATGCAGCATGACAGGTTATTGAAACGAGTATTTCCAGCTAACGCTTGGCTGTCAGTCATTCAAATTAGCAAGCGCAGCCTTGCTGGAATCCGCTTGAATTTATATTAGAATTACAGATGAACGGGGGGGGGAGGGGGGATGGAGTTTCCATCCTGCTCTGCCTGAACTTAACAGCTGTCAAAGGCCTACGGTGGGGAGGAAGAAGAGCCCTTCAGGTGGGGACCATTCACCTGCAGCTCAAGGTCCTTGATGGGCTCCTGCAGTGAACCAACCAGCTCCTCCCAGCCTTGACTGGAGCAGCCAAGAGGCCAGGGAGGGAAGGCGTGCAAAGGAGGGAAGAGCCGCAGATTCCAAATGCGTGTGCTGTTGACGAGATTTGCCTCACTAAGCCCTTCACCAGAGTTCCCAAAACCTTGGCATGCTGGGGCTTGGCGTTCTGAGCCCATTCTTCCAGAAAGGTGCCTCCTTTCCTACTGGCTGCATACACAGGAGCCCAGCTCCTTCCTGCAGGACCAGATCCCAGGCATGCGAAGAAGAAAAAGCCACCATTATTCAGGAAAGCAGGCAGAGCGGCATGAGGGGCAATGCAAGAGCTTCTGTGCAAATGGGGCCTCCCCAGCCTGCTAGTAAATGGGCATGAGGTGCACCTGGGAGGGATGCAAAGCCCCCCCCCCCCCGCCCATCAGTGGCCCTTCCGTGCTGAGAGCACTCGTGTGCAGCAGGCCCTGTTCATCCTGTACTTTCAGGGTGATGTGCAACTCACAGTTTCACAGTAAGACGATGTCAGGCAGGCCCTGCCAAGAACAGTGCTAAAGTCAAAGCGCCCAGGCCTTCCTGACCCTGAGGAGACTGCAGCACGGACCCCGAGGCAGCCTCTCCCTGCAGGGCGCAAGGGCCGTGCACGGGACTGCCAAGGACGATCTTCGGGTGCAGGCGAATTGATAGGGAAGACTTGAGGTCCTGGGCCTCTTGCAGACTTCGGTCCCAGCCCCTTGAATCAGGCCCAGAAGTGGAGGGCAGGCCATGGAGTGTTACTGGGACGGGTGCCAGCCAGAGGGGCCCTGGCTGAAGCCTGCCTGCCTGCCTTGGGCCCGGCTGCACGTGCCAGGCATCGTGGGTCCTCCACGCCCCTCTTGCTGGGCTGCTGCGGCAGGCTTATGCCTCTGGAGCGGGGCCACCTTTCCACATATTTTCCTCCCAGGCCCAGGAGCAGGTCACCCCACAGGGATGATGCGGAGAAGGATCCTGCCGGTGGCTACTCATGAGCCAGCCTACTCGGTGGCAGTTTGGCCCCCAGTTCTGGGATGCCTTTCCTAGAGAGGTCCAGCTGGCACCAAAATGGTGGGACAAGCTGGTCACTGGCTGTCATCAATTGCTGTTGCACCGAAATTGTTGACATTTCAGCACTGGACAAAGAACGGTCTGCTGGCTCAGGCCTCGCACCTCACCCTCTGCTTTTCCCTGGTTTTGCTTCAGAACGAGTCCCCTCCTATCCCGATCTTTGGAAGGCATTTGCCATCCTTCAGTTGCACTTTACTGCTGCTCACAGTGGCATTGCATTGTGCAGTGCGTTTTACCTGCTGTCCATGCTCGGCATCCTGAGGGCTTTGCTTGCAGCCGCCTGCCCCGCACGGGTCCCTCCATGCGGTCGGCCTGCAGCCCCGGCCAGCATGGCCAGCACTCGGGAACACTCAGTTTTCGTTGTACATCTGGGATGCAGCAGCTCGGTCAGGTTGGCCTATAGGGCAACTCTTGAGAAAAGAATGCAGGCGCAGCTCTTGGGCCATCAGCTGCATCAGCACTTCTCAGTCGCTGAGGGCCGGTCTGCCACTGCAGTTAAAGGCCTGGGCGCAAATGCCCGTGCATGGAGAGGTGCCTGGGGAGTTCCACAAAACTGACCTATAAGTCAGCACTGCATTCTGAAGGTGGGCCCCAAATTCCTTTGTTTCCCAGACCCCACGCCCCACTTCACCTCCGTCTTGCGAGGCAGCCTGTCTGCTCCAAAGTCACCTCCCACCTGCATCGGGCCCTTGCTCGCTTCCGTCCTTCACGAGCTGCGATCAATAGCTCATCTAGCACAGGAAAGAGCCTCCTCGGGGCCAGTTCCTCAGGCCACCTCGTTCAATGCAGCTTCTGCTAAAATTGAGCTGCGTGTGGTATCGTCTCATCCCATCTTCACTTCTCAGCAGATCACTAACTTTTTCATTACAGACTTCCCTCCACAGCCTCCTTCCTCCTCTTTTTCTAACCTTTCCCCCCTGCTGATTCTCATGTGTGATAAGAATTTGCTTCCTATTGTGCTGAAGTGACAAAGTTTCTTAGTGACAAAATTTCCCCAGATTCTTATGGCAATAATGGTGCCATTAAGCTGCAGGCTGAAGCCTGACGAGCCCCCGAGAGCCGTTCCCCCCCCCCCACCCAGCAGCTGCCCTAAGAGAGAGGTTTTGAAGTGTGAGGAGCTAGATGTGGAGACCTGGGCAGGCAGGGCGGGGCGGGGGGGGGGGCTGCATCTGCCTTGAGCATCATCTGCCATCATTGCCTCTTTTTCCAATGGTAAAGAGAAGTTCAGAGAAGAAGCCCCAGCTAGGGCCTCGGCAAGCAAGGAGGCAGTTCTGCTCTGCTCGGGGGACAAGAAACCTTGCAGAAACTGGAAGTCCAGCTCCACTGGGGGGCAGTGAAATGTGGAGCCCTCTGCTCTGCAGTTCTCCTTCTTTCCTGTTAGACAGGATGAAGCCAGGCAGTTATCAGCATAAAATTAGCACAAGCCCCATGCCATGCGCCGCCTTTCATGCAGCACGTGGCATGACCGGTTTGGCTGCATTAGACTGACCACTGACCATACAGGGAAGCTTGACCGATCGACTGCTTTGGAGAGGTTTTCTGTGAGAGGGTGTAACTGGAGCTACCAGTGGGGTATCAACATGTCCTGAACTGCACCACAAAGGGGTGAAGACCACTTTGTTTTTAAGGCAGCTGAAGCCTGAGCCTCCGCTGTGCCTTGGCTTCCCTCTTGAAGCAACACACTGGCACAAGTCCTCTCAGGAGATGAATTGGAGGGTGCAGGAACCCAGCATTATAGCCAAAGGACTCTGCTGCAGTGGGCAGAGTACCAGGCTGGTCCCGGCCTCAGCGGACCCTGCCTGAGAGCTGGCCTTTACCTGCTGCTGGAGCACCTGCACTTCTCCTCCTCGCAGCCTTGTGTCCCAGGAAGCCTTCCTTTGGATGGATGCTGTTTCCCTGCAAGCTTTGCCTCCCCCGTGGGCTTGATGGACTGAGCCCCAGGCCAGCCTTTTCCCACTGCCCCCCCATCGCTTCGGAAAGAGCACTTCCCACCACACAAGGCAACGCTGGATCTCCAGAGTTCCCTTTCAATCTCTTTTTACCCCATTTTTCTTTTTTTTCAAAGTGTGCACACAAAGCACACTGTTTTTCCCCAGAGGTTGAAGCATGAACCATTGTGGAGGTGGGGGATCTGAAGGCATCCGCTTGCACATTCTCAGAAGTGTATACTTTCAAATTCAAATTCAGGAAATTCCCCCAAAATTGCACTCCAGTCCATGCTTGTGTTGAAGAACACAATATATTTGCATAATCTGCAAACAGCAGCAAATGTCTCTTCCATCAGAGCAGGCTGATCTCCCAGCAGCCTAGTCATAGAGCCTGGCAGGCGAGTGTCTCCGAGTGCTGCAGCACAGAAGCAGCTCTCCAGGACTGCAAGAGTCGGTCCTGGGTCAGCGGAGGCTGGCTGGGTTCCCCTTGCCTGATGAACGCTTCCCTCTGTGTTGCCTCTCGATTGATTAGCTGTCCCCTTTCGTTTCACACCAACCCCTTTTCGCACTGCACAGGTCACATTTCATCGGCGGAGTTTTGCTTATTGACAAATGCACCCGGAGCCTTAATGGCTCTGGAACGTCTGTGTGCTCGAGTGAAGGCGATGCCCGAAGCAGGTGGAGGGTCAAGGTGAGTGTGCCCCAACCTCACACGCCACCCCCAACCACAGGCCACTGCGAATATGCACGAGGGATTGGTGCAAGGGAGGGCCAAGCCTTCCCTTGCTGCTGCCACGGGACATCGGTTCTCCGGGCCCCAGCTGTCCCGGGCTCTGCCGGGGCCCGCAGCTGCTCCTGACCAGAGCCTCCTGCCAGTCGCAGCGCAGCGGCTGGGCGAGGTGCCCCCAAGGGCCCTCGCCAGCGCAGGGCTGCCTCTCTCTCCTGCCTCCTCTGTGGCCCAGTGCAGTGCCCTGTGGGTCTTGGTCCTCCTCTGAGGAGAACTTGCCTGCTCTGATGAAGCCAGGTGCCCACACGGACAGATGCCGGCCAACGGAGTGCCTGTGGCGAAGAAGGTGGTTCCGCAGAAGGAGGCCCACCCTCGGGGCTTCTGGACGGGAGGCAGCAGTGGACAGAGGCACCTTCCTCTGCGGGAGGAGGGGAGGGGGCTTTGTTCAGCTGTGGCTTCTGGCTGGAGTCCTCCATCTCCCCAGACACTGGGCTGCCCAGGCCAAGTGCCACTGCCGAATTCAGGCTCCTTCCCTCCAGCCTGCCCTGCGCCCACAGCGTTTCCCACTCATCACCCTCACGCCAAAGGCGCCCCCAGAAGGAGCGTGGCCCCAGAGGGGGCAGGTGTTCTGCAGGGGCCCCATGGCTGCTGGCAGAGAAGGATCGCAAGGTTGGTGGGAGCCGCATGCACGGGAGGCCTGGGCACTGCCAAGGGCGGCACCACTGCAGCACACTTGTGAGGTCCACAGGGGCTCGTTGCACACGCTGGCTCTGGGGGATCCGCTGCGCGAAAGGCCCCCACGGGACTGCCGAGGGAAGGAAATACGAGACCGGCACGCAGCACAGGCAGCACCGCCTTCAGCAGGGTGAGTCCTGCTCTGGGCACCACCCGGCGAAGCAGCTGCCAGGCCAGCTCAGCTTCCCAGCACAGGCTGGGAGAGGGCATTGCACGCTGCTTGCAGGGCAGGGCAGGGCAGGCCTGGCCAGCCTTTTGCCAGTGCTGGACTTGCAGCTGCTGTGGCGTCAGTGAGCAAAGGGAGAGCAGGAGGCACCCTGGTGTCCCTCAGCTCCCTGGACTCTGAAGGGGCTTGGGGATCAGAGGGAGCCCCCAGGAGCCTAGGCTGGCCCACTCCAGCTTGCCACCGGCTCCAGGAAGGTCCAGCAGGGAGTTAACCCAAGGGCTCCCTTTGTCTTGTCTTCATCAGGTGCTCAGACCAGGCTTTGCTCTCCTGCCCTGGAGGACACGATGAAGCCGGTCACCTGCTTGGAATGTGCTCAGTACTGCGCCACTGGCGAAGCAACGAGGCAAACAAGCAGAGGCGGCCCAGGCCAAAGAATGCGTGTTACGCCCAACGGCTGCCCATTAAGCTGTGTCGGAGGGAGGGTTCCAGAGCCATCGCGAATAACCTTCTGCTTTTCATTGGCTTCTGCACTTGGGCAGCCCTGAGTGTCCCCCCAAAGGCAGGTGGGAAGGGGTTGTTCTTCTCATCTTGTTCCATTTCTCTCTTCTGTAGCGCACAAACATTTAATTGCTCTTTCAGGCACCTGGAGGACTCAGAGAGATGGATGCAGAGCAGGTCAGGAAAGAGATAGAGAAGGAAAGGGAGGAGGGAAGGCTCAGGGGAAGGTTCGCCATGAAGACAAGTTCCAAGCTGGCTTGGGATGGTGAACTACAGTGAGCCAGAGAGGAGGCCACCATGGGCGGCTGATGCCCGAGGCTGCCCCCTCTTCTCAGACAAGATGCAGCTTTCTTAGGAGAAAGCAACTGCAGTTTTAAATGTTGCAGCAGCGTACTCTGTGCACTGTGCCCCCTGTGCCGCAAAACCCGGCACCAAGGAGACAAAGCTAGCATTTGCCAGGGTGCCTCTTGAGCTGCAATGCCTGTTTCACACCTCTCCTTTCCATGCCCCGAGAGGGCATGCTGCCCTTCTTGAACCAGGACTGCTGTGTGCCTCCAGGGCACACAGGGAGCTCTTCTGGCTCCTCCCCAAGCGAGTGCTCCCAGGGGCCAGGCGAGCAACTGGAGGAGGACCACTAGGCAGCTGTCTGCTCAGCGGGAGACATGGGGCCACTCAGGGACAACATCCGAGCTGCGGCTCCCCTGCGTACCCATCACTGTTGCCATGTGCCTGTGGCACTCCTATGACAGTGTGAGCATGAGCCTGGACTGACTGACTAGTTGGTCTGATCCAGCAAGGATCATTGGGATGGCGGCCAGTGACAAGCAGGGTCCCCCAGGGCTCTGTCCTGGGGCCGATCCTGTTTAATCTTTTCATTAATGACATGGAAGAAGGGGTGAACAGTCTGCTAATCAAATTCGCAGACAACACTAAAACTGGAGCAGTGGCCACAACCGAGGAGCAGGTACTCCAGATCCAAAAGGATCTGGACAGACTGGAAGTGGGCAGGAGACAACAGGATGGCGTTCAATGTGGATAAGTGCAAGGTCTTGCACTTGGGGCATAGGAATAGCTGTCATAAGTACAGGTTAGGTGACAAATGGCTGGAGAGCAGCACTTGTGAAAGGGACCTTGGGGTACCGGTTGACTGCAGGCTAAACATGAGTCAGCAGTGTGATGCGGTGGTCAAGAGGGCGAATGCCACCCTTGGTTGCATAGCCAGAAGTGTGGCTTCTAGATCGAGAGAGGTATTACTGCCACTCTATATGACTCTGGCGCACCTGCAACTGGAGTATTGTGCTCAGTTTTGGGCCTCTCATTACAGGAAGGATATAGCCAGGTTAGTCAGTGCAGTGTAGGGCCACAAGGTTGGTGGCCGGTTTGCAGGGGATGGGGTATGAGGCGAGACTGAGGGAACTAGATCTCTTCAGCCTGGAGAAAAGGAGACTCAGAGGGGATATGTTGGCCACATACAGGTATGTGAGGGGGTGTCACATGCAGATGGGTAGAGACCTGTTCTCCTCTGCAGAGGAAGGCAGGACGCGCTCCAATGGAGCAAAGCTCAGGAAACCCAGGTTCCATTTGGATGCCAGGAAGCACTTCCTGACAGCTAGGATCCTGAGGGTGTGGAATGGGCTTCCACAGGAGGTGGTTGAGGCCCCATCGGTGAGGGTGTTCAAGGATAGGCTGGACATGCACATGGTGGGCATGTCGTGAGCAGAGCTGGCTGGTGCTGGAGGTCAGACTAGATGGCCCAGGAGGCCCCTTCTGTCTCACTGTGTTTCTGTGTTTCTATGTTTCTTGGTTTCTCAGCCCTTGCTGATACATAAAAGATCAGCTCCCAGTGCTGGCCCACAAAACTTGGCGAGCAGCTTGCCCGAACTCTCGCACAGCTCCTCAAGCTGGTCCTCAAGGCCCTCCTCACTGATGAATGATGGAGGATCCAAGCCAAACAGAGCCGCAGATAATGAACAACCAATTTCAGTGGCTCATGCCTGCATCTCCCCAATCCAGCGGGGGGGCGGGGGAGCCCATCTGTTTGTGCTGCGTGGCAAGCATCACGGCCAGGCTCATCTCTTCGTTAGTAGTCTGCTAATGAGTCATTTCCAAAGCATCCTCCTCGCTACTTTTGTCTGCTAATTACACACAAACAGATGCACTGTAATATTACCAGTGACACTGATGAGCCAGGCATTTAAACAAGAGCGCTGCAAGCAGGCCTCGCTTGCCACAGGCCCGGGAAAGGGGCGGAAATGTGAAGAAGGTGCCTCCCCACTTGGAAGGATGGGAAGCTGCTCCAGGAGCGCACCTTCCACGCAGAAGGCAAGCGCCACTCGCAAAGAGGCCTTTCCGGGAACTCTCTTCCGCTTGCCCGTCTGCTCAATTTTGCTTTGGGTTTTTTTTTTTAGCATGACAGTCTTGTGCTTTGTACCACAATCCTCAGTGAGTTCAACAGCCTTTCCTCTCCAGAGGATTCTGGGAGCTTTGCTCATGTGAAGAAAGTGGGCATCTGAAGGAGGGAATTCTCAGCACCCTCACCAAACTACAAGCCCCATGCATCTTGAGAGATGCTTTAAAACTAATGTAAAACTGTAATATATGTAGCCTATAGTCTATACAGAATAATAATATTATCAGGACTAGAAGTATTAACTGGCAAGGGCTTTTTTGTCTTTGGTGGGGGGCGGTGTTCTTCTTTCTTTTATTTAAACCATCTTTTGATTAATTTAATTTAATTTTATACTTTTATATTTTGTTATGGATTACTTATTCTAATTTAATTTTAGTTAATTTATTGGCCATAGTTATTATGGTACATATGCCTATATTTTATCATGACATGTTTATCTATTATTTTATTATTTTATCTGTTTTATCTATTAATTGTTTTTAGTGTACCCTATGAACCTTCAGGTTCAGGTGGCATAGAAATGGAATGAAATCAATAAGCAAGCAAGCAAGCAGCAAGCTAATGTCAGAAAACTCTGCCGCTGACTGACAAAGGGCTCTGTGAGACACAGGGGCTCGCCTCTCCCACCTGGGGACCTGGCCCCGGTTTTGACCCCGAGCTGCCTTCTGGGGATGGGTGTCTTGGGTGCCACACCCACTGTGGCAACCTTTTAGTCAGTGCACAAATGCCATGCTCACAAAACCTGAACAACGCCACTGTCCACAGGTGGTACAGGCCAGTGCCCTGCAGCCTGCGCTGGCCCAGCCCAGCGCAGGTATCCCTGCTGTGGGAACCTCACAGGTGCATTGACATGATGCACTGTGTGAGGCTGCCCTTGAAAACCTTCTGAAAATTCCAGCTGGGCCAAAACAGCACACATGTTATTGTGCTGTGTTTATGTACCACTGGGCCATCCCCAACTTGTGGCAGCCCTGAGAATTGATGCTTTCCAAAATGCCCTTGACAGCCCTGCTCAGCTCTTATAACTCTGAAGCTGCAGCTTTTTTAATGGAGTCAATCCATCTCATAGATGGTCGCCGTCATCTTCGGTCTTCCACTTTCCCTAACATGACTGGCTTCTCCAGCAAGCCTTGCCTTCTCATGATGTGTCCAAAGCAGGGCAGCCTCAGCTGCATCATTTTGCTTCCAGGGTAAATTTTCTCTTAATGTGAGCAAAGACCCATGCCTTCATCTTTCCACCAGTCCAAGTTCTCCTCCAGCACAGTGTTCTGAACACACCCATTTTCTGCCGGTTGGCTTTCTTCACCTTTCACACCCATAGGTAGTGATCAAGAATACAAGAGGGTGGCTTTGATCATCAGTGAAATGCCTTACCCTTAATAATTATTCCATGCCCCTTGATGGCTGTCCTTCCAAGCCTTTGTCTTAGAATTCCCTGGCTCCTGTCTCCATTTGCATTGATGACTGGACAAGGGATGCGAAACCATCCACAGATTCTGTTTCACCATTGTTTGCCTTAACGCTCTGCACTTCTTCTATGGCCATGAGTTTTGTTTTCCTCATGCACAGCTGCAGTCCTACCCTTGCACCTTCTCCTCTCACTTCCCTCAGCAACTCTTTCAAGTCATGGCTGCTTCCAGCCAGTCAGACGGAGTCACCGGCATTGGGAACCCATCTGCAGTGGGGATCCACCAGCTTCCCCCGGCTTTGCAGCAGCCTTGGATTCCGAAAGGGTTTGTCCCAACCCTCCTCTGCATGTCTCAAATGACGGGTGTATCTGCTCCCGATTGTCTCTCTTTCTGACCCTGAACCTATTCCAGCTTTTCTGATGATACAGTCTGCACAGAGATCAAATAGACGAGAAGGTAAAATGCACCCCTTCCGTCGCCTTTGCTTGCAGGAAACTATTCTGGTTTTCCAGAGCCTGTCCTAACAGCAGCTTCCTGTCCATGATACACGTTACTTGTCAGGGCCATCAAGTGCTGAGACACTGCCCAATCCCCAGATTTCTTTCAGGACCATCCATAGCTTCCCCTGATCCACATGGTCAAAGACTTTGCTGTAGCCTGTAACACACAGACCGATCACCTTCTGAAATCCTTTGGTGGACTCCAGTAGCCAACATATATTTCCAACATGATCTCAGGTGCCTCTTCCTTTTGGGATCACACAATGCCAGCCTGCTCTCATCCACACTGGCTGCCAGTCCATGACCAGGCCTGACTCACAGAGTGGGTACGGACATCCAAGGTCCTGAGCAGCTTGGGGCCAGCTGACCAGAAGAATCATCTCCTCCCATGTAGACCTGCCTGGGATCATCTGCAAAGGATGTAAAGGGGGCCTTTTCTGTTGTGGGAAAAAACTTTCCAGAGAAGCTCACCTCATGCTTACATTGTTCTCTTTTTGGAAAATTCCTGTTTCCCAGTGATTTTAGTCTTCAGTTTCAGTTTTAAATTTGTTCTTATATTTTAATCTTTGCATTGCTGCTAGATTTAGCTTTGGTTTTTGCTTCTATTTTATACTGGAGTTTTAAACTTTTACACTGTGTCTTATGGTGTACTTTATAGTTTTAATTATTGTGAACTGGCAATAAAGGAATAAACCTCAGATATTGTTTTGCTTATGGGACAACTTCTCTCCACAAAGGGGGAAATGGATGCAAATCAGATATTCAGAATGGTAACAGGCAGGAACCCACTGGGAGCGTTTCCATAGCTCCAGATATTTAGTAACATCTGTGGAAGTTGCCGTAGTCGAGCAAGTTGGAATTCATTTGCAAATGTTATACAACTTGGGCTAATCAGGGCTGCAAGAGGCAGGCTGGCTCACAGCCCTTTCCTGCGTGCCTTACTAGTCCCCTCGGCAGGGGCAACAGCCACCCTCCCGCCTTAGCCGGACTCTGCCGAGCCACGGCACCGGGCCCCTTGTACTGCTGGGCCTCCCGCCCTTGCTCTGCACAGTCCTGCCCTCCTGCACCCCTTTCTTCTTCTTTCTAACTAGAGCAAGAAATTGGCCAGTCGCCCACATTGCTCGCTTTTCGGCACCAGGCAAAAACATTTCTTCTCCCCAGGTATTTTCTATTGCTTTTAATGTGTTGTTGTATATAGCTGTCCCCTCACTTACAGCTTTAAATGATATCATTACCATATTTTTTGCTCTATAAGCCGCACCTGACCATAAGACGCACCTAGTTTTTAGAGGAGGGATCCATGGAAAGCTTCCTGATAATTGGCTCTGGCCTCTTGGCAGAGCAGCAGAGGCACAGGCTGGGAGAGAGCGCTGAGTGGCCAGGGGACTGGCACAGGCAAGGTAGGAGCTGGGCAGGTGGGAGCAGGGGTCCAGGAGCAGCAGAGAGGGAGGGGGTGGGCCAGAGAGCTAGAGCAGCCAGGGGGAAGCAGGGGGCAGGCCACTGGCCGGAGGGACTGAGAGGGCCAAGCTCGGGCGGCGTCCCTCGTCTGCGTCCCTGAGCTGCGGTCCGGGCGGTCCAGGGACTCCCTTCCCTGAGACACAGAGGTTGTTTGTTTGTTTGTTTGTTTTTTGTTTTGTTTGTGTGTTTTTGTTTTGTTTTGTTTTGTTTGTACTTTGCTTTGCTTTCTTGTGCTTTTTTTTTTTTCTTTCAATTTAAATTTAAGTTTATTTTCTCCTTGTGTGTGTGTGCAAGTGGGGTTTTTGCCTGGGAGAACTGGGCGAGTGAGAGGAACTGCAGGACTTACAAGACAGGGGACCAAGGTAAGGTCTCGGAAGGGTTACAGATGGCAGACCAGGAGATGGCCTTGGCGGGAGTCACGGGTGTTGCTGTCCGCTGCGAGAGCTGCGACATGTTCGCCCTTCTCCCCCAGGAGAGGCAGGGATACACTTGCCCTCGGTGCAAGATGGTGACCCTGCTAGAGGAGGAGGTGAGGTGCCTGAGGGCCGAGAGAGCTCTCCAGGCCCCCCCGCAGCAGCCCCCCTCTCGACAGAGGGCTGAGGGAGAGACCACGGGAGGAGCAGCTGCGGAGACATGGAGGTATGTCACCCACAGGAGGAGGCGGCCAGCACGGCCTCCTCCTTCTCCTGGCACCAATCTGGAGCTGGGAAACAGGTTCTCTCCACTTGGGGAGGCTGGGGCTGAGGAGGCCTCAGGGGACCAGCAGGACCCCCAGCCTGGGACATCAGGAGGCAAGGGAGCCACTGCAGGAGAGGCGAGGACCAGGGCACGGCTGCCCACCAGCACCGAGAAGGTACGGCGGCGGGTGATAGTTGTTGGGGACTCCCTGCTGAGGGGCACTGAGGCGGCGGTGTGCCGCCCCAGCCTTGAGACAAGGGAGGTTTGCTGCCTGCCGGGCGCACGCATCCGGCACGTGAAGGACAGAGTGGAGCGTCTTGTTCGCTCCGGGGGTCACCAGCCACTCCTGGTGATCCATGTGGGCACAAACGACGTGGCCAGGCAGGGGGTGGTCGGGATCACCAGGGACTTTTCGGCCTTGGGCAAGAAACTCAGGGAGCTGAAGGCCCAAGTGGCCTTCTCGTCAATCTTACCCGGATTTGGGACAGGAAGGGACAGGAGGGCCTCTGAGGTGAACGACTGGCTTAGGGTGTGGTGCCAGAAGGAACGCTTCGGATTCCTCGACCACGGCACTCGTTTTCTTGCCAATGGACTTCTGGCAAGGGATGGGTTACACCTCACGAGGATGGGGAAAAGGTCCTTTGGAGATGCTCTAGCGAGCTTCATCCGGAAGATTTTAAACTGAGCCAGTGGGGGGTGGGTTCAGGCCCCCCAGTAACATGTCTGCACTGGACAAGTGTGCAGGGAGGATCGGGGCTCTGGGAGCAGGGTTTTAGAGATACTGCAGGGACTGACAGGACTTCTACAGAGAGGGGCCAGGTACCAGGGAGGATGGGAGGAAGGAGGATGCTGGGCACTCCAAGGAAAGGAAGCAGTGGGAAGGAGTTGAGGTGCATGTACACCAATGCTAGGAGCATGGGTAATAAGCAGGAAGAGCTTGAAGCTCTCCTGGGAATAGGAGGATACGATCTGGTGGGAATCACAGAAACTTGGTGGGATGAAAGGCAAGTCTGGAATGTGAACATAGAAGGGTATCACCTTTTTAGAAAGGACAGGAAGGGAAAGAGAGGTGGGGGTGTGGCTTTATATGTCAGGGAAGGGATAGGATGCAGTGAGATAGAGTGCAGCACAGATGGGGATTCGGTAGAGGCAGTCTGGGTGAAACTTAGGGGTTTTGACAGAGAAAGAGACCTGACAGTGGGGGTATGTTATCGCCCTCCAGGTCAACTTGAGACCCTGGATGATGTCCTGACAGGCCAGATTCTAAGGATATCTCGGGGGAGAGACACAGTAATTATGGGAGATTTCAATCTCCCGGATATTACTTGGGAGACTCACTCGGCGGTGACAGCCAGGTCACGTCGCTTCCTAGAAGCTCTAGAGGGTGGGTTTTTCACACAGAGGGTCCGAGAGGCGACGAGGGGGGGAAACATCCTGGACTTGGTCTTGACCAATAGGGAGGAGCTGATAGATGAAGTACAGATTAGGGGAGCTCTGGATGCGAGTGATCACTCCATCCATTGCTTTGAGATCAGAGGACTGGGGCCGTGCAGCAGGGCGAGCACTAGAAGATGGGACTTCAAGAGGGCCAACTTTGGCCAACTGAAGGCCAGGCTGGGGAAAGTCTCCTGGGATAGGTTACTGGAAGGTAAGCGAGTTGAGGAGGGGTGGATGGCACTCAAAAGGGAGGTTTTGCAGGCGCAAGCCCTGACAATACCTCTAGTCAGTAAGGTGGGGAGGCGGAGGAGAGTGCCGCCATGGATGCGAAAGGAGGTGGTTAGGGGGATTAGACGAAAGAGGAACCTCCAGAGGAAATGGGTACTGGGGGAAATAGACAAAAGGGTATACCGGGAGGAGGAGGCCCGTTGCAGAAGGATTCTTCGCAAGGCTAAGGCTGATTATGAGCTGAGACTTGCCAAGAATATCAAGAGCAACAAAAAGGGCTTCTTCCAGCATGTAAATAGGAAAAGGAAGGGGAGACAAGTGGTGGGACCACTAAATAAGGAGGAAGGAGATCCAGTGACTGACATGAGGGAACAGGCACAGATGCTAAATGACTATTTTGCCTCTGTGTTCTCCCCAAAGCAGGACGGGGGATATCCATATAGGAGATTGGATGAGGCTGGGGACTTAGGGGCAGAGATTAGAGTCACCCCCCTTGAAGTCGAGGGGCTCCTCAGGGCATTGGACATTACAAAGGCGCCAGGCCCTGACGGGTTACACCCAAGAGTACTTAGAGAGTTGGCAGGGGTTCTCTCACGCCCGCTGGCCTCCATTTTTGAGGCCTCGTGGAGAACGGGTGAAGTTCCAGAGGACTGGAGGGTGGCATCGGTGGTCCCAATTTTCAAAAAGGGTAGTAGGAAGGACATGGGGAATTATAGACCGGTTAGCCTTACGTCCATTGTAGGAAAAACAATGGAAAGGCTCATAATAGAGAGAGATCTAGTGATGCTAGATAGGGAAGGGAGGCTGACAGCCACACAACACGGCTTCCGCAGAAACAGGTCCTGCCAGACAAACCTTGTGGAATTCTATGACAAGGTTTCAAGATGGCTAGATGGAGGGGATGCAGTGGATGTGGTATACCTGGATTTCAGCAAGGCCTTTGACAAAGTGCCCCATGATATCCTGGTGGAGAAACTGAGGAGTTTTGGGATACACCAAAGCACTGTCCGGTGGATTAGGGCATGGCTGACTGACCGAAAGCAGAAGGTAACCATTAGCGGGGAATCGTCGGGATGGCAGCCAGTGACAAGCGGGGTCCCCCAGGGCTCTGTCCTGGGGCCGATCCTGTTTAATCTTTTCATTAACGACATGGAAGAAGGGGTGAACAGTCTGCTGATCAAATTCGCAGACGACACTAAAACTGGAGCAGTGACCACAACTGAGGAGCAGGTACTCCAGATCCAAAAGGATCTGGACAGACTATGGAAGTGGGCAGGAGACAACAGGATGGCGTTCAATGTGGAGAAGTGCAAGGTCTTGCACTTGGGGCATAGGAATAGCTGTCATAAGTACAGGTTAGGGGACAAGTGGCTGGAGAGCAGCACTTGTGAAAGGGACCTCGGGGTACTGGTTGACCGCAGGCTAAACATGAGTCAGCAGTGTGATGCGGTGGTCAAGAGGGCGAATGCCACCCTTGGTTGCCTAGCCAGAAGTGTGGCTTCTAGATCAAGAGAGGTATTACTTCCACTCTACATGACTCTGGTGCGCCCGCAACTGGAGTATTGTGTTCAGTTTTGGGCCCCTCATTACAGAAAGGATATAGCCAGGTTGGAGTCAGTGCAGCGTAGGGCCACAAGGATGGTGGCTGGTTTGCAGGGGATGGGGTATGAGGCGAGACTGAGGGAACTGGGTCTCTTCAGCCTGGAGAAGAGGAGACTCAGAGGGGATATGTTGGCAACATACAGGTATGTGAGGGGGTGTCACATGGAGATGGGGAGAGGCCTGTTCTCCCCTGCAGAGGAAGGCAGGACGCGCTCCAATGGAGCAAAGCTCAGGGAGCCAAGGTTCAATTTGGATGCCAGGAAGCACTTCCTGACAGTTAGGACCCCGAGGGCGTGGAATGGGCTTCCATGGGAGGTCGTTGAGGCCCCATCGGTGAGGGTGTTCAAAGATAGGCTGGACATGCACATGGTGGGCATGTCATGAGCGGAGCCGGCTGGTGCCGGAGGTCAGACTAGATGGCCCAGGAGGCCTCTTCTGACTCGCTCTGTTTCTATGTTTCTATGTTTCTATAATCACAGGCACATTCCCCATCACTTCCCCATGGGCTTCATTAAAAGACGGGTTGCCATTTGAAAACACACACCAACCTGTGATTAATAGCTCTCACCTGCACCGGAGGAGGGGGGTGGAGCAGGGCGTGCCGAGTGCGTGTCGGCCAGGTGTGGTGCAGCCGGGCCGGCAGTGGTCTTCCGGGCAGTGCGGCAGCAGCGGTGGCGGCGCCAGGGGCGGGGGAAAGTGCGTCTTATAGAGTGAAAAATACAGTAAATTGTTGTTTTTGATTTTTCATTGGTTTTGTTGTTTTAACATTTTCAATTTTGATTGCCTGTTGTAAGCTGCTTATAGATTCCTGGTGAAGTAGTTTGGCAGTATGCAAACAGAAAAGTAAATGAACAGGTGTACCTCTTCATGCAGCTGGCCCAGGCTGCCTGGGCCACGAGGGCCTTCCTTTTAAAAAGCCACCACGGTGCAGTGAGAGGGTTCCTTGCCAGCTGTTGGGTGCCGCTGATGAGCCAGACCCTTTCCAGTCCCATTTCAGGCCTGGGTTTCCTTGGCTGTCCCAGGGGACAGCTTGTGCTGGATGAGCCCACCAGGAGCTCAGTCTCGGAGCCACAGCAGAGTGGGCCAGAGTCCGAGGCGCCCAGGAAGTGCAGTGGATCCCCACGCCCAGACGGGCACCTCACTCATCCCCAGCCACAAGGCTCCATCGCTTCTGCACTGCCCATGTTGGTGCACGCAGAGGGGGCCCGGCTCTCCCGAAAGACAGGCTCCCCAGATGGATTCCTCCGCAATTATTCACTTCAGCTTTGTGTTTCATCAGGCAGTGCCTGTCTGTTTTGTTTGTGGTTCCTATTAGTTCCTAATTTGTGCTATTCCAGTGTTATTGGTCTGACATTCGTTGTTCTTTACACTGTGTGTATATGTTGGAAACTACCTTGGGAGGGTTTTCAACCAGAAAGGTGGCTTATAAATATTCTGAATCCCTGGACTACAATCTGTCTGCCTCCTCTGTATGCTGATCTGGGAGAACACACTGCCAGCCGCACCCTCTTTGAGGCGTCCTTTGGAAAGGAGAAGTGTTGGAAAGGTGCGAACCCCCCTCCACTCTTGATAGCTTTTCCAAGGGAAGTCTTTGCCCCTCCATATATTTCAGGTGCTCTGATCAGCCAAGTAATATATCAAAGCATGAATGAGACAACCTGGCACTGGAAATGCCTGCCTGCAGCAGCCCCTCACCAGAATCAGCTGTGGTGCTCTGTTCACAGCACATGTGCGATTCGTTGCTCTTCGTGTTGCCGTGAAGGGGCCCTGTGCGCATGGGAGCCGAGCTTCCCGCTGCAGTGCTGTGAAGTGTTGCGGGCTCTCTCTGGGGGAGGACAGAGATGAGATCTTCAAGACTTTCTCGTCCAGCTAGGTCACCGCTTCCTTCTCCCACAGTTTGGGGCTGATGCGCCATTTCATCAAGCTGACAATACCCTGCCTGGGCTCCTTCTGCTGCTACCGTTTCTCAATGTTTCTTGGCAACAGGGACGGTGCGTTTTTCCATCCCCTTGCGCCATCCCTGCACTCAGCCAGTCAGCCAGGCGCCTCCCCAGGCAACCAGGCACCAGATACCAGCATGATCTGCTTCTACCACCAATTCCTTCCAGTCCCTGCGCAGTGCTTTTCCAGATCACAGAGGAGCGATTCAGAAGGCCCTTCCTGACACGTTACACAGGCTGTCATTTTGTCACTGACCTATTTCCAAAGCTGGCTGCTTGGGAACTGTGAAGAGCAACTGTAAAATATATCCTGGCCAACACACTGCCGGTGAAGTTCCAGCCATGTGGAATCAGTGTTAAGGTGTTGTGATGCCCTCTAAAGACTTAGCAGCCCACAGCCATCTTTAGAGCCTGTCTCCACCATTTTGCCAAGAGGGGAGTGTGGGCTGGAAGAAGCCGCTCCAGAATGGGAATGCAGCCAGCACCGAAGACGAGCCGAGGTGCAGCTGGCAGCCCAGAGGCCGCCTTCTGGGCTGCTTGCTTTTGTGGGGAAGGATCGATGCTGCTTATGCTACCCCAGTTGCAATGCTTTCCAGCGACTTCACATTTGACTTGTACATCTCAGAGGAAGAAAGCCATGCTTCTTTTTCCAGGAAACCGTTCATACAAGAAGTGACTCTTCAGGCTGCCCGCTGTTTGGGGAAGTGAGGGGCATGAAAACCCCATTTTGGCTTCATGTTTTTGTACTTCTGCCATCTGCTGAGCTCATAAGTCAACCCTTTATCAAGACCGCTTGAACAATGTTTGCCTGCAGCCTATGCAAAGCGATCTCTAATCGTACACAATTTCAAAATTTCAGTTTTGTGTTGTGTCACAACCGGTAAAACCGGACCTTTTAGTCCTCCTTCTCCCCCAGTCTCTTGCTTTGGGGATCACTGCAATTTGCATCCAGCGATACTGACACTCAATGTAAAACAAATTACTTTCTTTCCAAACTGCCTTTGAAGTATCTGAACTTAATGGACTGTAACATTTATGAACATCTGAGTTCTTCCCTCAGCAGCTGTACTGGGTTATTGATGACCTAATTGAAATGCTGGCAAATATATTCCAGCTATACATGGAAGCAACAGACTACCCAGAGAGACCCTGGAGTCTGGGAAACCGTATGGTGTGCAAAAAATTTATTAGATGCATGCCGGAGATCCTTGGCTATGTGAAAATAACAACAAGCTGGTTTTAATCAGAAAAACTGCAAGCCAAACCAGACGCTGTCAGAAGCCTGCATCAGTGTGGGATTTGTTGCCTCTATCAGGATGTCTCTTTTCTCTTCTGCATTTTTACTGTTTCTCCACCTTTGTTGCTGCCACCACCACACACTAACCCAAATGAACATCAGTGAACACAGCAGAGATAGTCAGAAAGATGAGGCATCAAACCCTTAAATAAGTGAACTAGATTAACGGGTAAATGGAGAAAACATCTGTCCATGGCCATTACTTATGATGGCTGAATAGAAGCTCCATTTTTGGATGTCGGATGCCTTGTCTGAATACCGGCAGCTGTGAACACAAATCAAAGAGTGCGGGTGATGTCGTGATTGGGCCAGGGGCTTCCTCAGGCAGCTGGCTGGGAGGGGGCTTCCTCAGGAAGCAGGAAGCTGGGCTAGACCCTCACTCCACCCCACCCCACTCCGCCCCAGCAGCAGCCCCCTCATGCTGATTTCAGGGGCCAGCCAACCCTCGGTTCAGGGCAGCTGGGCTGAGTGGTGAGGAAGGTCTCAGAGCCGAAGGGCCCGGGCATGTTTCAGAAACCTGCAAAGGCCGCTTGCTTCAGCCCCGGCCAACCCCATCGTTCCACCTGCTTCTGGAGCAGGGGCAGGAGGAGCCCGCATGGCATGTATACTCCTTCCCCTCCCACACGGCCAGCGCAAGGGCCAAGCCTTGATCACAGGCACAGGCCCCGGGATCAGGATCGGGATCGTCTCTGGCAGCGCTTGTGCAAGCTGACGTCCCCAGGCCGGCGGGATTCCTTTCAATGCAACCTGGCAGCATTGTTTCTGGCAGACCACAATCATGACATTTCCCAGAGGCCAAGAATCCATATGTTCAGATATGCAGAGACAGCAGCACCAATATAAATGCAGCACTGCAAGATTGTATGGGGAAAGCGTCTTCAGACAGGCACAAAGGGGTGCTGAATGGAAGGCTCTTCAGCCATCACCGCAATCCTGCAGACGTTCAGGGAAGTTTCTACGTGCGCGCCAAGAGGAAGGAAAAGCGAGAGGGAAAAGCACCCCTAAAATGTACAAAAGAGGAAAATCAGCCTCATAATCTGAAAGTAGAAGGAGGCTTAGCTCCCCAATTTTGTCCACATTACTGAATGCTTTCCTCCATCCCAGCCTAGTGAAAAGAGGCAGATTAAAAGAAAGTGAATTAATTTTCTACACCTTACTGGACATCTCTAAATGGAGGGTGTCACTCAGGAGGCAATCTCTCTGACACATTTAGAAAAACACCGCACAATTTATATCTTGTGCTTGACAGAGCATCCAAAAGCAATTCCAGCGCGGGATTGCCAGGCCGTGATTGCCTGCCAGTTGTGCGAGGCAGCCGGGGGCGCACGAACCCTGCCCATCCGGCCACGGTGCCTCCTGTCCCAGAGCTCCCTGGCTTCCTCCCCTCCGCAGAGAGAGCCTTGCGGGGCACGACTCTGAGAGCCGCAGTGAAGGGCCCGGGGGCAACCTTTCCGAGGGCCCCACGAGCAGGAGGCACGCACGGCCGGCCCCACCCTGGCCGTCTGCCCTGCATCTCTACCAGCCGGGGGCTTCATGGGATGCCCTCCCTGGATTCTGCCCTTGCTATTTATTTATTTATTTATTTTTGGATTTATATCCTGCCTTTTTCCTACAAAGGGCTCAAGGCAGCTTACATCATTCTCCTCCTCCATCTTATCCCCACAACAACAGTCCTGTGAGGTAGGCTGGGCTGAGAGTCTGTGACTGGCCCAAAGCCACCCAGTTGGCTCCATGGCCGAGCGGGGACTTGAACCCAGGTCGTCTGAGTCCCAGTCCCAGCTCTTAACCACTACACCACACTTGCTAGAGAGGGAGAAACACGCCTCCCCCTCCGCTTGCCCCGCACGACACATGAGGCTCAAGTGGCCTTATGCAGCTCCGCCACTTTAGCCACCTAAAGCTAAAGTGCCCCAAGCTGCCCCGTGCAGAGCCGCTGTGGCCCTGGGCCCTTCCTGCCCTTCTCCCAACTCTGCAGGTCTCCTTGTGGCAGGGGCACATGGGTGCTGCACAGACCTCTGGCGGCAGGGCAGGATGACTGTGGCAGCCTCGCTTGCTTCCTGGTCAGGCCCAGCCCAGGCTGGGCCTTTTCCACGCGGGTACTTTTGTGGAAAACAGAAAGACAGACTCTTCGCGGACAGGCTGGTAGAATTTTCTCAAGAGAACATGCTGCTCATAGCAAACACTCTTTTCCAACAACCCAAGAGACAACTCTACACATGGACATCACCAGACGGTCAACACAGAAATCAGACTGACTATGTGCTCTGCAGCCAAAGATGGAGAAGCTCTATACAGTCAGTCAAAACTAGACCAGGAGCTTCTCGTTTCAAAATTTAGGCTTAAATTGAAGAAAGTAGGGAAAAGCACTAGGCCACTCAGGTATGACCTAAATCATATCCCTGATGAATATACAGTAGAGATGACAAATAGATTCAATGAATTAGATCTGATAGACAGAGTGCCTGAAGAACTATGGATGGAGGTTTGCAACATTGTACAAGAGGCAGCAACCAAAGCCATCCCAAAGAAAAAGAAATGCAAGAAAGCAAAATGGCTGTCTGAGGAAGCTTTACAAATAGCTGAGGAAAGAAGGGAAGTGAAAGGCAAGGGAGAAAAAGAAGGATACACCCAATTGAATGCAGAATTCCAGAGAATAGCTAGAAGAGATAAGAATGCCTTCTTAAATGAGCAGTGCAAAGAAATAGAAGAAAACAATAGAATAGGGAGGACCAGAGATCTCTTCAAGAAAATTGGAGATATGAAGGGAACATTTCATGCAAAGATGGGCATGATAAAGGACCAAAATGGCAGGGACCTAACAGGCAGAAGAGATTAAGAAGAGGTGGCAAGATTACACAGAGGAACTATACAAGAAAGAGCTTAATATCCCTGATAATCACGATGGGGTGGTCACTGACCACAAGCCAGACATCCTGGAATGTGAAGTCAAATGGGCCTTAGGAAGTCTGAGCAACAACAAAGCTAGTGGAGGTGACAGCATTCCAGCTGAGCTATTCAAAATCCTAAAAGATGATGCAGTTAAAGTGCTACACTCAATATGCCAGCAAATTTGGAAAACTCAACAGTGGCCACAGGATTGGAAAAGGTCATTTTACATTCTGATCCCAAAGAAGGGCAATGCCAAAGAATGCTCAAACTACCGCACCATTGCACTCATTTCACATGCTAGCAAAGTGATGCTCAAAATCCTGCAAGCTAGGCTCCAGCAGGATGGGGACTGAGAACTACCAGAAGTACAGGCAGGATTTCAAAGAGGCAGAGGAACTAGAGATCAAATTCCCAACATACGCTGGATCATGGAGAAAGCTAGGGAGTTCCAGAAAAACATTGACTTCTGCTTCAATGACTATGCTAAATCCTTTGATTGTCTGGATCACAACAAATTGTGGCAAGTTCCTAAAGAGATGGGAGTACCAGACCATCTTATTTGTCTCTTGAGAAGCCCATATGCGGGTCAAGAAGCAACAGTGAGAACTGGACACGGAACAAATTCTTGGTTCAAAATTGAGAAAGGAGTTTGGCAAGGCTGTATACTGTCACCCTGCCTATTTAACTTATATGCAGAGCACATCATGAGAAAGGCAGGGCTAGATGAATCGCCAGTTGGAATCAAGATTGCTGGGAGAAATATCAACCACCTCAGATATGCAGATGACACCACTCTAATGGCAGAAAGTGAAGAGGAACTAAAGAGCCTCTTGATGTGGGTGAAGGAGGAGAGCACAAAAGTTGGCTTGAAACTCAACATTAAGAAGACTAAGATCATGGTATCCGGTCCTCTCACTTCCTAGCAAATAGATGGGGAAGAAATGGAAGTAGTGACAGATTTTATTTTCCTAGGCTCCAAGATCACCGCAGATGGGGACTGCAGCTTACACCACCAACAAAAGTGCATATAGTCAAGGCTATGGTTTTCCCAGGTGCAATGTATGGCTGTGAAAGCTGGACCATAAGGAAGGCTGAGCACCGAAGGATTGAGGCCTTTGAATTGTGGTGCTGGAGAAGACTCCTGCAAGTTCCTTGGACTGCAAGGCGATCAAACCAGTCAGTCCTAGAGGAGATCAACCCTGACTGCCCTCTAGAAGGCCAGATACTGAGGATGAAACTCAAATACTTTGACCACCTAATGAGAAGGAAGGACTCCCTGGAGAAGAGCCTGATGCTGGGAACAATTGACGGCAAAAGAAGAAGGGGATGGCAAAGGATGAGGTGGCTAAATGGAGTCACAGAAGCAGTCAGTGTGAGCTTAAGTGGACTCCAGGGGATGGTGGAGGACAGGAAGGCCTGGAGGAATGTTGTCCATGGGGTCACGATGGGTCGGACATGACTTTGCGACTAGCAACAGCAACACTTTTGCGGATCCCTCCAGCAGCCACCCAAGATTTCTTTCTTGCTCAGTCACCACCAGCCCAGAGCCCATCAGCTTATACAGAAGCTGGATTGTTTTGCAAGGATGAGCTGATGGGATCTGAGCAAGCCATGAGTGACCCAACAGCAGGTGGGGGCAGAAAATCTCAGACTGGATGTTGACCTAATCTCATGAAATATGGACAGCGGACGCTATTAATGGTCTGTAACAAAGACAATAACATCAGCTATTAGTCTGGCCATTCCATGAGCTGGTCAGCATTTGAATTGACATCATCTGGGGATATAACCAATAATATAGTAGCTAACTGGCAATTTAGACTTTCCCAAGGTGCCGGGACAGCTCAGGACTTCATGGCCTCCATGACGGCCATGGGGCTGTCTCAACATGTCACTGGCCTGATCTATGAACGTGGACAAACGCTGGACCTGGTTTTCTCGACAGGGCAGGAAGAGGGTGATCTGAAGGTGAGTAATTTGTGTCTGACTCTCTTGTCATGGTCAGATCACTTCCTCATGAGGTTTAAGCTCGACGCCGGCCTTTCCCTCTGTAAGGGTGCAGACCCTATTGTGTTGGTCTGCCCTCGGATCCAGATGGATTCCTGAAGGCTCTGGGGGAGTTTCCGGTTGATAAAGCTGGTGCTCCTGTTGCTGCTCTGGTTGAACTGTGGAATGGGGAAATGGCCAGAGCCATTGACAGGATCGCTCCTAAGCGTCCTCTCCCACCTGGCAGAGCCCGTTCATCCCCTTGGTATACACCTGAATTCTGGGCAATGAAGCGGGTTGGGAGACGTCTAGAGCGTAGGTGGAGGAAATCACGAGATGACTCTGACCGAGCACGCTTATGAGCTCATTATCGAGCCTATGCTGTGGCGGTGAGGGCGGCAAAGAAGAAATTCTTCTCCACTTCCATTGCCTGCTCACAGTGCCATCCAGCGGAGCTCTTTTGGGTGGTACAGGGGCTGGTACATCCTGGCCCTCAGAAAGATCCTGTACCACCCTCGATGGCCTGCTGTGACGACTTTGCCCAGCACTTTGAGGAGAAAATCGCTCACATTCGTCACAAGCTGGACTCCATTAGTGATTCAGATCCTCCAGGGGAGGTGCCAATGTCTCCGTCTGGTCAGATATTATTGGATGAATTTCAGTTATTGCGGCCTGATGATATGGACACGGTGCTTGGACAAGCATGTCCCACTACCTGTTTACTTGACCCTTGCCCGTCGTGGCTACTGACCAAAGCTGAACACAGGATTGGTGCCTGGATCCTGGAGGTCATCAATGCCTCTCTGAGGGACGGCTGGGTGTCTGCTCCTCTAAAGGAGGCGGTAGTCAGGCCGGTCCTAAAGAAGGCGACTCTGGATCCAGCGATGGCCCCCAGTTATAGACCGGTGGCCAACATCCCATTTTTGGGCAAGGTGTTGGAATGGGTGGTGGCAGGACAACTCCAAGCACTCTTGGATGAGACTGACTATCTGGACCCATTTCAGCCCGGCTTCAGACCTGGTTATGGTACTGAATCTCCCTTGGTTGCCCTGTATGATGACCTGTGCAGGGAGAGAGACAGGGGGAGTGCGTCCCTGTTGGTCTTCCTGGACCTCTCAGTGGCTTTCGATACCATCGACCATGGTATCTTTCTGGATAGGCTAGTGGGATTGGGAGTAGGAGGCACCGTGTGACAGTGACACATGCATTGGTTACTTCCCAGTTGGATTTCTGTAACGCGCTCTACGTGGGGCTGCCCTTGAAGACAGTCCGGATACTTCAGATGATGCAAAATAGAGCAGCCAGGTTGCTGACAGGGACTGGGCATTATTCTCATATTACCCCAGTCCTCTACCAGCTTCACTGGCTCCCCATCGAAGTCCAGGCTCAATTCAAGGTGCTGGTTATTACCTATAAAGCCCTTAATGGCTTGGGACCTGGATACCTAAAGGAACGCCGTCTTCCGTATTTGCCTTCCCACTCCCTGAGATCGGCAGCAGAGGCCCTCCTCCGGGAACCCTCTGGGAAAGATGTTAGGAGAGTGAGTACCCGGAGGAGGGCTTTTTCTGCGGTGGCGCCCCACTTACGGAATGCACTCCCCAGAAAGGTCTGCCTGGCACTGTTGTTGTTTTTCAGCGCCAGGTTAAGACCTTTTTATTCCAACAATATTTTAATAACTTTTAATATTGGATTATATATGTTTTTAATCTGCAGCCAGGGTGGATCTGGATTTTATTTGTATTATGTTTTATTTTATTCTTCTTATTTATATAAGCCGTCCTGAGGCTATGCGAAAGGACAGCATACAAATACTCTAAATAAATAAATAAATAACTTTGGAATACTAATACATCCCAAATGGTTAGCCTTAATGTGAGTAAAGTGATCGGGGCAATCTCATGGAACACAGAGAGATGAGATTCTTTAAAGATTTATTTATTAATTAATTAATTAAAACATTTATAGGCCGCCCCATCGCAACAAAGCCTTGGGGCAGCTTACAACATAAGTTAAAATACAAAAATACAAAAATAATACAAATATTAAAATAATTTATCCCTCCCCCCCTCGGTGCATCTCGGCCACTAAGTACAAATACAGTAACACATATAAACAAACAAAAACCACCAAAGATATACTGTTAACCAACAAAACCACAACATACATAACTACCAAACAAACAACAGAAAACCTCAACCAAAACCAACATTAACAGCTAAAATAGGACTTAAATAAAAGATGAGTTTAAGGAGTGAGCTGATTACACTACAGATGACTGTAATACCTCAGACTGTTTTTATTTTACAGGGTGTTCTTCTACATGTACTTGATAAGTATTTCCAAAAACATAATGCATTGTTTATAGGGGAAACAATGTATGGAAAACTGCAGAAGAGTAAGGAAGATAGCAGACTTCTTCAAGGAAACTCTTAAGCATTAAAATCAGCAAGTGAAGTGAAAGCCGCTTGGAAGGAAGAAAGCACTTAGAGTCAATAGGGTGCCAGTAAAACTATTCCAAACTGCTGAGACTAAATTGGTCCAAATCCTAACAAGAATATGCAGGGGATATGGAAAACAAAACAATGGCCCACATACTGGAAGCATTCAATTCCATTGCTCAGGAAAGAGGCTGATAAGGACTGCAGCAGCCATAAGTCTGAAAAGTGAAACTCAATGTGTTTGCGGACAAGCATGATAAAAATACATATTTGAAGATGACATTTTATGTGGGCTTTGCAAAGATTGCAGAGTAAAGTGGAATCTGGTTGGAAAAGAACATTCAGGGCAATATGCAACCAGACTCAAGAATGAACGAACATGTGCAAAACAGACAAGGAGTGGGAATGGACTGATCTGCAGCCCGCTCCTCAGCCGTATGCCAAGCCCGTGTGCCCACCCACCCGCCATGTCCTAGGCAAGTGTTGGCGACAGGGGCCAGCAGGGGCCACGAGCAGGAACTGCTGGGCAAGGCTGCCCCACCTAAGCCCTTTAAGAAGGCCCCTTAAACATTCCACCCGTCAAATCAACCCGCAAGGCTCCCCGAAGCAGCTGACGGCCTCCTCAGCCACGTTCAATTGCCCTCATCAACCAGCAGGGCCAGGCAGGAAGCGGCTCCCCAACACCGGCCCTGACAGATCGCCGTGCCTGGGGTCACACTCGCCAGCCCTGCGGAGATGTCCTGAGGCCGGGGCAGCCAGGAGCACCAGCAGCAGAGCCCTGGCTGAGCGAGCAGCCCACGGCGGGGGCAGGCCGGGCGTGTATGGCAGAACAAAAATGGGAAAGGGGGTGCTGAAAATGAGTGGCCACTAAAAGGTGGCGGTCCTTGTGATCACTCCAGGGGGCCCCGAATGGTGGCCCCGAAGTCCACCTCTGAATCTCCCTGAGAGGAAAGGCTACAATGTTTTGTGTGTTTTCAGTGGGGAAAAGCCAAGTTTGTGCCATCCTAGAAAGAGTGTGGGATTTCTGTAAGTTGCAAGGCACCCGAGAAGGGCCATCAGGTGCACGCGCGTGGGGCAGGTTCAAGTAGGGTGGCATGCCTGGCAGAGGCAGCGCAGCACAGCGCAGGCCGCCTGGACCACGCTGCCCACCCTGGCACCCCACCGCGCCGCACTTCCCGCTCCGCCGCGCGGGCCCTGCCCCAACACAGGCGAAAGCAAGTTGGCGCGGCCTTCCATGCGACAGCCCTTCAGGTATTTGCAGGCTGCCGACTGCCTGGCTCCCCATAATCTTTTCTTCCTCAGGCTAGCCATAGCCTATTTTCCCAAGCATTCCTCAGAGGACTGAACCTGCCCCATCCTGGTTGCCCTGACAACAGGAAGCAAAAAGGGATTGCAGCAGGCTCGCTCCAAGAGATGCTCTCCAATCTGGAATGAGGCCACAAAGGGCAAATAAGGTTCAATACAGGCACATGTAAAGTCATGCACATCAAGGCAAAGCATTTGAAGCTTTAAAAAATTATTTAAAAAAAAAATTCCAACTTCCAAGCCTTCCAAGTCAGGAATCTGCGCTGGGGTGACTGAGAAGGAAAGAGTTCTCAGGAGCCCAAGGAGAATGGTAGCCCAGAGCCCAGGTGCTGTGAAGAAGGCAAGCCCCACAGTAGGCGCCCTGCAGAGAGGAAGCAAGCAAGCCCCACGCCTGCTGCCTCTGCCGGTGGCCACAGTGGGGACTCTACGTGCGCTTATCCCCACACCTAAAGCAGAACAGAGCGACCTGGGAAGAGGCCACAGAAGCGCAACCGCCACGATCGCCGGACTGGAGCAAACGCCTCAGGATGGAAGATCGCCATGTTTGCCATTATTTAACCTGGAGGGGTCAAAAGGGGGCCGAGGGGAGACACGCTGACACTGATGCATAAGTTGGTGCCTGCGGTGACCTTTCCCTCCTCACACAATACTCGAATGCAAAGGGGTCTTGCCAGGATGCTGCGTGAGGGACATTCAGGCAGGCAGGTCAGAGAAAGGAGTAAGCCGGGGCCCGGCTTGGGGGCTGCACAGGAGGCTGGCTGGGCACCATCCAGAACTGGCACCCTTTCCTGGCAGGGCATTGCTGATTGTGTTGATGTTCACTGAGTGGGTCCGAAGTGCTTTGCACATGTTCCCACTAGAGTGCATGCACAGGGAGAACCCTCAAAGCTCCTTCAGCTTCGGCTAATTCATCCTTTAACCCATCATCCGCTGCACCTGTGTGCAATACAGCCCTCAGTGGCCCTTCAAGGCTCTGCTCCTCAGCTCTTCCTCTGAGCCCCCTCCCCACAGCCAGGCCTGCATCACTCCAGCAAAGAGCACCTGAGGGCTCTTGCGTCTTTCAGATATACATGTTATTGCTGCTGCCTTCCAGGCTGCAGTCTTTTCAAGGTGGATGGTAGTACATTGCAAGATACTGTAATGAATATGGTCATGATCCTATGCATGTCTGTTGTTGTGTGCGGGCAAGTCAGACCAAATGGCCTGGGAGGCCCCTTCTGACTCACTGCTTCTATGTTTCCACGTTTCCAAGTCATCTTTGACCTGTGGCGATCCGATGAAAGAAAGCGCTCCAAAATTTTCTGCCCATGACAGCTCCATTCAGCACTTCCAAGTTCAAGGCCAGGGCTTTCTTTATGAATTCCAGCCATCCCATAGACAGTCTTCCCTTTCATTTTCTGCTTTCAGCTTCCACTAACATGACTGTCTCCTCCAGGGAGCCCTGCTTCCTCGTGCCATGTCCAATGCAGGGCGCCTCGGTCTCACAGCCCGTACTGCGGGACAGCCAAGTGCTGCAGCACTCCAAGCGCCACCTGCTTCCTTCAGGTGTGGCCCGCAGGGCCCAGGAAAAGGGCCGTGCACACTGCCGTCCTTCTCCCCTGGGCGCATGTGCCCAAAGGCACCAGCCGCCCCCAGTTTTCCAAGCTTGCTTCAGGGAGCAGCCAGCTCTAGGCACGGCATGTTAATCCTGCTCAGCTTTGCCGCACACACTGACTCGCAGGAATCCATTTGAGAGCCCTGAAAGGAAGGCAAATGCGATTACTCCTCTGTTGCAGATGAGAGGAAGGCTTCTCAGGCTTACGAAGAGGCCCGGAGACATCCAGTGAATGCTGAAACAGCACATGGCGCAATTTGAGTTGTGGCAGAACATTCCAGGCCTCTCGAGGGATGTCTTCTCTGGCCCAAGGGGGAGCTCTGGAGGCCCTTGTGCCCAAGGAGCTGCAGTCTTGACCCTGGGGTGACAGCACCCTGACCTTCTTCCAGATCTGCTCTTCTAAGCTCCACCGTGTTGTCATTTTCCAAACTAGAATCAGTACTCTGACAACCTCCTTGGAGCCTTCAGGGCTCAGTTTCATGTTCCTGGACATCCGACAATTATTTTTCATTTGAGAGATTTTAGCTCCTAAATGAATGCAGCATGTTTTATGATCTGCATTTCTCTGCTTTGATCATCCATTCAACAGAACAGTTTGCATATTTAGAGGTACAAAAGGATCCATAACGAATGCAAATGCTATGCATTAGGAGACAAACTCTGGACATCTGATCTTAATCCCTGTGAATCTCTTTCCTTCTCTGCCCCATCATCACCACCACTGATACAAGGTTGTCATATTTAATACATACACCAGGCTTTGCTATTATAAATAATGAACTAATCTCACCTGCAAGACCTCACATTGATGGCTTAAAATGGGCAGGGGTGATACAATATCTTCAAGCCCAGAGAAATCAGTTTTAAATGACACATTGAGTCCCTAATAGATACATATCATTTTGTTGTTGTTAGTCGAGAAGTCGAGTCCAACCCATTGCAACCCCATGGACAACGTTCCTCCAGGCCTTCCTGTCCTCCACCATCCCCCAGAGTCCACTCACGCTCACACCAACAGCTTCAATGGCTCCATCCAGACACCTCATCCTCTGCCGTCCCCTTCTTCTTTTGCCATCTATTGTTCCCTGCATTAGGCTCTTCTCCAGGGAGTCCTTTCTTCTCATTAGGTGGCCAAAGTATTTGAGTTTCATCTTCACTATCTGGCCTTCTAAAGAGCAGTCAGGGTTGATCTCCTCTAGGACTGACTGGTTTGATCACTTTGCAGGCCAAGGAACTTGCAGGAGTCTCTTCCAGCACCACAATTCAAAGGCCTCAATCCTTCGGCGCTCAGCCTTCCTTATGGTCCAGCTTTCACAGCCATACATTGCAACTGGGAAAACCATAGCCTTGACTATATGCACTTTTGTTGGCGGTGTGATGTCTCTGCTTTTTAGTATGCTGTCTAGATTTGCCACAGCTTTCCTCCCCAGGAGCAAGCATCTTTTAATTTCTTGGCCTGCAGTGATCTTGGAGCCTAGGAAAATAAAATCTGTCACTACCTCCATTTCTTCCCCATCTATTGGCCAGGAATTGATAGGACTGGATGCCATGATCTTAGTTTTCTTAATGTTGAGTTTCAAGCCAACTTTTGCACTCTCCTCCTTCACCCGCATCAAGAGGCCCCTCTTCACTTTCTGCCATGAGAGTGGTATCATCTGCATATCTGAGGTGGTTGATATTTCTCCCAGCAATCTTAATTCCAACTGGTGATTCATCTAGCCCTGCCTTTCTCATGATGTGCTCTGCAGGAAGGGTGACATATAGGCAGGGTGACATATACAGCCTTGCCGAA